>CM074718.1:166531868-167808535 GCA_037306005.1 Rhinophrynus dorsalis
CCGGGTAAGGCAACCTTAGGTGGCACAAGATGGAATAGTTTCTACCGGCCTTACCAATATACCAGGCAAGGCAGCCCTTGACTAGTATTGAAGGAAAGGAGGCTCTACCGGCCTTGCCAATATACCGGGCAAGGCAGCCTGGAGACTGGTACAACGAATGGAAATAGGCTCTACCGGCCTTGCCAATATACCGGGCAAGGCAGCCTTGAAACTGGTACTACGAGTACATAAAGTTCTACCGACCCTGCCAATATACCGGGCAAGGCAATCTTGGGACCAAGACAGCAAATAGACAATGGGTAAGGCAACCTTAAGATGGTACAATGTGGAATAGGTTCTACCGGTCTTACCAATATACCGGGCAGAGCAGCCTAAACTGCAACTAAAGGATAGCAGCAATGGTCACCTCAGTGATTGGCTTAAGGTGTAATAGGCCAGTCGCATGATATAGACGGACTGAGGCCCACTGGATGGACAGGATGGTATAGGCACCATATAATGCTGGAGCAAACCAGTACCCGTGTACGGGAGAAACGGAAATTCTACCGGTGCTGTCTAGGACTGAACAGCAGCCGGTTTATACCTGGAGCGAACCAGTACCCGCGTACTGGAATGAACAATCCCTACCGGTGCTGAGAGATGTGCGGTAAGCAACCAGTTAACACATGGAGCAAACCAGTACCCGTGTACTGGAGTAACTGAAACTTCACCAGTGCTGTCTGGGACTGAACAGCAGCCGGTTAATACATGGAGCAAACCAGTACCCCCGTACTGGAGTAACCAAACCACCACCGGTGCTGTCTGGATAATAATGAGCAGCCGGTATACATGGAGCAAACCAGTACCCGCGTACTGGAGTGACTGAACCTCTACTGGTGCAACGAGCAACCGATAATACATGGAGCGAACAAGTACCCGCGTACTGGAGAGACTGAACCTCTACCGGTGCAACGAGCAACCGGTTAATACATGGAGCGAACCAGTACCCGCGTACTGGAGTGACTGAACCTCTACCGGTGCAACGAGCAACCGGTTAATACATGGAGCGAACCAGTACCCGCGTACTGGAGAGTGGAACACAAGTGAATAAAAATGTCGCCATGGCGACTGGAGGAGAGGTGCACACTGCAGGCAATCAGGAGCTGGAACACAGTCGTAGATGGACAGGAAACAAATCTTCTGGCAGTCAACCGGATCAGGAACGGCAGCAGGAACAGCAACCCCAACCGGATCAGGAACGGATGCTGGAACCATGGAGGCTGGCGAACAGGAACTCAGGCGATCACAGATGAGCAGGAACAGAGGAATGGCCCAGGAAGCTCAGGAACCAATGCAGACACAGGCAGCATAGAGACAACACGAAAGGGCAACCAAAGGGTGCCCAAGCTCAGTCTAAATAGGCAATACAGGGCGGGCTGAAAGCAGGCGGCCAATGGAGAGCCCCCTACAGGTAACTGACAAGGAAAGGCAGCAATCATTGGCACTGTGATATGGTGCTATATACTGGACCCGTGAGGGTTAAATTATTTATTGTGTGCTTCAATAAAATTGTGTTTTTTACCTAAACCTAACGTGTCTGAGTGTACTGAACCGTAACACCATGATACAGAAAGCGAACCCATTACTATTATTCCTCCAGATCGCATTTTGGCCACCATATGCACTAGCATTACGTCTCCTTTGGGCAAGGAGACCTTGGCTTCTCAAGGTGGTGCTCCAGTGAAAAAACCAAGTGGTAAATGTTTTGTAGCTGACAATCTCCGTACCAGGCTACTCAAAACTTATCACTCGTCCAAGGCAGCTGGTCACATTAGTCGGGACCAACTGATTTGGTCAATCTCACAGCTCTTTTGGTGGCCTAGCTTAAGAGCAGATTGTGCAGCCTTTGTGGAGGCTTGTTCCATTTGTGCTCGTGCCAAGACCCCTAGGCACCTTCCTCTGGGGTTGCTCCAGTCAGTTCCGAATGGCGAGCGTTCATGGTCACACGTATCTCTGGATTTTATGGTGGAGCTGCCCAGATCCAATGGCTGTACGGTCATACTGATGATAGTGGACCGATTTTCTAAAATGGAGCATTTTGTTCCGCTCCAGGGACTGCCTTCCTCCAGAGAGTTGGCTATGGTGTTTGCTAGAGTGGTGTTCAGGTTTTGGTCTCTGACCATGGGAGTCAGTTCGTGTCACGGTTCTGGAGGGCCTTCTGTGAACAGATGGGCATCAAACTGTCATTTTCCTCTGCCTACCATCCCCAGACGAATGGTGCTGCTGAAAGATCCAGCCAAGGGTTGGAACAATTCTTTTGCTGCTTTACCTCTGACCAACACGATAATTGGGCTGACCTGTTGCCATGGGCGGAGTTTGCCAGGAATTGTGCCATAAACTCCTCATCTGGGAGTTCTCCTTTTCTGATTAACTATGGGTTCCAACCATCTTTGCTCCTGGACTTATTTCAGGCTCAAGATATTCCGGCTCTGGACGAGCATATTCGGCAGCTCCGTTCCACATGGGCACAGGTTCAGAATGCCTTACAAAGGTTCTCAGAGTGCTACCAGAAACAGGCGTCCTGCTCCTGTCTTTCAAGTTGGGGATAGAGTCTGGCTGTCTTCCAGAAACCTGCACATCAAGTACCCTGTAATAAGCTGGCTTCATGTTTCATAGGGCCTTTCCGGGTGCTCCGCAGAGTGAACCCTGTTTCTTATGCCTTGGACCTCCCTAGGAACATGTGCATTTACAACATGTTCTATGTCTCACTCTTGAAGCCCTTGGTCTGTAATCGATACTCTTCCGCTCCTGTGGTGCCAGATCCGGTGCGCATTCAAGACCATGAGGAATATGAAATTCAAACCATCCTGGACTCCCGTAGAGTCTGTGGGCGCATTCAGTACTTTGTACATTGGAAGGGCTATGGTCCTGAGGAGCGTTCCTGGGTTGGTCAGTCTGAGATCCACGCTCCTATTCTACTACGCAGATTTCATGCAAAATTTCCCAATAAAGTAGGCTCTGTCCCATGGGGGGGAGACCGTTGAGAGGGGGGTACTATCACGGTACAGGCGATTGCCTCCAGTGGTGCTCTGTGGTACAGGCGACCTTGTTATCCTCCGGGTTGTCCCTCTGATCTAATCGCTATTCTTATAGGCCACTGGTGTCTCCGCCCAGATGCTAGGCCTTATAGGCCTCAGCCTCACCATACACCCTTGCCCTTTCATGGTGTACCTGAGCATTGTGCTTCTGTGTTCCGACTGCTGATTCCTGTGTATGACTCCTGGCTTCGTCTGACTTCCGTTCCGGCTTGACTCCTGGCTTCGTCTGACTACCCGATCCGGCTGAGACTCCTGGCTTCGTCTGACTACCTGATCCGGCTGAGACCCCTGGCTTCGTCTGACTACCCGATCCAGCTGAGACCCCTGGCTTCATATGACCATTCATTTCTGCTTTGGTTGCCTCTCGCTCAGCTGCTGTCCTGGTTTTGGTTGACTTTCCACTCTGGCTTAGCCAGCTCCGGCTTACTGTTACATCCTCGGCCTGTCCGAGCCTACTGTTGCTGCCATGCTTACTGCCTCTGGGCAGTATTCAGTATTATCAGCCTTGTCCTTGGCCTCCTGCGGCCTATTGTCTGGTTGGCCTGTTGTCTCTCTAGCGTTCTAGGGTTGTCACCATTGCCTGTCAGGCTCCTAGCGTTCTAGGGCCTGTCCTGCTGCCTGGTTATCCCCAGAGCGTTCTGGGGATTCTCGCTCTTTGTAGGTGCTCCAGCGTTTTGGGGTATTGTCAGTGTACTATCTTCACACCTGTCTAGTGAAGGGTTGGGGAAGTGTGGTTGCACTGTCTCCATACCTGGTCTGGTGAAGGTGGGAGAGGTATTCTACTTCCTTTTTATTTTTCTCTTAATAAATTTTCATTTTATTGTATCTGTACTTGTCAAGTGTCATTATTTCACAAGTCTCCCCGTGACAGTTCCGTCCGGTGCACTTACGAGTGACTGATAATCCAAACAGAAACGACAGTGCCACCTATGAACAAAAGAAACCAGATCAACACAGTAAATGAGGGAGAACATAACTGCGAAACCTAACCAACCTCCAACTCCCCAACTGTCACACAGTACTATCCCCCAACCCCAAAACACTAGCTTCTGTCGTGACCCCGATCTGAAAGAAATGAGTCCCAAATTCAGACGGATTCAAGCCAACAGCCAAATGCAACGTTTAAAAATGGATGCAAACTAAAAGCAAGTAAGTGACAGACCATCAGCATGCACAAAAACATTGGAACCAGTCCGATGGATCCGCTCATAATGCTGAACCGGTGACATAGGGCAAGCGCACCCCCCAATAGCATGCACCGCCACCCACAGCCCTTTACCGTAAACATCCGTCTTAGAGCGTGCCAGCCAAAAGGTGGTTCGATCCCTGGACACCTGAACACCGAAAAGGCCAGGCCCCCAAACCAGAAATGTGACGGCACCACCAATTTGGAAATTTGGATTGCCCCGAAAAAACACCAAGCTAAAAGCGACCTGAAAAAGAATTACCTCAAAGTTGGACAAGCAAATGGAATGCAACACCGCAAAGAGCTTGATAAGCAGCCAGTGCAACTAACAAGAAGTCATCCAAGTGATGGATGACAGCCGAAGAGCCTGTTTCATACCTGACTGCCCACTCCAAAAAAGTGCTAAAAACCTTGAAGTAGCTACATGAAATGGAGCACCCCACAGGGAGGCACAGTACTGACCCCCAAGCGTGCAACCCAGCAGATGAAAACATGCCAGATGTACTGGCAGCAAGCGAAAAGCCGACTCAATATCGGTTTTTGCCAGCAAAGCCCCACAACCAGCCGCACGCACCAAATCCAGTGCCTTGTGAAAAGACGGTACATTCTGCCTTAGAAATCCCGTCATTAACCGATTCCCCTTTCGGATAAGAGAGATGGTGTATGAGACAGAACTTCCCAGCCTCTTCTTGGGCACCAGGCCCAAAGGGGAGACGCAAAGATGTGAAAAAGGCTTGACTGAAGGGGCCAGCCATCTGGCCAAGCTCCACCTCATGCAGCAATTTCTCATGCACCAAACCCGAGTTATCGCGAACCGACTTCAAATTGCCGAATTCGCAACCAGATTCCCTAGGCACAAAGGGAATCCAAAACCCGTCCGTAAACCTGGGCCCTAAGCAATGTGGCTTGCCCCTTCTTGGGGTAAAGCCCTAGCCACCACTACATCTTTATGATGCTCACCAGCGTCAGCCTGCGGGTGCGGAGGTTTGTCCCCGACGACCCTGGATTTCCTAAAGCAGCGGAGGGTGGAATGACCCCATCCACAATAGCAACACTCATGTCGAAATTGACAGGAATTCAGCCACTTGCAATGACTCTCACTGAAGAGCCAACAAACCCCAGTCTTTCTTGCAGACGGGAACCCTGAGGCAGCACTGGCCGACACTGGAAAGGGGGTGGGTGGGAATGATGGCCCACCATAAGGCACAACCAAACATCAGTCACCGCCAATTTTTGATGAAAAAGCTTGTCATACCTCCACCAAGCCGTTCCCCCATGTACCTTATATGTACCCCAAATAACCAAAGTTGCGAGGCCTGCTCAGGATACCGTCACCAAAAACGCTTGCCAAAACTCAAAAGGCTTGGAGCCAGTTGCCAAAAGTCTTTGCCAGTTTCAGCTTCCTGTCCTCACTACGCTCCTGCCGACGTTCCCTATCCACCGTCGGCTGCTCCACAAAAATCCAGGACCAAATGTCCACGTAGTCATTCATAGCTATCTTCTCCTTCAGATCATCAGACAAATGCATCCCTAATGCACTAACACTGCAAAAGTATGCATCCTTCAGCACACTCCGATCAACCCATGGCGCAGAGGAAGGAGCAACTGACGGCGCAGTGCCAGTAGCTTCAAGGTGTTGCAGAATGTGCTGCAATAAGCCCCGTATATCCTTGCCTAAGCCGTATATCCTTGCCATCCCAGGCCCCAGAACAATCATACTCACAGATCAAGAATGGTCCACCTGTTGAACCACGGTGGGCCTGGACCGAAAAGGGGATGCCCGAGAATCATGGGTAATGGTAGACGAGTGAGACCTGGAGCAAGAGCGGGAACATCCATGCCTAGAACTAGAAACAACATAACAACCTACACTCCCTGCACTAACAAAACTCCTATCGCTAGCAAAGCTATCCCAGGTCTGGCCTCTTCTGCTCCGCTCTGCACCAGCTCGTGAAGGCCCCGTAGCGTGCCGACTGGTGTGGGCATGAACACGCCCTGCGGCATCCAATGAGACACTGGCATGTCCATGCCCCCGAGTGTCCCTACACCCAGTATCCAATGCCTTGGCCCCTTCGCAAGCAAAGCTATCCCTGCTCCAGCTTCTTCTGCTCCAAGGCACGCCAGCCTGTGAAGGTCCCACCTCACGCCGCATAGTGCTGGCGTGTATCCGCCCTGCGGCACCCACTGGGACCCACTGGGACACTGGCATGTCCATGCCCCCATGTATCCCGAGACCCACTAGCCACAGCCTGGTCCGCCAGCCTTCCAATGCCGCTGGCCAGCAGATGCTCAGCATCAACACGCAACTCCTCATCGTCAACAGGACACCGAGACCTCCTATCAGCCCTGGCGCACTGATGCCCCACAGGCCACTTAGTTTTGATATCGCCCCTAGACCTCCGCGAAGCACCTGGTGAGCTGGCACGTCCACGCCCCGCAGCTCGTCCATCAACCTTATGCACTCCACAAACCCTTGACCTTAGCCACTCCTGGCACACTTGATGAGCACGGTACCAACCCTGTTTGCACAGAGCACCTATCCACTGCACGGATCGAGCCAGTGAATGCCTCACCACCCAAAACTCTCTGGAAAAGCGAAGGGTCTTGGGCAACCCCATTAGGCCCAGCCACCTCTGCCAGGGAAGAGGAGTCAAGGGTGACCTTTGCAGGCCCCGCATCCTCATATCTGTCTTGTCCTGCTCCATCCTCCTCTACAAGGTCTGGATCTGCCACAACAGCGGCAACTGGATCAGATGCTCCTGCACAGTCTTCACCAGCAGAGCTGCTGGACGTATGCCTGCGACTGGATGAAACTGGGCTAGACCTGAGCCTGGCTGGTGGCTGCGTCTTCCTGGCAGGCCAGCTTCTAACCAACACAGGACCAGCTGGCCACAGCTGCGTAGCGAATGCTGCTTGTCCTCTGCTGTCCAGCTGAAAAGGAAGTGCGCAATTAGTCTACACTGCCTAAACCCCCCCCCTTATGTGCTGGAAGGGGAGACAAATGAAGTATATGATTGCTGCCTTTTCCTGTCAGTTATCTGGGAAGGCTCTCCATTGGCTGCCTGTCTTTCGTCCGCTCAGTATTGCCTATATAGACTGGGATCTGGCACCCTTTGGTTGCCCTTTCGTGGTGCCTCTGTCTATAGCCACCTGCATTGTATTTCTGAGTTCCCTGGGCCGTGGCTGCGCACTCTACTTTCCAGAGTCCGCCTGCTTACCTGCCTGATGCCTCCTCTGCTGAAGTGGTTCCTGCCTCCGTTCCTGATCCGGTTTGGGCTGACGTTCCTGCTTCCGTTCCTGATCCGGTTCTCTGCCGTTACTGTTCCAGCTTCCTGCCCCGGCCTGGCTGTTGTTCCTGCCTCTGGATCGTGTGCAGAGTTTCTCCGCTTTCATGTTGCCTGGTTGACATTCTCATCCCTGGGTTTATCTGTTGGTCCAGTACGCGGGTACTGGTTTTCTCCTAGCAGCTCCGGTTGTGACTCTCTGTAGTTCAGTACGCGGGTACTGGTTTGCTCCATACACACCGAATGTCTGCTGTCTAATATGAAGCACCGGTAAGGCCTCCTTGAGTCCAGTACGCGGGTACTGTTTTTCTCTTACGGCCCACCGGTTGCTTGCTGCCTCTTGTTTCGCGCCGTTGTTCATTTGTGTAGTCCAGTATGCGGATACTGGTTCGATCCATATATCACCGGTTGCTTGCTGCCTCCCATACAGCACCGGTAGTGTCAATGTGTAGTCCAGTATGCGGGTACTGGTTCGCTCCATATATCACCGGTTGCTTGCTGCCTCCTATACAGCACCGGTAGTGTCAATGTGTAGTCCAGTACGCGGGTACTGGTTCACTCCAGTAATCACCGGTTGATTGCTGCCTCCCATACAGCACCGGTAGTGTCTTGTGTAATCCAGTACGCGGGTACTGGTTCGCTCTAATATTAACCGGTTGCTTACCGACTCCTATACAGTACCGGTAATGGCTGTGTGTATTCCAGTACGTGGGTACTGGTGAGCTCCAATATTGTCCGGTTGCTTGCTGCCACCTATACAGCACCGGTAGTGTCTTGTGTAGTCCAGTACGCGGGTACTGGTTTGCTCCAATATTAACCGGTTGCTTACTGACTCCTATACAGCACCAGTAGTGGCCATGTGTATTCCAGTACGCGGGTACTGGTGAGCTCCAATATTGTCCGGTTGCTTACTGCCTCCTATTCAGCACCGGTATTGCCTACTGGTTTGCTCCTATATTCACTGGCTGCTCGCTGACACCTATACATCACCGGTAGGCCTCTGAGTAGTCCAGAACGTGCGACTGGTTTGCTCCACCTCTATTCCGGTCGCTGAGGCCACCTACACTATTGTACCAGTACTTGCCATCTCTGGGTGCGAGAGAACAGGAAACTAATCCTTGGCGATTACTTTAAAACCTCTGACTGATCATTATGTGATAAATTGAATGCAGACACAAAGATGATCAAGGGCCACTGAATCCATATATTTTTACAACAGGTATCAGAAAAACATTTTGAGAATCGTAATGGACAGACTATCCAATTGTCCCCACCCCCACCTGTGTACTATAGAGCAGTATTACCTGTAAGTGCTACAGGAACAATTTACCCAAACGGGTAAAATGGTCGCCAAGTGTCATTGTTGGATTATATATATATGAAACAGAATAATTATTAAAATGTGTGGAGTGGGAGGAGAATACACTACCATTCAAAAGTTTGGGCACTTAGAAATTTCCTTGTTTCTGTTATAGGTGCAGCTTGGTACATAAGAAGTGCCCATCAAGCCAATTCAAATTATGGGAAGTACTTCATGAAGCATGAGGTGAACTCTTAATATTACCTCAACAAATTGTCAACTGGAATGCCAAAGGCTTTAATTGCTGCAAATGGAGGATTCTTCGACAAAATCAAGTCGAGCTTGAAGGGCACAATTTGAAGGGCACAATTATTATATACGTTAAAGGGTTTGAAGTTTGAAGGGCACAATTATTATATATACTAAAGGGTTAGTAATGTTTCAAAATAAAAGCAGCTTCAATTAATCTTCATAGTATTTGGGCCATGGAGAGTGTTATTTCAATACTGTCAGATATGTAGTTCAAGAGTAATTGAATGATAAAGTTTCCCCCTCCCACCCCCTTTACCTAGTGTAAGCCACCCCCTCTGATGTGGAATCTGGTCTTAAGACCAGACAACTCACAGCAAGGGACTTACTGTCAGAACAATGAAAACCCTGCCCCCCTTGACAGGTTTTTCAGTTTTTTTCCTTATGTTAATTGAAGATTGTCCCTTTCTGTAAGCCATCTGAACACCGCCTTTCTGTTCCGAGGTGAGCAGTAAAGGAGTGGGCCCACTATCCATGGCCCAAATACTATGAAGATTAATTATAGCTGCTTTTATTTTGAAACATTACTATCCCTTTAAAAATAGTTATTTCTAACCTTGTCAGCATCTTCACTTTATTTCGTATTAATTTTACAACTCATTTGATGAAAAACAACGACCTTTCTAAGCGGCCCCAAACATTTGAACGGTAATGTATATGTATATAGAGAACTGATTACGATATATATATATATATATATATATATATATATATATATATATATATATTTTTTTTTTTTTTTTTTTTTTTCCGGGGTTTTGTACGTGTCTCTTGTTCGTAATTGTTCTATTTGTTGAACTACGCGTATGCACATCTTGTAAACATTTATCACGGTGCCCGTGATTGGTGCTGTTCAGTGTCAGTCACTTGCTGAGTATCATGATTGGCTGTCTGTGATTAGCCCTCCTCACACAACCTTTTTAAACCCAGGCTGAGCACTTCCAGGTTGCCCTTTTGTGGTGTTTCTGACTCCACTCTGCCTGACCTGCTTGTCAGGCTTCTGGGCCTGTTCCTGCTGTACTTGCTGATCCTGTGTTCCAGTGTTCCAGTGTTCCAGTGTTCCAGTGTTCCTGTGTTCCAGCACCTAGCGGGTTAATCTTACTGAGTTCCAGTGTTCCTGTGTTCCAGCACCTCGCGGGTTAATCTTACTGAGTCCCTGAATCTCCTGCTCCAGCCGTCGCTCTGGCGACATTGTTCTTCTCACTGCTGATCATACTTTGTTGGTTTACTCCACTAAACCTGGTTGCGATATACATTGTTGGTCCCAGCGTGCGGACGCTGGTTTACTCCACTAAACCTGGTTGCAATATACATTGTTGGTCTCAGCGTGCGGATGCTGGTTTACTCCACTAAACCTGGTTGCTATATACATTGTTGGTCCCAGAGTGCGGACGCTGGTTTACTCCACTAAACTGGTTGCGAGATACATTACTGGCTCCAGCGTGCGGACGCTGGTTTGCTCCACTAAACCTGGTTGCGATATACGTTGTTGGTCCCAGCGTGCGGACGCTGGTTTACTCCACTAAGCCTGGTTGTGATATACATTGTTGGTCCCAGCGTGCGGACGCTGGTTTACTCCACTAAACTTGGTTGCTATATATGTTGTTGGTCCCAGCGTGCGGACGCTGGTTTACTCCACTAAACCTGGTTGCGATATACGTTGTTGGTCCCAGCATGCGGACGCTGGTTTACTCCACTAAACCTGGTTGCGATATACATTGTTGGTTCCAGCGTGCAGTCGCTGGTTTGCTCCATTAAACCTGGTGGCGCTATTACCATTAGTCCCAACGTGCGGACGTTGGTTTGCTCCTGAACATCCAGTACAGTTGTCTGAGTATCCCTGGCAATAGACTCCTGCTGAGTAAGACCTCTACACTTATGCTCTATGCTGTCTTAGTCACCTGACAGCTGGTCTACTCGCTCAGGCTGCCCTGCCCGGTATTGGTGAGGCCGGGAGAACCTTGACGATACCATCCTGTAGGTTGCCTCACCCGGTATTGGCAGGGCCGGTAGAGCCTACATTCAGCATTCCGTGGGGGCTGCCTTGCCCGGTATTGGTAAGGCCGGTAGAACCGGTATATGTCATCTCACGGTTGCCTTACCCGGTATAGGCAAGGCCGGTAGAGCCTGTCATTAAAACTGTCACTTGGGTTGCCTTGCCCGGTATTTAGGCAAGGCCGGTAGAACCTATTATATGTTATATTACTGTTGTATTGTTATGTATGTTTACCCTACGGGGACTGCCTTTAACTTTTAATAAACTTAAAGGGATAGTAATACTTCATTTTAACTTTATTTTATTTTGTAGGCATTAAAAAAACATGAAGAATGATATAAGTCTTATCTCTGAAACCTTTATGGTTTAAGAGATATTCACATACAAAGTATCCCCCCTCTTCAACCAGATCAGAAGGGAGATGCCCAGGTAGACTGCAGAGAGGGACAATCTTCAATTAAGATAATGGAAAAAGCTGAAAAACTTGTCAAGGGGGGAAGGGCTTTCATTGTTTTCATACAAAGAAAATTGTCGCCTTCTGTTATCTGTACTGTCATACAACCAGACTCACATCTGAGAAGAGATGGCTTACACTAGGTAAAAGGGGCGGGGAGGGGAACTTTGCTTGTGAATATCTCATAAACCATAAAGGTTTGAGAGATAAGACTTATATCATTCTTCATGTTTTTTTAATGCCTACAAAATAAAATAAAGTTAAAACGAAGTATTACTATCCCTTTAAGTTATTTTACCAAACCTTAAGTCTGAGAGTCTTCAAATCCGTGACAACATTATATAAACAGCTCAATATATATATATATATATATATATCAAATCCCCCCTTCCTTTTTTATCATTATTCTATATCAAATACAATACTGTATAAAAGTTTTAGGTAGATGTGAAAAATGCTGTAAAGTAAGAATGCTTTCAAAAATAGACATGTTAATAGTTTATTTTTATCAATTAACAAAATGATAGTGAGTGAACAGAAGAAAAATCTAAATCAAATCAATATTTGGTGTCACCACCCTTCAAAATAACAGTGTTTCCTCTAGGTACACTTGCACAAAGTCAGGGATTTTGTAGGCATTTAGTCAGGTTTATGATTAAACAATTATACCAAACAGGTGCTAATGATCATCAATTTAATATGTAGGTTGAGACACAATCATTAACTGAAACAGAAACAGCTGTGTAGGAGGAATACAACAGGGGGAGGAACAGACAACTCAGCTAACAAGGTGAGGTTGCTGAAGACAGTTTAATGTCAAAAGTCATACACCATGGCAAGACTGAGCACAACAAGACACAAGGTAGTTATTCTGCATCAGCAAAGTCTCTCCCAGGCAGAAATTTCAAGGAGGACAGGGCTTTCCAGATGTGCTGTCCAAGCTCTTTTGAAGAAGCACAAAGAAATGGACAACATTGAGGACCATAGATGCAGTACTCAACTAAGGAAACTTAGTGCAGCAGATGAAAGACACATCATGCTTACTTCCCTTCGCAATCGGAAGATATCCAGCAGTGCCATCAGCTCAGAATTGGCAGTAAACAGTGAGAACCTGGTACACCCATCTACTGTCCGGAGAAGTATGGTCAGAAGTGGACTTCATAGAACACATGCGTCCAAAAAGCCATACCTCCGACGTAGAAACAAGGCCAAGCAACTCAGCTATGCACAGAAACACAGGGACTGAGGTGCAGAAAAATGGCAGCAGGTGTTCTGGACTGATGAGTCTAAATTTTAAATATCTTGCTGTAGAAGAAGGCAGTTTGTTCCCCGAAGGACTGGTGATCAGTACAAGAATGCAGACAACAGTGAAGCACAGTGGAGGTTCCTAGCAAGTTTGGGGCTGCATTTCTGAAAATGGAGTTGGGGATTTGGTCAGAATTAATCGTCTCCTCAGGACTGAGAAGTACAAGCAGATAAGTATTCATCACGCAGTACCACCAGGGAGGCATCTGATTGGCCACAAATTTATTCTGCAGCATTACAAGAAAATCAAACATACAGTCAAAGTCATTAAGAACTATCTTCAGCTTAAAGAAGAACAAGAGTCCTAATCTCAACATCACTGAGGCTGCCTGGGATTACATGAAGAGAGAGAAGCAACTGGGGCTGCCTAAATCCACAGAAGAACTGTGGTTAGTTCTCTAAGATGTTTGGAACAACCTACCCGCCCAGTTCCTGTGTGCAAGTGTACCTAGAAGAACTGATGCTGTTTTGAAGGCAAAGGGTGGTCACACCAAATATTGATTTGATTTAGATTTTTCTTATGTTCATTGACTTTACATTTTTGTTATTTGATAAAAAATAAACTATTAACATGTCTATTTTTTAAAGTATTCTTACTTTACAGCATTTTTTCACACCTGAGTAAAACTTTTGCACAGTACTGTATATTATCCAACAACAACGACACCTGGTGACCATTTTACCCAATCTGAACCAGGTCCAGAATTGTTCCCATAGCTCTTACCAGTGTTACTGATCTATAGTACACCAGGGAGGTCTTTTGGTAAGCCTGACCATTATTATTCTTTATATGTTGTTCTGATACCTGTTGCAGTAATATAGAGATTGAGAGCCCCTTGATCTTGTCTCCAAATGTTCTCCTCTCTTAATAAAGCCTAAAGACACAGCCCTTCCCTTCTAAACAAATAGCTGGAATAAAGAGCTTGGGATGCCTCATGATACAATATCTTTAGAAAGTATACAAACTAGCTAGGGAATCTCTTACCAAGGAAGGCAAACTTAGTTCTAGATGGTATCTCACTCCACATAAACTAACCACCTTATATTCAGATCGCAACAGCAACTGGTGGAGATATGGAAAGGGATTTGGTACTTTATTACACATATGGTATTCTTTCCCATATGCTCAGTCTTACTGGAAACACATTTCTCTGCTTTTCCAGAACATCATGAATAGGGCCATACAAGTTTCACCTTTCCCTCTATTATTTTCAGTGGGAATACTACCCTCAGTCACTAAAAACTCTCTAAGCTCTGCAAGATTTAATATACCTATTCAGTGGAAAGGCAGATAAGACATTAGCTTAGATAAGTGGTTTCAACAAGCAGAAAATATTAGGAAACTGGAAAGACTCTGTACCTTAGCTTCACACACACCTATGACTCATATGTAGCAATTTCATCTCCTTCATTATCCTCCCCACGCATGAAAGATTATATTTCATAATGCAATAATTAAAATAAAGAATAAGGATGAAATTTTACAGTGAGAGGGGAAACATGAGACAAGACTGCCCCAGCAGAAGGATCTACACCCAAGATAAAAGATAGAATTGGATCCAGATAAATCAGGCTGACCAGAAGTTTTTTAAAGTCAGCAAAAAATTTCAAGGCTTCGTCAGACGAATATTTGGATTCAGCTCCTTTACGAATTATGTCAGTAATTGGCTAGACTGCTCAAATTCACACCTTTCGAGCTTCACATAAAGCTGGTTTTCATGTAGACAAAAATAGACTTGTACATGAGTGTGATGCAGGGTCAAGGTAGGAGAATAGACACAAATGTAATCATGATAAACTATGAAATGTGAAAATAGAAGGTCCCGTCTTTCATTGCACAATCCAAAGGATATTATCAGGTACTCATACAGCCTAAACCTGGTATTGAAAGTGGGGTTTCCATTTGTCACCTTGCAAATGTAAATATAATTATATGCCCCATGCAAATACAAATTAGCAAAGTAGTGAGCACCACATAGTCTTTCTGATAATTGAGGCATCAAAGGTAAAGGTTAACAGTTCTGCTTGGTTATTTTATTTAGGCCTCTATAGTCAATGCAGGATCTTAATGATCTATCCTTTTTCCTGTACAAAGAAAAATCCTGTCTCTGTACTTGAGGAGAAAGGATAAGTAAAATTCCAGGCCAAATTCTCTTTAATGTATTCTTCAAGAGTTTGGGTTTCAGGAATTGGCAAGGGATATGTCTTGCCCTTAGGAGTAGTAGTAGTACCTAGAATAAAGTCAATGATACAATCACAAGACACGTTTAAAGTTAGATTATGGCTCAGGACTGGTGAAAATCACAGGAGAGTAGTCAGGAGGAGTCTGGATGACTGAGATAGTAACAGTGTTAACACTGATGGTCCTGAAAAAACCCTGCTGGTTTCCCAGTTGGTGGCAGAATTATTCTGTTGAGGTTCCTTGATGTACAGGTTCTGTGAATATAGTCAAGAACCAGGTAGAATGGGAAATTACGCCTGATCCCATGTAGGCACCATCAACTGTTACAATATTTCTCTCTCAAGTAGAGAAATCTTCTATATTTAATGGAAAGAAAAGCATCCAGAAAGAGACCAGTAGTACCAGAATCAATAAGGGCTGATACTTCAAGGCATATCCTATTCCAAGAGAGTATAACTGGTAGATGAAGACAACTAGAACATTTTAGTGATCAAGTAAGGTCTAAAAAGAGCTCCCCCTACTAATCCTTCATTGTGGCACCTTTCTGGCTTATTGGGAAAAACATGGGCCAGGTGTCCATAAACCAGAGGATCTATTTTATCCTTCTATTGAAATCAGAAACAGCTTATTCACTTCAATGGGTTAAGAATAAGAGTTGTTAGAAAGGTGCGTGTGTGTTAGGGGGAAAGGCGCAGGACCAACCAGGCTGGCATTTGAATAGGAGGCCATCTTAACTGGTCGCTATTGCATTCAAATCTCCTCTCCTGGAGCCAAGAGTCCAGAGAAGTACATAGGGAAATGAATTCTTCCAAGGTTTCATGAATCTCCTGTGTAACTAGTGCATCCTTTTGATGATCATTAAGACCTCTATGAGAAAGATAGCTTTTAGAGAACTGTTGCCCCAGTTGTGTCAAAGGCCAGGGCCCTAAATTCTATGGCATACTGGGTAAAAGGTTTCTGCCCTTAGTGAAACTCCAGCAAAGCTTCCTCAGTGGAAGCCTAGTGACCTGGGGTAACAGAAATTGCTCTAAAAGCAGAACCAAACGTTTCAATGTCATTTAAAAGAGAGGACTACACGATGGAGAAGTGATATGATAAAGGTTATATGAGCTTGATGGGTGAAAAATAACTCTTGCTGTTTTCAAAAATGAATAAAATAAAAAAAACCTTAGTTCCTTAGGGTTGCTGTCAAAATGTTTAGGCAAAGGTAATTTAGAAACACAATCAGGTAAAGGAGACAAAGAGGAAGAGGCCCCTGGTACAGGGGTTGGGGGGTAGCTTCAGACTACTTTTGCAAATGATGCAACAGACTAGATATGAATTCCAGTTGCTGTTACTGGAACTGAACACTAAGTGGAGTTGCTGGAGACTGCAGTGCGGGCATGTACACTGGTGGTATTGTATAAGAAACCAACAACAGCAGCAAAGCTGAAAAGCAACCTGAACAGTACTCAGTGTTGTGAACAACTAAAGGTACAGAGGTACATGATATCTAAGCATTCTCGGAAACTGAGAAGCAGGTGCAGATATAAAGGACTGGACCAAGGTCAAAGATACAGCACACAAGAAACAATAATACCAGGTGGGGGACATGTGAGGAAGCAGCACAAACAGTCATGCAGTGAAGTACTGGAACAGGTCCGGTTCAGCAGCCACAGACCATACAGCAACAAGCACAGTATGGTAGCAAAGACAGGAGCAGGTTAGGTTCAGTAACTGCAGATGAGGGCAGAAACAGGCATCCAATGATAGAGTGGTCAGCAACAGTGGATCTGTACAGGAACAAGAAGCAAACAACAGTGTTTTCAGGAACAAGACTGTTTCAGCAACAGTGGATAAGTGGAAGAACAAGCAGCAAACAATAGCATGGTCAGAAAAAGGCTGGGTCAACAACTGGAGAGCAGAAGCAAACAGCATACACTGGACAAGTCAAGAAAGAAGTTTTGAGCAAGCACCACTTCAAGGAAGAGGCGACTGTATAAAGGAGAACTGATGCAGTTGAACTGCAATACCAGATAAGGTAACAGGTACATTTAGTTTGTGCTATGACAAGCAGTGGTGTGTGTTTGTGTGTGTGTACAGTATCAACATTCCAAAGTGGCAGAAATGCTGCATTTTAAACAATATAACATTTCAACATAATTTACCCACTGACATTGTACTGGAGCCTGAGGTTATGATTACATTAAATTATAAACCACACAGAGGGAACCCTCTCCTGCTCATCTACTTGTGTTCTTACTAATATTCCTTCTGTCACACCTACTGCTCTTTTTTATACCAGGCCCGGGGTGCACTTTTGTGCATGTTCAAAGGGTAGATATTTTCCCCCAAGCCTCACTTATAATCTTTGTTGTTCTCCCATGTTTGAATTTCACTTTAGGTCAAGACTAACCATTGTCAGTAGTCTGCTCATGACCTCTTCTGTGAACCTCTGAATAATCCTGCCATCCGCCTTCCAATGACCTTTTCTACAGACTAGACTTCCCTTGCCAGTCACCAACCCACAACCCCAGCTTTAGTCTAGACCTTCTCTTTCATTATCTGTGTACCTTATTGCAGCATTCCACTGCCAACATGCAATACAATAAAATTCATTTTTCAATAAATATTTAATTTATTTTAGTTGAGTGTGAAATTATTTGATCATTCATCCTTCATACACATTCATCTCTTTAGCCACTTTTTTGTGTGCTGGTGGGGAGACTAATGAACTTCATCTCTTGTATAGAGATACTGTATAGGATACATTGCAGCAGCAGATACAGAACAAGACTCCAGAGAGGTTGAAACAAAGTAGAATTGCAGAAGAGTAAGTGAGGAGCTAGAAGTGGAGATGTGAGCTGGTGGAGGAACTAAAGGATGACCATCAGAGGGGACTGATACATCACTTATTTATATGCATCATACCAAAAAAGGTTTCAATAAGAGCAATGCACTAACAAAAAAAAAGTGTCTATTACAAGGTTTTTATTCAGAAGTGCCACTGTAAGTGTACAGTCATAAGGGGGAGAGCATATGGTCAAGTTCTGGACCGCTTCTTTCTATACTCCACTGTGTAATTTATCTTATCATACTGGTGGTCATATCCTCATCCTGGAGATAACCTATAAGTGAGAACTCCACTCAAACTTTCCCTTACTCTGGTCACCTTACTATGTCTGACTCCTTCATTTTTATTTTCCTCCGGTATTGGGTTTGCTGTATATCACACACAGTCTGAGCTCTTTACTTTTGGATCGCCATACTTTTACTTATTATTTACACTTCCCACATTTAGTCTCTGTCTTAGTACACTTATAGTTTGGTTACCCTGACAACACTATGATTCCTTTGTGTGTTCTTTGTTTTCTACCGTCTGATCATTGCCTGGGTTTTGTGATGGGGGGCAGAAATATATATGCATTGTGGGATCCCTTGAAACCCACTAACCCCCACTACTGCCATTGTGGTGGAGACTTAAACTGGACTGGGTGTACAAGTCCCCTTCAATCGCTTGGTTGCAACATGAGATGGAATTAAAATATTTAATCGGCCTTATGTGGTCAAAGGTGGGGTCCAAATGACCCTTCCCATCATCCTTAGAACTAAGGCTGTTGAAACTGTATATCCCTTCCCAAATGAAATTAAAATGACTTCACATATTTTTGGGGTGTCCTGAAGTCCAGCAACACTGGATTTACCTATTATTATCAAATAGCTGGAATGAGGAAATTCATTATATTGTATACCTTTAATATTCATGTTTATAACTTCATATAAAATCAGTTATATTTATTACCTCATAAACATTGCACCATTCTAATGTTTGCTTCTCTTTTACCAGTTATTTTCAGTGGATAGGTACACAACTGCTGATGCTAATTTTTGCTTTGCCACAAGATGTCCCACTAGTATTACAAGTTAATGGTTATATAAAAAAGTTATCCTGTGACTAAAAAAACACCTCACACCAATGTACTGCAATAAAAAGTGTCTGTAGACAGCACCTAACTGCCAAATGTTTTTTGTCTGAGGAGAAACATTTTAGTCTGGTTTCTCCTTGAACTTTGATGCCATTATACATCTCTTCTGCTCCTATTTATTTGTGTATCTAATATGTGCTGATGGAATTGTAGAACTTTTAGTAAATAGTCCCAGAACACAAACTTTATTTTCCATTTGCTGGTATCAGACAAAAATAACTAAATAAAGTGCTCAGTTACACTCAGAGAGTACTTATTGCTTTCAATGAATGTTTGGCATACACTTAGCAGGTCTTTCCCATACACAATGGTGTCTCCTCCCACTTGTATAGAATATTCTGATAAAGTGCAGACTGTCAGCTTTAATTTAAGGGTATTTGTATCCATAAATTGTGAACTGTATAGGAATTGCAGCCGTTTTTATACTGCCCTTCATATGTATGAAATGACATTCAGAGCAGAGAACAGTAATAGTGAAGTAAGGATATTAACACTTAATAAGAAAAAAATATAAATTGTAAGGTTTATCCTCCTGAGTAGAACAAGGGAATGCTCACTGCTGAGTTGTGTTTTTTTATAAAGTCATTGCAGCTCAAACTTGATTTTTTTAGGTGCAGTACCTCAATGACCTGAAATTTCACAGTGGCACCTTGATCCGGGGACTCTCCCCGGAAACCAGGGACATCTAGTCACCCTATTTTAGGTGAAAGTGAAAATGTGTAGTGTTTCGCAACAGGAACAGGAAGAAGCTACTAGTCAGGTCTATTGATGAAACAATGCACAAAGAACATCTCCTTGCAACTCTCCATTTCAATCTCCACTCAGCGAAAAGTTAGGTGGGATTATGAGAACTTGTGCTAATGTGCTATCATGACACCAGTTAATGTATTAGACCCATAACACAAGAGACGTGCCTGAATTAGCATAACAGATACATAATATAACTATTTTGAGAAATACATTTATGTCTAATAAAATATCAAAATCACCATACATATTTTTTAAGGTGAAAGGGTTCCTAAAATCTTGAACAATACAATCAAGTAACAGAAGTATATCTGTAAAAAAGGCATTGCAGATTTTTGTAAGCACCCAAAGGGTATGTTGATAGTAATAACAGCCTACTGGAAACACCTTGTTGATCGGCTTATATGTTTTCCAAGAAGTCTTTGAAGTTTGAAGAAGAGCTGTATTGCTGTAAAGAATGTTTTGTGTTAGATCTTAGACGCTTCATAATAACACACTTGAGCATTTTCTGTATGTTTGAACAGTATGTCAGAGGTAAATAATTTAATTTATTAAAACTGAATGAACAAGAGCACTAGGGAGCAGCAAGAGGTATGCTTCATCAGCGTTTCACCAGGGTCACTTGGACATTCCTCTGTTCCAGTATGGGTCATGCCATGGATGCCTGTGGGATGAAAGACAGGATATGAAACTGCACTGCATAACTGTCTGTTATGCAAAGGATGAGCCATCATTATCCCATTAACCTTTTTGTCTACACCTCTGTAACCCATAGGGTTAGGAAAAAAGGAATGCTAACCAGCCATATGTATATATGAACTGGACATTGTAGCAATACATCATCTACTATGTGAACCAACTCCCATGCAACCAATGTCATTGTACTGAGCATACACACACACAGGTCAGCATGGTGGGTCTTGCAAATAGTAAATAGTTACTGCAGTGCTGTAGACAACACTATTACAGTGTATCCATCCCTATTCTGCTCCATTAGGCATTGTACAATTATTGTTCTCATGCTAACGTCAATACCCCTTTAACACCTGGAATGCCAGAGTGGTATCCTATGCATTGCATGTCATTGCATTGGGTATCCCTCTTTAGCTCCAAGGGTTCTATGATTGATATGGCTATGTTAACTCAATACATGTTGTTTGCTGTCAGTTAACCTTAGGAATATGATGGATATAGCGGGGCTCAAAATTTCCACTCACCACTAGCCAACGGCGAGTGAAAATTTAGTCGTGGCGAGTAGAAATTCAGCCCCTGCTGCGTATGTTTTGGCTTGCAGCGGCAAGTAACTTTTCAGCTCTGGCTAGTAGCAAAGGACTTAAAATTATAAGCCCTGGATATAGGCAATGTGATGTACCTTGTTTCACAGGGGAATGGTTGAAATCCTTGACATATCATCATGGACGAAGGAATGGCAGATGCCATGTGAATTCACACCCTCAACAAAACACTTATAGCTGCTGCATGGGTAATATACTGTACCATCTATGTGGTTGAGATGTTGAAGCAGCAAAATCAGGGCTGTGTGTGTCAGCCATCCTGTGGAGTGAAACAGATCATTATGTGTTATGTGAGAGTGTTTGCACACATTTCTCAAGTCTAATAATGGACATACATGCACTGTGTTTAATTCCTGTATTATACTCATTGGTAGTGGCTCAATATCGTCCACTAGACATGTGTCGATGGCTAGATTATGTAGTATGGCACACGTTAGGATGATGTCACATGCCTTGACTGGTGGATATTGCAGAGCTCCCCGTCCAGGCACCTGCATCTTGATTTGAGAAGCCAAAGGTGCGCTCAATGGCATTCCTTGTTTGGACGGTAGCCTCATTGTTTTGGTCCTGTGCAGGTGTTTGGGATTTTTGTACTGGTGTGAGGAGCCACAATTTTCACCCATACCTGGCATCACCTGTGATACTGGTGACATCATGACACAGGGACACACGTTATGTTGATGATCTTGTGTGAGGAGGACGTACTACTTGTGTGTCATGACCATACTAAGCTGTGTTTACATTAGTCGTGTGCATGTCCCTTCGAATGCGGTTTGATGTTTGGATAGCTTAACTCACTGAAAAGCCATCCTCGTGTTTAGGTCCCATTGTCAAAGTCCCTGTAGATGGAGGAGTGCTTGAGGATGTAGGAGTCGTGACAGCTGCTGAGATAGGAGGCACAAACGTGGTTATCCTCACATTAGAATTACACACCATCTGTGTGTTGATACAGTGGAAATTCTTCCTGTTGATGATGAAGAGATGTCCTTCATGCTTTGGTTCTCTTAGGCGCACGTGTGCAGTTGATGGCACCCATGACACTGGGCATGCCTCCCTTTGTGAAGAACTCCTGTTTTACATGTGTTCACTCCATGTCAATAGAAGGAAAGTGGATGCACCTTCCTCTTGAGGGCTGCCAACACCACAGACACTGCCCTTGAACATGTGAGCTGGGACATGCCAGATGCATACCCTTCTGTGAACTGGAAGGATCCATTTGCCATAAAATGTATGGCAAAAATCAGCTTCTGCAAGCCAGCAAGGGCACAGCTGGTGCTGAATATGGGGTTGATATAATCTTTGATAACCTCATATAGGCTGATGATGCTGTGCAACGTCAACCTGTTCTCTCACTTCAGCATCCTTCAATCTGAAGATCATGACTCTTGTGCTGAATATCCTGGGTCTGGGTGGTCGTCTGTCATCCCAGTGCTGCTCAACAGGTCCCTGTGGCAGCTGTGGGAGCTGTGGGTGATCCGGTTATGGCAGCTGGGGTGCTGCTGCCTGGTGTGGTCCTCCAGGTGGTGATGGGCTTCTGTCTGGCTCTCCAACTGGAGCATCAGTGCTTCAGACAGGTGAAAGATGTTCAGCAGGTGTGCTTGCGGGCTCATGGGTATCCATAGCCTTGCATGACTTCTTCTCTCATGTCTTCACAGGAATTAATATGCAAACATAGTGCCCGTAATCTCTGTCTGAGTGGTCTCACTGTAAAAACTCCACATTTGAGGGGGGAGAGATGTCCCTTTAAGACAGTGGTAGGGAGTTGTCCAGGCGTGGTCATCAAGTAGAGAGTGACCAATGTGAAGGTGTGTGCATTGTCCAGGTAAGTGTTTTGAGGAGGGACTGTTGTTTGTGTGATTTGTTGCAATTGCTGTGTACTTGTCAGGTGTACCTTGGGTCTCCATTGGCTGGTGATGTTGCACAGATCAGATTGGGTTGCTTTCGGATCTTGTATTGTGTGTACATATCAGTTGTTACATGTTAACCCCTGTTGTTCCAGGGTATAGTGTGATGGATTGTGCTGGGTTGCTTTGTCAATCCCTTGTGTCTGAGGGTTTGTTGAGTTATTGTTGGTTGGTGGGACTTGTTTGTAGGACACACCCATTTTATGGGTGGTTCATTGGCTTTGCAGGGGTTAATTTTGCCATTGCTGTGCTTGTGTTATTTGCTAAGTGTTGTGTGTGCTGTTGTTTCCCTGCTTTCTTTTGTTCAACTGTGTTTTTTCACTCTGTTGTGTGCTGTAAGCTAAGAATGTCATCCGGTAATTTTGTCAGTTTATCGTGAGTTGGCACTGACCGCACAGAATTGCATGGCTCCTGGGTAGAGCTGATCCATTGTTTTCAAAGAGTGAATTATTAATGTACGTTGTAATTTTAAAACTGCCATTTAAAACGGGTAATTGAATGGCTTATTGCCTTTGGCTGTTTCTTTGTGGCATCAGAGACAATTGAATGAATACCATTTTGCCTAGTGAGATACAGCTGTACCCCACTGACAAGGCCCACAAAAGGCTGGAACTTTTTTGTTGTTTTGCTCTTTCTCTCATGGATGGTAGATTTCCTAACATTTTGGTGCTAGAGGGGAGCAAACTGGTATGAATATTGAACATTGTGCTCTCTGATATCACAAGTGAGTGAAAAATGTGATTCAGCAGCACCTGAAGGGTACCATGCCCAATAATAAACTATTATGTGTTCATTCTCGGTGTGTGTCTGTCATAATTTTTTTTGTTATTTTTTATGTCTTTCGAAGTGGAAGGTTATCCCTGGCAAGCTCTCCTGGGAGTAGATACAGTGTGATAAAGAGGTCATAAAGTGGAGAAGACTTCTCCAGTGTAATAAACTCTGTGTTATTCTATGGAACCAATGCATTATGATCTCTCCAACTTGAGAGATCTTAGTGTATAGGCTCCACAGAATAATAACATAGGGATTCGAGAGTTTATCAAACTGGAGAAGCTCTCTCTTCTGTATCACCTGTTTATCATACCAAAGAACATAACCCCCTGGGGCTTAGATATATACAGATGAGTCTTGATGAAAAGTAATGGCCAAAATTTACATCTGGTTTTGCTATTTGTCTTGTGCATGAAATATTTGCCTGACATTTCAGAGCTGTGCAGTCTGTAACTGGGGATAGGATGATACGAATATAGAAATGTAGCCTCTATAATGGCACAAGGGAGTGAAAATATGACCTGAGGGGACAATAGCCCCAAGAATTAGCTACCAAGTGTTATTTGTTTACTGTGCTTTCTTGTTTTACTTTTTTGTCTTTTACCCTTCTCTAAATCACCAGAAAAAAGTCCTACAGTGTAATTATTTTTGTTAAAAAATACTATTCCTTTCAGGATATCACTTCCTTGTCACAGGAGTTAAAATGGACCTGTCACTCTAAGACAAGCTTAATTTGCTTTAAAGATAATTAAAAGCTGCCTATATGTAATACTAGCTCTTTAAATAAATAGTTTCTTAGAAACTAAAAATATAATTGGCGGCACAGTGTGGCTCTTTATATTAATTCATACCCTTCCTGCAGCTATAGCCTTGCCTGAGCTCTAGCCCCACAGTGCTCTCCCTGCCAGCATCCTCCAGTGCAAGTAGCAGCTCCTATACTAGATGCCTCTGTGGTCAGGCCCACAGAAACTTCTTAACTCCCACAATGATAAACCAACATGAGGAATCTAACCTGTAGTTCCTCTGGTTGTGCATATATTCACCTCTGTCCTTTGGGTCCATTTCCTAGTTTGGTTGGTTCATTGTAACATGTGTCAGTCATGCCTCTCCAGAAATCAGGTTGTTGGAGGAAAGCAAAACTGGGTATGTAAGTAAAATTGGCATCTTGAACAGGGAACTATAGGTGCAGGGCCAGTTCTAGGGTTTACGGGACCTTGTGCAAAATAATTTGTGGAGCTTTTTTTAATGTTTTTATTTATTTTATTTGTTGGGGGGGTGGAAACAGAAACGAAAACAATTAGAACATACATTGACCCAGAAATGCACTGGTGGCCATATAACCACATATACTGACCCCCCTGCCATGTCCCACTACACTGGTAGACATAGGACCACACATTCTGACACCCCCCCCCCCCCCAGCCATATTCTGTTGCACTGGTAGCCATAGAACCAAATATACAGACCCCCATGGCCATATCCCACTGCACTGGTAGCCATAGAACCACACATACTGACCCCCCAGCCTTGTCCTATCACAGTGGTAGCCACAGGACCACACTCACTGACCCCCAGCCTTGTCCCACTGCACTTGAAGCCCTAGAACACATATTGACCCCCAGCTGCACTGTTAGCCATATAACCACATATACTGACTCCCTCAGCCATGACTAACTGCACTAGTAGACATAGGACCACGCATTCTGACCACACCCCACCCAGTGTACAGGTAGCCATAGAAACACACATGCTGACCCCCAAGCCTTTTCCCACTGCACTTGAAGCCCTAGAGCACACACTGACCCAGAACTGCACTGGTGGCCATATAACACATATACTGACCCCCCAGCCATGTCCCACTACACTGGTAGACATAGGATCACACATTCTGACCCCCACCCCCACAGCCATATTCCACAGCACTGGTAGCCATAGAACCAAATATATAGACTTCTACAGCCATATCCCACTGCACTGGTAGCTATGGAACCACACATACTGACCCCCCCGAACCATGTCATTTTGCAGTGGTAGCCATAGGATCACACTCACTGACCCCCAGCCTTGTCTCACTGCACTTGAAGTCCTAGAACACATACTGACCGCCAACTGCATTGGTAAACATATAACCACATATACTGACACGCCCAGCCATATCCCAGTGCACTTATAGACATAGAAGCACTCATTCTGACCACCACCATCCATATTTCACTGCACTGGTAGCCATAGAACTACACATACTGACCCCCCAACACTATGTCCCACTGCACTGGTAGCCACAGATCCACACATACTGCCCCCCCAGCCATGTCATACTGCTCTGGTAGCCAGAGAACCACACATAGTATCCCCCCAGCCATGTCCCATTGCACTAGTAGCCATCGAGACACACATACTGACCCACCCAGCCATTTCCCACTGCACTTGTAGCCATTAGACAACACACTGACTCTCCTTCCCGCCATATGAACTGCACCCCCCAGCCATGTCATACTGTACTGGTAGCCTGAGAACCACACATACTAATCCCCCAGTCATGTCCCATTTCACTGGTAGCCCTAGAATCACACACACTGACCCCCCCAGCCATGTCCCACTGCACTGGTAGAAGCCCAGATACTGCCCCCCTCCAGTCATGTTCCACTGCACTGGTAGTCATAAGACCACACACTGATCCCCCAGCCATATCCCACTGCAATGATAGTCATAGAACCACATGCACTGACCCCCCAGCCATGTCCTACTGCACTGATAGCCATAGGACCATACTGAATCCCCAGCTTTATTCTACAGTAACCATAGAACCCCATAAACTGACCCGCCAGCCTTGCCCCTCTGACCCCCAAACTTGTCCCATTGTATTGGTAACAATAGAACCACACATACTGACCCCCTAGCCTTGTCTCATTGCACTGGTAGCCATATAACCACATATACTGCCCCCCGCCCCGCCATGTCCCACTGCAATGACAACCATGTAACCACACATACTGACCCCCAGCCATGTCCCATTGCACTGACAGCCATAGGAGCAGCCATACCGACCCCTCCCCTTTAGACATTCCATTGCACTGGTAGCCATAGAACCATACATACTGACCCCCAGCCATGTCCACTGCACTGAAGGCCAAAGAGCTATACATACTGACCATCCATGTCCCACTACACTGGTAGCCATAGAACCACATATACTGACCCCCTCAGCCATGTTCCATTGCACTGGTAGGCATATAACAACACACATTGACCCCCTAGCCATGTCACATTGCATTACTAGTCATAGAACACCACTGCCCCACCAGTCATGTCCCATTGCACTAATAGCCATAGACTCTGGCACACTAACCCCCCAGCTATGTCCCACTGTACTGATAGCTATAGGACCACACATACCGACCCCATCAGTCCATGTCCCATTGCACTGGTAGCCATATAACCCAACATACTGCCCCCCGACATGTCCCAGTGCACTGGTAGCCATGGAACCACACACTAACCCTCCCAGCCATGGCATACTTAACCCCATAATGACCCTTTTGCCTTGTCCCACTGCACTTGTAGCCACAGAACTACACATACTGACAACTTCCCTGACTCCCGTCCCTCTAGCCATGTTCCACTGCACTGATAGCCATAAGACCACACATACTGACCCCCCCAGCAATGTCCCACTGCACTATTAGCCATAGAACCCCACATACCAACCCCACCAGGTCATGTCCCATAGCACTGGTAGCCATATAACCCCACATACTGCCTCCACCGAGCCATGTCCCAGGTCACTGGTAACCACAGAACC
Source organism: Rhinophrynus dorsalis (assembly GCA_037306005.1). Classification (NCBI taxonomy): domain Eukaryota; kingdom Metazoa; phylum Chordata; class Amphibia; order Anura; family Rhinophrynidae; genus Rhinophrynus; species Rhinophrynus dorsalis. Next base: position 166,559,446 of record CM074718.1, read on the forward strand.
ACACACTAACCCTCCCAGCCATGTCATACTGCACTGGTAGACATATAACCACACATACTGCCCCCCAGCCATGCCCCACAGCACTGTTAGCCATAGGACCACACATACTGACCCAAACAGCCTTGTTCCATAGTAACCATGGAACCCCACATACTGACCCCCAGCCTTGTCCCTTCTGCACTGGTAGCCAGAGAACAACACATACAGACCCCCTTGCTTTGTCCCAGTCAGGGGGGGGCTGGCCTGGGGGGCAGGGGGCAATTGCCCCCTGGGCCAGTCAGTTGTTTGGTCCAGTGGCCTACTGTCTCACTCAATCTCCCACTCGCTGATGTTAATGGAGTTACATTAGTGATAAGTGATAATACAGAGCTTATAACTGAAATGGAGCTGCAAAACTGATGCCTCAGACTGACAATCCAAATGGAGCTACACTAGTAGCAAAAAAATCCTATTTCCCTTGTAAGCTCTATGGTATCACTTGTGCAGCCTTGCTTAAATTGTAAGCTCTGTAGTAACACTAGTGTAGTCCCTTTTCAGTTGTAAGCTATGTAGTATCACTTGCCTTAATTCACAACATTAATGCCAATTTTAATATCAACAAAAAAGGTGTTTATCTGGGACAGTGGGCTGCAATGACAGTAGGAAAGGGCCATATGATTGTATTTGCCCCTCTCAAGTTGCCAGCCCTCTCCTGGTCCCAGTGCACTAGTAGCCACAGAACTACATGCACACATTGACCTCATCTTTGACCCTACTGACCCCAGCCTTGTCTCACTGCACTGAAAGCAATAGAACTGCACATTTTGAACACACATACCATCCTCCAGCCTTGTCGTAACTGCACTGTAGCCTGAGAGTCACACATTGTGACCCTCGTGCTTGTCCCACAGTAGCCATACCACCTTGCTGTTGTAGCTCAGCTGCCACAACACAGTCCAAACACTTATTATGCCAACCTCCAAGGTGCGACTACCTCATCCAACTACTGTCAAGAGCTGCACTAGAGCAGCTGGGGCAGGTTTTATGTCATGCTGCTTCTGGATTGATTAGCTCAAGAATGTCTTGCCAGTCCCATCAGCAAATACAGACATGGCTGAGGACAGCTTATGCCAGGTCCATTAGAACAGAGTTCATCCAAATTACTTATCAGTTACAGATAGTGCCTTGGCAGCTATGACAGCCAGGCCTGGTCTGAATCACAATGTAGTGTAGATGCCTGTGAATGTGAGACAGAGTGCACTGTACACTTGGCCCTGCATAGCTGCATAGCTGTCATGTTCAAGTCACACATGTGAACTTAGTTTAACCTTTTCAGGAACAGACTGGTGTGCAATGTATTCCTTTGAGTTGTGTTGCACATCTTTCAAGTTCTTAAAGAGCTATGGAGTACCTGAGGGAAGCTGCTGTAATAAAACAGGAAGGTGCCAACATATACTGGTGAGGGATAGAAGTGCAAAGACTGAATCACATGTGTAGTCTTACAGCAAATATTTCCTTGTAATATGTAAGTTAGCTAGTAATAAATGTGGTCTATTTTCAGATCAGTTATTGACTTTTGAACTTATCTTTTATGTGACATTCATTAAAGATTGACATAAAGTACAAGCACTTTACATGCATAATGTAGCAATTCATGCACTTATTTGTGCGTAAAGTAAAAAATAATTTAATACTAGTATGATTTACTTTGCAGTTATATGGTAAAAAATGAAAATTACACCAAGGGTTAACCTTCATTAAATCAATGAAAAATGTCATCAGTCAAGTATTGTGGAGTTGGTTTTCCTCAGCTCTTCTTAGTAGATCAACATCATCAATGAGCGCCACAGGGTTGTTCAAGGGATCAGGGTACATGAACTCTATCGTCTGTTAAAGGGATAGCAATACATCAGTTTTACAAATGTTCATCTTACAGGTATTTAAAAAAGAAATTAAATGCCCAAAGTCCCATCTCTCAAACCTTTATGGTTTGAGAGATATTCGCAGTGAAAGTTCCCCCTCCCCTGACGTCAGCTGACTGCAGGGGAATCCGGTCTCGGGACCAGCGAAGGCTCTTCAGCAGAGCCGACATTGCTTTATTGAAGAAGAAATCCTTCACTGGAATGGTCTACAAAGTGTGCTTGGTTTGCAAGCATACTTTGTAGGCCATTGCAGTGAAGGATTTCTTTTTCAATAACGCAATCTTGGCTCTGCTGAAGAGCCTCTGCTTGTGCAGGGACAGGATTCCCCTGCAGTGAGCTAGAGCGCTGACATCAGGGAAAGGGGAGGGAGGTGGAACTTTGACAGTGAATATCTCTCAAACCATAAAGGTTTGAGAGATGGGACTTTCGGCATTTAATTTATTTTTTAAATACCTGCAAAATGAACATTTGAAAAACTGATGTATTACTATCCCTTTAAGTATTATCACAGAACAGTGAAACATTTAAAGAGATAGTAATGTTATATTTGGCCTTACATATTCTGCGAGTACATGATATACATAAAGGCAAAATGCCTATACTTTTTAATGATGTTTTTGATTCCACCACTTTTTAAGCATATTTTTATGTTCATTAGAGAGAGGAGAAATCAAATGTGCTAGTATTCCTTCTGAAGAAAAGATTGGCGGGGTTTAAGCAGCTCTCTCATTTGGGTACTCAAAGACTCAGTGTTGTAATGTCATGAGGTGAAAACAGAATAGTGCTATTTTTCCACCTATGGTTTTGTAGTACATGAATATTCTCCCATCCCTAACAATGAGGTGCTGTAACCTCCCCGGCCCTTAGTTACTACATCCAGCACAGTTATCACTTCATTTTTTACTATTCTATTGTATGGTGGATGTTACGTTTTTTAGTGCTTGTTTATTTGTTTATTGTATTTGCCTTTAATCTACTTCACTGCAAGGCACGTAGGCACTGGGTTTTTCTGGTGTAATACCTGTTTTTGGTACTTTACACCCTTTTCTGTTCATCCCTCTGCCGGAGTTCATTATAGTGAAGTATTGTTTATTAATTATTATTATGCAAATTCTATTGTTTGCTGTCCTGTAGGCATTTTAATAAATGTATTACTATTTTTGTAATGGATTGTTTGAGTTCCTTTTTTACATACTTTTTCTATTTTTTTTTTCTTTCCTTTGATTTTATAGTTTATTTTATATTTATTGGTTAGATCCTGCCCTATTTGTCTTTTCTATTTTAAGGTCAGCTGAGATTGAAGAAGGGTCAGAGATAGGCTCCCAACTACATATAGCACACTGTGTGGGACAAGCTGTGTGTCTGTATTATAGCTCTGTTACCCAAGACTGCTCCATTAACACAGAAGCACCAATGAATTAAAGGGACAGTAATACTTAAAATGTAAAAAAAAATATGTTGTAGGGTTTATCCCCCTGAGTAAAACAAGAGTACTCCCACTGCTAAATGGTGTTTTATTCAAAAGTTATTACAGCTCAAATTAGATTTTTTAGGTACAATTTTATGCCACTGTGATATTGCACCTAAAAAATATTCAACTTTGAGCTGTAATAATTTTTGATTAAAACACCTTTCAGCAGTGATAAACACTACAATATATATTTTTTTACATGTTATGTATTACAATCCCTTAAAGTTGTGCCACAAAAGGACAGCAAACCCAAAATCTAAATGGATTCCTGAATATCACTATGCTACTCTGGTAGCTCAGGTGTTAATACTTTCTAAGTTGCTTACCTGGTCCAATGTCGATTCTTGAAACTTTATTGGACACTGATAATATAGGGTCTGAGAAGGAACAATGGTCCATATTTAGAAAAAGAAACTGGAGTTATTCTGGAGTAAACCAACTGGACCATGGGGACAAATAAATATGTTGTTAAATTAAATTGGACTTTTAACCCCTTCAGTGCTAGAGAGATTACCAATGCATTTTTCCTTTTTAATTTTGCAAAATTACATACAAACATTACAATGCTTTAAAAAAATGTGTATAACATATTAAAAATGGGAGTTTGTTCTTTTTTTTTACCCTACCCTATGGTGAAATTGATGTATTTCACAATAACTCCAGTTAGCTTTTATAAATATGAGCCAAATGCCCTATATTCTCAAACCCAATATAAGTATTACAATTGTGTAGTAGTATAAGGTTTAAGAAGTCAGGGTTTATTAGACCCCACATTACCATTTGCCAATCAAGCTGGAAGAAGAGGAGGCCTTCATCGACCCTGCAGGGACTGGCGTAGGTTCAGGTGAGCAAGTGTGTAAGTATGAATCCATGCATTGCGTTGGAAACCTTTCTGGCACTCAAAGGGTTAATCCTTTTCACATCCACATTTGATTACGTAACCGCAAGTACTATGGAGGCTGGTGTACAAAGAGGAGCTGAAGCAAACAAAATTCACCACAGGTGAACAAAGAAACATTGTCAATATCCCCTTTAAAGTGATAGTAATACGCAAGTAAAGTTTCCCCCTTGGAAATCCGGTCCACAGACCAGCCGGCGGCTCTTCAGCAGAGCCGAGATTGCAAGATATAAAAATAACTACTTCACTGGAATGGTCTACAAAGTGTCCGGTCTGTGGACCGGATTCCAAGTCTGTCAGCTAGATGGCAGACTTGACCGACACAGTCAGGGAGGGGGAAACTTTACTTGTGAATATCTCTCAAACCATAAAGGTTTGAGACATAAGACTTATATCATTCTTAATGTGTTTTTAATGGCTACAATATTAAATAAAGCTAAAAAGAAGTATTACTATTACTTTAAATTAATTGTCTTTTAACACCTTGAATGTGAGAGTTCTCCAGTGCATTTTAACCCCTCGTGTCCAGTGACGTGCTAGGACCTGTCATGGCTGTCTGGCACTTAAGGACCAGTGACGGTCCTGGCACGTTACATACTTTTTACTCACAGCGATCCTGCAGGAGCACGGTGAGTAATACCAGGGACTGAAATTGATCTCTTCAAGACCGGAGCGATCTCTATCAGTCCCCCATTTGGCGTGCCGTCTCACGTGATCAGTCACGTGGGACGGCATGTCAAACTTTCCTATCTGGTCCTTAAAGGACCACACACCCTGGGATCACTGGTCCTTAAGGGGTTAAAGAATTGCTCCAGTTCTTAGTACATCAGCCTCAATGTGCATTCCCTGCATTCTTCTCTTGTCCACTATCACTTACATTTGATTTGAGGAATCCCTTCTACTACTTCATCGAACCCTGGGATTTCACTAAACATGCTTTGTAAACCCATTCTCAATTTTTTAACCATCTGAGTGACAGATGGGTGTCTGATGCATTACCTGGTTCACCCCACTAGTGCTCTGTCGATTAAAATATGTCACAAAGCTGGAAATGTTCAAATTCCACTGGAGTGCAACATAACTCTCAAGTGTCCCTCTTTGAGGCCCAAATCCCTCTGTCCCTCTTTCCCACCCTGGTGTCCCTCTTTTTAAGAGATCAGTTTATGTGGTTTGTATATAAGTGTATCACATTGCTCAACAGCAATAGAACTCACATTAATGTCTGTATAAACTTCAGTACCTGTGATTTTAAATTAGTAAGTGTAAATAAACTAGTTTGGTATTATTCCAAATCATATAATCAGTTACACAATAGGTCATGAAATAACATAAAAATGCTCTCTAATCCCCCCCCACACACACTAGCCATGTCCCCAGCAACACCACATAAAACAAAAGTGTCCATCTTTGGCCATGTGAAATGTTGCGAGGTATGGTGCAATAAAAATATGTAATAGTGTGTGTGGGGGGGGTGTCCTACCATGCAACGAGACTGGCAGCACATTAGTGGAGCTCCTGCAAGGCCGAGGGTTTATTCTGCCTATATCGGTGGGGATTACTGTTTTTTTTCGGTCTCTACATTGCTCGCTGACAATGGAATAAGAGGCAACAGGAAATGTCTTGCCCCAGAAGAAAAGAAGAAACCAAAGAGGCTCTCTGGAATTCCCGCACAAGATGGCACCCACGCAACATATGATGAGGAGGATATGTCGGAGCTGGACGAAGCAGCTTCCATATCTTCTCTCCATGACAATCCTCCAGTGGGGGAAGGGTTTGTTGAAGACGCTGAGATCACAAATAAAAGGGGACATTAGGGCGATAGCCAATGACCTCCAGAAGGGCATTTGTGAGATTGGTGAGAGAACTTCACATATGGAGGACAAGATCGACAAAGTGATCGATTCTCACAGTGTTCTATCTGATGGCTATGTGGAGTTAGTGAAAGAAGTTCAATACTTACGAGCAAAGATTAGGGACTTGGAGGATTGTTCCAGGAGGAACAATATAAGAATCTGTGGGATGCCTGAGGATATACAGCCTACGGGACTCAAAGAGTGGGCACAAGAGTTCTTCTCTAACCTGATGCCGGATTTTTCTGATCAAGATTTCCTGATAGATAGAATTCACCGGCTCCCGAGGCCTAGGTCCCTACTGCAGGAAGCCTCCAGGGACATAATACTGAGGCTCCGTTATTACCACATTATGGAAGAGATATTGCTTGCTAGTCGGATGCGGGTATTCCTACCAGGCCCGTATTCTACCATCCAACTATTTGCTGATATCTCCACATCTACCCTGCAACAACATTGTCAATTCCAACATGTTACCGCAGCCCTACGTCAAGGTGATATAAAATATAAGTGGGGCTTACCGGTGAAGTTGGTGGTCACAAGAAATGGCACTTCGACTACCTTTAGTTCTCTGGAAGACGGAGTCAGGGTCCTTGATTCTTGGAACATCCCAGTGGAGTCTCTGTCTGAACCGCAGCCTCCACAGTTTATCATCTACTAGTGCATTGGGGCACCACAACTAGTTCATTTGTTACTCCCTGTTCATGCTTACTTGTTTTCTGGGGGGACTGTGGCCTTAAAGGACTTCTTTCATGGGGTTGGGTGGGATGTGGTGGCCTTCTGGTTGGGACAGATTGAGGTGGCTGGTGTGCTGTTAATCCGACCTCTTGAGGTCTGTTCTGGGAACCGGCCGTCACGCTCTCATTCGATACCGTTCTGTTTATGTGAGGTGGTGGTGGTGGGGTGATAGTTCTGGGCTCGTTTGTATGATATGTACTGTTGTACTCTGCCACATGTGGCTAGTTTCCTTGTGCCGGTCTGTTGCCTTTCCTGCTTCCTTACTCTGAGTAGGCACGGCTTCAATACCTGCTGTAAGGGATGGTTTTTGGTGATCTCCTCACGGTTAGTTGGGGGTTAATGCACTGCAGTCATGTAGCTAGCAACAACAGAGAGGCAGGCAAGGCCATCTTCAGTTATGTAGTGTTTATGAGAGTATCATGGCACCCATGATCTGAGTGACATTCTGTCCATCTCTATTATGCTGCTCTCCTATTGACTGCGCTGTATTGCTCCTCCTAGTGACAACCTTTTTATACCCTGGGCTGTCACTCGGCTAGTGCCCTTTCATGGTGTACCTGATGCCTAGCGCTAGTTCTGTGATCCTGATACCAGTGTATGACCCCAAACTGCCTGACCACACCATTAGTCTCTGCTACTGATTTTGTGTACCGATTCGGATTGACTGACGTTCCTGCTTCCTGTTCTGACCCGGGCTGGCTGACGTTCCTGCTCCGTGTACCAACCCGGCGAGATCAACGTTCCTGCTCCGTGTACCGAACTGGCGAGATTGATGTTCCTGCTTCCTGTTCTGACCCAGCTTGGCTGACGTTCCTGTGCTGGTTACCAAACCGGCTTGGCGGTGGTTACTGCTCTTAGCTTGCTTTACTGGACTATCTCCGGCAGTTCCGGCTGCTTACAGTTGCACGGTTCCCTCAGAGTGTGTCTCACGTCTCCGGTACTCTGTTACCTTGTCCAATCCTACCAGGTGGCTCAGAGTCTCCGTGTGCCAGTATCCTCTCACACCATGCTGCATCTCTTGGTCTTATTTGGGTTCAGTTGGGTGCTTTCTGTGGTTGCCTTTATCCAGACCATTGCGATTATTAACCCCTTCAGGGGTATTGCCTCGTATCCACTTGCTATACCAGTGTGGTTGCTTCCAGTACCTTGGGCGTACCGTTTCTGTAGGTCAGTTGGGCGCTTCCGGTTGCCATCCGTTTTATGTGAAGCACATTAACCCTTTGGGGCATAGCAAGAGCATCGGTGTTGACCTCTCAGTTGGGCCTCCGTTTGGCACGAGCTCTGACCAGCCTATTGTAGTCCACGGTGTGGAACCGTGCTAGTTACCTTTGCCTCCGTTACTCTTATGCCATTGTCGCCTCCTGTTGCATTAGGCGACATTGTACCGCAGCTATTGCTAGCCACTCTGCCAGTGCCTCCACTGTAATATCGGACTCATACAGTGTATCACGATAGTACTTGACCTGTGTCAGTATTTTGTTGTGTACCATACTGGACCCATGTGGGTAACCACTTGTAACCTGTCTTGTGTCAGTTGATGCTATTTACTGGATCCGTGAGGGTTACATTATTTCTTGTGTGCTTCAATAATATTGTGTTTTTACCTAAACCTAACGTGTCTGAGTGTACTGAACCGTATCAGAGAGGCAGGTAGTGCCATCTCCAATTGTGCAACATTCAGTGTTATATAACCAAGCAAATACGCATGCGTAGTGTTAGACATACCTTGCATACCTTTAAGGGTGTAGTCTGTATTTACCCTATAATCAACACGGTTTTGCTTAGAGCCATTTGGGACGAGAGAGAGTGTACCTGGATCTCACTTCTGTTTGTTTACCTATGTAACGATACTACGGAGCTTCGTGTGGAGGGCTCTCCCACACTGATGATGTACAGCATGTTCAGTCATGCATCTGATTTTATTCTGAAATTCCAGACCTCTAATAAAACACCTGCTTATGGCTTTAGATAAGATGATGCCATTTGTTCCTTCTCATATTTGACTCTCCGTCGTACTAAATTTCTACCCAGATGAGGAGATGGTCTATGCTCCACCCCCCCACGCATTCATTTTGCTCCCCTGTAGCTTATGTATCAACTATTTGAGATCCCAGGATATGCTCCTAGGTCTTGCTTGACCAGCAGTGCTAATTGACTAGCTGTTTTGTGTGGCAGTTTCTACTCCCAGCTACGTGCAGCTTCAGCCGCTTGATTTGTATACTTTAACTATATTGTATACCCCTGCACATGAGGGTAGTTCCTCTGGTGTGCCTCGGTCTTTGGTTCCTGTTTGTTACACACCCAACTCATCTGGGTATGAGATTGTTGCTTTGGTCTCAGTTAATTTTGTTGCAGTGTGTAACGGTTTGTTTGACACACAGACACAGTGGTTTAGGCTAAAACACCGTTTTATTAAAATAAATAACCTTCACAGGTCCTGTAGTATATCAGCAGAATAGTACAGACACACGACAGGTTATAGATACATAGGCCTACACTGGTCCAGCATAAACAATAAGTCCACAATAGTCTACACTGACACAGGTCAGGCAGAGTGATGGAGTCCCAGGAGCAAGGTCTTGCATGGGTTAAAGATCTTCAGAGTGTAAACAGTCCCATGTGCAGAGAGGTCAGTGATGGGACTCCCTGCAAATAAACAGCTGTGGAATTCATAACGCCAAAAGCCAGATAAACAGAACTGGCATGAGCTGTTTAGGCAATACTAGAAACAGAAACACGTGAGCTACTGCCGTAGCAGTAATGGAGACAACACATGCACACTGCTGAGGTCTAACGGAGGCAACCGGTGGCTCAACAGCCTGAGTGGTAACAGAGGCAGACACTTGCTCTGAGCAGAGGCAGTAATGGAGACTAGGCCCAAGGTAAACTGCAGTAGCAGTAACGGAGACAACACTTGCACTCAGCAAAGTATAACGGGAGGCAACCGGTGGCTCAACAGCCGGAGTGGTAACAGAGGCAAACACTTGCTCTGAGCAGAGGCAGTAATGGAGACTAGGCCCAAGGTAAACTGCCGTAACAGTAACGGAGACAACCCTTGCACTCTGCACAAGTATAACCGGAGGCAACCGGTGACTCAACTGCCGGAGCAGTAACGGAGACTGGCCGCTGATACTCTGCACAAGGAAATAACCCAATTGCCAGACAGTCAGAATGTCGCCTAGGCGATACAGCACAGGAACGCCAACCAAGCCGGGTAGATACTCGGAGCAGGAACGTCAGCCAAGCCGGGTCGGATCATGGAGCAGGAACGTCAGCCAAGCCGGGTCGAATCAGGGAGCAGGAACGTCAGCCAAACAGGGTCAGAGTCATGGAGCAGGAACGTCAGCCAAGCCGGGTCGAATCACGGAGCAGGAACGTCAGAAGAATAGTCAGGCAATCCGGGTCAGTACACAAGGGTAGCAGACAATATGCAGAGTAGTCAGGCAGGCCAAGTCGGTACACTGGGAAACACTGAGCAGAAATAAGCACTGGCACAGGAACACCACGAAAGAGCACCGGAGGGGTGCCCCTAGCCCAGTATATAAAGGTCATACTGGGCGGGACTAACACACGGTAGCCAATGGGAGCAAGGCACAGACTAGACTGACAGAAAAAAAAAACAAAAAGAGCACGGGCACCGTAATACAGTGATAGTGAATGCACCGTGTTTGGACTGCATCTCTATGCAGTCATTTGTTCTTTTTCTCTCTCTTTCCTTTCTGCTTTGTTTCTCTTCTGAGACCTTCTTCCCTTCCCCTTATACCCTATGTCTTTCCCCTGTGTGTTTCCCTTATCCCTTACCCTTCACTGACTTCCTGATTATGAGGCACTTTCCCTAACTGACCGCTGTACTTCTGCTTATGGCAGACATAACCCTATTTGCCGTGTATTAATGCTCATGAGTTACGGGGGTGTATGGGTTTCGACCCGTAGATTTGATACCGAGACACCCCCCGTGCTTACTTTTCCACTGTTTCAGAGTTCATCTCTCCTTCCCCTACCTTATGAGTATTAAGTTTCTTTCCATGAATGTGAAGGGGCTCAACACCTCTCACAGACACTGTTTACTCTTCCAAGAAGCCACCAGAAAGAACTTTCAGGTTCTTTGCATTCAGAAAACACATTTTGCGGCTGACAGGGTCCCCTCAGTTTACAACCACTTACCATTCTACAGCTTGCATAAAGATGGCTGGAGTTTCTATATGGTTCCATAATTAGTTGGCTGTTCAGGTTCACCACATAAAGAAGGACATGATAGGTAGGTTTTTGGTTATGGTGGTTTCTAGCAACAATGTGTTGTATACCTTCTGAACATTTATGCTCCCAATACTAATTCCGCTCAATTTATAGGGAACACCCTTTCCAAAGTAGAGGCCTTGCTGCAGGGATCTATCATAGTCTGTGGGGATTTTAATACACTGATTGACCCCAGGTTAGACATCTCCGCAAGACCCTTCGGAAGGTATCTCAAGACTCTAAATTCGCAGGGCAGGATCTTGTCGCAAGCCCTGGGAGAGTCAAAATTGTTTGATGCATGGAGGATTGTCCAAGGGAATGCTAGATATTACTCTTTCTACTCTCAGGTACATTTGTCCTACTCGAGGCTGGATTATATCTGCTTGGACAAGATGACCTTGCAAAGAGTGAGGAGGTGTGACATTGGGGTTATTCAGTGGTCGGATCAAGAGCCCATTCTATTGGAGCTCTCTGAACAGTTTCCTTCTCTTGGTAGAGGTCAGTGGAGGATTAATGACTTTTTACTTTCTCTGCCGGATACTAAGAGCCATGTGGAGAAAATGTTGAGTACATTGTTCAGAATGACCAACCAGGGATCTCACCGGAGACTTTGTGGAAGTCTCATAAGGCTGTTCTCCGGGCACATTTAATTGCACATGCTGTTGTTGAAAAGAAGAGGAGAGTTGGGAAACTGGCACAGTTAACGCAGACTTTGGCCTCTTTGGAGGCCTTAAACAAGGTTCGTCTCTCAAAGTCCAGGAGTAGGCAAATTTTACCAGTTAAACAGGACATATCTGAGATCCAATTGGTTCGTACACAAATGATGCTCCAAAGGCTAATGCTGATTTTCTGGATCGGGTCCAGCTTCCACAGATAGACTGCACTCCACTTGAACTTCTGCAGGCACCAATCACTGAGGAGGAAATCAGATCTGTTATTAAGTCTTTGTCCCATCATAAAGCTCCAGGACCTGATGGTTTCTCTAACTTGTATGATAAATCTTTTAGCACCATTCTGTCTCTGCACTTAGACTGCCTCTTCCATTCTTGCAGTGAGGGGGGCTCCTTCACTTCCTCTATGCTATCTGCAAATATTACTACACTTCCTAAACTGGGGAAACCCCCTACCCATTGTCCTAACTTCTGGCCAATCTCATTGCTCAACACGGATTTAAAGATCTATGCCAAATTGTTAGCGACTAGACTGCAAACTATCTTGCCTTCCCTGTTGCATTATGACCAAGTAGTCTTCGCTAAAGGCCGACAGGCCTTGGACAATAGTAGGAAAATGGTAACTTTGATTGACTCTGCCACTCCTACGAGAACAAAATGCCTTCTCTTGGCAATCGATGCGGAGAAGGCGTTTGATCACCTTCATTGGGGATATCTGAGGGCCGTGTTGGAGAAGTTTGTTTTTCCCCCGGCTTTTATCAAAACGATTTTCTCTCTGTATTCCTCTCTGTCAGCTAGGGTCTCTTATGCTGGATTCCTTTCTGAACCATTTGGTGTTACCAATGGGTCTAGATAGGGGTGCCCCTTGTCTCCAGTACTCTATGTTTTAGCTTTGAAACCATTGGCTGAATTGATTCGGTCCCATTCTTTGCTACACGGGTATTGGTTTAATGACATTGAAGTGAAACTAGGATTATTTGCTGATGATATTCTGATAGCACTTACCCACTCTTCGTCCTCCCTTCCTCACCTCATGGATGTCTTATGGCTCTATGGTACGGTTTCTTAAAACAAGGTTAACCAAACCATAACTCAGGCCCTCCCTCTTCATGTTGACATATTGCAATCCAGTTATGCTTTCGATTGGAGAACTGATCACATTACATATTTTGCAGTGCAGCTTATGAAAAACCTTGATGCTTTTTTTGCTGCGAACCTGCTGCGTCTCTGGGGGTCTGCGTCGCAGGAGCTCCAAGGCTGGTCAAAGTTAATGTTGTCCTGGCTGGGCCATATCGCTTCAATAAAGATGTCTGTTTTACCCAAGTTTTTATATTTATTTTGTACCTTACCTATTCAGATTCCTTCGACCTTCCTGCAGGAGGTCCAGTTCGACCTTCTGAGGTTTATCGATGGTTTGCGGCTCTCAAGGGTTTCCAACAGATGGCTAATTTATGCCATGCGTAAGGGGGGTCTATCACGGTGCCCGTGATCCCTCTCTGTCACTCTCGCTTGTGGTGCACTTTGATTGGCTGAGTCTGTTTGGCCCGTCCCTGGTGACCTTTTTATACTTGACCATTGACACCTGTCAGGTGCCCTTTCGTGGTGTTCCAGAGCCAGTGTTGTTGTTGCTGTGTTCGTGCGTTCCTGATTCCTGTGCACCGATTTGGCCTGTCTTGACTACGCTCCTGTGTTCCTGCTCCATGAACAGACCCAGCTTGGCTGACGTTCCTGCTCGTGACTGATCTGGCTTGTCTGAGAACCACCTCCGTGTACTGACCCGGCCTGGCTGACATTCCTGCTCGTGACTGATCTGGCTTGTCTGAGAACCACCTCTGTGTACCGATCCGGCCTGGCTGACTTCCTGCTCCGTGACCTGAACCGGCTTGTTCCAGTGACCTGCTTGTTCCTGCTTCCTGCTGCTAGTGTCGCCGTGGCGACATTCTGACTTCCGCTGAGCCCGCTTACCGGGCTGATAGTTTGCCTCTGTACTCCTGCAGAGTTGTGCCTCCAGTGCTGAGTCTCCGTTATCTTTTGCAGAGCTGTGCTTCAGTTGCCGAGCCTTCCCTAACACTTGCAGAGCACTCTCCACGACTGCTGAGCCTTAGATCCTTGAGCTGCTTAACTCTTGCAGTGCTGCCATTTCGTTATCTGAGCCTTCACGTAACTTGCTGAGCCTATACTGTTTGGTCACTACTTCTGCAGAGCTGGCCACGTTACAAGCCTGATCTAGACGTCGGCTCATCCTTCCATCAGCAGAGTAGTCGGTATACGTTACTGCGCCCGGTAGTGACGCTATTGGCTCTTGCAGGTTGTCTCTGGTATACGCCCGTGGGGGATATTGGCTCATATACTTGCAGCACAGAGTGGTCTCCGTTAATACACCCGTGGGGGCTATTGGCTCATATACTTACAGCACAGAGTGGTCTCCGTTAGTACGCCCGTGGGGGCTATTGGCTATCTCTTGCATTATAGCAGTCTCCGTTGTTACGCCCGTGGGGCTACTGGCTCAAGCTCTTGAAGGTTGTCTCCGGTATACGCCCATGGGGGCTATTGGCTCAAGTCTTTCCTGTGCAGTTGGCCTCCATTATTACGCCCGGAGGGGCTATTGGCAAGCTCTTGCATTGTAGCAGTCTCCGATGTTACGCCCGTGGGGGCTATCGACTCAAGCACTTGCAGATTAAGTTGTCTCCGTTGCTACGCCCGTGGAGGCTATTCACTGCAACTTCTCTGCAGATTCTACCAATATTCAGTACTGGCAGCAGCATTCCAGCCTTAAGAACTTTCACTATAGCTGCCTGATCACCATCTTGGGCATGCCAAATACCACAACAGAGACTGACTGAACATTGTATTTAACCATTGAGTATCCTCGCTACTAAATACCTATCCTGAGATAGTATATGTGATACTTATGCTTCTGTATACTTACCTGTGATAGCATCTCAGTCTTTGATCGCTATTATTATTGTGTTGCCTGTAGAGGGCGTTCTTTACTCCTTAATTTTTTTTAATAAAACTGTGTTTTATTTTACCTGCTGGTCTGAGTGTCTTAAAAAAACGTTACAGGGTCTAGGAATTCCATCGTTAATTCTCTATTATAGGGCAGCAAGAATGGCACAGAATGTACTTTTTCATGTAGATCCAGGGAGGATTGCCTGGATGGACCTGGAGGACACTCAGTCTTTTCCCCATTGAATTTGTGACCTGCTGTGGCTTCCCAAAAAACTACAACCTGCCACATCGCACTTTCTCTCTAGTATTAGACTTTCCCTTAGTGTTTGGGGCTTCTACGCACTCTGTATCAAAGTATTGCAGCAGTTAACTTCTGCTACCCCTATTAGAATGTTGGAATTCATGATTCCTCATACTAGTTTTGGAGTACAGATGGGATTACCTCACTGAGTACACTTATTGTTGATGGTCACCTGAGGTCTTTTGAAGACCTGCAGTGCTGTTTTGGGCTTACAAAGATGGATTTTTATAAATATCTACAATTATGACAAGCACTCATGTCCTCATCTATTTCTTGGTCTAAGCCTATTCCTCTTTTATCGGTTGATTAAATCTTGCTTGAATCCGCTGGTCTCTACTGGGACGATGTCTCTCAGTTATGATGTTTTGGTATCTATAAATCTCCCTCTGAAACTTCCCTTTATGTTTGCATGGGAGAAAGACTTGGGTCGATGTCTGTCTACTGAGCAGTGAGAAACGGATGTTTCTATTACCTCTGGGATCTCTCACTTTACCAATCATCTGGAGCTTTCTAGGAAAATTTTGTATCGATGGTACCTTGTCCCTTCCTGTCTGGCTCGTATTAATCCAACCACCTCTGATTCGTTTTGGCGGTGCCATTCGAGGGTAGGCACCATGTAGCATGTGTGGTAGTCCGGCAGTGTCCTACAGCTTTACTGGGATATGGTCTTTTCTTTGGTGACAGCCTCCATTTCCATATCCTTACCTACATCTCCTGAACTGGCATTATTTCATCTGCTACCGGTTTTCCTACCATTCCATTTAACGGATCCTGTTCTGTTGGTGGCAAAAACCCCTTCTTACAGGACATTATGTCAGTTGGTTACTCATAACTTGAGAATGGAAAAGATGCACTTCACTAATATATCTCAGCTAGATATGTTTAACTCTGTTTGGTCAATCTGGGAAAACAGGAGTCATTCAATGAGCAGTACTGCCCACTCCTGATTTTGCCCCTCCTTTTTGACCCTACATTACCTCCGCGTCTCCCTCCCTTCCATACCCCCCCAACCCAACTGGTCTCTCTTTTCCTTCTACTTTACTTTATGTCTCTCTTTTCTACCTTTATGCTTCTATTCTTTGTTCTTGCTTTTTTCCCCTGCCCCTTTGCATTCTGGATGCCATTCTTACAAGGGTTAGTTCACCTATACTCTTTTAAGGTACTAATCATGTACACCTTGCTTACTTACTGTATGTTTTATTGGTTCAAAAATGTACCTTTCTGTGTGCACCAACGATGCTTATGAACTATGCAAAACATTATTCTTAATGAAATGATAGTATAAAAAAAGGAATTTTCCTTTGCCCTCATACGATCTGTGACAAGAAAAGACTTCACTAAAGGAAGCCAGGGAGTGGCCTGCATCCAATTACACTAAGCTATACCAAGTGGAGGCAGGAGAGGGTGTACTGACTGCAATACGCATAGCAAGCTAACATTACAGCAAAGAAGGCTGGACACAGTAAAGGAATAATCATTTGCCCACCTGAGGCACAGAGGCGTGCAAAACAAAAACAGGGAGGGTGGGGACAGCAAGAGAAGAGGCAATCAGGGTTAGGCTGTTGTCAGTGAAATTTAAAGACGGCGAATTACTGACTGGTGGTGTTACACGTTTCCCAAGGATATTTCTGTTTGGACCTTGAATTAAACAGAACACAAGGAAAGTTTGTGTATGGGCTGTACTGGACTATAATCAGTTGTTGGGAACCCTGCAAGCTGAGACTGACATTGCTCACTATCACCTATCCTGCAGAGAGGCGCCTGAGCTGTGGTGTATCTGCTGAACTATGTGAGATGAGGTGCAAGAATGGCAGTCTGGTAACACTGTTCTTTTTAGCGGCTTTCCTCTCCCTGTCTGTGTACACGACATGGCTCAGAGACAAAGGTAAGGAGAACACCTGGTGTGCTGAATGGAAACAGTCTATGGATGCCGTAACAGCATGCAACCACTGAATGGTTAACCCTCTGAGTGCCGTGGGGAGGGGGTAATCAGCGCATTGTGTACCCCTCTGACACTCAAAGGGATAATACATCAGAGCTGGGCAACCAATGGCGCTCCAACAAGGCATTGGCTGGCTGAGGATTATAGTAGTTGTAGACCAGAAGCAGCTGGAGAGCCACTGGTGGCCCTGTTCAAGTGACAGTCTCATCCAGTGCGTGTGTGTGCTAAAGAGTTAAATACATATCCTAAACTTTTGTTTATTACCTCTCTACCCATTTTTGACTGCAGAAGGCAAAGCAAGCTATTGTTTTGCATACTATTTGGCACTCAAAGGATTAACCCATTGCAATGAGTTGGATGCCACCTCTCTGGCACAGAGTCGTTTAATGTCAAGTGCCTTTTTGTTCATGATCGGCTAAAAACCATTGCCATAGATATATATGCAGCTTTAGATGTGCAAAGCACTGTTAGCATTGCTAACTTTTCTTCTACTCTTGTGTGAATTTGTATTGGCATTACCCTTTTTCCCCTTAAAATTATTCTATCTTTATTTTATATGGCAAAAGCAATAATAATATATGCATTTGTTTTAATAATTGTCTGTCTTTTTTAAATCAAAACTTTATTAAATGAACCCACTGGAATCTGCTCCAGTACTCCATACCCATTAAAGGAACAGACACCTAAATTTTTTATGAAATACTGTACTTTATGCTAGCCTCTCTTAACCCTTTGAGTGCCAGAGGGGTACACAATGCATTGCTTTGCAATGAGTTGCATACCCTTCTGGCACTCAAGTCGAAATCCTAGTCTTATATAGGCTTTGTGGGCAATTCTACTGTTGCCTTTTGTAGGACCTTGTGGGTTCCATTCATTTAGCAATCTTGACAGGCGTCAGAGTAGTGACAGTGCTTTGTTGTCTGTAAATGAGAAATATACTTGTCTTTTTGAATACAAGAATGGTGACAAATATGCTTTCTTTAAAATGGCTTGAGACAAGATACCAGTCTTTTTGAATACAAGAGCGGTGGCAAATAATCTCTCTAAATTTATTATCTTGTTTCATATTTAAACAACACAAGCCAAATTAACCAAATGTTTTCTGACTAATCTTAGCTAACTCAAACATAAAAAAACTCACAGTACATGACATTAAAAGCTGTGTCAACCAATTTCAGTTTTGGTTGTTAACATTCCTGTAACCATGAAGATTTTCAGGCTTCTCCAGCTTGATTACAGGTAGATAATTTAAAATGACTGAGTCACTGAATGACTTGTCAGGGCTCATGTAGTTATCTAGAATACCTGCATTGTAAGGCAGGGTTGTGCAACCTGAGGCCCTCCACCTGTTGAGGACTAATTCACAGCATACTCCTCCGGCGATTGGCTGGTACATACCTCCCAACACTTCAAATGGCCAAAGAGGGACACTTTTTTGTTTTAGGTGGCGTTGCTGGGAGTGACTGGGCAGGGCATGATTGAGAATTTTTAGGTTATTTCATGACATATTGATAGCTCTTTGTAACTGAATGGTTTTAGAGCAAGACCAAAGCATTTTATTTGCACATTTTAATTCATAAACGCATATACTGAAGTTTAACCCCTTGAGGACCAGTGGTCCTGCGGTGTGTGATCCTTTAAGGACCAGATAGGAAAGTTTGACTTGCCGTCCCATGTGACTGATCACGTGTGCCAGCACGCCGAATGGGGGACTGAAAGAGATCGCTCCGGTCTTGGAGCGATCAATTTCAGTCCTCGCTATTACTCACAGCGCTCCCGCAGGAGAGCGGCGAGTAAAAGTACGTGACGTACCAGGACCGTCACTGGTCCTTAAGTGCCGGACAGCCATGACGGTCCTGGCACGTCACTGGACGCGAAGGGGCTAAACAACCATTAAAGCAGAACTTGCACCAGAATGACACAGCACGGCAATTGATAATTACATTAGCGATATATGCACATTTAAAGCAACACTTTCACCAGAATGACGCAGAGCGGCAAATGATAATTGCATTAGTGATATGCACACACGCAGTTTTTTATTTTCAAGTACAATTGCTGCATTAACGAAAAATATAACCTTTTTAAGTAGACAGGCAGCAGGGAATATCGCAGATATCTTGCAGTGCTGGCATCTCTACGTATGTGCTGTCCGTCCCCTTCAACTCCACCATTGGTGAGTTGAATGCCTATTTGCCAAAAGGCACCGGAAGGGACTGACAGCACAGGTGCAGAGAGCACCTACTGTAAGATCCAAGCCGGTGCCTGCCTGCATAAAAGGGTCTATTTTTCATTAATGCAGCAATTATACTTGAAAATAAAACTGTGTGTGTGCATATCGCTATGTAATTATAATTTGTCACACTGTCATTCTGTTGAAAGTTCCGCTTTAATGAGAGTTTTATTGCTGTGGAGCAATGTGATACATTTATATAAACATCACACAGTTTGATTTATAAAAAAAAGAGGAATTTGGGTCTAAAAGAGGGATGTTTGGGAGCTATTCTGGCAGGGTATGGAAGAGTTGCAGCCTGCATCCGCTTGAGGGACTCAGGTTGCCCTCGCATGCTGTAAGAACTGGAGTTGCCTACATCTGATATGAATCGCTTGTTTTATACTTTTTTATATGTTTGCAGCTTTGACTTTGCTCAAAATATAAACAAGTGGATTTGATTACACTGACATAACAAAGAAAACTGCTGCTGATGTCATGATGCTTTGGAACTTAAAGGGATAGTAAACCCCCCCACCCCCTGAAAAATGTGAAGCCAAATGCTAGGAATCAGTAAAATATACTTAACTCCCATATTCCTATCTCTCAAACAGTTATGGTTTGAGAGATGTAAGAGAAGAGAGACCTCCGCTCCCTCCCCTTCTCATGCATCCTCTGTATAGCGGATGTCATGAGATCCTGCTTCCAGGACCAGACGGCGGCTCATAACGGTTTGAGAGATGGGAATACGGGAGTTAAGTATATTTTACTGATTCCTAGCATTTGGCTTCACATTTTTTTGGGGGGGAGGGGTTACTATCCCTTTAACTTCACATATTAAATATTTCTGAGCACAAGTGGATCAAATTTATTTATTTAATTTAACTGTGTTCAAGGTGAGATGCGCCTAATCCTACTTGCATTTTGTTGGGAACCTAGGTAAAACCTAGGTAATTTAACTTTGCCCTTGACTAGGTTTTGTGGGTAGTATAGCTACACAGGAGCAGCTGTACTAAGAACTACAGTAATTTTTAGAGCAGGGATATCAAACATGCGGCCGGTCTGACTCCAGGCTACGGCTCACCTGAGATTATATGATTTTTAATTTAATACCTAATTATCTGGTTAATCGCATGCCTGCCAGTACAGTGCAAGAATAGATGTCTGTTATATATCAGCATTGTCAGTGACTTGATCGATAATTTTATTTTTACAAAGCAGAGAGGCTATATTTCACCTTAATTATCAATAACCCCCCCCCCCCCCCCCATAACGCAGCCCTCACACTTATGTCTTTCTGATCATTTGACCCGTGACTGAAAAAAAAACTTGGACTCCCCTGTCCTAGAACAAACCACATCCTGAGAAGTTAAATTAACTTTAATGTAAAGGAATATTTAGTCCTTTGAATGTTAGGTCTCCAAAGCATTGCTTTACATGGAGTAGCTGCAGCACCTTGGAGACTTCCGGCATTCAGGGGGTTAAAATCCTTTTTTAAATCAATGGGAATTAGTCTTTTATAGTGCAATTGGTTTGACCCAGAACTGCTCAAGTTATTTTCTGGACATCAGGCTTCATGATCTTACTGTGTATTTAGGGAGTTCTATGCCAACTAATTTGTCCCTTTAATAAAATCTATATTGGAAAAAACATTTGAGAATTGATGAGAAGAATACTTGAACATAAATGTGACATTAAAACACAGCCCAATAGCACAATGTTTTCATAAATATCATGGTGGTAATGCGATGGATCTTAGGGCCATAGGCATTGATATAAATTAAAAGTAATATTGGATTGCAAATTATTACAATATGGATCTATAATTTGAGTGCTTTTTACCCTTGAGGACTAAATGAGGAATTGCAATTTTAATGTTTTAGTGCTGTTACTGACCACATTTTAAGATGTTATATGCCTTTGTGAGATAGTGATGGCTTAAGAATCTCCATGAACTTGCTGTGACATTTTGTTTCTCTTGACCCCTGACCTTTTCTTCATGTGATTTTGGGATGTTGTCTGTCATAGATATTATTATGTCCTGGACACCATCCTGACTTATGGTTTTTGGGTGAAGGGATGCCACTTTAAATAGAAGGATTTTATGTGTTTGAAATTTGTTTGTAGTCTGATTCTTTCTGTATGCCAGTGTCACGGTTTTTGATGAACACTCAGACAAGACTTGTAAGGTTAAAATATCTTTATTGAAAATAAAGAACGGACAGCATAAACCTTCATACCCACACAAGCCCAGAATAAGAAGGTACAAGTACTGTCTACAATACACAATGCTAGGAAGGTACAGAATGTCAGCAAATAACAGACAAGTAGCAGGTTCCCTAGAGAGCTAGGGTGAGGGAAAGGCAGCCACCTGCTGACGTTACACAGGACCTTAGAATCCTAGAACTCTAGGGATGACTGGAAGCCCAAGACCAGCGGATACTGGCAACTAGCCCCTAGAACACTAGGGTAACCACTGTCCACGAGTACTGGCAGGAGGACCCTAGAATGCTAGGAGGCCCAAGGCTCTCAACTGGCGACATGGACCCTAGAACGCTAGGGTTAATCGGAGGCCCTAATACAGATGCTGGCAGCAAGGACCCTAGAGCACTAGGGTATAGGGAGGCCCAAGACATAGCTACTGGTAGCAGAGACCCTAGAACGCTAGGGGTGAAACGGAGGCAATAGAACACGGAAACGCCACTGGTGTCCAGGTACGAGGGTACAGAGGCAGTTATACCACCCTACAGCTGGCTCTTTAGCCCAAAGGCTACAGCAGATGTAAAGGCAGGACAAGAAGTGAATCGGGCCTAGGATACCTAGGTACAGCAAGGTTCACTGATGGTAATGCGCCCAGAGAACAGCCTGTAACTCCCCACAGGGAGTGAGCCCAGCTTAAGGAAGTGGTATATGGACACGTATAGAGTAGTGAGTAACACGGCCGAACTAAAGCTAGCTCGAGATACGGTACTTCTTGCATGCACACTGCCAGAGGAGGTAGATACCAGTATGAACGGCTGAAGCAGTGAGTGCTCAGCCCAACAGTCGGCAACGTAAACGGGTACCGCAGCACAACCAGCCACAACCGCAATGTCTTAGCCAATACGGTCAGCAACGGATGCTGATACTCAGCCAGTCGGGGCGGCAACGTAACGAGTACTCAGCCAGAGCAGGCGGCAACGTATCAGGATCTCAACCAGATCAGTCAGCAACGTAGCGGGTTCTCAACCAGATCAGTCAGCAATGTAGCGGGTTCTCAGACAGTCCAGTCGGCAACGGAATCAGAACAGATCAGGATACACAGGAATGTAGTCAGGCAGGCCAGGTCAGGGCTCAAAATTTCATGTCCTGAGCTACTAGCCAGTACTGAAAAGTTACTCGCCACCAGTTTCCATGCCTAGCCACACTCATATCTCTGCCTTTAACCCCACCCACATCTCCCCCTTTAATCTCACCCATCTCAAGTTCTTTTTGATGAAATGACAGTGTTGTTCTATGTTTTATTCAGCATAGGGGCAAAAACTGTGCAAAATTCCAACTGTTTTTACCCCTGAATGCTAGCAAGTCTACAACGCATTAGCCTCTCCAGCATTATAGTAGATAAATGCTTAATTTAAATAATGTGAAAGTGTTTTTAGGACCCACTACTTCTCCCCACAACATGGTACAATTGATTTGCCACACTTTGTCTTTATACATAAAGGCCATAGTAAGCAACACAATGCTTAACTTTTTAAAGGCCATAGGATGGTCTAACAATAGCGCCACTGTAAAGGATCAGGCTATAGAGGTAATTCTAACAAATTCAAGTTCCAGCTGCAATAACTTACGAATAAAATATCTATTAACAGTTGTAGTTTACATGTTTTAATCATACCTAAATAATGAAATATATAAAACTTTGTTTATCCCCACTCTGAAGCAACACGCTGAACACTCCAATGGACCCATTTAACATAAATCACAGATCCCACATTACCCAGGTGTTGCACATGAAGCCACTACCCAGCATCCCCAAGTGCTGTACAGAAAATGCTCCTGATGCACCAAGTCACTGTACCGTATCCAGGTACACAAAGCAAAAGACTTCCACTGTACCCAGGTATACAAAACTACATGTGCTGCAACCAGTTAAGTGATACTGTATCCAGACAATGCACCTGTGTTTATTAGCCCTAGTGGGACACATAAGGCCATCTTCTCCAGATATCCCTGCATAATCACAACAAATCAGTGGCACAGTCATTTTGTTTGAGCCAAAAGTGTATCATTTTGGATATCCCATAAGCATAACTAGGGTTGCACCGATACCGATACCAGCATTTGCGTGAGTACTTGTACTCGCACAAATGCGGCCGATGCCAGCACCGATACCCTGTGTCAGGGTCGGTGCTGCAGAGAGGGAGCCCGGGGAGCTGCTCACAATGCTCCCCGGTCACCTCTCTCCTTCCTGCAGCGTCGGAGCGTTGCCGCGGGTTACCATGGCAACGCTCCAACGCTGACCTCTGCCGGGGCTCGCGAGAGAACAGTGAGCACCCAGCAGAGGACAGTAAGGGAGGCAAGATGGGGCAGCTGGTGGTGAAAGAGGCAGAGAGGTGGGCCAAGAAAGGAGCAAAAGGAGGAAGGATCAGGAGAGAGTGAGAGAGAGGCAAAAGGGTGAGTCAAGGAGAAGGAGGGGGATCAAAAGGGAGAGAAAAAGCAAAGGCAAAAGAAGGGGGCTCAAGAGAGGTAAAATGAAGCAAAAGGTAGGAATCAAGAGGGGGAGAAAGATTCAAAAGGGGAGAATCAAGAGGTGGTGTGTGTGTGTGTGTGTGTGTGTGTGTATGTATGTATGTGTGTGTGTATGTATGTATGTGTGTGTGTATATATATATATATATATATATATATATATATATATATATATATATATATATATATATATATATACCAATACTTTTTTTTTTGCAGTCATTTGCCAGTTTTCCAAGTACCTAAAGCATATAGGTACTTAGAAAACTGGCAAATGACTGCAAAAAAAAAAAAGGTATCGGTAATTGGTATCGGTGAGTACTTGAAAAAAGTATCGGTACTCGGTCTTAAAAAATTGGTATCGGTGCATCTCTAAGCATAACCAATTTCTGTGCTTCAAGGACTGGAGAAAAGCTGCACTACACTATATGGACGCTCTACTATATCTAGACACCATAACAATAAATATGGCATTATGTAGAGAGACAAAAAGCAGCCAATTGTAGAACAAACCAAATACAACCATGAGGAAGAAATTAAGCCTCTCATTTATTTTAATGTGGATTTTGGGGTTCATGACTGCATTGAAGAGCACCTCTAGGTTGGTCTCCGAGTGCCCGAACGGTATGCAACTGCGGGGGGAGCCCGGAATTCCATGACGGTCATAGTACGTCATTGGTCGTTCAGTCAGATTTATCCATGACGTCAAGGGGTTAAAGCGGAACTAACACCGCTAACAAACGTTGTCTTTAATAATTCCCTATCTGGCGACTAGCTGCTTAGTAGCGCTAAGTGAAGTGATCCTCGGCTGACAGGCAGGACGGAGCGCGGACATCTTGCCCTAGTGACGTCCGCGCACCTGCACTGTCCGGAGCCGAATGGCTCCTAGCAAAGCCTTCTGGGACTGACAGTGCAGGCGCGTGGACGTCACTAGGGCAAGATGTCCACGCTCCGTCCGGTCTGTCAGCCGAGGATCACTTCAGATTTCTTCATGAAGAGGTAATAATTCTGGCGACTAGCGCTACCAAGCAGCTAGTCGCCAGATAGGGAATTAATACAGACGACGTTTGTTAGCAGTGTTAGTTCCGCTTTAATAGGGATGGTTATTTTGAGATTCCAATCGGAATGTATATACCTGAACAATGGCGAAGTGGTGGTTAAGAAAGCACGTGAAACACTGCTGTAGCAAGCTTGTAGTGAATAGAAAATGTCATTTTCGGTTTAAATACTTTAACCCGTTGGTAGAATCTGTTTTGCTTTGATAAAGTCTGCAGAAGGATGGGTGAAAGGAATAAGCTTTTTGTTTATCTGACTTTTTTCACTGGACCAGTGATGAACATTTCTCGAAAATCCATATGTATCCTAGTGTACAGAGATGTCTCTCTTATTCATGCCATGCTTTAGTTGGGACCTGACAGCCAGACTCCGTTTCAGTCGAAACAATCTCCATGTTTGCTATACTTTTATTACTTGCCTCCCTTATGACTGTTTACTTAATTGGATCTTCATTATGTATATATTGTTTGTTTCTGTGCTGTTTGTGAAGTAATATTCTCCATCATGACTGTGCATTCATTTGGATGCCTGCTACATATATGGATACATAACTTTGCTCCATACTTTGAGCATTGGTTACTTTCCATCTGGATATGACTCCTATATTTTTGATTATTCATATTTTTTTTTCTGTCATGGTAGGAGAGACTGTTCAGTGGCACCAGTGTTAGTAGTCCTGGTTGTTTTGCACTGGGAGGATTGGGGTGCTTACATTTTGCTTCTCATTTAGGTTTTTCATTATTATTCATTTTTTCTTTCTTTCTTTCTTTTTTCTTTTTCTTTTCTTTTTCTTTTCTTTTCTCCTCATTACTTTCATGTTTTTCACTATATAAATGTTTAACCTCCTGGAAATGCCACAATACAAACGGCTAGCGAGAGAGAGGGTGCTAGGCTGTTGTGCTGTGATTTTATTACTAAAATTGAGGCGGGAGAGGCTCCTAGTATGTTCCACGTGCTCATAGCAATAGAATACAAGTAAAAGGAGGAGCTGGAAGGACCGTTTTGCATTCAGTGAGCTGGAGGAGGAAGTGACCTCTTCAAGTATTGAAGTGCTTGGATGCTCTGATTTCCCAGACCCAGTGATGGCCAGTCCCCCTACATCACTCCTAGGGATCTGGGGGGGGGGGGGGAGATAGTGTCACCGGCAGAGAAAGAAGAGTAGTAGTGTGAGCAAGACAGGCCAGCTGCTTGTGCCTGCCAGAGTGTGTTGTGATTCTCAGGAGGGAGGGGGAGGAGATGATGCCAAATATGACAGCAGGAGACCCTAAGTCACACTTGCCATCCCCAAGCAGTTCCACTACTACTACGATCCAGCAGCTAGAGACTCAGAGTGTTTAAAGTGAGGGAGGGGGTACTACTGATGATTCTGAGACTGAAATTGATTTGGTTACTGATAGTGACGCACCTGGTGGAGCTAGTGTGACTGCAATAGATCCTCCTGCTGAGGTGGAAGGGGAAGTGATGTGGAGCAACCAGACTAGCAGTCAAGGGAACCCACAACATACCCCCCCACCCTGATTTTCCCCTGGCATTGTCCCTATCGGACATGCTAGCGGCAGTAATACCACTATCGGCTCAGATCAGCTGCCTATGCCTGCTGCCAGTCTGCCTTCTTCATCTCAAGAGATGGCAAGTGTGACACTGTGAACCTCTGTCACATTTGTCATCACCTCCAACTGATGAGACTGTAATAGAGCAGCTGCAAAGAGGGACTGGTGAAGGTGGCGGAGCAGCTGGGGTGGAAGAGGCATTAATGGCCTTTTTTAGTCCAAACCGAGAAGGAATGGGAGCCAACAATGGGGATGGGCATCACCAACAGCAGTGAGATTGCAAATTTGCGTAGTAATTCCTGCTGCTGCTGAGTTATAAGGGCAGCACAATGATGAGGAGCAGGCTAGTGGACCACAGACCACAGTGGGAATGGGGTGCAGCAGTAGTTATGTTGGACTAGGACAGGTTCAACATGAAGTAGTAATACCCCTGGCTAACCATCACCTTCTTGCTCTAGAGTTTGGATATGAGAATATATGTAACTACATCTTCTGGTGATCCACCTCATTCATCTTTACCTCCCTCCACCAGCTCATTGCAATTCTGTAGATGTCCGGATGGGGCATTTTGTGCCCACGCATTGCACACTGTGAGGTGCGCTGACCACACATGGCAATGAGGTGGAGAATAATTGTAACCAGGGCATCAAGCCGCATCTGAGAAGATTCCATCCCGCAGAATCAGCTAAGCAGAGGGCATGGAGGGTTCATCATTCCTATTTAAAACTGCGAGTTGTCACATGTCCCTAGAGGGAAGTGGACAAGAAGCCTAGTGCCAGCAGCAGTACTTGGTTTCTGATGGGATAATTCCACATTGAGGACTCTAAGTGTTGTGATGTGCCATGTGTTTGTGAGTGCAGATGGGCCCAGTCCTTCCCTTATTTATCACACACCACATTGCAGTTGCTGATGAGAGGCACATTTCCTGCTCTCAAGGGAAACCTTTCTATTCCAACAACACTCATAATTTTGGACAAGGGGCAGGGCTAGAAGCATTATTGGCCAACTTCTTCTTTTCCTCACATATACCTGAAGTGGCGGGGGCTAGTTGTGGTGCTGCTACTGCCTCAGAAGCATCACTGGAGCTAGTAGTGGCAAGTGAAACCATGATCATCCATCACCCATATCTCTGCTGTTGTTGTTCCCATTCCCTTGGAGCTGCCTAATCATCCTGCTGCTTAAACAACTCTGCAACATTAGTAAGAAAAGAAGTCTCAAATGCCACAATGACACTGTTGCATTTGCAAGTGGCCACTGGCCATCATAACATGACATGTTGGCACTAGGCCATTAGGACAAATATAATTTTTTTTTTTTTTTTTTTTTTTTTTTTTTCTTCTAGGTGCTTGTTCTTTCGTTAACAAACCTGAGCGATAAAAATAGTCTGTGATTCCTCAGGGTTTGTGCCTCTAATAGGTCTAAGTTCTACAAATCAATGTTTCCTTGGGGCTTGGGCCTCCAACAAGTCTTACAAATCTTCCTCTACAAAATACTCAATCCTGTCAAGTATCAATTTACGTCAGTCACCGCTTACGTCAGGGGGTCCCTGTCACGTTACATACAAATTTTCCTGTTCAACTGATTTATTTTCCCACACTCCACCAACACAATACTATACCTGCGGGGAATAAAATAGCATTTACTAGGGGAGCGATTTTAATTATCCACATATCAACTGGAAAAATGAGACCTGTCAGAGTGCTAAGGGTAGCAGGCTTTTGAACACACTTCGTGAAAGCTACATGTCACAAATGATGGAAGTGCTGACGAGAAATAATAGTATGTGATAACGAATAACATAGAAATGGTATCCAATATTAAGGTAAAATAACATTTGGGAAACAGTGATCACAACATGGTTACATTTGAGATCAGTTTGGCAAAGCAAAACTGTATAGGTTCAACCAAAACTCCTAATTTTAAAAAGGCTAACTTAAAATTATTAAGGGCTTCAATGCAACACATAGACTGTGATACATTATTTATAGACAAAAATACTGAGGATAAATGGTCAGAATTCAAATTTAGGTTGCGGAAATGTACCCAACCGTATAAACCAATGGGGAACAAATGCAAGAGAAGGAAGTCACAGCCAATGTGGTTAAGTGCACATGTAAAGGAGGAAATGGCAAAGGAAAAGAAAAAAAAAAAAAGCATTCAAACTATTTAAGTCTGCAGGAACTGAACATTCTTTCTTAAAATACAGGGAGTGCAACAAAGATTGCAAAAATAGAAAATGAAACTCTAATTGCAAGGGAAAGTAAGAATAATCCAAAAAAGTTTTTAAAATATATAAAAGCAAAAAACTTAAGAGGGAGTGCATTGGACCATTCAAAAACGAGATGGGTGAGTTGATTTACTGAGGATAAGGAAAAGGCCGATGTTCTAAACACTTTCTTGAATCCGTATATACAAGGGAGCAAGGAATGGTAGAAGAGCCTCAACAAGTAACTAATAAAACAATACAATTATCAGATATTGGGTTAACTCAAGAAGATGTCATGGGTTGTCACGGTTTTAAGGACACTCAGACACAGAAGGTTATGGTAAAAACACAGTTTTATTAATAGAACAAGGATAATGTGACCCACATGGGCCCAGTACATACAAATGACACAACTGCCACAGGTCAGGCTACAATAACGTATAGTATCCCACACAGATCCAGTAGGTACAGATGTACAAGACAGATACAGGTCGGGTCACCAGGATAAAGTAACCCACTCAGATCCAGTAGGCACCAAAGGTGCAATACTGACACAGGTCAGGTCACAGTTCGTGTGATTCTGGAAGAGCAAGCAGGTATACTACTAGGCCATGGGAGGACGACAGGCCCTAGTAGTGTATTGGTAACGGAGACTCCCTATGCAGGGAGTTAGCCCAAGCTATAAGCCACAGGTAAAGGACAGAGCGGAGGCCCATTCTATCCCACAGGATAGTAAGAGTGAGACTAGGCAACAGAGCCAAATGTAGGCTTAGGTGAGGAGACCAACGGACAGATGCACTATCAGAGGCCACTGGCTGTAGGGTTCTGTAGGCACAATGACAGGACTGCCTGAATAGTAAGGATACACAATACTGCTAGGCAGTATCTCAGGGAGGATTCCCAGAACGTCTGTGACCCTGAAGCGCTATAGCACCAACCCGTGACGGGTAACCGAACGCTCAGACCCGGACAGAACTGCCAAGCAGCGGAGACTGACTGAGGCGCCCAGAGAGAACCCAACCTCGGAATAGCGAGTGGACAGGTCAAGCGTACCGGGTGCAAACAAAGGATCTGACATCGAAGCAGAGGTATATTAGCGCAATGAGGAGGCAGGGTCACAGAACAGCGCTGCAGAAGCAGTGTAGACCGGAGGCAACTAATAGCTGTCAGACAGTAATTTGCAGCCCCCCAACCTGAACACAGGCAGAGCAGAAAGTAGTACCGGGGAGTACACTGAGCAGGAAGTCCACCAAACCGGGTGTGTACACAGGGCAGGAACGTCAGCCAGTCCGGGTCGGTATGCAGAGCAGGAATGTCAGCCAATCCGAGTCTGTACACAGAGCAGGAAGGTCAGCCGGTTCGGTACACAGAGCATGAATGATCAGGCAGAGTAGTCAGGCAGTCCGGGTCAAACACAGAATACACATGAATATCAGAGACAACACTGGCAACTGGAACACCACGAAAGGGCACCGCTGAAGTGACAGGGCTCAGTATATAAGGGCTAGAACTGGGCGGAGATAAACCTCAGTAGCCAATAAAAGAGAATCAGGAAGTGGCCCTGACATAACAATGTCACCAGAGAAAGCACGGGCACCATGATATGGTAGACTGAACAAAATTAAGACTGACGAAGCACCGGGTCCTGATGGTATACATCCAAGGGTTCTTAAAGGGATAGTAATACTTAGTTTTAACTTTATTTTATTGGCATTATATAAACATGAAGAATGATATGTCTTACCTCTCAAACCTTTATGGTTTATGAGATATTCACAAGCAAAGTTTCCCCCTCCCGCCCCTTTTACCTAGTGTAAGCAATCTCTTCTCAGATGTGGAATGCAGTCTATAGACCAGACCGATAACAGAAGGGGACACTCTTATTCCTATGAAAACAATGAAATCCCTGCCCCTCTTGACAAGCTTTTCAGGTTTTTCCCCTTATCTTAATTGAAGATTGTCCCTCTCTGCAGTCTACCTGGGCACCTCCCTTCTGCTGTGGATGAACAGTGTTACATCAGTAAAAGGGGCGGGAGGGGGACACTTTGTCATTGAATTACTCTGGAACTACAACTCTGACAGAATTGAAATAACCCTCTCCAAAGTCCAAATACTATGATGATTAATTAGAGCTGCTTTTATTATGAAACATTTACTATCCCTTTAAGGAACTCCGTGCAGTGTTGGCAAAACCCCTATATTTACTCTTTAAAGATTCTCTCACCACAGGCTCAGTGCCACAAAATTGGCGAAGAGCCAGTGTAGTGCCTCTATTTAAGAAGGGAACTAAAACAGAACCTAGGAATTATAGATCTGTGAGTTTGACCTCTGTAGTGGGAAAACTACTGGAAGGGATAATAAGGGACTCTATTCAGGATTACAACACAAAAAATAAGATCATTAGCATAAATCAACATGGTTTTATGAAGAATAGATCATGCCAAACTAACCTTCCTCATAGAAGATGAAAAAGTAAGCAGCAACCTTGATAATGGCAAGGCAATTGATCTAGTATATCTGGACTTTGCAAAGGCATTTGAAACAGTGCCACACAGAAGGCTGGGGTATAAAATAAGGAAATTGGGGCTAGGAGATGACCTTTGCAATTGGATACAAAACTGGTTGAAGGATAGGGAACAGTGTGTGATTGTAAATGAACAATTCTCCAATACACTTAAAGTGGAGTACCTCAGAGTTCAGTATTGGGTCCGCTGCTTTTTAACATGTTTTATAAATGACCTAGATATAGAAAGCAAATATTTGCAGATGACGCTAAATGATTCAGGGTAATTAATTCAGAACAGGATAATTGCTCTCTACAGAGGGATTTATACAAAATGGCAGATTGGGCAAACAAATGGAATATGAAGTGTAATGTCATGCATTTGGGAGGAAATAATCCCGAGGCTACTTATAAACTTATTGGAATCATTTTAGGGGACTCATTGCTAGAGAGAGACCTCAGTATCCTTGTCAACTACAAACTTGGAAACAGTGACCAGTAGCAAAGGCAAACAAAATCCTGTCTTGCATAAAAAGAGGTATTGAAGCAAGAGTGGATAACATTATTTTGCCATTGTACAAATCATTGGTAAGACCTCACCTTGAGTATGCAGTACAGTTTTGGGCACCAGTTCTGAAAAAGGATATACTAGAGAGGGTACAGCGAAGAGCAACAAAATTAATTAAGGGAATGGAGAACTTGACGTATGAGGAACGACTAGACAACTTGGTTTATTTACTCTAGATAAAAGACAACTAAGAGGAGACATTATCACATTGAACAAATATGAGAGGTCAATACAAGGATCTTCAGCGAGCTATTTATTCCAAGGCCTGACCAGGGGACACACTTTGAGATTAGAGGAAAGGCGGTTTAGACTTCAGCAGAGGAAGGATATTTTTACAGTGAAATCTGTTAAATTGTGGAATTCTTTGCCCAAGGAGGTGGTTATGGCAGATACAATGGATACATTCAAGAGGAGATTAGATATATTTCTTTCCAAAGGGAACATAGTTATACTGTTTATTAGTAGGCAGATCAGGAAAGTCTGATAAAGACTAACTTATTTGGTAGCAGTAAAGCTATAAAATTACTGGGGTATGCGGAGAAGATTGAACTTGATGGACTTGTGTATTTATTCAATCTAATTTACTATGTATTTTGTGTACATTCAATGGTCCCATTGATTTCAATGCAGTGAGTTATGCGGAAAAACTGCACTTTTCGCAGGAAACTGTTTGCCAAGCGGGAAGTGCCATTATTTTTGGTTTTGAGGTTAAAAGTGGCAGATGTAGGTTAGTTCTTATGACCCCCCCCCCCCCCCCACACACACACACGGCATGTTAACCCAATCCATACCAATGGGGTACTTGTAGTTAATGAATGCAGTAAGAAATTGCATAGCTGTTTTCCTTTACCTCCACTTTCTGAAAACACTTGTGCACATCAGGTGAGTGACCCCTCTTTGATGCAGTGGGAAATCTTCTTTCAAGAAATAGTTTATTGAGCTGTTTTAGGGTAGTTTTACCTTGTAACCAATGTAATGTGCATTTTTTTTTTAGTTCATATGGTTGAAAATACCATTTTGTGCTCCTGTAGGTTAATTTATACATATTTGCTATTTTTGTTCTCTGGGGGGGGGGTTTCAACATAATGGTCCTGTTGTGCTACGCATTGCAGAGCACAGAGAGGTATAAATAGCAAGTTTATCAATTTGGGTACGGGTGTGTGTGTAATTTATATATTTATAAAACAAGGAATTTATCACATGAGAAAAAAATTATTAAATTCGTTCTGGATTCTTGATTTTTATTGTTAGCTCAGTGAAATATTTTAACAGGGGTTATTGACCCAAACTGTGGACTAATTCATATCATTTTATACTGCATAGTCCCATTGTGATGCCCACTGTGCCTCACTGGGAGTGCCCACCACACAAAGTTTCTTATGTCCAGAAAAGAGTACTTCGGAATCTAGGCAGAGGCCACACTCATTTCTAATGGCACGGAGACTGATTTACACACACAAAATGCCACACTGTGCCAGTGTAATTGGTTAATTTCTGAATTCTATTTTTACTGAAAAAGGAATAATACAGCATAAAGGCAGGTTGTTAATTTTCTGTAAAACTCAACCAGCCTTAAAGTTAAAGGTACAATTT
The DNA here is from genome assembly GCA_037306005.1 of Rhinophrynus dorsalis. Lineage (NCBI taxonomy): Eukaryota > Metazoa > Chordata > Amphibia > Anura > Rhinophrynidae > Rhinophrynus > Rhinophrynus dorsalis. The sequence continues at coordinate 166,592,824 of CM074718.1, forward strand.
TTAAGTTAACCCTTTGAGCAACTGTCTGATTAACAGGAAGACTAGATCAGGAATAGACTTCCAGTGGCTCTCCAGCTGATGGACTTTATTTTCCATCATCCTTAGCAGGTCACTGGACTAATGTGGATGATGGGACTTCTAACCTAACAGATACACAGTCACTGGTTTTCTAACTGGTTTTAAATGCGCTATGATTGTAAATAATAATTATAGATATATTTTATTTATTAACTTCAGTCATCGTGGCATGCTAACATGTCAGGTTTTCTGTATAAAATATACAGATTTCATCAAGCTCAAAATGGTCTTTATTAGTAGTGTTCAGATAGTTACACGTGTATTGTCAGGAGAGCAGCATGACATTTCTTGACTACATATACATAATGAACAAAGGCATTTGTCTGCTCATCGAATCATGACTTTTTCAAATAAATAACCTATGAAGTACTATAACTTAAACAGTAGGGATTTACTTTCATGTTTTTGGCCAAAGGCACGGTAAGTCCGCCTGCCCTGCCAAGGCACCCCAGATTCAGGCAAGTCCCTATTTTCCTACAGTCTGTCAACATTTATTTAGTATAATGCGATTCAAAAACAACTTTACCTCGGTTGTGAACAAAACCTTTGTGATGGAAAATGGGCATGTATTTATACCTTCCCTAATCGGCTATACCTTGATGGGGAGCTACCAACCAAGAGAGGAGGAGCCCAAACCTGCCAAAATACATACAAATAGTATATAAAATATGCAGATTCCTGGCATGCTCAAACAGCGTTTATTAGTAGTGTTCAAATAGTTACATGCATCTAAATCCCCATTGTTTTATTTATAGTAAGTCATAGGTTATTTATTTGTAAAAGTTAGGTTTTCTCTATGCCTAATTAAGCACCTAAAGGTCAATCATAATGACTAAGCCACTGATTTTACTCACCTGCACCTGCTGATTTAATGCCTGGGTGAAGTTGATACATTTAGTAAACCAATGTTTTGCCCCTAAGCTACTAAATCTATTGCAAAGACTGTTAGCAAGGCCAGAAGCACAGATTGCTGAAAAATCGTGCAGCCTTGCCTAGCTGTTAGATTATTGATGCATCTGTTGCTAGTCATATTAAAGTTGGCCTGTGCTGTAGCAGTTGTCTGTTGCCTACCCTAATATTCTACAATACAAGATTTTTGCACATAGTGGTAGTCAAAATACTGCATGCTTCCACAGCTAGTCAGTCTTTTCTATGGTTTAGGAGTTATCTAGTTAGGCTAAAGTGAATTGATTGATGAATTAGCCAACTCTCTTACATAGTAACAGTAAATTAGGTTGAAAAAAAAGTAATCTAGTTCAGCTTTTGCCTCATAACCCAGAGACATGAAGATTATATAGCTTTCCTGCTGCCAAATAAGTTAGTCTTTATCAGACCTTCCTGTTTTGTCTACTAATAGACAGTATAACCCTGTATGCTCCATTTTGAAAGAAATGCATCTAATTTTCTCTGAAATGTATCCACTTCTATTGGTTAAAAATGTGCTATGCAATAAATTATGTGCAACGCAGGGGGTATATAAAGGGGTGAGCAGCCATAGACAATGTTAGTACGTCGGTCTTTAAGGCTTCTGCCCCTTGTGTTAAGTCTTTTATAAATATACAAGTTTTGAAGGCCGTGTACACGGGCCATAACACTGGCGACTCTGCAGTCATGTGCAGTACTGACTGCCCGAACGCGCCGTGGCTGATAAGGAGCGGGGCGCTCCAAATTCAGACAGTAGTCCTCTCACCGCACTATTTATACTTATTGTTTGTTGCTTATTGCAATGGATTGAGGGGTTGGACACCTCTTCCTTCTTGGAAAGGGTGTGGTATGGTGGATGTTTTAGAATAACTGGCTGTTTAACCCCTTAAGAACCGGGAAAATCTGAGGTGGATTTCACTTAAGAAGTGGAGCAATTTTTACTTTTTTGACCGTCTTTGTTCAACCATGTTTTCTTTTTAATTCCTTTAGTACACCCACACAAATGATAAACTGTTTTTTTTTTAAGCACAAGTAGGGCTTTCTTTTGATACCACAATTATATGAATACCTCCATTGTTTTAATTTGATTAAAATAGAAAAAAAGAGGGGAAAAAACCCCCAAACATCATTTTGCTTACATTTTCCTTTCAGGATTTGTATACTATTAGTTAATTACAAAAAATACCCTTTAAATATATTAATTTGCTTCTCTTGAATATGAGTACTCCATATGCCTAGTATTTCAATTCTTTTCTCACATTTACAAGGTAAATATTACAAGATGGACACCATTATTTCCAACCTGTAATTTTTCAACATTTGGCATCTGAGTATCATAGCTTAGATGATGGTGCCAGAACCCCAAAAATGTCCCACAAAGGTATGTTTCTGAAAAGTAGACAACATAGGGTAAATAATCCAGTAGAATTTTGGATTTTTTTTTTTATGCAGCTATTTTTCCAGAAATATGTTCCAAAATTGTGGAATTTGGGGCTGTTTGACAGTAGCCAAAAGTGTACTTTACTTTTTTGACACCCCAGGCTTTCATTTTAGGTATATATTCACATTTTTACACCGCCATTTTACGACCAATCCCTCGTAAAACTTGATGTATGTAAAAAACAAACAAAAAAGAAAAAACAGCGTTTTTCACACTTCTATTTCAATGTGGATGTGAATTTCAAGCACATGATAGGTGAAGATTTTTAAAAAATGCATTGTTTAGTGTTCAACTCCTTCTTCTGAGTACGGGAATGCCCCATATGCATAGATTTGTCATAGTTTGGGAGAGCTACGTGGCCCAAATTTGGAACATGCGCTTTTCAAGTTTCACACTTTGAATTCTCACAGCTTGAGTCACTGGTTCCATGTCTCATTTTGGGGCTGTGTAGCAGTGCTCCACTTTAAAATTCCCTCCAAAAAGTGTGTGTTTTTGGAAAGTAGACACCCCAAGATTTCATTTGAGGCGTGTTTTCAATTTTTTTACACAACCATTTTACCACCAAGCCCTTGTAAATCTTGATGTAAGTAAACAAATCAGGATTTTTCAGTTAGGTTTCAATGTTGATGTGAATTTCAGGCACAGGATAGGTGAAGATTTTATAAACTGCATTGATTAGTGTTTGGCTCCTTCTTCTGAGTACGGCAACGCCCAATATGCACGGGACCAGTTGGAACATGTGCGTTTTTCATAAGACATGCCATTTTTAAAGCCTGTGCCTTGTCTCATTTCAGACTGTTTGGCAATGAATTTTACCCCCAAAAGTATATGTTGTAGAAGAGTAGACAACCCTGGCTTTCACTCTATTTGTATTCTAACAATTTTTTTGCTGCCACTCTATCACCAATCCCTCCCAAACCCTGCAGTATGGAAGAGAAATACCATTTTTTTCACACTTCTTCTATTTTAGTGTTGCTCTGTATTTCAATCAGATGATATTTGCAGATTTTTTAAAATGCTTTACATTAATGTTGAGTTGGATCATCTGAGTACGGCAGTGCCCCATATGCATAGGTTTGTCAGGGTTTGGGGAAGCTACTGAGCCGGGTTGGAACATGTGCGTTTCCATTTTCAGACATGGGGAAAAACTTTGGGTCCATTGCTTCCCAGTGTATTTTGATAGTGTTAAATCTAAGGAGGGATGTGTTTTGAAAAAAATAAAAGAACATAATATTTCACAGGACAAAAGTGGCTGAATAATAAAATAACCTTTACAGCACTACTGCATTGTACCTACACGGTATTGTTTGAAGCAGTCACCCATGCAGAGGCCAGGTTTGGAAGGGCAATCAGGACAGTAAGTGGTGGGTACCTGTCCTTATTCCCTTTCTGTAGCAAACCCTGCTGCGCTTTTGTGGGTTTTTCTTTAAGGGGGCTGGGGGGATTTTATGAATAAAGTGTACTTCCCTGGGTCTTGGTGGAGTGACTTCTGTTGCCACTTGAAACAAAAATTTGGAAATAAGATGGAGCAGAAAACTACATTTTTGGAGTGGGGCTTGCCAATTTGTAAATCAAAAAATAATTGTATACTGCAGTCTGCATCATGTAAATGGCAACCTTTTTGTACCGTGCCCTACACATTCTCATAGTGAGGTACGGCTGCATGAGTTAATCACACAGATCAACTCCCCCCCCCATGTGCTTGTTGTAATCTCTGATGCAGACTGGCTTTCTTAGTTCCCCGCTTCTGCCACGAACCAAGACTGCCACAGTTTTGTCCTCATTCATGGTGGTAAGCATGTAGACTTCTTCATTTTTTGTCCTTAAACTTAACTGCCAGAAGCTCTTGTTGTTAGAAAATGCAGTGAATGTATTCTGCGGAAGTGGTGTATGCCTTTTTCACTGTTGTCCAATACAGGTTACTGGTACACCGGAACGGAGGCGATCCGCCCCTTTAAGTAGGCAGGAACATTCTCTAAATGTATGCAGGGGGCGGAGCCTCCCCTCCCTCTTAGGCTGCACCTCAGTCAGAACAAGCGAGAATGATTTGTTCCTCGGTGTGTTCACACCAGGCAGAGAACAGCTCTCCAAGTTTTAGTTTCTTTGTTATTTTTACAAATATGGAATACCACCATTAGGCGGGTTACCAAGGCTGTCAAATGCCCTATTTAAAGTGAATAGCACAGCTTCCAGGGTACTTCTGGTGGACCTTTTGCCCTGATGAGGGAATAACTTGATTGTAAGTATTTCCCTGGGGATTATCCTCTGTGGTAATTCTTTTCTTATCTTGGTAACCTGAAGACAGAAGTCCTGCAGAAAGGTGAGCCACCCTTTGAGTGCCGAAGGTCCACTTGTCCCTCAGTGTCCCTTCATTGGGCTTGTACTTGGGAGTTCTCATTGTGCACTCCAGCACTCATTGGGTGTTTTTATATTTATTGCTAATGCAATGTGTATGTGTATGTCTGAGTTTTGGAGCAGTTTATGTGGGATTTAACCCTTTCTCTGCTGGGTTTTCCAGTTTTATGGGCATTTTCAACTTTTTCCTTGGTTGGGTAATGTTTGCTTGCATAGTACATATTTGCTATGTGTTATGGATATTTTACTTTAAGAGAAAATTTTATTAGAAATAATGTTCCGCGCCTTTAAGCGCGCTTTTCCCGCATAGACGCCATTGCTCCTTTACTCTCTATGGACTTACGTCCCACACAGTGTATCTCTGGAACCGCTTCACATAGCGACTTCAGAGAGGGCTCATTTTATTTGTCTTCCCTTGCTCTATCATCCGGTTGTATGTTTGAGTGTGTTGGGGGGCTTCTGGCACTGTTTTGGGGTACTTGGTGAGGAAAACTACCCTTCCCATGAGCACTCGGTTCGCGCCCTTTTTCTAATTGGCTCCTGTCGCGGCAGCCATTTTGTGGGTTCTTCTCATCGAGTATACTACGCAGGAACCGGACCTTCTCTCTCTCCTCTGCTGATTAACCCTTCGCTTGCCAGATAAGTTTAGTTTTAAACGTTTCTGGGGTGAATATTTAATCTTTCACACTTTAATTGGGTGATTCCTATCTGTGGGGTATATCTGACACTGTGAGCATGTCTACTCCACTTGAGCCTGGGACTAGACCTAAGACGAAGGAGGCTGGGGTATCTGTCTCCCCCATTGCGTTTTGCTCCTCCTGTCACTCAGGGCTACCTAGAGAATTTTCTGGTCATTTATTCCCAAATTGTGCGGAAGGTCATGGCAGCAACCCAGGGCCTTCCAGTCACATTATTGAGCCAACATGGGTGAAAGAGTTCAAGGCTGCAACTAGGGTTCTCAGATCCACTCTTCAGCTCTTTCCCTCTCAGGTTCAGGGGGTTCTTCAAGTATGGCAGACCCCCTCCACTGTCAGGACCTCCCTGCCCAAGCCACAGGGAGCTCCTGACTTATCTGATTCTTCTGAGGAAGAATTGTTGCAGGATTCTGATGTTGAGGATGGTACAGTTATTGAGTCTACCAGATCGGCTGGGGACCCTTTTGAATGTGATCCTGAACTCTCTGCTGACGGTTTGATCAGGGCTGTGCTGACCACCCTCAATCTTCCCTTGTGTCAGGAATCTACTCTTGACCCAACGGACGTGTTTCAGAAACCTTCTAAGGCTGTTACATGTTTTCCTACTAATCCTACTCTTGAACGCTTAGTCTCTGATGCGTGGAAAAATCCTGATAAGTCCTCTTCAGTCTCAAAAAAAGTTTGCCAAACCTTATCCTTTTCCTGAGACTGAACTGGCTAAATGGGTTCATCCTCCTAAGGTGGATGCTCCAGTTTCTAGGTTGTCTAAATCTACTGCTTTGGCTGTATCTGATGCTTCTGCTTTACAGGATTGGACGGACAAAAAGTTAGAGACCTGTCTTAAGTCGTTTTTGTCTCTATTGGTACTGCCATGCGTCCAACCTTTGCTGTGGCGTGGGTTAACCGGGCCATTGCGGTCTGGACTGAACAGCTTACTGTGGCGGTTCGCCAAGATGCGCCAGTGTCAGAGCAGTTGCAACTCCTTGCTGATATTTCTGAAGTTCAGAATTATGTTTCTGACGCTGCTTTTGACGCAGTTCGCATGATGGCAAGGGCCTCCACTTCTTCTGTGGTGGCTAGACGCGCTCTTTGCTTAAAATTTGGTCTGCTGACACCGCTTCCAAGAAAGTTTTGCTTTCTTTGCCCTTTCAAGGGACTTCCCTGTTTGGATCTGAGCTAAAGAAACTGATTAGCGAGGCTACTGGAGGTAAAAGTACTCTTCTACCCTCAGTCTTTAAAAAGAAAATCCCAGCTAAACGCAATCGGTCCTTTTCGTTCCTTCCAAACTGAGACACGCCCTGCGTCCCAGGCGGTTCCACCTGCTCCGCGCACCTCCTCCAAGCCCAAACAGTCCTGGAAGCCCAAAGTTGCCCCCAAGGCTTCCAAGACTGCTTCGGCATGGCTCGCCGAACCCGGGTCCGCATCCGGCTGTAGGTGGGCGGCTTCACCTCTTTCGCCGGGTTTGGGAGGATTCAGTGGCGGACCCTTGGGTTCTTCAGGTGGTGTCAGAGGGATACAGGATCCCTTTATTTTCTCTTCCTCCCTTTCGATTCTATTTTACTCGTCCTTCTCAGGACCCCTCAAAAAGGCGTCTATTCGACGACGCTATTCAGGATCTTTTGGAACCAGTTTCTCCAGAGTACACAGGTTCAGGATTTTATTCCAACCTGTTCGTTGTGGCCAAAAAGGACGGTGGAGCTCATCCTATTTTGGACCTCAAAGATCTCAATTCCTTTGTTGTGAGTACCCACTATTGACAGGAATCTCTGCGAACTGTGATAGCTGCTATGTCTCCGGGGGAATTCCTTGCCTCCCTGGATCTTCAGGATGCATATCTACACATCCCTATCCATCTAGAGAGCAGACGGTATCTCAGGTTTGCCTGCCACAGAGGTCATTTTCAGTTTTCGGCTCTTCCCTTTGGACTGACAACAGCTCCGCAGGTTTTTCAGCGAGTCTTGGGAGCTTTGATAGCAGTAATCCATCGGGATGGCATCAGAGTGACTCTCTACATGGACGATTTACTCTTGAAAGCTTCATCAGCGGAGATCCTTCACCAGCAGGTTCAGGATTGCATTCAGACACTCACTCGCCATGGATGGATTGTGAATCTGGACAAGTCAGACTTGGTTCCATCTCAACAGATACTCTTCCTGGGTCTCCTGCTCGACACTCAGCGGTGCATGGTGTTTCTGCCAGAGGAGGTGGCTCATCAGATTGCTCTCAGAGTATCAAAGATTCTGGCTCTTGAGCGGATTCCAGTGCCGAAATTGACTTCTCTGGTGGGGAAATTAATTTCCACAATAGAGGCGGTGCAATTTGACATGGCACACACCAGGGAACTTCAGAGGTTCGTGATCCAGACGTGCAGGAATCGTCCGGACCATCTGCAGCTATCCGTCTCTCTACCTCCTCATTTTGAGTTGAGCTTGGAATGGTGGTTGGATCTGTCTCATCTCCTGAAAGGGAGATCCTTCCAGGTCCCTTATTGGACCCTGGTCACGACGGATGCCAGCCTCCTGGGATGGGGGGCAGTGTTGGGTCGCTTCAGTGCCCAGGGGAAGTGGGGATTGAAGGAATCTCTCCTCTCCATCAACATTCTGGAACTACGTGCCATCTTCCTTGCCCTGAGACATTGGGAATCTCAAATGGAGGGTTGTCCAGTCAGAGTGGAGTCCGACAACGCCACCGCAGTGGCCTACATCAACAGGCAAGGCGGAACAAGAAGTCTCGCCGCCTGGTTAGAGGTCAAGGCCATTTTGTCTTGGGTGGAAGCTCATGTTCCCGTCACTTCAGCGGTACACATTCCAGGCGTAGACAACGTCATGGCAGACTTTCTCAGTCGTCACACAGTCGACAGCGGAGAGTGGGCTCTTCATCCAGAGGGGTTTCACCTTCTAACCCAGATGTGGGGGGTTCCTGCGGTGGATCTGATGGCAACCAGACGCAACAGGAAGGTTTCAGTGTTCTGCTCTCGATGGAGGGATCCACTGGCCCTGGCAGTGGACGCATTGTCAATCCTTTGGGAATTCTCCCTAGCCTACATCTTCCCTCCTCTTCCACTGTTGATCAGAGTCATTCAGAAGCTGAAGATGAAGCGGTGTCCAGTTAGTCTAATCGCTCCGAATTGGCCTTGTCAGTCCTGGTATCCGGATCTGATGGCAATGTCCGTAGCGGAGCCCTTTCCACTTCCCTCTCATCCAGATCTTCTGCTACAAGGCTACCTGTGGAAGGAGGATGTTCATCGTCTTCATTTGATGGCTTGGAGGTTGAATCCTCAATTTTGAAGAAAAAGGGGTTTTCCTCTTCTGTGGTGTCTACGATGCTACGCGCTCGTAAGCCTGTATCTTCTAAGATCTATCACTGAGTCTGGTCGACTTTTGTTGCATGGTGTGCTGATAGGGATCTATTGCGTGATTTTCATCTTCCTACTGTCCTGGCCTTTTTACAGGATGTTGTTGATAAGGGACTCAGTCTGAGTTCTCTCAAGGTTCAGACTTCAGCGCTCTCCGTCTTTTTCCAGGAGCGCATTGCCGTTATTCCTGACGTCAAAGTTTTCTTCCAAGGTGTGGCTCATGTTCGTCCCGCTTTCAGGAGTCCGGCTCCTCAGTGGGACCTTAATCTAGCTCTGGGGTTCTCCAACGACCCCCCTTTGAGTCCTTGGCTACTATTCCTTTGCGCCTTTTGACCTGGAAGATGGCCTTCCTTTTGGCTATTGTATCAGTTCGCCGGGTGGCAGAATTACAAGCCTTGTCTTGTAAACCACCTTATCTGGTGTTCCACAAGGATAAGGCTGTGCTTCGCACTTCCAAGGAATTTTTGCCTAAGGTTGTCTCCGAATTTCACATCAATCAGGAGATTGTGGTGCCCTCCTTCTGCCCTAGCCCTTCCTCTGACAAGGAGAGGGATCTTCATTTGGTGGATGTAGTGCGTTGTCTCAAATTTTATGTTCATCACACTGAGTCTATCAGGAAGTCTGACGCTCTGTTTGTCATTCCTGAGGGGCCTAGGGCAGGGAGACCGGCATCCAAGGTGACAATTGCATCTTGGATAAAATCTACTATTCTTAAGGCTTACGAATTGCGGAATAAACATGTGCCCTTTCGGGTCACTGCTCATTCTACCAGATCAATTGGGGCCTCTTGGGCCTATAAGAATCAAGCGTCTGCTGATCAGCTGTGCCGGGCGGCCACTTGGTCTTCTGTGCACACATTTTCAAAGCACTACCGTGTGGATGTGCTGGCCTCGGCTGATGCCAGCTTTGGGAGAAAGGTCATGGAGGCAGTTTTGCCTGTCTAGGATCTTCTTCTTCTGAGATCTCAGTGCTTACTTACTGTTGAGCCCTGTTGGCTCTGGTTCAGTGTGCTGTGTTTTGTTCTTGGGGTCTGTTCTTACCCCTAGTTGGTGTCCGTTGACACTTCTGATTGTTGGGATCTATGACCGGTGGGTTCATAGAAGCTCTGGTGACTCTGGGGGCCTTGCGCCTGGTACTTGCCTTCTTCCCGCCTCTGGGAAACTCAATGTTTGGACATCCCAGTGTACCAGTAACCTGTATTGGACGACAGTGAAAATAGGATTTTAGTCTTACCTGTTAAATCCTTTTCACTTAGTCCATACAGGTTACTGGTCTCCCACCCTGTCAAGAGACCATGTTTGGCTCTCGTGGCATTCTGTGGGAGTCCTTTGGGGCATGCTCACAGGGGTCTTCTTCTTCTTCTCTCCTATCTCTGGTCAGTGTTAGTGTCTCAAATCATTCTGGCTTGTTCTGACTGAGGTGCAGCCTAAGAGGGATGGGAGGCTCCGCCCCCTGCATACATTTAGAGAGTGTTCCTGTCTACTTAAAAGGGCGGATCGCCTCCCTTCCGGTGTACCAGTAACCTGTATGGACTAAGTGAAAAGGATTTAACAGGTAAGACTAAAATCCTATTTTTGGCTTCTGATTCAAAAGCCACCGATACTGCCTTTGACTACGGTATTACACATTATACAGAAAGTGATGGCTCTAGTGATTACTGTGTCTTCTACCAAGAAGAGACCTACTGCCCCAAGACCTGCACCAAGTAGTACCCCTCATCCTGATCCTAGGGGACGGGTACCACCAGTGGAAGTTTTGTACAAATACCTGAATTCAGAGGCTGCCCGGAAATTCAAGTAGATGTCGCAGAATTTAACCATGAGCAGTTTTTTCATTTATTTTTGCGGGAAGACCTTTTAGGGGAGATTCTCACACAAACAAATCTTTATGCAGCCAATCCCCCATACTTCGTTGGAAATCGGCAATCATGGTACCCAACAGATGTCACTGAATCCAAGCAATTCTGAGCCCCACGATGACTACGAAGATAATTAAAAAAATCAAGCATCAGGTCTTAGTGGAGCAAAAATCCTGGAGGTGTTACCCCCATTTTTGCGAGAACAATGTCCAGGAGAAGCTATGAAATGCTTTTGCATTTCAATGATAACTGCCTGTGCCTCCTAAACTATCACCCCCAGTATGACAGGCTGTATAAAATTCACCCCCTTATAATAAATTAAAATCAAATATATATGCCCCAAATCACATTTGTATTGATTAGTCCCTAACAAAATAAAAGGGAAGGCTGGGTTTCAAACACTAAATCCCCAACAAGTGCTCAAAGTTTGTAGTACAATTTTTATAAATTGTGCAAAAGTGCCACAGGTTACACCCAGGTTTGTAGAATTTGAAGGCAAGGGGAACCAACTTGATCCTCCTGGTTGCCCTAAATATGTGGGAGCCAATGGAAAAATTGTTTGGGGTCTCAATTATCCCTTATTAAATAAAGGCTATGACTTATAAGTTGATTATTACACAAGCTCCCTATTATTTAAATAACTTTTTTTTTGTTTTGACATAGTGGCCTGTGACACTGTAAGGTACAATGGTAAAGAGATGCCCTAGGAACTATTAAATTCCAAGCTGAAAAGGGAGACTTCCTCAGCTTTGTGCCAACAGGAGCTGCTGGCAGTCAAGTTTCGAGACAAAAAGGACATGTACATGCTGAACAATATGCACAATGAGAGAACTGTGTCCATGACAAAAGTGCTGGCCTCAAAGTCAGTCTGCATCAGACATTACAACAAGCACATTGGGGGAGTGGATCTATGTGATCAACTCATGCAGCCTTATCTCGCCATGAGAATATGTAGGGTCTGATCTAAAAAGGCTGCCATTTACCTGATGCAGACTGCTATATCTAATTATTATTTAATATTTAAATTTTACAAACCCCACTAAAAAAAAGTGACTTTTTAAGTTCCAACTTCATGTAATTTCTATTTCTTTGTTTCAAGGGGAAACAGAAGTTTATACCTCCAGAGACCTGGTGTAGGACACTATCCATTTAAAATCCCCACCATCCACCCAAAAGAGAACCCTCAACCCCAAACCCTGACAAACCTATGCGTATGTGGCAATGCCTTACTCATAAGATGTAACTGAACACTAGGCAATGCATTTTTGCAAATCTCCAAAAATTCTGTACTTGAAATAATCAGTACCCTAAAATGTGTGGAAAAACATATATATAATATAATATAATATAAATATAATATAATATAATATAATTTTTTTTTTTTTTTTTGCTGCAGGTTGTGAGAGGGATTGGTGATAAAGTGGTCCTCTTAAAAATGTAAAACTACACCTAGAATTAAACGCTGGGTTGTCTGCTTTTCTAAAATCTAAATTTTTTTTGGGAAAAAATTAAAATGCAGCACTGCTAAGCAGCCCCAAATGATTCATGGCACTGGTGAAGCAAGCTGTGAAAATTCTGTCTGTTCTGTAGGTCTCCCAAACCCTGATATACCTATGCATGTGGGATGTTACCGTACTCCGAAGTACTTGGACACTAATCAGTCAGAGGGATAGACAAAATACGCTGAATATGGGAAATACATAACAGTGAACCCTCAAGCACATATCAAAACCTCAGAACAGAAAGTCTGAAAGAGCATAAAATCATTTGAAACGCAATATTGCCAGGAGGCAAAGGAAACAATAGAACAAAGAGGGGGAGAAAAGGAAGCACTGTTGAGAAACCTGAGCAAAAAGAAGGGGGTATGGAGGAGTGGAAGATCAGAGAGAGAGAGGGAGGAAGAAGGGGGCAATGGGCAAGGAAAGGGGGTGGGGAATGAGTGAGTACAGAGATCTCAGTAAGTGAGGATATCATTGCTTGGGGTTAGGAGCCCATGAAGATTAAACAAGAAGCGTGAGCAGCTTCAAAAGTCCCCAAAGTCCCCATGGAGACATAATAAAGTCTTTCTATGAGGAGTAGTATTCAGATTTTAGTTTTCCAATCTTCCAGAGAGAAGGTGCAGTAGATTTCCTTTTCTGATGAATACATGCCCTGGCTGCAGTGATCAATTGAACCCAACGTTTCATATCAGTGCAGGGAGGGTTAGGAAGATCACTTAACCAGGTTCTCCACAGAAACAAATTGTTTTTAATTTGGGTTAACTAAGCATCAAAGTAGCCACCTTTTGTAGATATAGCAGCCGAACACACTTGTGGCGTTCTTTCCAAAACGGAAATCAAATATTGTTCTGAAAGTTCATCCCAACACTGTTGCAGAAGTTCCCACAAATGTGTTGCACTTGTAGATTGCTTTGCTTTCACCTTTCTGTCAGGTTCATCCCAAACCAGCTCGATGGGGTTTAAGTCTAGATACTGTGGTGGCCATTCCATGATTTGAAGCATACCGTCTTGTTCTTTTCTTCTAAGGTATCTCTGATGCAGTCTGGAGGTATGTTTTGGGTCATTATCTTGCTGTAGGATGAACCCCTGACCAACTAGACGTGTACCAGAGGGTATTGCATGATGCTGCAAAATGATGTGGTAGGAGTATTGGTTCAGGTTGCCACTCACTCTGTGTAAGTCGCTGACTCTGGATCCATCAAAAGAGCCCCAGACCATCACGCTTCCTCTGTTTAACAGTTGGTGTCACACACTGTGAAACCATCCTTTCACCTACTCAACTGTGTACAAAAGCCCTGCATTTTGATTCATCTGTGCATAAGACCTTCTTCCAGTCTTTTAGTAATCCACTGGCAGTGCTTCATGGCCCTTTTTCTGATTATGCCATCTTTAGCAATGGCTTTCTAACTGCCGTTCGACCATTCATACCTGCAGCTTGAAATCTTCTCTTCACAGTTGAAACTGACATTTGCTTACTTTGATCTGTGTTAAAGGGAATGTAATTCTTTAAATGGATAGAAATGTTTCATAATAAAAGCCGCTCTAATTAATCATCATAGTATTTGGACTTTGGAGAGTGTTATTTCAATTGTCAGAATTGTAGTTCTAGAGTAATTCAATGACAAATTATCCCCCTCCCGCCCCTTTTACTGATGTAACACTGGTCAGCCAGAGCAGAAGGGAGGTGCCCAGGTAGATTGCAGAGAGGGACAATCTTCAATTTAGATAAGGGAAAAAGCTGAAAAGCTTGTCAAGGGGGGCAGGGATTTCATTGTTTTCATAGGAATTATTGTGTCCCCTTCTGTTATCTGTCTGGTCTATGGGCTGCATTCCACATCTGAGAAGAGATTGCTTACACTAGGTAAAAGGGGCGGGAGGGGGAAACTTTGCTTGTGAATATCTCATAAAGGTTTGAGAGATAAGACTTATCATTCTTCATGTTTTTTTAATGCCTACAAAATAAAATAAAGTTAAAACAAAGTATTACTATCCCTTTAAATAAGTTGTAATTAATCTTGTAGCCCTTAAAAATACAAATTCAACTAGCCCTGCGGCATCTCTCAAACCTGTATGGTTTGAGAGATAGCCGCATTCCAAGTTCCCACTCCCCTGACGTCAGCGTTCTAGCTGACTGCAGAGGAATCCAGTCCCGGGACCTGCGGAGGCTCTTCAGCAGAGCCGAGATCGCATTATAGAAACAGAAATCCTTCACTGAAATGGTCTTCTACGTGTGCTTGGTTTGCAAGCACATGTAGAAGACCGTTTCAGTGAAGGATTTCTGTTTCTTTAACACGATCTCCGCTCTGCTGCAGAGCCGCCTCTTGCCCAGGGACAGGATTCCCTTGCAATCCGCTAGAACGCTGATGTCAGGGGAGAGAGAAGGAGAGGGAACTCTGAAAGCGGCTATGTCTCAAACCATACAGGTTTGAGAGATGCTGCAGGGATCATTGAATTTGTATTTTTAAGGGATACAAGATTGATTAAAGTTTATTTCTCTGTCGTCCAATACAGGTTACTGGTAACTTTGGGTAGGCGATCAGCCCCTTTAAGTAGGCAGGAACAGTTCTGAGAAGTGACTGCTGGGTGGAGCCTACCTCCTCTCCTTAGCTTTCAGCTAGCCAATCCCCAACCAATAAGATTTGTTCCTTGGTCAAGACACAAGGCAAGAGAACAGTTCTGCTGTAGTTTTGGCTTTTTTTATTATTTTTCTGTTAGATATGGAATACCACCATTAGGCGGATTTCCATCACTGACAATTCCCATCACCCAGATGTGGATAGCTCCGTTTACCAGGTGCTTTTGTGGACCTAAGCTTGGGGGGGGGGGGATCTTGGCTGAAAGTTCTTTCCCCAGGAGTTGCCCACCAAGGCTTCTTCTTGATATATGGCAGTCAGAAGACTTGCTGAAAAAGGTGAGCACCCTTTGAGTGCTGAGGTCCACATGTCCCATGCTTCCCCTCCGCACAAGGGTCTCATTTGGAGTTCCTATGACATACTCATGCACTCATTGGGTTTATCTGTATGTCTGTGAGGTGTTTGGAGCAAGTTTCTGTGGTAACTTAACCCTTTTGTTGCTGGTTAGCACGTTTTGAGGGACTCTTTCCCTACTGGGACCAGTGTTTATTGGGTCTACTGGGCTTTTGAGTAGTTTTATGTTTTGGTATTCACCTCGTTAACTTTATGTAACGGGCATTTACCGCATAGACGCCATTGCTCCATTCACTTCTATGGGACTTTACAGTTTGAGACATAGCACTGTAACTGCTCCACGTAGCGAGGTCAGATATGGCTCATTTTGTGGGTTTGCCCTTGCTCTGTCATCTGGTCAACGTTCTGGGCGTGTTGGAGGCTTTAGGGGGCTTTGGGCACTGTTGGGGTACTCCGTAAGCGAAATTACGTTTCCCGTGAGCACTCTATTCACGTGCTCATTTCTGATTGGCTCCTGTCGCGGCAGCCATTTTGTGTATTCGTAGATCGAGTATCCTACGCAGGGCTTGGACTCTGCAGTTTAACTCTTCGCCTACCAGATAAAAAATCACATTCAGCGTTTCTGGGGTGCATTTATTTATCATACACACTATTTTGTGGGTGTTTTGATACTTTGAAAGTTTGACTCTGTGAGAATGTCTACTCTGTTTGACCTTGGAGCTAAACCTAAGACTAAGGATACTGGGGTGTCTGTTTCCCTCATTGCTCCTCATGTCACTCAGGGTTACCTAGAGAATACTCAGTTCATGTTTACCCAGCATGCGCTGCTACCCCTGAATCCCTTGCAGGGGCCTCCAGCCATGCACTAGAGCCAGTATGGATGCAAGAGTTTAAGGCTAAGGTTGTAAGGTCCACCTTACAACTCCTCCCATCCACTTTACAGGGGGTATTCCACTCGTGGCAGACCCACGCCTAAACCGCTGGGTGTCCCTCTGAGGAGGAATTATTGGTGGACTCTGACTGTTCAGATGTTCCTTCATCTCCGTTTTTTGGGGACCCTTTTGAGGCTGACCCCATTTCCTCAGCTGAGGGCCTGATCAGGGCTGTGTTGACCACCCTGTACATTCCCCTGGTACAGGAGGCGCCTTCTGACCCCTGTGATGTGTTTCAGGAGCCTGTTGGGCCCCATGCTTGTTTTCCACCTAACCCCACCCTTGACCGCTTGGTGTCTGAGGAGTGGAAGTTTCCAGATAAGAAACCATCTGTGTCTAGGAAGTTCGCTGAGCTTTACCCGTTCTCTGCAATGTCCATCCCCCCCAAAGTGGATGCCCCAGTTTCCAGGCTTTCTAGGTCCACTGCCTTGCCTGTGGCTGATGCCTCTGGACTGATAAGAAGCTTGAAACCTCTCTTAAGGCAATTTTTGCGACAGCTGGCTCTGCCCTCCGCCCTGCATTTACTGCAACATGGTTGAATAGGGCTGTTGCTGTTTGGACTGAACAGCTCACTTCAGCTGTTCGTCAGGGGGCCCCTACTGCTGACATGTTGCGGCTTCTCGCTAACCTTGCTGAGGCTCAGCACTATGTCTCTGCTGCCCTGTTTGACGCTGTGCGTATGGTAGTCAGGGCATCTACCATGTCTGTGTAGCCAGATGTGCTCTTAGGCTCAAGATCTGCTCTGCTGACATGGCCTCCAAGAAGGCTCTCCTGGCTTTGCCTTTTTAGGGCTCCTCCCTGTTTGGGGCCTGAGCTCAAGGATCTAATTAGTGAGGCCAATGGGGGAAGGTACTCTCACCTACCAGTGGTCTTGAGGAAGAAGGCACTTGTCAAGATGAATTGGCGCTTTTGTTCCTTTCAAGCAGACTTGCACCAAGCAACCCAGACGGTCCCTCAGGCTCCGCGCTCCTCATCCAAGCCTAAGCAGCAATGGAGATCCAAGTCCTCTGGGAAGCCCAAGGCTTCCAAACCTTCTTCAGCATGACTCGCCGAACCTGGGTGGCCGCTTACGCCACTACCTCTGGGCTTGGCAGGCCTCTGTGGTGAACCCATGGGTTTTACAGGTGGTGGCTACTGGGTACAGGATTCCCTTTACCTCTCTTCCTCATCCCAGGACCTTCGCTTCTCATTCTCCTTTGGGAGCAGTAAAGCGCCGCCTTTTCGAGGAATCTATACAGGCCCTTCTGGACAAGGCGGTCCTGGAACCAGTTCCTCATCAGGAGATTGGCTTGGGATTCTAGTCCAACCTCTTTGTGGTTTCCAAGGAGGACGGTGGCTGTTGTCCCATTTTGGATCTGAAAGATCTCAACTCCTTTGTGGTCAGGTCCCAATACTGCCAGGAGTCTCTGCGCACAGTGATAGCGGCCATGTCCCCTGGGGAATTTCTGGCCTCTCTGGATCTTCAAGATGCTTATCACCATTCATCCAGAGAGTCGGCAGTATCTCCGCTTTGCCTGCGGCCGAGGGCATTTCCAGTTTTCTGTCCTCCCCTTTTGGCCTAACCACTGCTCCTTAAGTCTTCAACAGAGTCCTGGGAGCATTGATCTCCGTCATACACTGGAATGGCATCGGGGTGACTCCATATATGGACAACCTCCTTCTGAAGGCCTCTTCTGCAGAACTCATTCATCAGCAGGTGCAGGAATGCATTCATGCTCTCTCCCATCACAGGTGGATCATCAATTTGGACAAGTCGGACCTTGTTCCTTCACAGAGGATGGTTATTCTGGGCCTCCTCTTCGACACTGAGAAGGGGATGGTATTCCTCACGGACGAAGTGGCTCATCAGAGAGCACTGAAGGTCCAGGCTATCCTGTGCCAGGATCCTGTTCCAGCCAAGAAGCTGTCATCCCTGGTGGGGAAGTTCATTTCCACCATAGAAGCAGTTCCGTTTGCCATGGCTCACACTTCAGAGGTTTCTAATCCTGGCATGCAGGGGTTGACCAGATCTGCTGGAGAGATCTCCATCTCTACCTCTTCACGTGTAACAGAGCCTCTCGTGGTGGCTCAACCTGAACAATCTCCTGAAAGGCAGACCCTTCCTGGTGCCCTTCTGGACCACAGTGACGACAGATGCCAGCCTCTCCGGATGGGAAGCAGTTCTGGGGCACTTGAGTGTTCAGGGCCGGTGGTCTCAGGCGGAATCTCTCCTTCCCATCAATGTCTTGGAGCTTCGGGCGATATTTTATGCCCTGCAACACTGGACACCGCAACTGTAGGATTACCCGGTCAGGGTACAGTCTGACAACGCCACATCATTAGCCTACATCAGCAAGCAGGGCAGCACAAGAAGCCTCACAGCTTGGCTAGAGGTCAAGGCTGTTTTGTCATGGGCAGAGGAGGACTTCTACAGTCGGCACACTGTGGATAGCAGAGAGTGGGAACTACATCCAGAGGTGTTCAACCTCCTCATCCATGCATCAATCTAATGTCAACCAGGCACAACAGGAAGGTTCTAACGTTATGTTCTCTCTGTGCAGATCCCCTGGCTCTGGCAGTGGATGCCTTGTCGATCCTGTGGACATTTCCTCTGGCTTACATCTTTCCTCCCGTCTCCCTGCTATGGAAACTGAGACTGGAGCACTGCCCGGTCATTCTGATTGCTCCATATTGGCCTCAACAAGCTTGGTTTCCAGGGCTTCTGGACCTCTGTGGCGAAACCTCTTTGACTCTTTCCCCCCCCCCCACCCCGTCCTGACCACCTTCTACAGGGTTACCCCTGGAAGGAAGACGTTCATAGTCTGGCTTTGACGGCATGGAGATTGAATCCTCAATTTTGAAGAAGGGCTTTTCTACTGGTGTTGTGGCTACTTTGCTTAGTGCCTGTAAGCCTGTTTCCTCTAAGGCCTACCATCGTGTATGGTCTAGCTTTCTGTCTTGGTGTACTGACAAAGACCTGTCTCAGGATTTTGACCTTCCTACAGTTTTCTTTCCTTCCTCCAGGATGGTGTGGATAAGGGTCTCAGTCTGAGTTCTCTTAAGGTTCAGACTTCTGCGCTCTATGTCTTCTTTCAGAGGTGCCTTGCTATTATTCCTGATGTAAAGGTTTTCTTCCAGGGTGTTGCTCATACCCGTCCAGTGTTTAAGTCCCCTGCTCCTCAGTGGGACCTTAAACTGGTCTTGGGAGTGCTTCAGCTCCCTCCTTTTGAGTCTTTGGCTACCATTCTTCTGTGTATGCTGACGTGGCAGATAGCCTTTCTCCTGGCGATTTTGTTTCTGTTCTCCGACTTGAGGAGCTGCACGCCCTGTCTTATAGACCACCCTTTTTTGGCCTTTCACAAGGACAAGGCGGTGCTTCACACCTTACAAGAGTTTCTCCCGAAGTTGGTGTCTGAGTTCCACATTAATCAGGAGATTGTGGTCCCTTCCTTATGTCCTAACCCCACTTCTGACAAAGAGAAGGATCTTCCATCTGTTGGATGTTGCACATAGAACTTCAGACAACGAACATCGCACTGAGTCCTTGAGGCAGTCTGACACCCTTTTTGTCATTCCTGATGGTCCTATGGTCCAAGGTAACCATTGCTTCTTGGATGAAGGCCACGATTTGTAAGGCTTACGAACTTAGGAAGAAGCCTGTTCCCTTCAGGGTTTCGCCTCATTCTGCGAGGTCAGTTGGGGCTTCTAAGGCCTACAAGAACCAGGCCTCAGCTGATCAGTTGTGCAAGGCGGTCACTTGGTCATCTGTGCACACCTTTTCTAAACACTGTCGTGTGGCTGTGCTGGCATCGGCTGATGCCAGTTTTGGGAGGAAGATCCTGGAGGCAGCCTTGTCTGTCTAGGATCTCTTTAGTCTCTCAGTACTCTTTCACTTTTGAGCCCTGCTGGCTCTGGTTCAGTGTGCTGTGTTACAGTTCATGGGGTTTGTTTTACCCCTGTTCATTGTCCGTTGACACTTTGCGGTTAGTGTTGAGCTGTTCATGATCTGTAGGTTCCTTGGTGCTCTGGTGACTTTGGGGGCCTGCCCCTGGTCCTTGCCTTTCGTTCTGCCCTGGGGAACTTAATGGTTGGACATCCCAAAGTTACCAGTAACCTGTATTGGACGACAGAGAAAACAGGATTTTGGTCTTACCTGTTAAATCCTTTTCTCTTAGTCCATACAGGTTACTGGTTTCCCACCCTGTCAAGGGACTATGCTTGGCTCTCCTGTGGCAGAACGTGGGGTTCCTTTCGGGTTCATGCTCACAGGAGTCTTCCATTACCTTCTTTCTACCTAGTTAATAGTTAATCTGCAAATCTTACTGGTTTGGGATTGGCTAGCTGCAAGCTAAGGAGAGGAGGTAGGCTCCATCCAGCAGTCACTTCTCAGAACTGTTCCTGCCTAGTTAAAGGGGCAGATCGCCTGCCGAAAGTTACCAGTAAGGATTTAACAGGTAAGACTAAAATCCTCTTTTGTCCCTTTTGGTGCAGTTAGATTGCCCCAGAATTGCTCCAGTACTCTGTGTGCATGTGGCCCATAATTTACTAACATTTCAGTACAATTCTTTGCTGCTATTCTAGATGTCCCACTTTAACTACATAGGCCTTATGTATCAGGGCAAAGTGCAGCAATGCTGGGGCAATCCAACTGCACCATGGCTTGCAAATAACACCCCCTTGATTTAAATTGTGCTTTTTAATCCCTTAATTTGTTATGGATGCATCTCTAGCAGTCAAAGGGTTAACAAACCCATTTAAATCAATTGGTACTGTAGAAGTGTTGATTTGTGACCCAGAGAGAAGAGCGTTTGCTCCAGAACTGCATCACTTTGACAGCTTGTACAAGTGTGAGTGTACAAATGTGAGATGGACATGGGTGGGGGAGACAGGAGAGCAGTGGGGGAACAAATTATTAATATGCAAAGCTGGGCATTAGAAGGGCACATGAAAAACAGAGGCACCCTTTGAGTGCCAGAGTTACCCAATGCATTGGATACCTCTCTGGCACTCACATGGTTAAATGGGGAGGGCAAAAGAGGGACAGCAGAACAGGGCATACGGAGTAAATTGTAGCACAATGAGGATAGCAGAGGCAACATTTGACACCTGCATGTTAAAGGGCATGGGAAGGGAACAAGGTAGAAGGGTAAATATAAAATACTATTGAGAGGAAAGCTCAATACATACTTGAGGCTGAGAGAAAGGAGCAGCTACGCTAAGACAGGGCACAAACGTGATGTCTGGACATCATCTCACTTAAGGAGGCTCCTTCTAGCAGTGACCAAACAAGGGGGTGGCACACTTAAACATGAATTAAGGAGTCCCGGGCTGTGTGGTTTTCATGCTGCTGCCTGGACGAGACACTAGCGAATCCAGGGAGGCAGCAAGTGAGCCGGCTGGTATCCGATTGTCTCATGATCTAGCGGCACGTATAATGCTGATGATTTCTTGGCTTCTTGATGACCTGTTCGGGCAGTCTCTATTGCTGAGCATGATTGCATCTCCTGAGTGAAGCGATGCAAGACTGCATTGCGTGGACCAGTGCGGTAGCGGCCTCTTAACCCTTTGAGTGCCAATGGGGTACACAACACATAGGCAACGCCAATCCTGCACATAAGATGTTATGGAAGGATAAAAGTGTATGTACATTAAAGGCTGTTTTCCCAGGGTCTGGCACCTATACCTGTAATGATGTGATATACTCTGTTGAT
This sequence comes from Rhinophrynus dorsalis, assembly GCA_037306005.1. Classification (NCBI taxonomy): domain Eukaryota; kingdom Metazoa; phylum Chordata; class Amphibia; order Anura; family Rhinophrynidae; genus Rhinophrynus; species Rhinophrynus dorsalis. The sequence continues at coordinate 166,614,578 of CM074718.1, forward strand.
TGACAATGCATACCTCTTAACAAATGCCTGCAAAACTGAGATACAGTAAAGTAATAAACGGACTAAATATAGATCTGCTCAGCCTTTGTTCTGGCCCTCCTTAAGCTTATAGAACAGAGTAGTGAAACGCTTGGGAAAACAAAAGGAGTGTCTTGATCTGCAGCTTTTCACACCTATATTTAGTGCCAGGCAAGCCATTCTTATTTGTACAATGTGCTATTTGCTCAAGGATAATTTAATTTTAAAAAAGCCAACGTTCATATAGATGTGCATGCCACCAACATCTCTCTGTGCCTAGGGGTCTCCATGTGTTGGACCGTTTCTGGTACTCAAAAGGATTAAAGGGAAACTACCACCCCACAAAGTTTCCTGCAAAGAATTACCCATCTGGCGACTAGCTGATCAATAGTTCTAGTTGCCAGAATAATTACCTCCTTATTGAGAATTCCTACTGCTCCCAGGACTGACAGGCAGGAAACAGCGCAGACATCTTTGCATAGAGACTCCTGCGCTCTCAGTCCCAGTCTGCTCTAGGAAGCATTGCTCCATACCTTTAGCGCTGTTTCCTGCCCGTCAATCTCAGGAGCAGTAGGAATTCTCAATAAGGAGGTAATTATTGTGGTGACTAGTACTATTGATCAGCTAGTCGCCAGATTAGTAATTCTTTGCAGGAAACTTTGTGTGGGGTGGTAGTTCCCCTTTAAACAGAATTATTTTTAATAGAGAAAATGATAAAAACCGGTGATTCCCATCTCCAGCTCGTTAGGTAAGGTTTTCTGGATATTCCTCATTAATCACTCCTATCCCGACTTCCTCACTAATGTATTCAGTGTACAGTTTTATTTTCCAGGACTACAAACCTGGGGAAGTTGGCTTGTTGCAGCCTTCGCCTCCATAAAGCTTCTTAGAAGCTCTTTTCAATCATTCTAATGGGAGCCTGAAAACTGCATGTAAGTTAACTCATTGAGTGCTTTGGTCTTGAATGTCCCTGTTGTCTGGCATCCACTTGTTTATGTGGATTGTTGCCTGGTTTTGCATTCTTCTTTCTACATACAGTATAGTGTGTTTATGTACTCTGCTAGTATCCTGTTGAATCTTTGGCTGCTGTGATGAGGATGGAAGTAGGTTTAGTGTTTTCTGTAACTTTGCATGGCTATTAACCCCTGCACTATCTTCCTCTTTTTCACTGTCGTCCTATACAGGTCACTGGTACCACTGGTACCATGGGATGTGTAGTCCCCTTTAATAGGCAGGAACAATTATGCAAATAATCTGCAAGGGGCGGAGCCTCCCCTCTTACTTAAGCCACCTTCTGGCCAGAGCCACTCATATTGATTTGTTCCTGGTGTGCTTGCACACCAGGCAGAGAACAGCTATGCTTCTTAGAGTTTTATTATTTTTTCTTCAAATATGGAATACCACCATTAGGAGGGTGACCATGGCTGTGAATGCCCTCACCCGAAGTGGCTAGTGCAGCTTCCAGGGATTTCTGTGGACCTATACCTGAAGAGGGGACAGCTTGTGTTAAGCAGCTCCCCTGTTGGGGAATTTACCTCTGGTTCTTTCCCTACCTATCATGGTCACCTGAAGACAGAAGTCAGCGAGAAAGGTGAGTCACCCATTGAGTGCTGAAGGTCCACTTGTCCCCACAGTGTCCCTTTGCTGGGCTTGTATTTGGGAGTTTGTAATTCACTCCAGCACTCATAGGGTGTTTTTATTGCATTACTAAAAAGTTTATGCAATTTCTGTGTTATTCTCTGAGTTTTGGAGCATTGGGTATTCATTTATTTATGATTCTCATGTGTTTCATGCTTGTTTGGGCACTTTTTAATGTTTTACTGAACTTTATTAAAAATTGTGTACTGCGCCTTTAAGCGCAGCGTTCCCGCTCAGACGCATGGCTCCTTTACTCTCTATGGGAAATCACAGTGTGGGACATATCTCTGAAACCGCTTGTCACAGCAACTTCAGAGAGGGCTCATTTTAATGCTAGGCTCCTGCTCTATCATCCGGTTGGTGTTTTATTAATATTGGGGGTTCAGGGGGGCTTCGGGCACTGTTTAGGTACTTGTATTGGGAAAGACTACATTTCCCATGAGCGCTTGCTTCGCGCCCGTTTTTGATTGGCAGCCATGACGGCAGCCATTTTATTGCACTTTTCCTATGCGAGTACACTACGCAGGGACCGAGCCTTCTCTCTCCTCAACAGATTAACCCTTCGCTGGCCAGATAAGTCCGTTTTTAGACATTTTTCTGGGGTGAAACTTTAATCTCTAACACCTTTCTGGGTGATAGTGTTCTTGGTGGGGTATATTGACGCTGTGAGCATGTCTACTTCACTGGAGCTGGGGGCTAGACCCAAGACTAAGGAGGATGGGGGGTCCGCTACCCCCATGGCGTTTTGCTCCTCTTGCCACATTGGGCTGGATAGCGATAATGTGGGGGATCTATGCCCTGTTTGTACTTGTCAAAATAGCAACCCTGGGCCTTCCAGCCATGCTATTGAGCCATCTTGGGTGAGGGAGTTCAAAGCTGCCACTAGGGATCTCAGATCCACGCTTCAACTCTTTCCCTCTCAGGTACAGGGGGCTCTCCAGGTTTGGCAGACCCCCTCTACTATCAGGACCTCCCTGCCTAAGCCACAGGGAGCTCCTGATATCACTGATTCTTCTGAAGAAGAACTTTTACAGGATTCTGATGCTGAGGAACGTACTGTTATTGAATCTAACAGGTCCATTGGGGACCCCTATGAGTGTGACCCTGAAGTTTCGGCTGAGGGTCTGATCAGAGCGGTTCTAAATACGCTCAACCTTCCTCTGACTCAGGAATCCACTTATGATCCTACTGATGTTTTTCAGAAAAAGCCATCTAAACCAGTTGTTTGTTTTCCAACTAACCCTACTCTTGCCCGTCTGGTCTCTGAGGCATGGAGGAATCCAGATAGATCTTCCTCTGTCTCCAAAAAGTTTGCCAAGCTTTACCCTTTTCCTGAGGCGGAGTTGGCAAAATGGGTTCATCCTCCCAAAGTGGATGCTCCCGTGTCTAGACTATCCAAATCTACTGCTTTGGCTGTCTCAGATGCCTCTGCCTTGCAGGACTGGACGGATAAGAAATTAGAGCTCTCTCTTAAGTCTATTTTTGCTTCTATTGGCACTGCCATGCGCCCCACCTTTGCTGTGGCATGGGTTAATAGAGCTATTGCAGCCTGGACTGAACGACTGACTGAAGCGGTTCGCCAGGATGCGCCTGTGTCTGAACAGTTGCAGCTTCTTGCTAATATCACTGAAGCTCAGAACTATATTGCTGACGCTGCCTTTGATGCTGTGCGCATGATGGCGAGGGCCTCCACTTCTTCTGTGGTGGCCAGACGCGCTCTTTGGCTGAAAATTTGGTTTGCTGATACAGCCTCTAAGAAAGCCTTACTTTCTTTGCCCTTTCAGGGAAATTTGCTTTTTGGGTCTGAACTCAAAGAAATGATCAGTGAGGCTACTGGAGGTAAAAGTACTCTTCTGCCCTCAGTCTTTAAGAAAAAGTTTCCAGCCAAACGCAATCGGTCCTTTCGTTCCTTTCAGACTGAGACACGTTCCTCGGCCCAAACGGGTCCTCCCACTACGCGCTCCTCCTCCAAGCCCAAACAGTCCTGGAAGCCCAAAGTTGCCCCCAAGGCCAAGACCTCCAAGACTGCTTCGGCATGACTCGCCGAACCCGGGTCCGCATCCGGCTGTAGGCGGTCGTCTCCGCATCTTTCGCCGGATTTGGGAGGAGTCAGTGGCGGACCCATGGGTTCTTCAGGTGGTGTCAGAGGGATACAGGATCCCTTTCTCTTCCCTTCCTCCTTTTCGGTTCCATTTTACTCGTCCTTCTCAGGAACCCACAAAACGGCGTCTGTTAGACGACGCTATTCAGGATCTCTTGGACAAAGAGGTTCTGGAGGCGGTTCCTCAGGGGGACACAGGTTCAGGATTTTTCTCCAACCTGTTTGTGGTAGCCAAAAGGGATGGAGGAGCCCGTCCTATCTTGGATCTCAAAGATCTCAATGCTTATGTGGTGACTTCCCACTTCCGCCAGGAATCCCTGCGTTCTGTGATTGCAGCAATGTCTCCAGGGGAGTTTCTTGCCTCCCTGGACCTTCAGGATGCTTATCTTCACATCCCTATTCATCCAGAGAGCAGGCGGTATCTCAGGATTGCCTGTCACAGGGGACACTTTCAGTTTGCAGCGCTCCCCTTTGGGCTGACTTCAGCCCCTCAGGTCTTCCAGAGGGTGTTGGGCTCATTGATAGCGGTGCTTCATCAGGATGGGATCAGAGTGACCCCCTACATGGACGATCTCCTTCTGAAGGCCTCCTCAGCGGAGCTTCTCCTTCAGCAATTACAGATGTGCATGCACACCCTGAACCGTCATGGCTGGATCCTGAATCTGGACAAGTCGGACTTGTTTCCATCTCAGAGGCTTCTGTTCCTGGGTCTCCTGTTCGACACTTGCCAATGCATGGTGTTTCTTCCAGAGGACGTGGCTCACCAGATAGCTGTCAGAGTGGCTGGACTTCTGGACCTGGACGTGATTCCAGTTCCGAAGTTGTCGTCCTTAGTGGGGAAGTTCATTTCCACAATCGAAGCAGTACCATTTGCCATGGCCCACTCCAGGGATCTTCAGAGATTCGCGATCCAGACGTGCGAGAATCATCCAGATCATCAACATCTGTCTGTTTCTCTTCCTCCTCATGTCGAGTCGAGTCTGCACTGGTGGTTAGATCTCTCTCATCTCCTGAAAGGGAAATCCTTTCTAGTTCCTCCTTGGACCTCAGTCACTACGGATGCCAGCCTTCGGGGCTGGGGTGCAGTCTGGGGTCGCTTCAGTGCTCAGGGGAAATGGGGTCTGAAGGAATCCATGCTCTCCATCAATGTTCTGGAACTTCGAGCTGTCCGGCTGGCCCTGAGGCACTGGGAGTCTCAATTGACCGGTCTTCCAGTCAGAGTGGAGTCAGATAACGCCACGGCAGTGGCTTACATCAACAGGCAAGGCGGCACAAGAAGCGGTTCCGCCTGGTGGGAGGTCAAGGATATTTTGTCTTGGGCAGAAGATCACGTGCCTGTCATCTCTGCGGTTCATTTTCCAGGCGTGGACAACGTCATGGCAGACTTCCTCAGTCGTCATACCGTCGACAGCGGAGAATGGGCTCTGCACCCAGAGGTGTTTCACATGTTCACTCAACGGTGGGGAATGCCTGTGGTGGATCTGACGGCTGCCAGACACAACAGGAAGGTTCCGGTGTTTTGCTCCCGGCTGAGGGACTCCCTTGCGCTAGCAGTGGATGCCTTGTCGATCCCTTGGGACTTCTCCCTCGCTTACATCTTCCCTCCTCTTCCTCTATTGATCAGAGCCATTCAGAAGTTGAAGAGAGAACGTTATCCTGTCTTCCTGATTGCTCCAAACTGGCCTCGCCAGTCCTGGTTTCCGGAATTGATGGCCATGTCTGTGAAGGATCCAATCCCACTTCCTGCCCGTCCGGACCTGCTTCTCCAGGAGTATCTGTGGAAAGAGGATGTTCACTCTCTCCGTTTCATGGCATGGCGGTTGAATCCTCGATTCTAGCTAAGAAAGGCTTTTCTCCTTCTGTGGTATCGACGATGCTCAGTGCTCGTAAGCCTGTGTCTTCCAAGATCTATCATCGCATATGGTCAACTTTCGTGACATGGTGCTCTGACAAGAAGTTGCCTCTTGACTTCCATCTTCCCACTGTCCTGGCATTCTTGCAGGACGGTGTGGATAAGGGGCTCAGTCTGAGTTCCCTCAAAGTTCAGACTTCTGCCTTGTCTGTGTTTTTCCAGGAAAGGATTGCTATCCTTCCTGATGTGAAAGTTTTCTTCCAAGGTGTGACTCATGTTCGACCTGCCTTCAAGAGTCCTGCTCCCCAGTGGGACCTCAACTTGGTGCTGGGAGTTCTCCAGCGACCACCGTTTGAATCCTTGGCTTCCATTCCATTACGTCTCTTGACTTGGAAGATGGCCTTCCTTTTGGCTATTGTTTCAGTTCGCCGGGTAGCAGAGTTACAAGCTCTGTCTTGTAAACCTCCTTACCTGGTGTTCCACAAGGATAAGGCTGTGCTTCGCACTACCAAGGAATTCTTACCAAAGGTTGTGTCCGAATTTCACATCAATCAAGAGATTGTGGTTCCCTCTTTCTGCCCTAATCCTTCATCTGACAAGGAACGGGATCTCCATTTGTTGGATGTGGTGCGTTGCCTCAAGTTTTATGTTCATCGCACCGAGTCTCTCAGGAAGTCTGACGCTCTATTCGTCATTCCCGAGGGGCCTAGGGCAGGGAGACCGGCCTCCAAAGTTACCATTGCTTCTTGGATTAAGGCTACCATCCGTGAAGCCTATAAGTTGAGGAATAAGCATGTTCCCTTCCGGGTAACTGCCCATTCCACCAGATCTATTGGGGCCTCTTGGGCCTACAAGAATCAAGCTTCTGCTGATCAACTGTGCAGAGCGGCCACTTGGTCCTCTGTGCACACATTTTCTAAGCACTATCGAGTTGATGTACTGGCTTCGGCTGATGCCAGTTTTGGAAGGAAGGTCCTGGAGGCAGTCTTGCCTGTGTAGGTCTTCCGCTCTGTGATCCTTAGTGCTTCTTTACTGTTGAGCCCTGTTGGCTCTAGTTCCGTGTGCTGTGCTAGTTCAAGGTTTGTTTCCTTGGTTGGTGTCCGTTGACACTTACAGTTTGGGCTGGGTTTCAACTGGTTATCAGTTCTAGTGACTTGGGCCTCGCGCCTGGTCCTTGCCTTACTTCCCGCCTCTGGATCAGCTCAATGTTTGTACATCCCATGGTACCAGTGACCTGTATTGGACGACAGTGAAAATAGGATTTTAGTCTTACCTGTTAAATCCTTTTCACTTAGTCCATACAGGTCACTGGTCTCCCACCCTGTCAAGGGACCAGTCTTGGCTCTCCTGTGGCATTCAGTGGGAGACCGTTCGGGCATGCTCACAGGAGTCTTTCTTTTTGCTTACCTGAGGTCAGTTCTTGGGGTCTCAAATCAATATGAGTGGCTCTGGCCAGAAGGTGGCTTAAGTAAGAGGGGAGGCTCCGCCCCTTGCAGATTATTTGCATAATTGTTCCTGCCTATTAAAGGGGACTACACATCCCATGGTACCAGTGGTACCAGTGACCTGTATGGACTAAGTGAAAAGGATTTAACAGGTAAGACTAAAATCCTATTATCTGGGCATATCTCCTCCTCTTGGGGGACTGTGGCCTTAAGGCATTGGGCTTTTCTATTGATTTTGCTCGCTTTTATTTAATTTCAACTTTGTATCAAATTTGGACGCAGCCCCCTTAAGACTGGGTGTCCATTTTAGACATGGCTCTCCTCTGATTGCACTTAGGAGACTGTGAGTGGGTTCATTGACAACTATCTTCTCCTCCCACAGCATCATTTTAAAGGGAAATTACTACACTCCTAACTGGCCTTCCTCTCACCAGACTAACCCCAATACAGTCTAATAATGAGCTCTGCTGCAAGACTAATCTACCTCACAAATCTCTTCTCTAACACCATTCCCATTTGCCAATCCCTACACTGGCACACTTTTTAGACCGTTCCAGTTAAGTATTTCTTCATAAACTTTGTGTTTTCCGCCTCTGCTGTAGTGCCTCCATCTGATCAAATGACCGGATTCTGCATCTGTCAGCTAGAGTGCTGACGTATGGAAAAACTACTGGTTCAAGTCCTGGGCAGGGGGTTGCTCTGTTCAGGGAATTCCATGACCAAGATGCAGTTCGATAATTGCTCTGGATGGCAATGCTATGTCGGATCTGTGTTAAAGCGGAACTACCATGTCACAAAATGTTTAGATTAACTAAGTCCCCTTCTGGCGACTAGCTGTTTAGTATCGCTAGTCGCCAGAATTATTACCTGATTTAATAGTTATATGCTTTATTCCCCAGCTGTCAGCATGGACCGCTGACATCTTGCCAGAATGACGCCTATGCTGTCAGTCAGACTGACAGCGCAGGCGCGCGGACATCATTCTGGCAAGATGTCCGTGCTACTGACAGCTGGGGAATAAAGTATATATCTATTAAATCAGGTAATAATTCTGGCGACTAGCGCTACTAAGCAGTTAGTCGCCAGAAGGGGACTTAGATAAGCTAAAGATTTTGTGACATGGTAGTTCCACTTTAAGGGCACAACACCAATATGCAATAACATGTCTTTGCCATCAGTTCACCATAGAAAAACAAAACAAACCTGCCCTGCTCCATGCAAGTGAGATAAATTGTGAACCCTGTAATGAGCATATATCATAAATGTGCTATAATATTACTAAAAATATATATATAAATAATAATTTAGGGGTTTATTCACATATATTGTAGATATTGTATATGTTTAAGCTCACTCACCCTGCAAAGGTACCCTATTTAGAGCCAGTCCTAAAACTAACTTATACATTAGAAAAGATTCTTCTTAAGAATTGCAATGGATCAGATTAAACATGTTTAGAGTAATTAAAAACTCCTAATACTGGAGCTATAATAACATCTCCCTTCATTAATCAGCAGGTTCCAGTCAGTGTATATGGGAACCAGGATCCAAAAGGATCAGAACATTACCAATCCCTTTATATAGGTTCAGCCCACCTCCCCCACTGCAACGCACCTGAACCTGAGCTTCAGCATGTATTGGCCAATCTATGAGACTAAAACCCTAATTATTATTATTTATTTATGTATATTTTTTAGTAATAGCACATTTATGATATATGCTTATTACAGGGTTCACAATTTATATCACTTGTATGGAACAGCTCAGGTTTGTTTTCGTTCTGTCTTTTCTAGGCTTTTTCCTGAGTTTGGGGGAATTGGGAGATCCCCCATCTCTTCTTGCTGCTCTCCATACTTATTTATTATTATTATTATTTTATTTTTAACCCTTTGAGTGCCAGAGGGGTACGGAAGGCATTGCAATGCGTTCCGTACTCCTCTGGCACTCAAAGGGTTAGTACATAAAACATGCATTAATCATGGTGTTCTAGCGCTGTGTTTTTCTTCTGTTTTTGTATCAATCCTCCATGCCTTCAACAAGTCTGATTTTGCACTTAAGACCTCGACAATGGCTGCTTTCCATATGGAAATGTGGGTTAACGAGCCATTGTAGCCATATTCATGTGGTTTGTTTAGTGTATGTGATGATGGTCTACATTAACTCCTTAGTGACTGGCCGCGCGCAAACGCGGCTGGCACTTAACGCCCACTGAACATTTTTTTAAAAAGTATCCGGAGTCCCCAAATGGCGTGCAGCCGTGAGGGGACCCGGATTTCCGGGATGTACATGTACATGTACATGTACATCCTCTGTCCACAAGGTACATCCGCTCGGGATGTACATGTACTTCCTTGGGTGGTAAGGTGTTAACATATAAACTGATTGCAGCCTTTATTGTCTGTGTTCAGTCCCAGTATGTTGGAATCTCCCTGTAGCTTACTATGAAGCAACATCAATCACAAGCATGTATGGTTGTCATACTGCTGGCAAAGTGTAAGTGATGCCCCCTCCCTTACATGTCGCCAGCAGTAGACAACCCTGTAGTCTAAGAATATCCTCTCTGCTTCGCCACATGCTCATTGGGGGGCAGAGAGGATCCTGTCAGACTTCAGGACCTGAGATGTAAAATAAACCCTTTGGTGTCTGGCACATGATCATCTTGCCCCTAGATCTCCTGCCCATGGACATCTGCCCCAGGACCTAGTAAGTGATCGTTATGCCTCCTTGGAAAATATTTTGTGTTTAGAATTTTTTTTTTTTTTTTATGAGGGCTCTGCAGTGTTGGTTAAGCCACCGTTGACTGTCCTGTTCCCACACTTCTCCTTATGCTCCATTATCCTGCTTTTATTCCGAGCCATTCTGCCTCTCAGCCTTGTTTTGGTCTGCCCTCTTCCTACAACTTGACTTCAGCCCATACAAACAACCATGGAAAATGTAGTATTCTCACATTTTGTCCTTTTATTCAAGGCGGTTCAAGCCCCATTAAATAAATGGCAATTTTGACTTTTGCTACCCTGTCACCTTTCTCCCTCCTCTTCCATACCCTACTCTCCCTTTGTCATCCACCCAAGAACTTTTTTTTGCATCATGTGCATATATAATATATATGCTACAGTACTGTGCAAAAGTTTTAGACAGGTGTGAAAAAATGCTGTAACGTAAGAATGCTTTCAAAAATAGACATGTAATAGTTTATTTTTATCAGTTCACAAAATGCAAAGTGAGTGAACAGAAGAAAAATCTGAATCAAATCAATGTTTGGTGTGACCACCCTTTACCCTCAAAACAGCATCAATTCTTGAGGTACAGTTGCACAAAGTCAGGGATTTTGCAGGCATATAGTCAAACAGGTGCTAATGAACATCAATTTAATATGTAGGTTGAAACACTATCATTAACTGAAACAGAAATGGCTGTGTAGGAGGAATAACACTGGGTGAGGAACAGCGAAACCCGGCTAACAAGGTGTGGTTGCTTAAAGGGATAGTAATACTTTAAATGTAAAAAAAAAATGTTGTAGGGTTTATCCCCCTGAGTAAAACAAGAGTACTCCAACTGCTGAAAGGTGTTTCATTCAAAAGTTATTAATTTTCAAAGTTGAATTTTTTAGGTGCAATATCACAGTGGCCTGAAATTGTACAGTGGCGCTGTTGCTACACCATCCTATGGAGATTTATGGTCCCGGGGACCAGAGCTGTCCATAGGATCATGTAGCAACAGCGCCACTATACAATTTCAGGCCCCTGTGATATTGCACCTAAAAAATTCAACTTTGAAAATTAATAACTTTTGAATGAAACACCTTTCAGCAGTTGGAGTACTCTTGTTTTACTCAGGGGGATAAACCCTACAACAACTATTATTATTATTAATTTTTTTTTTTTTTTTTTTTTGCATTTTAAGTATTACTATCCCTTTTAAATGTCAGTCATACACCATGGCAAGACTGAGCACAGTAACAAGACACAAGGTAGTTATGCTGCATCAGCAAGGTCTCTCCCAGGCAGACATTTCAAGGTAGACAGGGGTTTCCAGATGTGCTGCCCAAGCTCTCTTGAAGAAGCACAAAGAAACTGGCAATGTTGAGGACAGTAGACGTAGTGATCGGCCAAGGAAACTTGGTGCAGCAGATGAGACAACATATGCTTGCTTCGCAATTGGATGATGTCCAGCAGTGTCATCAGCTCAGAATTGGCAGGAAACAGTAGGATCCTGGTACACCCATCTACTGTCTTGAGAAGTCTGTTCAGAAGTGGTCTTCGTGGAAGACTTGCGGCCAAATAGTCATATCTCTGACGTGGACACAAGGCCAAGCGACTTAACTATGCGTGAAAACACAGGAACTGGGGTGCAGAGAAATGGCAGCAGGTGCTCTGGACTGATGAAATATTTGACTGTGACAGAAGGCAGTTTGTTAGCCAAAGAACTGGAGAGCGGTACAAGAATGAGTGTCTGCAGACAACAGTGATGCATGGTGGAGATTCCTGGCAAGTTTGAGGTTGCATTTCTGCAAATGGAGTTGGGGATTTGGTCAGAATTAATGGTCTCCTCAATGCTGAAAAGTATTGGCAGATACTTCTCCATCATGCGATACTATCAGGGAGGCATCTGATTGGCCACAAATTTATCCTGCAGCATGACCACGACACCAAAGTCATTAAGAACTATCTTCAGTGTAAAGAAGAACAAGGAGCCCTGAAAGTGATGGTATGGCCCCCACAGAGCTCTGATCTCAACACCATTGAGTCTGTCTGGGATTACATGAATAGAGAGAAGCAACTGAGGCTGCCTAAATCCACAGAAGAACTGTGGTTCATTCTCCAAGATGTTTGGAACAACCTACCTGCCGAGTTCCTTAACAAACTGTGTGCAAGTGAACCTAGAAGAATTGATGCTGTTTTGAAGGCAAAGGGTGGTCACACCAAATATTGATTTTGATTCAGATTTTTCTTCTGTTTGCTCACTGTGTATTTTGTTAATTGATAATAGTTTATTTTTAATATTTCAATTTTTGAAAGCATTCTTACTTTACAGCATTTTTTCACACCTGCCTAAAACTTTTGCACATTTTTGTGTGTGTGTGTATTTTACACTATAAAGGAGAACGTGTGTGCGCAGAGGAGATATACATATCTCCTACGTTCATCGTCAGGGCCGGCGTTAGCATAAAACAACTTAGGCAGCCACCTTAGGGCGCCGCAGCGGAGGTGCGCCGAAACAGAGGGAGCTGCAAACATTTTTTTTTTTTTTTATGAGCTGATGCTGCAAGGCTGAGGCAGCTAAAGACAAGAGCTGGAACTCCTCTCCTGCCTTCTAGCTACAGAAATGAATGAGAGGGAAGAGCTGAAAGAGGAATAAACAGCCCGCTGTCCGAAGCTGCTGCAGCAGGCAAAAAAATAAATGAGTGGCACTTGAGGTCTGGTTACAGGAGCGCTTCACAGATGTATGTTGCAGCCGGATCGGCTGAGTAAGTGGAGACCCAGATAGTGCAGGTGTTGGCAACAGTGGCGTAACTATAGGTGCGACCCCCTTGCCATGCGCCCGCAGCAACTCGGCACATATCCCTCTCCAGGGCTCTAGTAATGCAGAGCTCTGGAAGATGACATCTCCCAGTGCTCTACATTATTGAGAACCGCGCGTGAGCTCCAGCTCTAGAGGTCTGTGCCAAAGGAACCACAGACCTATCCTGTCACTAGACCACCAGGGAGGTAGGAAATGGGCAATGTTGAAATTGAGGGGCATTGTGGAAGGGTCAGTGTGGAGATTGAGGGGGATTTAGAAGGGGTAATGTGGAGATGGGGGCATTGTGGAGATTGATGGACATGAATAAACTTATTAATGTAATGGAACAGATTAATCTGTGAGTGGATTGTGCAATGGGGGGGGGGCATCAAAATGCACCTTCACCTGTGTAGACAAAAATCCTTGCACCGGCCCTGTTCATCGTTAGCTCAGCATACAGAGGGGCATGATTTTCATAGGAGTGGCCATGGTCCTTTGAACCCATGGCCACACCTGTGAAAATCTCTGCAATGAGTCACATCAACTTTGAATAACACAAACTTTACATTTCATGTTCCTTTTTCATGCCTCCTCTTCAACAAAACAGTACAGTCAAGTACACCTCTTACTCCACTAAACTCTGCCTATACTAAATTCTGCCACTCATAAAGTGTGCACAAGCTAAACTGTGCCTCCATCAAAGGCCATGAACACAAAAGGTCATTGGCAGAGGCATATGCAAGTGTCCGAAATGGGACTCCAATGCATTGCAATGCCTGGCGACTCATTTGCCTCACAGCCCTAATCTTCACTGCGATACCTGCCCAGCACTGCCTTTATCTCAAAGGTCTGTTGTTCCTTTATCATAGGGCAGTGGATGTTCACCTTAGTGACACAATGCCCTTACCCACAACTGCTACCTCATGCACTTACAGTCTGGCCGTGTGCAAGCTATTGCTTCTTCAGGAAAAAAACAAACAAAAAAAACAAAACAAAACCTGCCCAACTCATGCTGCCACTACTCACATTACACAAATATGTCCCAGCCACTGGAGTTGTCCCACTTTCGCTATTGCCTGTTTTGGGTAATTTTTTTTTTTTTCCCCAATTACATGCTCATCTCTCTCTAACGGAAGAGAGAGGCTACTGAGGCTTCACAGGACTTTGGGTACTGCGGCAGCTCACCAACTGCCAGAATTATCTTTTTCATAAAACTGCACCTTCCTCCCTGCATAGCGATCATGCCGTCTGACTGGCCCTCACCTTCTACGATTAGGTTGACAATACAATATTAACCCTTTCAGTGCCACTGTGGGGTGCAGTTCATTGCTTTGCAATGCATTGCGGCTCCCTCTGGCACTCAAAGGTTTAATATCCTGTTGTCAATGTACTCTCAGAAGGTGAGGACCAGTCAGGCCGCAGGATCGCCCACAACTCCTGTGTCCATTCCTTCTTCCACATTAATTGCTCAATAATATACAGTATCAATTTACTTCTGGACACCTGCAAACATACTCTTCTTCCCACTCAGGCACCATATCACTGGCCAGAGTTCATATAAACAACAGCACTGTGAGCATCTGGAAAAGACCGGGATCAATGAGCAGTCTCTGCAATACTGAGGGCAGCAGGACACCAGGGGGATCCCTTTTTTACTAAGCGGCTACAGAAGATATTGGGGGGGATCGATAATGGACAAGATGGCTTGTGAGTCAAAAAAAAAAAAAGAGAACCCCAGCAGCCACATACCCATTTCCTTAATTTTTGCAGTATGAGCCAAAAGCAATCTGGTGGTTGCCTAGAAACGGTCCTCACTGCAAATGCTTCTAACATCCATGGAGGAAATCTATCATGAGCACTTAAGTGATAAACGCTTGCATTTGTCTTCAAACTTCATTTAAGCACCATTGCACCCTCTCACTGCAAACTATTGCTAATCAGTACAGTGCTCCTCACTGAAAGGGTAAATCTATCTGTACACAACAGAAATCCCAGTCTTCTAATTCAAATTGCATCACTCCAATAACTCGTATATGATTCAGTACAGCTGAGCTGCGGCAGGTAGTGAATTATCCATTGCTGTAAAAACAATTTAGTTTCTTTATGGACATAATGGAATTTTTCTGTTACATACGTGGCCTGTGGGTGATTATTTTAGTAATAGCAATGCGTTGCATCTTGTACATAATGTCAGGCTGTTACGTTGATGCCTTAACATTTATAATGTGCTATTAAAGGGACAATAATGTCCCATAAAAATGCTTAGTGAGTTTTGTAGAGGTTCAAAAAAGCTGGCAGCAGCAGATTCAAGTCGGTCAACTCGAGGAGTCTCTTCAGCAGAACCGAAATCATGTTGTTGGAAAAGAATTACTTCATTGCAATGGTCTACAAAGTGTGCTTGCAAACCAGGCACACGTTGTAGACCATTCCAGTGAAATAATTATTTTCCAATAACGCGATTTCGGCTTTTCTGCAGTGCTGCCGACTGGTGCCTGGACCGGGATCTCTTGCTGTCAGCACAGCGCTGACGTCAGGAGAAGGGGAGGAAGGGGGGAACTTTCAGTGAGAATATCTCTTAAACCATATCTGTTTGAGAGAGAGGATTTGTGGCATATAGTTTTATTTTTTGAACCTCTACAAAACTCTAAGCATTTTTTATGGAACATTACTGACCCTTTAAGTATGACTTGGGTCATGTTAATGCACACATTGCCTGGAGTGTGAAAATAAATGGTGATTTGAAAGTGAGAAGAAACACGTGAACTGCCAACTCACTTCCCTTCCCTTGAATTGAGGCTTTTCTTTCACATTTCGACACAAGTGAATGCGTACAATAAAAACACTGACATACGCTCACATACATACATACATACATACATACATAAACACACACACACACACACACACACACACACACACACACACACACACAAATATACACCATGTACAGGTCTGTAGTGAACAAACTGCAAGGACTAATAAGTATCCGCTTTAATGTAAGAGGGCCTGTTTAACCCCTTAAATGTGTTTCTACTACTTTAAAATTACACTTTACATTATATATACAATCCTACAAAAAAAAAAACCAAAAAAAAAAAAACCCTACGGGCAACGCCATCCCAAACTGCTAGTATAATATAATATATAAGTCTTGCTTCCCTCCCTAACATGATATTTGAGCACTGGACTTTAAATCATGCCTGTGTTGCTTTATCACCCTGTTGGTGGTGAGGAACTGAATTCATTCTGATTGTCTTCTGGATAACCCCTATAAATTCCTGAGTCTGGATGTAGCTTGGAAAAAAAGAATACAGCCAGAGGTCAGAATCAAGGACTGAGTGGACAGTGCCAGGTTGTGAGACAAGTTCGTTTCACGGTTAGATTGTCTGATGCTCTTATTCCTTGAGGCTGGAATAGCTCCATAGGACGTTGAGTAATTTCTCTACTGAGGTCGATATTTTTAATATTCTCAGTATTGGGTTCTTTTGATTTTAATACAGCCCAATGGAGGGAAGTTATGGATATGTGGCCCAGGTTTGGCATGCCTAATCTTCCCTGACACTTGGCTTGGGCTATCCCCAGTGAGCAGTAAAATAGAGGCACATTGCTGAGAAGCCTTCCATGAAGTACATGAGAAATAAAAACACAAGTAATAACTTCGGAAATACAGCAACGAGAAAGATTTAGCATTGTCAGAACCCCATAAACCATATAATATCTCATTTTAACTTGATAGTTGCCCGTTAAACGAAATCCCTGTGAAACCCTAAGAAACAAACGTTCTATCCCCTTAGATGACAAAGATGCATCCAACAAATGGCATCTGCGTTGGAGCATCCAAACTGAATATGAATATTAAATGTATTAGGGTGCAAGTTGGTACCAATGTTTACCAATTTTGGTAAGAGAGCTCGGAGAGATCAGATAGAACATGTATTATCTTTTAGTTTTCCAAGAATACATTAGGTAATAATGGTTATTACATCTAACAAAAAACCAAATTACACTGTGTGAAATGTTTGACACTGATCTGGAATCTGTGGGCCTTATTCTAGAAGAAAGAGACAATTCGGGTGCAAACCATACGGGAAGCATTGATTTATTTTAAGTGGGACTTGCAATGCCTTGAAGTACTGTGACATTCAGGGGACTCATTCTCTTTATAAATCAAAGGACATTTAGGGAAGGCTTTTTTGTCTCCTATGGTGCATTTGGTTCACCCCAGTATTGTAATGCTTCAATTTGTTGAATGCAGCTGTAAATGTATTTTATAATTGTTGTAGTCTAAGTCTGTGTGTGGGGTTCCAGGGCTTGACAAAAATGCAATTAACTTCGTAGCTATCTTTTGAGGTTTAAGTGCCGGTGTTGGCAGTGCTTGTAAATAAGCCACTTGCCTTTGCACTTGTTTGCAGAATGCTTAAAAGTTAAAGTACTTACCATAAAATCTTGGGTATAATACGCAGGTGTAAATTATACCCAATATTTTTGGTAAAATATTTAGTTCATGTGTATAATACTCACCCCATAAAATTGTCTCTCTCCTTCTTCCCATCTGCCTCACGCCTCAATACCACTGCCTGCATGCCCCCCTCCGGAGGCAGCAGAAACATTGATTCAGAGGACAACATTCTTGCATACACTGCCCACTTCCTCCATTACCTGTACCCATCTGCTTAACCAGGCCCCCTGCCTTCAGAGGCAGCTGCGACATTGGGGCAGAGGGTGACATTCTTGCATTCACAACCCGCTTCCTCCTCTGCTGTTACTCTTTTCCAGTGGAAATCGGTTGTGCCTTGTCAGGACCTCCTGACAGGGCACCACCTAACCACTTAGATTAATTGTGCAGAGGGAGGGTGGGAAGGGAGCAGGGAGCAAGAGCTTGTGGGGGGAATTTTACTTTATTTATTATGATTTATTTATTTTAATTTGGGGTTTCTCTGTCGTCCAGTATAGAAAGGTACCATGGGAGGGCGACAGCTCCTCGCAGCGGGCTGGAAAGATTCTAGAAGTGCAGGGATGAAACCCCCCCTTCCTCTATATCCGGCTACCCTAGCCAATCCCCACCAGATAGACTTGATCCAAGTCCTGGTTATATGGCTAAGAACAGTTCTGCTTAGTTTTTAGTTATTTTATTATTTTCTGTTCCAAATTCCCCCATTAGGCGGATTACAATTACTGGCTTCCCCTGGAGGAATACCCAGTTAACAGTTGCGGTCTGTGGACCCTTGCAGCCCTGGGAGAGAACCATGTAACCCATGTCTCTCTCTCCAGAAGGAGTCTCTCTGAGGCTTCTTCCTTCTCAACAGTAATCTGAAGAAAGAAGACCTGCAAAAAAAGTTGAGCAACCCTTTGAGTGCCATGGTCTACTGTCCCACTGTACCCCTCCTCACGGGGGTCTTTCTGGAGTTACTTATAACTCCTGCACTCATGTCGGGTAATGATCTGTCTGTTCTCTGGGTCTTTGGAGAATTTTGGCCTGTTTTGTGGTATTCAACCCTTTCTGTGCCGTTTTTATTGGTCTGATGGACTTGTATCTCATTTTCCCTTTTGGATTCATGAGTTTTTATTTGTTTGTTATATGTTCTATTTGTGTTTTTGGGGGGTTTTGTTAACTTTTTAAAACTTTTAGATTTTTCAAATTCCGCTCCTTTAAGGGAGCGCTTTACCGCATGGCCGCAATTGCTCCGTTGACTTCTATGGGACATATTTCTGCAACTGTTCAACTTAAAGTTGAGAGAGCGATCACTCTTTGTGTCCCCTTGTCCTACAGTCCTGACAGCAGAAGATCCCGGTCCTGGGACCAGCAGGCGGCTCTGCAGCAGAGCCGACATCACATTATTTAAAAATAATTACTTAATTGGAAAGGTCTACAAATTGTGCTTGCAAACCAGGCACACTTTGTAGACCTTTCCAGTGAAGTAGTTCTTTTTAAATAACGTGATTTCGACTCTGTTGCAGATCCTCCTCGAGTCGTATGACTCGAATCTCCTGCTGTCAGCTTTACAGCTGACATCAGGAGAAGGGGAGGGAGGGGGGAACTTTCAATGCCTATATCTCTCAAACCATAGCGGTTTGAGGAATCTGGTTTGTAGCACTTAGTTTTATTTAAGCTCTACAAAACTGGAAACAATTTTTATGGGGCATTCCTGTCCCTTTTAAGTGTGTGTTTGGAGACGGGTGGCGAAACTCAGCTGAGAATAAGTCAAACTTATAGGGGAACTGCTCACGTGGTTGGGCAGTGGAAGCGTGATGCTGAACTTTGAGTTCATATTGTGGCTGTGAACGAGTGCTGATGAGGGGAAGGTAAGAGGAGCTTACCTGGCTTGGCGCTGGGACGCAGAACCGAAAGTGATGGAATACGTTTTGACTAGTGACGCTCTGATGATGAAGGCACAAAGACAATGCACCCCTCCCACAAATGCAGACCCAGCCTTTTATTTATTGTGGAATGAATCCTCGATTTTGTTCCTCCACCCTGTGAACCTTATACATTCCCCCCTTGTTTAATTGAATATGCATAAACACAGACACAGATATGAATAACACAGCTATAGCCTCTTATTTCCAATGTATGAACACATTAAGAGGATCTTGCCAGTACTACATATACTGAAGAATACATTCCATAACAAGCATTCACTGAGTAAGCGACTATGCTGTGCAGTCCTCCTGTTGAATATTTTTACTGTTGCTGTCACCGACACCAGGTGTGGGCAGCACCAATAAGAGGGCATCAAAAATATGCAGTAATCTAGCAAGGGCAGCAGTGGCATCTTTACAGCTTTCATAAGCAAGGGATACCTCCTTTTTCACCTTGTCAAACTGATCTTAACTATTTCTCTGCTGAGACAATTCCATAATTTTGTGGTAAATTAGGGCTGCATCTGGATTTGCTAAGCATTATCCTATAACACTCAGGAGAGGAAACCTCTGGGGAACCATGGTTGAAAGGACTGCCTTTCCCTCTGGTAGCAAGAAGATGATCATTGTTTACGGTGTAAATTTTTTTCTTTTTTAAAGCATAGATTTAGTTCTCACTAACTAGTTTACCATTGTGTTGTGATTTTGTTAAAGTGGATCTATTGCCTCTACAAAAGTTATGCTTATTATGCAGAGGATTTATACATAATGTTGAAAATGTTGATTTTTTTTTTTTTTTATATATAAACAAAAACAGTATTTGTGTTTTAAAAAGAGAGTTTATAGAGTGCCCTGCACCCTACTTCCTCATAAACTTCTGTTGCCGCACTGCAACTTCTCCCTTCCCATTACCCAGCCTCCTCCAATGACTGAGACTGTCTGTCTGTAAGCTGGAGTGATCTCATTGGCTAGATATCGATCTCTGCGTTTTTTTTTTTTTTTCTTTTTTAATCAATAACGTTTTCACCCTTATGTATATATCCTCTACATAACAAGCAAAACTTTTGTAGAGGCGATAGATCCACTTTAATTGTGTAATATTATTGCTTGGCTTCTCTTCCCTCTACCCATACAACTATATGAACTGTGCAGTTTATCAGTCAGTTGCTCCGGTTTCCCCTCTTTAACAAAGTCTCCGCTTGGATACTTTTCTTAAAAAGGGCTATTTTGCTGGTCTTCTTGGGACCCCAGACCACCAATGAACAGTGGCACTCAACTCGGCTTTGCAGAGTATTAGCTAGCAATGATCGCCAGGGAACTGAAAGCCCAGAAAGGGTCCGGTAGAACTGCTGGGTGTACCACATTTGTGTTAGCAGTGGGATCCCTCTTCCAAGCTGGTTCAAACCACCATGGGACAACCTCCAATAGGAGACCGAGTTGAGCTGCAGAGAAGTGGATGGAGGAAACCTATAGGAAGCTGCCGTGGTCTTTTGTGAAAGAAAAACTTGCAGCTCAAGGGGAGAGACCAGCAGGTTTACAGGGGGGTTTTTTTTTTTCTTTCCCTGTGGTGCATTTGGCTTAGTCCAGAATTACTCCATTTCTATGTACATCGGCTACACAGCTTCTTGCTGTAAGAGATCTCAATTGTAAAGCACTACGGAATTAGTTGGCACTATATAAATAAAGAATAATAATAATGTAGTCTCCCTGATAAAACATTTTATATAAATAACTTTTTTTTTTTTTGTTTGTTTTTTAATGCAGAAGTTCAACTGCCTTCTCCATCTCCAGCCTTGCATCACTTTTTTTGACAGACCGACATTACAGACCTTCACGGTCCATTTGAGTGTTTTTCCTTTAGCATGTATTTACTGAACATCACATCAACAATGATGCTTAAAATGTAATGTATGACTTGTGTGTTGAGTCCCCAGGCACTTCCAGCTACTTAATTAGGTTTCTTATAAATACTGGCACAATCTGTTCCTCATACCTTGTAGCCAGCTTCTTTTTCTAAGTACGTCACTCTGCAGTCTTGCCCCTTCAGCGATGTTATCATTTCACAAACAAGTGACAGATTGTGAATACAAGTGAGACAGGATTGTCCTCTTCAAAAGAATTGACCATTTTTGATCTAAGAGAAATAACTTTAGATTATGAGTCGGAGAGGAAAATGTTTTAAACCAGTTAACACATGAGCCAACTAACAGTTTTATGGCCCATATTTTTATAATTCTTCCCTGCAACAGTGAAAATATTCAAAAGCCCACTTAAATATATATTCAACATCCATAAGCAGTGTTTCCAGCATAATTGAACAGTAGTTTTCAGGCCTATCACTTCTACGGCTGATCAGACTTTGTGGTTCACATTTTTCCTTCCTGGTTAGACCACCCAAGTAAGATGCTGATTTAGTAACGAATTGCATTTCGGCAGTATGCATCTGCAACCGAGCCTGTCACTCCAGGACCCGGCCACTCCCTGGGACCCCCGCAACTAGCAACAAAGAAGGCACAGACCTCTAGAAGCTGAGCAGCCTCTTCCACACTCTAGTAATGCAGAGCGCCAGGAGATTACATCCTCTCCTGGAGCTCTGCATTACTGAAGAGACGACGAGCGGAAGCTCAAGCTATAGAGGCACAGACCTCTCCTGCCATGCCGCCGGACCACCAGGGAGGTAGGAGCTTGGCGGCAATGTGGAGATTGAGGCAATGGGGGGAAGCAATGTGAAGATTTGGGCATTGGGGGCAATGGGGGAGTAATGTGGAGATTTGGGGCAATGGGGGAAGCAATGTGGAGCTTATGGGCAATGGGGGGGTCAATGTGTAGATTGGTGGCAATGTGGTCGGGGGGGTATTGCAATTTCTGCACCAGGGCCCAGTGGCTTCTAGTTACGCCTCTGCATTTGGGTAAGAACATTTATCACTGTCTTTCTCCTAAAGGGTTCCTATTGAAGTCTGTAAGGGATTTTGAGTATTAAAACCAGTCATGGGTAGCTGGCATCTGCAATGAAATCCAGGTCTTAATAAGAACTGGAACAATTTTTTGGCGCAATCCAGGTGTACCATAAAAGTACAAATAAACATTCTTGATATATAAAATAAATTCCTTTTTATGTTTTAACCCCATGTAAATGTTAGAGAGGTCTCCAGCACATTGCAAAGCCTGACCTAAAGAAAGGTGTTGGAAACCTGTCTTAAAATAAAAACTTTGTCCAAATAAAAAAGGTATTGCATATAAGTTCTAATTTCTTTGCAATACTGAAAGATCTGTTTAAAATTGTTGATGATGAAACAGCTCGTCTGTTGTGACAATGTCATCCTACATCTCCCTCTAAGGCCCTGTTTACATGGGTGATAATTGATGTGCTTTTAACCCTTTAAGGACCGGGCAAATCTGAGGTGGATTGCACTTAAGGACCGGAGCAATGCTGAACTTTATGACTATGTCTTTGTTCATCAGTGTTTTCCCTCTAAGTCTTTTATTCCACCCCGATAAATTATATACCATTATTTTTCACTCACTAGTGGGGCTTTCTTTTGATACCACACTTATATAGATAACCCAAAACAGATAGAGATAAAAAAAAAAAAAAAAAAAAAAAAAAATCTAAAAAAGAAAACGCTTCTCTTTTTTTTTTTTTTTTTTTTTTTCTTGGGATCATTAGGGCTCAATGTGTTAAATTTTTATGAAGACTGCATGACCGGTCATTCATACCTACAAAATGCACAGTTTTAGGGGGGCAATGTCCCTCTGGTGCAAAAATCCCCATGTCTCTCTTTACCTCCCTATTTTTACATATATATTTGTTAGGTGTGTATAAGTGTAAATTTGAGCAAGTTAACATACATTGGTCTGTTTAAATCGTATATAAGACATAAGTTGCTGTTAGCAGGTCATAAATTGGCCTGCATTCATTCAGCCCACAGCTCCAGTGCTGAAAGGGTTAATACCCCCAACTCTGGCCTCAACTTCTTCCTTTATTTGTCTGGTCTCTGTTTCTCTCACCCTTACTTTTGTAGCAAGGAAGAAAGGCAGAGAGCAGTCACAAAGACCATGTGTAAAACACATTGCCTTTGTGAATGAAAATTCCCGTACGTGATCGCTCCTGGAGCGATCACATGTACCGGTCCTGGAGCTCTCAGCTTCAACATGTTCAACATGATAGCAGCGTGCAATGAGGCAGGTTGCTATCCTTTAACCCATGACATGCCAGGACAGTAATGGGTCCTTATGGGAAGTTTACCCATGATGGTTCTGGAACGTCATGGGTTGTTAAGGGGTTAAAACTGTTGTGGTTTAAAAACAAAACAAAAAAACCCCAAACACTCTATTGGTGTAATTATTCCATAGATTGCATTTCACGCAGGTGCATTTTTTTTGCTAGAAGCACACTAGAAAGCAACATGCGTTCTGAGCAAAAGGTATCCAAGTTACAGTACTGTGCAAAAGTTTTAGGCAAGTGTGTGGGGGGGGGAATCCCCCATAAGCCCCATATCATTATATCCAAAGTACCCCCAAAATGTGTCCAGTGGTTGTAGAATTAATCCTGAGTACCAGTGGGGTATTCTTGCCCCGATGGCCCTCATAGGGTTAATCCGACGAAAGTACAAAGCAGCTGCCCCTGGAAGAAGGAAAAAAAACCCAAAAAACAAAAACCACTTGCCATTAATCCTGATGTCTACCGGGGTCTTCAGCACCCTACTCAGCTACCGTTCATCTTCTTTCTTCTCTTTCCTTCTTTCATCTTTTTTTGTCTCCATTGATTCCTTCCTGTAAAAAAGAAAGATGCATATAACAAGATGTGGCAAAACCCTAACCCTTACAGCTCTTCATAATTTAACCCCTTGAGTGCCAGAGGGGTACACAACATATTGCAGAACAACGTGTTGCATACCTCTCTGGTATTGAAATGGTTAAACAAGGCACAGATGACAGGGTTCAACATACTCAAATAACTGACCCATCAACCTGGAACAAATGAAAATCTTTTCTCCCAAACAGTGTTAGCAGACTGTCCAAACAACTTTCTAAGCCTTAATGTCCCTTATGTGGGTTTTTTTTTTTTTTTTTTTTTGTGTTTTGCACCACTGTTGGCAATGGAGAAAATATGTCGACCCCCCCCCCTTTTACTTTACAGGATGATGCCCATTCAATTGTGAGGGAATTTTGAACATGGACTGCCTTTGTATGGGCAGTCTCTGTTCAAAATGCCTATCGGCTATTGGCTGGGTTTTGTGCTTGCGCAACTCCCAGCCAGTCGGTCCAGGCAAGGTATAGCAATCTTCCTCTCAAAGCTGATTGTCTGGGAGGTGCATAAGCACACATCCCCAGCCAATTGCTGTGAGGCAAATTAAACCGAGACTGCCCTAATATTGGAACTGGTATCCGCTTATAAGTTACAAATGGGAAGGGGGGGTCTGCTAGTTCATACTTACGCCACTGCCGACTACAGCGGAGGAAAAAAAAAAAAAAAAGAGGGGGACCATTAAGGATTACAATATTTTTTTGGACAGTCTGCTAACATTGATTGGGGGGGGACAATATTTTAATTTGATTCAGATCAATGGGGCAATTATTTGAGTACTGGTTTAAAAACCCATGTACATGGGCCACAGTGCCACCCAGCAGCCTCGGCTGGCGCCCCGGTGCCTCTCTGCTCACCAAGCGGTTCCAGGAAGGTGCACAGAGAGGACTCAAGTCCGAATTTCGGAGCTCCCCGCTCTGTATCAGTAGCGGCACGTTCAGGCAGTCTCTACTTCACATGATTGCTTCTGACAAACATCCTAGCAAATTATTATTATTATTATTATTATTATTATTATTATTATTATTATATAGGATTTGAACCCAGTCATCTGTGCCTTGTTTAAACTATGCACAAATGACTGGGTTAGGTTTGTGTCACATCATTTAATATGTATTGCAACAGACACCAAAAGAAGATACAAGAAAGACGAGGGAGAGTATAGACGAGATAGAAAAAAGAAGATTACAGAGAGAAGACGGACAGTGGATGACAGCTTAGTGTTACACAGATGAGCTAATGATCTGTGCTTGAAAGTATCTCGGGCACTGATCTTTGGCTCTTTCCATTTGAAGTGCCCATTAGTCACGCTATTTAGCAGCATTTAGGGAACTCGGGGCACAAAATGGATGTTTGACCTAATGTTAGCTGGTAGGGCATTTGAATACCGATTTTTCTTCTGGTATTCAGTCTCGCCCTACCGCATGTTTTATGACAACTAATTGGTTCGAGACCTAAAACTTTGAGGTGTTCAAGTCTTCTAAGCCTCCACTATAACATACTCCGGAAAACTGAGAAAAGTTCAGCCAAAGAGGATAGAAATGCCCCGAAACCCGCACACTTCGCTGCCCTTCCAATCACCTTGGAGCAAATGGATTACAGAGAACGCTTTTTAGGGACATATGCTGTAAAGGGAAGTTGAGGATTTCTGAGGCAAACCAATTGGGTTACAGAGGAGAACTAAAAATTCTAAATGTTCCAATGTGTTGGAGACCTATTTAGTGGTAAAAATCCCTCTTTAAATAAATGGTTTAGCAAATAATTGGTGCATTCCTCTTTATTATGTTTTTCTAAACAATATTTGTGTAGCAGAACCAAACTGTCAAAAGGTATTCAACCATTACTGCTATATTTAGTGTAGTGGTTTTCAGTTAGGTTATGTTGGCACTTTGGTGTGCTATGGGCACTAGACTAGGGTGCCACAGTTTTCAGATCAAGACTTTGATAAAATTGTGCATTCCTCTTCATTATTGAGTTTGGCGTTATATTTACAGAAATTGTTACGCTCTATGTGCAATTTTTGTCATTCTGTGAGCCCTCAGAATGACTTTTTGTATATTTATACCACTCATAATTCCTTTGGCCAGTGATTTATACAATTAGCTGTGACCTGCAAATTTGAAATTGATTGATTGTTATGAGTACCATAAGCAGGTGAAGTCTAGGATCTCTAGTATTGAAAGGGTTGAACAGATTTTTCTTTCTCCTGATTTACCCAGGGGAGAACAGATTGCACTATAAGATAGAGGTGTCTCAGGAGGATTTAGAACGTTCTGCTATTGAATTGTATCTATAGAATTGTTTACCTCATTTTAAATGACAGCTCATATAACTGAAGGCAACACTATACAGCGGATTCTTCCCTTGAAAGCTACCTTATACTGACTGGAATCTTTTGTCAGTCACAGATTGTTCTTCTTTAATAATGAATTATTCAGATGTTGGACAATTGATATTTCAAGACTGTCTGTTTATTCTTTGTGTTCCTTAGATGAGCTTCTGTATGTGCATGCATTACAGACCGTTCAGATGTTAGGATCTTTCTGTTTTAGAGCTGAGTAGAAACCTACCAATTGCCTGTCTGGAGCTGTCAGTTTTGTATCCAGTATCAGAGCTTTAGCTTTTAACTGTAATATAAACTTAGCCAGTCCCGCTGATTAAAATCTGTGCAATTCTATTAAAAATGCCATTTATTGCCTCCAGGCTCTCAGGTGTTGTTCCCAGGTGGTTTTTAATGGAAAATCTCAAAAGATTAAGAGTCTCTGAATAAATGCAAACCTATTTAGTGCCTCACTCATCAGGCTAAAGGGGGTGTAGTTGTAGAGCAAACCTTTTGCACCATAGGGGAAAAATGAAGAAAATTTTGTGGAAACTTCATTTCCCCACTGTGGTGCAGTTGGTTTGTTTCAGAATCTCTCCTCTTTAGCGTGATAGATAAAGTCTTTAACATAGTAACAAAAAATGTTTTATAAATATATCCTTAACCTAGACATGTACAAAAGCACCACCAGCCAGTAAAGGGGGTCTGTTCATAACCGTCTGTTGGAGCTCCAGAAGATTACTGTTAAGCTTGACATCCATTCATCGCCCAGTTTTGCATTATGAGGTAATTTATAAAAATTGTCAAATGCAGTGGCTCTTGGACACATTCTAATAATAACCCTCCTAATGGCCACTATGAATTTTGCTCTGGTTCATTCGTTCGGTAGATAACATCCAGCACTAGATGTCATGTCTATGTAGATGGAAAAGCTTCTTGCTGGCAAGACTGCTGGACCGCAGACTTTACTCACTGGCTTTTGCTCTAATCTGAAGCAAGCAGAGTGTGTGCGTCCTCAGAAAATGTAATTACTGCAGCGGCCAGAATTTGTAGTCAGCTACTCCTAACTAGTGAGTCATGTCCATCTTTGTGGATGTCATGCTGAAAGACTAGGCTCACTGAGAATGAACAGACGATATTGCTTGATTTATGGCTAGTCAGTGCTCCGAAGAATCACATTTTAACTCTAGCTCCATTACAGAGGAGATACTTCCTGTATATATCAGACTTGTCCATTAAAAGGGTAGTCCATATTCAAAATGAAAGGCAAGTCACCTCTTCATGGGAAAACCAGCTAACACCACATGTATGTTTTTGGCTTTGTTTGGGCCTAATTCCTGAGATGCAACTGATTTCCCTAGTCTCTGAGAGCAAGGTGTCCACATCTGGATTACACTTCACCCTTAGGGAGACACCCTAAGGCAGATATGCTAAATTCATAAAGTAGTTGGCTGCAGCTTGGTCTCATTACAATGCTGTGATTATACTCCTTTTTAATCTATCTCACCCTGCTGTACCTAGGTAAATATCCAGAGGATTTACTCATCTGCTGTACAAAGCAGGAGAATCAATTTTTGGGCATGTATTCTGTTTCTTCTATTTACTCCCATGGCCAATGCAGAGTGCTCAGGATCCAAAGGGTTTAAGATCCTGTCACTTGCTGCTACCAAGTAAAGGAGCACTTCTATTACTGGCTCCCAAAACCTACACAACATGCAGTGTATCCACATACTGGGCTGTCTATGCTGCTCTGTAGCTTCTCTTTTTACTTATGACCTAAGAATCTTGACTGCAGTGAGGCCTGATGTAGCATCTGACACTGTCCGGAGCATTTGGATGATTTTATGGAAACAGGATAGTTGCCAAGTTCTTACCATTACTTAAAGTGGAACTACCACCCTATATAAAGTCTCGCCCCAGTTATTAGGCATGTTGCGACTAGCTTCTTAATAGAGCTAGTATCTCACACAAGTAGCTGTGAAATCGTTAGTCTTCTGAGACTGACGGCCAGGATTCTTGCTTTAGAGCAGTCTGTGTGCCTACTCAGTCATTCCCTTCCGGTGCCTTAAGGCATCATGCAGTGCCTCCTAGAGGAGACTGGGATTGACAGCACAGGTGCGCAGATGTGTCTAAGACAAGATGTCTGCGTGCAAGTCCGGCTTCCAGTCTCCAAAGAATAAGGATTACTTCAGAACCGGCTACTTGTGAGATATTAACACTATATTGAGAAGCTAGTTGACATATGCCTAATTATTGGAGGGAGACTTTATATAGGGTGATAGTTCCGCTTTAACTATTGTCATGTTGTGTGGCAGGCCCCAATGAGGTCCTCACTGCAGATCTTGTGGATGGTGACTGAACTGTAGCACTTCACCAGGTCGAAGTACCAGCTGACAGCGCCGCACCTGGATGCAGGTGCATGAATATCTGTGTAGTCATCTGCCAGTTCTGCGGCATCCATAGCGGTTTTCGGCTTTCTTTGTAAAATCCACCCTCGTGCATCAGGGCTCTATGTAAGAACTGTTATAGGACCATTAAGTCATTAACAGCTTCATAGGTGGTAGCTTGTAACCCATTACCTGTATGTGGTTTCCAGTTGTCCAACATGCTGGATGACACACACCGCTGCATATGCTCCTAAACTTTATTCTGTAGGCCTCTGGAGTAAGGTTAAACGTTTTTAGCAAGGCTGGTTTGATTGTCTCATAATCGTTATCAGTCTCTGGGGGAAGGGACGAAATCACAGCCAAAGCTTTTCCTTTCAATTGTTCTGTTAAATATCTACCCACTGGTCTGAGGGATGATGCTGCCTGCACACTTTTTCAAAACTTTTGAGAAATACATCTAAATCAGTCCCCTCTTCCAAGGAGGGAAAATCCTCTTTTGGAGCCTAGGTGCACTGGGATCTGATGCAGTGCTGGTTGCTGAGGACAGAAAGGTAGACTGCAGCTTGACCATTTTCAGCTCCTGTCTCCTTTGTGCCTCTTTCTGCAGCTTCTCGTTCTGCAGCCTGCTGTTGAATCATCGCTTGCATGGCCTCCCGATGATTCTCAACCTGTTGAGTAAATATCCATGACACTTTGAGGGGTACAACACAGTAGGCATTCCAGTAAGTAGTGCTCCTGCAGTAGTAGGGTGCTCAGTAACCCTTTCAGTGTCGGTCTGTGGCTTATGCTAGGTCTGTAGAAGTAGTCAGGGGACTACGAAACATTAATGTAGCAAGCCTTTGTTCTTAATTTATTTTTTAAATTGAAATTTGGAGAATTAATGCTTTGAAGATCATCAAGCAGCACTTTGTGAACCTCATCACTTCTTACTACAGTTACCTGAACAGAGACTGGACAATCTCTCTGTATGCCTAATTTGTTGTACTTTGCTAAATAACCTTCTACAACCATCAAACTGCATGAGCACATTTCCCCGTTTCATTATTTACATTGTTACAAGGATAACAGGCACTATTGGGCTACCTCTTCTTTATTTTTTAGTATATTGACAGTGTGACTGTCCTCCTCCACAAGGTCTGCAATAAGTTGTTCCTTGTTTTTACCAAAAGTTGGTAAATCCCTTGCTTGGCACATTAATTCCAGGACCTCTCTGAGCTGTTTGCTATAGGCCTCCATATTCAGAAATGTGATAAAGAAAGAAAAAAACAAGAATGGGGAGGGGAGAACTGTTTTGCATGTGGTATGTCTTTTAAATCTGCACTGAGCTCTGTCTTTGGAAATTTCGACAAAAATGTATGCAATTTCTTTTAATGCTAACATCCCCTTACAGGTAAAATCCAGCAAGCACTAAAAATCTCTAAATAAATCCCGATGCTGCCACCAGTTTGTCACAGTTGAGGGCTTTAAGCCCAGCTGAGACAGTGGGGAGAGTGTGGGAGTAAAAGTGGTTAACACCGGATCTCTGGTTATCTGTTACTATTCCCAGCAACCACCAAATTAACCTCTGAAATCCCTCCTACACTATAACCCCAGTACTATAATTTGCAGCCACCACCAAGATTTTATATCTGGACATCTTAGGCTACCCCAAACACCATAGATTTACAGTATAAAATCCAAGCCCAAAGAGCAGTGGAATCCCAAGGTCTCTTCCAAGCCTCCTTCGGCATGACTCACCAAACCCGGGTCCCCACTCTGCTGTGGGTGGTCGTCTGCGTCACTACCACAGCATCTGGGAGGATTCAGTGGCGGACCCTTGGGTTTTACAAGTGGTGACGGAAGGGTACAGGATCCCTTTTGTCTCTCTTCCTCCCTTTCGCTTCTTTCCTTCTCATACGTCTCAGGGCAC
This sequence comes from Rhinophrynus dorsalis, assembly GCA_037306005.1. NCBI lineage: Eukaryota > Metazoa > Chordata > Amphibia > Anura > Rhinophrynidae > Rhinophrynus > Rhinophrynus dorsalis. Next base: position 166,644,917 of record CM074718.1, read on the forward strand.
TGAGAAACGCCGGCTGTTCAACAGCGCTATTCAGGCTCTTCTGGACAAGGACGTTCTAGAGCTGGTTCCAGTTCAAGACAGAAATATGGGTTTTTACTCAAACCTCTTTGTGGTCTCCAAGAAGGACGGCGGCTGTCATCCCATTTTGGATTTGAAGGATCTCAGTTCCTTTGTGATCTGGACTCATTATCACCAGGAGTCTCTACGGACGGTGATTGCTGCTATGTCCCCGGGGGAATTCCTTGCATCTCTGAATCTTCAGGATGCGTATTTACACATCGTTATTCATCCAGAGAGCTGGCAATATCTCAGATTTCCCTGCGACCAAGGGCATTTTCAGTTTTCAGCTCTTTCCTTTGGTCTGACTACTGCTCCTCAAGTTTTTAACAGTGTCCTGGGAGCCTTAGTGTCCGTCCTCCATCGGGACGGCATCAGAGTTACTCCATACATGGACGACCTTCTTTTGAAAGCCCCCTCTGCGGAACTTCTTCATCAGCAGGTTCAGCAATGCGTTCACGCTGTTTCCAGTCATGGGTGGATCATCCACATGGACATGTCACACCTTGTCCCATCCCAGCGTCTGGTCTTCCTGGGCCTTCTCTTCGACACTCGGAAGAGCATGGTGTTTCTGATGGACGAGGTAGCTCACCAGTTTGCCCACAGGGTTTCTGCGGTTCTGGCTCAAGATCCAGTTCCAGCCAAGAAGCTGTCCTCTCTAGTGAGAGAGTTCATCTCCACCATAGAAGTGGTCCCGTTTGCCATGGCACACACCAGGGAACTCCAGTGATTTGTGATCCAGGTGTGCAAGGGTCAGCCGAACCTTCTGAAGATGTCCGTGTCCCTCCCTCTTCATGTGGAACTGAGTTTGTCCTGGTGGCTCGACCTCTCCAATCTGCTGAAAGGAAAGTCCTTCCTGGTAACCTTCTGAGCCACAGTGATGACGGATGACAACCTCTCCGGCTGGGGAGCAGTCCTGGGTCTCCTGAGTGCTCAGGGTTGGTGGTTTCCGGAGGAATCTCTCCTTCCTATCAACGTGTTGGAGCTTCGGGTGATATTTCATGCCCTTCGTCATTGGACCTCTCCGCTGGAAGACTGTGCAGTCCAGGTACAGTCTGACAACGCCACGGCCATGGCTTACATCCACAAGCAGGGCAGAAAAAGAAGTCTCGCTGCTTGGTTAGAGGTCAAGGCTATTTTGTCGTCGGCAGAAGAACACGTTCCTGCCATATCCACAGTGCACATTCCTGGAGTAGACAATGTCATGGTGGACTTCCTCAGTCAACACACAGTGGACAGCAGAGAGTGGGAGCTGCACCCAGAGGTGTTCACCCTCATTGTTCAGAAGTGAGGTCTTCCTTCCTTATATCGACCTGATGGTGACAAGACACAACAGGTTCTGCTCTCGCTAGAGGGACCCTCTATCTCTGGCGGTGGATGCAATGTCCATTCCTTGGTTATTTCCTCTGGCCTTCATATTGCCTCCCCTTCCAATGTTGCACAGGGTGTTAAGGGAATTGCGACTGGAATGCTGTCCAGTCATTCTAATTGCTCCGTACTGGCCTCGCCAAGCTTTGTTTCTGGTGCTTCTGGATCTGTCAGTGGCGGAGCCATTTTGGCTCCCTTGCCATCTGGATCTTCTACAGGGTTACCTGTGGAAGGAGTATGTTCATCGGCTATCTTTGACAGCTTGGAAATTGAAGAAAGGCTTTTCTTCTGGGGTGGTGGCTACTATGCTCAGTGCCCGCAAACCTGTTTCTTCCAAGGTCTACCATTGTGTCTGGTCGATTTTTCTGTCTTGGTTTGCTGATAATGACCTCTCTCAGAAATTTGATCTACCTACGGTCCTGGCCTTGCAGGAGTTCCCTTCAGACGTCTGCCCTTTGTTTTCTTTCAGAGGCGCATTGCCATCCTTCCTGATGTCAAGGTTTTCTTCCAGGGCGTTGCTCATGTTCGTCCTGCCTTCAAGAATGCCTCTTCTCCGTGGGATGTTAACTTGGTTTTGGGCAGTCTTCAGTGCCCTCTGTTGAATCCTTGGCTACTATTCGTCTACGCCTGCTGACATGGAAAATGGCCTTTCTCCTGGTGATCGTGTCTGTTCGCTGTGTCGCGGAGTTACATGCTCTGTCCTGTAAACCAACCTATTTGGTGTTTCACAAGGACAAGGCAGTGTTTCGCACTTCTCTGGAGTTTCTCCCAAAGGTTGTTTCGGTGTTTCACTTCAATTGGGAGATTGTGGTGCCTTCTTTCTGCCATGAGCCCACCTCTGACAAGGAGAGGGATCTCCAGTTGTTAGACGTGGTGTGTTGTCAAGTTTTATGTACATTGCACTGAGTCTCAGGCAATCTGATGCGCTGTTCGTCATTCCTGAGGGTCCCAGGGCAGGAAGACCTGCATCCAAAATGACTATTGCTTCTTGGATCAAGTCCACCATTCGTAAGGCTTACGAGCTGAGGAAGAAGCCTGTCCCCTTTCGGGTCATGGCTCATTCTACAAAATCTATTGGGGCTTCTTGGGCTTACAAGAATCAGGCCTCTGTTGATCAGTTGTGCAAGGCTGCCACTTGGTTGTCAGTGCACACCTTTCTGAAGCACTATCGTGTTGATGTACTGGCATCGGCTGACGCCAGCTTTGGGAGGAAAATCCTGGAGGCAGTCTTGCCTGTCTAGGATTTTCTTTGGTTCTTGGTGCTTCCTTCACTTGATCCCCGTTGGCTGTAGTTCAGTGTGCTGTGTAACCGTTTGGGGTGTTATCCCTGTTCAGTGTCCATTGACACTTCAGTGTTGTTGGGCTGTCTCTGATCTGATGGTTCAGATCTGCTCTGGTGACTTTGGGGGCCTTGCGTCTGGTCCTTGCCTTGCTTCCCGCCTCTGGGAAACTCAATGGTTGGACATTCCAGAGTTACCAGTAACCTGTATTGGATGACAGAGAAAAGAGGATTTTAATCTTGCCTGTTAAATCCTTTTCTCTTAGTCCATACAGGTTACTGGTCTCCCATCCTGTCAAGGGACCATGCTTGGCTGTTGTGGGGGTCCTTCAGGGTCATGCTCACAGGAGTCTTCTTTCCCTTCCACTATCTAGTAAATAGTGTCTCAAATCTTTCTGGAGCTGGTTGGCTAGCTGTAGCCAAGGAGGGAAGGTAGGCTCCACCCCCTGCATAGAATTCTTGAATTGCTCCAGCCTACAATTAAAGGGTGGATCGCCTACCCAAAGTTACCAGTAACCTGTATGGATTCAGAGAAAAGGATTTAACAGGTAAGACTAAAATCCTTTTATCTCCCCTCTCATTGTCTGTCATCCATCCCCCTTCTATACATTATACTGACTAAGGGACTTTATGATCCCTGAATTGATATCAATTGGAGTTATTTCTGATTTCTTAAGCAATGCAATACATTTTTTTTTTTTTTTTTTTTTTTAAATCTGACTTGGACGTTTCATTTAGAGATTAGTATTGCTTTCGAATTGACGAAAGGAGTTTGTTACTTCCCAAAAGCTGTTCTTGAAAACTGATTTAGTACATTAAAAAAGGCTACTCAAAGATACCTATATATATTGCAAAAGATTGGGCATTCCTGGCCAAAATACATGAGTGAAAAGAAGTTATTTCCGCCTCTGCAGTGAACCAACTTTTAAACGTGACATATTTATGCAAATTGTAATGCACAGTTAATATTTGCTGAATTTAAAGGATTGAAGAAGAAAAAAAAACTGGCATGTGGAAAGGACTTGGAAGCCTTTCAAGTCAGCACTTAATAACAAACCCCTTTGGCAGGATTCATAGCCTCCAAATGTTTCTTGTAGTCCGCTAACATTTTTTTCCCACTCTACCTTGCAGAATGCTTCTAGTTCATGTGTGAGATCTACCCACAGATTTTATGGCAAGACACGGAGGCTCATATTATGCTTTAAACTCTTACTTTACTTCTCAGCAGCAAAGCTTGAATAAGTTTAACTAACAAAAAGGAGAAAAAACTTGATAGTCTGATGACTCCGCCCCTTTATCACATAACCTATCACATTCCCCACAGGTGTATAATTGTATAACCAGGTAGTTTCTTGTCCTCTTTCTTTGCTGCTCAGCAGATAAGTATGAGTGTCTGTGTAAAAAATTTTCAAGTGACATTAATAATTTAAATATTATTGTTTATAAATTTATTGAATTTATATACCTTTCTGTCAATTTGCGTTTTTAAATTTAAATCTTATAATATTACTATTCTCTGAATTAGTTATTTTCCTTCCTACACACATTTTACTGTAACCGTTGGTATAGTTTTCTCTTCTGTGTCCCTTCATTCACAGTTCCTACCGTTTCGCTTCACTGTCCTTATTCTCCGTTTTACATTCTAACTCCTTATAACTATTCTTATATTGTCTGTGCTCAGCACCGCTGTTTTTTCCCTCACCACGCTCTTTTGGGCCGTTCGTCCATTAACTCGTCTATCCGACGTTCGCGGCGGCCATCTTGGTTAAGGGCATCGCGAGTTACATTCTGCATTACGCATGCGCACGGGTTTACCGCGCATGCGCGTCTCTTCTATTTCGTCCGTACCAGTTCCTGACAGTTATCTGACGAACGGAGTCGCCCTCTACCTTTCTATCTCTGCAAATTCATTTTCTGTGGTGAATAGTACCTATTTAATTGGTCAAACATTACCAAACATCAATATTATTTTATATATCATACCTTAAATCTTCTGTTAGCCCTATTTTATTTATAAAGTCAATTGAATTCTTCAGAAAATTCTGATAATTGATTTTACTTCCTTTCTTACATTATGGCACATAAAAATATTATGCCACCATGCACACCATTAAAAGGGAATAAAATTCCACCTTTTTCCCTCAGGAAAGATAATTTTCCTTCTGGCTCTGACTCCCAGGAAGAGATGGTATCGGTTCATGAGTCTAACTCAGATAATTTTCAACAAATTTTGGACATGTCTGTCAACAAGACCATATCCAATGCCATTTCTTCATGCATGTCTCACATGACTGAAACCCTTGCAAAGTCTCTACAAGAAGTATTGAACAAAAATACTATAAGTAATCCAAATGATCCTCCCCAAGTTGTGGGAGATATTATTTTAAAAAATCCTCAAATTGAGACAGAACCTCAACTTCTAGATGGGGGAAAACGAAAACGCAAAACAAAACATTGTACTGAAAGAGAACTTTCATGTTCTTCTCCTGAAATGCCCAGAAAATCTGGTGCCCAGAAACGTGGCTTACCACCACAATTCAGAACCTCTTCTCGGGAGGATGGATATCTGAGTAAAAGAAACAGGACAAGATCCAAACCGGATTCCTTTTGTTTAGATTCATCCTCTGATGGGTCTGACAAAGAATCTCTGGATGGTCTTTCAGATCCTGATTATACCCCCAAAGAGGATCTAGATTTAGAAGATGAGGAACTAGATGACAATATACTTCTGGACGAACAGGGTTTCCCCCTTTTTGATCCGAGTGCAATTAAACACCCAAGGTCTGCGGAATGGATTCCCAAAGACCATGTCTCGAAGTATATTGATTTCTGGATCCGTAAATCTTTAGATTCCAAAGCCAGAAATAAATTACGTTCTGAATGCCCCAGACCATCTATTAACAAATCCTGCGAGACACCTGTACTGGACCCGCAAATGGCCCAGTACATGACGAAATCAGGCAGAGATCCACGAAAAGGCGTTGAACGCTCACTAAGACAGTGCCAAGATAAACTGTTAGATTTAGTTGGTCCATTGGCCAAAATTTTCAATTTAATTGAAGAAGCAATTTCCAAACCCGCAAAAGTTGATCTTCCTGGATTAAGAGGCTGGATTCAAAGAGCTTTTTGCCTCCTGGGAAACGCCAATACGGCTTTATCCACAGAACGCAGAAGGGTCATACTTTTGCGTATAGACCCAAAACTATCAGAAATGGCTGATTCCGAAGCAGGTCCTGAAGCCAATGGATTCCTATTTGGGGAATCATTCATTAAGAATTTAGGAAAATTCGTTAACACCTTCACCGCATTAGACAAAGCTCAATCCTCAATGAGGAAGGTGTTCAACCCTTGAGTTTTTGCTAGGGCCGGGAAGGGTAGGGGTCGACTTCCCGGCCGAACCTCAGGTTCTTACCGAGCTCAGTACAGAAACCCTCAAGACCCAAATTTTCAATCAAGAAGCACCTACCAACAAGAGAATAGGACTCAGTCCACATTTTATCCACCTCGGGGTAGAGTATGGAGATCAAAGAACCCAAGAGGATTTCCTCGTTCTAGACCCTTCTCAGGTAAGTATACCTATTTCACATCACAAAGAAAAAGTGGGTGGCAGACTCACCCATTTTTTCCACGCTTGGTGTCAAATCACTTCAGACCAATGGGTATTGCAAACTGTCAAAGGGTATCACATAGAATTTTATTCAACCCCTTACCAAATACTACCTCCACATTCTATCCGATTCTCAAAAGAAGATTTCTCTCTAGTAGATTTAGAAATCTTGAAACTTCGAGAGAAAGGAGCAATTATAAAAGCCACTATGATGGAACCAGGTTTTATCAGCAACATATTCCTGGTCCACAAGAAAGATTCCGGACTTCGTCCGGTCATAAATCTAAGAAATCTAAACTCTTTCGTATTATACCGTCATTTCAAAATGGAGGGCATACACTGCCTCAGAGACTTATTACTCCCATCCGGCTGGATGGCAAAATTAGACTTGAAAGACGCTTACCTCACTATTCCCATCGCACGTCACCAACAGTCCCTTCTGCAGTTCATTTGGAAGGGGATTACTTGGCAATTCACTTGCCTACCATTCGGCCTATCGTCAGCCCCATGGTGTTTCACAAAGATCATGAAGCCGGTAATCTCCTTCCTGAGAAGCAGAGGGGTTCGTCTGATCATTTATCTCGACGACCTTTTGATCATGTCTCAAGACATACACACACTCAAAGATCATATATACCTAGCAATTCAAACATTAACTCAGTTAGGTTTCCTAATAAATTGGCAAAAATCAATCATTCAACCCACTCAAACAATAGAGTTCTTGGGATTCGTAGTAGACTCGGTCAATTCTACCCTGCGCCTTCCTCGAAACAAACTGAAGAACATCCGCAGAGAAATCAGCAACACACTACAGAAAAACATTATTTCCATTCGTACGATAGCAAGAATAGTGGGACTCCTGTCCGCATCGATTCAAGCTATCTTCCCGGCACCTCTCCACTATCGGGCCCTTCAAAGACTAAAGACTCTTCATCTTCGCAAGGGACTCGGTTACACAGATCTAATTCCTCTATCCCACGATGCCCGAGAGGAGCTTCTTTGGTGGTTGGACCACATGGAAGCTTGGAATGGGAGAGCAATCTTCGGAACATCTCCGGAACTCACAATCGAGTCCGATGCGAGTACTCTAGGTTGGGGGGCTCGATGCGGCGACATCACCACCGGCGGGAAATGGTCTCCCATAGAAATGGATATGCATATAAACTGTTTAGAGCTATTAGCGGGTTCTTTCGCTATCCGAAGCTTCACAAAACACATGGCAAATTGTTGTATTCTTCTCAAAATGGACAACATTTCAGCAGTACGTTATATCAACCACTTGGGCGGTACAAAATCCAGAATTTTAGCGATTCTTGCAAAAGAACTTTGGCAATTTTGCCTAGTCAAAAATATCTCGATCCAAGCAGAGTACTTACCAGGCCTTTCCAATACTATCGCAGATTGGAATTCCAGGTATTTAACAGACTCCAGCGATTGGACTCTCCACAAGACAACATTTTCAGTTCTGAATTCAACTTGGGGTCCCTTAACTTTAGATCTGTTTGCGTCCAGACTGAATTCTCGAATACCAGCGTTTTTCAGCTGGAGACCGGATCCAGAAGCTCTAGCTATCGACGCGTTTCTACAGACTTGGCCCATCCAAGGATGTTATGCCTTTCCACCTTTTACCATGATACCCAGAGTCATTCTTCAAGTCCGAAAACAAAAGATCAATCTAGTTCTTATCACCCCCTTCTGGCCAACCCAGCCATGGTTCCCTCTTCTTCTAGAGATGTCCATAGATTTCCCTCGTTACCTATCTCCATATCCTCAACTACTCTTGGATCCTATGGGCAATTCTCACAACCTTCTTCTTCACGGTCAATTACACCTTTTAGCTTGGTTAATCTCGGGAATCGACGAACTACCGATGAACTTTTGGAAATTTCTCAATTCCTCATCTCCGAAGCATGGGCCCCGGGTACTAAATCATGCTATAGATCCTGCTGGTCTCTGTGGGTACGTTGGTGCCTGGAACGGAACCTGGATCCCTTTTATTCAGATCTAAATTCTATAATAAATTTCCTATCCTCTTGCTATCAACAAGGAAAAGCCTACAGAACTATAAACTGTTATAGATCTGCTATATCAGCATCTCATGATTTCATCAATGGTTTTCCTGTAGGTAAACATCCTCTAGTGTGCAAATTGATGAAGGGAATTCGCATATCCAGACCTCCATCATCTAGGTATTCTAATCTTTGGGATGTCAATCAAGTTCTTTCTTTCCTTGAATCCTGGCCTAGTAACGAACATTTATCTCTGAAACAACTTTCGGCCAAACTTTCCATGCTACTATGCCTTATCTCATTTAGAAGGGTATCGGATATCCACGCTCTAGATATTACTAATAGATCATATGAACCTAATGGAGTAAGATTCCGAATTTTTAGGAGAACTAAATCATCCTCCAGAGAAATCTTCTACCCTAATTTCCCTCAAAATCCACAATTATGTGTTGTTCTTTGTTTAAAAATGTATGAACTAGTTACATCTACTATTAGACCTTTGAATGCCCACCAATTATTAATTTCGTTTGTTAAACCTTTTCTACCTGTATCTTCAGCTACTTTAGCAAGATGGATTCGTTGGGTCATGTCTTCAGCAGGTATCGATATCTCAAGATTTGGAGCCCATTCCTCTCGGGGGGCTATGGCTTCCAAGTCTTTAGTGTCTGGAGGTCGACTTGAGGATATTCTCAAAGCCGCCGACTGGTCCAATGAATCCACCTTTAAGACGTTTTATTTTAAACCTCTGGATCATGCTGCATTTAATGTAATACAACAGCTTTGAACTTGCATAATATGAGCCTCCGTGTCTTGCCATAAAATTCGTAGATTTTCCTAACTTTGTGAAGGAAAGTCAGGATTTTATTAAAGACACGGAGGCGAGTATTATCCCTCCCTTAAACTAACCCACCCTTTTCTAATGTTTCCTACCAGGTTGATGGTTTACGGAGCTACCCACAGTTCGGATGAGTTGACCAATTGTTGTCTATCCATACAGTTGCAGTTTTACGTTCACCAAAGAAAGAGGACAAGAAACTACCTGGTTATACAATTATACACCTGTGGGGAATGTGATAGGTTATGTGATAAAGGGGCGGAGTCATCAGACTATCAAGTTTTTTCTCCTTTTTGTTAGTTAAACTTATTCAAGCTTTGCTGCTGAGAAGTAAAGTAAGAGTTTAAAGCATAATACTCGCCTCCGTGTCTTTAATAAAATCCTGACTTTCCTTCACAAAGTTAGGAAAATCTACGAATTTTAAAAAATATTCGTCTGTGGACTATGAAGGCCACTCCAAAACTATAATCTTTAATTTCTCTAAGTAGTTCATTGTTGATATTAAGGTATGTTTTAGATCATTGTCACAACTCACCAGAGCCGAGCAGCAGTGAAGACCGGGTCCTGTCCTCTCTACCTGTCCTGCCCCCAAGGCTGATTTAGCCATCCCTGCTCTGCCTGCAGTGTGTGTCCTGGTACAGTGAATTATTAGCTGGCAGAGCTTCTGGGTCACAGTTTGAAATCTTAATATATAATTCTTATTAACTGTCTTGAGGTCTGCATATAAGGCGTGTTAATGAAAAAAGTAACCGATACAAGGTTTATTTTTAACTTCAGTATGGTGCCTGCTGATTTTAACCACCTACTACGAAGTGATATGCAAAAATTAGAGAGGGAGTCAGATCTCCGTGTTGGTAGTCATTAAGAAACTTAATTGATCATCTGTTAACCCCCTGTATGTTTTAGAGAGGTATAAATAATCCATTATTAACTCGTTGCATGCCAGAGAGGATTACAGCAATGTTTTATTCTGTTACTAACCCACTGAATTCCTCATAGGTGCAGTACCTCACTCTTTAACCCCTTGTATGCTCGAGGCATAATTCATGAGTAATTGACCCCTTGTATGCCAGAAAGGTGAATACGTATGTTTATTATTTATGAATTCTGCTTGTTTAGCACACAAGGGGTTAATCATTGAGGTACACGTTCCTGTGCAATGTGTTCTGCACTTATGAGACAATCAATGGGTTAATTGCAGAACACATTGCTTTACACCTCTCTGACATGCAAGAGGTTAATAACTGATAATGTATTGTATACAGTAGGTTAAGGGATTAATAGATCAGCATTTATGCCTCTTTTTCAGTGCTGTGCAATGCACTGTGTACCCCCCCCCCCCCCCCCGGCACTCGAATACCAGCTAGTGGGCCAGTTAAATTAAAAAAAAAAAAAATCCCCCGGGCTGGTATTCTACCACAATCCACTCCTGGCCTGAGTGTTTGTTTGACTTTTAACTTCATCAGAACACAGCACTTTGTTCCACAACACCTATGGCCTATCAGCGTGTTGTTGACTTTAGGGATTATAATTTAGAAGCAGCATTTCCTTCTGATGGCTCTTCCGTATATTTCATGTTTGTGCAAGCAACACTGTACAGTGGACTGGTAGACCTTTACTCCAGTGCCAGCTAAACTTTACTGCAGGTCCTTTGCAATGACATGACGTTTTTCTTTGCATTCCTGTTCAGTCTACAAGCAGTTCTATTGGAGATTTTTCTTTGTTTTGTAGCTCTTGTCTTGACTTCAGCAATTCTTCTTAACTTTAATTTCTTAATTACTTTTCAGACAGTGGACATTTGCAAGCCGAAACGTTTATATATTGTATCTTTTAGAACATTCCCTTACTTTGGAAGACTTGGTCATCTTTACTTCCTAATTCTGTCAGCTGCATAGAGGAGGCCATGGATTTTGAGTGTAAACACAACACCCTGCTCACAGTCCAGGGATGGGGTGTGCCAGGAAATTACGTCATTGGTTGTTAAAGGGATAGTAGTGTTGAGTCTTCTGTATATTAAAATGAACATATTGCGCTATGTCTAAGCGCATACTTCTTTTGTAGTTAAAAAGTTATGAAGCACTGAAGACCCCCCACCCGCCCCTTTCTGGCCGGCTCCCACGAAATCTGAGATCAGGTTGGGCGCCTCGATGGCTGCAGCGCAGAACAAATTTCAGTAAGTATAATGGAAATCCTGCCCCCCTTAACTAAGGAGGGCAGGATTTCTCTTTGCTTACTGATGTTTGTCTTTTGCTGCAGCCATCCCGACCAGCCTTCATCTTCTGAATGAAGTGGGGATAAGGGTCAGGAGGTGGATCTTCAGTGCTTCAAAACTTTTGAACTACAAAGAAGTAAACACTTAAACATAGCTCGATTATGTTCCTTTTAATATACAGAAGACTTAAGCAACTAATTTTAAATAGTATTGTCTATCACTTTAAGGTGTTAAACTCTGGAATTGTCATCTGCTAAGGCCTAGAGTCTATTAACTTCTGAGACCTTACAAAAAAATCACAATAGTGTGTCAAATGGAAGGGTGCCCAGACATTTGCACATGCCTCATTCGGTTTTATTTATATTTTCAATCTGTTAAATTCAGCAAATAAATAGTAACTGATTTTTATTTTAATTTTTTATTTATTTATTTATTTAGGGGGAGGTCAGCAAAGATCCATTCAAACATCCTTTCTGCAGCTGGGTTACAGAACTCAAACATGACACTGAAAGATAATTGTGCCTTTAGAGACTACAACTCTTCTCCAACCACATACAGAACGCAATGAAATAGGTCTTGGTGGCAACCAGGCAAATGATATGACTTGCACTGAGACAGACTTTGTATAATGTCTTTGAGGTCTGCAGTCTATCAAACGGGATATACAGGAGGTGGCACGGTGCCTACAATCCGATCTTCAGAGCACGGGAGAGAATAGGCTCACTGAAACATTAGCAAGTAGAACTGCCTCAAGCGCTTAACTGTTTTCTGTTCTGATCTAATATTTACATAAGTGCTATTGCTTTTCGTCCCCCTCACTCCCGCCCCTTTCCTTTGTATCCCCAACAAACCAAAAAATCTTAATAAACCCACAAGTTAAAAATATTTTGGTAGCTTAATTGAAATGCATATATTTCTTATTGCATGTGCATCTGGAGCATGAAAGTCAGAATACAGATCTGTGAGAACGGTGGTTTTTCAGAAGGCTGGAAGTGGTTTTAGATGCACTATTCATTTGCTTTGAGGCTCATGTACAAAGATTATTGAACAAACTAGCTGCACCATAAGGAACAAATAAACTTTTCAATTGACTTAAACATGACTTATAACCCCATTAATTATAGAGAGGTCTATATAGCATTGCAAAGCAATACATTGCAGATCTCTCTAGCATTCAGTAGGTTAAAGTCTGCTTTCAAATAAATTATTGTTTTGGGAATTTGTATTTGTTCCTCAAGAGGCCTCTTCCTCTACATATAGTTGAGGGAGGGCGTAACTGCGGGGTACGGACCATCTTTTGGCAATATTTTGCCTTGAGATTGTCCTTTAGTGGCTGTTGGGGTTAATGGGCCAGGTTGGGGGGAAGATGTTTATAAATATTGCCCTTTCAGCTGTCTGCGCACTTTAGTTTGTGTGAGGCAGCCGCACGGGTGAATTTCTGTGTTCCCTCCATCCCTCACCTTTTTTTTGTTTTGTTTTGGTGTCACAGCGAATTTTCGGGGGTGGGTCCTCGCCAGGGAATAACTTTTAGCCGTCAAGTACCCCTAGCGGGTTTTGGGGAGTTAGTTCCCTGCTTGCAGGCTAACAGCGTGAGTGGGAGCAGAGACTCTTGTTGGTTGCATGTGTTTATCGTGCCATTCGGCAGTTGCTGAGATGCAGGCATAATGTTAACTGTTATTTTTTTAATAAAGCTGTGGCCTTTTCCTTCTCAAAAGGTGTACGTTTCTGGGGGGATTTGGGCCTTTGGTATATATGGGAGCGCCTTTAGGTAGTCATGGTGCATTTTGTTTGCAGAGTAGAATACCTTCCAAACAGGAAGTAGTACAAACCATTGCTTTCCTCTGCATGCTGGGAAACAAATAATCATAATATATCCTGTTTTTAACCCATTAAGGACCCATGACGGTCCAGAATTCCGGGATCCCCTCGTGGCTGCACTCTGTATGGGGAGTCTGGAATCGGATGCTGCAAAAAAAAAAAAGGTCCGTGGTCCTTAAGTGACCGCAACGTGCGTGCGCGGCTGGTCCTATAAGGGGTTAAGGTCTAGCAAATGGAAACCTTTTCAGAGATTAGTTTTCCTTTAAATCAGTGGTTCCCAAACTTTTTGACTCCCCCTTCTGGTTCTCACCAAACCCCAATTTCCCCGCTACACTTATTGAAATACATTTTAACCTTTTGCACTCTAATTTAATTTATATTCATTTCATCTTTCTCCAAACCAATATTTATAGGCTCCTTGACAAATGTACAATGTACATGGCAGACTGTTCTTTGAACTAGCCTTATCCCAGGCTTAACACCGTGAAGGTAGAAAAGCCTTTCAACCCCTGGAAAAGTCTCACTCCCTGCAGTTTGGGAACCACTGCTTTAACCCATTGAGTGCCAGAGGGGTTGTGCTCCCCTTTGGCACACAAAGGGTTAAATTCACCCACAGAAGTGAAAAAGTATGCCAATAATGCACTTAATTTGGCCATTCCAGCTGTGTGTGTTACATGTAAAGGGCTGCTCTACCGATCACTTGGTATCCTTCCTGCTAATAACAAAAACTACACACCTGCATCTTTTGGTTTCTTCTAATCCTTTTTCTTTACTCATCCTTACTTATTAAATTGTTTAATTTCATTTTAAACCAGAATGGTGTTTCCTTCTAAAGATCTGTGGTATGCTAATACTTTGCTTCAATTACATTTTCATCAATATATACTAGCAATAATGGCACAACTTTGCCTGTGCTGTTAATAAAACAAATTAAAAAACAAAACCAGTCCCATACAGTTGTATGTATTACTAAATAAACTTAGAATGTTTTTATAAAGGAAGTGTGTATATAGACAGTACAGAAGATATCCTAAACCAGAGTAGCCATGGTATGTGTTATGCACTGCATTGCAGACCTAAAGACTAGATACGTGTCTGGCACTAATAGGGTTAAAAATTACGTGTATGAATAGGTTTGTCAGGGTTTGGTGTTGATACTGGGCTCAGTTGCAACATGTGAGTTTCCTTTTACAGACGTCATTTTTAGAGCAGGTGCCTTTTCTCGTTTCAGACTGTTTGGCAATGCTGCAATGAATTTTACCCCCAAAACTATATGTTGTAGAAGAGTAGACAATCCTGGCTTTCATTCTATTTGCACTCCTTCATTTTTTTTGCTGCCACTCTATCACCAATCCCTCCCAAAACCTGCAGTAAGGCAGAAAAACACCATTTTTTTCACATGTGTATTTTAGTATTGCTCTGGATTTCAATCAGATGATATCTGCATATTTTTTTTTTTAAGTGCTTTACATTAGTGGTGAGTTTCATCATCTGAGTACGGCAATGCCCCATGTGCATAGGTTTGTCAAGGTTTGGGAGAGCTACTGGGCCCAGCAGGGAACATGTGCGTTTCCATTATGAGTGATGGAAAAAACTTAGGGTGCTTTGCTTCCCATTATATTTTGATAGTGTTAGATCTAAGGAGAGATGTGTTTTGAAAAAAAACAAAAAAAAAGATATTTCGGGGTGGAGTGGCCAAATAATAAAATAAAAATTTACAGCACTAATGCATTGTGCCTGTGTGGTATTGCTTGAAGTAGTCACCCATGCAGAGGCCAGGTTTGGAAGGGCAATCAGGACAGTAAGTGGGGGTATCTGTCCATATTCCCTTGCTGTAGCAAACCCTGTAGCACTTTTGTGGGTTTTTCTTTTGGGGGGTTGGGGAGATTTTAGAAATAAAGTGTACTACCCTGGCATTTGGTGGAATTATTTCTGTTGCCCCTAGAAACAAAAATTGGGAAATAAGATGGAGCTAATACTGCAGAAAACTAAGTTTTACAGTGGGGGTTTGCCAATTTGGAAATCAAAAAAGAATTATATACTGCAGTCTGCATCATGTAAATGGCATTCTTTTTGTACCATGTCCTACACTTTCTCATAGTGAGGTACGGCTGCATGAGTTGATCACATAGATCAACTCCCCCCATGTGCTTGCTGTAATCTCTGATGCAGACTGGCTTTCTTAGTACCCCCCTTCTACGAACAGAGACTGCCACAGTTTTGTCCTCATGCATGGTGAAAAGCATATAGACATCTTTTCTGTCCTTGAACTTAACTGCCAGCAGCTCTTATTTGCACAAAGCTGAAGACGTCCCGGTTTTTAGTTTTTTTGCTATAAGTTCTTTCGGTATCTCCCTGCAATTGCGCCTGACAGTGCCACAGGCCACGGTGTCAAAATAAAAAAGTGACTTAAATAAAAGGGGGCTGGTGTAGTAGTAGTTGTCAACATATAAATTATATCCTTTATTTAACAAGGGGTAAATTAGATCCCAAACTATTTTCCCATTTGTTCCCAGAGATTCGGGGCAACCAGGAGGGTCAAGTTGGCTGTCCTTGCCCTCGTAAATTCGAAAAGCCTGGGTATAGCCTGTGGCACTTTCGCACAATTTATAAAATTTAATGCCAAATTTGGAGTGCTTGGAGAGGATGTATTTGCTTGAAACCTAACCTGCCTTTATATTTCATAAGGGATTCATCTATACTTATGTGTTTTTGAGGGGTATATACTTGTGCAAACTTTTCCTGTAAATGATTATTAGGGTGCGAATTTTGAACAGTCTGTCATACTGGGGGTGTTCTTTTGGGAGGCACAGGGACTTATCGCTAAAGTGCATAAAGTGCAAAATCATTTCGTATCTAGTCCTGGTCATTGTTTTGGCGAATATAGGGGTATCATATGGGGTGTTTACTCCAGTAGGATCTAATACTTGTTTTTTTTTTACTATTCCTTTGTCATTGTTAGGGCCCAGAATTTCTTGAATTCTAAAAGGTCTGTGGGTTGCCATAGTTATTCCTTGGAAACAAATGCTGGTGAGTTGGCGGCAATATATAGGGATGCATATATATTGGTTTGAGACACTATTTCCCCCAAAAATAAGTAAGTAAAAAAAACTCAACATGGGTAAATCTTGCCACATCCACTTGAATTCCTCAGTTGCCTGTGAATTCAGGAATTTGTGGTCATCAATTGGCTGATGATACCCATTCATCAGCAGAAGTGGCAGGTCTTGGGACAGTACTTGTGGCAGCTCTTGGGGCATTTCTTAGGGCAGCTCTTTGGGAAGCTTTTGGGGCAGTTGCTGGAGCAGTGTGTCTTTTCTTTTTGACAGAAGGCCTTGCGTCATCACTAGATCTGCTCTCACTCTCGGGAAACAGTGATATCGAAGTCTGACGCAGTATCTGTGACTTCTGAGTCAGATGCCAAAAAAGAATACGCCTCTTCTAAAGTGTACCTCCACTGCATTGTATACACCTACTCTAAACTTCTATACCTAACTATACCTAACTCTCACCCAAACGGTCACTATTCCTATGATACATTTTTTTTTTTTTTTTTTTGTATTTTTGTTCCCCTACGCTACTCCTAAACTTAAATCTATCCCTAAGCCTTACCCTAACACACGTATTCCCTGAACCTACCCAACCCAACTACCTATCTAAACTAGCTTATAATATAAAATAAATTTTTTAATAAAAAATATTTTTGTGGGATTTTTTTTTTTTCCCCTAAGCTACCCCTAAACCTAAATCTAACCCTAAACCTTACCCTAACGCACGTATACCCTGAACCTACCTAACTCAAGTCAACTACCTATCTAAACAATAATTATTATATTTTTTTTCCCTACTCTGCTCCTAAATCTAACCCTAAACCTTTCCCTAACGCACGATGACTAAACCTACCCATCTGCCTACCTAAACTACCTAAAATTCACTAAGTAATCAGATTTTATTTAAAAAAAATAAAAAAAAAAATTAAAAAAATAAAATAAAAGGGGATGGGGGATGTACCACAGATCAGCAAACACTGATCTGCAGCAAACTGATCACTAATAGTGATCAGATGGGGGGGGAGGACTGTGTTGATCACTGCAGAAACACTGATCCAAGGGTTAATTCTGATTTTAAACTTTAAATTTTTTTTTTTCTTTCAGGAACACTGGAACAGCTCTGGAAGGATCTCACAGGCTGTCTCTCTCCACCTCAGAAGTGTCTAAGGTGGAGGGAGGCAGAGAGATGTAAAAGGGACAGTATTTACAAATTCTGTCCCTGTCATTCGGCTTTTGCAACATGTGATTCGCTAATCAAACAAATAACATGTTGCAGCAATGTTCCTACTGGCTGTAACCAAGTTCCCCGGTACCAGAGCCCTTAGTTACAGCTCTGCAATGAGTTGCGTACCCTTCTTGCACTCAAGGGGTTAAAGGATGGAAAAGGTGTGACAACCCTGGCATATCGGTTTTCATTAAGGAATTGAGGATTAAATACGGACAAGACAAAACCAACCAAACCATAGGGAGAAAATAAAAATCCCTAACCAATAGATTGATTCAAATGGGATTTTTAACCCCTTGAATTCTACACAAGTCTCCAGTGCATTTCTTCACAATTGTTTTGATACCTGTCTAGCATCCATGTGATTTGAATTTTTCTGTTCCATAATGTGCAGATGGTCTGCCCTTCTCATTTTATGATCTTTAAACCTGATATGTAATTAAGTATTTCAAACTTTTCACCAGTGTCGAGAGAGATGGGTTAAAAAAAAAAAAGTTAAAATAAGCAACATGCGGAGGATGATGCGCAAAGTAGAACTGGAGTAATTCTGGACTAAACCACCTGCACCATAGGGGAGAAAAAAAATAATTTATGTTTATCTTTTAAACCCTTGAATGCTAGATGCCTAACACGCATTGGCTCACAATGAGTTGGAGACCTATCTAGAATTCAAAGGTTTGTGCCAGTTAAGTCAATCAGTGTTTTTGGTATACTCCAGTTCTACTCTGTACATCTGCCTCATTGTACTTCAAAGAGTGACTCCTTGTGAACTTATATATTTGTATTTTAGCTTTGAGAAAGCAGTCTCAGAGCTGCAAAACGCATTAGCGTTTTTATACTGTATTTCAAAAACGAGTTTTATTAAATGTGGCTTCTTGATCCAGCCTGCCGTTTGGAGTGTTGTAGCTGACAGCTGGTGATCCGAGTGGAGACGGAGTAATTTCTCCACAAGCACGTTTGTCCGACAGCCTGATATCAGCCTGCTGACCATTAATACATGCGTGTGTATTTTTATTTATCATATATTTTGTTCTATTACAATATCACACCATTGGGCGCTCTCTTGTTTTGTGTTTTATATGTACATCATCTACGAGTTCCTAGCCACTCAGGGGGAGTGTGTTTTGTGAGAGCGGCCTCTACCATTTATCCTATCTTGTTACTGCATCTGGGGGCAGTCTGATATCCCCAGGCGTTTGTTCACTGATTTTGGTATATGCCAATATTCGGTCATCAATTTTGTGAGTACACACCTTCTGGGTGAGGGTGGTGGCCAAGCATTGAGACTCATTCATCCCGCACAAGGGTGCTTGTTCTTTTTGTCCCCCTTCTTCTATTTCACTGTTGTCCAATACAGGTTACTGGTAACTCTGGGAGGCGTCAGTCCCCTTTAAGTAGGCAGGAACATTCTCTAAATGTATGCAGGGGGGTGGAGCCTCCCTTCCCTCTCAGGCTGCAGTCCAACTTGCCTGCTTCAGAATTGTTTGTTCCTGTGTGTGAACACACCAGGTGGAGAACATCGCGTCAGTTTTAGCTTCTGTCAAATATGGAATACCGCCATTAGGCGGGTTACCTTTACTGACAAATGCCCTCTCCAAAGTGGCTAGCTCAGTGTCCAGGGCTTTTTAGTGGACCGTAAGCCCTGAAGGGGGAATATCTTGGTTACAAGTGCTTCCCCATGGATTAGCCTCTGAGATAATTCTTACTACATGGTGACCTGAAGACAGAGAAGATCTGCAGAAAGGTGAGCCACCCTTTGAGTGCTGAAGGCCCACTTGTCCCACAGTGTCCCTTAATTGGGCTTGTATTTGGGAGTTCTCATTGTACACTCTGGCACTCATTGGGTGTATATGTGTGTGTATGTGGGTATTTGGAGCAGGTTTCTGTGGTAACTTAACCCTTCCTCTGCTGGTTTGACAGGTTTAATGGGATTTTCTGGCACTTTTCTTACTGGATCAGTGTTTTCTCTATATGCATACATGTTCCCTGCATGTGTTTCATGTTTTTAACTTGTAGTTTAATTTATATTAAAATTGTGTACTGCGCCTTTAAGGCATGCTTTACCGCATAGACTCCATTGCTCCATTTACTTTCTGTGGGTTAACACTGTTTGGGACGTATCTCTGTAACCGCTTCACACAGCAAATTCAGAGAGGGCTCATTTTAATCGTCTACCCTTGCTCTATCATCCGGTTTATAGTTAAAGTGTGTTGGGGGCTTTGGGCACTGTTTTGGGGTACTTTTTGGGAAAAACTACATTTCCCATGAGCGCTTGATTCGCGCCTAATTTCTGATTGGCTCCCATCGCAGCAGCCATTTTGGGCACTTTTCTCAATGAGTATCCTACACAGGGCTTGGACAATCCTTTTCTCCTCTGTAGATCCTGGTATCCGGAGTTTATGACCCTATCTGTGGTGGAGCCATTTTGGCTCCCCTCTCGTCCAGCTCTTCTTCTACAGGGTTATCTGTGGAAGACTATGTTCTTTGGCTCAATTTGACGGCCTGTATGTTGAATCCTCGATTTTATGGAAGAAAGAGTTTTCTTCTGCTGTGGTTTCTACTTTGCTTAGTGCCGTAAGCCTGTTTCTTCCAAGATCTATCACCGTGTCTGGTCGATATTTGTGTCTTGGTGTGCTGACAGAGATCTGTCTCATGACTTTGATCTTCCCACTGTCCTGTCCTTTGGGTTGGACGGTGTTGACAAGGGACTCAGTCTGAGTTCTCTTACGGTTCTTACTTCGGCGCTTTCTGTCGTTTTCCAGAAACGCATTGCTATCTTTCTGAAGTCAGAGGTTTCTTCCAGGGTGTTGCTCATGTGCGCCCTGCCTTTCGGAGTCCGACTCCTCAGTGGGACCTTAATCTGGTTTGGGGGTTCTCCAGCGTTCCCCCTTTGAGTCCTTGGCTACTATTTTGCGCCTTTTGTCACGGAAGATGGCCTTTCTTCTGGCTATTGTCAGTTCGCCGGGTGGCGGAGTTGCAAGCTCTGTCCTGTACCCACCTTATCTGGTGTTTCACAAAGATAAGGCTGTGCTTCGCACCTCTAAGGAGTCTTTGATGTGGAACTTGGAGACCACTTTAGGCAATCAGGAGATCGTGGTGCCCTCTTTCTACCCTAACCCTTCCTCTGTCAAGGAGAGGGATCTCCACTTGTTGGATGTTGTGTGTTGTCTCAAGTTTTATGTTCATCGCACTGAGTCTATCAGGAAGTCTGACGCCCTGTTCGTCATTCCTGAGGGTCCTAGGGCAGGGAGACCGGCATCCAGGGTACCTTTTGCATCTTGGATTAAGTCTTCTATTCGTAAAGCTTACGAATTGAGGGATAAGCATGTTCCCTTTCGGGTTACGGCCCATTCTACCAGGTCAGTTGGGGCCTCTTGGGCCTACAAGAATCAAGCGTCTGCCGATCAGTTGTGCCGGGCGGCCACTTGGTCTTCTGTGCACACCTTCTCGAATCGCTACCGTGTGGATGTGCTGGCCTCGGCTGATGCCAGCTTTGGCTTTGGAGGCAGTTTTGCCTGTTTAGGATCTTTCTTTTCTGAGGTTCTCAGAGCTTCCTTACTGTTGAGCCCTGTTGGCTCTGGTTCAGTGTGCTGTGTAACAGTTCTTGGGGTCTGTTTTTACCTCTAGTCGGTGTCCGTTAACACCTCTGGTTAGTTGGGATCTCCGACCGGTTGGTTCATGGAGGTCCTGGTGACTTTGGGGGCCTTGCGCCTGGTCCTTGCCTCCTTCCCACCTCAGGGAAACTCAATGGTTGGACATCCCAGAGTTACCAGTAACCTGTATTGGACGACAGTGAAAATAGGATTTTAGTCTTACCTGTTAAATCCTTTTCACTTAGTCCATACAGGTTACTGGTCTCCCACCCTGTCAAGGGACCATGCTTGGCTCTCCTGTGGCAATACATGGGAGTCCTTTGGGGCATGCTCACAGGAGTCTTCTTTCCTTCTACTATCTAGTCTGGTTAGTTCTCAAACAATTCTGAAGCAGGCTAGTTGGACTGCAGCCTGAGAGGGAAGCTCCACCCCCCCGCATACATTTAGAGAATGTTCCTGCCTACTTAAAGGGGTCTGATGCCTCCCAGATTTACCAGTAACCTATATGGACTAAGTGAAAAGGATTTAACAGGTAACACTAAAATCCTATTTTACTACAGTGGCAAATATTGAAGGTGGTGAGGAAATTGTGTGCAATGAATGTGATATAACCATTTGATTGCTTGTATATACATTTGTTAGTTTAACCTTTGTTATGAATTCTATAGTAAAATTAAAGTTATGTAATGTAGACCATGACAGGTTGTTGACATCCATTTACTATAAACAGTAGAGAAGTCTTGTTTTGCACACATGATATTTTTATATGATGATGACGTGTGTGTTTGTATTGGGAATAATATGTAACCCTTCAACAAACTGTCTTTTTAAATGTACAAAAATCCAGATGCTACCCCAGTGCCCAGACATTTACAGAAGGTGATGCCATAAAATATAGAATATTTTTTTTATTTCTACCACCTCAAAATTAGCAAAATCTTGAAACTCATAGAATTTTGTACTGTATCCACTAGGCACAGCCCTTATGAGAAAACCGTGCCCAGTCAGTATGTTGACATACCACAATGAGGGCAGGAGCACATAAGAGCACCTACAACACTCTACAGCTTTTAGTAGAACATCTTGTTTTGTTTTTGTTTTTTTTAAAGGGATAGTAACCCTCCCAAACAACGTGATGCCAAAAGCGAGCAAACATACTGAACTCCCTTATTCCCATCTCTCAAACCTTTTATGGTTTGAGAGATGTAAGTCAAGAAAGATCTCCGCTCCCTCCCCCTTCTCATGCGTCCACTGTATAGCGGACGTAATGAGATCCTACTTCCAGGACCAGACGGTGGCTCTGCAGAAGCGCTGTCATCTAGATATCTCCATATTATTACTTCATCGGTATGGTCTAAAACTTGTGCCTGGCTTGCAAGCACATGTTGTAGACAATTCCGATGAAATAATTATACGGAGATATCTAGATGACAGAGCTCCTGCAGAACCGCCGTAAGTCGGTCGACCGGATTCTGCCTCTGACAGCTTTTCAGCTAATCAGGCAGAAAGGGGAGGGAGCGGAGGTCTTTCTTGTCTTACATCTCTCAAACCATAAAGGTTTGAGAGATAGGAATAAGCCAGTTCAGTATGTTTGCGTGATTGCTTGCTTTTGGCATCATATTGTTCGGGGGGGTTACTATCCCTTTAAATCCTTACATTTCAGTTTCAAGAGAAGGCACACCATGCATGCCATCTTGAAAGTATGCAGATTTCTACATCAGTTGATGGGTTGTTTCCCTTTTTAATCTTAGGCTGGCAAACATTTATAGAATTAGTATTTTGGGAAAAAAAATTGTAATGGAAATGTAAATAATTTTTTTAAAATAAGCCTTTTGAAATTTGTGGAATTTTCTTCTCTGTTCAGTAAGTAATCTCCTCCCAGGTTTGTAGGAGCATGGGGAGCAGAGATATGGGATTTTTAAATGGTCTGCTCCCATGTTAAATTGCCCAGTGTGAACAGCATGAATCAGTTGCCCATTGATCATCTTTACCCTAGGTCAGTTGTACTTCAAACATGACATTTCCAGGGGTACAGCTAACATTTTATGTTTTTCAAGGGTGTAATGAATGGTATTAAGATACATTTTTTGGGGAGGGGGTGCATAATCAGAATAACAAAAATAAATGTGCATAAAAATGTTAATTTATGGGTAAATATGGGCACCTTAAGGGGATGTCCGTAGTGCTCCCTGATTGACAACCATTGTCCTGGGGATATCACCCTTTATTTAACAGATTCATTAACAAAGGAAGTTGCTGTCAGGTGTATCGATCAATGTTTTTTTGCATTATATATGGCTTCCTGTATAGGGAGACCTATTCAAGCCTACCTTTAACTTAGTTTTGCAATAGCAGTCGTCAAGTATCACTAACAGTGCAGGTTAGTACATTTTTCTATTATAGCACAGGTGTGCAAATAGAGGATCATGAATTCTGATTAATGACCTGTTCAAGGACATGGAACTCCACAAACATGCACTGTTTGGGGTACTTGAGGACTATGGTTGAGCAACTCTTTTCTAGGTAACAACAAATATGAGGTGTCAATATGCCAAATGACTCATAAGGAACTCAAGTGTTTATCAGAGTGTAAACAGAAACAACTAGCAGTAAACTAAAATACCTGATTGCAATGTGAAGGAACCTTACCTAGATAAACCTGTCTCTTTAAAATAAGAGCCACTTATTTCTAGGAGGGGTTCCCCTTTAATACTGAATTTTATGTCTATGGAGGCAGACTTGACCTTTGTTGCTGGGCTTAAGACATTGAAGTCTTTTGAGGAAGGAGGGAAAACCTCTTGAGTGGGAGAAATTTTGTGGCCCTGGAGTCCAGCAACAAATAATCATTGTAATATTTTAATTAGAATGAATGTCATATTAATAGATTAATTTTAAGGAAACTATGTATATAGAATTGTGTACATCAGAACCTTCTGCCAAGAATAAGGAAAGTAGGAGTTCTAATTTAAAAGAAAAGATACATTGTCAAACAGCTGTCCTAGATAAATTCAAAATGGAATAGTACAAAAAATCTAATACTAAATATCTAAAAATAAGAAACTAGAAAGGACAAAAGTAATGATGCAATGGTGAATGTCTTTAAATCAAAAAATAGGATCTTAAATGTAGTAAAAATGAGTCCCAAAAGCTTGTATACTAAAAGAAAAAAAGGTCATGATAAAGTAGACTTTGAAATGCGGAATTCAAAAGTAACATTAAAAATCCATTATGATTGATGTAAATGAAGGTGATTAGATGAAGGTGAAGTAAATGAGTGATGAGAAATCAAGATGTAGATGAGTACAGCTTGGAAAACATTGTCTCTGTGCTGCAATCTGGTAACAAAATTGGCCTTGTCCACTTACTATTAGAGAATCAACAAACCAGAACATCAGGGAAAGAGCACAAAAAGATAAAAATAAAATCTAAATGTAGAGATTTGTTAATAACACAAAGTACAATTATACTGCACTCACATGACCTCTGTCCTGTTTTTTACGTGGACCTTTTTAACTTACTGGATCACAGCTGCTCAAGAACAAGTTTAGACGCCAAGAAACTAGAAAGGATTTCCAAGTGTACAGGACTGTTCCAGAGCACACCGTTCAATCAGCTGACCGAAAAAAGGACCCTATTGGTTCCTAAAGCCCAAGAAGGGCTCATCTAAGTGCAATATAGTAAGTTGTCTATTTTTTTTAAGGTTTGATTATTTATTTATTTTCCCCCCTGCTTTTGGTAGTTATAATTAGTAGGTGTCATTGTTCTGGTTCATTGCACATGACTGAACTACTAACACAAGGCCAGTGAATGTACTTGAGGCACAGCAGTGAATGGAAAGTGCAGAATTATCAAGAATTTACGTTTCACTTTGTTCTAACCCAGCTCTAATCCCCAACTTGTTATGTTTAAATAAACTTTTCCAAGCTTTTGCATATTTTGGGAACCAGTCTTTCCTCCAGAACAACATTCTTCTTCGTGTGTTTATAAGTGGGGCTTTCTTATACTTCCTTTCCTCTTTCCTTCTTGTCTTTCCTTTCTCCATTTTTTTTTTATTTTTTTTTATTTTTTTTTTTTTTTTGTGGGATTTTTTTTCCATTTTTATTTATTTATTTATTTATTTATTTTTTCCATTTTTTGAAAAGCTGTACATTTAATGTTGTTTTCTTCAGATAAGGTATACAAATGCTAATAGAACCTAGAATGCAAATCTTTTCAAGCGAATGTAAATTATACCTTGACTTCAGCAGCATCTACAGGCATGAGGCTTCAAGCATGCTGCAAGCCACTGTTTGCTTCCTGTATTCTCCTCCTACCAACTTCCTCCCTCTGAGCTGCTGCTGCTCCTTCCTGTGGAGGGGTTTAAAGGGCAGACTGAGGCCTGACTCAGATGCCCTTGCGTTGTTGTTCAAAGCAGTTCTGTTAACATGGGCTCCGTGTATGACCTGGCCAGTCTTCCTTCCATTCTAGTGCTGACCTGTGGCTCTGTCTGACTATTCTTTTTCCTAACCCCTAATAGTGAACATCCAATCTGGTGCAGACTTGTGGCTCTGGCTGACTACCTGAACTGTGTATGACCCGGCTTGTCTGACTACCCCCTCTGGTGTTGACTTGTGGCTCTGTCTGACTATTCTTTTGTCTTTTCTCCTGGTGATCAGACACCCAATATAGTGCGGGCCTAGGGCTCTGGTAGACTTGCATAGCTGACTGCAGACGTGAGTCAGTTTTCACCTTACTTCTACTGACTGCAGGCATGAGTCAGCATTCGCTTCTACTGACTGCAGGCGTGAGTCAGCATTCGCTTCTACTGACTTCAGGCGTGAGTCAGCATTCGCTTCTACTGACTGCAGGCGTGAGTCAGCATTCGCTTCTACTGACTGCAGGCGTGAGTCAGCATTCGCTTCTACTGACTGCAGGCGTGAGTCAGCATTCGCTTCTACTGACTGCAGGCGTGAGTCAGCATTCGCTTCTACTGACTGCAGGCGTGAGTCAGCATTCGCTTCTACTGACTGCAGGCGTGAGTCAGCATTCGCTTCTACTGACTGCAGGCGTGAGTCAGCATTCGCTTCTACTGACTGCAGGCGTGAGTCAGCATTCGCTTCTACTGACTGCAGGCGTGAGTCAGTGATATTTCCTTCTGACTGCAGGCGTGAGTCAGTGATATTTCCTTCTGACTGCAGGCTGTGTCAGACCTTACTCCTCATCGGATCAAGATCCTGGGTTCCTGTTACATTTCCTGTTCCTGGTTCCACTTGAGACTTCCAGTGGCTAAAGCCTAGTCTCCAGCACAGTGGTTTAGCATTGCAACCTATTATTTCTGATAGCAGGCTTGCTGGCTATTACCCTGTGCTTATTCCTATTGTATATATTGTATATATCCTCTTTATGTTATTTGTTAATAAACTGCATTAACTAAACCGTACTGATTCCTGAACTTCTCTGGGTAACTGTGTCATTGGGTTTTTCAGATAGGAGACTCTGGTATGGTGAGGATGTGTGAGAGGCCCTTTCTCTTTTCCCTCCCTGGGAATTGCAGCTTTGGTATATCCCCATGGTACCTGTGTTCCATATTCCATATTTAAAGTGTTCTTACCTGTTAAATCATTTTCTCTTTGTCCTATGGAACACAATTTTTCCACCCAGAGAATGAGACCTTCATTGTATTGCTTTCCTGGGCAGAGGAGTCCTCTTAGGGTCTTACATTCTTGAGGTTTTCTTTCCTTTCCTGCTTACTGTTTTTATGGTGCAGCTTCGGTCACACAAGTTCTGGTAGTTAGTGGGCAGAGGAGTTGAGGAGGATGGTGTCTCATCCCAAAGGCCCTGCCTTCCAGGAGAAGGGACTCAACCCCATGGTACCTGTGTATCATATGAACTAAATATAAAAGGATTTAATGGGTAAGAACATTTCTAAACCCCATGGATGCCACAGGCATCTCTAGTCCAAGGGGCTAATCATCCATTTTGTACAGTATAATAAATATCTTGTGTAGGTCAATATATTCCAAATGACAGTTACTAGATGCTAATCAGGCTTTGCAGTAGATTTTTTCATGTCCTCTTGAGAATGCACTTCATGATTGTAGCTAATTACATGTTTGTTCTGTTTTTAGAATGCAGCGCTATTGTGATAATTGTGTAGAATGCAAAAAGCTGGCAGTGTTTTTCTTAGATGTATTTTATGGCAACACTTTTCACTCAAGAGATGCTTCCTTTGTTATGTCACATGTGGTGAAAGTTGACATTCAGAACTATGGTTACTTTCATAGGGTCGACCTGTGGGATCGCACCAAAGTCCAGCATGCTGCAACTTAACGGAGTTCCATCAGGAGTTCATTAATGTTGCAGTAAGAAAGGGATTCATGGTTGCTCATTGCAATAGCAATACACTGCACTCATATATATATATATATATATATATATATATATATATATATATATATATATATATATATATATATATATATATATAATATATAATATATAAAAAAAAATGTATATAAAGCGATAGTATTGTTATATATAAAGAATCATTAATTGTGTAGCCATTAAAAATTAAAACTAAATGCGCCCAGTCCCATTCAGGACAAAAGTTCCCCCTCCCTCCCCTTCCCCTGACATCAGCACTCAAGCTGACTGCAGGGGAATCCGGTCCTGGGAAGTCGGAGACTCTTCAGCAGAGCTGCGATCGCGATATTGAAACAGAAATCCTTCAATGGAACCATCTACAAAGTCTGCTTGCACTTTGTAGACCGTTCCAGTGAAGGATTTCCGTTTCAGTAACGGGATCACAGCTCTGCTGAAGAGCCTCCGACTTCCCAGGACCGGATTCCCCTGCAGTCAGCTTCAGCGCTGACGTCAGGGGAAGGGGAGGGAGGAGGGAACTTTGGTCTCAAATGTCTCTCAAACCATAAAGGTTTGAGAGATGGTACTGGGTGCATTTAGTTTTAATTTTTAAAGGCTACACAATTATTGATTTGTAAAATCAGTGTATTGCTATTAGCTGGACATTATCAAAATGGACAAAATAATATATAATGGTGATCTGGAGACTAGCATCCAAAGGGATGAAGTATTCAACTTTCATAGCATAGGCTATATTTGTAAATGTATTGCTGTGAGTACCCGTAGCCTTTGACTGTTGCTTGTCAAACATCTAGCATGTAAAATGAGGTTTCTCTTCTCATTCAAGCAGTTTGGCTTTCCAAATTCTAGAGAGAAGCAGCCTTACAGGGGCATACCCAGGATTTACAGAACTGCTTTTGGCCAAATGTAAATATATAGTAACTATAACTTGTTTTATTGTAATTTTGAATTCAAAACCTAATACAGTTGCTCTTACATAGGCTGGGGGTGGGTCCCAGGAAGGGTTGCAGAAAGGACTCCAGTCCGAATTCGGAGTGCCCCACTCCGTATCAGCCGTGACATATTTGGGCAGTCTCTACTGCGCATGACTGCATCAAGCTCAGTCTCTACTGCGCATGATGGCTTCTGACAATCATCCTAGAAAATTATTATATAGGATCTCTGATCAGATAGGTGTCAGTAGCATGCAAGCGGGGTTCTGGGTAACTGGAATCCCCTTCTCGGTTGGTCTTTGCCATACAGCTGTGAACAGTAGATAACATTATAATAAATGGGAGGAACAGGCTTCAGTTTCACTGATGTGTTTCCATTTAAGAATGTTAATTAATTTCATTTGAAACTGTTTTTCTTAATAGTTGTATTTCCTTCCTATTGTTTCAGTAATCATATGTTGTAGATCTAGGGTGTCCAACATGCATCCCACAGGTCAAATGTGGCCTGGCTTACGTGGCCATCTAGGATTTGTTTAACAAAAAGCATTTGTTTACCTAATTATCACTTATGTACTTGTAGGTCATTAACCCCTTAAGGACCAAGGACGTACATGTATGTCATGGGTTTCAGGGCTCCCCACATGGCTGCATGCCGTTCTGGGAGCCCTGAATCGGATTCCAGAAAAAAAATGCTCCGTGGTCCTTATGTGCTGGTTGCTTGTGTTCTCAGACCGTCCTTAAAGCCTACTAACCATCTGCCTGCCGCTACTGTACAGTGTAATAAAAAATGGCTGTTGCAGATCAGTATTCTGACTGCATGTATTAATTAAAGGGGAACATTCACATCTGAAAAACTTTTTACCATATGTTTAACTATGGAACTAGGATTAGGAAACTTTTTTTTTTTTCTCCCCTCCCCCCCCCTTTTTTTTTTTTCTTCCATTTACGTACTTCTCAATATTTTTAGTCTTCAAGCTGCGCACTTCTGCATTATGTGGCACATTGAATCTTCCCAGCTTCCCCAGGGAGCGCGTTCACACTTCCCTTCAGTGTGGTGTGAATTGCTTGCATCTTTACAGCAAGCTCCGTTTATCATTATACTGAGGTTCCATATCCATACCTGGAAACTCTAAGGGTTTGACCCTGAGACTCAGGGTTTTGATCCAAATCTTTGTGTGAAGGGCCAAATTCTCAGGGTGACAGAGTCCAGTGTTTCCTACTATCTGATTTGCACCAATTTACTGCTTATTTACTGTCCAAATTAGTGACATTTCTACCAGAAAACCAGTGGCAGAAGTCCTGCTTGTCTTTTTGAGTGTTTAAGAAGTGATACCTTAGAAGTGTAGCATGTTATAGGTTCCATTAGGATTGACTGGAGCATCTCTAGTTTAGACCACACATTGACATAGCATGTAAAGCCTACTTTCTTGGGAGCATTAAGAGTTAATATTTCAAAAGTTCCCAGGTATGTCCATATCTAATTTTTAAGCTGAAGTGGGTAAACAAAAATACTTCCTCACTCCAAAAGGCAGTCAGATATTTCCCTGTATCAACATCTTTTCTTCTTCGAAACAATTGGCTTTCAATATTATTCTGAGCTAGAAAGGTATCCAGTACATATTGACAGTGCCTGCAAATACAGCTTCCTTCAATAAATTCTACAACTTTACTGTGAAAAAAATATCTGCATTTGTTTATCAAAAGCAGCTTTCCTCTAGCCTTAATGGATGGAGTTGTGTTTTTTGCTCAGCTCTTTCAGTAAATAGCTCCTCATATTTATTTTTATTTGTATTGACTGTGAATATTTTTCTAGCTGGTGATAGCACACCATCCCTTAAACGTCTTTTCTGTTGTGTGAATAAACAGTTTGTCTACTCTCTTCTATAGCTCAGATCCTAAAGTACCTTTTATCAGTTTTTTTTTGCATGGTGCTACATATTTCCAGTTTGTTTGGTTGTTTAGTGTACTCCATAACCTAGATGAAGCCTTGCCAAAGACTTGTAAAGAAATGTTATTGTAGTTCCATCCCTCTTTCCTCTTTTTATGCATATACCCTATTTGCTCTTGCTTTTTCTAACAAGGAGTCCCAAAGTACTTAATTTAATGTAATGTAATGTAATGTATCATGCTTGTTTTTGCAACCGAAATACACAATGTTAAATTTATCTAGATTACACTTCATCTGGCACTTTTCTCGTTTGTTCGGTTTATCCAAATCTTTCTGCAGAGAAGAAAAACCTCCTTTATATGAATTTCCTTGTAATGTTTAGTGCCATCAACAATGACTGAACTGCTACTTTCAATAATCTCCAAGATCATTAGTAGTGTTGAGCGAGCGTGCTCGGCCGATGCTCGGATCGGCTCGAGCATCGCTCTGCTCGGCACATGGCGGTACTCGTACGAGTACCGCCATGTGCTCGCCCGACAAGCTCGGGTGAAGAGGATCTGTGCCGGAAGAGGCACAGATCCGAAGAAGCTCCGCTGGACCACCAGGGAATGGAGGTACGGGGGCATTGCGGAGATGAAGGGGGCATTGCGGACATGAAGGGGGACATTGTGGAAGAGGGGCATAGACTCTATGCCCCTCTTCCACAATGTCCCCCTTCATCTCCGCTATGCCCGTCTTACACAATGTCCCCCTTCATGTCCGCTATGCCCCTCTTCCACAATGTCCCCCTTCATCTCCTCTATGCCATAGAGGAGATGAAGGGGGACATTGTGGAAGAGGGGCATAGCGGAGATGAAGGGGGACATTGTGGAAGAGGGGCATAGAGTCTATGCCCCTCTTCCACAATGTCCCCCTTCATCTCCGCTATGCCCCTCTTCCACAATGTCCCCCTTCATCTCCTCTATGGCATAGAGGAGATGAAGGGGGACATTGTGGAAGAGGGGCATAGCGGACATGAAGGGGGACATTGACCAGGCACCCTCCGCTCATCAGAGCAGGGGGTGCCTGGTTTGATGCTCGAGTGCTCCCATTGTATTCAATGGGGCTCGGGTGCTCGGCCGAGCACTCGAGCAGCAGGGGGTGCTCGGTCAGAGCACCCGAGCACCCGAGCATCACGGTGCTCGCTCATCACTAATCATTAGTAAACAAATTTAAAATGGATTTGGCCCAGAAATGTACCATGTGGCAACTTTAAATCAATTTGAAAGTCCCATTTACAGCAATGTTTTGCATTCTATCATGTTAACCAGTTCTCTATCCATACACAGATATTACCTCTCAAGATCCTCTTAATCATACCTGGGAACTTCCAGCTGAGGGCTACCCGGACGCTAACCTAACGCTAACGCTAACCGCGTCAAAAAGGGGCGGGGCTTGACGCGAGCGGGGGGGTGCTTAACCCTTTGAGTTTCAGAGTGGTACGGAATGCATTGCAAAGCAATGCATTCTGTACCACTCTGGCACTCAAAGGGTTAAAAATGTCACACAGAAGGCTGGGGACGGAGGAACAGCGGGAGAAAGAGTGTAAGTGGGTAGAGTTTCAATAGAAACTCCCCACATCCGGAGGAATCAGCCTCTGCCCCGGAGACCCGGTAAATCTCTGTCAGAACCGGAGTCTCCGGGGCAAATCCGGAGAGTTCCCAGGTATGCTCTTAATTTATGCAGTAACCTATTGTAGGGCACCATTAGCAGAGGCGTAGGGCTGGACGCGGGGCCCCCAGAAAGTTTTGACCATTATATAATATTGGAAGCTTTGGGGCCCTCAGACAGCGCAGTAGGCTGGCTTCACTTGTTGCTTAACACTTTGAGTGCTAGAGTGATATCCAGCTCATTGTTAAGCATTAGTTGGATACCCCTCTGGCACTCAAAGTAGAAAGCTTGTCATCATACCAGCCAACTGTCCCAATTTACGCAGGACAGTCCCGGTTTTAGGGCCTAAACCCCCTGTCCCGCCAGCATTACACTATTGTCCCGCTTTCCTGGCCTCTTGCCCACTTCATACATTTGCCAATACTGTTCTGGCAGCCTTAGCCACACTGCACTGAAAGGAGAGATGCCTAATGTGCTGCACATGTGTGTAATGCATGTAATGCTTGTTATATGCGCACGCACACCCTTCACCGCGTACTTTGGCTGCATTCAAAGCAAGAAGTCTGTGAATACCCAGCGATGCACCGGAGAACTACTTGAGCTGTCTCTCGTTATCAATCCTCCTGTCTCACAGGTACAGTTGTGACTGTCTCGCAAATTGAATTTGAATACCGTCTCGGGAGCGGCGCCGCATCAGTTCATTGCATGGGGGGGGGTCATGGCCACGATATGTGCTGTTTGTAGACGAGATGGTTAGCTGCCTGCTTCTCACAGACTGCTTTCTTATTAAATGGAGATTGGTCTTTGTGAAACTTTGATGCATACATTGCAGGACATGTTTATTTTCAGCAAGCAAAGTTGCCCTGAGTGATGAACCGGGAAAAACACTAGAGAGAACAACCCCATAGATGACACTGATACCACAACTTTTTTTTTTTTTTTTTTTTTTGTATGGGCAGTAAGCTTGTTAACATGCAAGTGTGAACAAGTCCTCAGGTTTTCTTCCCTTATTTATTCTTTAATGCAGTTTATTATTTTAGAAATTCATAAAGAAATGCATACCTCCCAAGTGTCCCTATTTGAGGGACAATCCCTCTCTCTTTCCAAGATGAGACAGTGTGGTGTATATATGTGTATCAATTTGCTCTGCAGCAATAAAACTCACATTTAAACTTTGGTACATGTGTATATATATTTGTGCAAATAAAAACTTTAGTCTTGCTCTAAATAATTTATTCGGTAACAAAAAGGTGTCAACAGGTAATGAAATAACCTCGGTAATGCTCCGTCCATTAGCCACACCCACCTAAAAGAAAAGTGTCCCTCTTTAGCTGTTTGAAATGTTAGGAGGTATGTGTCACAGAACCCAGTGAGTCTATGTGCACTAACTGCACTGCTCTGCTCACCTTCCTGCCAAAGAAGTCTTGCAACTTGACATGCGAGGTGACATCACGGCATGCAGCCGCACGCGCTGCTTATATCCTGGGAACACTATTGTGTGGCCTTGTGGTTTCATGCAGGCTCATACAGGGAAGGAGATGGACTTGGATCCCAGAACTGTATGTGTGCGAGCGAGCTAGAGAGAGAGAGACCCTCACAGCAGGGATCCGGAGAGAGGCATGTATTTTGGACTACGGGTGGGGGGGTGCAGGTGAGGGCCAAAGCATGAACAAATGATATGTGCAATGGGCTATAAAGGTGGGAAAGAGGGGAATGAGTGAGGGAAGAGATGCATACACAGTCTGGTAATGAAGCTACAAAACCGAGGCTATAAAAACTGCTGCTTGCACACACTTAGATGGAAGGAGGGAAGCATGTTAGGAAAAATGTGAAGGGTCATTAGACTCACATTAAAGGGATAGTAATGCTTTGTTTTATCTTTATTTTATTTTGTAGGCATTAAAAAAACATGAAGAATGATATAAGTCTTATCTCTCAAACCTTTATGGTTTAAGCGATATTCACAAGCAAAGTTTCCCCCTCCCGCCCCTTTTTCCTAGTGTAAGCCATCTCTTCTCAGATGTGAATCTGGTTGTAAGACCAGACAGATAACAGCAGGGGACAATCTTCTTTGTATGAAAACAATGAAAGCACTCCCCCCCCCCCCCCCCCGACAAGTTTTTCAGCTTTTTCCCTTATCTTAATTGAAGATTGTCCCTCTCTGCAGTCTACCTGGGCACCTCCCTTCTGATCTGGCTGAACGGGGGGGGGGGGATACTTTGCTTGTGAATATCTCTTAACCCATAAAGGTTTGAGAGATAAGACTTGTATCATTCTTCATGTTTTTTTAATGCCTACAAAATAAAATAAAGTTAAAACGAAGTATTACTATCCCTTTAAGGATAATAGTTAGGGGCTGAAGGATTTCAGGGTGTATTATTTGCAAATAGTATGGGTTACATCATGCACTGCAGAGGTCTCTGGGAGCACTTGTACCATATCAGGTGCTCGAGGAGTGAATTTGTTGGTGGTTTCGTAAACATGGGACAATACATTAATTTCCTGTTCCTCCTGTCCTAGTTTTCTATGGATTATGTGGAATGGTATGCTGCCACAAATGGTGAAACATGTAGATTTCTGATTTTCTTGAGATGGGGTAAACTAAAGTGTCTTGGACATGGCAAATACTGTAAGATGTCTTGTCGTAGTACTGGGTTCAGGTTTGAGAGTAGTGGCAGTGCTGAGTTCAGGAACGATAGCGATGAGCTACCAAGTGATTAGGGTGAGTTGCTGCAATACATTAAAGGGGAGCTTTCACTCCCAAGCAAGTTCATGTAATTGGATGCCTATTGAAGAGCTTATATGGGTTTTTATTTATTTTCTATGTAGTAGAAATAGCCTTTCCAAACTTTATTTTTTTGAAGATCTGTTCGGCACAGAGCTGTGTGGCACTGGTTGACTGCTCTTGGAATTATCTTTTTGAGCTTAGATTCTGGTATTTTCTGATGGTATCCAAAAGGAATTGCAGCCGACTTACTCATTCTGTCCCTCAC
Source organism: Rhinophrynus dorsalis (assembly GCA_037306005.1). Lineage (NCBI taxonomy): Eukaryota > Metazoa > Chordata > Amphibia > Anura > Rhinophrynidae > Rhinophrynus > Rhinophrynus dorsalis. The sequence continues at coordinate 166,679,793 of CM074718.1, forward strand.
ACACTCATTCCTCCACTTGCAGCGGGTTGTTCAGATAAAACAAGAATTCGGGTAATACACAATTTCTAAATGATATACATGGACAAGGGGAGGTAATTACTGGCTACAAAGTGGACTTCTTCTTTATTTATATATCAGAAAGGCCTGCAGAGCATTGTGAGACCTGTAGCCTACAAGGGGTTATCTTTTGTTAGCAAGGATTCAGAGGAATTCACTAAATCCCAGAAGAATGTAAAGGTTTTTTTTTTTTTTTTTTTTAATCAATGAGACTAATATTTAAGCATAAAAGTGTAGCCAAATAAGTGCACAATACCCTACTGGGTTCAGTGTTTTGTGGGTCTTCTAACATGTTCTAGTGATGTTTCATGTACTTTTAATTCACAGTTTCAACTTTTAAAAAAAATTGTAAAGGTGCGCTTTACCGCATAGACGCCATTGCTCCATTCACTTCTATGGGACTGTACAGTTTGGGCCATATCTCTGCATATCTCGTAGCGACTTCAGGGATGGCTTATTTTAATTGTCTGCCCTTGCTCTGTCATCCGGTTAACGTTTTAAGTGTGTTGGGGGGCTCAGGGGACTTTGTGCACTGTTGGGGTACTTTTTCTTGGAAAACTACATTTCCCATTAGCGCTTGCTTCATGCGCTCATTTCTGATTGGCTCCTGCTGTGGCAGCCATTTTTGTGCCTTTTCAAGGATGAGTATCCTATGCAGGGCTTGGACTCTCCTTCTCTCCTCTGCAGATTAACCCTTCGCCTGTCAGATAAGTATATTGTAGAGATTTCTGGGGTGAAACTTTAATCTTGCACACTGTATTTGGGTGATTTCTTACACTGTAAATGTTTTTGACACTGTGAGAATGTCTAATCCGTTGGAGCTGGGGGCCAGGCCTTAGACTAAGGACGCAGGGGTCTCTGTGTCCCCTATTGCGTGTTGTTCCTTATGTCATACACGGTTACCTAGAGAATTCTCAGGACATTTATGCCCAGCATTTTCTGATGTCCCTGAGTCTCTCCCAGGGACCTCCAGCCATGCATTAGAGCCAGTTTGGGTGCAAGAGTTCAAGGCTGCTACTAGAGACCTTCGGTCTACTTTACAATTCTTTCCATCCCAGTTACAGGGGGTCTTCCACTCATGGCAGACCCCTTCTTCCGTCAGAGCTTCCCTGCCGAAACCGCAGGGAGTACCTGATGTATCAGATTCCTCTGAGGAGGAACTCTTCATGGATTCAGATGTTGAGGAATGTTCTGCTGTGGGCTCCTCTTAATTTTTTGGGGACCCCTTTGAGGCTGATCCTGAGCCCTCGGCTGAGGGCCTGATCAGGGCTGTCTTAACCACTCTAAACATTCCCTTAGTCCAAGAGGTTTCTTCATATCCCTCTGATGTTTTTCAGGAGCCTAAGAAGTGCCTTACTTGTTTTCCACCTATCCCCACTCTTGACCGCCTTGTGTCTGTTGAGTGGAAATCTCCGGACAGGAAACCTTGGGTTTCCAAGAAATTTGCCAAGCTTTACCCCTTCTCTGAGGCGGCGCTTGCTCAGTGGGTTCATCCGCCCAAAGTGGATGCTGCTATCTAAGTCTACTGCCTTGCCAGTTTCTGATGCATCCAATCTGAAAGACTGGACTGACAAGAAACTTGAGGTTTCCCTCAAGTCCATTTTTGCCACTGCTGGTACTGCCATGCGGCCAGCGTTCACTGCGTCATGGGTTAACTGGGCCATTGCAGTCTGGACTGAACAGCGCACTCTGGCTGTCTGTCAGGGTGCTCCTACTTCGGAAATGTTGCGGCTTCTTGCCAACATTTCTGAGGCCCAGCATTATGTTTCTGCTGCCTTTTTTGATGCCATCCGTTTGGTGGCAAGGGTTTCCACCATGTCTGTGGTTGGCAGACGAGCTCTTTGGCTCAAGATCTGGTCTGCTGACACTGCTTCCAAGAAAGCCTTCCTCTCCTTGCCTTTTCAAGACGCATCATTGTTTGGGCCAGATCTTAAGGATCTGATTAGTGAGGCCAAAGGGTGTAAAAGTATCCTTCTGCCTTTGGTCCCCAGGAAGAAAACGCCTCTCAAGCGTAATCCTTTTTTCATACCTTCCAGACTGAGACACGTCCTGTGAACAAGGCAGTTCCCTCAGCTCTGTGTGCCTCCTCCAAGCCCAAACAGCAATGGAAGCCCAAGGTCACTTCCAAGCCTTCTTCAGCATGACTCGCCGAACCCTTTTCTCCACTCAGCTGTGAGTGGCTGTTTGCATCACTACCACAGTGTCTGGGAGGATTCAGTGGCAGACCCGTGGGTTTTACAAGTGGTTGCAGCGGAAGGGTACAGGATCCCTTTTGTCTCTCTTCCTCCCTTTTTGTTTTTTTTTTTTTCCCTCTCATACACCCCAGGACGCAGAGAAATGCCATCTGTTCAATGGCGCTATCCAGGCCCTTTTGGACAAGGATGTTCTGGAACCTGTTCCAGTTCAGGACAGAGGTACGGGTTTTTACTCAAACCTCTTTGTGGTCTCCAAGAAGGATGGTGGTTGTTGTCCCATTTTGGATTTGAAGAATCTCAATTCCTTTGTGATCTGGACTCCTTATCACCAGGAGTCCCTAAGGACGGCGATTGCTGCTATGTCCCGGGGGAATTCCTTGCCTCTCTAGATCTGTATCTCAGATTTGCCTGTGACCAAGGGCACGTTCAGTTTTCAGCTCTTCCCTTTGGTCTGACTACAGCTCCTCAAGTCTTCAGCCGTGTCCTAGGAGCTTTAGTGTCCGTCCTCCATCGGGACGACATCAGAGTTAGTCCATACATGGACGACCTGTTTCTGAAACCCCCTTTCTGCAGAACATCTCCATCAGCAGGTTCAGGACTACATTCATGCTCTCACCCATTACGGGTGGATCATCAACATTGACAAGTCGGATTTGTCCCATCCCAGCTTCTGGTCTTTCTGGGCCTTTTCTTCAACACTCAGCAGAGCATGGTGTTTCTCACGGACAAGGTAGCTCACCAGCTCGCCCGCAGGGTTTCTGCTGTTCTGGCTCATGATCCAGTTCTGGCCAAGAAGTTGTCATCTCTGGTGGGGAAATTCATCTCCACCATAGAAATGGTCCCATTTGCCATTGTTCACACCAGGGAACTCCGGAGGTTTGTGATCCAGGTGTGCAAAGGTCAGCCAGACCTTCTGAAGACGTCCGTATCCCTCCCTCATGTGGAACAGAGTTTGTCATGGTGGCTCGACCTCTCCAATCTACTGAAGGGCAGGTCCTTCCTGGTATCCTTCTGGACCACGGTGATGATGGTTGCCAGCCTCTCTGGCTGGGGGAGCGGTCCTGGGTCACCAGAGTGCTCAGGGTCGGTGATCACTGGAGCGATCTCGCCTTCCCATCAGTGTATTGGAACTTTTGGGGCGATATTTCATGCCCTTCGTCACTGGATACCCCAGCTAGAAGAATGCCTAGTCCGGGTTCAGTCTGACAACGCCATGGCCGTGGCTTACATGCACAAGCAGGGCAGAACAAGAAGTCTCACCGCTTGGTTAGAGATCAAGGCTATTTTGTCCTGAGCAGAAGAACCCATTCCTGCCATATCCGCAGTGCATATTACTGGCGTAGACATCGTCATGGCAGACTTCCTCAGTCGACACACAGTGGGCAGCGGTGAGTGGGAACTGCACCCAGAGGTGTTCACCCTCATTGTTCAGAAGTGGGGTCTTCCTTGTATCGACCTGATGGCGACAAGACCCAACCGGTTCTGAGGTTCTGCTCTCGCTGGAGGGATCCTCTAGCGGTGAATGCCATGTCCATTCCTTGGTTATTTCCTCTGGTCTAGATCTTTCCTCCCCTCCCCATTTTGCACAGGGTGTTCTGGAAATTGAGACTGGAGTGCTGTCCAGTCATTCTGATTGCTCCATACTGGCCTCGCCAGGCTTGGTTTCTGGAGCTTCTGGATCTGTCAGTGGCAGAGCCATTCCGGCTCCCTTGCCGTCCGGTTCTTCTACAGGGTTACCTGTGGTAGGAGGATGTTCATTGGCTAACTTTGACGGCTTGAAAATTGAATCCTCAATATTGAAGAAGAACGTTTTTTCTTCTGGTGTGGTGGCTACTATGCTTAGTGCCTGCAAACCTGTTTCTTCTAAGGCCTACCATTGTATCTTGTCAGCCTTTCTATCTTAGTGTACTGATAGGGACCTGTCTCAGGAATTTGATCTGCCTTCGGTCCTGGCCTTCTTGCAGGACGGTGTGGTTAAGAGCCTCAGGTTGAGTTTCCTCAAGGTTCAGACTTCTGTTCTCTTTGTTTTCTTTCAGAAGCGCATTGCTATTCTTCCTGATGTCAAGGTTTTCTTCCAGGGCGTTGCTCATACTCGTCCTGTCTTTAAGACTCCCGCTCCTCCTTGGGATCTTAACTTGGTTTTGGGCTTCCTTCAGTGCCCTCTCTTTGAGTCATTGGCTACTATTCCTCTACGCCTGCTGACGTGGACAATGGCCTTTCTCCTGGCGATCGTGTCTGTTCGCCGTGTTGCGGAGTTGCACGCTCTGTCTTGTAGACCACCCTTTTTGGTGTTTCACAAAGACAAGGCAGTGCTTTGCACTTCTCTGGAGTTTCTCCCGAAGGTGGTCTCGATGTTCCACATTAATCAGGAGATTGTGGTTCCTTCTTTCTGCCCTGACTCTACCTCTGACAAGGAGAGGGATCTCCACTTGTTAGATGTGGTGCATTGAGTCCATTTGACAGTCTGATGCGCTGTTCGTCATTCCTGAGTGCCCCAGGGCAGGAAGACCTGCATCCAAAGTGACAGTTGCATCCTGGATCAAGTCCACTATTCGTAAGGCTTACAAGCTGAGAAAGAAGCCTGTTCCATTTCGGGTTACAGCTCATTCTACTAGATCTATTGGGGCTTCTTGGGCTTACAAGAATCAGGCCTCTGCTGATCAGTTGTGCAAGGCTGCAGCTTGGTCATCTGTGCACACCTTATCAAAGCACTTCCGTGTTGATGTGCTGACATCGGCTGATGCCAGTTTTGGGAGGAAGATCCTGAAGGCAGTCTTTGATGCTTCCTTCACTTTTGAGCCCTGTTGGCTCTAGTTCATTGTGCTGTGTAACAGTTCTTGGGGTATTGTTACCCCTGTTTGGTGTTTTTTGACACTTAATTGTTTTGTTGGGCTATCTCTGATCTGATGGATCCTATCTGCTTTGCTGGCTTTGGGGGCCTTGCGCCTGGTCCTTGCCTTATTTCCCGCCTCTGGGAAACTCAATGGTTGGACATCTCAAAGTTACCAGTAACCTGTATTGGACGACAGAGAAAAGAGTATTTTAGTCATACCTGTTAAATCCTTTTCTCTTAGTCCATACAGGTTACTGTTGTCCCACCCTGTGAAGAAACCATGCTTGGCTCTGCTGTGGCAGACAGTGAGGGTCCTTTGGGGTCCTGCTCACAGGAGTCTTTTTTTTCCCATCTACTATCTAGTCAATAGTGTCTCAAATCTTACTGGAGCTGGTCGGCTAGCTGCAGCCGAGGAGGGAAGGTAGGCTCCACCCCCTGCATTCAATTCTACAATTGTTCTTGCCTAATTAAAATGGAGAATCACCTACCCAAAGTTACCCATAACCTGTATGGACTAAGAGAAAAGAATTTAACAGGTAAGACTAAAATCCTCTTTTCTTACACATGGAACAGTTGTTTTTGCCCAAGAATTACTCGGCATTTGTCTTTATACATATACCCCACTGTGTACTGTGCGGTGATATGCAGTGACATGAATGCAGCATTGCTACAGCTGAGAATGTGGATTTCTTTTCCCCTATGGTGCAGTTTGCATCTCCTCCTTAGTACATATGGCCCACTGAGTTACATCAAAGTACAGATTAGCTCCTGACTGTAGTTCTGGAAATAGTCTGCTCTACTTAAAGAGGTCATTAGAGGGCATATCTCTGTTCCAACCCAACAATGCAATGTATTGCCCTTCTGGTCTTTTGTGTAATGTTTTTACCCTGTTGGCTGCTCCCTCAGATTATATATAACGTGGGTGTGGAATATTGTTTGGGTGGCACATGAGAGCCCCTCTTTATAGTTTGCAGGGGAGCCCCTGCATTTTGTGTTAAACTTCTGACCATTATTACTGCATCTGCTTTCCTCCAATTATAGATCACTGTGCCTGAGAGTGAATCAATAAATATTTAGTTTAAAGGGATAGTAATACTTAAAATGTAAAAAAAAATATGTTGTAGGGTTTATCCCCCTGAGTAAAACAAGAGTACTCCCACTGCTGAGAGGTCTTTCATTCAAAAGTTATTAATTTTCAAAGTTGAATTTTTTAGGTGCAATATCACAGTGGCCTGAAATTGTACAGTGGCGCTGTTGCTACACCATCCTATGGAGATTTATGGTCAACTGACCAGAGTTGTCCATAGGATCGTGTAGCAACAGCGCCACTGTACAATTTCAGGCCACTGTGATATTGCACCTAAAAAATTCAACTTTGAAAATTAATAACTTTTGAATAAAACGCCTCTCAGCAGTGGGAGTACTCTTGTTTTACTCAGGGGGATAAACCCTACAACATATTTTTTTTTACATTTTAAGTATTACTATCCCTTTAATGGTCTTGCTACTACTGAACTGCATACCTTACACCCCATTGGGTGTATGCCATCGGGTCTTTGGGGTTATGCACTAAAGTGTGATAAAGGAGAGATCACTTCTCCAGCTTTATAAACTCTCTAAGGGCCATATGTTCAAAAGAAAAGTGGAGGAGTTCTGGCACAAACCATTTGCACTGCAGGGGAGAAATACAAATCCCCATTGATTTTAATGGAGATTTTAACCACTTGAATGCTAGAGAGGTCTCCAGCACATTGCAAAGCAATATGCTGGAGACCTCTAGCATTCAAGGGGTTAAAATGCCACTTAAATCAATGGTGATTTTTAAATGATCCCCTATAGAGCAAATGGTTTGCACCAGAACTCCTCCACTTTTCTTTTGAACATACATTGGTCCTGTGTTGTTCTATGGGGCCTATGTCCTAAGATCTCTCAAGCTGGAGAAATATTAGTGCTTTGGCACCAAAGAATAACTTAAGACTTGGAGAGTTTCACAGTGCAGAAGTGATCTCCACCTCTCTATCACAACTTCATTCATCTCACATAACCTTTTCAAGTCTGTTCTGAACTTTGTCCTCAGAAAGACATTTACATTGTGGAGGAAATTTGGAGACTCTGTGATTCCCTGACTTCTTCCATTGTTGCTTCCTTTGAATATGCAGAAGAAAAGCAATAGTTTAAGGTGTCAGCCATTGTCTTATCCTCACAAATTAATTCCTGTATTTTAGGGGGGGGCATATTAGCCTTAAAGAAGCTGTAAACTTTTGTTATGAAAAAGCATTGAGTAAAATAAGGGTAAAATGAAAAAACATGTTGAGGGTACTGAGAATCTAATTTCCCAAGTTATTGCAGTATAACCCCTTAACAACTGCCCGATCTGGCACGTGGGCATTTTTTTTTTGTTTGTTTCTTTACAGTGCCCTCTAGTGGCTAAATTCCAATTGGTTATTTTGTTACATTATGCTTGAGAGGAAAGTCAATGACAAACAATTCTCCATAAATGTAATAGTGTGACTTAGCAGTTTCTATCAGACAGATAGACCTGTCAGGAAGTAAATGCACAGTCACTTCCTGATTATTTGAATTGTTGTATGTTCTGAATGAAACAACTGACCGTGGTGGGAGTGCCCTAGTTTTACGCTGCAGGAAAAGCTGTAACATATTTAACCCGTTGAGTGCCAAATGGGTTAAACAGTTCATTACAAAACAATGCGTTGAGTACCTCTTTGGCACTCATTGGGGATATACAATGTGTGTGTGTCTTCAAAAAGTTTACTGCTTTAGTCTTTTTACAATACAGAAGTGTTTTATATATTTTAATAGTTGATGTTTGGGTTGAACACATGGTGGATTCTGTATTTGGCCCCTTTTACACAAACCACATCAGTGCAGCAATGAGCATTGATAGTGTTGCCTGTTATGAATGGTATAATGCTGTGCTATGGTGCATTTCACATGGGCGGTTATTGCTTTGTTGAATGGGCTGTGCATCTTTACTGTGTTCACTCACAAGTGCTGTAAAGATTAATCGAATCTTGCTGGAGATTGTCATACACATTGGAACTTCCAGATAATGGCTGACCTATGTAGCCAGTAATATTGTGCTCAGGCTTACATTTGCTAGCCATCAGCCACGTGCTGTCTATTAAAACTGGTGGTGGGGCTGAGGAGAAAGAGAGAGTATTTCCTGGCTACACAACTGTAGGGGGCTTCTAAAGTTCTGTCATCTGTGTGAAAAAGTCCTTCTTGTTGCAAAATGCCAGTGAAAAATATTGCCTCTTGTCCTACAATATTTGTGTTTATCCCCTGGAAAATGACTTGATATAAATATACAATCGGACACAAGATGTAATTTGTTCTGTGGTTTCTTACGTTTACACCCCCACTGTTAGGGATATTATTTATTTATCAGTTCGCTCACTCTGCAAGGGAAGCAGCACTTCTGAAGTAGTTTTAGTCCCCATGAGAGGAATAGGAGGAGGAAAATGTTTCATTTATAGATGATTGTATGTGTCTAGTTATTACATACATCTGGCAAAGTGAAAATGAGCTGCCTTGGCTTATGCCTCACTGTCTGCACTTACACAAGTATGTGCATGTAATGGGCCTGGTAAATACACAGTACAGAGTGTTATTGGGGGATGGATTTATTATTATAGGTAATTGTCAGCTACACTCATTGGTTTGGAACTACACCAAATACTTTTGATACAATAGCTGAAAGGAGCAGCCAGGGTTGTATTCCCCTAGACAGGATATGCAGTTATCTAGGATGCCACAATTTGAGGGGTGCTTTCAGTGTGCCCTAAACTCCACCGTCTGGTTTATGGTGGCTGTTGTTCCAAATTATGCCTTTTTTTTTTTTTCTGACTGTTACTTAACCCATTGAATGATACAGATGTCTCTTTACAATATGTTGAAGTTCTCTCTGGCACATAGGGGGTTAATAGTTGTGGGTTTTGTTTTTTTTTTTTTCTATGCAAAGAGAGAATGGTGGACCTAAGGGTGGTTTCATGTGAGGAATGCTACAGTTGCTATGGGTGGGGCTTAGGGCACCAAGGATCCTTGACTAGGGTTTGCTAAAATGTAGATCTGGACCTGGGAACAGTGCGGATTGATTCAGGTTAGTCTGCCTCAGCTGGAAAGAAGTAGTATAACTGGAATTGAAAATGTAACTTTTATTTCAACAATAAAAAAGGATGGTCTAACAAACCAAATGACCTATACCCAGGCAAGATAAAAAAAAATTGTCAAATACGTGACCAACAGATTAGGGAGTGGGGCTGTTAAGTGCTTGAATCTATAGAGGTTTCCAACTCCTTTCTTTGCAACGCATTAGAAACATTTCAAGCATCCAATGGTTTAAATGAGTGGTTCCTAACAACACACGTGCGTGTGTGTGTGTGCGCGTGTGTGTGTGTGTGTGCGTGCGCGTGAGTGTGTGATTTAAAAAAAATAATATATTTTATTATATATATCAGTTTTGCAGAAATGTAGATCTTTTCACTACTGTACATGTTCAACAGCTTAAAAAAAGTTGCACACAACAGGGTTAAATGATACCACTACAGAGTTGAGGAAGGAGTGAAGTGTTACCTTTCAGGTAAATTGTAATACTATTTAGCCCAGTAGTTTTATAATTAAAGGAACATTATAGTGAAATATGGGAAAATATGATTTATATGCTGAGTAAACCCAGAAATACTTCTACTGCTGAGAAATAAGATATTCAAATATTTGTATAAATGGAACTACCTACCAAGACCTCTAGTACCAATAACAGTGCAAATTTTAACACTTTGAGTGCCAGAGAGCTATGCAAGTATTCCCTTGCCTGAGCACAGGTGTATAATAAGATACTTTAACCCTTTGAATGTACAGAGAAGCAAGCCTCACTGGCATTCAAGGGGTTAATTATCATAAGCTAGTGATTTTTTTAACCCTTTGAGTGCCAGAGGTGTCTTTGCAATGCGTTGTGTACCCCTCTGGCACTCAAAGGGTTAATAATAAAAGCTGTTTTTCCATGGTAGAGTCCATTTAAAAGAACTTTTGGGGGTGCTTAGGGCAAGATGGAGAAACTTAAGTACAGAAGCTGTTAACTCATGGGAACAATGCACGTGCTGATTATTGTTCATGTGTGGAAATCTATAGTTTTCCTCATGTTAGATGAGTGATGGCATACAAACATTCATACTATAATCTGTTCAAAAATGTAAATTCATCAGGATACAGAACTGCATATGGCAATTAACATCTTGCAAAAGAGTGTAGAGCTCAGTAGTTTAACCAAGAATATCATAAACCAGATACAAGAAGACAAGGGCACTCTTATATATAACAAAATTTGATAGAAGATTCTTAAAAAATGTGTTACTCAGTTTTAAGTCAACTGGTTCATCAGATGAAGTCTGACACCCTGATCAGGGCCGGTTCAAGGATTTTTGTCTACACAGGCGAAGGTGCATTTTGATGCCCCCCTCCCGCCAATCCCCCCATTGCACAATCCACTCACAAATGACTCTGTTCCATTACATTAACATTAATAAGTTTATTCATGTCCATCAATCGCCACAATGCCCCTCAATCTACACATTGCCCCCAATCTCCACACTGACCCTTCCACAATGCCCCTCAATCTCGACATTGCCCATTTCCTACCTCCCTGGTGGTCTAGTGGTATGATAGGTCTGTGCTTCTTTTGGCACTGACCTTTAGAGCTGGAGCTGACGCGCGGTTCTCAGTAATGTAGAGAACTGGGAGATGTCCTCTCCCAGAGCTCTGCATTACTAGAGCACTGGAGAGGGATATGGGCTGAGTTGCTGTGGACGAGTGTCAGGTGTGACCCCTATAGTTACGCCACTGTTGCCAACGCCTGCACTATCTGGGTCTCCACTTACTCAGCCGATCCAACTGCAACGTACATCTGTGAAGCGCTCCTGTAACCAGACCTCAAGTGCCACTCATTTATTTTTTTGCCTGCTGCTACAGCTTCGGCCAGCGGGCTGTTTATTCCTCTCTCAGCGCTTCTCTCTCATTCATTTCTGTAGCTAGAAGGCAGGAGAGGAGTTCCAGCTCGTCTCTAGCTGCCTCACCCTTGCAGCATCAAAAAAAATGTTTGCAGCTCCCTCTGTTTCGGCGCCCCTCCGATGCGATGCTCTAAGGCGGCTGCTTATGTTGCCGTATGCTAGCACTGGCCCTGACCCCGATGAAAGGATCGTAGTATCCAGGAATGCGTTAGTGTGTTTTTAAATAACTTTGTTTACATTTTATTCATTTATTTTAAATTGACTACTTTTGATACCGATCATAATTTGTCCTGGTTCAAAGAAAACATATTAGTGAAAGTCTGGAGTTTCCCGTACAGGGGCAGGATCTATAATCCCTTGTTGCTATTACAGGTTGTTTATGATCCAACCGGTTGACTTAAAACTGTGAATATTGAATTTTTAAGAATCTTCTATCAAATTTTGTTATATATAAGAGTGCCCTCCTGTTCTTGCTGGTCTCCTCCTTGTTTTTAAGGTTGTTGCCCACGGAGCTGCTGTTGTAAGAATTATCTGTGTGGAGGGCAGTACAACACCCCCCACTTGCTGGTTTGCCACTGGATATCTCAAGGTGGCCATTAGAATATGTGAGTGAGTTTGCATCTTGATATCTATCTTAGTTTCAGAATCTTATTAACCCTATGAGCGCCTCTCTTCTGTTTTTCTCTTTTTGCCTTTATCTCCACTAAAGGATATGAAAGGTCTTTTTTTTACTTCCAGCTCCACGTGTTGCTCAATCAACTCCCCATGGCACCTGAATACTGTAAATCCTCATGCTTGGATTATGTATTCAAAAAAATCAATTTTAATAATATCCTACCTGATCTAGTCCAATTTGAGGTTGCATATAAATTATAGAACTCTAAAATAAGACTAGTTCATTTTAAATAAAAATTAAAGTAACCCTACATTTTCACATTACATATTCTGCAAATGCATAACATGTAAAGCCAAATTGCCTACACTTGACATTTTCCTTTTTTTTTTTTTTTTTCTATTTTCTAGAAAGCTTTTTCTATGGGACTGAAAAACTGGAGTGCAACAATGTTTAAAAAAAAAAAAAAATATATATATATATGGGTGGGGATAATGAAAAGTATAGGCAATTTGGCTTTGCATATTATGCTCTTCCTGAATATGCAAAGCCCAAATAAAATGTTACCCTTTCTTTATCCCTTTGAGTGCCTGAGAGGTACCCAAAGCATTGCAGCGCCTATATATTGTGGTAACTAGTACCACACTCTGCACTATTAAATATGGCTGGTTGGGATCGGGACTCCAGCTATTGGGGACTGCAACACCTATCAAAGATAGACTACCCCTGCAATAGAATATTACAGTTTTTTTAAGACCGAAAAAAAAAAATAAATAAATAAAAAAAAAAAAATGTGCACTAATAAATACTGATGGGTTAATCGCCTCTTGGAGACCCTGTTCCGTATTATGTCTCAAGCCCAGATCTGTGAGTACTTGCACAAAATATGGGCTTAACTCTTTGTCTACTAGATGTTTGCAATACACAGCAAATAAAAGCAGTGGAGACCATATGGCATAAAAGCATTTAATTACACTGGGACATGTTGACCTTTTGTTGTGCGTGTATACACATTTGCAAATTCTACAAATATAGCAAAGACTAGACCCCCTTATGTACACTCTATACTGTCCTTTTTGTATCTGAAACTGTGACCTCAATATCAGATAAAAAAAAAAAAAAAATATATATATATATTACTCCTGTATTGTGGTGTTTGATTCAGAGGAATGTTGTTCATCAGGAAGAAGAATGAGATGACTTTTAGTGGGTAGACTAATTGTACAGTCAATATTTGCTGTTCAAAATGTGTGTGTTGTTTTTGGGAATTAGGTTCCTTAAGCAATTACATCAACACACAATAAAAGGAAACCATTTTTTATTACATGAGCAGTCTTATTAAAAAATAAATAGACTTAGCAAATCTCAGTTTACCGTGTTGAAAAGCAATGATGAAAACTATAGATGTTGACATTCTTGTATAACCGCACAAAGGATGGTTTTCAGGAGCCTTAAGTGGGCAGTTATGTAGCAAATCTGCACTGTAGAAGGCAAATAAAAATTCCCAGTCTGCTAAATGGAGATTTTAACTCTTGAATGCTAGAGAGGCCCATATGTTGGAGGCCTCTTTAGTCTCCATGGGGTTAAAATCTCCATTTAACCCTTTAAGTTTCAGAGGGGTACGCACCGTATTGCAAAGCAATTCAAAGGGATAAATCAGTTGGTCTCTGGTGAATTGTTGTTTGTTGGCAGTGCTGCTCAAACATTTTCTTCTCAGGGTCATCTAATAAGCTATATCTTTAGGATGTCCCTGCCTGAGCACAGAAGAATTAATCATACGCTCCATTCATTAGAATTAAAGCAATGTATCCCCTTGTAAAAAGGTGTTACCATCCTCTTTGTTATTGAAGGGAAAACTTTGTTTTTTTTTAAAAATCGAACTAATTGTAAAAATATTCCCTTTTCTGTGCTGTGCACTTCCGCATTATGTGCACAGCACAGCACCTCGCATTTCTCCTTCCACCTCTCTCCCAGCTGCCCAGGAATCGCGTTCACGCTTCCCTTCAGTGTGCTGTGAACGGCTCATAGTGTTACAGCTGGCCGGCTCCAAAAGGGACTGACAGCGCAGGCGCACGGACGTCACTATGGCAAGATGTCCGTGCTTCCTGCTACTGTCTGCCTCAGAGTAAGTAGAAAATCTTTTAAAGTAGGTAGTATTTCTGGAGACTATCGCTACTAAGCAGCTAGTCGCCAGATGAAGACTTAAATAAGATGAAGTTTTTGCGGGGTGGTAGTTCCCCTTTAAGGTGGGTGTATTTTTTGTTATTTACTTATGTTGCTGCTTCCCTTCTATTTCTTGCTGTATCCCCTTTTTTTATTTCCCTCTCAATTTCTCTCTCATTATGTTTTGATATCACCCACATATCTAGCTGGGTCCTCCATCTCTAATAGCTCAAAACAAAGTTCAGATGCACAAGTGCAAAATCCACGAAACCTATACGCTCTGAACCACATACCCCTAGTACTTTCTTTTACGAAGATTGTGAATCCTTCCAACATTCCAAGAGACTGTTCGAAACACCTCAGTACTATAATCTGTCCATTACAAGAGACACATGCCAAAATGTGAGAGGCTCTGGGGACAAACAAGGACAAGTGGCTTGTTCTATGACTAGTCATTGCTTAACCCATTGAGTGCCAGAGGGTACACAACGCATCGCTTTGCAATGCGTTGTGTATCCCTCTGGCACTCAAAGGGTTATACCTTCCCTCATTGATAACCCTGTAGCAGGCTACTTTTGTCCCAGTCAGGCATTCATTTATAAGCATTTGCTCAGCTGTTGCAGCAGTTCTGAAAAACAGGAACTGCCCTGACTATCATAACCTAATAATAAATGTAGCTGCTGACAGGGCTTTTAAAAAGGTTTCACCTTATTAGAATACTGGAATTGCAGAAATATGGATCTTATTTTAGATTGTACATCAGACAAATGTACACCTCTGCCAAAGCAATAATTACTGCTAACAATTATAAGTGTTGGAACTTCATAAAGGTACCAGACAGGGTTTCACCTTATCCATTCTTCTCTTCAGTTTAGCTCTTAATGCATTGATCAGATGTTTAAAACTTTTAAAATCACACTAAGGTATTATTCCAAGTGGAAAACAAGTTATTGACCTTCGCAGACGATCTGTTATATATCCGTAACCCAATTCAATATAGAAGTCAATATCTCAGAACGTGAACTTTCCTTGTTTACAATATAAACTCCAAATATTCCTTTTATACATCTCCAATCTGGATGTCAACTCCATACATAGTGTAATTCAAGGCTTCATTTGGAAAGGCATATGTCCTGATCTTAGCTTAAATAAACTTCAACAACCTAAATCAATGGTGTCTTTAATCAACTCCATAATAGTCATCATGGCAATAATAGTTTTAATGTTGGGGGTGCATATTACCGGATGCACAAAGGGTTAAAATTTATTGTAAATTTAAATTCTTTGGGACATTTTTTTTCTTCTTCTAAAAATCACTAAAATTGTATGTTTTCTATTTTGTTAA
This sequence comes from Rhinophrynus dorsalis, assembly GCA_037306005.1. Lineage (NCBI taxonomy): Eukaryota > Metazoa > Chordata > Amphibia > Anura > Rhinophrynidae > Rhinophrynus > Rhinophrynus dorsalis. The sequence continues at coordinate 166,695,022 of CM074718.1, forward strand.
AATCATTCTTACACATACCCACTATTCTTTTTAAACATTTCTTAACGGTTTTAATGAACACTCAGACAATTTGGTTAGGTAAAACCAGCTTATTTATTGAATGAATCAAGAACATAGACCCCCTTCACAGGTCCAGACCCAGACAGTGCCAAGGCACTTCCAAATTTGACACAGGTGTAACGGTTTTATTTGACACTCAGACACTGTAGGTTAGGTAAAACACCGTTTTATTGAACAAACTCAGAATAACAATAACCCTCATGGGTCCAGTAATATATATATAATATAGTACTGATACAGGACAGGTTACAGTAATATATACCCACACGGGTCCAGTATATGTACAATTCAGCAACAACAATATACTGACACAGGTCAGGTAAAGTTCGTGTGATACTCAAACGAGGCAGCAATGAATGGGTTACTATTAGGCCAGAAAGACTGACAGACCCTAATAGCGCAAGGCCCTTAAGACTCTCACTCTGCAGAGAGCGCTCAAATAGCGAGTAATGCCACAGAAGTAAATGGAGGCCCAGGACAAGCGTGTGGACTGCCGTAGCAGTAACGGAGAACTGCGAATGTATGCCCAGAAGGGCACCCAACGGAGACTGCACGGATAGAAAGCCGGTGGAATATTGCACCTTCCCTGAAGGGGTTAACGAACTCTCAGACCAATGTCGACTGCCCGATAGAGAGAACCATCTGAGGCGCCCAGAGTAAGACCAACCTCAGCTTTATGGCAGGAAGAAGGGTCAAGTGTACCATGGTGCACAGATGGATGATACACACTGGAACGTCGCCCGCGCGACAGACAGATTACCGAGACTAGACTGCTAGGAATGACAATGAGGCAACAGTGACTCTGTCCGGAGACCGAGAGGAGCCTGGATGACAACCCCAAACCGAGAACCGGATGGGGCCTCAGGCAGGCCTTGATACACGGACAATGGAGCCCAACCGGGCCGGTACGCAGAGCAGGAACGTCAGTTGGGCCGGGTCAGTACACAGAGCAGCCAATCTGAGTTGGTACACAGAGCAGGAACGTCAGCCAGGCTGGGTCGGTACACAGAGCAGGAACGTCAGCCAGGCTGGGTCGGTACACAGAGCAGGAACGTCAGCCAGGCTGGGTCGGTACACAGAGCAGGAACGTCAGCCAATCCGGGTCGGTACACAGAGCAGGAACGTCAGCCAATCCGGGTCAGTACACAGAGCAGGAACGTCAGCCAATGCGAGTCAGTACACAGAGCAGGAACGGATACAGCAGAGTAGTCGGGCAGTCTGGGTCGGTACACAAAGATCACACAAGAACTGGAACAAGCGCTGGTAATGCAAACACCACGAAAGGGCACCGGAGAAGTGACAAGGCTCCGTACTGAAGGACAAATACTGGGCGGGACAAAGCCACTTCAACCAATAAGCATCAGCAGGAAGCAAAACTGACAGAATGTCGCCAGCATGGCACGGGCAGCGTGATAACAGGTCAGGATACAAATGAACAAACAGATATAACAAGATAAGTACAGGAACAATAGACTGGATAACTGGACCTCAACAGTACCACCTAGGAAGTTGCCCACAAGTGGAGGTAGGTACTGCAGGGCTGATCCCCAAAGGAACAGGGAACCTAGTGCGAGGCAATGGAAGCACTGAGATGAAGCATGGCCCAGGAAACAGGTAGCACTGAGCCTGACCCTAGTCTGCCCAGGAAGGAGACAGACCAGCAGCAAACGGTCTGGCCCAGATGACCAGGATGCCCTCAGTGACAGAACAGGCTAGAAGAGCGGTATAGGAAACCTTAAGCCACACTGTCCGGACAGGCCACTGACTGCGGATAGGTAACCTTAGGCCACATTGACAGGACAGGCTACTGACTGCGGTATAGGTACCCTTGATCACACTGACAGGTATAGGCTTTACCTTGATGGCGAAAGAACCCAAAGCCAATCCTGACTGGCACAGGCTCCATTTCTGAGATAACTGGCCCCGAAGGCAACTCAGACAGGCACAGGCTCTATCTCTGGAATAGTCGGAACTGAAGGCAACACTGACAGGCACAGGCTTACTCAGAAAAGCGTGTCCGGAGGCACAGGTGTACTCTTGGAAGGGAGATGCCCAACGGCAACACTGACAGGCACAGGCATCGGACACGCTAGGAGACAGCAAGTCAGTGCGACGTGGACAACTCCGCCAGCTCCAAAGAGCTACAACGGATCGGTACACAGTGAGAGAGAAGTAAGCCACATCCTGGATCTGTACACAGAGAGTGGAGTCAGCCAAAGCCTGGATCGGTACACAAGAGCGGTAGTCAGCCAAAGCCTGGGTCAGTACACAGAGAGCGGTAGTCAACCCAAGCCTGGATCGGTAGAGAGAGATCGGTAGGCAGCCCAAAGCCTGGGTCGGTTCACAGAGAGCGGTAGTCAGCCCAAGCCTGGATCGGTAGAGAGAGAGCGGTAGGCAGCCCAAAGCCTGGGTCGGTTGACAGAGAGCGGAAGGCAGCCCAAAGCCTGGGTCGGTACACAGAGAGCGGTAGGCACCCCAAAGCCTGGGTCGGTACACAGAGAGCGGTAGCCAGCCAAAGCCTGGATCGCTACACAGAGAGCGGTAGTCAGCCAAGCTGGAATGGACACAAACAGCGTAGTCAGGCAAACTGGGTTGGCAACGGAATAGGCAGTGAAGACTGGAGTAAGGTCAGGCAGAACCAGATCATACATGGAGCAAGATACACAGTAACAAACATCTGCTCAGGAACACCACAAAAGGGCGCCAAAGGTAGTCAGAACGGAGTATAAAAAGGCAACTAGTGGGCGGAGCAGAACCCAGCGGCCAATAAGAATCAGCAGGCAATAGACAGGAAGTAGCAATGTCGCCTGCACAAGGAATCACTGCACCATGATAGGTACTCTGTTCTATTAATCTTAGCGACAGTCATACATGATTACATTAAAGGATGGACATTTAGTTTAACTGATGCCACACAAGGCATATGATTTGCCTTTTTGTCTTCCCTTGGTATTCAGGATATGGAGGCTTTGTGTTCTGAAATCTCATATCCCTTTAACTAAGGGTCTCTGCTGCTTCTGTATCATGGGAACAGGGGGTAAAAAATTGAGCAAAAACTAACAATTTTCAAATTATTAAAACACTACTTACAATTGACAAGTTAACACTTTAAGGCCAGGGAGGTGTACAGCTCATTGTAAAGCAATGTGTTGCATGCCCTTTTGGCCTTAAATTAAAAGGAACTGCTTCTAATAAGAGCCTTGCCATTGCAAGAAAATCCTAATGCCCCTATGAATATTGCTTTTGCTCAAGTGATAATGTTTTGAGTTGGTCCTAGATATCTTTTTCTACGGAGGCAGACCTGACAGTTGCTAACAGGACCACCGACTCTAACTCTTGAAGGATGAGTGGTATGCAGCACATTCCTTGAAGAGATAGTGATGTTTCAAAATAATTGTAGCTCCAACTATTCTTTAAAGTTTTTGGGCCATGTAGAGCGGTTTCATCATTCTCTAGTACACTTATGGACTTTGTCTTCTACAGTTTGAAAAAAAACAAAACAAAAAAAAAAACTGCAGTTATGTCTGCCTCTATAAACAGGACATCTAGAAATGAATGTAGATATTATCACTGGATCAAAAGGCATAGGGGCCATTAGAAATCTCTGATTGTAGTAAGGGGGTTTATTATTGGGAGATATTGGCTTTCCATTAAAGCGTTAATCAAGCCAAAGGTCTGTTCAGACAGAACATCTCTCTCAACAGAAATAGCATAAACTGAAAGGTAATTGGGTAATTAGTGATCTACCCCAGTCCATTTAGTTGATAGTGAATTTTTTGTTGTTTTTTAAGCAAAAAAGGTGAACTGCAGGGTTTTTCACAATTCGACATATATGAAGAACCATGCTGGGTGGACTCTTTAACATTTTAAAATATATAAGGTATTTCATACAATAAATATGATTCCTTCTTTATTACAGGATATGGAACAGACTTCGGTGAAAAACAGTTTTTGGAACTCCAGCAAAGGCTGTTCCTTGCTGAGCAAGAAAATCAAAAGCGCTCTCGAGATCTGAGCACAGTCCTAGATGAAATTAAGCGAGCTGTAGCAGAGAAAAGAAATGCTTTTGAGAACCACACAGGTATGATTAATTTGGGGGTTGTATGACATTTCCTGGGTTCTCTAGGTTACTGAAAATTGGTATCTCTGCCACACAATCTGTTTTTTTTTCTGATTATTTAGAGAGGTCAGTGGGTTTTTTATAAAATCCCTCAAGTTAGTGCACTGCTGTAGACTGTATTTTGCTTAGCCCCGCTGTGAAACTGCCATACTATTTTCTCCTCATAAGTTCCTAGTGATCAGTTAACTAATGACACCAGGGCCTAGATTCACTAAAGATCGATTCTGTGGTGATATGATCTTGTCAATGTATTTGAAACACTTCGACATTTTGATGTGCACACACACACAGACATATTCACTTGTTCCCTTGACCACTGGTAATCACAGATCCTCATGTACACTGTCTGACCCTCTCCAACCTTTTCCCCTTGCCCAGGCAGTGGCCGTTGGGAGTTGTGGCTAGCAGTGGGCAAAGAAACAAGTGTGGGGCCAAGCAGTGTATATGGATTTCTGTGGCTACCACTGGGCAAGGGAACAAGGCTGGGAAGGCAAGTGGTAGCCACAAATCCCCATAGATGCTGCGTGACCCCCAGTCTCATTCACCTGTGAGTGCACAACATATATAATATAGATACATAGGTAAGGGGATACTTGTGTAGTGCTTGGAGTATTTTTATTATTTTAACCCTATGGGTACCACAGGGGTGAGCAATGCACATCCCTGTGGCACTCATTGCTGTCCATGGTGTGGAAAGCATTCTGTTCACTCCCCTAAGGGCCAAGTAGGGAAGCAGAGAGAATGCTATTCAATTTCAGAATTGTCATAGTGTTGGTGATGTGTGAAGGGAGGAAATCCCTTCCACAAATGCATGTCACAGCCCTCCCTGCTTCTGATTGCTTGAGGGCTGTTACTGCATAGGAAGGTACAGGGAAATACCAACTTCAACAACCTTTGGTGGGTGAAGTTGCGACTGTGAACTCCGACAGCAGAGGCTGCTATCTGAGTTTAGTGAATGTGTCAAAGAGTCGCATTAATATCTCAACACACCCCCTTGTGTACAAGACTGTCTCATTACGCTTCATTTCCATGTGGAAATATGCCATTGTTGATATGATGAATGAAAATTCGTAATCCTGACGGATTGATGTCAACGTGGGCATATTTTTGTCTGAGTGCTGGTGATGTAATGTCGTAGATACTTTAGTGAATACTATCGATGTGCCTTCGACACTGCTCCAACAGGACATTGACATTTTCAGCCCTCTACAAATTCTAGTGAATCTAGGCCCGTAAGGCCCTGGGATATGTAAATATGGAACTGGCTGAATTGATATGGAAACTGGCTGAGATGGGTTTCTCTTCTGTTTGTTCTGTTTGTTTAGGTTTTTACTGTAGCCATCATCCAATCCTTATGTGGCTGAGACTAATATCAGTTGAAACAATTTGTTATTCTAATTTAGAGGTACCCATGGAATAGAATATATAATCCTATATTATTTTATACTCCCAAATTATGGATGAATATTGAGCAGTGGAAGTTTAGATCCAGCTTCCAACATGCTCATGAAGTTAGAAAAAAAAGTGAACATCCTTAAAAAAGGCAGCACTAACATACAATACATGAATATGAATGACTGACTACTCTCACAGTGACTTCCCGCAGATAATTAAATTGCTGAAAATATATTTTTAAATGTACTTTATTTGAGAGGGGTGTTCTGCATTGGGCACAAGCTTTCTCTATGGTAGATGCTTGTACTGTGCCATTTGTATGGGGTGAGACGGTCTGGATGTGATCTATGTATTTTCTTTATAGTTGGATATACAGTGTTAACCCCTTAACGACCCTTGACGGTCATAGCACGTCATGGGTTGTTATACTCTTAGGGACCCATGACGTGCTATGACCGTCACGGAATTTCGGGCTACCCCGCGACTGCACTCCTTTCAGGGAGTCTGGAATATGAATAAAAAAAAAAAAATGCTCCGTGGTCCTTTAGTAACCGCAGCGTGCCTGCGCGGGCGGTCGTTAAGGGGTTAAGTACATTGAATAAGAACCTAAGAAGTTTTTTCTTGTTTTGCATCAACCCAGTGAGGACCAGTGGGGCATGCAGTGCATTGTTGTGTACCCCGTTCTTCAAGGAGTTATATAGGACAGTTTATATTTGTAGATAAACTTCTCCCTCTCTTTAGCCTTCTCCTTATCTCCTTTCATCTATTGTCCACCCTTTTTATTACCTCTTCCACCCACTCTCCTCCCCTCTCTCCATAGTTTTCTGCTCTTCTCTGGATCATTTCTCTCAAATATTTTTTGTCTTTCCTCTTCTTCCTCCTTTTTTTTTTTTTTTTTTTTTTTTTTTTTTATAAATAACTATTTCTCTGTCTTCCAATACAGGTTGCTGGTAACTCTGGGAGGCGATCTGCCCCTTTAAGTAGGCAGGGACATTTCTCTAAATGGATGCAGGGGGTGGAGCCTCCCTTCCCTCCTGCATCCTAGCCAGCTAGCTCCAGAATGATTTGTTCCTTGGTGTGTCAACACCAGGTGGAGAACATTTGTCGTTAGTTTTAGTTTCTTTATTTTTCTGTCAGATATAGAATACCACCATTAGGCGGGTTACCATGACTGACAAATGTCCTTCAATGTGGCTAGCTCAGTGTCCAGGTGCTTTTTGGTGGACCTTAAGCCCTGAGGGAGAAAATCTTGGGTACAAGTGCTTCCCTATGGATTACTCTCTGAGGTAATTCTTACTGCATGGTAACCTGAAGACAGAAGATCTGCAGGAGAGGTGAGCTACCCTTTGAGTGCTGCAGGTCCACTTGTCCCACAGTGCCCCTTCGCTGGGCTTGTATTTGGGAGTTCTCATTGCACACACCTGCACTCATTGGGTATATATGTGTATGTCTGTTGGGTAACTTAACCCTTTGTCTGCTAGTTTGACACGTTTTGTGGAGTTTTCTGACACTTTTCTTACTGGGTTAGTGTTTTCTTAATATGCACACATGTTCCCTGTATGTTTCTCATGTTTTTACCTCATATTTTAACTTTTATTAAATTTGTGTAAAGGCACGCTTTACCGCATAGACGCCATTGCTCCATTTATTTTCTATGGGTCAACACTGTTTACCCTTGCTCTATCGTCCGGTTTATAGTTCGTGTGTTGGGGGGCTTCGGGCACTGCTTTGGGGTACCTTTTGGGAAAAACTACATTTCTCATGAGCGCTTGTTTTGCGCCTTTTTTCTGATTGGCTCCCATCGTGGCAGCCATTTTGTGAGCTTTTCTCAATATACACAGGGCTTGGACTCTCCTTCTCTCCTCTGCATATTAACCCTTCGCCTGCCAGATAAGTCTATATTTAGCACTTCTGGGGTGAAATATTAATCTAACACACTACAATTGGGTGATTTATCGTACAGTTGGTTATTTTGACATTGGGAGAATGTCTATACCGCTGGAGCTGGGGGCTAGACCTAAGACTAAAAAGGTTGGGGTATCAGTATCCCCCATTGCGCATTGCTCTTCCTGTCACACAGGGCTACCAAGAGAGTTCTCTGGTCATTTATGCCCAGCATGTTCTGAAGTTCTTGAGCTAGCTATTGAGCTAGCTTGGGTGCAGGAGTTTAAGGCTGCGACTAGGGACTTTAGGTCCACTCTACAACTCTTTCCATCCAAGATACAGGGGGCTCTTCAATTATGGCAGACCCCCTCTATCAGATCCTCCCTGCCTAAACCGCAGGGGGCACCTGATGTGTCAGATTCTTCTGAGGAAGAATTGTTGCAAGATTCGGATGTTGAGGATGGTACTATTTTGGAGTCTTCTAGGTCCCTTGGGGACCCTTTTGAGTCTGATCTTGAACCCTCTGCTGCAGGCCTGATCAGGGCTGTATTGACCACACTCAACATTCTCTTGGTTCAGGAGGTCCCTTCTGATCCTTCTGATGTTTTTCAGGAGCCTGCAAAGCCCCTTACTTACTTTCCTCCTAACGCAACTCTTGACCGTTTGGTTTCTGAGGCATGGAAAAATCCGGACAAGTCTGCTTCTGTGTCCAGGAAGTTTGCTAAACTTTATCCTTTTTCTTAAACAGAACTGGCTAAACGGGTTCATCCCTCCAAGGTGGACGCACCCATATCTAGACTGTCTAAATCTACTGACTTCCCTGTTTCTGATGCTTCTGCTCTGCAAGATTGGACTGACAAGAAACTTCCCTCAAGTCCATTTTCGCTTCTATTGGCACCGCTATGCGTCCAGCTTTTGCTGTCACGTGGGTTAACCAGGCTATTGCAGTCTGGACTTAACAACTCACTACGGCCGTCCGTCAGGGTGCGCCTACTTCGGAGAAATTGTGTCTTCTTGCTAATATCCCTGAAGTGCAACACTGTGTTTCTACTGCTGCCTTGATGCAGGCCGCATGATGGCAAGGGCCTCAACTACCTCTGTGGTGGCCAGGTGTGTGCTTTGGCTTAAGATTTGGTCTGCTGACACTGCTTCCAAGAAAGTCTTGCTTTCTTTGCCTTTTCAGGGTACTTCCTTGTTTGGGTCTGAACTTAAGGAACCAATTAGCGAGGCCACAGGTGGTAAGAGTACACTTCTACCCTTTGGTCTTTAAGAAGAAGTTGCCGTTTAAGCGTAACCGGTCCTTTCGTTCCTTTCAAACTGAGACACGCTCGACGAACCAGGCGGTTCCATCAGCTCTGCGTCCCGCCTCCAAGTCCAATAAGCAATGGAAGCCTAGGGCCGCATCCAAGCCCAAGGCTCCCAAGACTGCTTCGGCATGACTCACCGAACTCGGGTCTACAACCCGCTGTGGGTGGTCGTCTCTGCCTCTTTTGCGGGATTTGGGAGAATTCAGTGTCGGACCCATGGGTTTTACAGGTGGTGTCAGAGGGATACAAGATCCCTTTCTTTTCTCTTCCCCCTTTTCGCTTTCATCTTTCTCATTCTCCTCAGGAAGTCGAGAGAAGGCGTCTATTTGAAAGGCGCTATTCAGGCTCTTCTGAACAAGGATGTCCTGGAGCCGGTGCCTCCTTCAGACAGGGGTTCGAGGTTTCACTCAAACCTCTTTGTGGTGACCAAAAAGGACGGCAGATGCCGCCCTGTTTTGGATTTGAAAGATCTCAATTCTTTTGTGGTCAAGACTCACTATCGTCAGGAGTCTCTGTGCATAGTGATCGCTGCCATGTCTCCGGGGGAGTTCATTGCTTCTCTGGACCTTCAGGATGTGTACTTGCACATCCCAATTCATCTAGAGAGCAGGCGGTACCTAAGGTTTGCCTGCGCCAGGGGTCATTTTCAGTTCTCAGCTCTTGCATTTGGTCTGACAACGGCCCCTCAGGTTTTCCAACGGGTTCTGGGGGCCTTGATATCAGTCTTTCATCGGGACTGCATCAGAGTGACTCCCTACATGGACGGCTTGCTTTTGAAAGCCTCCTCTGCAGACCTTCTTCATCAGCAGGCCCAGACCTGCATCCAAATCCTTACCCATCACGGTTGGATTGTCAGCTTGGACAAGTCAGACCTTGTCCCATCCCAGCAACTGATCTTCCTGGGTCTTCTGTTCGATACTCAGAAGTGCATGGTGTTTCTACTGGACGAGGTAGCCCATCAAATTGCCCAAAGAGTCTCAATGATTTTATCCCGGGATCGGATCCCAGTTCTGAAGTTGTCTTCTCTGGTGGGGAAGTTTATTTCCACGATAGAGGTGGTTCCATTTGCCATGGCACACACCAGGGAACTTCAGAGATCTGTGATACAGACATGCAGGGACCGACCAGATCATCAGTCTTACTTCCTCCTCATGTCGAGTTGAGCTTGGAGTGGTGGCTGGACCTTTCCAGTCTCCTAAAGGGGAGATCCTTCCTGATTCCCTACTGGACCAAGGTCACAACGGATGCCAGCCTCTTGGGCTGGGGAGCTGTTCTGAGTCGCTTCAGCACTCAGGGGCAGTGGTCCATGGAGGAGTCCCTTCTCCCTATCAACATCCTGGAACCTTTAGCAATATTTCATGCTCTCCTTCATTGGGAGTCTCAACTGGAGGACTGTCCAGTCTGAGTGGAGTCTGACAACGCCACAACAGTGGCTTACATCAATAGACAAGGCAGTACAAGAAGTCTCGCCACTTGGTTAGAGGTCAAGGCCATCCTGTCCTGGGCAGAGGTTCATGTTCCTGTGATTTCCGCAGTGCGCATTCCAGGCTTAGACAACGTCATGGCAGACTTCCTCAGTCGTCACACAGTCGACAGTGGAGACTGGGAGCTACATCCCGCGGTGTTTCAATTACTAACTCAGAGATGGGGGATGCCCCTAGTGGATCTGATGGCTACAAGACACAACAGGAAAGTTCCGTCATTTTGCTCTCGGTGGAGAGACTCTCTAGCTCTGGCTGCCGACGCAATGTCCATTCCCTGGACATTCTCCCAGGCTTACGTTTTTCCTCCTCTTCCAGTGTTGATAAGGGTGTTAAAGAAATTGAAAGCAGAACGTTGTCCAGTAATTCTGATCGTTCCGAATTGGCCTAGTCAGTCCTTGTATCTGGAGCTTCTGGCCCTATCCGTGGCGGAGCCTTTTCCGCTCCCCTCTCGTCCAGATCTTCTTCTGCAGGGTTACCCGTGGAAGGAAGATGTTCATCGGCTCAATTTTACGGCCTGGAGGTTGAATCCTCGATTTTAAGGAAGAAAGGGTTTTCTTCTGCTGTGATGTCTACTATGCTTAGTGCCCGTAAGCCTGTTTCTTCCAAGATCTATCACAGTGTCTGGTCAACATTTGTGTATTGGTGTGCTAACAGAAATCTGTCTCATGACTTTGATCTTCCCACTGTCCTGGCCTTTTTGCAGGACGGTGTGGACAAGGGACTCAGTCTGAGTTCTCTTAAGGATCAGATTCGGCGCTTTCTGTCTTTTTCCAGAAACACATTGCTATCCTTCCTGATTTCAGGGTTTTCTTCCAGGGCGTTGCTCATGTGCGTCCTGCTTTTTGTAGTCCGGCTCCTCACTGGGACCTTAATTTGGTATTGGGAGTTCTCCAACGTCCTCCCTTTGAGTCTTTGGCTACTATTCCTTTACGTCTCTTGATGTGGAAGATGGCCTTTCTTCTAGCAGTTGTGTCTGTTTGCCTAGTTGCGTAGTTGCAAGCTTTCTTGTAAACCACCTTATCTGGTGTTTCATAAAGATAAGGCGGTGCTTCGCACCTCTAAGGAGTTCTTACCTAAAGTGGTCTATGAGTTTCACATCAATCAGGAGATTGTGGTGCCCTCTTTCTGCCCTAAGTCCTCCTCTGCAACCTCTTGCAACCCAATGTGTTGGATACCTCTCTGGCACTCAAAGGGTTTAGACTAGAGGGAAGGTGCTTTCAACTAAAACAAAGGCAGGGATTTTGTACAGTAAGGGCAGCAGAGTTATGGAATTATTTGCCTCAGGATGCTGTGTTTGCAGAACTGTAATGGATTTCTAAAAGTAAGAATATTGATGCAGGAAGATGTTAATCCAGGGAAAGATCTAATTTCCATTTTGAGTCAGGAAGGAATTTTTTTAACCCACTTCAGGGTTATTTGGAAATGGCCTCAATGTTTGGGGCTTTTATTTTTCCTGCCTCTGGATAATCAGGGGTGATATTGCGTAGGCTGAACTGGATGGACGCTGCTTTTTTTTTTCCTCCTTATCAGCCTCATCAACTGTTACTATGTATTATAAACTCTTGCCATGCAACTGTATAATATACAATAAATACTACAGTGACCTGCTTCTTGGAGAGAAAAGTCAGTGCATTTGCTGTTTTAACCCACTAGCTGACAAACAGGCTACATCATCATTTGCAGGAAAACTACAATCCTATTTCCATATGAAAGTAGTGAAATGGTGCTATGTTTGTCTTATTTAGGTTTTATAATTACAATTCCAGTACGTTAATGGTTAAATCCTTTCAGTGCTAATTGTGTGCGGCCACTCTGGCACTCAAGGCTTTGAGTGAAATGCATGTTTAACACATTAATTGCACACTCATCTGTCACTCAAAGTTGCTCTTTGGTAATGAAGGCGTTGGCTACACAGACAATTTGACAATGACTGGGAGGGAGACAGGGTGTTTCTTTCACAATGAGGGGGGATGTGCAATGTTAAACAGCACTATAGCGGCTTCCTTGCTCTTTTTTTTTTTTTTTTTTTTTTCTTTAATTGTTTAATTGAATTATTATTTTTTGAAAGTTTTACCTGATAACTGGTGGGATCACCACGATATAGCTCAGTAGAGAGAGGCTGTCAGTCTCCTCCCTCCTCCACTCATGTTGTGCCCCCCCCCCCCCCCCCCCCCCACACACACACACACTTCAGAGATTCACAAATCAATGCTCAGCTGGTCATATCAAAATTTGTATGTCTCTAAAGGAGGAAGGGATGAGGAACAACATGAGATGAGGAGGGAAGGTGATTGACAGCCTTTCAGTACTGAGCTGTACCGCTGCAATCCCAACAATGATGTTGAGTAAGAATTACAAAGCTAATCTCTCTACTTAAATTACTGATTTTTAGACTGAAGCTTTATTGGAGCCAGATATTTAGATAGTGATCACTATATGGGAGGTGAGAGTTCCACTTTAAGTCTGTATGCAGTTTTAATGGTGTATAGCTAAATGTGGGCTTGTTTTTGCAAGATGTTTTAAAATTACCTAAGTTGTTTAATGTTGAACTGTCACATTAAATGTGGCAGACTGCGTGCTTTCTATAGTGGTATGATTTTTTAAATTTTCTTCATGCTCTTATTTGTTATAACCAACGGTAAACATGTCCTCTAATTGCAAAATAAATTCAAAATGAAATGAGTTGTGAAATTCAGTGCTTCTGACACCCACCATGAAGAATATAAAATAGAAGTATGGTAGCATTTTTAGAATGGTAGTGGCTATGGAATACAGAAGGAATGTCCAAAGTTTTTAAATATTTCAGTGTCTTGCTTTCCAAAATGGCATACGCTTTTAACAGTTTATTTGTCTGTAGTTGTTTATAACATTTTAATGAAGACCGATCCTATGTAAACATTTGCTAAAACTGCAGTGGTAGCTGCAGGGATATGCTTCTAACACCTGTGCTGTCAGCTCATACTGGGAGTTTTCTAGCTACTTTTCCTCTGTGGCATTGATTCTCTATTCCAGTCCTTGGAGGAGGGGGGGCATACTGGTCATGTTTTCCAGATATCTTTACTCCTCTACTCTATCACAGGTGGATCAATTGAAATTACTGTTCCACTTATTATACACTCATGATCAGTTAAGGCTATCTGGAAACGTGACCTTTTTTTGTTCCCTGAGTGCTAAAACTGTGAATCACTGCTTTGTGGGATTCAAAGATTTCCATATCTTTGTAGTCATGAAAATTAAAACACTAGCCCCCCCCCCCAAAAAATAAAAAATAAAATAAGAAACAAACAAAAACTCCATATGGTATAGATTTCATAGCTGTTTAGGCTTGGCATAGAAACACAAATAACCCTTCTCTGAAATAGTAATTCTGTTCAGTTTTCAAAATTATAGCAATGTGGCATTATCTGCATTTTTTTTTCTTATGGGGAAAATGGTTACACAGTGTTAGTTATTTTACATTCTTACTTTATATTTCCTACTGCACCTCTATCGGAACACTCATGAAAGACGAAGACAAAGCTTAAATGTCTGTGGTGTTGACTGAATAAAATACTATGATAGCACAAATCTGCTGTTGCTCTTTATGTAATAAGATATTGCTGCCATTGTTTATAAACATCTTCCTATATTTCATCTGCCTGGCAAACTAATATAAAGATACAGGAAGATGTTTTCTCTGTATAATATAATGAACAGAACAGTGCTGGCTTCCTGCTCCTCCAGCCTTCTGGAATTCAAAGAGTTCGTTATATTGGCACGTATCTGTACTAAACACTATCTCTATGATAAGGTACTGGAAATGAATACCGCAAACATTGCAACTTATCTGATATTGGGCTATAGGTATGGCTGCCCTTTGGACTACACATAGTAACTAATACCTTTGATATAGATAATATCATTTGCAGACAACATTGGCTAGAACATGTCCAAGGCTTACGTAACCATGCACATAGAAACAATGCGGCTAACAGTCTGATAAATTTGAAGACTTTGGTCAAGTATAAACTGCTCATTCGCAGAGATAAAACCAACAACATGAATTTACCTTTACCCCTGTGTCACGGGACTGCAGACAAAGATTTTATTGAAATTCAGGCAGTAAATAATAAACTTCCCCACCTTCCCGGGTCGGGCGTGAGGACAGTGCAAGGTCCTCTACAGGAACAGCATTGAACGTAACCAGATTGTCATCGGATGATGCAAACCAATATGTAAGCACAATGGCGAAAAGGAAGTGGTAAGGCACACAAGCAGGGAGCAAGGAAAGGCTCCAGTAACCTAGAACGCTAGGATACTATGGACGTCCTAGAACGCTAGGACCTTCGGGCAATACGACCGGCCAGAGCCAGTAACCCACCAGCACTCACACCCAGATGCCCACTAGAGAGGTCAGATATGCAGGCCGAGGTCATACACAAATCGGGTAGTCAGGCAGAGCCAGGGTAGCATGTAGCAAGTAGTGAGCCAGGCCAAGGGTCATACACGAAGCGGTTAGTCAGACAAGCTGGATTAAGCACAGACTGGGTAATCAGACAAGACCAGAGGTTCAGATAATAATCGGGTAGTCTGACAAAGCCATGGGTCATACACAAATCGGAAAGGCAGCCAGAAACGGATCGCAACAAATAACAATAATGCTCTGAAACACCACAAAATGGCAATGAGGCTATGTCCGAACATGGCTTATAAGGCTGCTTAGGAGGGAGGAGTTACAACGCTAAGGTGAGCATGGCCTATAAAAATATTGAGAGCATAATGACGCACAAGCATCCAGGAAATCTGAGACCAGAATGAGCTGCCAGCCACTACAGGAATAATTGGGTAGCCAAGGCCCGAATCACGGCACCATGATACTCTGACAAAGTATTTTCACTGTCATCCAATATAACTCACAGGTACCATGGGGAAGCGACAGCTCCTCAGTGTCTAGGGGGGCCCCGGGCCCCCCACAAGTTCAGGTTCCGGTGTTGCTTTGCAGTACAAAAAGAGAAACTACATTTCCCAGAGTGCCTGGTTTGCGGGCTTTTCTCTGCTTGGCCTTGAATTCAGATGCCCTTTTCTTTCTCTTTGGATGAGTATCGTACACAGAGGCTTACATTCCTGAACTCTCCTCCTCCTCAGGTTAACCATTCATATGCCAGATTAATACTCTCTTGGGCTTTCTGTGGTGATTTATTGATGTGGGATTCCTCTTACTGTATAGTCACTTCTCCTGTTAAGATGTCGGATCCAAGGGACATGGGGCTAGACCTAAGGATAAGGACTTGACCCCCTTTGCTTACTGTTCCTCATGCCAAACGGCTTCCTAGAGAGTACTCAGGACACTAATGCCCCTCATGCACTATGGCCCCTACTATTCCACTGGGGCCCTCCAGCCTTGAACAAGAGCTACTCTAGGTCAAAGACTTAAAGTCCTCTATGGCACAGTTGCCTCTTTCCCTCCAGGGGTTTCTCCAGGCTTGGAAACCCCCCACCTCATTTTGAGGCCGAGTCGAAGGAAGGGGAGTGTGAGAAAGGGCTTCTTCCCATACATATGGTTACTCCTTTGAAGCTGACCCTGAGCCCTCTGCTGAGGGTCTCATTAAGGTGGTTTTAACTACCCTACAGATTCCTGTTAATCCTATTGAGACACAGACATCTCTTGACATCTTTCAAAGGCAAAAGAAGTACCTCATTATGTTTCCGCCTAATCCCACTCTGGACCAGGTTATTCTGGATGTGTGGAAAAATCCTGATAGGAGCCTTTCTCTTTCCAAGAGGTTTTCTAAGCTGTATCTCTTCTCTGAAGCAGCCTTGGCTCAGTGGGCTACACCTCCTCAGGTTGTCCCCCCTATTTGTAGACTTTCTAAGTCTACTGGCTGATACTACAGCACTGAAGGATTTGATGGACAGAACGCTTGAGGCTATTCTGAAGTCCACCTTTGCTGCAGTTGGGGCTACCTTGGGCCTACCTTTAGCATCTGTCTGGGTCACCTGAGCTATTGATATTTGGGGTGACCAGATCACTGAAGCTCTCCACAAAGGTGCCCCTAAGGGGAGGACCTTTTGACTCTCTTGGCCAATATCTCTGAGGCTCAGACTTGTGTCACTGACTGACTGTCTTTTGATGCTGTCAGACTTACGGCAAATGCCTCTGCCTTTTCTGTTGCTGCCAGAAGCACATTGTGGCTCAAGATTTGGTCTGCTGACCTCTCATCTAAGAAGTCACCGATTTCTCTCCCCTTTCAGGCCACATCCCTTTTTGGGCCTGAACTGAAACAAATTATCAGTGAGGCCACTGAGGGAAAGAGCAATCTGTTGCCTCAGGTCTCCAGATGCCCTAACCCGGTGAGGAAGCAGCGTCTTTTTCATCCCCGCCAAAGCGAAGCGCAAAACATCCGAGTGTGTCTCAGGCCCAACACTCTGCACTCCATGACCAAGTCCAGACAAAAGTGGAGGTCAAAACACACATCCACTAAACCCAAATCCATTAAACCTTCTTCTGCATGACTCGCAGAACCCTGGTCTGCATCTCCCTGTGAGTGGGCGCCTGCAACATTTTTCAAGCATTTGGGCAGGCTCTGTAGCAGATCAGTGGGTATTGTAGGTGGTTTTTGGAGGATATAGGATTCCCTTCATATCCCTGCCTCCCTTCAGATTATTCCATTCTCTGTATCCTCCAGGTCAAGAAGAGCCCCGTCTTTTCAACAGGGCGGTGCAGGCTCTCTTGGACAAGGGAGTCCTGGCTCCAGTGCCTCCTCAAGAGAGGTTTAGATTTCTGTTCTATTGTGGTTCCCAAGAAGGACGGTGACAGTAGCTCAAGGACCTCAACTCTTTTGTAGTCCATACTCGCTACAAGATGGAGTCTTTGCACTCTGTCATCACAGCCATGTGTAAAGGAGAATTTCTGGCTTCTCTAGATCTGCAGGATGCTTACCTGCATGTTCTGATTCATACAGTCAGTGGTACCTCAGGTTCGCTTGTGCATTGGGGCACTTCCAGTTCACCACTCTGCCTTTTGGTCTCACTACTGCACGTCAGGTGTTCGTCAGGGCCTTAGGAGAATTGATTGCCTACCTGCACACCAGGGGGATTCAGGTGAACCCATGCATGGACAACCTCCTGTTTTGAAGGCTCTGTCCAGGGATCTTCTAGACCAGCAGGTCCAGGATTGTGCTCAGATTCTCCTCTGTCACTGGTGGATTCTTAATATGGACACATCTACTCCTGTTCCCTCTCAGGTGCTATTCTTTGGTCTCAGGTTCGACACCTGCCAAGGGACAGTTTTTCTGACTGAAGATTCTGTCCAACAGATTATGCGTCGGGTCTCCCAGGCTCTGGAGTGGACCTCCGCACTGGTACGCAAGTTCTCGTCTCTGACGGGACGCATGGAGTCCACCATGGAGGCGGCTCCGTATTCCATGGCTCATACCAGGGAGCTTCAGAGATTCACCATCTGGGCTTGGAGGGAGAAGTCTGATCTATTGGACTGTCTTGTCCGCCCCCCTCCCTCAGGTGGTGAGGCAGGACCTGCTTTGGTGGTTGGACAAATCCAACCTGGAAAAGGGGAAGCCCTTTGTCATTGAGGACTGGACCCTGGTGACGATGGATATCAGCCTCAGCAGCTAGGGAGCTGTCCTGGGTCATCTGGGGGCTCAGGGCAAATGGACTGTGGAGGAATCCCTCTTGCCAGTCAGTGTCCTGGAACTCGGGACGATTCTACACTGTTATACTGAGGGATATCCAGTCCATGTCCAGTCAGCCAACGCCACGGCCGTGGCTTACATCAACAGGGAAGGAGGCACAAGAAGCACTTCTGCTTGGTCTGTGGTCAAGGCTATTTTGGCCTGGGCAGAAGAACAAGTTCCTGCCATATCAGCCATGCACACTTCAGGCATAAAGAACATTTTGGCGGACTTTCTCAGTCGCCAGACGGTAGACCTCAGGGAGTGGGAGCTCCATTGGGAGATCTTTAACCTGTTAGTGCAGAAATGGGGACGTCCATGGATAGACCTGATGGCTACCAAGGACAACAGGAAGGTTCCGATGTTTTGCTCTTGCTAAGGGGGATACTCTGGCATTTTCAGCGGATACCTTGTCCATTCCGTGGCGCTTACCCCATGCCTACATTTTTCCTCCTCTTCCTCTCATCCCCAGGGTGTTGAGAAAGACTTGGATGGACGGTGCATCAGTCATCCTGATTTGCTTCTTATTGGACCAGGCAACCTTGGTTTCCACAACTGTTGACATTGTCTGCTCAGGATCCATTTCCTCTGCCACGCAGACCAGATCCCCCTTCTCCAGGGTTATCTCTGGAGAGAGGACGTGGACAGTCTGGCTTTGACAGAATGGCTGCTGAAGCCTTCATTTTAAGGAGGAAGGGCTTTTCTCCTGAGGTGGTCTACACCATAATCCAAGCCAGGAAGCCAGTTTCTTCTAAGGCCTACCACAGGGCTTGGTCTACCTTTCATTCTTGGTGTGTGGAAAGGGATCTGTCCTCACAGAAGTTTGATCATCCATCCATCTTGTCTTTTTTGCAGCATGGTGTGAACAAGAGCAGTAGCCTTAGTTCCTTGAAGGTCCAGACCTCTGCTCTCTTGGTCTTTTACCAGAGACGTATTGTCGTGTTACCTGATGCCAAGGTCTTCTTTCAGGGTGTCTTGCAGCGACCTTGCAGTCTCTGTCCGCAGAGTTGCTGAGTCGCAGGCTTTGTCCTGCAAACCGCCTTTCTTGGTGTTTCACAAGGATAAGGCTGTTCTAAGTACCTCCAAGGAATTTCTTCTTAAGGTGGTCTCTGAGTTCCACATCACACAGGAGATTGTTGTGCCTCCATTTTGTCCTGACCCTAAATCTGAGAAGGAGAGGGATCACCACTTTTTAGATGTGGTACGCTGCCTCAAGTTCTATGTGCACCGTACGAAGTCCTTCCGTATTTGTCATCCCTGAGGGTCCCAGGGCTGGTTTGGCTGTGTCCAAGGTGACTATTGCATCCTGAATTAAGTCTACCATCCGCTTATGAGATCAGCGGGAAACCTGTTCCCTTCAGAATTACAGCACACTCCACTAGGTCTGTTGGGGCCTCCTGGCCCTACAAGAATCAAGCTTCTGCTGAACAGCTGTGCAAGGCGGCTACTTGTTTGCCTGTGCACACCTTTGCCAGACACTACCTTGTGGATTTTGTGGCTTCGGCTGAAACCAACTTTGGCAGGAAAGTCCTGGAGGCAGTTTTGCCTGTCTAGGACTTTAATTTTCCTGTACCTTATTGCTCTTTAACTGTTTGAACCCTGTTGGCTCTTGTTCTTGTGTGCTGTTTTGTTAATTCAGTGTCCATTGACACTTTGTTACTTTAGGCTGTTCCGTGTCCTGGATTGTCCATGGGCACTCCGGTATCCTCGGGACCGGTGCTTGGTCCTTTCCTTCTTCCCACCCTGAGATCTCAATGTTGATACATCCCCATGGTACCTGTGCGTTGTTGTATGACAGAAATAAAAGAGGATTTTAGTCTTTTTAAATCCTTTTCTCTTAGTCCATATAACTCTCAAGTCTCCCACCCAGTGAAAGGGACCATGCTGGGTCTCCTGTGGCTGGATGTGGGAGTCCTTTTGGGTTCATTGCTCACAGGAGTTTTCCTCTCTTCATTCTTGCTATCTTCCTTGGTAGGTTTTTTTCTCAATCTATCTGGAGGGGAGTGGCTAGGTTGCCTGATTATGGATGAGGGGGAGGCTCCACCCCTGCACTTCTTTCTAGAATTGTTCCAGCCCACTGGGAGGAGCTGTCGCCTCCCCATGTTACCTGTGAGTTATATGGACTAAGAGAAAAGGATTTAAAGGGATAGTAATGTTTCAAAATAAAAGCAGTTCCAATTAATCTTCACAGCATTTTGGTCATGGAGAGTGTTATTTCAGTACTGAAAGAGTTGTAGTTCAAGAGTAATTGAATGATAAAGTATCCCACTCCTGCCCCTTAAACTGATTTAACACTGCTCCCCTCAGAACAAAAAGATGGTGTCCAGATGGCTTGTTGAGAGGGATAATCTACATTTAGCATAAGGGAAATAAATGAAAAACCTGTCAAGGGGGGAAGGGTTTTCATTGTTCCCACAGTAAGAAGATTGCCCTCTGCTGTGAGCTGCCTGGTCTTAAGACCAGATTCCACATCTGAGGGGAGGTGGCTAACACTGGTAAAAGGGGTGGGAGGGGAAAGGTTGTCATTCACTTACTCTTGAACTACAACTCTGACAGTATTGAAATAACACTCTCCATAGCCCAAATACTATGACTATTAATTAGAGCTGCTTTTATTTTGAAACATTACCATCCCTTTAACCGGTAAGACTAAAATCCTCTCTTCCTTCTGGTTAAAGCTTGGCACCTTGTTAGCCATAGAAAATACAGGAGACTAGCAGAGTAAAAAATTATACCTTTTTATGGGCTAACTGATGTAGCTACTATGTTATCCATTAAAGGTATAATTTTTACTCTATTCTGTATTTTCCTTCTGACACACTGCACTAAGAAAAGTGGCACAATTATGGGGCAAACCAACTTCAACCTAGGGAACAAATAAAGATATTCCATTGACTCAAGTGGCTTTTTAACCCTGTGAAAACTATCCCCTTTTATCACATCTTAAAGTGATAGAACCCCCCCCCCCCGGTATACTTTAAGCCAAAAGCTAGTAATAAGCAAATCATACGTAACTCCCTTATTCCCATCTCTCAGACTGTTATAGTTTGAGAGATGTAAGAAAAGAAAGACCTCTGCTCCCTCCCCTTTCTGCCTAACAAGCTGTAAAGCTGTCAGAGGCAGAATCTGGTCGACCGACTTACAGCGTCTCTTCAGGAGCGCTGTCATCTGGATTTCTCGGTATAATTACTTCATCGGTATGGTCTACAACATGTGCTTGCAAGCCAGGCACACATTTTAGACCATTCAGATAAAGTAATTATACCGAGGTATCCAGATGACAGCGCTCCTGAAGAGAGACCGTCTGGTCCGGGAAGCAGGATCTCATGACGTCCGCTGTACAGCAAACGCATGTGAAAGGGGAGGGAACGGAGGTCTTTCTTTTCTTACATCTCTCAAACCATTACGATTTGAGAGATGGGAATAAGGGAGTTAAGTATGATTTGCCTATTACTAGCTTTTGGATTAAAGTTTACCGGGGGGGGGGTGTTATCCCTTTACTGCATCTCCCCCATTGTTGGAGGAGAGGACTTCTCCAGTGATAACACTTCTCCAGTTCCAATGTTATTCTATGGAGCCAATGTGCTAAGATTTCTCTAACTTTGGAGATCTTAGTGAATAGGATCTATACAATAGAATAGAAATCCATCACCTCTTTATCATGCCTCAGTGCATATCGCCCAATGTGTTTGATACTTCTCTAGCATTTAATGGTCCAAAAGCCCCATTTAAGGACTTCTGGGAAATATTATTCCCTAAGGGTGCCAGTGTTAGTTTGCTCCAGAATTGCACTGCTTTTCCCTTAGTACTTCGGCCTTCACTTGACTGGCTTAGTTTAGGGTAGTTTGGGGGTGTAATTCTTAGGATTTGGGAATGGTTTGGGTTATTTATTTATTTATGTTTTTTCGATAGGATTTTGTTTGGATGTTTTGGCTGTTTTAAATTTTAAAGCGGAACTACCACCCCGCCTAAAATTGCCCCCAAAGAATTACCCATCTGGCGACTAGCTGCTCAGTAGTACTAGTCGCCAGAATCGTTACCTCATTTAGAGAATTCCTATTGCTCCCAGGACTGACAGCCAGGAAACAGCGCAGACAACTTTGCATAGTGACATCTGCGCTCCTGCACTGTCAGTCCCAGTCTGCTCTAGGAGGCGTTGCTAGGTACTGGAAGGTATTGGCAGGGACTGACAAGAGCAGGTGTGCAGATGTCCCTATGCATAGATGTCTCCGCTGTTTCCTGGCTGTTGGTCCCGGGAGCAGTAGGAATTCTCTATAACGAGGTAATCATTCTGGCGACTAGTACTATTGAGCAGCTAGGCGCCAGATGGGTAAATCTTTGGGGGCAACTTTAGACTGGGTGGTAGTTCCACTTTAAAGGTTTTTGTGTGGTTTGGGATTTGGAGTGTTTTGCTGCTTTGAGTGGGTTGTTGGGAAATTTTTTTTTTTTTTTTTTGCTGGAATTGTTAGGGAATGGGGTGCTGATATTACATTCAGATAGATGTTTTTGGACTAATCTAACATTATATTGGGGTTTAACATTATGGCGTGTTTAAAATGACTCAAACTTTTTGATTAATATGGCTTAAGTAACATTTTAAACAAGCTATTATGACATGAGCTCACAAATTCCTGACATTTTGACTTTGAACAGTAGTCTTCAAAAACTGGATGACCTCATATTGCCCACTTCTGGTTTATAGCATATGATACCCATTCTTGCCAACCCTCCTGTTTTTATTTTTCTTTTTTTATCTATATATATATATATATATATAATAAGTGCATGCATTTCAGTCACAGCTTGGTAAATGTTCATTTTCGCTTTAACCATTTTCCTTTCTCTTTGATTCCAATGGATGCCTCATTCTTCTGAGGCAAGTGTGAAAAACTGCTATAAAGTAAGAACGCTTTCAAAAATATACATGTTAATAGTTTTATCAATTAACAAAAAGTGAGTGAGCAGAAGAAAAATTTAAAACAAATCAATATTTGATGTGACCACGCTTTGCCTTCAAAATAGAATCAATTCTTCTAGGTTCACTTGCACACAATTTAAGGAACTCGACAGGTAGGTTGTTCCAGACATGTGGATTTAGGCACTCTCAGTTGCTTCTCTCTCTTCATGTAATACAAGGCAGGCTCAATGATGTTGAGATCAGGACTCTGTGGGGGCCAAACCATCACTTCCAGGACTCCTTGTTCTTCTTTACGCTGAAGATAGTTCTTAATGACTTTGGCTGTATGTTAGGGGTCATTGTCATGCAGAAAAATTTAGGGCCAATGAGATGCCTCCCTGATAGTATTACATATTAAATTGATGATCATTTGCATCTGTTTGATATAGTTGTTTAATCATACACCTGACTATATGCCTACAAAATCCCTGACTTTGTGCAAGTGTGCCTAGAAGATCTGATCCTGTTTTGAAGGCAAATGGTGATTGCTCCAAATGTTGATTTGATTTAGATTTTTCTTCTGTTCACTCACTATCATTTTGTTAATTGATAAAACTATTAACATGTCTATTTTTGAAAGCATTCTTATTTTATAGCATTTTTTTCACACTTGCCTAAGATTTTGCACAGTTCTGTATATAAAATATACAATTCATAGCTGTCTAGATTGATACCAGCTTTTAATCTCTGTATTTGTAGTATATTGAAGCTTGATAGTTATTTCTCTGTCATGCAATATAGCTTACAGGTACCATACCAGTAGGCTGGAACAATTCTTCAAGGAAGTGTAGGGGTGGAACCTCCCTTTTCTCCATAGCAGGCTACCTAGCCACTCCTCTCTCCAGTTAAGATTTGTTCCTCATTCTGGTATGAAGGCTGTGAACAGTTCTGCTTAGTTTTTAGTTATTTTATTATTTTTGTTTAGAATTGAAGAACCTTATCAGTGAGGCCACTGGGGGAAAAAGCACGTTGTTGTCTAAGGTTCCTAAAAGCAACCCTCAGGTGAAGAGACATTGTTTTTTTTCATCCCAAACAAGGCAAAGCATTTAGGGTAAACCCGGTGGTGCCTCAGGCCCCGCCTTCCACCCCCAAGCCCAAGCAGCAGTGGAGGTCTAAACACACTTCCACCAAACCCACTAAACCTTCTTTGGCATGACTTGCCAAACCCTGGTCCACGTCCAGTGGGGGGTTGACTGCATTGCTTTTTGAGTGTTTGGACAGGCTTTGTTGCGGATCAGTGGGTATTACAGGTGGTTTACGAAGGTTACAGGATTCCCTTCAAATCCCTGCCACCATTCAGGTTCTTCCCTTGTCACTCCCCTCAGGGACAAAAAAACATAGACTTTAAAAATAGAGGGTGAACTTGGAGGGGAAAGGCAGTTTTTCACTGAGCTAATACAGACTCTAGTCAGTTAAATGTATTTCGTTATTGTTCAATCACACATAATATGGTGTATCATTCGCACTGAGCACCTATTTTCTGAGACTGTTTTAACAACAGCTGTAAGTGATCTTTACCTAAATGGTGCTCCTTAAACTCCTTGGAGCGATTACAACAAGGTAACTACTAAACTCTTCCCTTCAAAGTTCATCCTCTATTTTTAAATTAATAGTGAAATTAGATCTTTTTAAGTTAGGTTTTTAATCAAGTTCTTAAATAAAGATTGATTTTGAAGTATGTTGCAATACCCCTGATTCATTTGAAAGAAATGAACTAGCCTCCTATCGCAAATGCATCTGGGATCCTTACTACAGTAAGACGGTTGGATTGAATCTGGATTCATTTTTTCTTCTATTTTCTTTCTTTTCAATTTATCAATCCGAGTCTAGTCAGACAACGCCATGGCTGTGGCTTACTTCAACAAGCAAGGAGGAACCAGATGTCTCACTGCTTGGTTCGAGGTCAAGGCTATTTTAGCCTGGGCAGAAGATCATGTGCCTGCTATCTCCATCGTGCACATTCCAGGTGTAGAAAATGTCCTTGCAGACTTCCTCAGTCGACACACTGTGTACCCTGGAGAGTGGGAGCTTCACCCGGAAGTGTTCAACCTCCTGGTGCAGGTGTAGCATCTTCCTGCGATAGACCTGATGGCCACCAGGAACAACCAAAAGGTTCAGATGTTTTGCTCGTGCTGGAGGGATCTTCTGGCCTTTTTTGTGGTGGATGCTCTGTTGATTCCATGGCTATTTCATCTGGCATACATCTTTCCTCCACTTCCTCTCCTGCCTAGGATCCTACGGAAGATTCAGATGGATGGAGTCTCGGTCATCCTGATAAATCCTTATTGGACCAGACAATCTTGGTTTCCGGAACTACTGGCCTTGTCTGAACCAGAACAGTTTCCTCTGCCACGCAGACTGGATCTCGTTCTTCGGGGGTAACTATGGAAGGAGGGTGAGTACCAACTGGCTTTGACAGCATGGCTGTTGAGGCCTCCCATCTTGAGGAAGAAGGCCTATTTTTCTGATGTGATCTGTACTAAGATTCAGGCTAGAAAACGGGTTTCTTCTAAAGCCTATCATAGAGTTTGGTCTATTTTCCATGCTTAGTGTTTGGACAGGGATCTATCCTCACAGGAATTTGATCTTCCATCTATCCTGTCTTTTTTGCAGGAAGGAGTGAACAAGGGCCTTAGCCTTAGTTCCATGAAGGTTCAGACATCTGCTCTCTCTGTCTTTTTCAGAGATGCATTGCCATTTTGCTGGATGTCAAGGTCTTCTTTCAGGGTCAGTCAGACCTTAATCTTGTCTTGAAAGTTTTGCAGCGGCCTCCTTTTGAGTACTTGGTTACCATTCCTTTACATCTTTTGACGTGGAAGATGGCTTTTCTGTCCGCAGAGTGGCTGAGTTGCAGGCTTTGTCCTGCAAGCCACCTTTCCTGGTATTTCACAAGGATAAAGCTGTTCTCCGTACCTCCCAGGAGTTTCTTCCTAAGGTGGGTTCTGAGTTCCACATCAATCAGAGTGTTGTGCCTTCCTTTTGTCCAGACCCTAAATCTGACTAGGAGAGGGATTTCCGCTTGTTGGATGTAGTTCGTTGCCTCAAGTTCTGTGTACACCGCACTGAGTCTGTCCATCAAACTGATGCCCTGTTTGTCATTCCGGTGGGTCCTAGGGCAGGTATGGCTGCGTCCAAGGTGATTATTGCATCCTGGGTTAAGTCCGCTATCTACAATGCTTTCAAACTCAGGAAGATACCTGTTCCCTTTTGCATCACAGCGCATTCAACTAGGTCTGTTGCACACTTATGCAACCAAGGCATAGACTTTATTTTTCCAAAACATGATCAATTTGTTTTTCATGTAAATATTGTTTGTTACAAAAGCTTAATGATGGAAGAAAATAATAAAAAATATAATATATATATATATATATATATATATATATATATATAAATAAATACATTTCTTTATTTCAGCCTTTACATCAACAAAAGATGCAGTTTCAGTACGGGTGTGTAGACTTTTTTTGATATCAACTGAATTTAGTGAAAATAACATTTTAGTTGCTTCCTGTAGGGTTCCACAAAGTATTTTGCTCATAAATGTTCAAATAAATGTTAGCATGTGAGGTGCTGTTGAACACACTGTATTCTCGGTCTTCTGGAGATAATTATTTCAAACTTTACTTTTTGTGTCAAAATTATATTCACATCATGAATGGTTGTTCCTACCGGTGCTTTGTTTTCAACCTTCTAAGGCTCCAAACTGCCAGCCACCAATGAAAGTGCTGCTTCGCAGTCAGATTGGACATATGTGCAGAAGGATTTGCAGGTCCTCCCTGCTAAAAATAGTCTGAAGCTTCCATTTTAAACATTCAACCAGGGTCCCCACATCCCAGACAAGCTTCTTTCACTTTGGAGCTTCATCCTGCCCTTGGGGAGGAACAATATGGTATTATGGCAGATTAAGGTGATCTGTGGAGGTGATGAGGAGGGGAGGTGTTGACAAGAGAGGAGCTCATGAGGAGGATGAAAGTGAGGGAGAGGGTCACTATGAAAAATCTATACTACAGAGTTGATTATATGCAGGACTAATCATTTCATATATCTCACTTAAGGGGGGGGGTGTCTTGTCCGGTTATCTTCCCCTCGTTACTCTGTTCTCCATCATCTCTTCCATCACTACTTCTCCCCATCCGATCAGTTGTGGCATGGTTGAAATGAGTGGGGAAGGCCAAATTGGTACTCTGGATAGGGCCGTATGGCACCTTAATATGGCTTAGCCACAGAGGGTGCAGTTGTGATTGGGCCCTGCATTTAAAGGGATAGTAAGGTCTGGATTTAAGAAGGTTTAATATTGTTTGTTTGAAAAAATAAATGAAATGCAGTAAATCCTGTTGCTTAAAGATGTATATTTTAAGATTTATAAGCTTTTAAATCCCTCCCCCTCCCCTTTTACTCACGTCAGCGCTCTAGCTGACAGCTTGAGATTCTGGTCATGGGACCGGACGGCTCTTCAGCAGAGCCAGCGTAGCGTTGTCTACAAAGAAATACTTTAATTAGAAAGGTCTACAAAGTGTACCTTATAAATCTTAAAATAGATATATTTAAGCAACAGAATTTACTGCATTTCATTTATTTTTTTTCATATGAATAATATTAAACCAAACACAATCAAACACAGCTCCTGCCATCAAGTAAGATAGGAATAACACTATTT
The DNA here is from genome assembly GCA_037306005.1 of Rhinophrynus dorsalis. Taxonomy (NCBI): domain Eukaryota; kingdom Metazoa; phylum Chordata; class Amphibia; order Anura; family Rhinophrynidae; genus Rhinophrynus; species Rhinophrynus dorsalis. The sequence goes on from CM074718.1 coordinate 166,722,556, forward strand.
GGCCCTTTTCCTATTCTTCTTCAAGCCTGTGAAGGACAGACTGTGTGGGGAGGGAGGCCTAGCCTCAAATTTCACCCCAGGCCCAATAGGTTCTAGTTAAGTCCCTACCTGTAGATACAGAAGCTGATGTACCAAGACATGCATAATTCTGGAGTAAACCAACTACACCATAAGGGACGAATAAAAATCTGTTGTTTTAAATGGAGATTTTACCCCCTTGCACTCTAGAGAGGTCTCATAAATGTTGTTTCTGTAGCATTCAATAGGTTAGAAGCCCCAGTTAAGCACATAGAAGTTGATGGTAATTTAATTTAGATTTTATGATGCACTTGGTTTACTTCAGAATTATTTAAGTTATTCTTCGTTCATCAGTCTCATTAGGTTAAATGAGCAAAACTGATATTGTACTAAATTGAGCACAGGAATACATTTTGGCTCCCTATACCTACCTAATGTCCATTTACTAAGCTATGTATGCCAGCTTTCCTTTCCTCTATGCCTTGTATATGCTGTAGGGCCAGTGTAAAGGGTTTGCTGACATATAATTTCTATTATCCAAGTGGAAAATGGAGCAGTCTGTGAGGACTGGGGCACTTAGGTTCCTAAATAGTGTTTATAATGGATGATATGTGCACTTCATAGAAGGCATTGTTGCATAGGGCCTTATTAATAAAGCTAAAGAGGTGCATTTCTGGAGAAAAAGAGCTGTCCCATAGGGAAGAAATTAATATTCCAAATAATTTAAATTCAGCAACATGCCGGAGCTCTTGCTAGCATTCAAGTGGTTAAAAGCCCCATTTAAATGTGTGAATATGGGGAATTTTTGTTTGTTGCCTAGTTTGCAGTTGATTTGCTACAGTATTGCTCCTCTTTCTTATTGAATATGACTCTGAGATATTTTTGTTGTAACTGACTTTGCAAGATATTTATTACACTTTTTTTTTGTCTTGCAGTGGAGGAGATCAAATGGAAAGTTATGAATATGACCAGCAAAATTCCTCTGCAGTATACAAACATCTACATGTTCCTGCCTCATCTGCTAGGGCATGAAGACAGCCTGCAGCCAAATGTGCTTTATGGACATGGCAGAACTGGGGGTGAGAATGTATCCATTTATTTTACTACTAGCGTAAAAGCCCGTATACACGGGGCCAAAGTGCCTGCGTTCGGGTAGTCTCTACTGTGCATGACTGCATCAGACAATTTCTGGCAGTCTGTACTGCTCATGACTGCATCGGACAATTTCTGGCAATCTCTACTGTGCTTGACTGCATTGGACAAACATACATCTGGCCTTTTATATTATAGGATGAAAATCCCTTCTGTATTAAACCCCTTGGATGCTAGAGGTGTATGTAATGCATTGTCTCAACACATTTCTTCTGATAATACTTTGGAGGTTGAGAGAAGTCATCCAAACCTTCAGAGAACAATGTTTGATTACTGGCATACATGAACCAGCAGCTGTACACAACGCAAGCTGATCCACGTTTCTATTAGATTACTGGTGGTGTCCGAATAGAGAAACCAGAAAACAGAGAATGTTACAAGACGATGCCTTGCTGATAAAGTGTATTCAGAATGCATCAGCTTTAACCATTAACTAGTTCAGCGCTGTTGAGGAGTAGAAAGCCTGTATCATTAGGTTAAAACATAACCTTTATTAATATCTTCTAAAAAATCGATAGTAGTTCTCACTTAAAAATAGATCATGTGTCTTTATATATCCTAAACACACAATCTGATTTAAAAACAATGATTCCGGTGTAGGGGGATATAGTCACTATAACACCACTGGATTTAATTAATAAATGATACATTTCCTATGGTTTATTTCCATTAATCCATCTGGATTAGTTTGCAAATAATGGCTATAACAATCTGATAGCCACCAGATTTATTGAGAAGTTTCATACAGTGAAAGGGTTGAAGGTGGAGAAAAGCTCCTATAGCAAGTTTAAAAGATGAGCTCTAAGCAGTATCTCCCGAGTTTGGATAGCCTGGCCCGGTACTACCTCCCTAAGTCACATGAGAAAAAGATAGTAAGAGAAGGAAATATTTACTCCTTTATCATTGTACCAGTGGAGTTAGTGCTATAAAATAACCCCAATTCCCATTCCCTATGTGTTTTGCCACATAACAAGCAGCTTCGTCAGGGGATATGCATTTACAGAGCTGCCGGCTACCTCAGTGTGTAAGGCCTCAGTTTGTAGGCGGTACTGTATGATGTTCGGTCTGCTCCGCCTACTCCCATTTTGATTGACTATCGTTCTGGGAGTTTGTTGTGAGAGATAATGTTGCAGGATTCTCATAGTATGCATTATCATTGTGGATACTATATTAATCAAGAGGCAAAACATGGCTCAAACTAAATGTAAGTCATTTTCTGCAAATGAACTAAGTCACCAAACCAGTAAAAACTATGGGATAGTCAAGAAATATATATGATTGAATCATAACAGTTCAGGGTGTCTGCCGATACCATACAACTTAATAAGTAAATGTGATTTTCATTGGTATTACAATACATGCTATCCCATATTACTTTATACCCTAGGGTCTAGTAATTAGAGAGTGTACCCAGGTGTAATTATAGATTCCCCAACAATCATGTGGACTATTGAGCCTTAGCATTGAAACTCAAATGTAAGCTATACAGATGTGAAATATAATTTACACTGTACCTAGTATCATAAAGAACAATAGATGGTAGTAAGATTGCATATGACTTACATGTTACATGCTACCTATTATGACGAAGGGGCCATTATGTATAGTATAAACAAACTCCTGTCTTAGTGGTCAAATATGTCCCCAAATAACAATCGTAATATGTCCGGAGATACTTGGTAAGTGCTTATGTATTATAGCTTACAAAAAAAAAAAAAAAAAAAAAAAACTTATATGGCTGAGATGTAAAAGCATCTGTTAGTAGTACCTATGAAGTATGCTTATCTATAAACACCTGGAACAAAGTAGTGTGTGTGCTGTATTAGAACGCTACAGTCCATGCATATCTACAAGTTTCATTAAGTCCAGTTTAAGGGAACATAATTCTCATCTTATATACCAAGCATGGATTTCGGTCCTTGATGTAGGGATGGAAGGTAAACCCTTCATTTAGTTTTTCCCCTCAGATAAATGACATAACATAAATAACTCCAGTAGATCTACAGTTAACCATGTCTTTGATCTGATATTTCCTGGCTTCCAAATTTGTACCAAATCTGCCACTTTTTTCATGAATTTATAGGCTTGACAGTTGCCACATGAAAAAGGACCTTTAAGGTTGGTTTTTAACCAGGTTGCTTTCTCTGGTCTTGTGAAGTGACTTTTGGTTAATATGTCCTTTAGATTCGGTCCCCTTCAGTATATAATCTTAGGGTATGGGCTAAGTATTTCCCAGAGATCTTCATCCTGTGTCACAACATTCCAATTTTTTTTTTTTTAAATATTGGTGACTCTATGGTGATTGTCGTTAAAGGTACCTATTAAACGTATCTCTTTAGACGTGTTACTATTTTTGTTGTTAACTGGATATGGTAATTCTTCCCTATTAGCAAAGCTTTGGTAAGCTTTTTTTCAAAGCTTTATTACTGTAGCCTCTTTCTTTGAAACGATTACGTTTCAGGGCTTCATTTCTTAAATCAGAGATAGTGGTGCAGAGTCTCCGCAGTCTAAGATACTGACCAATAGGAATGCTTTTCGTCTATAGGGACGGGTGGTTAATGCTCACTTGAAGTAAGCTATTTGTCGCGGTTTCCTTGTGGAATAGAGTTGTTTCAATAGTGTCATTCAGGCCACTTTTTGATGGTGATATCCAGAAAGGCATGTTTTTATTGATGTGACTTCTAAATTCAAGTCATTTTGATTAATCTGCCTCAGAAATTCATGGAATTTTACTTCGCTACCTGTCCAAATGAGTAGTATATCATCTATGTAGCGAAGACATAGTGATATACTAGCAGTGTTGGATGGCGTTGCCCATCTGTTTATTTTTGGTTATCCTCGTATTGAGTTCTGTTAGGTGGAATGTTTTATATTAAGTGTGTTGGGAAGGGTCTGTTAGTTGTTGTACAGAGCTCACACATGTATACATACATAGACACAGACACACACATATATTATTATACATAGAGAGACACACGCCACATACGTGAATAAAGAGACATACAAAGATATTATTATAGATACACACCTATACATGCAGACAAAAACATTATTATACACAGACGTGCACATACATACGCACACACACACATACATATACAGACATATACATACAGATATATAAATATACATTTATCAGACAAAGTGCCGGTTAAAAGAATATTTTTTTTCTGAAAATACCTTACAATACGACTGTAGATTAAACCACGCCCACTTTTAAGACGGCTTTTTCCCTTTGATGGAGATGGCAGAATTGGATTAAAAAATTATGGGAATTGTCAGACCATGGCAAGAGAGCTTTTTTTGTTCTGATTTAGACAATTTCAGTTACCACCACTTTTTGTACATCTCGCTCTAAATGTTTGAAATAATTGGCTGACCGTCTTTGTTGATGTTTGTAATGTAAACTTGTATGTACTAGTAAAATTCTATACGAATTGGTTGTACGTGGCTGTCAGTGCATGAAGAGAATGATGTTAGGGAGAAGTGTGTGAGGCTTGCATTTCTTAGTACTTCATGCAGCAGTGAATAGCCGGGAGGGGAGAAAGAGTGAAGCAGTGAGTTTTGAGAAGTGTGCACATTGAAATAAGTGTTATTTGTTCCGCTGTCACAATCATGTGTTGTGCGTAAGATTAGACACATTTGTGAAGAGAATCGTTGTATAATTTGTAAGGAGTACTTAGTCCGTGCAGAGGAAATAGTCTCCATGCTGTAAATGTGAGTGAGGCATGAAAACGGAGTCCAGAAGGAGGGCTCCAGATCTCATAACCTCTTGCTTCCCTTCCTGGCATATACCGAGGCTGTGATGTGCAGCAGAGCTGTGTTCAGGGCCTGACGTTGGGGCCTTCCTGAGCAGAGCCTGGCCTGCTCCTGTTCCAGCACCAGGCAGTGTTCACAATGCAAACATGTCTGATTCCATGCAGAGGAGAATGAGTGAGAAGGGACAAAGTCAAGGGAAGAGCTAAGTTGGAACGTGTGTGACTCCATGCAGAGATTTTCACAGGAGTGCGCCTATGAGCACTTCTGCGAAAATCTCACCCCTGTGAATCTTGGAGTAATGTGAATGGTGGGGAGGTACATATCGCCTCCTCCTGACCGCCCCGGGGTGTGTGTGGCACGTCTGGAGAATTGCTGGTCACATGACTAGCTTCACCTTTATAGCATAAATAATTAGTGTACTCACTGAATTCTTAATTGAAGGTGACCCATTCCTCCCACCATCCTAAAAAGAGGTTCACATATGTGGAGGTACAAGTGCTCCCCATTACTGTCCCCTGTGTCTGGTGGTAAATATTTATCAAAAGTAAAATAATTGTGAGAGAGTATGAATTCTAGTAGGAAAAGAACAAAGGCATTGTGTGGTTTGTATGGTTCCCCCCCGGTAGATAGGTACTGTTGTACTGCTTTGAGGCCTTTTGAATGTCATATGCTGGTGTATAATGCCTCAACGTCAAGACTTGCCAGGAAGTGGTAGTCTTCCAAGTTAATCTCCTCAGTCCTGGTGATAGTATCCTGTAAGTCTTGGATATAGGATGGTAGGGTAATCACAAAATTCTTTAGAATTTTATCTACATAAATGCTACATTTTTCAGTTAAGTTCACAATCCCTGACACTATTGGTCGACCCGGTGGTATTTTTTATGTATTATGGGGATGGTATAAAATGTAGCAATAGTAGGTTTTGTTACTAGTATATTTTCAAACTCTCTTGTTTATTTATAATAATAATTTGTGATTTATATTTTAACAGGCGTTTGCATTCACCCACATAGTAGTCTAATGTCATGATTACCATATTACTTAGCTTATCAGATGGTTTGAAAACTATACTGTTATCAGTGGACAGTTCCTGTATTGCTAACTGTTCTTTTCTGGTTAGATTGTGTTTTGATGACATTTTCTTGGGAGAATTTTGTATTTTCTCTAGGTCTAGTGGAACCAATTGTGTAAAGACCTCTGTTAGGGGATATTGATGTAGGAGTGTGAATTTTTAATTTTTCACTAAATGGTCGTTTAATGACACTCCTAGGTGAGTCTGATTCTTCAGTCAGATATACAAGAGCTCCCAAAGTCTCTTTCTCTGTCGTCCAATACAGGTTACTGGTAATTTGGGTAGGTGATCCGCCCCTTTAATTGTAGGCAGGAACACTTCTAGAATTGTATGCAGGGGGTGGAGCCTACCTTCCCTCCTTGGCTGCAGCTAGCCAACCATCTCCAGAAAGATTTGTTCCTTGGTGAAGACACAGGCAAGAGAACAGTTCTGCTATAGTTTTAGAAACTTTTTTTTATTTTTCTGTTAGAAATGGAATACCACCATTAGGCGGATTACCATAGCTGACATTGCCCTTAGATGTGGCTAGCTCAGTAACCAGGTGCTTTTAGTGGACCTTAAGCCCTGGGAGGAAAATCTTGGCTACAGGTTGTTTCTTCAGGAGTTGCCTACCGCGGCTTCTTCTTAATGGTAGTCTGAAGACAGAAGATCTGCAGGAAAGGTGAGCAACCCTTTGAGTGCTACAGATCCACATGTCCCACAGTGCCCCTCCGCACAGGGGTTTACCTTTGGAGTTCCTATTGCACACACCTGCACTCATTGAGTCTATCTGTATGTCTATTGGGTGTTTTTGGAGCAGGTACTTTAACCCTTTAGCTGCTGGTTTTGCATCTTTTGGGGGGGGGGTTCTGACACTTTTCCTACTGGTTCAGTGTTTTTTGGGTATCCTAACACGTTCTAGTGAGGTTTCATACATTTTTATTTTTCTAGGTAAATTTTGTAAAATTTGAGTTTGCACGCTTTACCGCATAGGCGCCATTGCTCCATTCACTCCTATGGGACTGTAGAGTTTAGGACATATCTCTGCAACTGCTTAACCTACTGGTGGCTCATTTTTCTTTTCTGCCCTTACTCTATCATCCGATTCATGTTTCTAGTGTGTTGAGGGGCTCAGGGGGCTTCGGGCACTGTTTGGGTACTTTTTCTGGGAAAACTTTGCACACTTGGTTCTGATTGGCTCCTGCCTTGGCAGCCATTTTGTGCCTGCCAGATAAGTCTAGTTTAGTGATTTCTGGGGTGAAACTTTAATCCTACACACTGTACATGGGTGATTTCTTTTATTTAAGGTTATTTGACACAGAATTTCTATACCGTTGGAGCTTGGGGCCAGACCTAAGACTAAGGATGCTGGGGTCTCTCTATCCTCTATTGCGCATTGTTCCTCATGTAATTCAGGGTTACCTAGAGAATTCCCTTTATGCCCAGCATGTTCTGATGTCCCTGAGAGTCTCCCAGGGACCTCCAGCCATGCATTAGAGCCAGTTTGGGTGCAAGAGTTCAAGGCTGCTACTAGGGACCTTAGGTCTACATTGCAACTCTTTCCATCCCAGTTACAGGGGGTCTTCCATTCCTGGCAGACCCCCTCCTCCGTCAAGTCTTCCCTGCCAAAACCACAGGGAGTACACGACCTATCAGATTCCTCTGAGGAGGAACTGCTGGTGGATTTAGATGTTGAGGAATGTTCTGCTGTGGGCTCCTCTCAGTTTTTTGGGGATCCCTTTGAGCCTGATCATGAGCCCTCGACTGAGGGCCTGATCAGGGCTGTTTTGACTACCCTAAACATTCCCTTAGTTCAGGAGGTTCCTTCTGATCCCTCTGACTTGTTTCAGGAGCCTAAAAAGCCCCTTACTTGCTTTCTACCTAACCCCACTCTTGACCTCCTTGTGCCTGAAGAGTAGAAATCTCCTGACAGGAAACCTTCTGAGTCCAAGAAATTTGCCAAGCTTTATCCCTTCTCTGAGACGCCACTTGCTCAGTGGGTTCATCCTCCCAAGGTGAATGCTCCTATCTCCAGGCTATCTAAATCTACCGCCTTGCCAGTTTCTGATGTGTCCGCTCTGAAAGGCTGGACTGACAAGAAACTAGTAGTCTCCCTCAAGTCCATTTTTGCCACTGCTGGTACTGCCATGCGTCCAGCATTCGCTGCAGCATGGGTGAACCGGGCCATTGCGGTCTGGACTGAACAGCTCACCCTGGCTGTCCGTCAGGGTGCTCCTACTTTGGATTTGTTGCGCCTTCTTGCCAACATTTGAGGCACAGCACTATGTTTCTGCTGCCTTATTCGATGCCATCCGTTTGGTGGCCAGGGTTTCCACCATGCCTGTGGTTGCCAGACGGGCTCTTTAGCTCAAGATCTGGTCTGCTGACACTGCTTCCAAGAAAACATTGCTCTCCTTGCCTTTTCAAGGTACTTTTTTGTTTGGGCAGATCTTAACGATCTGATCAGTGAGGCCACTGGGGGTAAGAGTACCCTTTGTCCCCAGGAAGAAAATCCTGCTTAAGAGTAATCGATATTTTCATTCCTTTCAGACTGAGACATGTCCGGGGAACCAGACTGTTCCCTCATCTCCGCGTGCCTCCTCCAAGCCCAAACAGCAATGGAAGCCCAAGGTCTCCTCCAAGCCCAAGGCTTCCAAGCCGCCTTCGGCATGACTCACCGAACCCAGGTCCCCACTCTGCTGTGGGTAGCCGTCTGCATCACTACCACAGCTTCTGGGAGGATTCAGTGGCGGACCCATAAGTTTTACAGGTGGTGGCCGTAGAATACAGGATCCCTTTTGTCTCTCTTCCACCCATTCGCTTCTTTGCTTCTCATATCCCTCAGGGCGACGAGAAACACCGGCTGTTCCACGGCGCTATTCAGGCTCTTCTGGACAAGGATGTTCTAGAACCAGTTCCAGTTCAAGACATAGGTATGGGTTTTTACTCAAACCTCTTTGTGGTCTCCAAAAGGACGGCGGTTGTCGCCCTATTTTGGATTTGAGGGACCTCCTTTGTGATCCGGACTCATTATCACCAGGAGTCTCTACCGACGGTGATTGCTGCTATGTCCCCGGGGCAATTCCTTGCCTCTCTGGATCTTCAGGACACGTATCTACACATCACCATTCGTCCAGAGAGCAGGCAGTATCTCAGATTTGCCTGCGACCAAGGGCACTTTCAGTTTTCAGCTCTTCCCTTCGGTCTGACTACAGCTCCTCAAGTCTTCAACCATGTCCTGGGAGCTTTAGTATCCGTCCTCCATTGGGACGGCATCAGAGTTACTCCATACATCGACGACCTGCTTCCGAAAGCCTCCTCTGCGGAACTTCATCAGCAGGTTTAGGGCTGCATTCATGCTTTCACCCATCACGGGTGTGTGACGGAACTGTGGCGACTATGGGAGATATTGGTGTGTTAGAGACTATTTCTACCCAAAAGACAAACAACCATAGACTGAGCTTAGCCATAGTTGCTTCCAATACATTTCTGGAGTGCAGAGATGGTGGGGGTTGGGCTTTGCTTCCACTCTACTCCAGGTCTGTGCTAAGGAATGTTAATTGATTCCTGCTGTGCTTCCTTGGCCAATCAGAGGAGTTTATTGATGAGCCAGTTAAGAATGTATGATTTCAAGTCTTAATCTGCATTCTTATCCTGATAAGGATGCTGGTGACTGATTGGTCAAGCATAGAAACACTGTCCCAAGTATTCGTTTGCGTGCTGATCTAGATAAGAGTCTCTGTAGTGTATATAAGCTGTGTGTTTGAGTCAATAAAAGAGAGTTCTTCCCTTCGTCAAGTCTCGGCTGATGTTTGGGAACAGGAGGGTCAGTTTACTATTGGAGTGTTATTCTGAGGGAGAAAGGAACTATAAAAGAGGTATCCAGCTTATGATACAAGGCGTCACGTTACAGGGTTGATCATCAACATTGACAAGTCGGATCTTGTTCCATCCCAGCATCTGGTCTTCCTGGGCCTTTACTTCGACACTCACAGTGCATGGTGTTTCTCACAGACGAGGTAGCTCACCAGATTGCCCACAGGGTTTCTGCTGTTCTGGCTCAGAATCCAGTTCCGGCCAAGAAGCTGTCTTCTCTGGCGGGGAAATTCATCTCCACCATAGAAGCGGTCCCAGTTGCCATGGTTCACACCAGGCAACTCCGGAGATTTGTGATCTAGGTGTGCAAGGGTCAGCAAGGTATCCCTGCCTCTTCATGTGGAACGGAGTTTGTCATGGTGGCTCGACCTTTCCAATCTACTGAAGGGCAAGTCCTTCCTGGTATCCTTCTGGACCACGGTGAAGACGGATGCCAGCCTCTCTGGCTGGGGAACGGTTCTGGGTCGCCTGAGTGCTCAGGTTTGGTGGTCTCCGGAGGAATCTCTCCTTCCCATCAATGTGTTGGAGCTTCGGGCAATATTTCATGCCCTTTGTCATCGGACACCCCAGCTGGAAGAATGCCCAGTTTGGGTTCAGTCTTTCAACGCCACGGCCATGGCTTACATTAAAAAGCAGGGCGGAACAAGAAGTCTCGCCGCTTGGTTAGAGGTCAAGGCCATTTTGTCCTAGGAGAAGAACACGTTCCTTCCATATCCGCAGTGCACATTCCTGGCGTAGACAATGTCATGGCAAACTTCCTTAGTCAACACACGGTGGACAGTCGAGAGTGGGAACTGCATCCAGAGGTGTTAACCCTCATTGTTCAGAAGTGGGGTCTTCCTTACATCGATCTGATGGTGATAAGTCCCAACCGGAAGGTTCCGAGGTTCTGCTCTCGCTGGAGGGATCCTTTAGCTCTAGCGGTGGATGCCATGTCCATTCCTTGGTTATTCCCTCTGGCTTAGATCTTTCCTCCCCTCCCCATGTTGCACAGAGTGTTAAGGAAATTGAGACCGGAGTGCTGTCCAGTCATTCCGATTGCTTCATACTGGCCTCTACAGGCTTGGTTTCCGCAGCTTCTGGATCTGTCCGTGGCGGAGCCATTCCGACTCCCTTGCCATCCAGATCTTCTACAGGGTTACCTGTGGAAGGAGGATGTTCGTCGGCTAGCTTTGACGGATTGGAATTTAAATCCTCAATATTGAAGAAAGGCTTTTCTTCTGGGGTGGTGGCTACTATGCTCCGTGCCTACAAACCTGTTTCTTCCAAGATCTACCATCGTGTTGGGTCGATCTTTCTATCTTGGTGTGCTGACAAGGACCTGTCTCAGGAATTTGATCTGCCTAAGGTCCTGGCCTTTTGCAGGATGGTGTGGATAAGAGCCTCAGTTTGAGTTCCCTTGAGGTTCAGACTTCTGCTCTCTCTGTTTTCTTTCAGAGGCGCATTGCCATCCTTCCTGATGTCAAGGTTTTCTTCCAGGGCGTGTGCTCATACTCGTCCTGCCTTCAAGAATCCCGCTCCTCCGTGGGATCTTAACTTTGTTTTGAGCGTTCTTCAGTGCCCTCCATTTGAGTCCTTGGCTACTATTCCTCTACGCCTGTTGACGTGGAAAATGGCCTTTCTCCTGGTGATTGTGTCTGTTTGCCGTGTTGCGGAGTTACATGCTCTGTCCTGTAAACCACCTTTTTTTTTTTGGTGTTTCACAAGGTCAAGGCTGTGCTTTGCACTTCTCATTCTTCCGAATGTGGTTTCGGAGTTCCACATCAATCAGGAGATGGTGGTGCATTCTTTCTGCCCTGACCCCACCTCTGACAAGGAGAGGGATCTCCACTTCTTGGATGTGGTGCGTTGTCACAAGTTATATGTATATCTCACTGAGTCTATCAGGCAATCTGACGCCCTGTTCGTCATTCCTGAGGGTCCCAGCACAGGAAGACCTGCATCCAAAGTGACTATTACTTCTTGGATCAAGTCCACTATTCGTAAGGCTTACGAGCTGAGGAAGAAGCCTGTCCCCTTTCGGGTCATGGCTCATTCTACAAGATCTATTAGGGCTTCTTGGGCTTATAAGAATCAGGCCTCTGCTGATCAGTTGTGCAAGGCTGCCACTTGGTTGTCTGTGCACACCTTTTCGAAGCACTACCGTGTTGATGTGCTGGCATCGGCTGATGCCAGCTTTGGGAGGAAAATCCTGGAGGCAGTCTTGCCTGTTTAGGATCTTCTTCGGTTCTTTGTGCTTCCTTTACTTTTGAGCCTCGTTGGCTCTAATTCAGTGTGCTGTGTAACAGTTGGGGGGGTGTTACCCCTGTTTAGTGCCTGCTGACACTTCATTAGTTGTTGGGCTGTCTTTAATCTGATGGTTCACATCTGCTCTGGTGACTTTGGGGGCCTTGCACCTGGTCCTTGCCTTACTTCCCGTCTCTGGGAAACTCAATGGTTGGACATCCCAAAGTTACCAGTAACTGTATTGTACAACCGAGAAAAAGAGGATTGTAGTCTTACCTGTTAAATCCTTTTCTCTTAGTCCACACCCGTTACTGGTCTCCTACTCTGTAAAGGGACCATGCTTGGCTCTCCTGTAGCAGCCCGTGGGGGTCCTTCGGTGTCATGCTCACAGGAGTCTTCTTTCCCTTCTACTATCTAGTCAATAGTTAGTGTCTCAAATCTTTCTGGAGCTGGTTGGCTAGCTGCCAAAGAGGGAAGGTAGGCATCACCCCCTGCATACAATTCTAAAATTGTTCCTGCCTACAATTAAAGGGCCAGATCGCCTACCCAAAGTTAGCAGTAACCTGTATGGACTAAGAGAAAAGGATTTAACAGGTAAGACTAAAATCCTCTTATCTCTCTGTACTGTCTGTACTGTTGCTTTTCTGATTCTAGTTTGAGAAACTTGTGTAACAAGAGCTTTCTGGCAAGAAGATACAAGTGTCACGGTTTATTATGACTCTCAGACACAAGTTTTAGGTAAAAAAAAATCAATTTTATTGAAATAATAATTGATAACTTAGGATGGCAATAACATACATATATATATACATAGAGAATATAGCACAGACAGAAGGCAGACTCTACCGGTCCTGTCAATATACCGGACAGGACAGTCTTTAGGCTCTACCGGCCTTGCCAATACCGGGTAAGGCAACCTGCAGATGGAATAGCATAACGGTTTTACCGGCCTTACCAAATTACCGGGCAAGGCAGCCTCAATAGATACACAATGTAGGCTCTACCGGCCCTGCCAATACCGGGTAAGGCAACCTCAGATGGAATGTGGCAAAAGGTTCTACCGGCCTTACCAATACCGGGCAGGGCAGCCCAGAGATAATAGCAGCAGTCAGATGGAACTGGCAAATTAGCAGAATCGTTAAGCAGCAAGGCTTTGGAGCAAACCAGCGTCCGCACGCTGGAAACAACACTGAATAGTATAGCCGTTAGGCTTAGCGAGCAAACCAGTGACCGCACACTGGAGTAACAAGCGAGTAGTATAGCCGCAAGGCTTAGGAGCAAACCAGCGTCCGCACGCTGGGACCAACACAGATTAGTATAGCTGAAAGGCTTTGGAGCAAACCAGTGACCGCACACTGGTGTAACAAGTGAGTTTGTATAGCCGCAAGGCTAGGAGCAAACCAGCGTCCGCACGCTGGGACCAACACAGATTTGTATAGCTGATAGGCTTTGGAGCAAACCAGTGACCGCACACTGGTGTAACAAGCGAGTTTGTATAGCCGCAAGGCTTAGGAGCAAACCAGCGTCTGCACGCTGGGACCAACACAGATTTGTATAGCTGAAAGGCTTTGGAGCAAACCAGTGACCGCACACTGGTGTAACAAGTGAGTTTGTATAGCCGCAAGGCTTAGGAGCAAACCAGCGTCCGCACGCTGGGACCAACACAGAATAGTATAGCTGATAGGCTTTGGAGCAAACCAGTGACCGCACACTGGTGTAACAAGCGAGTTTGTATAGCCGCAAGGCTTAGGAGCAAACCAGCGTCCGCACGCTGGGACCAACACAGATTTGTATAGCTGATAGGCTTTGGAGCAAACCAGTGACCGCACACTGGTGTAACAAGCGAGTTTGTATAGCCGCAAGGCTTGGGAGCAAACCAGCGTCCGCACGCTGGGACCAACACGGAATTGTAGCAATGTCACCAACGCGACCAGGCAGAAGGTCGCCAGGATACTGAAGACAGGTGATGAGATGACAGGAACCAGCAACGATCAGTCAGGTCAGAAAACAGCAGAGAAGTTCAGCAGGAACTGCAACACCAGAGACTAGGCCGGAACCAGGACTGGAAGTACTTCAGCATGCAGGAAACACTGGAACAGTAGAGATCAGGAACTCAGGAACACATGAGATCAGGAACTCAGGAACACTGGAACAGAGGCCCAGCTATCACTAGCATAGTGATAGCAAGAAGGTCAGAAACAACACGAAAGGGCACTCAAAGGGTGCCCAATCCAGGTTTAAATAGTCAATAAGAGGCGGGCTATCTGCAGACAGCCAATAGAAGCCCCCTACTGGTGACAGACAAGTAACTGCAGCAAATCACGGGCACCGTGATAGTACCCCCCTTTCAAAGACCCCCTCTCCTAGAATAGGGTTTAGGCTTCTGCGGGTAATTGGCATGAAAGGCCCTAGTTAACCTAGGTGCATGAAGGTCCGTACTATCCACCCATGACCGATCCTCAGGACCATACCCTTTCCAATGTACCAGGTACTGTACCCTTCCTCTAAGCCTACGGGAATCAATAATGCTCTGAACCTCGTACTCCTCCTGGCCCTCGACCTCAACAGGTCCTGGCACCACAGGTGTGGTAGTATAGCGATTGCAAACCAGAGGCTTAAGAAGGGACACATGGAACACATTATGGATACGCATGGATGCAGGTAGGTCTAGTGCATAGGAGACAGGGTTAATTTTGCGAATAACTCTGTATGGACCAATAAACCGAGGAGCCAACTTATTAGACGGAACCTGCAGCTTGAGATTTCTGGAGGAAAGCCATACTCGATCCCCAACCTGAAAGGAAACCGCTGGAAGCCTTCTGCGATTAGCATGGCGCTGATGACGCTGAAATGACTGACCAAGTGCCCTCTGAACTTGTGCCCATGTGGAACGGAGTTGCTCGATATGCTCATCCAGAGCTGGAATCTGTTGCGTCTGAAATGAGTCTGGAAGCAAACAGGGCTGGAACCCATAATTAATCAGAAACGGAGAGCTCCCAGATGAAGAATTGACCGCACAGTTCCTGGCGAACTCTGCCCAAGGCAACAAGTCGGACCAATTATCATGATGGTCAGTAACGAAACAACGGAGAAATTGTTCCAAGCCCTGATTAGCTCGTTCAGCGGCTCCATTGGTCTGGGGATGGTAGGCAGAGGAGAAGGACAGCTGTATGCCCATCTGTTGGCAAAATGCCCTCCAAAATCTAGACACAAACTGGCTCCCCCTGTCAGACACCAGTACCCTAGGCACTCCATGCAACCGGAATACTTCTCTGGCGAACACCATTGCCAATTCCTTCGCTGAAGGAAGACCACGGAGGGGCACGAAATGAGCCATTTTAGAAAACCTGTCCACCACCATGAATATAAAGGAGTACCCCTTCGACATAGGCAACTCTCCCATAAAATCAATGGAAACATGAGACCAGGGGCGTTCGCCATTAGGCACCGGTTGAAGCAAGCCCACAGGGAGATGTCTCGGGGTCTTAGCGCGGGCGCAGGTGGCACAGGCATTCGTAAATTCGGCACAATCGTTTCTCATGGAAGGCCACCAAAATAACTGAGAAAGGGACCATAACAATTGGTCTCTACCAATATGTCCCGCAGCCTTAGAGGAATGGTAGGTTTCGAGCAGCCTAGTACGAAATGATTCAGCGACAAAACATTTGCCCACTGGGGTTTCATGGGGAGCGGACCCCTGAGAGGCCAGGATCTCCTCCCCTAGAGGAGAAGTGATACTCGTGCGTATAGTAGCCAGTATTCTATCAGGTTGGATGATAGGAGCTGGTGCTTCCACTCTGTCACTGTCGGCCTCAAATTGTCTTGACAGTGCATCAGCCCTGATATTTTTTGACCCTGGTAAATATGATACAATGAAATTAAATCGAGACAGGAACAGTGCCCACCTGGCCTGACGAGAGGACAATCTCTTGGCCTCCGAGAGATAGGTCAGATTCTTATGATCTGTTAGGATTAAGACAGGATTCTTAGTACCTTCAAGCAAATGACGCCATTCCTTAAGAGCAAGGATAATGGCCAATAATTCTCTGTCACCTATCTCATAGTGGCTTTGAGTGACAGTCAACTTTTTAGAGAAAAACCCACAAGGTCTGAGAGTTCCACCTTTCTCGTGTCGCTGCGAAAGTACTGCCCCGACCCCAATATCTGAGGCATCAACCTCTAACGTAAATGGAAGTAAAGGATTGGGGTGGGATAACACAGGAGCCGCAGCAAATGCCAGCTTCAAATTCTCAAAGGCTTTCTCAGCAGATACCGGCCAACAAGAAGGATTAGCACCCTTGTGCGTAAGATCGGACAGAGGTTTGACAATGGAAGAAAAGTTCTTAATAAACCTCCTATAATAATTAGCGAAACCCAGGAAACGCTGTATGGCTTTAAGACCCTTGGGTTTTGGCCATTGTAGGACAGCTGACAACTTTTCTTTGTCCATGGCAATGCCATCATTGCCAATTATGAACCCCAAGAATGGCACACTGGTTCTATGAAACTCACATTTTTCCATTTTACAAAATAATTTGTTCTCACGGAGTCGTAGCAATACTGCGGATACATCTTTGATGTGCTGTGCCATGTTTTGGGAGTAAATCAGTATATCGTCGAGGTACACCACAACACATGTCTGTAACATATCTCTCAGAACATCATTTATCAGTTCCTGGAAAACTGCGGGTGCATTACACAGCCCAAAAGGCATTACTAGATACTCGTAGTGCCCAGCTCGAGTATTAAAGGCAGTTTTCCACTCATCACCTGCTCGGATGCGAACCAGATTGTAAGCGGCCCGTAGGTCCAACTTGGTAAATATCGAAGCGCCCTTAAGCCTGTCAAAAAGCTCGGTGATGAGTGGTATTGGGTATGCGTTTTTTGCCATTAGTTTATTCAAGCCCCGGTAGTCAATGCATGGTCTTAATTCGCCATTTTTCTTTTTTACAAAAAAGAACCCAGCCCCAGCTGGAGAGGTAGATTTACGTATGATCCCTCTAGCAAGGGCATCAGAAATGTAATCCTCCATAGCCTTATTTTCATCACAAGATAATGGATAAGTGCGTCCTTTCGGAGGTACTGCACCAGGGTGCAATTCAATGCAACAATCATAAGGTCTATGCTGGGGTAGCATACTAGCCTCTCCTTTGCTAAAAACATCGCCAAACTGTTGGTACACATCCGGCATAGCAGAGGAGGTGCACATGACCTTAATAGGCTGGATGACGCACTTGTCCATACAAAACTGGGACCAAGCAGCAATTTCACACTTTTTCCAATCGAATTGTGGGTTATGTAACTGTAACCACGGAAATCCCAATATCACCGCATGGTGCGGGGAATTAATCAGTTGAAACTGCTGCTCTTCTCTGTGAAGTGCCCCAATAGTCATAGACAATGGCATAGTTTCAAATATAACCTGAGGCGGTTCTAAGGGTCTACCATCAATCGCTTCAATAGTCAAGGGGTTTTCTCTTTCAATGCGTGGAACTCCGTGCAATTCAGCAAAGGTATTATCCATAAAATACCCTGCTGCACCGGAGTCAACCAAGGCCAAAACCTCCACAGATCGTTGTGCCCAAGACAATACCACCTGTATGGTGGGTTTCATTATGCCCGACACTGGGGACGATTGTACACCACCTAGGGCCTGTCCCCCAAGATACCCTAGGTGTGTGCGTTTCCCGGACGTACCGGACAGGAATTTAGCAAGTGCCCTTTTTTACCGCAGTATAAACATAACCCTTGTTTTTTGCGATATAGTCTCTCTGCCTTGGATAGTCTAGTGAAGCCTATTTCCATAGGTTCACTTGTTTCCCGTACTGGTTCACTAGACTTCAATGCCAAGGGAGGGATGGGTGGGCAAAACATGCTACTAGGCTCATTATTTTTTGACCGTAACTTACGATCTTTGGCAATTGATCTCTCACGTATTCTGGAGTCAATTATCATAACATACTCAATGTAATCATCTAGATCAATAGGTAGATCTTTAGCAGCGATTTCGTCTTTAATGTGGTCATTCAGGCCTTGAGAGAAGGCTGCCAATAATGCCTCGTTATTCCAACCTACCTCTGCTGCCAATGTGCGGAATTCGATGGCATAGTCGCCCACTGTACGCCTGCCCTGTTGTATCTCCATAAGGCGTTTGGCAGCAGAGGTGGTTCTACCAGGAGGCTCAAACACTCTTCGAAAGGAACGCACAAATTCACTAAAGTTCTTAGTACAAGGTTTAGCATTCTCCCACAAGGGGTTAGCCCAGGCCAATGCTCTGCCAGTGAGCAGTGATATCGTGAACCCCACTTTACTACGATCATTGGGAAATGCGTGTGCCGTCAATTCCATAAAGATTTCGAGTTGATTGATGAACCCTCTGCAGAGACTAGGGTCACCATCATATCTTAGCGGCAAGGGTGCAGAAGCCGTTAACCCTTTAACAGTACCCCCTAGGGGTCTGGTATCACTTTCCGGTGTCTGACTTGGCGAGACCACCGGGCTAGAGCTAGATTGGTCAGCAGGTACCGTGCGTTCAAGGATCGTTTGAATTGCAACTGCCAACTGATCCAAACGTTGCTCGAGCACATCCATCCTCCAATGGATATTCTGTGCGTTACCTTGACCCTTGCTGTCTGAGGTCATGGCCCTTTCGTACTGTCACGGTTTATTATGACTCTCAGACACAAGTTTTAGGTAAAAAAAATCAATTTTATTGAAATAATAATTGATAACTTAGGATGGCAATAACATACATATATATATACATAGAGAATATAGCACAGACAGAAGGCAGACTCTACCGGTCCTGTCAATATACCGGACAGGACAGTCTTTAGGCTCTACCGGCCTTGCCAATACCGGGTAAGGCAACCTGCAGATGGAATAGCATAACGGTTTTACCGGCCTTACCAAATTACCGGGCAAGGCAGCCTCAATAGATACACAATGTAGGCTCTACCGGCCCTGCCAATACCGGGTAAGGCAACCTCAGATGGAATGTGGCAAAAGGTTCTACCGGCCTTACCAATACCGGGCAGGGCAGCCCAGAGATAATAGCAGCAGTCAGATGGAACTGGCAAATTAGCAGAATCGTTAAGCAGCAAGGCTTTGGAGCAAACCAGCGTCCGCACGCTGGAAACAACACTGAATAGTATAGCCGTTAGGCTTAGCGAGCAAACCAGTGACCGCACACTGGAGTAACAAGCGAGTAGTATAGCCGCAAGGCTTAGGAGCAAACCAGCGTCCGCACGCTGGGACCAACACAGATTAGTATAGCTGAAAGGCTTTGGAGCAAACCAGTGACCGCACACTGGTGTAACAAGTGAGTTTGTATAGCCGCAAGGCTAGGAGCAAACCAGCGTCCGCACGCTGGGACCAACACAGATTTGTATAGCTGATAGGCTTTGGAGCAAACCAGTGACCGCACACTGGTGTAACAAGCGAGTTTGTATAGCCGCAAGGCTTAGGAGCAAACCAGCGTCCGCACGCTGGGACCAACACAGATTTGTATAGCTGAAAGGCTTTGGAGCAAACCAGTGACCGCACACTGGTGTAACAAGTGAGTTTGTATAGCCGCAAGGCTTAGGAGCAAACCAGCGTCCGCACGCTGGGACCAACACAGAATAGTATAGCTGATAGGCTTTGGAGCAAACCAGTGACCGCACACTGGTGTAACAAGCGAGTTTGTATAGCCGCAAGGCTTAGGAGCAAACCAGCGTCCGCACGCTGGGACCAACACAGATTTGTATAGCTGATAGGCTTTGGAGCAAACCAGTGACCGCACACTGGTGTAACAAGCGAGTTTGTATAGCCGCAAGGCTTGGGAGCAAACCAGCGTCCGCACGCTGGGACCAACACGGAATTGTAGCAATGTCACCAACGCGACCAGGCAGAAGGTCGCCAGGATACTGAAGACAGGTGATGAGATGACAGGAACCAGCAACGATCAGTCAGGTCAGAAAACAGCAGAGAAGTTCAGCAGGAACTGCAACACCAGAGACTAGGCCGGAACCAGGACTGGAAGTACTTCAGCATGCAGGAAACACTGGAACAGTAGAGATCAGGAACTCAGGAACACATGAGATCAGGAACTCAGGAACACTGGAACAGAGGCCCAGCTATCACTAGCATAGTGATAGCAAGAAGGTCAGAAACAACACGAAAGGGCACTCAAAGGGTGCCCAATCCAGGTTTAAATAGTCAATAAGAGGCGGGCTATCTGCAGACAGCCAATAGAAGCCCCCTACTGGTGACAGACAAGTAACTGCAGGAAATCACGGGCACCGTGATAACAAGTCTGTAATGTATTCAAATGATTTGAAAGTATTGGTGGGACAAAAGGATAAGCCTTTCTTTAGAAAACTAAGATAATTTGAAGTGAGTGTTCTAGGTGTAGGATTAATCACTTGTAAGGTATCTTGACTGGTCTCCATATTTTCAGATGTCTGTTTTATTGTCTTTGACATTTTGTAACCCCACTTGCCACTGTGTCTTAGTTGTATGTGGCGTTGTTGTGTCTTTTTTCCTGGGGTACTTTGCTGAAACAATAGTCTTGTTGTATCATTTTATTAAATCTTGAGATTGGTTGCTAATTTGTGTGTTGAGGATTTAAGTTTAATTTCGAGGTCCGCAAAACCTGGTAATTCTTTTTTTGTAGTCACTTCTTTTAATTACTGTCTTAATATTTTTAATTCATTTGTTTCACTCTAAAGCAGAGCTTAAGATTTTAAGTCCCTTGCTACTAGCCAGACCTGAAAAGTTACTCGCCACTGCAAGCCAAAATATACCTACTAGGGCTGATTTTCTACTCGCCAGGACTAAATTTCCACTCACCATTGGCTAGTGGAGAGTGGAAATTTTGAGCCCTGCTCTAAAGTATCAATTTAATAAGTTCAAGAGAGAATTTGATCAAGATATTGTTCAATTTGGCTAGAAAGACTTAATTTGTCAGATGTGAGGCAGGGGTTAAAGGACTTCTTAGGCCACATGGGACTGTTTTACTTGTTAAATATCTTTGAAGACTGGTATTTTCCCAGCATGTCCTAGTTTGCTTTTTCATGGATTTAGTTAATTCTTTAAACAGCGTGTCAATATTTTCCACAACTGTTTCCACTTCAATTTCTCCACTTTCTGTTTCAGTTATAGAGTTTACCTTCTGCACACAAGTGAGAAAAGTCAATTGGTGCTGAAAGAAATCCTGCTATTTGAGTATCATAAGAACAAGGATTAAACGTTTAGAATGACAAATTCATATGACTTGATACTGTATCAAATTTCAATTTAATGATAGCGCTGCAAGTTAAAAATAAACAGAGAAACCAAAAACATAGAATAGGTTAGAAGGTGATGCCTTGATAAATCATATTCACCATGCATCAGCTGAATGGAGTCAGAACAGGCAACACTGTAAGAATGAACAATCAGAAGGCTTTCTTAGACCTCAGAAAGCACATATTTATTGGTGGGAAGAGCTCTGTAAGATCTCTTTAGGCAGTAGAGGCAGTGGTATGTTCTGCTCTCCGTACTTTCCAGGTCAAGGCCGGGGATTTAATTCTAGTGATAAAACCTGGTAACCTCAGTCACGCAGATCAAAAGTAGAAAAAAGGGTTAAGCATACAAAATGTATAGGCAATTTGACAATCTCTTTAAAATTATATTACCTAAATTTGTTTTGCTGTTTAACCGTTTGTGGATCCCAGATCCATGGGAAACAGGGTTCTTGCATACAGAATTCTCTGGTGGTGGAGACTCCCTCCCAGCTCCACTTAACACCCACCTAGTAAACCCAGTTTCAAAATGATGCTGGTAGGAGTGTGACGTATAGACGGTAAGGAATAGGCTAAGAAGCTGAGATACCCCCCTAATACTAGAATGAGAAGATCAGTCTCCTCCAACAAGAAATTGGGGAGCAAGATGCTGGAGTGTGATGCTAGAGATCGTAGCTCGGGTACGGTGGTGGTGCCTACACGGGGTCTTGCTGCGGCTGTGCCGTATAAAGGTGCTGGCCGCGAAGCCAGATTGGTCCCCTTCGGTTGAGCCAAAGGAGACCCGCGATGACCCCGTGTAGCCAAACAACTACAACCCCAATCCCCAGGGAGGATAATACTCCAAAAAGAAGGGTACTCACTCAGGCCAGATGGAATCCCCAGCAGTGAAGAAGAAAGTATCAGGAAACTCTGGAAGCTAGGAGAGTAGTCAGGAAGCAAGCCAGGTCATACACAAATTCCGGATATCCAAGGACTTTGAGCAGGAGAGTAGTCAGTAAGCAAGCCAAGGTCATACACTATTCTGGAACATATCAAGGACTGGGAGCTGGAGAGTAGTCAGGAAGCAAGCCAGGTCATACACTAATTCAGGAAACCATCAAGGACTAGGAGCTTGAGAGTAGTCAGGAAACAAGGCCAGGTCATACACAAATTCACCACTGTATGCTGAAACACCACAGAACTAGACACTATACTAACGCGTCTGAGCGCCGGGAACTAACCTACTTGAAGCCGCAAAACCAGAAGTGACTCGAGCACCCGGCAACGGAATACACAAACCTTTGCTAGGGAGCCCGTCGCATCCGGCAAGGACGAAGCCGCCGACATACGAAGACGATGGCAGACGAGAAACCGCCGAACAGAGGGGTGGACGTGACAAGGAGACAATCAGGACAAAGATTATTTTAGCTTGTTTTCTTATTTTTGTAACTCACATGGGGCTGTTCAATCACCCATTAGACCGGCTCCTATTCACTGTTCCTCCAGGTTGCATATGGAACAGGGGATGAGACTTTCATAGCACCTAGATTCTGTTTTGGGATGGCTTTAAGAGTTTTATTTAGCCACACTCCTCCATTTTTTTTTTCTCCGTATATCACAGGAGCTTGAACACTACAGCTTCAGGGTATACAAATCTTTGTCCTATCTCCATTGGTTACATTTTAGTCACCTCCTTCAGCAGCTGGTAGACTCTGATCCAGGTAATGAGATGATGAGACATATTGGGGACACATTATCTGAGACCCCTGAGAGGGACTCCCTTGCCACAATGACTGCATGTGGGCGTGAGTGGCTGGAGAGCCACTTAGTGATCTTAAGTTGTTTTGGATGGACTTTGTTTCCCATGAGGCCTGTTTATTTCCCTGGTCTTAGGAAGGAATGGGTTGAGCTGTTTTTTCGCTTCCTTTTTCTCACTGTGCAGGAACCAGTGAGGCACCTGATATATAGTACACCCTCTGAATGTCTAAGTTTGCCTCCTGTCACCTTATCTGTAAAAGGTGAGAAGAGGAGTGTATTCTTATTTTCTGTTCTGATTTTCTTTGAGGGTCAACTTGCTATGGCTGAGCATAACATATTTGAAGACTTAAGCCACCTAAGCTTCAGCGATTTCTTCTGTAATCCTTTGTTCCTCCCATCAGTCTAGCTTCCCCAGGGATCAAATTGATGTCCCACTTGCTCTGTGACCCCTGCACAGCCAACTCCAGGCCCTCTTTCTCTAAACAGGGGCTTACATGGGTTCAGACCCTTCTTTCTACTATCCCTACATCTATTAAGATGTCTTGGAACTAAGACCACCTTGTTCTCCCCAAAAGACAGGTTTATTCATCTGAGGGAGGGAGGGTGGTTTTTTTTTTCTCCCTATTGAATGGAATTCTTCTATGGAAGAGGATATTGCATACTTACTCCTAGAGTTCATTTCAGGAAGACTCTGTATCATCTCTAGAGGGTCTTATTCAGGCAGTTTTGTGGACTCTTAAAGTTTGAGGCCTCTGTTTCAACTTGTTCATCTCTGGAATACAGTACTGTTTCCTCTACCATCCCCTGAGGAGTGGAAGGTGCTTGATAAGGGACTGTTTAATCCCGGGAGTTTTACCATGTTGTGCATTGTTTGAGGAACATTGTTTTTCCATTTTCCTTTCTCCTTTCATCCATCAACTCTTTGATTCACAAACCATGTGCAAGCAGCTGTTTGGTCCAGAAGTGGAGAAAATCATTAGTCATTCTTCTGGGGGCAAGAGTACTCTGTTGCCTCAGGTTAACCCCAAGCATTCTCCCATACCATGGAAATCTTGTGATGTTGCTACTTCAACTAATGAGAGTATGTGCCCAAGACTTACTTTTTCTGCAAGCGAGGATCACCCTTCTCCGAAATCCATACAAGCATGGGTGTGCAAAACACCTGCCCAGACTCCTAGCAAGTCTACCTCCACACGACTCATGTATGTATCTTTATTTATATAGCGCCATACATGTACACCGCGCTTAACAGAAGTTGAAATAATACAATACAAAAACGACAGAACTGGGGTTAAGAGCATTAAGGTTAAGTACAATCATTACATTATTTGTGAGGGAAAGTGCAGCAAGGGATTCATACACTAGGAAAGGGACCCTGCCCCAAGGAGCTTACAATCTAGGCTGAATTCATATTGACAAACAGAGACACTAGGAGGAGTATTATAAATGCAGGTACAAGGTGTAGTGAAAGAAGTGCAGAAGGATTCTGATGTGACTGTCAGTGTGCAGAAGGAGGACATCGCTATTGAGATGCCTCCCTGAGCAAGTGGGTTTTGAGGAGTTGCTTGAAAGTGGTGATTGTGGATGATTGGCGAACAGTGATGGGGAGGGCATTCCAGAGTCGAGGAGCAGCCAGTGAGAAAGATTGTAGTCGAGAGATGGCTCGTGTTGTGTAGGGAGAGGACAGGAAGAACCCTTGAGAAGACCGTAGGGGACGGGAAGGGGTGTAGCGGGAGATAAGGGCAGAAATGTAAGAGGGTGCTGAAGAACTGTCACGGTTTATTATGACTCTCAGACACAAGTTTTAGGTAAAAAAAATCAATTTTATTGAAATAATAAATGATAACTTAGGATGGCAATAACATACATATATATATACATAGAGAATATAGCACAGACAGACGGCAGACTCTACCGGTCCTGTCAATATACCGGACAGGACAGTCTTTAGGCTCTACCGGCCTTGCCAATACCGGGTAAGGCAACCTGCAGATGGAATAGCATAACGGTTTTACCGGCCTTACCAAATTACCGGGCAAGGCAGCCTCAATAGATACACACTGTAGGCTCTACCGGCCCTGCCAATACCGGGTAAGGCAACCTCAGATGGAATGTGGCAAAAGGTTCTACCGGCCTTACCAATACCGGGCAGGGCAGCCCAGAGATAATAGCAGCAGTCAGATGGAACTGGCAAATTAGCAGAATCGTTAAGCAGCAAGGCTTTGGAGCAAACCAGCGTCCGCACGCTGGAAACAACACTGAATAGTATAGCCGTTAGGCTTAGCGAGCAAACCAGTGACCGCACACTGGAGTAACAAGTGAGTAGTATAGCCGCAAGGCTTAGGAGCAAACCAGCGTCCGCACGCTGGGACCAACACAGATTAGTATAGCTGAAAGGCTTTGGAGCAAACCAGTGACCGCACACTGGTGTAACAAGTGAGTTTGTATACCGCAAGGCTAGGAGCAAACCAGCGTCCGCACGCTGGGACCAACACAGATTTGTATAGCTGATAGGCTTTGGAGCAAACCAGTGACCGCACACTGGTGTAACAAGCGAGTTTGTATAGCCGCAAGGCTTAGGAGCAAACCAGCGTCCGCACGCTGGGACCAACACAGATTTGTATAGCTGAAAGGCTTTGGAGCAAACCAGTGACCGCACACTGGTGTAACAAGTGAGTTTGTATAGCCGCAAGGCTTAGGAGCAAACCAGCGTCCGCACGCTGGGACCAACACAGAATAGTATAGCTGATAGGCTTTGGAGCAAACCAGTGACCGCACACTGGTGTAACAAGCGAGTTTGTATAGCCGCAAGGCTTAGGAGCAAACCAGCGTCCGCACGCTGGGACCAACACAGATTTGTATAGCTGATAGGCTTTGGAGCAAACCAGTGACCGCACACTGGTGTAACAAGCGAGTTTGTATAGCCGCAAGGCTTGGGAGCAAACCAGCGTCCGCACGCTGGGACCAACACGGAATTGTAGCAATGTCACCAACGCGACCAGGCAGAAGGTCGCCAGGATACTGAAGACAGGTGATGAGATGACAGGAACCAGCAACGATCAGTCAGGTCAGAAAACAGCAGAGAAGTTCAGCAGGAACTGCAACACCAGAGACTAGGCCGGAACCAGGACTGGAAGTACTTCAGCATGCAGGAAACACTGGAACAGTAGAGATCAGGAACTCAGGAACACATGAGATCAGGAACTCAGGAACACTGGAACAGAGGCCCAGCTATCACTAGCATAGTGATAGCAAGAAGGTCAGAAACAACACGAAAGGGCACTCAAAGGGTGCCCAATCCAGGTTTAAATAGTCAATAAGAGGCGGGCTATCTGCAGACAGCCAATAGAAGCCCCCTACTGGTGACAGACAAGTAACTGCAGCAAATCACGGGCACCGTGATAGTACCCCCCTTTCAAAGACCCCCTCTCCTAGAATAGGGTTTAGGTTTCTGCGGGTAATTGGCATGAAAGGCCCTAGTTAACCTAGGTGCATGAAGGTCCGTACTATCCACCCATGATCGATCCTCAGGACCATACCCTTTCCAATGTACCAGGTACTGTACCCTTCCTCTAAGCCTACGGGAATCAATAATGCTCTGAACCTCGTACTCCTCCTGGCCCTCGACCTCAACAGGTCCTGGCACCACAGGTGTGGTAGTATAGCGATTGCAAACCAGAGGCTTAAGAAGGGACACATGGAACACATTATGGATACGCATGGATGCAGGTAGGTCTAGTGCATAGGAGACAGGGTTAATTTTGCGAATAACTCTGTATGGACCAATAAACCGAGGAGCCAACTTATTAGACGGAACCTGCAGCTTGAGATTTCTGGAGGAAAGCCATACTCTATCCCCAACCTGAAAGGAAACCGCTGGAAGCCTTCTGCGATTAGCATGGCGCTGATGACGCTGAAATGACTGACCAAGTGCCCTCTGAACTTGTGCCCATGTGGAACGGAGTTGCTCGATATGCTCATCCAGAGCTGGAATCTGTTGCGTCTGAAATGAGTCTGGAAGCAAACAGGGCTGGAACCCATAATTAATCAGAAATGGAGAGCTCCCAGATGAAGAATTGACCGCACAGTTCCTGGCGAACTCTGCCCAAGGCAACAAGTCGGACCAATTATCATGATGGTCAGTAACGAAACAACGGAGAAATTGTTCCAAGCCCTGATTAGCTCGTTCAGCGGCTCCATTGGTCTGGGGATGGTAGGCAGAGGAGAAGGACAGCTGTATGCCCATCTGTTGGCAAAATGCCCTCCAAAATCTAGACACAAACTGGCTCCCCCTGTCAGACACCAGTACCCTAGGCACTCCATGCAACCGGAATACTTCTCTGGCGAACACCATTGCCAATTCCTTCGCTGAAGGAAGACCACGGAGGGGCACGAAATGAGCCATTTTAGAAAACCTGTCCACCACCATGAATATAAAGGAGTACCCCTTCGACATAGGCAACTCTCCCATAAAATCAATGGAAACATGAGACCAGGGGCGTTCGCCATTAGGCACCGGTTGAAGCAAGCCCACAGGGAGATGTCTCGGGGTCTTAGCGCGGGCGCAGGTGGCACAGGCATTCGTAAATTCGGCACAATCGTTTCTCATGGAAGGCCACCAAAATAACTGAGAAAGGGACCATAACAATTGGTCTCTACCAATATGTCCCGCAGCCTTAGAGGAATGGTAGGTTTCAAGCAGCCTAGTACGAAATGATTCAGCGACAAAACATTTGCCCACTGGGGTTTCATGGGGAGCGGACCCCTGAGAGGCCAGGATCTCCTCCCCTAGAGGAGAAGTGATACTCGTGCGTAAAGTAGCCAGTATTCTATCAGGTTGGATGATAGGAGCTGGTGCTTCCACTCTGTCACTGTCGGCCTCAAATTGTCTTGACAGTGCATCAGCCCTGATATTTTTTGACCCTGGTAAATATGATACAATGAAATTAAATCGAGACAGGAACAGTGCCCACCTGGCCTGACGAGAGGACAATCTCTTGGCCTCCGAGAGATAGGTCAGATTCTTATGATCTGTTAGGATTAAGACAGGATTCTTAGTACCTTCAAGCAAATGACGCCATTCCTTAAGAGCAAGGATAATGGCCAATAATTCTCTGTCACCTATCTCATAGTGGCTTTGAGTGACAGTCAACTTTTTAGAGAAAAACCCACAAGGTCTGAGAGTTCCACCTTTCTCGTGTCGCTGCGAAAGTACTGCCCCGACCCCAATATCTGAGGCATCAACCTCTAACGTAAATGGAAGTAAAGGATTGGGGTGGGATAACACAGGAGCCGCAGCAAATGCCAGCTTCAAATTCTCAAAGGCATTCTCAGCAGATACCGGCCAACAAGAAGGATTAGCACCCTTGTGCGTAAGATCGGACAGAGGTTTGACAATGGAAGAAAAGTTCTTAATAAACCTCCTATAATAATTAGCGAAACCCAGGAAACGCTGTATGGCTTTAAGACCCTTGGGTTTTGGCCATTGTAGGACAGCTGACAACTTTTCTTTGTCCATGGCAATGCCATCATTGCCAATTATGAACCCCAAGAATGGCACACTGGTTCTATGAAACTCACATTTTTCCATTTTACAAAATAATTTGTTCTCACGGAGTCTTAGCAATACTGCGGATACATCTTTGATGTGCTGTGCCATGTTTTGGGAGAAAATCAGTATATCGTCGAGGTACACCACAACACATGTCTGTAACATATCTCTCAGAACATCATTTATCAGTTCCTGGAAAACTGCGGGTGCATTACACAGCCCAAATGGCATTACAAGATACTCGTAGTGCCCAGCTCGAGTATTAAAGGCAGTTTTCCACTCATCACCTGCTCGAATGCGAACCAGATTGTAAGCGGCCCGTAGGTCCAACTTGGTAAATATCGAAGCGCCCTTAAGCCTGTCAAAAAGCTCGGTGATGAGTGGTATTGGGTATGCGTTTTTTGCCATTAGTTTATTCAAGCCCCGGTAGTCAATGCATGGTCTTAATTCGCCATTTTTCTTTTTTACAAAAAAGAACCCAGCCCCAGCTGGAGAGGTAGATTTACGTATGATCCCTCTAGCAAGGGCATCAGAAATGTAATCCTCCATAGCCTTATTTTCATCACAAGATAATGGATAAGTGCGTCCTTTCGGAGGTACTGCACCAGGGTGCAATTCAATGCAACAATCATAAGGTCTATGCTGCGGTAGCATACTAGCCTCTCCTTTGCTAAAAACATCGCCAAACTGTTGGTACACATCCGGCATAGCAGAGGAGGTGCACATGACCTTAATAGGCTGGATGACGCACTTGTCCATACAAAACTGGGACCAAGCAGCAATTTCACATTTTTTCCAATCGAATTGTGGGTTATGTAACTGTAACCACGGAAATCCCAATATCACCGCATGGTGCGGGGAATTAATCAGTTGAAACTGCTGCTCTTCTCTGTGAAGTGCCCCAATAGTCATAGACAATGGCATAGTTTCAAATATAACCTGAGGCGGTTCTAAGGGTCTACCATCAATCGCTTCAATAGTCAAGGGGTTTTCTCTTTCAATGCGTGGAACTCCGTGCAATTCAGCAAAGGTATTATCCATAAAATACCCTGCTGCACCGGAGTCAACCAAGGCCAAAACCTCCACAGAGCGTTGTGCCCAAGACAATACCACCTGTATGGTGGGTTTCATTATGCCCGACACTGGGGACGATTGTACACCACCTAGGGCCTGTCCCCCAAGATACCCTAGGTGTGTGCGTTTCCCGGACGTACCGGACAGGAATTTAGCAAGTGCCCTTTTTTACCGCAGTATAAACATAACCCTTGTTTTTTGCGATATAGTCTCTCTGCCTTGGATAGTCTAGTGAAGCCTATTTCCATAGGTTCACTTGTTTCCCGTACTGGTTCACTAGACTTCAATGCCAAGGGAGGGATGGGTGGGCAAAACATGCTACTAGGCTCATTATTTTTTGACCGTAACTTACGATCTCTGGCAATTGATCTCTCACGTATTCTGGAGTCAATTATCATAACATACTCAATGTAATCATCTAGATCAATAGGTAGATCTTTAGCAGCGATTTCGTCTTTAATGTGGTCATTCAGGCCTTGAGAGAAGGCTGCCAATAATGCCTCGTTATTCCAACCTACCTCTGCTGCCAATGTGCGGAATTCGATGGCATAGTCGCCCACTGTATGCCTGCCCTGTTGTATCTCCATAAGGCGTTTGGCAGCAGAGGTGGTTCTACCAGGAGGTTCAAACACTCTTCGAAAGGAACGCACAAATTCACTAAAGTTCTTAGTACAAGGTTTAGCATTCTCCCACAAGGGGTTAGCCCAAGCCAATGCTCTGCCAGTGAGCAGTGATATCGTGAACCCCACTTTACTACGATCATTGGGAAATGCGTGTGCCGTCAATTCCATAAAGATTTCGAGTTGATTGATGAACCCTCTGCAGAGACTAGGGTCACCATCATATCTTAGCGGCAAGGGTGCAGAAGCCGTTAACCCTTTAACAGTACCCCCTAGGGGTCTGGTATCACTTTCCGGTGTCTGACTTGGCGAGACCACCGGGCTAGAGCTAGATTGGTCAGCAGGTACCGTGCGTTCAAGGATCGTTTGAATTGCAACTGCCAACTGATCCAAACGTTGCTCGAGCACATCCATCCTCCAATGGATATTCTGTGCGTTACCTTTACCCTTGCTGTCTGAGGTCATGGCCCTTTCGTACTGTCACGGTTTATTATGACTCTCAGACACAAGTTTTAGGTAAAAAAAATCAATTTTATTGAAATAATAAATGATAACTTAGGATGGCAATAACATACATATATATATACATAGAGAATATAGCACAGACAGACGGCAGACTCTACCGGTCCTGTCAATATACCGGACAGGACAGTCTTTAGGCTCTACCGGCCTTGCCAATACCGGGTAAGGCAACCTGCAGATGGAATAGCATAACGGTTTTACCGGCCTTACCAAATTACCGGGCAAGGCAGCCTCAATAGATACACACTGTAGGCTCTACCGGCCCTGCCAATACCGGGTAAGGCAACCTCAGATGGAATGTGGCAAAAGGTTCTACCGGCCTTACCAATACCGGGCAGGGCAGCCCAGAGATAATAGCAGCAGTCAGATGGAACTGGCAAATTAGCAGAATCGTTAAGCAGCAAGGCTTTGGAGCAAACCAGCGTCCGCACGCTGGAAACAACACTGAATAGTATAGCCGTTAGGCTTAGCGAGCAAACCAGTGACCGCACACTGGAGTAACAAGCGAGTAGTATAGCCGCAAGGCTTAGGAGCAAACCAGCGTCCGCACGCTGGGACCAACACAGATTAGTATAGCTGAAAGGCTTTGGAGCAAACCAGTGACCGCACACTGGTGTAACAAGTGAGTTTGTATACCGCAAGGCTAGGAGCAAACCAGCGTCCGCACGCTGGGACCAACACAGATTTGTATAGCTGATAGGCTTTGGAGCAAACCAGTGACCGCACACTGGTGTAACAAGCGAGTTTGTATAGCCGCAAGGCTTAGGAGCAAACCAGCGTCCGCACGCTGGGACCAACACAGATTTGTATAGCTGAAAGGCTTTGGAGCAAACCAGTGACCGCACACTGGTGTAACAAGTGAGTTTGTATAGCCGCAAGGCTTAGGAGCAAACCAGCGTCCGCACGCTGGGACCAACACAGAATAGTATAGCTGATAGGCTTTGGAGCAAACCAGTGACCGCACACTGGTGTAACAAGCGAGTTTGTATAGCCGCAAGGCTTGGGAGCAAACCAGCGTCCGCACGCTGGGACCAACACGGAATTGTAGCAATGTCACCAACGCGACCAGGCAGAAGGTCGCCAGGATACTGAAGACAGGTGATGAGATGACAGGAACCAGCAACGATCAGTCAGGTCAGAAAACAGCAGAGAAGTTCAGCAGGAACTGCAACACCAGAGACTAGGCCGGAACCAGGACTGGAAGTACTTCAGCATGCAGGAAACACTGGAACAGTAGAGATCAGGAACTCAGGAACACATGAGATCAGGAACTCAGGAACACTGGAACAGAGGCCCAGCTATCACTAGCATAGTGATAGCAAGAAGGTCAGAAACAACACGAAAGGGCACTCAAAGGGTGCCCAATCCAGGTTTAAATAGTCAATAAGAGGCGGGCTATCTGCAGACAGCCAATGGAAGCCCCCTACTGGTGACAGACAAGTAACTGCAGCAAATCACGGGCACCGTGATAAGAACAGAGTGACTTACAGGAGAGGAGGAGAATCTTGTAAGAAATACGATACTTTATAGGTAGCCAATTGAGGGATTTCAGGAGGAGATGAGATGGAAGGTATCTGGGAGCAAATGTGGTGATTCTTGCGGCTGAATTGATAACAGATTGAAGTGGAGAGAGATGAGAAGCAGGAAGACCAGAGAGTAGAATGTTGCAGTAGTCAAGTCTAGAGAGAATGAGTGCCTGAGATAGAGTTTTAGCTGTTGATAGGCAGAGGAATGGACGGATTTTTGCAATATTTTTTAGGAAGAAGTGACAAGTTCTAGTGACAGCTTGGATATGGGGGGAGAAGGTTAATTTAGAATCAAGTATGACCCCAAGACAGCGTGCTTTGGATGCTGAGTGTATAACACAGTTTCCTATTGTGATGGAGAAGGGGGTTGGTGGATGGGTTTTAGGAGGAAACACCACCAGCCCTGTCTTAACCATATTAAGTTTAAGGTGGCGGTGGGCCATCCATGATGAAATGGCTGAGAGACATTGAATGACTCGAGACTGCACAGCTGGAGTGAGGTCAGGGACAGAGAGATAGATTAGTGTGTCATCTGCATACAGATGGTAATTAAATCCAAGAGATGAGATGAAGTCACCAAGTGAGAGTGTGTAGAGTGAAAAAAGAAGTGGTCCCAGGACTGATCCCTGAGGTACACCTACCGAGAGGTCGAGGGGAGACGAGAAAGTGTTAGAAAAAGAAACACTGAAAGTACGTTTAGAGAGATAGGAGGAAATCCATTTTAGAGGTGTGTCACGGATGCCAAGTGTATGAAGTGTGTCCAGTAGGAGTGCATGGTCAACAGTGTCGAAAGCAGCAGATAGATCTAGTAGGATTAGTATACTAAAGTGTCCTTTGTCCCTTGCTGTGTGTAGATCATTTGTGATTTTTGTTAGAGCTGTCTCGGTAGAATAGTTGGAACGGAAACCTGACTGTAAAGGGTCGAGAAGAGAGTTCCTATTGAGAAAGGAGATCAAGCGGGAGAATACCAGGCGTTCCAAGATCTTAGGTGTAAAGGGGAGGAGAGAAACCGGACGGTAATTTGAAAGGCAGGTGGGGTCGAGTGAGGGCTTTTTGAGTATAGGTCTGACTATTGCATGTTTGAATGAGGATGGAAAAGTTCCGGTAGAGAGAGAGGAGTTAAAGATATTAGTAAGGCTGGGAGCAAGAGTACTTGTAAGAGCCTTAAGAAGGTGAGAGGGCATGGGATCTGAGGGGCAGGTAGTGGGTGGAGAGGAGGATAGTAAAAGAGATACCTCCTCCTCTGTTATAGGGGAGAATGAGCTGAGGGTTGCTCGGGGTGGACTAGGAATCAGAGGCATAGGAGGAGAAGATGTAGAGCCCATCGTTTGTTGGATGGACTGTACCTTGTTTTTAAAAAAGTCAGCAAAGTCCTGTGGAGTGTTGGAGAAGGAGGAGCAGTTCAAGGTTGGGGGTTTGAGAAGAGAATCGAAGATTTTAAAGAGGTCACGGGGGTTAGATTTGTGGGTAGTGATAATCTGAGAGAAGTATTTCTGTTTAGTCTGGGTGAGAGCTGTGTTAAAACAGGATAGCATGAATTTGTAATGGTGGAAGTCGGCAAAAGAATGAGACTTTCGCCAAAGACGTTCCGCAGCTCGACAGCAGGTGCGTAGCATGCGGATTGTTGAATTTAGCCAGGGTCTGGGATTCCTGGGGCGGGAGTGTCTACGTTGAAGGGGAGCATGCAGGTCCAAGGAGGACATTAATGTGGTGTTATATTCGTGGACCAGAGTGTCTATGTTAGTAGTAGTAGAGCAGAGAGAAGAGAGGGAAGTCTGCACAGTCGATATCAGGTCTGGTAGTTTGACCGAGTGTAGGTTCCTGGTTAGGAAGGGTGATTTAGGGAGGGCAGGGGAAGGTGTGTGAGATAGTGTGAAGGAGATAAGATGATGGTCAGAGAGTGGAAATGGGGAAATTGAGACTGAGCAGTTTCTGGTTAGAACTAGATCTAGCCAGTGACCATCCCTGTGAGTGCTGGCAGCAGTCCACTGTTGAAGGCCAAAGGACAAGGTCAGTGAGAGAAAGCGGGAGGCACTAGATGAGGATGTATCATCAGTGTGTAGGTTGAAGTCTCCAAGGAGTAATGTGGGAGTGTCTGAGGACAGAAAGACAGAGAGCCAAGTTTCAAATTCAGAGAGAAAGGAGGAAGGGTTGCTTGGGGGCCTGTAAATCACGGCTACCAGAAGAGGGACAGGGGAGAAGAGCTGGACTGCGTGCACTTCAAAAGAGGTGAAGGAGACTGAGGGAGGAAGGGGCAGAGGCCTGGAGCGGCAGAGCTGAGAGAGAAGAAGTCCCATACCCCCACCCTTGCCATTAGGGCGAGGAGTGTGGGAGAAAGATAAGCCACCATAGGAGAGAGATGCTTCGGCAGCTGAGTCCGAATGTGAGAGCCAGGTTTCAGTGATAGCAAATAGGTTTAGAGAGGAAAAGGTCGTGGGCAGTGTGGAGTTTGTTTAGTAGAGAGCGAGCGTTCCATAATGCACAGGAGAAGGGTGGAAGGGATGGGGGGAGGCAGGGAACAGCCAGCAGATTTCTAGGGTCTGCCCCGCAAGAGGTGCGGGTAGGCTGCAATCTAGGACGGACACAGGTGGGAATGTAAGTGGGGCCAGGGTTGGGAGAGACTCATGGAGGTACATTTGTCCTCTGTAAATGGAGATACAGTAGGTTTTAAGAAGGGTGCAGGCCCTGTTCCTAGACAAGATTTCCTCCCTAGTGGATATCAGGTCTTGGTGCCAGATACTCAACAAAAGAGATGGAGTTTTATTCCAATCTTTTCATAGTTCACAAAAAGTACTGCTGCTCTCTTCTTATCCTGGACCTGAAGCATCTGAATCACATTGTTCATACACCTTGGGTCAAGATGGATTCTTTGTACTTCATCATTGTCATCTTGTGTCCATAAAGATGCATATCTACATGTTCTTGCTACATTGATATTTCCTTTGTTTTGCCTTTCAAAGACCATCATTTTCAATTTGCGCCCTAACTTATGGACTGCTGACCACTCCACTGGTTTTCACAAACGTTTTGGTGACCTTGTCTGCCCACATTTGTTCAGCAGAGAGATTCTTCACTCTGTCTAGACCATCTTTTTCTTAAGGCTCTTCGCTGAGTTTTAGGTCTTGAACCTAGTCCTGGGAGTGCTTCAGAAGTGTCCCTTTGGCTTTGTATCCCTTTATTTCTTGACCTCAAGATGTATTTCTTGCTTGTGTTTGTCTGTCAGATGCATGGCCAAGTTTATAAGCTGTGTCTTGTAGGTTTCCATTCCTGATTTTTTTTTTTTTTCATTCAGATAGGGTGGTTCCGAGAACTCCTTTTTAGTTTCTTCCCAAGGTGGTTTCTGATTTTCATTTAATTAGGAAATTGTTGTTCCATCTTTGTCCATCTAACTGTAGCAGCAGCTTCACCACTTGGACTTGGTTAAGTGTCTGAAATGCTCCTACATTCATACCACGTAAACGTTCTGCAGATCACACTTCTCATTACTCCTGAAGGCCTGCATGGGAGCAAAACTATGGCCAAGTTGAAAGTGGATTCTTGGATCAAGGCCACCTTTTGCCACGCTTATGATCTTAGGAAGAAGCCTGTGCCCTTTAGATTCACTGCTTCTTCCACCAGAGCAGCAGGTCTTTCCTGGGCCAACAAGAACCAGGCATCTGAGGAGCAGTTGTAGTCACTTCACACGTTTGCTTAACAATACCAAAAGCCAGTTTTGGACGTAAGGTCCAACAGGTACTAGTGTCTATGTAGGTGCCTTGTTTGTCTCTACTTCTAGTAACCCTTTTTCACGATTACTTATTTTGGTGTGTGAAGAGGTCCACTGACACACAAGCTTCATACTTTTTTCTGGTTTGTCTCTGCTGAGACTAGTTTGCATTTTGAGGGTTTCTCTTCCACTCTTTGGTATATTCCCATGGTTCCTGTGTTCCACAATGCATGAAAGAGAAAGGGATTTTTGTGTACTTGCCAATACATCCTTTTTTGTCCATGTGTGATGCAGGATATCTTTACCAGAGAAAAACTGGATGTTTTGAGTTCCGGACAGGGGTGTCTTTTGTGTTCTATAGTATGGTGACTACCTTCCTGCCCTTTTTCTTCTGTCTTGGCTATATATTAAAAATGTATCTACTATGCAAGGGTAAAGTGGAGCTGGGAGGGAGTCTCCACCTCTGAAGAACTACATATACCTAAGGGCAGGGCACTTACATAACATAGTAACATAGTAAATTTTGTTGAAAAAATACACAGGTGTATCAAGTTCAACCTAAAATGTTTTATTGCATTGATGTTTGAATGCAAAACTGAAATTCAGTAAATAAGACCATATGGTCATAAAGGGTTCATGCAGCTTAGAGGTGCATCTGCTGAACGTAAAATACCTTAGTGTGTTACTTTAGGATTAATTAGTTTAAGAACAGTTGGCAATGTGGAAACAGATTTTGAAATCTTGCACTTGGAAAGGCACTCGTTCCAGTTTTGTGCCAGATAATTATGTGCATTAAGGGGTGTGTATACTGCATATAATAGGTGTGATATGTTGTTTCTCAATAGCCAAGGTTTGCTTACTTTTTTATAGACACACTATTGGATTCTATGCTAGATTGATTGTCTTTGCTAGTATACATTATAATTATAAAGACTAGTATATTCTAATTATCAAAGAGTAACTATTAACCCTTTGAGTGTCAGAGGGGTTTGCAACGCACTGCTCCTCAATGCGTTGCGTAGCCCTTTGGCACTCAAAGGGTTAAGGAAAGTTAAAAATCTGTGTTAAAGCTCTTTCACTAGTTATTTACTTCTACTACATTCATAGCAGCAGCATTCTAAACACAACCCTAATTTATACCTCCCAACATTCAAGCTATTGAATGAGGGACACTTGTACTTAATTATGCCATATTGATATGGATGGAAGAATAGAAATTTAGGTTGATTTTAAAACAGATAAAGAGCACCACTTGGCACATGATTATCACGGTGCCCGTGCTATTTGGAGACATTCTGTCAGTTTCCACTCCTGCCTACGCCTATTGGCTGCACTGTCATTGTCCCGCCCAGTATTTGTCCTTAAATACTGGGTTCTGTAACTTCTCCAGTGCCCTTTCGTGGTGTTTCAGTACCAGCGCTTGTTCCTGTTATTCGTGTTATCTCAGTGTACCGACCCGGCCTGTCTGACGACTCTGCATCTTGTTTCTGCCTGTGTACCGACCCGGATTGTCTGACTATTCTGGATCTTGTTCCTGCCTGTGTACCGACCCGGCCTGGCTGACGTTCCTGCTCTGTGTACAGACTTGGATTGGCTGACGTTCCTACTCTGTGTACCAACTCGGATTGGCTGTAGTTCCTGCTATGTGTACCGACCCAGCCCGGCTGACGTTCCTGCTTGGTGTACCGACTCGGATTGGCTGATGTTCCTGCTCTGTGTGTGGATCCTGCCCGGCTGGGGTACTGTGGTGGCGTACCTCCCCTGCACGCGTTATCCGGTCTCTGGTTAGGGCGGTGTCAGGATCCTCGCTGTCTCCGGACAGTTCGGTGCAGTCTGGTCTCCGTTGCCTCAGTGTCGCCCAGGCGACATTTCTGTGCGTCCTCACTCCAGTGCAGTCCTCGGTTGGGTGCCTCTCATGGCAAGTTGCTCAGTCTCCGTTACTGCTACGGCAGTGCCCAAGTTGCTCTGTCTCCGTTACTGCTACGGCAATTCACAAGTTGCTAGTCTCCGTTACTGCTACGGCAGTGCTAAAGTTGCTCAGTCTCCGTTACTGCTATGGCAGTGCCCAAGTTGCTCAGTCTTTTTTTACTGCTATGGCAGTTCACAAGTTGCTCAGTCTCCGTTACTGCTACGGCAGTGCTCAAGTTGCTCAGTCTCCATTACTGCTACTGCAGTCCACAAGTTGTTCTGGTCTCCATTACCTTTGGGCGTTACTCGATTTGATGCTCTCTCCTTTTGTTTGAGCTTCTTAAAGGGCCTTGCACTATTAAGGCCTGTCAGTACTCTCAGCCTAATAGTAACCCATTCAGTGCTGTCCAACTGAGAATCACACAAGAACTGCCTGACATGTGTCAGTATATTGAACTCTGGACTACCTGCATATACTGGACCTGTGTGGGCCTACCTCTTTATAACCTGTCTTGTGTCTGTACTATATTGCATGTATAGTACAGGACCCGTGAGGGTTATTGTTATTATCATTATTCAATAAAATTGTGTTTTATCCAAACCTACTGTGTCTGTGTCAAACTGCTACACCGAGCTTGTATAGAGGCAAACGTGTAACGAGTTAGCCCCCCGCTTCAATTTGTTTAAAACACTTCAAATATGAATAATACAAATATTCCTCTCCAATAAATTATGAATATGCCCTTATTGTTTGTTTGACTGACTGGTACTTCTCTGAACAAATGTATATGAAATCTAGGTAGGTTCTTTCTATTCTGTGGAATGAAGCACGTTTTATCGGGGCAGAAGAAATTTGAAAACATTCTAATATATTACTTTCTCTCTTTGAGACTGAGAATTTAAGTTTATGAACCAGAATAGGTACATTAAAACCAAGTGATCTGGTCCCAACTTAACTCCACAGGCAATGTTACTTGCTATGATAGATTGTTAGGAGACCCAACCACAATTCGGCCGACAATTGTCAGCATTGTTCGATACTTAAGTTCCATCATTTGAATTATAACATACAGGTCTCCTATGTTATTTTATTTAATGTGATAATTCTGAGTGAATAGATAGAATTACACTCACAAAAGATTTTTGTTTATCTGGATAATATTGGTTTCCGGTAACGTTCTACTAATCATGATAACTTCATGATAATAGAAAAAAAAAATCCCTTAAATGGATGTTATAGGTCTATCTGGGTACGAAATCCATGTAATTGGGATGAGGTAATTTTAGTTGTATTTTATTAACTTAGTAATTGAATAGAATACATCCCCAGAGATCACCCATATAAATACACATGAATTAGCACCGTGCTCTTGATACTACACAAACGGCTTCATGTAAATATTAAAGTGAACCATTCACTGCTTTTGTTTTGGACCGCGGGGAGACTCACTGGTCTGTTCCAGATTGCTGGAAGGTTTAAATACCACGTGTAATGTTAACCTTACCTCTGTCAGTGAGGTTATACTGTAAATGATCAAGTGAAATTACATAATTCTGCTTAAACTGATGATCCCATGTAGTTGGACAGTCAACATATATATGCTGCTTCAGAACCAACATAATTAATATCTATACACTTAAGTTTTGATAACTAATATCTGTGAATTCAAATATGGTGAACAACTAATCAATAGTTAATTATTGATTATCACTACACAGTTTTAATTAGACTCCCTATAGTAAGAGAGAGGTGTGTCAAAAATGTGTGTATATTTTCTTTCCTTTTTTTAAAAAAAAATATATATGTGTGTGTGTGTAAATAAGTTTTAATTTTCTGTTGTGGGTTTGAACCTGCTACTTAGAATTTGAGTGCTTATCTGATGCTATTCTTTTCTCTTTTTCAAAGAATGAAGTATGATTTAGCAGCCTGCCTCTTTTAAAGACTCGGCCACCTTTGAGGAAAGGCAGAAGCAGGCAGCTGTTTCAGACATCCTGCATTCCTGTCTCCGTACTGACCGAGTCTCATTTATTATGTGTTTTGAGTGAATGGAGAATGTAAAAGATCTGGAAGTATTTGGGGCATAATTACCACAACAAGTACTTTTATAAGAATGCATATAGTGAAATAGGGGATTGCAGGTTACTCAGGTTTCCTTCAGTCTTTCAGGTACTGTAGTACAGGCTGCATTTTCATGGTACACATCTGGTTTCCAGGTAAAGGGGGAGTGTATTGCATATACACATTACTTAGTGGCTATTTCCCTAGGACTGGGGTCCCATTTAATTCATACGAGGGCTGATATTGGAAAAGAAGTCTATGAATGCTGCACCAGCTATAAAAACATGCTGGTCACAAACATTTTTGTCTGTCCCACCTTCTGCAAGAGCTAAATCTGCCAGTTGCAGCCTCATTTGTATTTCCTGTGTAAGTGGCTTTGACAAAACACCCCAAAAGGAATTATCCACTACCTCTTTGGAGCTCACATTTCTAGCTGTCAGGTAGAGAAACCCTTGGAAACATGTACACTGAGACATGAAGTCCATCCAGACATGTTGGTAGCAGCAATTAACTATTTAAAAAAATAACTCGTATAGAAGAAAAATGTAATTCATTTTTGTTGGTTGGTTTTCCTGTACCAAACTGAGCTTGATGCTGCAAAGGGGCATATTCAGGTTAAAGAGGATCAACATTGTGGAAATAAACTGAATCACGGGGGTGGGGGATTAACCATTATTATATGGTTCTTTTAACACCTTGAATGCTAGGGACCTCTCCAATACATTGCTTTGCAAATGCATTGGCAACCCCCCTAGCAGTCAAGGGAATTACTGCACCTTTTAAATCATTTTAGACTTTAGGGATGTTGTTTGTATTCTGTGGTGCAGTTTGTTTGCTCCAGAACTTCTCCTCTCAATGTCCTGAACATAGCACTATGTGTTTAACCCTTTGCGTGCCAGAACAATGCATTGAGCACCCCTCTGACTCACAAAGGGTTAAAGAAAAGTGCAGCTACATGTGATTTACTAAAAAAAATTCTTCACAGAAATCAGATTGTGGAGGAGGCTACATTTTAAATATTATAAGTACATTTCCAGCCTCAGGAAAAAGTAAACCAGGCTCTTTCTGTATATTCTGGGCCCATCACCTGGCAACAAAGTAAGGGAAAAGGTTTTAGGCAGCCATTTTCCCTGACTGAATGATGAAATTGGAATGCCCCCAAAAAATCTATATGATTGTGATTTTGGTCTTTTTTGGTATCACCCTAGTGCAACACCAATAGTTGCACAGTATTTAATTTAAGTTAATAAAAATGTTGTAAAGTATGCTGCTATGCTGTGTGAAAGCTGCTTCATAAATCTTTTACCCTCTTTTTACGTCATTAACAGCGTCTATTGTCATTGGTATCCCCACTGTGAAGAGAGACAAGCAGAGCTACTTGATGGACACACTACATTCCCTTTTCTCAGAGTTATCGGCAAAGGAAAAAACGGACTGTGTGGTGATAGTTTTTATAGCAGAGGTAAGAAATGGTAAAGTACCTCAGTTCAATCCATTTAAGTCACATGTTGGTGATGTGTACCTGGGAGCGTTCTAGACCCCCCACCACCACCACCACCACCGAGAACTAACAAGGACTGGGGTGGAGTGTCCAAAAGTTAGTAATGTTAGTGGGACTTAAGTTGTGTAGGCCTAGCTTTGGCAAGAGAGGAGGAGGAGTTTGTGCCTAAAGTTTGTGTAACTGGGGATGTGGGTAGAACAGGTGGAGGAAAAAGACAGTTACTTGGGTCCTCTCAAAGCTGGAAAAAATCTCCATCACTGGAGACATTGATTACAGCTGTTAATGCGTAGTATTGGCATATATCTGGTTTCCTCACAGGTCTGCTTGCATATACAAACACCATGGCTAAAAATCAGAAAAATGTATATCACTTGGTCTGATCATGCTCAGATTGCGCAGATCCCAGGAGATTAGTGATAGACCTCCATGGAGGTTGGATGATTCCTTACTGTCGAATTCTGAGATCTTGTCAGCGGTTACTTCTGCTCTGAAAGAGTATACCCTGCTCAACGATTGTGGAGATATTTCAGCTCATACTGTTTGGGAAGAGCATAAAAGTGTCATCCGTGGCAAACTCATCCGACGCGCCTCTTTCGAAAGAAATTCCAGATCGACAACTTTGCGATATACTGGCTGATATTGCGGCCTTGGAGACACAACATAAATCTGATTCTGACCCCAATACGCTCCACTCCCTTACTTGTCTACGTTCTCATCTACGCTCCATGCTTAACCTTCGTATCAAACAATTGTTCTTACATACTCGTTAATGCTACTTTGAATTTGGTAATAAAGCAGGTGCGCTTTTATGGAACTAACTATGTGCTAAACAAAGTTCCGCATACGTTCACTCCATTAAGTCCCCCTCGGGTGCCGCTGAATATGCTTCCTATAAAATAGCTTCAACCTTCGAGAAAGCCCTCTATAACCTCCCCACTAACCCTTCTATTGGGTCAGATCTGACCTCCAAGATGAGGTCTTATTTACGCGAGGCACATCTCCTGACACACTCCTTGGGGATGCGACAGGCCTTGGATTTACGGATTTCTTTGGAGGTGCCACAATCCTATCCTCTCCACAGTCTGGTGCAGTACCTCACAGGGCCACTACCTTCCCTTTGTGCTATTGCAGGCTGCTGTTATCCAGTTACAGAGGCCTCATTCTGTTCCTAGCTGTCCCTACCTTGCAATCACCTTCTCCCTATTTAGTTCAGTCTCTCCCCTTGCTCAGCGCCAGATTATACAGTTTAATTGGTCAGTTCAGATATGTTCCTGAATTGGCAGTTGCCTTCCTGTGTTCCTGAATTGGCAGTTGCCTTCCTGTGTTCCTGAATTGGGAGTTGCCTTCCTGTGTTCCTGAATTGGCAGTTGCTCTCCTGTGTGCCTGAATTGGCAGCTGTCTTCCTTTGTTCCTGTTTCCAGTGCAGGCTGATGCATTCCTCGTGTTCCAGTGCAGGCTGATGCACTCCTCGTGTTCCAGTGCCGGCTATACCCCTTGAGTTCTGGAGCCCGGCTGCACCCCCAGAGTTCCAGAGCTGACTCTGTCCCCAGTTTGTCCAGAGGCCCTGTCCCCAGTTTGTCCAGAGGCCCTGTCCCCAGTTTGTCCAGAGGCCCTGTCCCCAGTTTGTCCAGAGGCCCTGTCCCCAGTTTGCCCAGAGGCCCTGTCCCCAGTTTGCCCAGAGGCCCTGTCCCCAGTTTGCCCAGAGGCCCTGTCCCCAGTTTGCCCAGAGGCCCTGTCCCCAGTTTGCCCAGAGGCCCTGTCCCCAGTTTGCCCAGAGGCCCTGTCCTTTTCGGTTTCATTGTATGTTTTGTTGTGCAGGGCTATTTAACTTCCATGTATGCATATGTATAATACACATTGGTGTTCCTGTTAATTGTGTGTGTGCTGGTTTCTTTTCTCTCTGGGTTCACTTTGTTTGTTTCCTTTTTCTGCTGTTGGTCCGCACCCCTTCCTGACCATCAGCAACATGATAGGAGGAGGTTGAGAGGGCCATTGATGCCATGCCTAAGGGGGAAGAGCCCGGGTCCAGACAGATTTACCCAGCCCTATTATTCTACTTTTAAGACGTTGCTTTGTCCTCTCCTCACAAGGGCTTTTGCCCTCTTCCTGTCTAAAATTTCTAGACATGCTAGTATCTCTGAGGCCCACATCACTTTGATACCAAAACCTAATAAGGACAAATCTCAGGGCGATAATTCGCACACAATCTCCCTACTCAATTTAGATTTCAAATTATATGCCAAGATCATTGCTGAAAGGATACGGACGATTCTCCTTTTGTTAATTTACTTGGATCAGGCAGGTTTTTTGCCTCAACGTCAGACCAGGGATAATACCCGTAAGCTTTTGAACATACTTCACTACGCCACCTCTCACAACCTCCCCTCTCTTTTTTTTTGTTGACCGACGCGGAGAAGGCCTTTGACAGGATGAACTGGACATTTCTATTCAATGCTCTGCATGCCTTTGGCTTTGGCCCTGGTATTACTTCTATGATTCAAGCCCTCTACTCGAACCCCTCAGCAAATATTAAGAGTGAATGGTTGCCTCTCTGAGTCCTTCAATATTGGTAACTGCACTCGACAGGGTTGCCCTCTATCCCCCTTGCTGTTCATCCTGGTTATGGAATCTTTTGCCCAACATATATGTCTTCGTCAAGAAATTTCTGGGATATTCCTGGTGGGTAGGGAACATAAATTGTCCATTTTTGCAGACGATGTCCTGTTCACCCTGTCATATCCAACTGGTTCTATGCTCATGGTCATGGACGAACTTCATCTCTTCTCTGATTTCTCAGATTTTAAAATCCACCTGTCTAAATCTGAAGCTCTGTCTCCCACATGATCTGCTGCTTTTGCATCTCTATACCCTTTCAAATTGGCATCCAAGGGCATTAAATACTTGGGTATATGGATTGCTGCTACTATCCAATCTACCTACGCTTTGAATTATCCTCTGCTATTACTATCGGTTGCAAAAGACCTTGCGAGTTGGAGTCCGCATTACATTTCTTGGTTGGGGAGCATCAACTCCGTTAAGATGAATATATTACCCAGAGTGTTATACCTCTTTCAGACCCTCCTCCTTAAGATCTCATTGAATTTCTTCACCCATCTACATTCCACTA
Organism: Rhinophrynus dorsalis; assembly: GCA_037306005.1. NCBI lineage: Eukaryota > Metazoa > Chordata > Amphibia > Anura > Rhinophrynidae > Rhinophrynus > Rhinophrynus dorsalis. The sequence continues at coordinate 166,767,235 of CM074718.1, forward strand.
TCTCTAAATTTATTTGCAAATCCCGAGTACCTCGGCTTAGCCGAAATCTGGCGTTCCATCACAAAGTACAATGGGGAATGGGAGTTCCTCATTTCAAGATGTATTATCATTCAGTTATGCTCTCCTCCATCTTGGACTGGCGTCACAATGCTTCCTCAAAATTATGGGTTTCTATAGACCGTTCCTGTTTCTCCAATATGGACGTTCTATACGAGTTCCTCCTCCCCTCGCACTCCAGATTATGCAAGCCCATGAGTCATCCAGTTCTGTCAGCGGTTTTGGCTGTCTGGCAACTATATATGACCTTTTACTCCTTTTTATCTCTTCCCTCTTTGGTCTCCTTGATTTTCTATTCCCGTAATACTGCCTTTACTCTTTTGGCTGCCGATTTTCCCCAATGAACAGCTTCACAAATCATTAGTATTCATAAAATCCTCTCCTTGGATTCTATCCCTACCCGATTCTCTCTCTCTCGCAAGGGGAGATGTGGAAATGTTTCCGTATCCGACACTTTCTTGCGTTGTCTGCTATTAGATCGGCTTTGACCCGACCGACAACTAAATATGAATCCCTCCTTCTTCGCCCTCCTGCCACAGGGCATTTTCTCAGTAAGCTATACGCCGCTCTATTCAACTTCACTCCCTTATTGACTCCGCCTTACGCTCGTGCCTGGGAATCCGAACTGGGGGAGACAATACTATACACTGATTGGCGTTCAGTTTGGTGTATTGCTAAATCATGTTCCATTTCAACTCAACTTTAAGAATCTCACTTCAGATTTGTTAATAGATGGCATTACACCCCGGTACAGTTACATGCTATGTTCCCTGCTGTTAGTGATAGATGCAGGAGATGTGGGGACGCGGAGGGATCACTTTACCACATCTGGTGGACTTGCCCCACTTTACTGGATTATTGCTCAAAGTGTTTGGGATGCATTGAACGAAGTTTTAAATATCGAGTTGTCCAGGGACCCTTGGCAAATCCTCTTTTATATCCGTTTACCGCCTATGCTCCCTACAACTCGTTTAATACTGTTGGCCCTGTTGAGACTTGCTAAAGCACAGATTCCAGTCCACTGGAAATCTGCTGACACCCCACCACCACCTACCAGGAATGGGTTTCCAGGGCCAGAGACCACGCCACTCTCCTTAGGCTGACAAAACTGAAACATGGTAAGGATCCTGACCTAATCACAATTTTTTTTTTTCTCATTTCAATCCTTGAGATATTCCCCTAGACTGTCTTTACGGGAGGTGCCCATTTCCTCTTTCCCCATGTCTTCCTTTATCCCTTTCTTCTTTCCCGTCTATCTCTTTCTCTGTTCTGTCTACTCTGGACTTCTCTCTTTACCTCTCCATATTTTATGCCTAAGGCTTTATCAGCTCTGGGAACTTTTCCACTTATGCTACGCTCCCCTTCTCACCCCGATTTCCTTTGCAAGTATTATTTCTTGGAACTGTGTGAATTGGCTGGCTGTGTCCAGTTTATCAATGCCTTATTCATTCCCATGTAGTATTTTGTACATTTGTACACTGCTTTCTTCTGTATTGTTTAATTTTTTTTCTTAATAAAAGAAAATTAAAAACAAAAAAAATCAGTAGCATCCAAGGGATTCATTTCCTGAAGACTCCACCACATTTATTGACACATTGTTGCAGCTATCTCTGACATCCAAAGGATTAAAAGGAACAAGTAGCAAACCATTGTTTGCTGTTGTATGAATGTGTGTGGTAAGAAGAAAGTGGACTGTGGTTATCAGTGGAACAAGGCTGGGGTGTTAGGCACTGTGGTGTGCTACTGTAGCTAGGTAGGGTATCAGGCAGTGTAGTGTGGAACTGTGGCTAACAGTGGAACAAGGCTGGGGTATCAGGTAGTGTAGTGTGACTGCCAGTGAAGAAGGCTTGGTTTTCCCCTAAAGTGATAAGTAAGGAACAGTTGTCAGTAAATATTTAGTGGATAAATCTACTACCCACACTATTACTTTGTACATAAAACCTTCCTTCAAGGAATCCCTAGCCTGTGTACCCCAAAATAACTGGTCATATGACCATAATATATTCCCTCTAGGATTCATTATATCACTTACAAATTAAGCATTTAGTTGTTAGCTGATACAGTGATTGCAACTATTTATTCTCACAGGCTGACTAATCTTACTCGCTACAGATTTGCTTTATGTAACCATAAGTGAAGGCATTATAATTGTTTGGGTTGATGTATGCTGAAACGTATAATGTCGGAAGTTACAATTCTTTTTTTACTTTTTTTAGGTTAATGAAAAGTATGTCCGTGAACTTGCTGACAATATAAAAGAAAGGTGAGTGTTTTTCGAGTCCTACTTTTATTTCTGTTGCGTCCAGTGGGGGGCCGTGGGGGTAAATTATCCTCAACCAGGAGGCAGGCCACTTACAGTAGTAGTTCTAAACCAGTAGAAACTCCTCTCCTTCTACACTACTTAACCCCTCACACTAGAAGTCAGTTTAAGTGTCCTTATAGGAGATACTGAGCAATCTTCTTTGGGAGATTTTGAAGATGAATGTTATGTATTGTTCCATATATCTTAGATGACCTTGGACCAGAGAGAGCATGTTCTGCACCCCTGGTCCCTCTTTTTAGTGGGATAGCTCTACTTGGTCATGCACTGGGTATTCTAAGGGACCCTGCTATGTCCAAGAGGGACTCTTTTGAGCATATGTGTTCTGGAAGGCCTTGCTTGCCCATATAGGGCCAGAAACTGTTATGTTCCCCATGATCAGGGTACACCAGGAAAGCGGAGGTTAGTAAGATAATAATTAAGGTGATGTATACTTTATTTATAAATATTGTGTATATATGACTGCTTTTGCCTCATAAGACTTATATAATTGTCTAAATTAGTCCTGTATGGCCTTGGAAACCGTTGTAATATGTTAACCTTTATGGACCAGAGAGGTGTGCCAAATATTGCTTCAGAATATGCTGACCACCCCTCTCATCCTTAAAGGGTTTTATGATGCATCTAATTCTTGTGCCTGCCATACAAGTCCTCCCAAGGCTTTGGATTCTGACTATCCTGGTTTTTGCCAAGCTTTATCCCTTCTCTGAGGAAGCGCTTGCTCAGTGGGTTTATCCTCCCAAATTGGATGCTCTTATCTCCAGGCTAGCTAAGTCTACTGTCTTACCAGTTTCTGATGCGTCCGCTCTGAAGGTCTGGATTGACAAGAAACTTGGTCTCCCTCAAGTCCATTTTTGCCACTGCTGGTTCTGCCATGCGTCCAGCATTCGCTGCAGCATGGGTAAACCGGGCCATTGCGGTCTGGACTGAACAGCTCACCCTGGCTGTCCATCAGGGTGCTCCTACCTCGAATATGTTGCGCCTTCTTGCCAACATTTCTGAGGCACAGCACTATGTTTCTGCTGCCTTATTTGATGCCATCTGTTTGGTGGCTAGGGTTTCCACCATGTCTGTGGTTGCCAGGCAGGCTCTTTGGCTCAAGATCTGGTCTGCTGACACTGCTTCCAAGAAAGCATTGCTCTCCTTACCTTTTCAAGGTACTTCTTTGTTTGGTCCAGATCTTAAGGATCTGATCAGTGAGGCCACAGGGGGTAAGAGTACCCTTCTACCTTTGGTTCCCAGGAAGAAAACGCCACTTAAGCGTAATCTGTATTTTTGTTCCTTTCAGAATGAGACACGTCCGGCAAACCAGACTGTTCCCTCAGCTCTGTGTGCCTCCTCCAAGCCCAAACAGCAATGGAACCCCAAGGTCTCCTCCAAGTCCAAGGCTTCCAAGCCTCCTTCGGCATAACTTGCTGAACCCAGGTCCCCACTTTGCTGTGGGTGGTTGTCTGCATCACTGCCACAGCATCTGGGAGGATTCAGTGGGGGACGCGTGGGTTTTAAAGGTGGTGACGGAAGGGTACATGATCCCTTTTGTCTCTCTTCCTCCCTTTTCCTTCCTTCCTTCCTTCCTTCTCATACGCCTGAGGGCGCAGAGAAACACCGGCTGTTCAACAGCGCTATTCAGGCTCTTCTGGACAAGGATGTTCGAGAGCCGGTTCCAGTTCAAGACAGAGTATGGGTTTTTACCCAAACGTCTTTGTGGTCTCCAAAAAGGACAGCGGTTGTCACCCCATTTTGGATTTGAAGGATCTCAGTTCCTTTGTGATCTGGACTCATTCTCACCAGGAGTCTTTACGGACAGTGATTGCTGCTATGTCCCCGGGGGAATTCCTTGCATATCTGGATCTTCAGGACGCGTATTTACACATCGCCATTCATCCAGTGAGCCGGCAGTATCTCAGATTTGCCTGCGACAGAGGGCATTTTCAGTTTTCAGCTCTTCCATTTGGTCTGACTACAGCTCCTCAAATTTTCAACCGTGTCCTGGGAGCCTTAGTGTCCGTTCTCCATAGTTACGGCATCAGAGTTACTCCATACATGGACGACCTGCTTCTGAAGGCCCCCTCTGTGGAGCTTCTTCATCAGCAGGTTCAGCAATGCATTCACGCTCTCACCCATCATGGGTGGATCATCAACATGGAAAAGTCAGATATTGTCTTCCTGGGCCTTCTCCTCGACACTCAGAAGAGCATGGTGTTTCTCACGGATGAGGTACTTCACCAGATCGCCCACAGGGTTTCGGCGGTTCTGGCTCAAGGTCCAGGTCCAGCCAAGAAGCTGTCCTCTCTAGTGGGGAAATTCATCTCCACCATAGAAGCGGTGCCGTTTGCCATGGCACACACCAGGGAACTCCAGCAGTTCGTGATCCAGGTGTGCAGGGGTCAGCTGGACCTTCTGAAGATGTCAGTGTCCGTCCTCTTCATGTGGAACTGAGTTTGTCATGGTGGCTCGACCTCTCCAATCTGCTGAAAGGCAAGTCCTTCCTGGTATCCTTCTGGACCACGGTGACTATGGATGTCAGCCTCTCCGGCTGGGGAGTGTTCCTGGGTCGCCTGAGAGCTCAGGGTCGGGGGTCTCCAGAGGAATCTCTCATTCCCATCAACGTGTTGGAGCTTCGGGTGATATTTCATGCCCTTCATCATTGGACATCTCAGCTGGAAGACTGCCCAGTTTGGGTACAGTCCGGCAAAGCCATGGCCATGGCTTGCATCAACAAGCAGGGCGGAACAAGAAGTCTAGCCGCTTGGTTAGAGGTCAAGGCTATTTTGTTCTGGGCAGAAGCTCACGTTCCTGCCATATCCGCAGTGCACAATCCTGGCATAGACAACGTCATGGCGGACTTCCTCAGTCGACACACAGTGGACAGTGGAGAGTGGGAGCTGCACCCAGAGGTGTTCACCCTCATTGTTCAGAAGTGGGGTCTTCCTTTCATCAACCTGATGGCGACAAGACACAACAGGAAGGTTCTGAGGTTCTGCTCTCTGTGGAGGGACCCCCTAACTCTGGCGGTGGATGCAATGTCCATTCCTTGGTTATTTCCTGTGGCCTACATCTTTCCTCCACTCCCAAAGTTGCACAGGGTGTTCCGGAAATTGCAGCTGGAATGCTGTCCAGTCATTCTGATTGCTCCATACTGGCCTCGCCAAGTTTGGTTCCCGGAGCTCCTGTATCTGTCGGTGGCAGAGCCATTCCGGCTCCCTTACCGTCCAGATCTTCTTCTACAGGGTTAACTGTGGATGGAGGATGTTCATCGGCTGTCTTTGATGGCTTGGAAATTGAATCCTCAATATTGAAGAAAAAAAGGTTTCTCTTCCGGGGCGGTGGCTACTATGCTCAGTGCCCGCAAACCTGTTTCTTCCAAGATCAACCATCGTGTCTGGTCTACCTTTCTATCTTGGTGTGCTGACAAAGACCTGTCTCAGGAATTTGATCTGCCTATGGTCCTGGTCTTTTTGCAGGATGGTGTGGATAAGGGCCTCAGTTTGAGTTCCCTTAATGTTCAGACGTCTGCCCTCTGTTTTCTTTCAGAGGTGCATTGCCATCCTTCCTAATGTCAAGGTTTTCTTCCAGGCCGTTGCTCATGCTCGTCCTGCCTTCAAGAATCCCACTCCTCTGTGGGATCTTAACTTTGTTTTTGGCGTTCTTCAGCGCCCTCCATTTGAGTCCTTGGCTACTATTCTTTATGCTTGTTGACGTGGAGAATGGCTTTTCTCCTGGCGATTGCGTCTGTTCGCCGAGTCACAGAGTTACATGCCCTGTGCTGTAAGCCACCCTATTTGGTGTTTCACAAGGACAATTCGGTTCTTCGCACTACTCAGGAGTTTCTCCCGAAGGTGGTTTCGGAGTTCCACATCAATCAGGATATTGTGGTGCCTTCTTTCTGCCCTCACCCTACCTCTGACAAGAAGAGGGATCTCTGCTTGTTAGATGTGGTGCTTTGTCTCAAGTTTTATGTACATCGCACTGAGTCTATCAGGCATTCTGACACACTATTTGTCATTCCTGAGGGCCCCAGGGCAGGAAGACCTGCATTCAAACTGACTATTGCGCCCTGAGGAAGAAGCCTGTTCGTTTTCGGGTTACGGCTCATTCTACGAGGTCTTTTGGGGCCTCTTGGGCTTACAAGAATAAGGCCTCTGCTGATCAAAATCTAAAAATCTGCTCTACGCATATCATACCAGATGTTTACTTCCTCAGAAGAAAAAAAACAAATGTATCCTTTCCACGAGAAACATTTCTCTGTCATCCAATATAGCTTACAGGTACCATGGGGAGGTGACAGCTCCTCCCGGTAGGCTGGAACAATTCTTCAAGAGATGCAGAGTGGAGCCTCCTTCATAGCAGGCTACCTAGCCACTCCCCTCTCTTTATAAGATTTGTTCCATCACCTATTAGCAAGGCTGAGAACAGTTCTGCTTAGGTTTTAGTTATTTTATTATTTTTCTTAGATATAGGGTGTCCAAATTCCCCCATTATGCAGGTTACCATTACTGGCTTCCCCTGGAGGATTGCCCAATTAACAGGTGCTGTCTGTGGACCCTTGCAGCCCTGGGAGAGAACCATGCAACCCATGTCTCTCTCTCCAGAAGGAGTCTCTCTGAGGCTTCTTCTATTACAATGGTAATCTGAAGAAAAGATCTGCAAAAAAGGTGAGCAACCCTTTGAGTGCCATGGTCCACTTGTCCCACTGATCCCCTCCGCACAGGGGTCCTTCTGGAGTTACTTATAACTCCTACACCCATATCGGGTGATTTATACTTCTGTTCCTGTGGTCCTTGTAGCATTTGATCTGTGTGGTAATACATAACCCTACCTTTCCGTGTTGTTCTGAGTTGGGGATTATTTTCTCTCATTTTCCCTTTGAGTTAATGTGTTCAGCTTTATTAGATGATCTGTATGTGTTTTGGCACTTTTCAGACATTTATTTTTTATTTTAACGGTGCGCTTTACCACAACGCCGTAATGCTCCTTTGATCTCTATGGGACATGCTGCTTTGGGACATATCTCTGCAGCTACTCCATGTTCCGAGTTCAGACGGCTCATTCTTCTTGTCTACCCTTGTCCTACACTCTGGTTACCATCCTCAGTGTCTTGGGGGTCCCTGGGGGGTTTGAGTTCTGCATTTGATACTCTTAAAGGGGAAAACCAGATTTCCTATAGACGCCTGTTTTATCAGGCTGTTTTCTGATTGGCTGTGAATCGGTTGCCATTTTCTTTCTCTCTTTACACATGTCCTATACAGGGCTTGGATTCCTTTACTCTCCTTCAGAGGTTAACTCTTTGCTTGCCAGATAAATACCTTTTTAGCCTTTCTGGGGTGAAACTTTTAATCTGGGTGGCAGTATTTTGGTTTCTCTGCTATTGTAGACACTTTTGTTCTCCTGTTTGGATGTCTGATCATTAGGGACATGGGGCTAGGCCTAAAGCTAAGGATTCAGCTCAATCATTAACCCCCCTTGCTTATTGTTCCTCATGCCATGCAGGTCTTCCCAGAGAGTACTCAGGTCACTTATGCCCATCATGTGCTGTGGCCCCTGCTTCTCTGCCAGGGCCCTCCAGCCATGAACAAGAGCCACATTGGGTCAAGGACTTAGTCCTTTATGGCACAGTTTCCTCGTTCTCTTCTGGGGGTCCTCCAGTCCTGGAACCCCCCCCCCCACACACACACACACACACACTTCTTTCAGGTGCGTGGCCTCTAAAGGCCCCTGACATTCCTGATTTGTCTGATTCCTTTGCGGAGGAGTCATTTGAGGAATCTGAGGATGTCGTGTGTTCAGAAGGAGCTTCTTCCCAGGTTCATGGCGACCCTTCGAGACTGACTCCAAACCCTCTGCCAAGGGTCTCATTAAGGCGATTTTGTCTACCCTTAACATTCCTGTTAATCCTGTAGAGTCTGTCTACTTCTGACGTCTTTTCAAGGCGCAAGACGTCCTGTACTGTTTTTCCACCTAATCCCACTCTGAATCAAATTATCCTGGATGAGTGGAAGACTCCTGGTAAGCTTCTCACTCTTTCCAAGAGATTTTCTAAGCTGTGACCCTTTGCTGACACAGCTTTGGCTCATTGGGCTATGCAGCTGCAGGTTGATTCCCCTATTTCTAGGCTTTCTAAGTCTACTTCTTTGCCTATTGTGGATGATTCAGCACTCAAAGATCTAACAGATGTGAAGATGGAGGCTATCCTTAAGGCTATCTTTGCTGCCATAGGTGCATCCTTGCGGCCTGCCTTGGCTTCCACATGGTTAAATAGAGCCATTGCTGTTTGGACTGAACAGCTGACTGACACTGTCTGCAAAGGTGCCCTTAAGGAGAGGACCTTTTGCCCATTTTGGCTAATATTTCTGAGGTTCAGCACTGTATTACTGATGCCTTGTTCGATGCCATTAGGCTTGAGGCTATTACCTCCTCCTACTCTGTGGCTGCCAGATTCGCACTGTGGCTTAAAATTTGGTCTGTTGACCTGATCTCTAAGAAATCACTGATCTCTCTTCCTTTTCAAGGTGCCTCCCTCTTTGGCCCTGAACTGAAGAACATAATCATTGAAACCACTGGGGGTAGGAGCACCTTGTTGCCTCAGGTTTCTAAGCACAATAATCAGGCAAGGAAACAGTGTTCCTTTCGTTCTCTCTAAAGCGAGGATCAAAGGCCGAACCCGGTGCTGCCTCAGGCCAGCACCCCGCATTCCACCCTCAAATCTAGGCACACCTCCACCAAACCGGCGGCATAACTCGCCGAACTCTGGTCCGCAACACTTTTTTAAGTACTTGAACAGGCTGTTTTGCAGATCAGTGGGTATTACAGGTGATCTCAGGAGGTTACAGGATTCCCTTCATATCCCTACCTCCCTTCATATTCTTCCCTTCTCGCTCCCCTCAGGGACAGGAAAAGCTCAGTCTTTTCAATGGGGCAGTTCATTTTCTCTTGGACAAGGGAGTTCTGGCTCCAGTTCCTCAGCCAGGGATAGGTTTACGTTTTTATTCCAACCTCTTTGTTGTTTCCAAGAAGGATGGCAGCTGCCACCCTATCCTGGATCTCAAGGATTTCCACTCGTTTGTGATCCGTACTCACTACGAGATGGAGTCTTTGCGTTCTGTCATTGCAGCTATGTGTCCAGGGGTATTTCTGGCTTCTTTGGACCTGCAGGATGCAAACCTGCACTTTCCAATTCATCTGGACAGTCAGAAGTACCTCAGGTTCTCTTGTAGCCTAGAGCATTTCCAGTTCACAGCCCTGCCTTTGGGCTCACCACAGCTCCTCAGGTGTTCTCACAGGTCTTAGGAGCACTGATTGCCTTCCTGCACACCAAAGGGATTCAGGTGACTCCATACACAGACGACCTTCTGCTGAAGGCTTCTTCCAGGGATCTCTGCTCAGATTCTCCTCCAACACGGGTGCATCCTGAATATGGAAAAGTCTGCTCCAGTTCCTTCTCAGGACCTGGTCTTCCTTGGTCTCCGCTTCGATACTCGTCAGGGCATGGTATTCTTGATGGAAGACTCTGTTCAGCAAATCACATCCAAGGCATTGCACACTCTGGAGTGGACTTCTGCTCTGGTGAGAGAATTCTCGTCTCTGTTCAGCAAGATGATATCTACTGTGGAGGCGGTACTGTACTCCATGGCTCACACTAGAGCGCTTCAGAGATTTGTAATCCATGTGTGCCAGGGGATCCGGCTCTTCTGGATCACCCTGTCTCTTTTCCCCCTGACGTGAGACTAGCCCTCCACTGGTGGTTGGTCTACTCCAACCTGAGGAAAGGGAGGCCATTTGTGATTCTGTATTGGACCATACGTACGACAAATGCTAGCCTGTTTGGCTGGGGAGCTGTTCTGGGTCACCTGGGTGTTCAGGGTCTTTGGTTGACAGAGGAAACCCTCCTTCCCATCAACATTTTGGAGCTCAGGGCGATTTTCCATGCTTTTGAGGTATTGGACCTCTCATCTGAGGGGATGCTCAGTCCTCGTCCAGTCAGACAACACAACATCGTTTGCATTGTTGGAGGTAAAGGCTATTTTAGCATGGGCAGTGATGCATGTTCCTGCCATCTCCACTGTGCACATTCCAGGCTTAGAAAACGTCTTGGCAGATTTTCTCAGTCGCCAAACAGTAGACCCCAGGGAGTGACAACTCCATCCGGAGGTTTTCGACCTGTTGGTCTTCCCTGGATAGACCTGATGGCCACCAGGGACAACCAGAAGGTTCAGTTCTTTTCTCACTGGAGGGATCCTCTGGTGTTTGCGGTGGATGCTCTGTCAATTCCATGGCGATTTCATCTGGCCTACATCTTTCCTCCACTTCCTCTCCTTCCCAGGGTGCTGAGGAAGATTCAGATGGACGGTGCGTCAGTCATTCTGATTGCACCTTACTGGATCAGACAGCTTTGGTTTCCAGAATTGTTGGCACTGGCTGCTCAGGATCTGTTATCTCTGCCACAAAGACAGGATCTCCTCCTCTGGAGAGAGGATGTGGACAGTTTGGCTTTGATGGCTGTTGAAGCCTCCATCTTAAAGGGAAAAGGCTTTTCTCCTGAGGTGGTTTCCGCTATGATCCAGGCCAGGAAACCTGTGTCCTCTAAGGCATACCACAGGATTTGGTCTATTTTTCATTCTTGGTGTATGGACAGGGATCTGTCCTCACAAGAGTTTGACCTTTGTCACCGCCGCCGTGTTCGCCCGGGCCGCGTCTTCTTTCGCGGCGGCTCTTCCGGGTTCTGTCTCTGGGCGCGCATGTGCGGTCCGCATCCACCTGGCTCGCTTCCCCACTGGCTTCCACTCCTCCAATTCCTCTCAGCTCCCGGACGAGCCTCTCTCTCCCAGCTCTCTCAATTGGCCAGTCTACATATTTAAATGGGCTGCCCCAGGCTTAGGGCGCCCATTCCACAAGCTTCGCATAGTTTGGTCCTGGGCTCTGGACTTTTGCTTGTCCCTTACCCTGCTCCTGGCTTGACCCTTGGCTTGTCTGACCACGTCTGATCTCCGCTCCTGGCTTGACCCTTGGCTTGTATGACCACATCTGATCTCTGCTCCTGGCTTGACCCTTGGCTTGTATGACCACATCTGATCTCCGCTCCTGGCTTGACCCTTGGCTTGTCTGACCACATCTGATCTCCACTCCTGGCTTGACCCTTGGCTTGTCTGACCATGTCTGATCTCTGCTTCTGGCTTGACCCTTGGCTTGTGTGACCACTTCGGAGTTATCTCCTGCTTGAACTCTGGGCTGTGCTTATCCTCTGCTGTGTTCCCTATTTCCCGCTTGGCTTGGTTTTCCTAACGGTTCCTAGGTACTCCTATCCTGGTTGCACCTCGGCTCAACCGGGGTGGAACAATCTAGTTTCGTGACCAGCACCTTTAACCAGCTTCAGCCGCAGCAAGGGAGTACCTGGCACGCCGTCACCGCTCACAAGCTCCGCACTCCAGCATCGATTGCTAGCATCTTAAATCCAGAGCCAGCACCACACGGCTCCCCTCCGTCGTGTGCTTGACAACCTTCCACCCAGCCGGTCCTTTTTGCAGGACGGTGTGAACAACGGCCATAGCCTTAGTTCCTTGAAGGTCCAGTCCTCAGCTCTTTTTGTATTTTATCAGAGACTCATTGCCATGATGTCGGACATCAAGGTCGTCTTCCAGGGAGTCACTCGTGTTTTTCCTGCCTTTAAGGCTCCCACTCCCCAGTGGGACCTTAATCTGGTCTTGGGTGTATTGCAGCGGCCTCCCTTGGCAACCATTCCTCTACATCTTCTGACATGGAATATGTCTTTTCTTTTGGCCGTGGTCTCTGTCAGCAGAGTTGCTGAGCTGCAGGCCTTGTCCTACAAACTGCATTTCCTGGTGTTTCACAAGTATAAGGCTGTTCTCCGTATCTACCAGTAATTTCTTCCTAAGGTCTCCAAGTTCCACATCAATCAGGAGAGTGTTGTGCCTTCCTTTTGTCCTGACCCTAAATCTGGGATCTCCACTTGGATCTAGTGTGTTGCCTCAAGTTCTGTGTGCACCATACTGAGTCCATCCGCAAGAGAGAGGCTTTGTTTGTCATCCCTGAGTGTCTCAGGGCTGGTTTGGCTGCATCCAAGGTGACTATTGCATCCTAGATTAAGTGTACCATCCACAAGGCTTATGAGCTCAGGGGGAAACCTGTTCCCTTCTGTATTACAGCACACTCCACCAGGTCTGTTGGGGCCTTCTGGGCCTACAAGAATCAGGCCTCTGCTGAACAGCTGTTCAGGGGTGGCCACTTGGTCTTCTGTGCACACCTTTGCCAAACATTACTGTGTTGCTGTTCTGGCTTCAGCTGAAGCCAGCTTTGGCAGGAAAGTGCTGGAGGCAGTTTTGCCTAACTAGCTCTTTATCTTTTGAGCCCTGTTGGTTCATGTGTGCTGTGTACTGTTATTTCAGTGTCCATTGACACTTAGTTTGGGCTGTTCCTTGTCCTGGTTAGTGAATGGAAACTCTGGTATCATGGGCGACCAGTGCTTGGTCCTTTCCTTCTGTTCCCACCCATGCTACCTCAATGTTAGCACATCCCCATGGTATATGTAAGCTATGTTGGACGACAGAGAAAAGAGGATTTTAGTCTTAACTGTTAAATCCTTTTCTCTTAGTCCTTGTAGCTTACAGGTCTTCCCCCTGTGAAAGGGGCCAAGCTAGGTCTCCTGTGACTGGACGTGGGAGTTTGATTGAGTCCATGCTCACAGAAGTTTCTCCTCCTCTTCTCTCTATCTAGCTCAGTAGGTTTATTGTCTCAAATCTGGAGAGGGGAGTGGCTAGGTAGCCTGCTATGGCAGAGGGGGAGGCTCCACCCTGCACTTCTTGAAGAATTGTTCCAGCCTACTGGGAGGAGCTGTCACCTCCCCATGGTACCTGTAAGCTATATGGTCTGAGAGAAGGATTAAACCAATATCACTAAAATCCTCTATTTTGTTACCACCGCTAATATGGGTATGCTCTAGGGTTTCTACTCCTCCTCTTGCTCAGGCATTCCCTTTCCTCCAAACAGCAAGCAGTCCTGGGCTGGCAGATAAGTCTACCTCTGCATGACTTGCAGGGGTCTGGTCCACTTCAAGCTATCTTGGGTTGTCTGCTGTCCCATTGATTTCGTATCTCTTTATCCTCACTGATTCTTCATATACAGCTTCAGGTAATTCACCTTTTTCTTGCTTATTGGTTCCAGCTTCTTTAGTGACTTTGGTCAACCTGCAGGTAGGGACTATGAGCCCAGCTGCGTGGTCAGAAGTTTTACTGTTTCTCGCTTGGGGCACAAGAAAAAGACTGGGGTGTCTGTGCATATGTGTGTGGTTCAGTGACCACCAAAGGAAGAAAGTGTCAGAGTATAGTAGATCTCAATATCCACACATTCTTATATATAATATACACACACCCTACCAGTCACTGTTGTGGCCCTCAACTGTATTTGGTTTGACAGTTGTTAGTTTCACATATCAGTCTACATGCTTATCATTTTAAACGCAATACCTTTCAGTCTTTGTGCAAGCATTGAGGTTCACGCCTAGTTATTTATGATGGGCTTTCCAATGCACAGAATGGTAGTACTCTAGTACAGCATCTCAATAGGCTGGCACATCGCTGCATAATTCACCCAGTGCTGAGCTTAGGACTCTGATCCTCCAGACTTGAATAAAAACAACTCCTCTCCTGTGTCCTTCCTTCCTGCCTGAACATCCACAGAGCGGGTCTTGCAACACTGTCCTCTGGGTCTAGAAGTAGACATTCCCTAGTTTTCTGGTGCTTCAATAATTTGCAGTTGGAGTGCTGTTTTTTCCCCTCACAAGATAATCATTTGAATCCAAGGAGGAAGACTCTAAGACTAATAGGACCATACCTAGCTCTAATGTTACTTTATTCACCTGTCAAGGGTACAGTTGCAAAGTGATCTTAATCCAGAAGTTTGTGTCTTTCCTCTGTTCTCTGGTGCCTGCTCCAAGTATAACAGTACCTATTTCTCTGGTCAATCCCTGCAGTCCACCTCTGTCTATCACTGCCTTACCAGACGCTGTTGGTGTTTCTGAGTAAATGGTTGGCTAACCCATCGTGTCCAGCAAGAATGAGGGGCAAATAAATACTAGGCTAGACAGTATAGAAAGTGAAGGTGATGTAGTTAATAATCAGGGGGTGGATCTGGGGGCTCGGTTAGTACAGATGATAGGGAGAAGCCTATAAACCGCATCAAAAATAAATCACAAATGGAACGTGGCAATGGCATAATTTGTATGCTTGCAAATGCCAGACGTTTAACTGGTAAAATGGGGAAATTGGAGCTGGTAGCTGAAATCAAAAACTATGATTTGATTGGCATAATAGAAACATGGTGGGATGACACACATGATTGGTCAATCAATTTGGAGGGCTACATGTTGTTTAGAAAAGATAGGTCAAACAAAAGCGGTGGTGGGGTCTGTCTGTATGTCAAACCAGCATTATTGCCTCATTTGCAGGAAGATATATGTGATTACAGTAGTGAACATGTGGAATCCCTGTGGGTTGAAATAGTTAATGGGGGGTAAAACTGCCCAGAAAATATTAGTTGGATATTTGTTATAAACCACCAAACATTGGTGACCTTGAAGAATCACAGCTATTAATGCAAATAGAAAAGGTTTCTCAAATAGGGAGAACTATAATTATGAAGGATTTAATTATACAGAAATAGATTGGAAAAATGGAACAAGTAATTCTGCTAAAAGCAGTAAGTTTCTGAACTTGTTGAATGACCATTTTTTTGTCTCAACTAGTGCAGACCTCAACCAGAGGTGATGCGTGTCTGGATCTGGTAATAACTAACAATGAAGAACTGATCTCTAACATCCAAGTAAGGGAACACTTGGGGAATAGTGACCATAACATGGTATCATTTGAGATTAATTCAAAAAAGCAATTTGGTATGGGTTCCACCAAAACACTGAATTTTAAAAAGGCCAACTTTAGCAGGTTTAATTCATCCCTTGGTCTCATTGACTGAGATTAAATATTTTCTGGAAAAAACACAGAAGGTAATTGGAATGCCTTCAGAATAACTTTGCAAACATATACATATAAATTTATCCCCTTTGGAAACAAATACAAAAGAAGCAAATTAAAACCAATGTGGCTAACCAGTAAAGTAATTCATGAAATAAATAACAAGAAAGCAGCATTTAAACATTATAAAGGTGAGAGATCAGCAGAGGCATTTTCAAAATGCAAAAATGCCAACAAAACCTGTAAAAAGGCGATTAAATTAGCTAGACTGGAGAATGAAAAAAATATTGCTAAGGAGAGCAAGAGCAACCCCAAAAAATTCTTTAACTACATTAATGGCAAAAAATTAAAGTCTGATAATGTTAGGTCTTTTTTATCTGAAACTGGTGAGATGATCAGTGGGGACAGAGAGAAAGCAGTTATTTTTAAATAATTTATTTTCTTCTGTTTTTACCAAGGAAGACCCAATGGACAAGAACCTGCAAACTACTTTTACAGAACACTCACAGCTAGCATGGGATTGGCTAACACAAGAAAAAGTGTTAAAACAATTGAATGGTGTTAAGGTAGACAAAGCCCTGGGGCCAGATGGTATACACCCACTGGTATTTAAAGAGCTAAGCCAAGCCCTGGCCAGACTGATATTTTTGATTTTCAGGGATTCCTTTGTTTCAGGTATGATGCCTGAGGATTGGCGTAAAGCAGATGTGGTGCCCATATTTCAAAAGGGATCAAAATCCCAGCCGGGAGATTACAGACCTGTAAGCCTGACATCTGTGGTAGGGAAACTGTTTGAAGGGTTGCTAAGGGAATAAATTCAAGAATTCGTCTTGAACAGGAATATCATTAGCAGGAGCCAACATGGCTTTGTGAAAGACAGGTCTTGTCAAACTAACTTGATTGCATTTTATGAAAAAGTGAGTAAAAATATAGATTTGGGAGCGGCGGTTGATGTGATCTATTTAGACTTTGCCAAGGCATTTGATACGGTTCCACACAAGAGGTTACTGTATAAATTGAATAAAATAGGCTTAGGGGCAAATGTCTGGGCGTGGATTGGAAATTGCCTGAAAGATAGAATGCAAAGAGTGGTAGTAAATGGGAAGTTCTCCAATTGGACAAATGTGATAGTGGAGTACCTCAGGGATCTGTCCTGGGTCCTCTTTTTATTTGTTTATTAATGATCTCTCAGAGGGCATAGGGAGCCATGTATCAGTGTTTGCTGATGACACAAAATTAAGTAGGGTAATAAAGTCTGAACTGGATGTGTTTTCATTACAAGTTGATTTGGACAAATTGGGTAACTGGGCAGGCAAATGAGATTCAATATAGACAAGTGTAAAGTTATGCATTTTGGTTATAATAATAAAAATGCAATATATAGCTTAAAGGGATAGTAATACTTTAATATTACTAATCCCCATAGTGTTGCTCTTTAAAAAATAATTCAATTGCTCCCAGGTTCAGCTCTCAAACATCTATGGTTTGAGAGAAAACGGTAAGCAAAATAAATGAAAAAAGATACATGGTGTAGGGTTCAACCCCCTGAGTAAAACAAGGGTACTCCCACTGCTGAGAGATATTTTATTAAAAAAATTGTAACAGCTCAAACTTGAATTTTTTGGTGCAATACCACAGTGCCCTGAAAATTTACAGTGGTGCTGTTGCTACACCATCCTATGGACAGCTCTGGTCTGTAGACCATAAATCTCCATAGGTTGGTGTAGCAACAGCACCACTGTAAATTTTCAGGCCACTTTGATATTGCACCTAAAAAATTCAAGTTTGAGCTGTTACAATTTTTTAATAAAATATCTCTCAGCAGTGGGATTAAAAACACTACATCATATATTTTTTTTACATCTTAAGTATTACTATCCCTTTAAGAGGAAAAAGTCTCCATTTTTGTTTCTATTTCATGAACCATGGGTTGAGTCCTGGACATCACAAAAGACAGGATCTTT
The DNA here is from genome assembly GCA_037306005.1 of Rhinophrynus dorsalis. Lineage (NCBI taxonomy): Eukaryota > Metazoa > Chordata > Amphibia > Anura > Rhinophrynidae > Rhinophrynus > Rhinophrynus dorsalis. The sequence goes on from CM074718.1 coordinate 166,784,556, forward strand.
AGGGTGTAGACTCACAGAAGTCATGTGTCCAGCAAGCAAGTTGGATGGGCAAGGCCATCCTCTTAGTTTTTTCTTAATATTTACTTATTGGATTTAATATGGGCCTGTATAATCTTCCATATTAGGTGGATTACCATCACTCTACTTCCTTGGAGTTGGACTGCCCAGTTTACAGGTACCTTGTGGACCTATTCTGCCCCTTGGATGAAATCTTGCTTCCAAATTTTCCCTCCTGGTGGGGTGTCTTGAGACTCTGTGCTTTTTCATGATGGTAACAAGAAGACTGATGAGTAACCCTTTGAGTGCCTTGGTCCACTTTCTGTCCCAGTTTACATTGCTTCTACCTGCAGAGGCTGATTTGAGCATGGTTGTGTTCTGGCATTTTCTATGAGTCTCCTTATATTCTCTGAGGGCTTTGGAGTGAGGATGGCTGCTACTTGTCTATTTTTATTTTAATAACCCGTCCTGTACTGATTGACTTTTGGGTGTGTTAAAGTACTTTGGGGGGCTTATTTCTGATCCTCCACTCCTTATATCCTACTTATATCTTAATTTTTATATTCCCCAGGTTTTCCCTGGGGTTTTTGAGCTTCTAGGAACCATTTATGTAGTAGATCGATTTTAGTGTGGCAGCCCCTTTAATAATAAGAGTCCAGCTATTGCCATCTTTGCTCCATTGAATTATATGGGGAAACTTCTCTGGGACATATCTCTGCAACTGTTTTGGCTACAATGGTCAAAGAGGACTTATCATCTTGTCTCCTCATCATCTGGTCCACTTTTTGAGTGTCCAGTTGGGCTGCTGTGATCTGCAAATAGATTTGTAGACGTTGCTAAGCAACAAGCAACAGAAAAGACTACAGTACACAGAATGACCATTTTTCTGGCTTTCTTAAGATTGGCTGACAGTTTTCAGGTGCCCATCTTCTCTTGCTTATCCTACGCAGAGGCTGACTCTTTGCTCTCCTCCTTCAGATTAACTCTTCACATACCAAATAAGTGCATTTCTGGGTGTCCAGGGACATTATTTGTATTATGGGGATATTGTCTTTAGTTTTAACTTGGTTTGGGACCTTCTCCCATTGACATGTTGGACTCTAAGGGGCATGGTGGTAAATCCCAAGGCAAAGGATTGAGTGGCTTCACTTACCCTCACTATCTGTTCCTCTTCCCATACAGGGCTAGCTAGGGAATATTCAGGGTCTCTGTGCCACTCTTGTGTGGTGGCTCCTACTACTCCACTAGGCTCCTCTTAGAGCCTGAGAGGGTTAAGACACTGCTCTCTTCAGTGGCCATGGGGGGATACTTCACTCCTGGAAATCTGTGCCCACCTTTAAACAGGTTGACCGTGCATTCAAGGGTCTCCTCTGAGGATGATGATGAGGAATAGGAGGGCATGGATTCTTCCTTCTCTTATGGAGGTTCCTATGAGGCTGATCTGCTCCACTTAGCTTAGGGGCTCATCAAGGCAGGCCTGGACTCTCCAGGTCTCTACCCCCTCTGATGTGGGAACCTCCTACTCCAGATATCTTCCAGTCTTCTTCTGTGTTTCCACCCAATAGCACTCTTGATCATATCCTTATGGGAGACAGGAAAACTCCTGATAAGAGTAATAATATCCTTTATAAGTGCTTTGCTAAACTATACCTTTTTTTTTTTTCGGCTGAGGCTTTGGCTCTGTGGGCTTTTCCCCTGCCGTTACAAGCCTTAAGGATCAGTCTGATGAGAAGCTTGATTCACTTCTCAAGGCCTCCTTGTGGCTACCAGGGTGGCACTGAGGCCCATCTTTGCTTCTTCCAGGGTCAACAGGGCTGTAGCTGTGTGGGATGAGCAATTATCTGATGCTGTGTGTGCTATTGTTGCCAAAGAAGGCTTGTTGGTTCTGATAGTCAACCTCACGCAGGCCAATACCTATGTATCTGAGGCGCAATTTGACACAGCCAGGTTCTATGCTAAAGTCTCAGTTTTTTCGGTTGCTGGGCATGCACCCTGTGGCTTAAGACTTGGTGTGCAGACCAATCTTCTAAGAAGTCACTGGTTTCTTTTGCCTTTCCAGTGGAAGTCCCTTTTTGGACCTAAACTGAAACAGGTCATCAGTGAGGCTACAGTTGCACTTTGTTTCCTCCTCATTCCACCAAGCATTTCTTTCCAGCAAGGAAAGTGCATTTTTTCCCCCTGCCAAAAGGGGATGCAGAGGGCGCAGATTCTGCAAACCTCTTAAGTGAGCCCTGCCTCAAAATTCAGACAGACCTGGCAGCTCAAGCCATCAGCATAAGCAAAGTCTGACAATCCCATCTCTGCATGACTCTTGGGATCATCATGGTCTGTTATTGCTTATAGGGTCCATCTCTGACTTTTTCAAGACACCTGGGTACCCTCTGTAATGGACCAGTGGGTTTTGCAGGTGGTATCAGAAGGGTGCCACATAGATTTTAAATCCCTTCCTCCAAATAGGTTGTTCTTATTAAAGATTTCAAAGTATCCAGACAAAGACTGTTCCACGATGCCATAAACTCTCTACTGGAAAAACAGGTGCTGGTACCAGTCGCTCTTCAGGTTTTTTTTTTTGTTTTTTTTAAAGTTTATTGAAGAAAAAAAAAAAATTAAATTGATGATACAATGTACGAAACTGCTCATACAAGAAAAAAAAGAAAAGGAGAAAAACACACCTTATACTGTACAAGTCCCTTTGGTCATAAACAAAAATTAAGTTAACAAAACCTTTTTCATTGAAGTGTACAGTTCTCCAAGCTTCAGAAATAGAAAATTGCATGATCATTGGGCACAAAGTCCATATTTTGAGCACATAAATTTAGCACTCCGTAGTAGGAGTTCTTTTTAATATCATTAGACTACTAAGAGCTAGAAAAGTAGAAATAGCAAAGAAGAGCATAGTGAAATAGAGAGATGAAAAGAGTAAGAACAGAGTCAGAGAAGAGAGGGGTGAGCGAAAGGTAAAGATAAAGGAGGGAGGGGAGTTTGCATGAATTGGTTAGCCTCTGTCGATGATGATCGATTCAGCAAGACACGGCTTACATGGATATCGAGGTGTGCTATTTTGGGTTATAACCCGCAGGGACAACAGATTAGGGAGCCTGGGATGAAGTAGTATCTGCGGTAGGGCAAAACTTCTCCCAATGAGTCCACACTTCCTTAAAGGACTGACGTCTCTGAAGGCTGTAGGCGTGCATCCTCTCCATCACCCTGAACCTGTCAACCTTCACTATCCAACCCATTAAGGGGGGGCAACTAGGTTGCTGCCAGTGGGCCGAGATAGTTAGTCTGGCAGCTGTTAGCATAAAATGTAGCAAATTAATGGAGGAAACTGTGTGTGGTGGGAAAAGAGTAGTAGGCAAGGATCATATGGGATGGGAAAATCCAGCACCCTCACAATCATCTGAACAATCTGTGACCAGTACTTCACAGTTACAGGGTTGGACCACCAAATGTGGACCAGAGTGCCTCCCTGAACCCCACATCTCCAGCAGTATCCCTTGTGAGGGAGTATCTTTGGGCAGAAACTGAAAATGACAAAATATTGCTAACCAAGTGTCTATTTGGGATAGTCTCCTAGGTCTCTGCTCCAAGCCATGACAAAGGAGGGGCAAGGAGACAAGGGCCTGACCCTGTAGTTGTCTGCCCGCCTTCGATAGGGTTCTGTTCAGATTAGAAAGAGCCTCAAGAAAAATTTCAAGATCTGTGAGAGGCCTCTGTAGAGAGCAAGTCCGAAGAACCTGAGATATGTAATTTCCCACTTGAAAGTACCGCCATGATTCAGCATGTGATAATCTATGCCTCTCAATTAGGGATGTAAAAGGAAACTGGGTACCCCTGTGTGTTAAGAGGTCCGTAAATCCAGGCCTGCCACAGTCCAGTCCCTAAAAGCTCCACGGTCAAGACCTGTAGCGAAAGCTGGGTTGCCCCGTAGGGCTACGAGCGGTGAGGGGTAGGACGACTAGGAGCCCACTTTCCTCACAAGAAAACACCAAGTGAGGACTGCCCCCATCAACGGTTCACGACCTGTCTAGGGACAAGGAGCAGCTGCCTAGGAGGAACCCCGGGCAGGGAATCCAGTGCAACGCAAATCCAAATTGCTGAGTATGGGTTCTGAGCTAGCTCAACCACTCTAGACAGCAGGGAAGCATGATAACATGCCTCGATATCAGGAGGCCAACCACCCCTCTGGATCTAGGTATTGTCAAGACACAGAACATGTGGAGGCCCTATTTTTCCATACAAACTTTTTCATCGTGGACTGTATCTTTCTCAAAAAGGATTTGGACACCTTGATCAGAAGTGTCTGAAAGAGGTATAGTAGCTTAGGAAGAATAACCATTTTGACCAAGTTCACTCTTCCAAACCACGAAAGCTATGGAAAGTACGAAGACTGAAGATCTTGTTTAATCAAGAGCAGAAGAGAAAGATCATTATATTGAAATATGGTACGGGTGGAAGGGGTAACCTTAACCCCCAAGTAATGATAGAATCCACTGGCCATATGAACTCATACTTGGCTTGAAGTGAGAGGCGTCTATGTCTATCAAGGTTAATATTTAAGATCTTGGATTTCGAAACATTGATCATACCGCTAAAGATTCATATTCTTTCAGAACATGCAAATCTGCTGGCAAGGAGGTCTCAGGATTCGACATGGTCAACAACACATCGTCTGAGAAGGCCGAAACCTTCAGGACACCTCCCCCGCTGGGATACCCTGCACTGAGTCCTGTGTGCTGAGCGCATTAAGCAGAGATTCCAGTACTAGAACATATAAGAGTCAAGAGGGCATCCCTGTCTGATCCCAATGGATGTATAAAAGGAATCTGACAACATATAGAACATATAAAAGAGTCAAGAGAGGGCACTCCTGTCCGGTCCCAATGGATATATAAAAGGAATCCGACAACATGCCGTTGACCCGAACTCTAGCCAAGGGTCTGGAATAGAGCGCCGTAACCCTGTGTAGGAATCGCTGCCCAAAAGCTAATTCCCGGAGGACTCTGAACAGGAAGTCCCAGTGCAGCCTGTCGAAGGCCTTCTCCAATTCGAGAGAGCATGACAGTGGGTAGACCCAGAACAGTGATCCTATGTAGCAGGGAGACCAGCCTGGTTGTATTGTCCTTCGCCTGGTGTCCCTTGATGAAACCTACCTGGTCAATATGAGTAAGCTGGGGAAGAAGGGGTATAAGCCGCAGTGTCAGGATCTTGGCATATAGTTTCAGGTCCACGTTAAGGAGGGAAATAAGTCTGTAGCTACCACAGATCTCCGGGTCTTTACCCTTCTTTGCACTGTAATGTGTGCTTCAAGGGTTTGGGGGGGCAAAAAACACTCCATTTAGAAATTGCATTAAAAGTCAATCATATGCTACTGTCATGAGGGCCTGGACTCTTGCCCTTCAGCATAGTACGAAGTGCAGCTGGGAGTTCTTTGTCTGTAAAATCTGCTTCCAGAGATTCTAAGGCAGCTCCCATCAAACGAGACTGGGTATTCTTAGACAGAAAAGAGGAGAGCCACTGGGAAAACACCTCGCCCCCGAGAGCCCAGGTGCGGATGAATGGGTATTATATAGGTCTTGATAAAAGGAGTAAAAAGGGTTCACTATGTCACAGTACAAAGTCTGTAGATGACCCCCAGGCCCCTTGACTCTGCTGACATGCATAGTCTGACAATGGCGGCATATCAATCTGGCAAGCAACTTCCCAGATTTGTTTCCTGGAAGATATGATCGATATTGTAGCCATTGATATGAGTTGAAAGCTTGCACCTTTAGCATGTTCGAGATATCAGATCGCCGAACCTAGATCACTCTCACAGCATCAGGGGACAAATGCTGTTTGTCATGTTTCTATTGTACGGTGTTTATATAAGAGGTCAGATAGGACCCTTGCCCGTTCACTCTTTCTCCATGCTCCCCACTGAATAAGCACCTCTCTGATCACTGCCTTGTGTGCCTCCCACACCGTTGAACATGGGACACCACAAATCTCACCTTCAGGTGACTTCAGGTCAGAATGAGCTCTTCAAGTTTCTATTCTAGCCTGTTTCTAGCTCTCAAAAAGGAAGTAGGCTGCCTCGCCATTCTGGGCATAAAGTACCTCAACAAGTATGTTTCTCCACAGGCGTTTGACCTTTCCCTTGATGCTGACATTACTTCAAGATGGAGTGACAGAGAGTGTTTCAGTTTGGGCTCCCTTAAGGTTCAGATTTCAGTTCTCACTGTTTTCTTCCAGAGACGGATTGCCGTCATACCGGATGTCAAGGTTTTTCTTCAAGGGGTGGCTAATGCCTTCCCCTTCTTCAAGGGTCCCACTCCTTCATGGTACCTTAACCTGGTGATGGGTGTATCTCAGTGACACCTTTTTAGAACCTCTTGCTTCCATCTCTTTGCGCCAATTGACACTCAAGATTGACTTTCTTCTTGGCAGTTGTCTCTGTATGTCGGGTAGCGGAGTTACAAGCTCTATCCTGTAAACTTCACATCCTGACATTTGATCAGGATAAGCCAGTGCTTGTCACCTCTCAGGAGTTTGTTCCTAAGGTGGTCTCAGAGTTTCACATCAGTCTTTCACATCATGCCTTTCTTTTGTCCTGATCTGACATCTGATAAGTAGCGAGCTCTCCATCTGTTGAACATGGTGTGCTGCCTTAAGTTTTATGTGCGCCATGCTAAGCCTTTTCCTAAGGCTGACTCTGTCATTCCTGAGGGTCCCAGGGTGGGTCAGGCTGCTTCTAAGGTAACCATTGTCTCTTTTGATAAAGGCTATCAAACAGCAAGCATATGAGATCAGGAAGATGATCACGGCACATTCCACCAGATCTGTGGGTGCTTCCTGGTCCTACAAGAACCAGGCCTTGGTTGAAGAGCTGTAGAAGGCTGTGACTTTGTTCTCCTTGCACACTTTCACCAAACACTACCATGTCAATGTTTTGGCCTCTACTGAGGCCAGCTTTGGCTGCAAAGTCCTTCAGGCAGTTCTGACCTTTCTTACTGCCTGTTGCACGATCGTTTCTGAGCCCTGTTTGCTTTTGTTTGGTGTGATGTACTTGTTCAATATTTTTTTTTGTTGACACTTGTTTTTTCTGGCTTATTCAGATTCTGAATAGTCCTAGGGAACTCTGGTATCCTCTGGTATTCCTTCCCAGGAATTCTGACTTTGGTATACTTCCATGGTAACTGTGTTCCATATTGATAATTTGTGTGGAACACAGGTTTCACCTGGTGAAAAAGCCTTTCCTTGTGTTACGAAGACTAGTGTCTTAGTCCTTGTGGTGGGGCTTTCTTCTCTTCTTTGCCACTTTCTTCTTTTTCTGTGGCTTTTGTCACATTCATTCTGGGGGTTAGTAGGTGGAGGGGGGGAAGAGTTGAGCTGGAGGAAGGAGTCCCCACTCCAAAGGTCTTGTCTTTTGCAATGTCCTCTGGCCCCGTGAGGAGGGACTCAATCTTATGGTACCTGTATTCCAAATGGACTAAAGAGTAAAATACTTAAAAAGTAAGAAAAGTAAAAAAAAAAAAATATATATATATATATATATATATATATATATATATATATATATATATATATATATAATTTTTTTTTTTTTTTTTTTTTTTTCTGAACAGGAGGAATCGTGAGAACCCATTCACAATGGCTTGAACACGCACAATAATGTAATCTTACATATATCTGCTTGTGGAATCCGTGCAAGAGGAAAATTAAATTATATAGTTAATAGGTCTGATGCAAGAGGCAAACTCCTTCAACACAGAAGCAGTGCTTGAGATAGCCTTGATGGCAGGCTGGTGTTCAGCTACGTCTGCTGCAACCCATAGAGCACTATGGTTTAAAAGATGGTCAGTGGATTCATATTAAGAGAAATCCTTTTGACTGTTCCATTCTGTCACAAATTGTTTGGCACTAGATTGGAAAGTTCATCAGCCAAGGAATATGCATTAAAAACAATTTTACTACATCTGAGATTCCTTTACTTTGATCCACAAAGGAAGGGTCCTAAGTTTTGATTCTTTTGAGACTTTAAGAATACCTCATATAGACAAACTGCTTCACAAGCAACAGTCTACATGTGTAAGGCAGAGTCCACCTGGCAAGGGAAGAAACAATCTATCATGTCTTCTGACAAGTTCATCTTGGCATGATGGTGGTGTAGTGATCTGTCTCACATATTCCTCTATGGAGGTAGGGTCAAACATTTTGCTAACAGTTGCAAGAAATTATTCGTGACTCATAAGTACATCAAATTAAGAAACTAAAAAGTGTTTGAGAACAAGAAGAATTTAAGACCAGATGGATTCCATCTTGAATTTGGGTACTTAAGTAAATTTGCAGGACCTGATATTAAAGACTGAACCCGTATCTATTTTTGTGGACAACAGATTTGGAGAGACACCTTGGAATCTTTGTCCTTTGGGAACAGAAATAATAACACTTGAAGAAAGGATAGAGTATGTTGCTTAATGTTATGGATTTTTTTCCTTTTTAAGCACTGCGTATTTCTAAACTCAAGACATGTTATAATCTATTTAGCAGGGGTTTTTTTTAGTGTTTGTATATGTGTAAAAGATTTTTTCGCATAAAAGCTAAAAAAAAATTATATGATGAAAATAATTGTATCTTTAGAATGCCCATCTTATGGCAAGAAAAACAGTATATAATATAATGGGTACATTAAATGAGTAAGAGAAAAATTACAGCTAAACACAGACACAGTAGAAGTGATAAACAGCCGTTGTCTAGAAGGACTAAAAATGTTCCAAACCTCACTTTCACTAGACAATTCCTGAATCACCGTATTCACCTATCCCCAGTAACCAGACTATCTCTGGTGGTGACTGAATGATCAGGATATCCTATAAGGGAAGACCTCTCTTTTCATATACAGTTGTTACAACAGATGCTAGCCTCAAAGAAATGGTAAGCGGCCTGCAATCATCTCTTCATTCAGGGTCAATGGTCCAGGCAGGTCTAATAATACCACAGCAGTGGCATATCAATCGCCAAGGTGGAATCAAATGCAAGGCAGCTTGGAGGTATAAGATTCTACAGTGGTCAGAGGGACATATTCCATCCCTATCAGCCATTTTTCATTCCAAGAGTAGAAAACCATGAAGCAGATTGTCAACAGAACAACTATCAATCCATGTGAATGGGAACTCAAACAAGACATTTTCAATTGCTGATAACCAATTGGATTTATAGAGAAATAGACCTAATGGTATCCAAAAAAAACTCAAAAGCGGCTTATTTTTTGTTCACAAGATCTTAAAACTTTAGCATTTAGATTGCCAGAATTCCATGAAATGCCAGGACTGTCACCAGTCCTTAAGTGCCGGGACAGGCTCATCATGGATCCATAAGGAGTTACCTGGATAGTATGATAGTATGTGTGTGTGTATATGTATATATATGTATGTATATGTATATATATGTATGTATATATATATATATATATATATATATATATATATATATAGATATATATATATATATATATATATATAGATATATATATATATAGATATATATAGATATATATATATATAGATATAGATATATACAAATAGTAGAGTTTATCCCCGTGACTCAGCAGTGGGAGTACCCTTGTTTAAAGGTGTTTTATTCAAAAGTTATTACAGCTTTAACATTTTTTTATTAGGTTCTGTATCATGGTGGCCTGAAGTTGTACAGTGGCACTGTTACGACAACATCCTACGGAAAGCTCTGGTCCATGCGTTCCATAGAATGGTGTAGCAACAGTGTCTTTACAATGTCAGGCCACTAACTTACTGCACCTAAATAACGTTAAATAAAGCACCTTTCAACAGTGTGAGTGCCCTTGTTTTATTCAGGGAAATTAACCCTACAACATATATCTATTTAAGCATTACTCACCCTTTAAATAAATAGTACATTCTTTGTTATCTGTGTTATGCATGTTTTTGTGCATTGATACACCATAGAATGGAGAAATGACTGTAGGAAGGGGTGACTTACTGATCAGCTATGGCCATAACGGCATTGCAATAGGCAGGTGGCTGGATTTGTATCTCTGGCTAAGGGGCAAATAAAGTCCCAAAATTCCCATTACTTGAAATGCTTGGAGATCTCTCTAGCACTCAAGGGGTTTCAAGCCCAATTTCAATCAATGGGAATTCTTATTTGCTCCTTAGGATTCAGTTGGTTTACCTCAGAATTACCCCACTTTCCTAGAGCCCCAAGACTTGGAGCAGAGATAATTAAGCAAGGGGCTATGACACTTTACAACACATTCACTCGGGGTGCCCGTTTTTTCCATAAAGACTTTTACAAAAATGTGAATGTTGATATTAACCCCTTAAGGACCAGGAGGTTTGTACACCTGAGGGCCATAGCCATTTTATTAGCCGAGCTGGCACATGTTGAGCGACCACATGTACTGGTTTGCTGAGGGAAAGCCTGAAATTGACTGCTGCAGTCTGGCATGATAACAGCGTGCTTTCAGGTACACTATGATCATTAATAAAACTCATGAAGTGCCAGGACAGTCACTGGTCCTTAACTCACCGAGCGTTGTGACGGTCCTGGCACGTCCACAGTTTGTTTGGTGACTAAAATGTGTATTTATGGAAATTTATATGCACATTGTTTTCATCGTTTTGATTCTGAGAGCTTAGAATAGCTTTATTTATATACTTGGAACTTTCATTTCATATAATATTTTAGTGATGCCCTGAAAATTCCAAATTCATGTTAAGGATGTTTTGAGCAAAAAAGACTGATAATAGCCACGAACTTGGAGGATAAAGGGTAATCCATTAGAGACCTTCCAACATACACGTCTGCTAAGAGCAGGGCTTGTAAGAGAAGTGAAAAAACTGCCTTCTGGGTTTACATCTGTTCATCCTGGAAATATAAATATTTAATTTTCATCTTGCAGCTTTCCTCACGAAATACAGTCTGGTGTGCTTGAGATAATCTCTCCTCCTGCATCATTTTATCCAGATTTATCCAATGTTTCAGAAACCTTTGGGGATTCCAAGGAAAGAGTAAGGTAATGCAAAAGATTCTGCTTATCACTCGTAATGCTGGACACGAACTAATTGGGTTAATTAACTAGCATCTCTGAGAAAACAGAGCCAGGAAAACAAAGCTAGACTGTAATTGGGTGGAGACAAAAAAACAACTTCATGTAAATAGTGGTTAGCAGTAGGGACAATATAAGATTTTCTTCAGTGTTTATGTACTCAACCCAGAAGGGTTACATGTTCAAAAAGAACTGGAGGACTTCTGGGACAGTAAAAAATGTAAAACATTCCCATTGAATTAAATGGGGATTTTTAATTTTTGGTTGCTAGAGGAGTCTCCAGTACACCCAAAACAATGCTTCAGAGCCCTCTTTAGCCTTCATTGGGCTAAAATACCCATTTAACCCCTTAACCGACCCATGACATACGTGTACATTATGAGGTTGCAGTCCCTAAAGGACCAAAGACGTACATGTAGGTCATGGAATTCCGGGCTCCCCGCATGGCTGCACGTCCTTAAGTGACCACTGCGTGCGTGTTCGGCCGGTCCTTAAGGGGTTAAATCCATTGGAAGCTTTAGTTCTCCACTATAGTGCAGCTGGTTTCCTCCAGAATTCTTCCCACTTTTCTCTTTAACACACAGCCCTATGCATGAATAATTTATGGTTTAAAGAGATAGTATCACACTTAATTGTTTGAGCTTGCACACACTGTATCAGTGAATGAAATATAGTAACACTATATTGGCTGTAGTGATTCCTTACATGCTGTCAGTGCTTAAGCTTATCCTATTTGAGAAAGCTCAGTAGTAAATGCCGGGACTGCAGAGTTTTTTCAAACCTCAAGGTAGCAGGTTCAAAACCCGGCAGCATCAACTCAGCCCTTCATCCTTCCAAGGTCAATAAAATGAGTACCATAGATTGAGGAAATAATAACATCTGGTATTCAGCTGCTGAATTGGTTACATCCAAGAGTGTGTGCTGATAGAGCTTTGAATCCCACTGGGAGAAAGGTGCTGTATAAATACTAGTTGTTACTTTCTGTAAAAAGTCTGTTTCATTGTTTTCTAGATTAGGATGAAGGGGATAGTAATGTTTCACTAAAACAGCAGCTCCAATGAATCTTCATAGTATTTGGGCAATGGGGACTGTTCTTTCAATACTGTCAGTTGCAGTTCAAGAGTGACTGAATGGTAAAGTATCCCCCTCCCGCCCCTTTTACCTAGTGTAAGCCACCTCCCCTCAGATGTGGAATCTGGTCTCTTGACCGGACAGCTCACAGCAAGGGACATATTCTTACTGTGAGCCTAAGGAAAACCCTGCCCCCTTGACAGGTTTTTCCTTATGCTCACTGAAGATTATCCCTCTCTCTATCTCTTGCTGCTCTGAGGTGAGCAGTGTTACATCAGTTAAAGGGGTGGGAGAGGGATATTTTATCATTCAATTACTCTTGAACTACAACTCTGACAGTATTGAAATAACACTCTCCACAGCCCAAATACTATGAAGATTAATTATTTTACAACTGCCATTTCATAACTTTTGGCTGCCAATACAACCCCGCCTTCCTGGTGTTTCTTACTGCAGCCTCCTTTCACAGCTGGATGCTATGCTGGTACAAGATTGTACTATACACTGATTTCCACCCCTGACTTGCACACTGCTAGATGTCCAACAATTGAGCAAGAGAAAGACTTTGTTACCTACTGGTGTGCCAACAATCGGATAAAGTCAAATTACTACGTTAAAGGGATACTAATACTTCAAAATTACTATCCCTTATATTGAAGCCCTTGTAAAACTGAATTAAATGCCACCAGAGGCATCTCTCAAAGCTTTATGGTTTGCGAGATAGCCACTTTTAAACTTCGCTCCCCCTGCCTCTCCGCTGACATCAGCGTTCTTACTGCAGAAGGGAAATCCCTTCTTTGAATCAAGTGGAGGTGAAGTTTAAAAGCGACTATCTCGCAAACCATAAAGGTCTGAGAGATGCCGCTGGTGGCATTTAATTCAGTTTTACAAGGGCTTCAATATAAGGGATAGTAATTTTGAAGTATTATTATCCCTTTAAGTACAGTCAGCGATACAAGTAAAAGTAAAATCTTCAAGTTAACACAAGTTATTTCTTTATATGTGAAATCCACCTGGTAGAAGAACTTGTAGCTCAGTATGAGAAAAACTGTTGCCTGCCTTGCCAAAATGTAGCTCTGTCTAATACTCAAATTATATGTCCTGCATGTGTGTGGGCTGCAGAAATGAGAAATCGGCAAATTACAGGGAGTGACTGGTGCACAGGCAATGTTGTGTATCCACGGGCAAACCCAGATTATCCAGAGGGGTATACAGTAAGATAAACATCTCGTGTTAAAGCTACAAAGTATAGAAATGATCGTTTTAGTGGAGAGCACTTTAATGCCATGACCCCCATTTGATTTTGTTATTTAATCGTATTATGAGAGCAAATGACATGGAGTGGAGGTTACTTCATCATTGCCCTCCCTTAGCACATATGATCAACCAATTTTTTTTTTTTTTTTTTTGCTGTTGACCAAATAAGGTTTGTGCAGTTGTTAGATGCAAAAGAACAGTGCACCAGATTTCAACTTTATTCTTCAACTGGTGCAGTAATAGCTTGAAAATCTCCATATAAATGGAATTCTCACTGGGGATTCCATGTTAAACATATCTGCAAATCTGCTCTGAACAGGCAAAGGTTTATAGCCATTTGCAACACTGAATACTCATATGATTAGTTCCAGTGAAATGCAGTTATTATTGTAGCAGCTGCTCAGTTAAAACTTTGCAGGCCACATGGGAGAAAATTGCACTGTGAAACACTCTGGGCACACACACACACAGGATTAACCCTTTGAGTGCCACAGTGGTATCCATTGCATTGATATCTCTCTGGCACTCAAAGGATTAAAGATTAAGGCCGTCAATTGTAGACACTTGCAGTGCTATGAGGCTATAATATCATTAAAGGGATAGTAATACTTTGTTTTAACTTTATTTTAGTTTGTAGGCATTAAAAAAACATGAAGAATGATATAAGTCTTATCTCTCAAACCTTTATGGTTTATGAGATATTCACAAGCAAAGTTTCCCCCTCCTGCCCCTTTTACCTAGTGTAAGCAATCTCTTCTCAGATGTGGAATGCAGTCCATAGACTGGACAGATAACAGAAGGGGACACTCTTATTCCTATGAAAACAATTAAATCCCTGCCCCCCTTGACAAGATTTTCAGGTTTTTCCCTTATCTTAATTGAAGATTGTCCCTCTCTGCAGTCTACCTTGGCACCTCCCTTCTGCACTGGCTGAACAGTGTTACATCAGTAAAAGGGGCGGGAGGGGGACACTTTGTCATTGAATTACTCTTGAACTTCAACTCTGACAGAATTGAAATAACACTTTCCAAAGTCGAAATACTATGATGATTAATTAGAGCTGCTGTTATTATGAAACATTACTATCTCTTTAATTCCAGACACACCTTATATGTTGGCTCAGGTTTACTACATCTTATCTTATCTTCAAAAACAAGCATTAACAGATTAACCTATTGTGGACCAGAGGGGGTGTTAAATGCATTGTGATCACCTGCTGGTCCTCAAGGTGTGTATATAGTCTATAAATACCCTGCATGAGAGAATAGTAGTCACTCGATCACTACCACTGAATGCATTCTAAAAATGCCTTTTAGACACCAGTTGAAGATCAGTATAAATTGTAATAACTTTTGAATGGGAAAAATTTTCATGAACTAAGTTTTACTCCCTTAACCCATGTTCTTAAGCTTTTGCAATGGTTATTATTAGTGTTGAGCGAGCATGCTCGGCCGATGCTCGGATCGGCTCGAGCATCGCTCTGCTCGGCACATGGCGGTACTCGTACGAGTACCGCATGTGCTCGCCCGCCATGTTCGGGTCTCCTCCCCGCACGTTTTGCGGCTGCTGTGCAGCCAATAAACGTGCAGGGAGGCTCTGACATCGGTGTAATGCCAGCAGCCATGTTGGCTGCTGGCATTACACTGATTGGCTGGCCAGAACCCGTGGTCGGGTGCTGTATAGCACCTGACCATCGAGTTCGGCTCAGTCTGAGCCAGGGAGAGCTGAGGATAGGAAGGGAAAGGCAGTGTAGGGAGGAAAAAAAAAAATTGTGAAAAAAAAGAACCAAAAGTCCTTTTTAGGACTACTGTGTGTGGGGGCAGCAGGTTATTTTGTGTGGGGGGAAAAAAAAAAAAAAAAAAAAAAAAATATTCTGTTTAGTGTGAAAAGTTGCAGATTAGAGCACATTCTGTTTAGTGTGCACAGTTGCAGATTAGAGCACATTCTGTTTAGTGTGCAAAGTTGCAGATTAGAGCACATTCTGTTTAGTGTGCAAAGTTGCAGATTAGAGCACATTCTGTTAAGTCTTCAAACTAAAATATCAAAGTCACATATTCCATTCAGTGTGCTTCGCCGCAGTTTAGCAGCACATTCTGTGTACTGTGCAGAGTTGCAGAATAGGAAGAAATACTGTTAAGTCTTCAAACTAAAATATCAAAGTCACATATTCCATTCAGTGTGCTTCGCCGCAGTGTAGCAGCACATTCTGTGTACTGTGCAGAGTTGCAGAATAGGAAGAAATACTGTTAAGTCTTCAAACTAAAATATCAAAGTCACATATTCCATTCAGTGTGCTTCGCCGCAGTGTAGCAGCACATTCTGTGTACTGTGCAGAGTTGCAGAATAGGAAGAAATACTGTTAAGTTTTCAAACTCAAATATTAAAGTCACATATTCCATTCAGTGTGTATCACCGCCGTTTAGCAGCCTATTCTGTGTACTCTGAACAGTTGCAGAATAGTAAGAAATACTGTTAAGTTTTCAAACTCAAATATTAAAGTCACATATTCTGTGTAAGATGAAGAAGGCGGGTAAAAAGGGACGGGGAAGTGGACGTGATCCTGAAAGTTCAGGGCGCGGGTCAGGACGCGGAGAAACTGTGCCTGGTGCCAGAGCACAAGAAAGAAAGACATCCACCATACCTAGCTTCATGTCTAATTTTACAGGGCGTCGCAGGACATCACTCTCGAGGTCCGACCACTGCGAACAGGTGGTCGGTTGGATGACAGCTGATACTGCTTCCAGTCGGTTAAGCACCACCCTGTCTTCCACCAAGTCCACTCTCAGTAGCCAAGAGTCTGGTCAAAATAATCCTCACTCTGATCATCCTTCCTCCCACCATACACGGTCTGGTCAAAGAAGTGATCCCACACTGGGATATAGTGAGGAGCTCGTCTCATCACCAATCCTTCATTTGACCCTCTCTCCAAGCACGCTTGCAGAGGAACATGACATCTTGTGCCCTGATTCACAACCTCTAGAGGCTACCCAATCACAAGAAGATGACAGATGTGAACGGCATTTAAGGTCAAAGGAAGTAGTGGATGATGATGATGATGATGAGACACAGTTGCCATTAAATCAACCACTATTTCCGTCTCAAGACCTTGTTGAGGAGAATGTTATACAGTTGTCAATGACTGAGTATGTGGTGGGATCAAGACTTGAGGAGGATGATCAGAGTGAGGAAGTGGAGGAGGACTTGGTGGACGATGAGGTGACTGACCCCACCTGGGAAGGTGTAGAGCCGAGCGATGTCAGCAGTCCTGAGGGTGAGCCATCTGCAGCACCGCAACAGGCTGGAAGAGGCAGTGGTGTGGCTACAGAAAGAAGGCGGACCGCACCAAACCGGCCCGCAAATGTTCCACGGAGCACCCCCTTGCGTAAATCTACCTTGCCAAGGGGTAGGTGTTCCGCGGTATGGCGTTTTTTTAAGGAAAGTGCGGACGACAAAAGAATTGTAGTTTGCAACCTGTGCCACACCAGAATGAGCCGAGGCATGAACACTAGAAACCTCACCACCACCAGCATGATCCGACACATGGCATCCAAGCACCGTAGTAAGTGGGAGGAACGCCTGGATCGCCCATCTGTGTCTGCAGGCCACACCACTGCCTCCTCTTCCCCTGTTTTCGGTGCCGGCCAATCGCCTGTCGAAGGCGCAGGCCCGCATACCTCCCGCCCTGCACCTGTACCATCTGAAGCACCATCAGCGACCACATCCACTTCCCTGTCCCAGCACAGCGTCCAAATGTCGTTACCCCAGGCATTTGAGCGCAAGAGAAAGTACCCAGCCACCCACCCACAGGCCATAGCACTAACCTCACACCTTTCAAAATTACTGGCCATCGAAATGCTGCCATTTAGGCTTGTGGACACCGAGTCCTTCCGCAGCCTGATGGCAGCAGCTGTCCCTCGGTACGCGGTCCCCAGCCGCCACTACTTTTCCCGGTGTGCCATCCCCGCATTACACCACCATGTGTCTCGTAACATCACCCGTGCCCTGACCAACGCAGTTACTGGGAAGGTCCACTTAACGACTGACACATGGACAAGTGCTTGTGGCCAGGGACGCTACATTTCCCTGACGGCACACTGGGTGAATGTCGTGGAGGCTGGGAGCGACTCGGACCCTGGGATGGCACGGGTGCTACCCACGCCGAGGATTGCGGGCCCTACCTCCATCAGGGTTTCCACCAGCACCTACGTTATTGGCTCCTCCTCCTCCGTTTCCACCTCCGAATTCTCTACACGCAGCGCCACTCCCCCATCAGCCAGTAGCTGGAAGCAGTGTAGCACTGCAGTGGGGAAGCGTCAACAGGCCGTGCTGAAGCTGATCTGCCTTGGGGACAAACAGCACACGGCCTCAGAGCTGTTGCAGGGGATTAGTCACCAGACCGAGCAGTGGCTCTCGCCACTCAACCTGCAACCAGGCATGGTTGTGTGTGATAATGGGCGTAACTTGGTGGCGGCTTTGGAGCTCGGCAAGCTCACACACGTACCATGCCTAGCGCATGTATTTAATTTAGTGGTGCAGCGATTTCTAAAAACCTACCCCAATGTGCATGATCTCTTGACCAAGGTGCGCCGCGTGTGTGCACATTTCCGTAAGTCATCAACAGCTTCGGCCGGCCTGTTGAAGCTGCAGCAGCGCTTACAATTGCCAGCTCACCGGCTGCTGTGTGACGTGAGCACGCGCTGGAACTCCACCTTCCACATGTTGGCCCGGCTTTGTGAGCAGCAGAGGGCAGTAGTGGAGTACCAGCTGTTACACGGTCGTCGCCTCTCCGTTCAACTTCCTGTAATCAGAAGTGAGGAGTGGGAATGGATGTCAGACCTCTGCGAGGTTTTACGCAATTTTGAGGAATCGACACAGATGGTGAGCGGCGATAACGCTATTATCAGTGTAACCATCCCACTTCTGTGTCTACTGAAACGCTCGCTGCTCACAATTAAAACCGACGCTTTGCATGTGGAAGAGGTGGAAATGGGGGAGGAAGAGCTTACACAAGGTGATAGCCAGAGCACCCTCACTTCGTCTTCTCAGCGACAATTGGAGGAGGCGGAGGAGGAGGAGGAGGAAGACACGGTTGCCTCCGCTACAGAGGGTAGCCATGGAACTTTAGTTCCATCTCTTCAGCGTGGGTGGGCAGAAGAGGAGGAAGAGGATGAGGAGATTGAGAGTCATCCTCCTGGTGAGGACAGCGAAATCTTGACTGTTGGTACTCTGGCACACATGGCTGACTTTATGTTAGGCTGCCTTTCCCGTGACCCACGCGTTATACGCATTTTAAACAACACAGATTACTGGGTGTTCACCCTTCTGGACCCCCGCTACAAAGAGAATTTCTCATCTCTCATTCCTCCGGTGGAGAGGACAAGCAAAATGGTGCAATACCAGAAGGTTCTTGTTGAAAAATTGCTCCAAAATTTTCCATCTGACAACGCTGGCGGCAGAGTACGTGCTACCTTGGCCAACCGAGAAGGGGAGAAAAGGGGAGCACACAGCAGTTCCGAGAAAGGCAGGGCAACACTCTCCAAGGCGTGGGACACCTTCATGACACCCCGCCAGCACCCTCACCCTGATGCGCAGCCTAGTGTCACAAGGAGTGAAAAGTTTTGGAAGATGGTGAAGGAGTACGTAGCAGACCGTGTCAGCGTCCTCAATGATCCCTCTGTGCCTTACAACTACTGGGTGTCCAAGCTGGACACGTGGTATGAACTGGCACTCTACGCCTTGGAGGTGCTGGCCTGCCCTGCCGCCAGCGTTCTGTCTGAGCGGGTATTTAGTGCTGCTGGTGGCATCATAACAGATAAGCGTATCCGCCTTTCCACCGACAATGCTGATAGGTTGACACTTATAAAAATGAACAAGGCCTGGATTTCCCCTGACTTCTCCACTCCACTGGAGGAAAGCCCCGGGGGAACATAAACTCACTTTATATATGTTATTTA
The DNA here is from genome assembly GCA_037306005.1 of Rhinophrynus dorsalis. Taxonomy (NCBI): domain Eukaryota; kingdom Metazoa; phylum Chordata; class Amphibia; order Anura; family Rhinophrynidae; genus Rhinophrynus; species Rhinophrynus dorsalis. Next base: position 166,803,900 of record CM074718.1, read on the forward strand.
CAATGATGGGAATACTCTGTATTCCCATTCACCCCTTCCACCCAAAAAACGGGTATATGGTTGACTCTTAATCTTCTCATCCTCCTCCTCCTCTTCCATATGCCCTGTGCTATAATTTTTATATAGGGCCAGCTCACCAGCGGGCCCTGTGATATAATTTTTATATAGGGCCAGCTCACCAGCGGGCCCTGTGATATAATTTTTATATAGGGTCAGCTCACCAGCGGGCCCTGTTTGCCAATTTTTATATAGGTCAGCTCACCAGCGGGCCTTCTCATATAATGTTTTATTGGGTCAGCTCTCTAGCGGGCCCTCTCATATAATGTTTTATAGCGTCAGCTCACTAGCGGGCCTTCGCATATAATGTTTAGGATGGTCAGCTCTGCAGCAGACCCTCACCCATAATGTTTTAGATGGTCAGCTCAGCGCACGTTTCCCTCTTAATCATGGCCTCAGTTCAATAAAATCAAGGAAATTTTTGGGAGAATTTGCCTCTGTGCACGTTTCCCTCTTAATCATGGCCTCAGTTCTGAAAATCAAGGAAATTTTTGGGAGAATTTGCCTCTGCGCACGTTTCCCTCTTAATCATGGCCTCAGTTCTGAAAATCAAGGAAATTTTTGGGAGAATTTGCTTCTGCGCACGTTTCCCTCTTAATCATGGCCTCACTTCCGAAAATCAAGGAAATTTTTGGGATAATTTGCAGATGATATACAAGTAAATATACAGCAAATATTGTTTGGTAACAATTTTTCGCCTAAAGTCGTTTTTATTTTCCTTTTTGTGTGTTTTACGGTCAGTCTGTAAAAATGGCGTACTACGGGCGAAAGATCGTTCCCAGCAGCGATGTTGGAGTCCAAGATGCATCCAGACATCCTCCCTATGCTGTCCCTGAACCATTTCTGTAGTGTTTCCATCTTTTTCTGCCCTTTTCCTATGGACCAGGCACCCTCCCCTCATCAGAGCAGGGGGTGCCTGGTGTAATGCTCGAGTCCTCCCATTGACTTCAATGGGGCTCGGGTGCTCGGCCGAGCACTCGAGCCTCAGGGGGTGCTCGGTCAGAGCACCCGAACACCCGAGCATTGGGGTGCTCGCTCATCACTAGTTATTATATCCCAGAGAGGCCAAATCAAAATGAGGTTTCCAGTTCCCTAGAATCCTTCCTTAGCACACTTTCACCCTATTGGATCAGAGAAAACCATTTCAGAACCTAAATACAGAGAGGCTTTCTGCTGTCATGCGCATGATCTCTTAACATGGGTGAACAAGCCTGCTGCCTTCTTCTAGCTGTTGCTGGACTACAACGAAAATCATCCTCAGCTGATTGTTGGCTTGCGGAGATTGATTGAACTTGTAGTCCAACAACAGCTGGAATAAAGCTGCAAACTACCCACCCCTGGACTGCATTCAGGCAGTTGCAGTCTTTTTTATGCAGCAGTACACATAACAAAATCTAGGTGCATGGTAACGCCTGCATTTTGTCAGCAGGCTGGTAAAAATTGGGCTTGGTGCCAGCAATACGTCTACTGCAATTCTAGGAATCCGTGATTTTGTCGCCCAGAGAGGTGGCAACTCTGTATGAGTAGCCATATTTGAGGCCTTATTTTTCAAGGTGAAATTCTGGAGCAAACTAATTGTCCCATAGGAGATTGAAAATTCCATAAATTCCTATTCACTTAAATGGGACATTTAACCCTTTGAATGCTAGAAATGCCTCCAATGCATTGCTTTTCAATTTGTTAGAGACCTCTCCAGCATTCAAGGGGTTGAAAACCCCAGTTAAATTATTGGGAATTCCACCCCCCCCCTTGCATACTGCAACTGGTTGCTCCAGAATTTAACTTATTTAGCTGAATAAATAAAGCCCCTGATTATAATAATAATAACTAGCATTTATATGGCACCTTTCTCTCAGTGGAACTCAGTGATTTCAGTGCACGCTCTCGGAATTCTCCAAATTGGCAGCTGAATAATAGATGTTATTACTACCCCAATCAATAGTACATTGACTTAGGAAGGATGAAGGGCTGAGTTGGCCCTGCTAGGATTTGTTCCTACAACCATGAGGCTTGAACAGGCTCTGCAGTCAGGGCATTTACCACTGAGCTATCACAGCTATTCCACAACCCAAATCATTTATTTAAAAAACATAATATTATGATGTGTGGGTGTATATATACAATGTTTATAAATTTGTGTGACAGTGTTTTAAGACCTTTAATCTTTCTTGTTGTTTAGGTGGAGAACAAAGCAAAATTTGGATTACAGCTTCCTAATGCTGTATGCTCAGCCAAAGGGGACATATTATTTACAGGTATTTTTATAGCACATTTAATTATGGAGCACACAATTATTTTTTGCTTGTAATGGAGCCAAAGGAAACGAGTTGGCCAGAAAACCTCTTGAACTTTGAACTTTGAATGATAAAGTTTCCCCCTACCGCTCCATTTACCTAGTGTAAGCCCCCACGCCTCCGATGTGGAATCCAGTCTATAGACCAGACAGCTCTCAGCAAAGGTCAGTCTTCTTGCTTTGAGAACAATGATAGCCCTGCCCCCACTGACAGGTTTTTCAGCTTTTTCCCTTATCTTAATTGAAGATTGTCCCTCTCTGCAATTTACCTGGGCACCTCCCTGCTGCCTGAGCTGAGCAGTGTTACATCAGTAAAAGGGGTGGGAGGGGGGTACTTTATCATTCAATTACTCTCGAACTTCAACTCTGACAGAATTGAAATAACACTCTCCAAAGTCCAAATACTATGATGATTAATTAGAGCTGCTTTTATTATGAAACATTACTATCCCTTTAAATGTTAGTTGGCAGTCTGAGTATGATGGGAATTGCAATCTAAGAACAGATGGAGAAACATGGGTTGCTCACCCCTGATCTGTGCTCAGGGATCTACAGTAGCCTTTGCTTGCAGAATTACACATACAAAAAAGATTTGTGTGATTAGTTTCATTGTTTGATTTTTGTAAACTCCACTTAGAAAATCCTTTGTTTGCTTTTTGAGTGTTATGGAATGGAGTTAAAACTAGTGGAAAATTGCATTTACCTTGTCTGTGGTGCAGTTGGTTTTATCTAGAATTATACCTCTTTAGCTTATTGATTATGGCCCAAGGTATCTCTTCACTTGATTTGTCACCTTGGTCCATTTATAACATCTGTGATGCTAAAATGGTCAGAGGTTTTATTTCCCTCCATATGCATATGTTTTCTTCTGCATTTCGAAAAACAGACTCTTCGAATACATTATATATTTCCAAAAACTATATTATTTAAATTATTTAACTTGAACATTTCTTAAAAAAAAATTAAAAATGAATAAATAACTTTGCTAGTGTAAAAATAAAATTGCACCACTTGGTGCTGGGTGTTTTAGCAACGTTGCATTATACTGGAAGCAAATTAAGTCCTCTTGGTCAGAGCTGTATAGCATATTAATGACTTACTGTAAATGCGGTTATGGAGGTGTCAGTAATTGACACATCTTTCCTTTGCACATTTCCCTGTATGTTATCGTTGAAGGACCTGTATCTGGTTTAGTAAATAATGGTATTGAATGAATATTACTACATCCTAATAATAACCATTATCTTAATCTGGGAAGAAAATCCTAATTATTATGAATTGATTCTGCATTAATTGGTTTCCCAAAATGATTTTCTAACCCTTAGCATGCCATAGGGGTATGTAACATATTGCTTTACAATGCATTGACTACCCATCTGGCAAGCAAAGTGTAAAAGAGCAGTTATCACATTTATTAAGCAATGTGTTGTGTACCCCTCTGGCACTCAAAGGGTTAAAAACCCCAGAGCTTCACTATTCCGACTCCAAATGGCTCCTAACAGCTGTTTGTTGGGGTGTCAGAAAACTAACCCCTTCAGCTAGAATGAAATCCAAAAGAAACATTAGACAATGTTATCTCCTGTGGTGCAGTTTGTTTGCTCCACAATTGCACCTCCTTTATCTGGATGCTAGTGAAAGAGTCAGCACTTTTCTCTGCAATGCTTTGGAAATGTCTGTACCATCGAAGAGGCTTAGTGGCAGAATGATTTCTCATTTGAAATCATAGTGGTCTCCAGGTATTGTAAATACTGTTTTTGAAACCGCTCTACCATCCAAGGGGTTAAGATATACATTTTCTTTCACCAAAAGGTTAATACATTATGAACAGACCAATATGCTATGTGCCAGCAGTGATTCTTCGGTCCTGTACTCGATATAACGGCATATCAGGTTTTCCAGATGTCACCGATTGCACATCGGCAGCTCAATAACAATTACTGAGCCATTAATTTCTGGTTGTAACAACTAAAGAAAGAAAAGTTAGACGAGGCATACCATTTTGGATAGACTACAACCCTCCTCATCAAATGGAGGGCAACTTGCCTATCTAAAGTAACGCAGTGCACACACATATTTTCAGAAGATACAGCTGAAGGAAAAAAACATGCATATTCTACAATTTCAAAGGTACAGAAGTAATTGAAAATGATGGAATGTCCTACTGAGTTCATTACAACTCCTCTCCTGAGAAAAATGTCACCCCACTGGTAAGAACTGACCTATACCGTAGGTGGTGCCAGAATCCTAAAACTACCTGTACCAAAATCATTTTCTTAAGTTCTTCAGATATGGCCTGACTGTGCTAAAGTGGCTGTAACAGCTGTGTAAATGAATTAAAATCTGCCAAAAGGAATGAAATGATCTGAGCAATGAGACGAGACACTGCATCAAGTGAGGAAGTGAGCATGTGAGAAATATTGGCATGGGGGAGTTCTTTTGCTTTGTTAACAGAAGGAAAGTAGCAGTGGTCCACTCCAGTGAGAACTTATGTCATGGAGTAGAATGGCAGATGAGAGATGCCACATTCTGTTCCATAAATGCCTAGCGAAGTTAAACACCAGATCACTGGTCATTCAAATGTTAAAGCAGGTAGGAGCCCAAGTAAGATGGATGGTAGACACACTGCACAAACTAATCTGCATAATGTGGCAAACCACTAGTGTAATACAAGTAGAGGAAACAATATACCATTACACTTACCCTCTTTAATTGTCATGTCACGAAGTATACATTTTCATGGGTATGGCTTAATGTTCATATCTGAATAATAACTTTTCAGGACCATTCATTCTTCATGTTTTTTTTTCCTTCAAGTGGTTTATCACAAGTTTTCATGGAAGGCTAATAACTATTTTTTTAATTATTATTATACATTTACCCAGCCTCTATATATGTTTCTTTGGATATTGTTTTTATTTTTACTGGGGCCCCAGTATTGGCTTTTAAAACTCTTATGTATAATGTAATTTTTCATATATATATATATATATATATATATATATATATATATATATATATATACTAATATAATAAAATAATATTTATTTTTAAATGTTGATATATTAAATGACTTGTTGATAAAACAACACAGGCATTTGGGAATCACTGAGAAAAGAAGAGGGTTGGATGGACTGCACTGTCCTAGGGTCTGATCAGTGCACTGTAGATTTATATCTGCACTTTTTTGTATCATTTATGCATTCATTGGTGTGAATATACGGTGGCTCTACATCTTGGTTTTTTTACATAACCAGAAATTATAGTTTATTAAAATAAACACTTGAGTTGCAATAACTTCTAATAACTTCCTTTAACAAATGTGTAGCTTCGCCTTCCAGTATTCATTGTGATGTCCTCCGATGTAATCTTCTGATTTTCATATGCAAAATCATGTCAGCAAGGGAGCAGGAGTGATTTCACAGAAGCCACTATCTTCCGAGTTGGAAAAAAGCTTGTTTAGTTTTAGCTATCATTCAGGTAATTCCCCTACCTGCATAAAGTCACATGCAGCATTGTTATGTAGAAAACCAAATGGATGCCCACAAAAGGCTTATTTTGCCCATTTTCCAAAGCAAAAAGAGCCGTTGAGGGAGAACACCTGGTACCTTAACCCTTTAAGTTCCAGAGAGGTATCAGCAATGCACTGGATAATCCTGTGACACTCAAAGGGAAATGAATTAATTGGGTAATTAAGTATGATTTTCCATTTACCATTTGGATCCTGAGGTCTTCAACACATTGTAAAGCCTCTAAACACTGAAGATGAGAGTGACAAACGCCACAATACAGAGCGCTTGATTCCAAGAACATGTTAGGCCATATGCACAAAATAATGTAGAGCAGTTCTAGAGCAGTGTGTTGGATAACGTGTTCATTCATAGGGTTAATAGCCCAATTTAAATCTGTGGCAATTTGAGGACTTTATTTGTTCCCTGTTGTGCAGTTGTTTTGCCCCAGTGTATTACTTCACAATGTGATGAGGACCTGTCTAGCATTCAAACAGTTAAATCCTATTTAAAGGGGATTTATGCTTATACCCTATAATGCAGCTGGTTTGCCCAGAATTGCTTGATAAAGGCAAAGTAATGACATTTTGAGGTAAACTAACTGCACCATTGAGGGAGGGGGGTAAAAATTTTGATTGATGTAAATAGGGCTTTTATCCTCTTGAATGCTACAAAGGTTTCCCAGAGATTGGAGACCTCTTTTAGCAGTCAAACAATTTATGTGGCAAGTATCACGTTTTACTAAGTCTCTTCCAGTGCAGCAGCCTTTGTTAAAATAAAATAAAATATGAAGAAAAGCCTGGTGCTGTTCTGTGTTAACCCCAGAGTGTCTCCTATCAATACTATCAACCATTTGAGGGGTGTAGGGGTTTAAAAATGTCACCCCCCCCCCGGGTGGAAGGCAGCCTAGAAGCCTATGGCTCCCAGCCACAAACTTCTGTGCTGTGTTCAGTCTCCATAGACCCCCCTTGTGTCCAGCTTTAAAAGCTGTAACTACCCTATTTGAATCAGCATAGATGGACCATGGAGGAATCAGGGGTCTCCTTATAGACCCTCATTCTGCTCCCTTGTTGGTGAGCTGGCACTCGCAATGCGGCCCCAGCTTAATCATCAGATTTGTTCCACAGGGAGCATATCTGACGATGGAGCGGGTTGCCTTTTAAAAGGTCCCCTTAAATCATATGGAACGTGGGGATGATCATTTGTCATCTGTGGTGAAGTTTGTCTTAGAATTATTTCTTCATGCAAAACACCCACTGAATTGTGTGGATCCTGGCAGCAATATTAAATGTCACACTGTTACTTTAAGAAAATTAAAAAATAAAAATAATGTAGGCTTAAAGTGAACATTAAACCCTTAACGACCGGCTGCGCACACATCCCGGATTTAAGGACCAATGACTGTCCTGGTGCATCTTGTACTTTGTGCATACAGTGCTCCAGCGGGAGCGCTGTAAGCACAAACTGGGTCTGAAATTGACCTCTTCAAGACTGGAGCAGTGTCTCTCTCAGACCCCCGTTCGGCTCACCAGTACATGAGCTCAGTCACGTGTCCCAAAGCAACAATAAAAGCGGTCCTTAAGGGAAAGTAATATCCCCGGACCACTGGTCGTTAAGGGGTTAAGATAAGTGTAGTTAATTTTATATATAATTAAATATTGCCTATGTCAGGGGTAGCCAGCCCTGATCTTAGATCTATCAACAGTGCATATTTTCAGGATATCCCTGAATGAGCACATGTGAATTAATTAGTTGCTCAGCCACGTTATCTGGTCCACCTCTTCTAATTCAGGGCTATCCTGAAAACATGCATTGTTGGTAGAACTTTAGGACCAGGCTTGACTACTTCTGGCCTATATGTTTTACTAGCCATTTGTTTATAATATAAATAGTGTGTGAAAAATTGTGGTGTTCGTGGCACTTTATGCTAATTACTTTCAGTTCTGGGTCAATATTACTACACACTGCTTTGAATCAATGAATCTAGGCAGAGCCAACACACCGGAAACATTGCTAATAGGACTAAGCAAGGAATTGGCATCATGTGCTACAATGCACCCCCACAAAACATAAAGGTTAATTTCGCAAACTTATTTTAAATAAAAATGTCTAGTACAACATGTAGCCTGACTTTAATACTTTGTAAAACACAAAATACTTGTCTTTGGGTGATAGAAGACCTTGTCCATTACAGTAAGTGTTTTGACCCTTTGAGTGCAAGAGGGGTACGGAATGCATTGCTTTCTGATGCATTCCGTACCCCTCTGGCACACACAGGGTTAAGACGGACCTTTCTCTTGAATTACAGTTTTCTGCTTTTAGTCTCGTATAGCCAAAGAACTAAGAGAAGATTGTAACACGCCTGGAGTTTCAATCCTATATAATAATTCACTAATGTATGTTTGTCAGAAGCTGTAATGCTCAGTACAGATAGCTGTGTCCTCTGCAGTCATGTACAGTACAGACTGCCCGCGCCGTGGCTGATGACAAAGTGTGGCGCTCTGAATTCAAACCATAGTGCGCAGAGAGGACTACGGTCTGAATTTGGAGCGCCCCGCTCCGTTATCAGCCGCGACGCAGGCAGTCTCTACTGTATATGACTGCACCGCGGCCTTTGCTGCCTAGCACTGTGGCCTGTGTTCACAGGCTGTTCAACTAATTGGGTAATAAGCCATTTAGGGCTGGATTCAAATGCAGGTGCTAATTTTCTCTCTCCTTTTATCTCCAGGTATCCTCATACACATCAATAGGAAAATGTTTGCTAAAACGGGAGGTAACATTTATCTCCTGTATTTGAATCCAGCCCTTAGTGTCTTAAGATGGGACAGCTTGTAAACTTGTTTAGTTTAGGGAAGTGGTTTATCGTTTTGCAATAGTGTTTGCCTAATGATGGCTGCATAACCCAGCCATAAATAGTAGTAACAAAAAAGTAATGCTCTTTTTCTTTACTTTGCTAATTTATGAAAATGTCATCTGCAGATTGCATACCCCTCTGTCTCATGAAAGGTAAACTATCTTGGCCTTTTAAGGATTAGACGGTGGTGTGTAAAATGCATTTCATGCCTCTCTGATCCTTGACCTTTTGAGTGCCAGAGGGGTAATGGTTAAGATTTTACATTATCATAATTAAGAGCACAACTATTGAAAATGTATTAAGTAAAGAGAATAAAAGCCCAGAACAAAAGCACTGGTTACAGATTGCTGTGAGAACTAAAATATGGCATTCAAGCCCATTTTAATTTGAGCAGTGGTTCCCAACAGGTATCAATACATATTTACATCAGGCTATGATAGCACCAACTTTTCACAACTTGGAGATCTGTCATGACTTATAATAACATTGGAACCACTGATTTCAACAGTAAACATGACTTTATTATGGGAAGTGCAGGATATGAGGAGTTTCCCCCATTTTTTTTGGGGGGGGACAGTTAAAATGGTAACTATAATCTACGAACATGCATCTTGCTTGACAAATTGTGTTATCTTGCAAAACAGCTGTATTTACATAATTTCTGTTTGCATTTTTTTTTTTTTTTCAAATAATTTTTATTTTATTGAGTGGAAAAAAAAACAGGGTACAGGATATAGGATATACAAACAAAGTACATATCAGTACCAATAATACACAATAAGAAACCTGTAAGCTTTGAAGAATGCAGTAAAGTGACATGCATATTCAAAGCATCAAAAAAAACAAAAGGAAAAAGGAAGAGGAAAGACTCTAAAAGTAAAGAAAAAAAAGAACAAGAAGTGAAGTAGAAGAAGAATCGGAGCACAGGTAGAGAAAGGTAAAGATAGGGGAGGCAAAGACAAGTGAAAAAAGGGGGGGGTAAGGACAGGAAAAGGGCACGGGTATGGGTATGAGTATGGGTATGGGTCCCTGCAAAACAAACAAATCCAGCCCAATAAGAATATAGGAAGAACCCGCGTCATGAAGACACAGGCCATCACAACAATACAGGCTATTATAAAGGCATATGAAAATAAATGTTCCAGAGTCGCCAGTCAACATCAAAGGTCCCACGAGTGCCAAGAGTAGTAGCATGATATTTTTCCAAGAGAAAATAGTCCCTAAGTCTGCCTCTCCACTCCTCCACAGATGGTGGGTCCACAGATTTCCAATGAAGTGGTATACAAGCTCGCGCCACTGTCTTAAGGGGACTGTAGAGAGGAGGAAAGTCATTTAAAAGTGCTAAATGCGGAGTGAATGGCAGGGGAGTCTGACAGATATGTTGGAGTTCTGCAAAGACAGCCCTCCAATAGGAAGCAACAATAGGACAAGCCCACCAGATATGGAGCATATCCCCGGTCTGCTTTAGACACCTCCAACAGAGGTCAGACGTGCCAGGAAAGATTCTGGCTAATCTAACTGGTGTAAGATACCATCTGGTTAACACCTTGTAATTCGTCTCTCTAAAGGATACATTGGTGAGTACTGTCATGGCCCGCCTGAAAGAAGATTTCCAGAAGTCCTCCACGAGACCCTGTCCCAGGTCCCTCTCCCAAGCCAACTGAAAGGCCCATTTATGATCTGGAAGGTCATGAGTCAACAGACGATAGAGACGAGAGATAGATTTAGAGGAAAAGCTCCCTTTATCCAGTAAACGTTCAAAAGTAGTACGAGGGTCTCGAGATGGAAGTCTAGAATAGCGGGACGTTAAGAAATGGTGCAGCTGTCTGTATCTCCACCATTCAGAGGCTGGTAAGGAGTAATCCTGTTGAAGTTGTTGAAAAGATATTAAGCCTGTATCCGTCAGAAGTGATGAGAATGTGCTTAGACCCACCGAAGTCCATCGAGAGAACGCACCCATCACTAGACCAGGGGGAAAACTAGGATTCCCAACAAAAGGAAGACAGGGGGATGGAAAGGGCACCCACGAATATTTCAGATTCAAAGAGTACCACAGTGAAAGCAAATGACCCAAGATCGGGTGAGCAAGACAAGGGGGAGGAGCATCAGTTTTAGAACACAGCAAAAGTTGCCGAACATCCCATTGTGGGAACAACAACTGCAATATCGAAATCCAGCCCCTATCATGTGGAACCAGACCAGACATTGCGAGCAGAATAGACAAATGACATGCATGGTAGTATGTACGGACGCAAGGGACACCCATGCCACCCTGAGATGACGGAAGATAGAGCAGCTTCCTAGGTAAATGCGGGCGTTTGTTGTGCCAAATAAAGTCTAGCAATAATTTTTGAAGACCCTGAACAAGAGACAAAGGAAGAGCTAGAGGAATAGTCTGAAAAAGGAACAGAATTTTAGGTAAAGCTATCATCTTCACTAATTGAACACGGCCAAGCCAGGAGACATAGAGCGAGGACCAGTGCAAAAAATCAGACTTAAGAGAGGAAAGAAGATGATCATAATTAAGATGAAGTACGTCAGGCAGTGCAGCTGTTAGAAAAATACCTAGATACTTGAGTTTCCGAGGGTCCCAGCGAAACGGAAAGACTCTTTCCAAATGACGTTGAACCTCAACCGGTACATGGACCCCAAGCAGTTCAGATTTAGAAAGATTTACCTTAAATCCTGAAAATACAGAGAAAAGTGTGAGCAAATGAAGCAGAGCTGTTAAGGAATTGAAAGGGTCAGTGAGAGATAGCAGAATATCAGCGAAGGCGGCCAGGCGAAAATCACGATTCCCAATCAGGATACCCTGAATCTCAGCAGATCTCCGAATCATAGCCAACAAGGGTTCCAGAGTTAAAACAAAAATGAGAGGCGAGAGCGGGCAGCCCTGCCGTGTTCCGTTCGAGATGGCAAGACTATTAGAAAGCGATCCATTAGCCTTAATCCGGGCTGTCGGGGAAGAGTAAAGAGACATAATGGAAGCATAAAAACGGGGTCCAAGGCCAATCCATTTTAGAACCGCCTCCATATACGGCCATTGCACTCTATCAAAGGCCTTTTCGGCATCCATCGAAAGAAAGATAGTAGGTGTAACATGAATTTGAGCATGATGTAGGAGAGATAAGGCTTTGACAGTGTTATCACGAACCAGTCTCCCTGTGACGAAGCCAACCTGGTCAGAGTGGATCAGTGAGGGAAGATGACACTGTAACCGGGTCGCTAAAAGTTTAGCAAACAATTTCAAGTCAACATTCAACAAAGAGATTGGCCGATAGCTACCGCTATACCGCTATTGGCCATGCACTCCCTAACAGTATCGCATTGAAAGTATCCAGCATATATGGAAGCAGGGTACTCCGAAAGGATGTGTAATAAGCTATTGTAAATCCATCAGGACCAGGACTCTTGCCACTAGGAGTCAAACCCAAGGAATGTTCCAATTCCCTCATAGTAAAAGGCTGGTCTAAAGATAAAGCATCAGATTCTGACAGCTTTGGGATATTAGCCTAAGTAAGAAAATCCGTGATAGCAGAATGCACTGAGGCATGCGTAGCGGGAGGGTCATGCGCCAAGTTATATAACGAGGAATAGAACGTACGGAAAGCTTTGAGTATATCTTTGGGCCCAGTTACCAAGCCACAAGCAGGATCATGTATTTTCGGAATAAACATCTGGTCCCTTTTTAATTTAACTAACTTCGCCAGGACCTTTCCTGATTTATTGCCACAAATGTAATTCTGGTATTTATACCACATATGCGTTTTAAGACACTGGGATTGTAAAAGCATATGAAGCTCTTTGCGGGCATCTAAAAGTTCCCCATAGACGGTGTCTGAGGCTCTAAGCTTATGACGTGCCTCCAAATCCGCAATAGAAAGCAGCAATTGCTGCAAGCGAAGGGCCCGTTCTTGCTTCTTGCGAGAACCTTCCTTAATGAAGAGTCCCCTAATTACACACTTATGCGATTCCCAAATAGTCGGAAGGGACACATCAGATGTCATGTTTTCATCAAAGAAGGGCGAAAGGGCCTGGGAAATGCGTTGCGTCACCAAATCATCTTGCAGAAGAGACTCATTAAGCCTCCAAGAAGGGGAAGATGACGAAAGTGTAGGGATAGCTAACATTAAGGAGACCGGAGCATGATCCGATAAGGTTTGCAAACCAATAGAGGTATGTAGTAACTGGTCCAAATGATAATGGTCAATAAAGATATAATCAATTCTGGAGTATGATTTGTGAACAGAGGAGTAAAACGAGAAGTCTCTATCAGTAGGATGAAGAACTCGCCAAGAATCCAGTAAATGTCGAGATGTGAGAAGAGAATTGATTGTCCTCAGAATAGAACAGCGGAGAGAAGACCGCCCAGTTGAGCAGTCCAGTCGTGGATCAAGAGGCAGATTGAAATCACCCCCTAAGACAAGGGTACCACTCTGAAAAGAGTCTAGGCGGTTCAGGGTCTCACGGAGGAAGGGAAGCTGGCCAGAATTAGGAAAGTACACATTAGCTAAAGTGAAAGGCCTAGTACCAAAAAAACCCTTAATGAAAATATAACGCCCCTCTGGGTCAGCTAAAAGATAAACATGAGTCCAAGAGACAGACTTGTGAACTAATATGGCTACACCTTTAGTTTTGGTAGTTGCTGAAGCCAGCCAAACCTGCTTAAAGAATTTGGTGGACAGACAAGGATGTTTGTCACGAGCTAAATGTGTTTCCTGTAAAAAAACATGTGCCTGTAGCCGAGTCAGTTCCCTAAATAACATAGACCTCTTAGTAGGACTGTTGAGACCCTTGACATTGTATGACATTACATTAAGGCGTGCCATGGAAACATGTGGTTAGGCTGAATAAGTCAGTAGCAGGGGCCCAAGGGGAGGGGAGGAGAGGAGGGGAAGGGGTAAAAGGGAGAGAGCCAAAAAAAAGAAGTAGAGAGCCAAAGAAGGAACAGAAAAGCAGACTAGCAAATGTAAGAAATGTCGCATCCTGGAAAATCCAACCCCAAAGTAAGATCGGACAGTCCAGGAGGGTAAAGCGACAAGGGCCAAAAGGCCTGGGGTGGTGAGATAGACCTAAAAAGGCCCAATGCAACAAGGAAAATAAAAAAAAATTAAAAATCAAAAGAAGAACACGAGTGAGCAATCGCATAGATACATATAGTGAGCATCATATTAAAACAAAACAGCAGGCTTCATCCCTATAAAAGCAAGACCCTAGGATAACAGGTGAAGGCATAAGACTAAAATGTCGCCAACATAGCGTATCCAGACATGGATTTTTAAAGTATCGTCTAATCAACAAGATATTAGCAATTCGTAAAACATAGGTGTAATAACAGTCCTCTAACTCCGGGACACAAAAGCGTCCGAGAGGTAAAGGAGTGAAACCATCCATTGTAACAAACAGTAACAATATAATGGGCATTCAAGCGCAGCATCGTAACCATTTACAATACAGTGTAAAATGTCCCTGGAATAGTGGTGAGAAGTGACTCTCACACCGCACATAAGCCCCACTTATCTGACTACAGTGTCCAAATCGAATTCAAGCAGGAACAGCGTCCATGGCATCCCTGGAACCATCTGGCGAGTTCTTATCCCTGCACCTTTTCGGTGAAGGTTCACCCACAAGATGCCAACGTAGGCGTTGATTAGGCTCCAGGTGAACAGTAGGGCCTTTCCGCGGTTCTGCAGGCGCAGGGGGTACAGCAATGCCCAACTGTTATTTGCATTTTTATCTCTGTTGTAATTGACTGCTAGCTGACTCAGTTTAATGTCTGATAAAGAACACTGAATGCCATTGTTGTGATATAAGAATTAAACAGATTGTTATACACAGAAAACTGAAGATACGGTGCAAACAACATATAACCCTTTGAGTGCCAGAGGGGTACTAAATGCATTGCTTTGCAGTGCGTTCTGTACCCCCCTCTGGCACTCGCTATATACCGCACTGCTGTATGAAAGACCCTTTAGTAGTGTAACGTTAGAAATTAGGATAGACTTTGGTTATGGTTAGTTGGGATGCAATGTGGGATCCATGGCTGTCACAGTTGAATATTTTAATATTTGTTCTGGAGTATGGTAGTGAGCTTTTCATTTATAAATAAATAAATAAGTAATTGTGCTTTTAACATGTAGCATAAAAGTTTCCTGCTATTTGGGAAAAGTCTGGTTCTAAGATCTCTTGGTTCTCCAGCTGTTGGGGATGACTGGAGTTGCAGTCCTCAACTGGCCATTGGTTCATTAGAGATGATGGGAATTGTAATCTCCAGCAGCTGGAGGGACAAATGTTGCCTACCTGTGCTCATGAGAGAAAACCTAAAGCTACAAGAGCATTTATACAAGTGGATTGAAATATCACTGTACTGTTGTAGATTTTCGCATTTAAATAATATAATCCAAAATGTCAAAGTTGCTTTCTGCCAAATTTCAATTTTAGGACATTTTTTCCTGGATTTCTAATAAAAAATGTAATAAATCCCTGTCAATAAGGGTGTGTATTCTGGCAAAGCATTTATTAACCCTTTTAGTGCCAGAGAGGTATCCAAAGCATAATTGTAGTAGCCTCTACAATGTATGCATTTCAGAGACTGTCTAGCTTGATATCTCTATAGAGAATCATTCCCCCAGCCTCTTGGGTAATTGCTGGATTTCTGTGTGTTTTGGCATCACGCGTGATCCCACCTGATTAAAGCCTCATAGCTGGAGATACATGTAAAGCCAAGTCATGCACATTTTTTCAGCCACAGCCCTGCATCATCTGTGGGTATCTGTCTATGGCTGAGGGCACTACTTAGTGTGTGGGGGGGGGGTTTCTAATGTGAAAGGTAGGGAAAACACTGAAAGGGTTAAGATAAACTATAATAATTTTCCCCTGAAAAGTGAAATGCAGCCATACTTTGAATTTAATGAGTCACATTATGCTCTTCTCCCTGCTTGTCCTGTATTAATCAGTACTGGACTTGAAAGGATTCAGAGATTTCTGTCCAGCTTTTTCCTGTTCTTGTCTCATACAATACCCCAGTTCCCAGGAGACTTTGGGCATCTCTCTGGAACTCTGGCCAATCAGTTGGATAATACCAAGGCTGAAAGATGAGCATGAAAGCTAGCAACTAAATCCACCTCTAGCAAGAGACAGATGCACATTTAGATATAATCTGTCCTAACAACAAGCAAAGTCATCCTATTGAAGTAGCCATGAAATGTAAGAATATAGTTGTATTCTTAACTCATGGGAGAGAACCGGAAAACTTCACATAAAACAAGTTTGATGTATGTATTTTTCGTCCAATACAGGTTACTGGTGACTTTGGGTAGGCGGTCAGCCCCTTTAATAGGCTGGAACAATTCTGAGAAGTGACTGCTGGGTGGAGCCTACCTCTTCTCCTTAGCTTGCAGCTAGCCAATCCCCAACTAGTAAGATTTGTTCCTTGGCCAAGACAAAAGCAAGAGAACAGTTCTGCTATAGTTTTACCTTTTTTATTATTTTTCTGTTAGATATGGAATATCACCATTAGGCGGATTACCATCACTGATAATTCCCGTCACCCAAATGTGGATATCTCAGTTTACAAGGTGTTTTTGTGGACCTAAGCCCTGGGGGGAAAATCTTGGCTGCAAGTTCTTTCCTCAGGAGTTGCCCACTGAGGCTTCTTCTTGATATATGGTAATCTGAAGACAGAAGATCTGCTGAAAAAGGTGAGCACCCTTTGAGTGCTGAGGTCCACATGCCCCATGCTTCCCCTCTGCACAGGGGTCTCATTTGGAGTTCATATTACATACTCATGCACTCATTGGGTTTATTCTGCATGTCTGTGAGGTGTTTGGAGCAAGTTTCTGCGGTAACTTAGCCCTTTTGTTGCTGGTTAGCACGTTTTTGAGGGGCTTTGGGCACTTTCCCTACTGGGACCAGTGTTTATTGGGTCTACTGCTTAATTCTAGTGGGCTTTTGAGTGGTTTTACATTTTGGTATTCACTTAGTTAACTTTCTGGGTGCGTGTTTACCGCATAGACGCCATTGCTCCATTCACTTCTATTGGACTTTACAGTTTGGGACGTATCTCTGCAACCGCTCCATATAGCGAGGTCAGAGATGGCTCATAGATGGCTCATTTTGTGGGTTTGCCCTTGCTCTGTCATCCGGTCAATGTTCTGGGGATGTTGGGGGCTTCGGGCACTGTTGGGGTACTCTGTCCCGTCCGCTTTGTGAGCTTGTTTCTAATTGGCTCCCATCGCGGCATCCATTTTGTGTATTCACAGATCAAGTATCCTACGCAGGGCTTGGACTCTCCTTCTCTCCTCTGCAGTTTAACCCTTTGCCTACCAGATAAGTCTTATTTAGCATTTCTGGGGTGCATTTATTTATCATACACACTATTTTGTGTGTGTTTTGCTACTTTGACCAATTGACTCTGTGAGAATGTCTACTCCGTTAGACTCTGGGGCTAAACCTAAGACTAAGGATACTGTGGTGTCTGTGTCCCCCACTCAGTTACCTAGAGAATACTCAGGTCGTGTTTGCCCAGCATGCACTGCTGCCCCTGAATCCCCTGCAGGGGCCTCCAGCCATGCACTAGAGCCAGTATGGCTGCAAGAGTTTAAGGCTACTAACAGGGACCTCTGGTCCACCTTACAACTCCTTCCATCCACTTTACACGGGGTCTTCCACTCATGGCAGACCCCCACTCCTATCAGATCTTCCCTGCCTAAACCGCTGGGTGTACCTGATGTGTCTAACTCCTCTGAGGAGGAATTGTTGGTGGAATCTGATGATGACTGTACAGCTGTTCCTTCATCTCAGTTTTTTGGGGACTCCTTTGAGGCAGACCCCATTCCCTCGGCTGAGGGCCTGAACAGGGCTGTGTTGTCCACCCTGAACATTCCCTTGGTGCAGGAGGCGTCTTCTGACCCCTCTGATGTGTTTCAGCCTGTTAGGCCCCATGCTTGTTTTCCACCTAACCCCACTCTTGACCGCTTTGTGTCAGAGGAGTGGAAGTTTCCAGGCAAGAAGATTGCTAAACTTTACCCATTTTCTGAAACGGCCCTCACGCAGTGGGTCCCCCTCCAAGTGGATTCCCCAGTTTCCAGGCTTTCTAAGTCTACTGCCTTGCCAGTGGCTGACACCTCTGCTCTCAAAGACTGGACTGATGAGAAGCTTGAGACTTCTCTCAAGGATATTTTTGCGATGGCGGGCCCTGCCCTTTGCCCTAACTTTGCTGCTGCATGAGTAAATAGGGCTGTGGCTGTTTGGACTGAACAGCTCAATTCTGCTGTCCGTCAGGGGGCTCCTACTTCTGACATGTTGCGACTTCTCACTAACATTGCTGAGGCTCAGCATTATGTGTCTGCTGTCCTGTTTGACGCTGTGCATATGGTAGCCAGGGCATCTACCATGTCTGTGGTAGCCAGTCGGGCACTTTGGCTCAAGATCTGATCTGCTGACACGGCCTCCAAGAAGGCTCTCCTGTCTTTGCCTTTTCAGAGATCCTCCCTGAGCTAAAGGATCTTATCAATGAGGCCACTGGAAGGAAGAGTACTCACATCTACCAGTGGTCCTGAGGAAGAAGGCACCTGTCAAAAGGAATCGGCTTTTTCATCCCTTTCAGGCAGACTCGCGCCAAGCGACACAGGCAGTCCCTCAGGCTCCGGGTTCCTCATCCAAGCCTAAGCAGCAATGGAGATCCAAGTCCTCCACGAAGCCCAAGGCTTCCAAACCTCCTTCTGCATGACTCTCCAACCCCAGGTCCCCACCTGCAGGTAGGTGGCCACCTACGCCACTACCTTTCGGCTTGGCAGGCCTCTGTTTTACAAGTGGTGGCCTCGGGATACAGGATTCCCTTCGCCTCATTTCCTCCTCCCAGGACCTTTGTTTCTCGTTCTCCCTTGGGAGCAGAAAAGCGCCACCTTTTCGAAGAAGCTATACAGGACCTTCTGGACAAAGGCGGTCCTGAAGCCAGTCCCCCCTCAGGAGAGGGGCTTGGGATTCTACTCCAATCTCTTTGTGGTTTCCAAGGAGAATGGCTACTGTCGTCACATTTTGGATCTGAAGGATCTCAAAGGTCACATGCCTTTTGGGGAATTTCTGGCCTCTCTGGATCTTCAAGATGCATATCTGCATATCGCCATTCATCCAGGGAGTCGGCAGTATCTCTGCTTTGCCTGCGACCGGGGGCATTTCCAATTTTCTGCCCTCCCCTTTTCTTGACCACGGCTCCCTAAGTCTTCAACAGAGTCCTGGGAGCATTGATCTCTGTCCTAGATCAGAACGGCATCAGGGTCCCTCCATACATGAACGACCTCCTTCTGAAGGCCTCTTCTCAAGAACTCCTTCACCAGCAGGTGCAGGACTGCGTTCATGCTCTCTCCCATCACAGGTGGGTCATCAACTTGGACAAGTCAGACCTTGTTCCTTCCCAGAGGATGGTCTTTCTGGGCCTCCTCTTCAACACTCAGAAGGGGATGGTGTTTCTCACGGACGAAGCGGCTCATCAGAAAGCACTGAAGATCTAGGCTATCCTTTCTCAGGATCCAGTTCCAGCCAAGAAGTTGTCATCCTTGGTGGGGAAGTTAATTTCCACCATAGCAGTCCCGTTTTCCATGGCTCACACCAGGGAACTTCAGAGGTTTCTAATCCTAGCATGCAGGGGCTGTCCAGATCTCCTGCAAAGATCCCTATCTCTCCCTCTTCAAGTGGAGCAGAGCCTCTCATGGTGGCTCAGTCTGAACAACCTCCTGAAAGGCAGACCCTTCCTGGTGCCCTTCTGGACCACAGCGACGACGGATGCCAGCCTCTCTCGATGGGGAGCCATGCTGGGGCACTGGAGTGTTCAGGGCCAGTGGTCTCAGGAGGAATCGCTCCTTTCCATCAATGTCTTGGAGCTTCAGGCGATATTTCATGTCCTGCATCACTGGACACGGCAACTGGAGGATTGCCCAGTCAGAGTACAGTCGGACAATGCCACAGCGGTAGCTTACATCAACAAGCAAGGCGGCACAAGAAGTCTCCTAGCTTGGATAGAGGTCAAGGCTATTTTGCCATGGGCAGAGGAGCATGTCCCTGCCATTTCTGCAGTTCATATTCCTGGTGTAGACAACTTTCTGGCAGACTTCCTCAGTCGGCACACGGTGGACAGCGGAGAGTGGGAACTACATCCAGAGGTGTTCAACCTCCTCATCCAGCAGTGGAGTCTTCCTTGCATCGACCTGATGGCAACCAGGCACAACAGGAAGGTGCCAATGTTCTACTCTCGCTAGGCGGATCCCCTGGTCCTGGCTGTGGATGCCTTGTCGATCCCGTGGATGTTTCCTCTGGCATACATCTTTCCTCCTGTTCCCCTGTTGAACAGAGCACTTCGGAAGCTGAGACTAGAGTATTGCCCAGTCATTCTGATTTCTCCGTACTGACCTTGACAGGTTTAGTTTCTGGAGCTTCTGGACCTCTCAGTGGCGGAACCTCTTCAACACCCCCCCCCCTTACGGACCTTCTTCTACAGGGTTACCTCTGGAAGGAATACGTTCATCATCTGGCTTTGACAGCATGGAGATTGAATCCTCAATTTTGAAGAAGAAAGAGAAAAGGATTTACAGGTAAGACCAAAATCCTATTATTTATTTGGAATATTTTCATGGAAGGCTTGTGAGAAGGACTATTCCATGGGAATAAGTGGCTCTTATTTTAAAAGAAGGATTTACCTTTGTATTTGTCTGTTACACATCTATGCATTTTATTTTTTCCACACTTGATCACTGCTGTAGTCCACTGTTAATGCTTTCAGTTTATAATCTGATTAAGACTAATGTGCCTGTCATGTCTGAAACGTTTTTATGAAAAGGTGTAATAACCTAGAGGCAAACTTCAACAGGGATCATTACATATAGGTGGTTGCAGACATTATGCAGAACTACATGGACAAATATAACTGGGGGGAGATTCACTAAGCAGTAATAAACAGGTGATAAAGAGGTGATAACTTCTCCAGTTTATCACTTCTCCAGTTCTTATTTTATTCTATGCATCCTATTCACTAAGATTTCTTCAGCTTTGGAGATGTTAGTGGATAGGCTCCATAGAATAAAATAGGAACTTCCTACATATTGCATATTACATGTACAGGTGAGTAAATAAATCACAAAGTCACAACTACAGTTTATCAGATCTTTTATCCTAAATTCTTCCATTATGACAGTGGACCTAAATTAATCTATTTTATTACCTATATATGTAGGACGAACTACACAAAAAGTAAGACTAAAATTTGGTCAGCATAGGAGAAACATCATAAAAGTATTTGAACATCATGGGGTTTCACGTCATTTTTCAATGTTTCATAATAAAGATCCTAATGATTTGAAACTTATTCCCATTGAATATATTAAACCTTCAAAAACATACAATAGATTACAGCGATTAATCAATAGGGAATCATATTGAGTTTTTAAATTGAACACCTTGTCACCATTAGGTCTTAATGAGAGCATAGAGATGCCAATGATTAGTTAATTATATTGAGGGAATGCTTATTAATAGAGAAGAGTGGGGATAAGTAACATATAGACCCCCTTATGACATGGGTTGGAGTATAAAATAAGGGTAAGCTGTTCTTATAAGTGAAGTTATTAATAGATATACTATTTCTTATTATGAATTATATATTGGTATAAATATTTATTGCAAAATACACAGATATTTATAGAGTTATAAGAGACATAATATTTAGGTTACACAATAAGATAGGAAATTTTTATGGGTGTGACAGATATTATTTATGTATTCAAATTATATGTAAGAAATAGAAACAGTTAATGGGATTTTGAATACAAGTGTATTCTGGCTGCTAAAGGTTATAAGACCTCTTATATCTCCTTATTATTTAAAGGTTTTTTTATAGTTTTGTGAGAATAAGTAGAAGATATAGAATATTTAGATTGAAGGATTTTATTATGTGTATGAATGTAATTGTATTGTATGTTATGATTACTTCTATTATGCACTTTGCCTTCTTTTTGGTGGTGATTTGTAATACGTGTAGTTTAATATTAGTAAACATGGGGAAGAAGTATCTTGCATCATTGGGATGCACATAACATGGGCACATTTACCCACTTATGTATATGTTTGGACATTGAGATCGAGATGTGTTTGTGCGCTTTGTCCATATAGGTCACTATCCCATTCCATCGTGGTGTATACATGGGGTTACCCGTAAATGGGTTGTACTGTTGAGCATCATGGGGTTTGTGGCGTTCATTGACTGTTTTGTATTGGCCAGTTGATGTTTTTGACCATTATGGGCATGCGCTTAATGCTCTTGGAAGCCATAGAAACAGACAGAGTGTGGGTTTATGTGTGCGCATGAGCTGGGATTCTTAGATCGAGACTTGGAGTCACTCATGCACAGTAATAGTCAAGACTCGATTTCCGTTACGCTGTGTTTTTTTGGGCTCTCTATTTTGGACTTCAAGTGACTGAGCATCATGGGAATTGAGGCAAGGACCGTTATTGGTAGATATTTTCATTAGAGGCAGTTTACAAGTAACTTTTATCCTATGAGATTGATAGATATTTAGTTTAAATACCACCGGTTAGAACACAGGGTTCATATTGCCATTTGTTTTTTGGCTTGATAAAGCTGTTCGAGTACAGTGAAATGCGTAGCCGTTTTTTAAATTGCTATTGTAGGTACAAAACTTTTTATATTAAAAGATGTTTGGCATATCTATCTTTGGAGTGATGGTGTGTATGGTGAATGGTGGATAACGAATCAGGAGCAGCTACAGAGTGGAAACGGTGACATTTCTCCATAAGCCTTATAGTCCGCATTGGAATATTCCTTTCGCTGACAACTTATAAATGTGAGTACAATACTTTTTTATTTAATACACTTGATATTGGTATTGATATTCTTCACTATTGGGCGCTTCTTTTTGTTGTATTTTTGGAGATATTGAAGCCGCTAGGAGAGAGCGCGAAAAAAGAGCTGCCAGATAGTAGAAGTGTTTCTGAGTTGGGTCAGAATTATCCCATAAAGTGATTATGCTGTCTCTCATATGAGTGATTTGACAGTGCTATTTCACATAACTGAAAATTTCCCAGTTAACCTAAATGTGTTTGATTATATATTGTGATTTTCTCAAAATAAGTAATTTTTTCCAGGTTATTTTGTGGGTTTTTTTGATATTTGACCTATTTAGCTTGTCACTCGGTGCAACACACAGTTGTGTGACCTACTTTTTTTTTCCCTCTGCATTTTATTCCTTGCTAGTAACTATTAGGTTCGTAATTAGAAGTGAAATTTCCTAACCTCCTTTAATAAAGAACAATATGAAAGATGTGCGTTCATGTCTAAATTTAAATGAGCTATGGTGTTGCAGTACACTTCTGCTGTAGGCACAATGCAAATATGGAGTTTCAGTATTGTGAGCAGCTAATAAAAGAACACAAGTCTAAATGTAAAGAAGCTATTATATTTAAAGGAGCAGCAAGCTTTTATTTTTTTAATGAAAACCTATGTTTGCATTTAACAAGCTGGGTGCCTGCCTCCTTGGCAAGGCATCCACGGATTGGCCAAGAGGGTGGTCTCCTCTGGCAGTGGATGCGTCACCAAGCAGACAGGCACTCGACTTGCCTTTGTAAGGACATAAGTTAAAAAAAAAATAGAAAAGGGAGCAATAATAACTGAAAAGGGGAAAGTAGTGAAAAAGTGGAAGGAAGTGGAGAATTGCAAACGCGGCTTCTCATCTTCTCACACTTTGTCTACAGTGTATTACTGAGTAATACTTTTTTCAAAAGTTATTATAGCTGGAACTTCCGTGGTCTACCATTTTAGGGGTTGGTGCACTTGCAGCCATCTATGAAGGCCTTTTCTCACTAGCAACAGATTTTCATAAAATTGCACTGGAAAGCTGTTGTCAGTGAGAACAGGCCTTCATAGATGGGCAGCAGCAAACATTATTATTTTTAACTCAAACTATCATAAAACTATCAACAAAATGCAAGTTTGCACTGTAATAACTTTTGAATAAGGTAAGCGACAGCAGTGGGAGTACGTCTTTTATTTGATACAAAAGTCCTACATAATGTAAATGATTCAATATTATTCACTACTTTCCATTTGAGGGCCAGAGGGGTGAACAACCCATTGATTGACAATGCATTGCCCACCTCACTGGAACAAAAAGGATTTAAGTATAAAATATTCAAGAAACGTGAAAATGTTACTTGTCTTGAAATCCTACAAAAGTCAACAAAGCTCTCCGCTATTCAGTTCCCCAAGGCAAAAACCTTATAAACCAAAAATAATCCAAGTGTATTGGTCTACTGACTAATGCACAGAGGTCCTCTGCGGTCTGCAGAAGAATTTCTAACCTTCCCGGGCAAATGTCAGTGTGTGACCCCTAAGCTGAGATATGCTTAATTCAACTAGTTATATCGACTGGTAGCTTTTTAACTTTCCAAAAACTGGAAATATACTAGACCATATAAATAATTTCAGCTCTCCAGACTTGTTCAAAATCAGCCCATGTGGAAACCAATGGTACAATTAATTTGCTGTAAATTCATGAATTTAGTTTTATTTTTAATAACCCCTTTGATATATCTGCCAGCATCAGATGTTACATCTAGACTACAGTTACTGTAATTAATCTCTTCATATGCCTTTCACGGGGAGACTTGTGAAATAATGACACTTGACAATTACAGATACAATAAAATGAAAACTTTATTAATAAAAAGATAAAAGGTAGTAGTATGCCTCTCCACCCTTCACTAGACCAGGTATAGAGACAGTGCAACAACACTTCCCCTACCCTTCACTAGACAGGTGTGAAGACTGTATAATATACAATACTCCAGAATGCTGGAGCACCACAAGGAGCAAGAGCACTTCTCCAAACTTCACTAGACCAGGTAGCAGGACAGTGCAACAACACTTCCCCTACCCTTCACTTGACCTGTGGGAGGATAGGCACAGACAATACTCCAGAATGCTGGAGCACAACAAGGAGTGAGAGCAGTTCTACTTTCACTAGACCAGGTAGCAGGACAGTGTAACGACACTTCCCCTACCCTTCACTAGACTGGTGGGAGAAGAGTATACTGACAATACCCCAGAATGCTGGAGTACCCCAAGGAGCGAGAGCACCTCTCCAACCTTCACCAGACCAGGTAACAGGACAGTGCAACGACACTTCCCCAACCCTTCACTAGACTGGTGGGAGGATAGTCACAGACAGTACCCCAGAACGTTGGAGACAACCAGGCAACAAAACAGACCCTAGAACGCTAGGGACTAGACAGGCGATGGTGACGTGCCCTAGAACGCTAGGGTGTACCAACAGACAGAAGTGACAGACCCTAGAATACTAGGGGAGATAACCAGCTACCCACAATGGGACGCAACCAGGCAACTCACAAGGCTGACCAACACTGGATACTGCCAGGGAGCAGTAATTGCGGCAGCGATAGGCCCAGGTAGGTCTAGGAACGAAAGTCAGCCTGAGGTGGGTAGGCTGGGGAGGAAAGTCAACCAAAGCCGGGAGTGCAGCGGAGCGAGAGCAAACCAAAGCCTGGAGGAATGGTAATATGAAGCCAGGAGTCTCAGCTGGATAGGGTAGTCAGCCGAAGCCAGGAATGTAAGCCGCATCAGGCAGTCAGACAAAGCCGGGAGTCTAAGCCAGATCAGGTAGTCAGCTGAAGCCAGGGGTCTCAGCCGAATCGGGTAGTCAGACGAAGCCAGGAGTCTCAGCCAGATCGGGTGGTCAGACAAAGCCAGGAGTCTCAGCCAGATCGGATAGTCAGACGAAGCCAGGAGTCATACACAGGAATCGGCAATCAGAACACAGAAGCACAATGCTCAGGTACACCACGAAAGGGCAACGGTGTATAGCTAGACTAAGGCCTAGCATATGGGCGGAGACCACTCATCACTTCCTTGTGGCCTATAAGAATAGAGCGCAGTAGCTGAGTGACAACCAAGGCATGAACAAGGTTGCCCAAACCGCAGAGCGCCACTGGAGGCAATCACAGCCACTGTGATATTGCCATAGGTGAAATATCCTTTTATCGTAAGAGATGTGTCCCCTATCATTTGTAGATTTTGTATAAAATATCTATTTGGAAATATTTATACATAGCAAAGACTAGGGATGTGCGGACTATATAATTTTCTCGTCGCAGGATTTTTTTCTGCGGAAAAAATGCTATGTTCCTTTTTTCCATGGAATTTCCTGAGCTGAGACTATTTCAGAGATATTGCCTCCAAAGGGGTTCCAGGTTCCTGTGTGGAGTTCCAATGTTCTCATGTGAGAGTTCAGTATTTCTTTCACTGACGTTTCTACTCACACACATACAATCATGCACCTATTCTCTCCAGCTTCTAGTGCAAAAGGGGGACTTTCATGCAGGAGGCAGAAAATTCTGCACATCACTAGTGAAGACAACTGTACGATTAAATTTTTTAATTCTACATGCCTTGCTGTGAAGCACTTTGTATCCCAATGAAATATACATAATCTAATGATGTCCCTAGTATTACCCTGTTAGCGTTATATGCATCTACATTCTTACAAACACTGCTAATCTATTTATCTGTCTCTTTCAGTTAGAAGATGATGTTGTGGCCAAACCACAATTTTTTCAGTACCTGAAAAACTTTGCTGTTCAGCAGATTTCTGATGAGTGGATGATCCTGGAGTTTTCTCAGCTTGGTTTTATTGGTAAGTTTTAAGAGCATTTATTTGATTTATTATTGAATGCTAGAGTGGTCTTTAAAGTACTTTCTAGCTTCCAGTGAATGAAAAGGAAAAAACACTCTGGGGCTGAATGTACCTCAAAAAAGTGGAAAAATCATGAGGCAAACCAAGTGAACCATAGGAAACCGATAAAAATTCCATGATTTCCATGAACTAGTTGGTGAACAACTGACAACTCTTTAGTGTTTTTCTCATTTGTCCTATGGGGTAAAGTTTCTTCCTGTGGTGGACAGGGCACTTCAAAAAAGGAAAGTTCTCTGAGGTGGAGTCTCGCCTCTTTGCTCCACTTATGTATTTTGCACTTAACCCTTATGTTATCTGTATATCTCCCTTTGCCACTTTAGATTTTAAGCTTTTGAGCAGGGACCTCATTTCCAGTGTTTCATTCCCCTAACCACTTGGCACCCTGTATTGTCCAAACCTTTAAGTTGTAAAGCGCTGTGTAAACTTGTGGCATAGATAAACATACTGAAGTAACAGCTGATGTGGCTGAAATGCATCCATCAAGTTCAGCCCATGCCATATCACCCCTGTTGCTACAGAGGAAGGTTTAAATAAATAAATAAATAAATTGAAGCCATTTACAGTGAAGTCCCAAGTTGTAAGCTGGCTGTCATAATAGATAGATGGATAGATAAGTATCCATTACTTTTTTGAAAGCAGTTGCACTATCTTCAAGCACAGACTACCGAGGCAAAGAATTCCATAATTTTATTGCCTTTTCTGTACAACCCCCCCCCCAAAAAAAAAACCCAAAACCCAAAAACCCTGTCTTTGTTGTAGTTGAAAGCATGTTTCATCTAGTCTTCATTCATGGCCTCTTATTATGTGCTCAGTTCTTTGAGTAAATAGTTCCTTGGAGAGTTCTTTGTATTGACCTTGAATATATTTGTAAGTGGTAATCATATCACCCCTTAGACATCTCTTCTCTCTTTTCCTTATAACTCAGTTCCTCCAATCCCCCTATCAGTTTTGTTGCACGTCAAGTTTTTTCCAGTTCAATCATGTCCTGTTTAAGAACTGGTACCCAAAAATGATATTCTAGATGAGGCCTTACCAAGGATTTATATCCTCGCAGAATTTTATTGCCACCCCATGCATCCATACCCTTTTTATAAAAAAAAAATAAAAAAAATAAAACAAAAAAAACCTTTTTACTGGAGAATTTTCATGAATAGAACAGAGGTACTAGTAGCATGGACAGCTAAGTACAATACCATGCTGCTACAGAGGTAGGGGCACAACAAGTTATAACCCTTATATTAATAAAGTTGATGAGGCTGAAAAAAAGACGCGTGCATCAAGTCCAGCCCATCCCAAAACACTCTTGTTGATCCAGAGGAAGGTAAAAAAAAATCCCCACTGAAGCCATTTCCAACTAAGCCCCAAGTGGGTAAAAAAATTCCTTCCTAACGTCAAATGTTCTGTGCTAAATAGGTATCCATTGCTTTTTTGGAAGTAGTTCTAGTATCTCCAAGCACAACATCTGGGGCAAAGAATTTTATAGCGTTGCTGTCCTTACTGTAAAAAAAAAAAAAAATCCATGCCTTTGTTTTAGTAGAAAGCACCTTTCCTCTAGTCTTAATGGATTACCTCTCGTTCTTAGCTCAGTTCTTTGTGTAAATTATTAATTGGATATTTCTTTGTGTTGACCTTTTGAATATATTTGTAAATGGTAATCATATCACCCCTTAGATGTCTCTTCTCTAATGTAAACTCAGATCCTCCAGTTCCTTTATCAGTTTTGTTGCAAGACTCTGCACTTTTTCCAGTTCAGTAATGTCTTTTTTAAGAACTGGTGCCCAAAACTGTACTCCATAATCCAGATGAGGGATTTATATAGAGGTAGAAAAGTATTAGCATCCCCTGCATCTACACCTCCTTTTATGCAGGCTAGTACCCTATTTGCTCTTGCAGCAGCTGAGTCTTGTAGCAGCAAAGTGACTCTGCACACTGTTGTAAAGTCTGTCATCTATCCATACTTCTAAATCTTTCTCTAATAAAGTTTTCACAAATTGTCTCCCATTTAGAGTATATGTAGCATGTTTGTTTCAACATCCCAAAGGCATAAACTTACATTTATCTACATTAAATGTCATCCGCCACATTTCTACCCATTCACTCAGTTTATCTGAATCCTTCTGCAGAGAAAAAACATCCAGCCCTGTATGTATTTCCTTTCACATCTTAGTGTCATCTGCAAAGATTGAGATGCTACTTTCAATTCCCACTTTAACCCCTTAAAGGGGTAGTAATGTTTCATAATAAAAGCATCTCTGATTAATCATCATAGTATTTGGACTTCGGAGAGTGTTATTTCAATTCTGTCAGAGTTGTAGTTCAAGAGTAATTCAATGACAGTCTCCCCCTCCTGCCCATTACTGATGTAACACTTTTCAGCCAGAGCAGAAGGGAAGTGCCCAGGTAAACTTCAATTAAAGGGATAGTAATACTTCGTTTTAACTTTATTTTATTTTGTAGGCATTAAAAAAACATGAAGAATGATATAAGTCTTATCTCTCAAACCTTTATGGTTTATGAGATATTCACAAGCAAAGTTTCCCCCTCCTGCCCCTTTTACCTACTGTAAACAATCTCTTCTCAGATGTGGAATGCAGTCCATAGACCAGACAGATAACAGAAGGGGACACTCTTATTCCTATGAAAACAATGAAATCCCTGCCCCCCTTGACAAGATTTTCAGGTTTTTCCCTTATCTTAATTGAAGATTGTCCCTCTCTGCAGTCTACCTGGGCACCTCCCTTCTGCTGTGGCTGAGCAGTGTTACATCAGTAAAAGGGGAGGGAGGGGGACACTTTGTCATTGAATTACTCTGGAACTACAACTTTGACAGAATTGAAATAACACTCTCCAAAGTCCAAATACTATGATGATTAATTAGAGCTGTTTTTATTAT
This sequence comes from Rhinophrynus dorsalis, assembly GCA_037306005.1. NCBI lineage: Eukaryota > Metazoa > Chordata > Amphibia > Anura > Rhinophrynidae > Rhinophrynus > Rhinophrynus dorsalis. The sequence goes on from CM074718.1 coordinate 166,833,280, forward strand.
GAAACATTACTATCCCTTTAGTAGTAGTAGTAGTAGTAGTAGGGGGTCAGGGTTTTCATTGTTTTCTAGAACGAAGATTGCTGTTATCTGTCTGGTCTTACAACCAGATTCCACATCTGAGAAGAGATGGCTTATACTAGGTAAAAGGGGCGGGAGGGGAAACTTTGCTTGTGAATATCTCTCAAACCATAAAGCTTTGAGAAATAAGACTTATATAGTTCATGTTTTTAATGCCTACAAAGTAAAATAAAGATAAAACAAATTATTACTATCCCTTTAAGGACTGGGGCAATTTTGACTTTTTTGACTGTCTTTGTTCAACCACATTTTCTCTTTAATTCCTTTTGTACACCCACACAAATTATATACTGTTTTTTTAAGCACAAGCAGGGCTTTCTTTTGATTACCAGAATTATATGTCTACTTCATCGTTTAATTTGATTAAAATAGAAAAAAAGAGGAAAAAAATAAATCCTTTTGCTTACATTTTCCTGTCAGGATTTGCATACCATTAGTTCATTACAAAAATATACCCCTAAATATATTAATTTGCTTCTCCTGAATATAAGGGTACCCCATATGTGTAGTATTTCAATCCCTTTCTCACATTTACAAGGTAAATATTACAAGATGGACGCCATTATTTCCAACCTGTAATTTTTCAACAATTGGCATGTGAGAATCATAGCTTAGTTGACGGTGCCAGAACCAAAAAAGTCCCACAAAGGTATATGTTTCTGAAACTAGATAACATAAGGTAAATAATCAGGAGAATGTTGGAGTTTTTTATGAAGCTATTTTCCAGAAATATTTTTCAAAATATATTCACATTTTGTACACAGCCATTTTACCACCAATCCCTCGTAAAACTTGATGTAAGAAAAAAAAAAAAAAAAAAAAAAAAAAATAATCAGCGTTTTTCACACTGACTAAAATGTTGATGTGAATTTCAAGCACCATAGGTGAATATTTTGAAAAATGCATTGTTTAGTGTTCAGCTCATTCTTCTGAGTATGCCAATACCCCATATGCTTAGGTTTCTCAAGGTTTGGGGGAGCTACAGGGCCCAAATTGGAACATGCGCGTTTCCAGTTTCACACTTTGAATTTTCACAGCTTGCGTCACTTGTGCCATGTCTCATTTGGAGCTGTGTACCAGCACTCCACCTTAATATTTCCCCCCCAGAAATGTATATTTTTGGAAAGTAGACACCCCAGGCTTTCATTTTATGTATGTGTTCACATTTTTTACGCAGCCAGTTTACCACCAATCCCTCGTAAATCTTGACATAAGTAAAAAAAAAAAAAAAATCAGTGTTTTTTACACTTTGACTTCAATGTTGATGTGAATTTCAAGCACAGGATAGGTGAAGATTTTATAAACTGCATTGATTAGTGTTCGGCGCCTTCTTTTGAGTGTGGCAATGCCCCATATGCATAGGTTTGTCAGAGTTTGGGGGAAGATACTGGGCCCAGTTGGAACATGTGAATTTCCTTTACAGATGTGCCATTTTTACAGCTTATGCCTTGTCTCATTTCAGACTGTTTGGTACTGCTGCAATGAATTTTACACCCAAAAGTATATGTTGTGGAAGAGTAGACAACCCTGGCTTTCATTCTATTTGCACTTTTTCAATCTTTTCGCTGCCACTCTCTCAGCAATCCCTCCCAAAACCTGCAGTAAGGCAGAGAAACACCATTTTTTCACACTTATATTTTAGTGTTGCTCTGGATTTCAATCAGATGATATTTGCAGATTTTTTAAGTGCTTTACATTAGTGGTGAGTTACATCATCTGAGTACGTCAATGCCCCATATGCATAGGTTTGTCAGAGTTTGGGGGAGCTACTGGGCCCAGCAGGGAACATGTGTGTTTCTATTACCAGAGATGGAAAAAACTTAGGGTGCTTTGCTTCCCATTATATTTTGAAAGTGTTAGATCTAAGGAGGGATGTGTTTTGAAAAATAAAAAACAGGATATTTCAGGGGGGAAAAGTGGCCAAATAATAAACTTTACAGCACTACTGCATTGTGCCTGCATGGTACTGCTTAAAGCAGTCACCCATACAGAGGCCAGGTTTGGAAGGGCAATGAGGACAGTAAGTGGGGTCATCTGTCCGTATTCCCTTGCTGTAGCAAACCCTGCAGCGCTTTTATGGGTTTTTCTTTTGGGGATGTTGGGGGGGGGTTATAAATAATGTGTACTACCCCGGGTTTTGGTGGAATTATTTCTGTTGCCCCTTGAAACAAAAATTGAGAGATAAGATGGAGCTGATACTGCAGAAAACTAAGTTTTAGGGCAGGGTTTGCCAATTTGGAAATCAAAAAAGAATTGTATACTGCAGTCTGAATCATGTAAATGGCAACCTTTTTGTACCATGCCCTACACTTTCGCATGGTGAGGTATGGCTGCATGAGTTGCTCACAGAGATCAACTCCCCCCCCCCCCCCCCCATTGTGCTTGTTGTAGTCTCTGATACAGACTGGCTTTCTTAGTACCCCCCCCCTTCTGCCAAGAACAGAGAATGCCCCAGTTTTGTCCTCATTCATGGTGGAAAGCATCCTTTCTGCCCTCGAACTTAACTGCCAGCAACTCTTGTTGGCACAAAGCTGAGGACGTCCCTGTTTTTAGTGTTTGGGCATCTCCCTGCACTTGCGCCTAACTGTGCCACAGGCCACGGTGTCAAAAAAGTTACTTAAATAAAAGGGGGCTGGTGTAGTAGCCGTCAACATATATAGTATATCCTTTATTTAATAAGGGGTAAATTAGATCCCAGACTATTTTTCCATTTATTCCCAGAGATTCGAGGCAACCAAGAGGGTCAAGATGGCTGTCCTTGCCCTCATAAATTCGAAAAGCCTGGGTATAGCCTGTGGCACTTTCACAGAATTTATAAAATTTAATGCCGAATTTGGAGCGCTTGGAGGGGATGTATTGCTTGAAACCTAACCTGTCTTTATATTTCATAAGGGATTAATCTATACTTATGTGTTTTTGGGGGGTATATACTTGGGCATCCTTTTCCTGTAAATGATTTATTAGGGGGCAAATTTTGAACAGTCTGTCATACTGGGAGTGTTCTTTTGGGAGGCACAGGGAATTATCACTAAAGTGCAAAATCATTTTGTATCTAGTCCTGGTCATTGTTTTGGCGAATATAGGGGTATTATATATGGGGTTTTTACTCCAGTATGATCTAATACTTGTTTTTTTTTCTTTACTATTCGCATTTTCATTGTTAGGGCCCAGAATTTCTTGAATTCTAAAAGGTCTGTGGGTTGCCATATTTCTTCCTTGGAAACGAACACTGATTGGTTGGCGGCAATATATTGGGCTGCATATAAATTGCTTTGAGACATGATTTCCCCCAAAATTTCTTCCCCCAAAAATAAATAAAAACTGAACATGAGTAAATCTTGCCACATCCACTTGAATTCCTCGGTTGCCTGTGAATTCAGGAATTTGTAGGCATAAATTGGCTGATGATACCCATTCATCAGCAGGAGAGGGAGTACTTGTGGCAGGTCTTGGGGCAGTACTTGTGGCAGGTTTTGGGGCGGCTCTTGGAGCAGCTCTTGGGGCATTTCTTAGGGCAGCTCTTGGGGCATTTCTTAGGGCAGTTCTTTGGGAAGTTGCTGGGCAGCTCTTGGGGCAGTGGCTGGGGCACCTGTTGGAGTACTGCGTCTTTTTTTCGTAGAAGGCCCTGCGTCATCACTACTAGTGCTGCTCTCACTCTCTGACTGATGTCGAAATCTGACGCAGTGTCTGTGGCGTCTGAGTCAGATGTCAAATAGGAATACGCCTCTTCTAAACTGTACCTCCGCTGCATTGTATACACCTACCCTAAACTAAATAAATTACTAACTTCTATACCTCTCACCCCAAATGGTCACTATTCCTATGATGATTTTTTTTTTTGTATTTTGTAATTTCCCCTACGCTACTCCTAAACTTTAATCTGTCCCTAAGCCTTACCCTAACACACGTATTCCTTGAACCTACCCAACCCAAGTACCTATCTAAACTAGCTTATAATATAAAATACATTTTTTAATAAAAGAAACTTTTTTTTTTCTTTTTCCTTTGCTACCCCTAAACCTAAATCTAACCCTAAACCTTACCCTAACCCACTTATACCCAGAACCTACCTTACCCAAGTCAACTACCTATCTAAACTATAGTTATTATTTCTCTGTCGTCCAATATAGGTTACTGGTAACTTTGGGTAGGCAACCTGCCCCTTTAAAGGGGAACTACCACCCCAACACAATGTACTCTCTAAGTCTTTGTATTCCTAGAGTTATTAGCAATCCATAGTTAGTTTTCTCCAAAAAAGAGTCGTAAGAGCACTATCTTTATACTAAATCTCTACCTGATGATGTCTTGCCCCTTGTGTCCATTCTGCGCATGACCGCTATGGAGCCATTCAGCTCCATTGTACCTCCCTCCGTCTTGCCCATCACTCGTACGTCATTGTCCTCAGCACCACTTGACCTGCCACGCTCCTGGCATCAAACGCGGTCAGTTAGTTTCAGCCTCCATGTCTCCTGGAGAGTTTCTCACATCCCTGGATCTTCAGGATGCATATCTGCACATTGCCATTCATCCAGAGAGCCTGCAATACCTCCGGTTTGCCTGTGACCAAGGGCACTTTTTCTGCTCTTCCCTTTGGTCTGTCTACTGCTCCACAGGTCTTCAATCGGGTCCTAGGTGCCTTGATATCGCTCTTGCACAGGATCGGGGTCCGAGTTACTCCTTACATGGACTATCTCCTGCTGAAGGCCTCCTCTCCGGAACATCTGCATCACCAGGCCAGGAATGCATTCACATTCTCTCCCATCATGGGTGGATCTTGAACATGGACAAGTCGAATCTGGTTCCATCTCAGCGTTTCGTTTACCTGGGACTTCTTTTCAACATCGTGAAGGGGATGGTGTTCCTCAAGGACGAGGCAGCTCAAGAGGTCGCACGCAAAGTATCCACTGTCCTAGAGTTGGATCCGGTGCCAACCGAGAAGTTGACGTCTCTGGTGGGGAACTTCATTTCCATCATGGAAGCTGTCCCGTTTGCCATGGCTCATGCGAGGGAACTTCAACGGTTTGTGATCCAGGCCTGCAAGGGACAGACTGATATCTTGAAGATATCAGTCTCTCTCCCCCTACATGTGGAACTGAGACTGTCATGGAGGCTCAACCTCTCGCATCTCCTGAAAGACAGGGCATTCCTGATTCCCTTCTGGACTACTGTAACCACAGATGGCAGTCTGTTGGGATGGGGTGCGGTCTTGGGTCACTTGAATGCCGGGCTGGTGGTCTCCGGAGGAGCGTCTCCTTCCCATCAACGTATTGGAGCACCAAGCAATTTTCCATGCTCTCCGGTATTGGATGGTCTGGTTGGAGAGTTGTCCTGTTCGAGTCCAATCAGACAACACCACTGCCATGGCTTACATCAACAAGCAAGGCGGCACAAGAAGTTTCGCATCTATTTTGGCCTGGGCAGAAGTTCATGTTCCTGCTATTTCCGCAGTTCACATTTCAGGCGTGGACAACGTCTTGGCAGACTTCTTAAGTCGACACGCCATTGACAGCAGAGAATGGGAACTGAATCAGGAGGTGTTCCATCTCATTGTCCAGACATGGGGCCTTCCTCAGATCGACCTGATGGTGACGAGACACAACAGGAAGGTTCCGCTGTTCTGCTCCAGTTGGAACGACCCTCAGGCTCTAGCAGTGGATGCCATGTCCAGTCCATGGAGTTTTCTTCTGGCATACATATTTCCCCCTCTTCCCATGTTGCACAGGGTATTGAGGAAGCTTCATCTGGAGTGATCTCCAGTCTTTCTGATTGCTCCATATTGGCCTCGTCAGTCTTGGTTTCCGGATCTTCTGGATCTGTCGGTGGCGGAACCGTTTAGACTTCCCCACAGTCCGGATTGCTTTCTACAGCGATACCTGTGGAAGGAAGACATCGAACGTTTGGGTTTGATGGCTTGGAGGTTGAATCCTCAGTTTTGATGAAGGGCTTTTCTTCTGAGGTCGTTCCTACTAGGCTTCGTGCTCGGAAGCCTGTTTCTTCTAAGGCATACCATCGGGTTTGGTCTATCTTTTTCTCTTGGTGTGCTGATAGGGATCTTTCCCATGACTTGGTTGATAAGGGTCTCAGTTTGAGTTCCTTGAAGGTTCAGACTTCTGTGCTCTCTGTTTTCTTTCAGAAACGTCTTGCAATTATCCCTGATGTCAAGGTTTTCTTCCAGGGTGTTGCTCATGCTCGCCTTGCTTTTTAGAGTCCCACTCCTCAGTGGGATCTCAATTTGGTCTTCGGTGTTCTCCAGCGTCCACCTTTTGAGTCCTTGGCTACCATTCCTTTACGTTTCCTGACTTGGAAGATGGCTTTTCTCCTGGCGATTGTGTCTGTCTGCCGTGTCGCGGAGTTACAGGCTTTGTCCTGTAAACCCCCCTTTTTGGTTTTTCATAAGGACAAGGCGGTTCTTCGCACTTTTCAGGAATCTCTCCCAAAGGTGGTTTCTGCGTTCCACATTAACCAGGAAATAGTGGTGCCGCCTTTTTGTCCTGACCCTACATCTGACAAGGAAAGGGATCTTCACTTGTTAGATGTTTTGCGCTGCCTTAAGTTTTATGTGCGTCATACCGAGTCCATCCTCCAGTCTGACACGTTGTTCTTCATTCCTGAGGGTCCTAGGGTTGGTAAGCTGGCTTCTAAGGTTACCATTGCTTCCTGGATTAAGTCCACCATTCGTAAGGCTTACGAATTGAGGAAGAAGCCTGTGCCCTTTCGGATTACGGCTCATTCTACCATGTCTATTGGAGCCTCTTGGGCTTACCAGAATCAGGCCTCGGCTGTTCAGTTGTGCAAGGCGGCTGCTTGGTCATCAGTGCACACCTTTTCCAAACACTACCGTGTCAATGTGCTGGCATCGGCTGGTGCCAGTTTTGGCAGGAAGATCCTAGAGGCTGTATTGCCTGTCTAGGGTCTTTCTAGGTACCTTTAGTACTCCTTAACTGTTGAGCCCTGTTGGCTCTAGTTTAGTGGGCTGTGTTAGTTTCTGGTGTGTTTACACCGGTTTTCAGTTGACATTTTATTTTTAGAGTGCTGTGTATGATCTGTTTAGCTCATGTATGCTCTGGTGACTTTGGGGGCTTGGGGGCACTGTGCCTGGCCCTTTCCTTACTTCCCACCTCAGGGAACTCAATGGTTGGACATCCCAAAGTTACCAGTAACCTATATTAGACGACAGAGAAAATAGGATTTTAGTCTTGCCTGTTAAATCCTTTTCTCTTAGTCCATATAGGTTACTGGTCTCCCACTATCACAGTGCCCGTGATTCCAGCTGCTGAGCGACATTGTTACTTCTGGGTTTACCATTGCCTTATTCTTATTGGCTTTGGGACGGTGGCTCCTCCCAGGGTTTGCCTTTATATACTCCCACCTGTCATCTTTACGGTGCCCTTTCATGGTGTACCTGTACCTAGTGTTTATGACTGCATATTCCTTTTTCCGTGTATGACCTGGCTCGTCTGACTATGCTTCTGATTCCTGACGCTCCTGTGTTCCGATTCCGTTGCTAACCTAGGACTGGCTGACTAACTCCGCGTGTACCGACCTGGCATGGCTGAGTATCCGATTCCATTACGGACTAGGATAGGACTGGCTGACTACTCCGTGTGTGCTGACTTGGCTGTGTATCCGGTTCTGTTTCTGACTGGACTGGCAGACTACCTCCATGTGTACAGATTGGGGCAACGCTGGCTTCTGATCTGTCAGGGTACGCACCCTGTATCTCTTTCCACCTTCTCCCACTCGCTATACTGCACAGTGCCTGTGAGGCCTATCCACTCCAGTAGTCTCCAGGGGTCTGTGGGAGTCCGGTCACTTGCCAGTGTCTGTGTTGCCTCCGGTAACCCTAGCTTTCTAGGGTCAGATCACTGCCAGAGCCCTGTCTGTGTTGCCTCCGTTAACCCTACTGTACTAGGGTCAGATTTCTGCCAGTGTCCTGTCTGTGTTGCCTCCATTAACCCTATCATTCTAGGGTCAGACCACTGCCAGAGTCCTGTTTGTGTTGCCTCCGTTAACCCTAGTGTACTAGGGTCAGATCACTGCCAGTGTCCTGTCTGTGTTGTCTCCGTTAACCCTAGGGTTCTAGGGTCAGACCACTGCCAGAGTCCTGTCTGTGTTGCTTCCGTTAACCCTAGAGTTCTAGGGTCAAGTCACTGCCAGTGTCCTGCCTGTGTTGCCTCCACTATCCCTAGCCTCCTAGGGAATTGCCCTGCAGTCACCCATCACCTTATCTCACCTAATTGTGGTGTGGGGCTGTTGTGGTTCTACTTGTTCCTGAATCTGTCCACGGAAACAACTTCTTTTTCTTCCCTGCCAAACAGTGACGCAAGGCCTTCACCCAGAGTTCCCGCGCCAAGCCCAGGCAACATTTTTACAATGCGTGGGCAGCTTCCTGTGTGGACCAGTGGGTTTTGCAGGTGGTTTCGGAAGGTTACAGAATAGGGTTCGAGTCCCTTCCTCCTTTCAGGTTCTTCAAGTTCAGGGTTCCCCTGTGTCAGGAAAAGTTGACTTTTCAACGAGGTGGTTCAGTCTCTTCTGGACAAGGGAGTTCATGTTCCAGTTCCACCCCAAGAGAGCAGTTCAGATTTTTATTCAAACCTGTTTGTGGTGTTCAAGAGGGATTGTGGCAGCCGCCCAATTCTGGACCTCAAGGACCTCCAATTCTTTTGTATTGACTGCTTGCTTCAAGATGGAGTCCTTGTACTCTGCCATTGCAGCTATGTGCCCAGGAGAATTTCTCGCATCTCTAGATTTGTAGGAAGTGTACTTACACATTCCTATTCACCTGGACAGTCATAAGTACCTCAGTTTGGCTTATTAATTGGAGCACTACCAGTTCGCCACTCTGCTCTTTGGGCTTACCTCTGCTCCTTGGGTTTTTGCCAGAGTTCTGAGGGCCCTGATAGCCTTCATTCACACCCAAGGAATTCAGGTGACTCCTTGAATGGACAACCTTCTGCTGAAGGCTCCATCCAGGGAACTCCTGGACCAACATATCCAGGACTTTGCTCAGGTTCTGCTACATGGGTGGATTCTCAATGTCCATCTTTTCCAGTTTCCTCTCGGGACTTGGCATTCCTCTTTCTCAGGTTCAATACCTATCTGGGGAATGTGTTTTTCTGATGAGGACTCCATTCAGCAAACGGAGTCTGGTGTCCCAAGCTTTGGAGTGGCCCTCTGTGCCAGTCTGGAAGTTCATTACACTTTCGGGCCACATGGTGTCCACAGTGGAGGCAGTACCTTAACCCCTTAGCGACAATGGACGTACATGTACGTCCTCTGTGGCTGTCACTTAGTGAGAGAGGACGTACATGTACGTCCAGGAAATCTGGATCCCCGCGCGGCTGCACGCCGTTCGGGGACTCCGGATTCATCTGGAAAAAAAAAAAAAATGGTAGACGGGCGTTAAGTGATGGCCGCGGCCGTCACTAAGGGGTTAAACTAGAGCCCACACCAGGGAGCTCCAGAGGTTCATTATCAGATCTTGGCACGGAAATCCAGATCTGAGGGTGTCCCTACCTCTGGAGGTGTGACAGGATCTCTATTGGTGGTTGGACAGGAGCAACCTGGAGCAGGGAAAACTGTTTGTGATCACAGAGTTAATCTTTGCCACAACCGATGCCAGCTTGAGGGGCTGGGGTGTGGTTCTGGGTCACTTGGGGATCCAGAGAAGATGGACATTGGAGGAGACCCTTCAATCCATCAATGTCCTGGAGGTCAGAGCAATCTGTCATGCTCTTGTGTACTGGTCCCTTCAGCCGCTTGGTCATCCAGTATGAGTCCAGTCGGACCACTCCACGGCCATGGCCTACATCAGCAAACAGTGAGGCACTCTAATTGCTCCCGCTTGGTCAGAAGTCAAGTCTATCTTGGCTTGGGCAGAAGATCATTTACCGGCAATCTACGTCGTGCACATTCTAGGGGTAGACAAGGTCCTGGCTTACTTCCACCATCACCAAAGGATGAACCCCAGAGAGTGGGAGCTCCACACCAACGTTTTCGACCTGTTGGTGCAGGTGCAGCAGTGGGGTCTTCCTCAGATAGATTTGATGGCCACAAGGGATAACAGGAAAGTTAAAATGCTTTGTTCCCGTTGCTGGGTTCCTGTGGTTTTTCCCCACAGACTCCTTGTCGATTCCATGGAGCTTTCATCTGGCTTGCATCTTCCCTCCAATTTATCTTGTCCCCAAGATGCTTGGACAAGGAAGGCATGGTTCCACTGAGTTTGTTTGCCTCTCAAGTAAATAAAAGCCTCTCTTACTGAAGAAAAGGATGGAGACCCCTGGTTTTAGGGAGTCTAGTGGGAAGGCAGTTTTCTGTTAGAGGAGTCTGCGGTAGTGTGATAGGATAAGAAACAGAAGGTGTTCCAGGCTCCTTCCTGTATTGGCTGAGCCTCTGTCACTGACAGATATACTTTTCAAACTGACACCCAAGAGACAGACAAGTACAACTGACACTGACTTCTACACTAGCTAAAGGCAAAGAGGGTCAGGAGAAGCTACATTTGCAGGGAGTGCGTAATATAAATATATATTTATTTTATTTTTAGACTGTGACAGATAGGGACCTTTTGACCCTTTGGAGAAAATCTTGTCTTTAACCCTTTGATTTCCAGAGTGGCATGGCATGCATTGCTTTGCAATGTGTGGCATACCCCTCTATCACTCAAAGGGTTAACTTTTCCAACTGTTATCCATAGAAAACTGACTTCTCATAATACAGTTTTTGGTTAAGAAATGAAACTTTATTTTTTCAGTAATAACTTTCAAATGCGATATCTCCTATAGAGATTACCCCTGTTTTCTCAACAATCAAATAAACAATGGGCCTTGTTCAACATTAATGATGAGCTGCTATGAAATGGACATTCCCATTGATTTTAAATGGGGATTTTAAACCCTTGAATGCTAGAGGTATTCATCTCATTGCAGTGTAGTGCACTGGAGACCTTTCTAACATCCATTGAGTGAAAGAGCCCATTTGTAACCAAGGAATTTGTGGCATTTTCACTCCAACCTAAAGGTACAGTTGGTTGGTTTGCTCTAGAATTGTTCCACTCTGCAAGACCTGCATCTGTCTATAAATAAATAAAATCTACAGATTTTTATTTATATTGTTATTAACCCTTTGAGGTCTGGCACTCAAAGGGTTAACAAAACAGTGTTGTCTGACCTTGTGTTTTAGCAGCATTTTAAATAATTGCTTCTGGGAAGGGAGTATAAGCACATGTGCTAAATGGCTTCCTCTGACATCCGTTTAACAATTTTATATATATTGATCATACATAGAAGCAGCATGATATTAAAGGTTTAAAATCAATGCCTTAAATGCACCATTTGTGTGTATGTTGCAATGTAAAACTCTGTTGTATAGCAGAATCTGGGGAGCAATTACTATGTTTTTATGGAACGTAACAGGGTGATTGTTACTAAATAGGCCAGGCTGAATGGCACCACATAGACCCATTTTAACAAAGTACCTTGAGGATCTTGGTATGGTTTTAAAAAGCATGACCCTGTTTGCTTGGGTATTGACGCTTACAGTAATCTGATGCTAAACAGGGCAGTAGAATTTTATTTTGTCATTACTCTAGAAATAATAAAGACAACTTCAGTGCATCCAAGGTATTAAAATATTATTAATGATGAAATTAATTGTGTTATTTAAGTAAATCATTTTGGCCATAGAGTTTCAGCTCCACTACCTCAAGCAGCTCTTAGGGGAGATGTTAAGGTAGTTGGGCCGCTTGAATACAATACAAAATCTGGAAGCGCAGGTGCGTTTTGATTTTTGGCACCAATTGGCAAATACAGGATTTCCAGAGGTTTCCTTAGCAGAGCCCATTGCAGTTGCCTTTGCCTAGGCCAAGAGGGATCAATCTGTGTGCCTCCAGCTGGAGGCCTAAAGTTTGGCATTGCCCTGTTCTGAGGAAGCAAAAGAACCATAGAGAGGTGTCTGGGTAAATGGACATGCCTTCTATTAGACCTTGTTCTGCTTTTATGCCCACAGAAGAGCTGTTTTATTCAGTGAATAAGATGGCTTCAAGTAAGCGGGAAGACCTGTTTGCATATCGGGGAAGGGAATTTGGATTTAGTAGTTTCTAACCGATTCAGCATACAATCACAATGCTTTGGAGATCACTGGCATCCAAAGGGTTACAAGAGCGGAAGCATTAACCCTTTGAGGGTCAGAGGGGTCCGCAATGCATTGCTTTGCAATGCGTTGCGTACACCTCTGGCACTCAAAGGGTTAAAGTGAATCTGACACCCGTTGCAAAATTCACATATTTGAAAACCTCTTTCAACTATTCCAGCAAATGAGTAGTTTTAGAAAGAATGACAAGTTAAATCTTTTTTCCTACTGTTTAGCCTTGTTCACACTGGTGATCCATCTCTGTGATATGAGCACATGAAAAAATACACGCGTTTGTTGTCATTGTGTCTTACTGGGCTGTTTACGCTGGTGACTGTTGCAGAGCATTTGCTGCAGCTTTGGTCCCACAGTAATTTAAAAGAATTGGTAGTAAGGGTTTGTGTCCTTAAATGAAAATTGCATTGCAGATGCACTATGATCTCAGTTGCAAGTTTGTTCTGCTGTTGCATGTCATTGTATGTAAAATGCAGTAAAACTGTTTTTTCTATATACAATTTCACTGTTTCTAGAAAAAAAAAAAAGCTTGTGAACAGGCTGTTAATGTGGCATCGTCCTCATCTCTCAGCCTGACTGTATGCAAATGATGCCACACTAAAGGCTGAAAGGGATGATGACAGCACAGGGGATGAAGAAACATCTTAGCAGCACACAGCACTGTCTGTTGCCTATCTGCCCCATTCAGGGCTATTTTGGTTAAAAAAGAAAAAAAAAAAAAAATGCAGCAGACTGATCAAAGAGGACCTGTCACCTTTCCAAATACTTCTCTCAGTGAGAGTCTCCATCTCGAAATGATTTCCATAATTATGCCTCTCCATTAATTTATTCCACCTCTCAGAAGCCTAATAAGGTGGAGAGAGGTGGTTTTGTGGACACACAAGTAATTATACAGACTTTATCAGAAACATCAGTGAATAAAGCACTGCTGAGATTAGATTCCCCAACGACTAAACCAAAAATACTCTACAACTAGTAACATGTAAGAACGAAAAGCTGACAATTTGCAATGTTTTGCTCACCCTTCTGGTCATTAAAGGGTTAATGATACTAGAAACTGCGTAGTTGGCAGGTTCACTTTAATATTAACCTTCAATGCAGACGTATACATTGAATGGGTTAAATGTACACCTAATAAATCTAACATAAATATCTATATTTTCTTGTTTAGAGACTCTATATATTATTATTATTATTATTATTATATAATGTTTGCATCTCCCTGTCTTAAAATTTTGCTTATTTAATACATTTTATTTGTTTGTTTCAAGGAAAGATGTTCAAATCTAAGGACTTGCCCTTCTTAACAGAATTCTTTTTGATGTTCTACAAAGACAAACCCATAGACTGGCTCCTCGATCATTTTCTCTGGGTGAAAGTGTGCAACCCTGAAAAAGATGCTGTAAGTCTGTATTACCACTGTTCTCATAGAGGGCTACACTCACCACTCTGTATCCAGATATTCCAAGTGGAAACTAGAGGATTTATTATAAGAGCACTAAGTACAAGTTACTATTATATTAGAGTGAGGCTGGTATGTAATGCATTGTTCTTCAATGGGTTGCATACCTCTCTGACACTCAAAGGGTTAAGAACAATTGCAGTAATTCTGGGTTATGCCAGCTACATCATAGGGAATAAATAGATTCATAATCATTTAAATGGGGCTTTTAAAGGGATAATACTTAACTCTAATAAAGCTTAATATTGTACATATTAAAGGGATAGTAATGTTTCATAATAAAAGCAGCTCTAATTAATCATCATAGTATTTGGGCCTTGGAGAGTGTTATTTCAATTCTGTCAGAGTTGTAGTTCAAGAGTAATTCAATGACAAAGTGTCCCCCTCCTGCTCCTTTTACTGATGTAACACTGCTCAGCCAGAGCAGAAGGGAGGTGCCCAGGTAGACTGCAGAGAAGGACAATCTTCAATTAAGATAAGGGAAAAAGCTGAAAAGCTTGTCAAGGGGGGCAGGGCTTTCATTGTTGTTATAGGAAGAAGATTGTCCCCTGCTGTTATCTGTCTGGTCTATGGACTGGATTCCACATCTGAGAAGAGATTGTTTACACTAGGTAAAAGGGGTGGGAGGGGGAAACTTTGCTTGTGAATATCTCTCAAACCATAAAGGTTTGAGAGATAAGACTTATATCCTTCTTCATGTTTTTTTAATGCCTACAAAATAAAATAAAGATAAAATGAAGTATTACAATCCTTTTAAAAAAATAAATACAATTATGTAAGTCCCGTTTCTGTAACTTTTATCGTGTGAGTAATATTGTTGTAAAGTCCGCCCCTTTTACCCACGTCAGCACTCAGACATAGATCCTGGTCCCGGGACCGGCTGGCTCGTCTGCAGAGCTGAAATAACATTGTATGCAAAGAAATTCTTCATGAGAACGGTCTACTAAGTGTGCCTGGTTTTAGTCAGAGAGAGAGAGTACATAGTTTTATATAAATATCATAAATATTTAGAAGTCAAGTAGAATTTTAGGAGCCTGGTGCTTTCTTCGCATTATTTTTCGACACTGTGGACAGCACCTTTCTTTTGCTCTCCTCACTTCATTGTTGGGGCTGTATTATACTGTGTGAAGTGGGGAGTTCAAAAAACAATAATTTCCTCTAGCCTGCAGAAAAATACCTGCAGTGCTAGAATAAAGGGCAACTAACACCACTTTCCTATGTCAAAATCCTAATGACCCCTATGATTTTTTTCCTTGTGCTTTTGTTCAGTAAGTAACATTCAGAATCAGTCCTGGATGTAATGTCCATGGAGCTGGACATTACAGTGGCTAGAAAGAACACGGGACCTCAAACTCTACTCACTATTTATGGTAATCTTAAAGGGATAGTAATACTTTGTTTTAACTTTATTTTATTTTGTAGGCATTAAAAAATATGAAGAAAGTCTTATCTCTCAAACCTTTATGGTTTAAGAGATATTCACAAGCAAAGTTTCCCCTCCCGCCCCTTTTACCTAGTGTAAGCCATCTCTTCTCAGATGTGAATCTGGTTGTAAGACCAGAGAGATAACAGCCGGGGACAATCTTTTTACAATGAAAACAATGAAAGCCCTGCCCCCCTTGACAAGCTTTTCAGGTTTTTCCCTTATCTTAATTGAAGATTGTCCCTCTCTGCAGTCTACCTGGGCACCTCCCTTCTGTTCTGGCTGAAAAGTGTTACATCAGTAAAAGGGGCGGGAGGAGGGACACTATGTCATTGAATTACTCTTGATCTACAGCTCTGACAGAATTGAAATAACACTCTCCAAGGTCCAAATACTATGATGATTAATTACAGCTGCTTTTATTATGAAACATTACTATCCCTTTAAGAACACTCACACTTTCTTCCTGTTTCTGTTTATAAAAATAATTAAATTACCACACCAGTAATGTCCATCTCCTGAACAGGACATTTAGTACTGAATTGTAGATATTCTCTATTCATCAAGGGAGCAAGTGCAAAACTTATAGGACAAGGATATTTTCTGACCATAGTAAAGCAGGTGGGTTATCATTAGGCTGTTAGGTCTCCTTTAAGATTTTGTTTTAGAAGTGGTGTTAAACCTTCCAGTATTTGAGTGTTCTTTCAGTAGCAAACTGAATGCATGAAATTTAGTAACTACATGCCCCCCTTCTGAAATATAAGTTCCATTATTCTCCTTACAGAAACATTGTGACCGACAAAAGTCCAGCCTACGCATTCGATACCGCCCCTCTCTTTTTCAGCACATAGGGACACATTCTTCACTGGCTGGAAAAATACAGAACTTAAAGGTAAGTTTCTCTAGATACTAAGTTGTACACCGGAAAGGTGTAGTTTAATTTCAAAGTGGAGTGAGGGTAGTTAGCAGGGCCGGATTTGCCATTAGGCAAAGTAGGCACCTGCCTACAGGCGCATGCCACCGAGGGGTGCCTGCCATTGAGATTTTTTTTTTTTTTTATATATTTAAAGTAGCCACCTCGCTGGCCCCCGTTTCCCTCCCGTTGTCTGTTTCCTACCTCCCCCGCAGCACAGGTCTGTACCTCCTTTGGCACAGTCCTGTACCTCCTTTGGCACAGTCCTGTAGGTGCTGAGCTCCCTCGTCACCTCTTTAGGAATGCAGAGCGCTGGGAGAGGTCATCATCTCCCAGCGCTCTGCATTCCTGAATAGGACACAGTGTGGGAGCTCCATCAGCTACAAGACTGTGCCAAAGGAGGCACAGATGACAGATCTCCTTCTAGGGAGGTAGGAAACTGACAACGGGGGGAGGTATGAAACGGACAATGTGAGGGCAACATGGAGATGTGGGGGCAAGTTGGAGTCGAAGGGGGGCAATATAAAGGGCAACATGGAGATGGTGGGGGCAATGTGGAGCTAATGGGGGGCAAGTTGGAGCCAATGGAGGGTAATATGGAGATGGTGGGGGCAAGTTTTAGCTGATGGGGTGGGGGGCAATGTGAGGGCAATATGGAGCTGATGGGGGGCAATGTGGAGCTGATGGGGGGCATTGTGAGGGCAATGTGGAGCTGATGGGGGGCATTGTGAGGGCAATGTGGAGCTGATGGGGGCAATATGGAGCTGATGGGGGGCATTTTGAGGGCAATGTGGAGCTGATGGGGACAATATGGAGCTGATGGGGGGCATTGTGAGGGTGTGGAGCTGATATGGCAATATGGAGCTGATGGGGGCATTGTGAGGGTAATGTGGAGCTGATGGGGGGCATTGTGAGGGCAATGTGGAGCTGATGGGGGTCAATGTGAAGGCAATATGGTATATGGAGATGATGGGGGCAGTATGGAGCTGATGGGGTCAATGCGAGGGCAGTATGGTATATGGAGATGATGGTGGCAAGCTGGAGCTAATGGGGGCAATGTGGCAATGATGGGGGCAATGTGAGGGCAATATGGAGATAAAGGGGGGGCAATGTGGAGATTAGGAGCATTGTGGAGGTGTCCAGTGCAGATGGTCCACGGGGGGGTTTCAAATTTCTGTGCCTACAGGCTCCTGAGATGTAAATCCAGCCCTGGTAGTCAGAGCTGGGACTAAGTAGAGGCAAACAAGGCAGTTGTCTTGGCTGCCATATTATTTTGCCTGCCACAATTTTTTCTGCCAAAGGGTTATCATTTACACCTACTTTCTACCGTTCTGTAATTCCCTGCACCTTGCTGCAGTATCCAAAGCAATAGGTTGAGATGTATGAGCCTTTCACTAAAATGAAATTAATTATCGGGCTTCGCTTTTAGTCTGGAGTTGACCATTGAAATGTAAACTTGTTATTCTGTTTAATTTTTCAATCAAATCTTTAGTTGTCCACAGTTTTACCAGGCATTTTCTCTATGGTTTCCAAAATACTTTGAATCTTCATTGAAGTAAATGTTAACAGACAGTGTCTCTATATGTATGGTCTTCTTGATTTGAGTGACAGCAGTGCACTGACAAGTGCTGCTTTTGTCTAGCCCATATCCCTGCTGTTCCACGTAGGTGTCAGCATTACCTGATAGGCTGGCATTTATTGGAACCAGCTTGTGACCTGGTCAATCCAAGCAGCATCTTAAAGTTTCAGTTACTATGGTAAAAAGCATTTATGGCAGCCCCATACGCTTCTGTGCAGGCCTTCACTGCTGCATCTCTTAAATGACCATCACTAATCACCAGGGAGTCAACCTGTGATCCAGTCATCCATCACTGTCAGATTAGCACCATGCCAGAGCTGCATCAATAGTGTCATAGGATGCAGTGCAACATATTGCGGCCAAATGTGAGCTATGATAGTGTTACCACTTAAGTTGTCCATGTGAAAAAGGCCTATAGTTCATTCACTTCCCGTTAACAAACTTAGTAGCATTGTCCAAACCTAGCTGGTAGCTATTAAGCTAAATTATTTTCAGACAATGATTAACTGGAATAAAATTATGTCATATAACTCAGGCATGGAAAATATAATGAGGTTGACTAAGGGAAGAAAAAAGTATCTAAATGGGTAATAGTAATCCAAAAACTGACCAGTTATTAATATGTAACAAGTGGTGTTTTGTATTCAATTTAATATTGATCAGTGCCCTTGTACGCATATTTCTACACCAGTGATTCTCTGCGCCAGTTTGCAGGGCACACAAGTGGTTAAGGTTTTCAGTACATACCTAATTAAGCACAGGTGAATCAATTGCAATGACTGAGCCAGGGATTACTCTACTGTGTTTAACCCCTTAAGCAAAAGTGGTCCAGGGAAGTTACCTTCCCTTAAGGACCGATTTGATCCTTGCTAACTTGCCTTTGCACGTGACCTGTGATGTGTTACCAGCGCACCGCGTACGGGTCAAAGAGAGACTGCTCTGTCTTGGAAAGGTCAATTTCAGACACTGTTTTTACTTAGTGCTCTCGAAGGAGCGTTGTAAGTAAAATGTACGTGACAAGCTATAACCATCACCATTCCTTAAGGCAAAAACAGTGTGATGGTCACAGCACATGTCCGTAAGAGGTTAAGTAGAGATACCATGAAAAGCTGACCTTTTGATGTATTGTGATGGTAACTCTGAGAAACAGTGCTTTACATACTCAGGAACGTGTATTCCCAGTGACATTTACATGCTGACCCTTTGAATGTTTTTTGTGTGATTGAGTAAATATATTTTTGTATGCATAACTGTGCATTGTTTCTTAAATATTTGTGTGTTTAATATTATGAATCTAATTTTCAAAGTGTGAGAATGTGAGACAGTGTGCGAGTATGCAAAAGTGTGCATTATGCACATGGGATTTTGTGTGCGTGTGATGGAGTTAGTAGTTATGAGTGTGTCTTTGGTGTGTTAACTTGGAGTGTGTATATATTTGTGTGCAGCGTATTAACTATAGGAGTGTGTATATGTATGTGTGTGGGTTGTACAGTAAGGGAATAAGGAAGAAAGAGTTTTTAAAGTAAACAGAAAAGATGACTAAGAGGAGATCTTATCACATTGTACAAGTATATGAGAGGTGAATACAAGGATCTCTGCGGTGAGCTATTTATTCCAAGGCCGGATCAGGTGACCAGGGGACATCCCTTGAGATAAGAGGAAAGGAGGTTTAGACTTCAGCAGAGGAATGATTTTTTTACAGTAAGGTCTGTTAAAATGTGGAATTCCTTGCCTAAGGAGGTGCTTGTGGCAGATACAATGGATACATTTAAGAGAAGATTAGATACATTTCTTTCAAAAGGGAACATACAGGGTTATACTGTATATTAGTAGGCAAATCAGGAAGGTTTGATAAAGACTAATTTATTTGGCAGCAGGAAAGCTATACAGTTCTCATGTCACAAGGGTATGTTGAACTTTATGAACTTGTGTCTTTATTCAAACTAATTTACTATGTTACTAAACAAAAAGGATAAAAAGCAGTGAAAGGCCAGATTTGTTATAAGGGGAATATTTTAAAGACTGGACCTCTTGCGTCCTAGAGAGAACAGCTGCACCACAGTCTCAAGTAAGTTGAAATAAATATTACATGGGGTAAGCAGCTTCTCTGGTTCAGTGGGAAATTGCCTTGCCGTTTTTGACTGGACAGTCATCTGGGCAGGATCAGTATAATAAGCGTCAGGATATTTATTTTCTGTGGATGGAATTTGTAGGTTAAAATATATTGCACTGGGTAGGATAAGGTCTTTATAGTGCCTTATACATACCCAGACAATCTATCCAAGTTGAGCCCCTCTTATTATTTTTGAATATGCAAGTTTTCCTTGTAGTTTATCTCCCTAAAGGTTATGGGGGTGATCCAGACATGCTGTCTTTGCTTACAATTGCCTAGAATGAACAGCTGCACCTCACTAATGAGGCCCAAGAAGGCAGAAACTAATGTCTGGACTTAGATATTTCTCTTTCATAGAGCAGCTACGTGTAACTACATGGCTGGACTGTCATCCCGGCAGGATCAGTGTTTCTTCTATGTGGATGAATTGTAGGCTAAAGGGATTGTATCCTGGTTAAGATATTAAGATAAGGTCCTATAGAGCTTGCTACATACCTTGGCAGGTCACCTCATATCCAAGACAAATGCCCACAGTGCCCACACTTATTTTCAGTGCCCACCAGTTCTGTCAAATTACCCAGTGCTAACACAATGAATGAATATCACTGATGCAAGAACCGGTCAATCCTGGATGAGCGTGTGTAGCAGGAATACTGGACCTTAATCCACCCACTGGAAGTTTTTTTTTCAAACTGAAGCAGGCAGAATGTATGAAATGCAGGATATGATCATGTACAGTGGGTGGAGTTTAATGTCCAGCAGTCCTGCCATTGACTGTCATTGTTCACTTCTATGAACAGAACACCCAAGACTAATTGAAAATTGTATCTGTTGAGCAAAGGCAAAATTCATAGCTGCCATTAGTATTTGCTAGCCATAGTAAGGTAAGTTTGAGGTGGTTATTAGGACGTGTTTGTGTTCCTTTAATATTGACTTATTTTAGACTAGCATTTTGTGATTAACAGTACGTAACTTAATGTCCCCAAACACATCTTGCCACACAGGATAAAGACTTTGATAAGAAATTGCTTTACAAAGCGCATCCAAATCCACCAGCAAAAGTAAGCACAACTCTTAAGGTTTACCAGCAGTACAACCTGGAAAAGGCATATATAGGACAAGAGTGCTTTTGGACATTCTCTCCTGTAGCAGGAGATTCCATTCTGTTTGAATTTGAACAACCTCAGCTAGTAAAAGGGTAAGTTATATTTGCGTCCTTACGGTTTGTTTACCAAGTATTTGTGTTGCATGCTGGACTGTATGGAAAAGCTATTCAGTTAATGAGTTAAAGCTTTCTTGTTGCTGTGGGGCACCCAATGACACCGCTCTGGTGAAGGATATATGGTGGGTTAGGTACAGGCTTTTTTGGGCCTTATGCAGATCAGAAAAGATGAGCAAATCATCTGCACCTTAAAATGGCTCTTTTAACTCCTTGAATGCTGGAGAGGTCTCCAGCTCATTGTATTAACTTTTTGAGTGCCGGAGAGGTATTCAGTGCATTGCGCCGCAATGCGTTGAATACCTTTCTGCCACTCAAATGATTAAAAGTCCATGGAAATGTTTAGCATTTTTATTTATCCCATATGATGCGACTCGTATGCTCCACAATTGTTCATCATTTTTTTTTGTTCAACTTTTGCTTTCTGCATAAGATTCTTAAAGTAACAGAAAAGGTTGCCCTTTTATTCAGCAACATACCGGCCAGATGAAAATGATAGGAATTGTAGTTCATCAACAGCCACAGAGCTGCAAACTGCCCACCCTGCTCTATATGATCGTTAGCGCTGGCCTCTAAATGTAAACTTGGGCCTCACACAGAAAGCAAAAGATGATCCGTTCTGGAGCATACCAACTGCAGCACAGAGGGGAAATGTTAGAATGTCCCCGGTGTGCTGTTGGTATTTTCCAGATCTTCTGTTCAGGGATGTTCAGTCCATCTGTCATTGGACTTTAACTGCCATTACCCTCAGCTGGCCAGCAGACAGCTGTGTATAATGGTGGGTGCATCCCAACAACTGTTCACCAACCCTGAGGTATATAACTATTTTTCAAAATCCCAGTTTGTTAAAATAGAACAATATAGCACTGAATTACCTAAAGGGTTTTATTTCAGTGTGATTGTCATCACCTGATCTCAGAGACTGTGGTGGCAGCTTGCAATAATCTAATACAATTTTTTGGGAAAATGTACTGTATTTTCAAAGTAGTATGTTTATGCACAGCTGTACTTGTTTCTACAAATGATCATAGTTTAAGGAATAATGATTTCATTTATAAAGCTCCCTCATATTTACAGCTATGCACAACTGGAGAACTCCTCACAAACTCACCACAACACATGACACCCTTAACAAATGGACACAGATTATTGAGAGGGTCCTACTAGCAAGAGCTTGCAATGTAAAGGGAGGAGAGGAAAAAGTTAAAAACTAGATGCTTTCAGAAGGGATTTAATTAGGTAGAAGGAAAAGGCAAACTTCAGTTATGGGTATGGATAACTTCTACTAGGTGACTAAAGAGTACACTGAAACTCCAGACTTGGGACATGCCCATGCTATGTTACAATCAACTGAGGAATGAGAGAAAAGGTAAGAAGGAAGGAGTAGCTTTTTATTTTAAGAGTTAGATTGCTAATTTAATAAAGAGTGCAGAAAAAAAGTTAGTACATTTGATTATCTATTGAATCTGAAGAAAGAACTATTGTTTGTATTTGCATAATTTAAAACTATCCTTGATCATTGTTAGAAGAAATATAAAAATGTTAACTGAGAGTGAATCAATACTTATGAACTTAATTTTGCAGATGTGGTCTGTGAGTTTTCTGTTGTAGAATTATATAGAAGTAAGGACATCCCGGATTCTGCATATATGGCATGATTTAGACTGACTTATGAGCTAACTCTCTCATGGAAGCATTGTTACACTGAATACTCTCAAATTGTTATATACCAGTGATTATCAACCTATGCCTTCAAGGCTCACTAACAGGTAATTACTGGAAAATGTTTTTGTTAGAGCACAGGCAAGTTAATAGAATTAATTGACTGAGCCCGTGATCAGCCCTGCTGGGTTTCCCTTGCAGGGACATCCACTAAAATGCTAGGACTTGTTGAACACAAGGGCACAGGCTGAGAACCACTGTTCTAGACTATCAGTTGTATTTGTGGGGAAATGCTTGGGAAACGGTGACTCTAGGCCTAAGTTCCTGTTTTCTTCGATTTCTCTGTTGCTGCACTGATCTTTTTGCTTTTTTTATTTTTTTTGGCAAGGTATTCCTTTCCTTTTACTTCTGCTGCATTTAGAGTTTAGTTTTATTTTTTTTTGT
Organism: Rhinophrynus dorsalis; assembly: GCA_037306005.1. Lineage (NCBI taxonomy): Eukaryota > Metazoa > Chordata > Amphibia > Anura > Rhinophrynidae > Rhinophrynus > Rhinophrynus dorsalis. Next base: position 166,856,317 of record CM074718.1, read on the forward strand.
TAATAATCCTTTATTTTGAGTTTAGTCCTCTCGTGGCAGTTACCTTTTTAACTTTTTTTTTTTTTTGGGGGGGGGGGAGGGAGCCGCAGTGCCTCCAAGAGTGGGCAAATGCAGCTGCATTACTGGATAGAACATAGAGCACATACAAATGGAGGCAAGGGACGCTCCTTATATTTCAGTGGCTGTAAGGGGGCATGTTAGCAATGACTGTAGAGCCACCAAATTATTTTTTATTAGAGGGGAAACTACTATTCCCATAAGCCTGAGCTTTTGGAATGGGAAAGGGTGAGCCCATGGTTACACTTTTCCTTTCTGGAATCAACCTGCTGCACAGAGACTGGGTTTTACCTCATTGATTGTCAAATTAACCCTTTATAGCCAGATAACTTTTAAAACTATACAAGTATGTTTGATACTTTTGTTATTTTCTTTCATACTTTAAGGAGTCTCTTGGCTATGTCAGAGCCTAAGGGAGTCATGGGCAAGCCTAAAGCTTTTAAGGTTTCAGGATTCCCCTTAACAAATTACTCCTCTTGCTAGGTTGATCTTCCTGGGGAATTTTCTTGTACGCTGTCCCTCTTTTTCTTAGGCCCCAAGATACTCTCCAGAGGCCCTCATCTATTGAACAGGAGCCAGCCTGGGCTAAGGCCTTAAATTTTGTCAGTGAGCTCTATCCCTTCATCTGTTGAAGATGCTTAGATCCTTGGTCCCAAGGCCATCCTGCACCATGCAAAATTGCACTTTGACCATTCTGCACAGGGTGATGCCCCTATTGTTGGGGACTCCTGCTGAGGAAGGTAAAAATGATGTGTAAGACATGGATTCATCCTTCCCTGGTTCATCCACTGAGGAACATATTTGGGCTGTCCTGGTGAATCTTACAATCTCTGAAGCCTCAGATTCTAGATCTACTGCCCTTGATATCTTCAAGAGACACAGAAAATGTTTCTATTTTTATTCCGCACCATTCCTTGGACTCCTGGAGGAATGGAGAACAAAACTGACATAGCAAGTGTACGGAATACACTTCATCCATTTCTCCTTGTTGTTTCTTTGTCCGGAGTTCATTTCAATACTTAGCAGAGTTGTCTATTATTAGACACCATATTTTCCCTGCTAGATATTAAATGTTGACACCTGTTCCTTCTCAGAGAAGCCCTCAAAAAGATGATGCAGATGCCGTACTATTCCGGCCTTAAAGCGCCTCAACCAATTTGATCTAGCTCTAGCAGATGGATTCCATGCACTCCACCATACTGCCATGTGTCCAGGGGATGTTTTGGCTTTCCTACACATAAGGAACCCTTATCTGCAAATTACTTTCTGTGGATATCATCAACGTTTCCCTCAGTTTGCCTTCCATAACTGTCCTTTTCAGTTTGCCATCCCTTCTCTTTGGGCTGGTCTCAACTCCACAGATATTAAGGTCATGACAGCTCTGCCAGCTGTCATCAACTCACTAGGCAACTCTTTGACTCCCTACCTGGATGATCTTTTACTTAAGATTTTCCTTCAGATTCAGAGTTCGGTGTCTGTTCTGGAGCAACACGGTTGGGTTCTCAGTTTCAAGAAATATTCTTTGATTCCATCTCAGAAGCTTCACTTTCTCTGTATGAGAGATAACACTCTTCTGGGGAAGGTGTTTCTACCACAATACAAGCTTGTGTCACTGTCACACCAGGTGTCTCAAGGTGTGATTCACCTATCTGCGATAGTGTGGGAGTATATGAAGGTGCTAGGCTCTCTAGTTTCCGCCTTGGAGAAAGTTGCATTCACTCAGCTCCACATATGAGGGCTTCAGCTAGAAATGCTCAGGGTCATCTTTTTCATAATAGATGACACTGGCAACTGCAATTTGTAGAGGAAGAGGAAAAACACAACAATTTATGGTAAGAGAGTAATCAAGCTTATTTACAGAGGGAGAAGTCTACTGTACTGTAGCTAAATTAAAATTAAAGAAAAAGGTGTAATTGCTGTAACATTAGTAGAACTTTTTAATCTCTAACTTTGACAGGATGATTAGAGAATTGCTAATGAAATATTCCTTTACAAAAAGTGTTATTAAAGAAGAAACTAGCAACCTCAATTTGTAGATGAAGAGAAAAAAACTCAGAGCTAAAACTTTTTTTTTTTTTTTTTTTTTTTTTTTTTTTTTTTTTTTAACTTATTTATGCATACATAGGCACACACATATAATTAATATATAATTATACAATATATATGCATTGCATACCCCTTTGGCACTTCAAGGGATAATAGAATGACAAGCAAGGGAGCAAGGGGAGCGGAATGTACAGCGTGCATCTAATGCAAAGGACCCTTCACGTGTACATCATTGTTGATGGCATCTTCTAAGAACGTATTAGTGGTTTGAATTATTAACCCGATATTGAGTGCAAGGATAGTCTGAAACTTCACAGAGTGTAGAACTCTACTGTCTAGTTCCCACAGACGTCCGCTAAGCGCGGCCACTGAATGAGGCTGGATGACATGAACGCACATTAGCTGCCTGGGTCATGAAGGAGCATAGCACGCACCTTTGAGAAGGGGGTTGCTTTCCACTAATAAGTACCAGCTCTGAAGGAGCGCTGCTACTCAGGCATAACGCCATCAAGATGGCAGCGCTCTCCTCCTTGCTGTCCGACACTGTATAAGGTAAATTGCATACATTACTAGCACACAGAAATATACTTGAGGATTAATTTTCATTTGGGAACATCTAACAATAGGAGATAAATGGATATACCATGACACATACACTGTAAGATTAAAAAAGAAAAAAAAAAAAGGCTTTAGATTAAAAGCTGAATCTACCCAGTGCCCTCATGGCTGAACTCGCCTGCTTTCAAACAGAGATTACCTGCAGTGAGAGGGTGGGTACTTTAAAGGGATAGTAATACTTTAACATTTACTAATCCCCATATTGTAGGCATTAAAAAAAAGAAACTAAACCTTTATGGTTTGAGAGATAATCGCTCGCAAAGTTCCTCCCTCCCTCCCATTTCCCTGAAGTCAGCTTTCTAGCTGACTGAAGGGGAATCCGGTCTTAAGTGCATCATGTGGCTCTGCAGCAGAGCCGTGATTGCGTTAATAAAAAAAAAAGAAATCCTTCACTGAAACGGTCTTCTACGTGTGCTTGGTTTGCTAAAACTCCGACTTCAGGGAAAGGGGAGGGGGGAACTTTGCGAGCGATTATCTCTCAAACCATAAAGGTTTGAGAGATTGCACTGGGGGCAATTAATTTCTTTTTTAAATGCCTACAATATGGAGTTTAGTACATTTTAAGTATTACTATCCCTATAAGAACTGATATGTCCGTCATTCCATTTATATAGAGGTGTGCCCCACCCACTACTATAAACTGCATGGGGACTGTATACTATACCTTTGTATTGAGTTTTTAATTTTCATACCAAATGACTTGGAGTGATTACAGGCAAACATACGCTATGCATGCTAGTTAAAATACAGTCATGTACCATTTTCTGTACTTGTATACGCTCATAAAAAGCATTCGCCTGTACTCAGGGGAATGTATGTGAATATATGATTGTTTTAGGACATACCAAAGTTAAGACTTAATAAGAGCAAGACACAATGCCAACCCTACAATGGGGACATAGTATATGCTCGTGCTCCACAAATCCATCTTTGTAAACTTGACACTGTATAATTCATTATGCCACTTTATCCTCCAATGTAATAACACTACCCATCACTGTGATACCAATAAAGATCTAAATTGGTTAGCACTTGAATCTAGACGTGCCCTTCACCAGAAGTATGCTTACTCCAGCTCTCTACAATAACTATAACCTCTGCTCCAACGCTAACACCTCACTGAGTATACCACTATACAAGAAAAAAACTGGTCAATCTGGTCAGATCTTCTCCATGTCTAAAATCCTTAAAAATAAATATTTCTTTATGTCTAAAAACAATATGTAACTATATACATTTTAGTAGGTATACGTGTGTGTATTTATAATGTTTCTCTATTTGTGTATATAAGTAATCCTTTACTGTAATCCAGGACATACTAGAAAACGAGAGAAACTGCAATATATTCTTACGGTAAAACATGTTCTAAATGAATAAATAATATCTTATGTTGTTCACAGATACCTGTTTAAAAGTGGAAATATTGAGCACCCAGGAGATAAACTGTTCAACACAACAGTTCAAGTTTTACCTGAAAAGGTTAGTAAGGTCTTAAAGTGTAGATTGATATACCTTAGGATATAGGATTTGCTGTAGATGAAGGGTTTTATGTTAAACTTCATCACAAAATTCTCATGGAGTTAAATAGGGCTTTAAAACTCATGAATACTAAAGAGGTCTAGCAAAGCAATTGGTTGAATACCTCTCTAGAACATATGCGGTTAATAGCTCAATTCAAATAAATTTTTTTTAACTTGGTCTCCTATATGATGTCTTCTTCGAAAGCAGCCCTCCAGCAATTTTTGGTCTACAGTTCCCATCTTTCTCAGCTTGTTAAGGGTCTGACCTTTCAAAAAGAGACACAGCTACTTCAGACTGATACCCGATTGGTATGGTAGCCATATCCTCCTCATGTTCTTACAGCTCCAGGCACTGACCAAATGTACTTTCCTCTGAATATCGTGCATGAAGTATAACTGGTATATATGATTAAGCACTTAAATTTGACCTCAAAATCACCATGCTATCTAGAAAATACTGTAAATTTGTTACTGTTAAAGGTTGTACTTTCCTATTAGAGCAGCTTGTGTAATCCATTAAAGTCTATGCCACAGTTTATAAAAAGACATATTTTTGGGGAACGCTTATTTGGAGCACCTTGAATGGACTGGGAACTCTGTCAGTATTGATATCTCTACTGTCTGTGTACAGGAGACTCAAGATGGTTGTGTCTGACAGCTCAAGTTTCCTAACTGTTTAGGGAACTGATCCAGTTGGAGCCATAGACTTTGGAATAACGTTTGACACAGTGAAGAAGTGTGCTGCTATGAGCAAAGGAAAGGAAGCCAGGCTGTCTTACTGTCCAGAACCATTTAATGTTCTGTTCTATCAAACCCGTTCCATAATGGGCTTTCTCTGACTCTTGTTCAGTTCATGCCAGAGAATAAGTGATATGTTAGCTCAGCAGTTTAGTCACATTCAATAATTCAGTGAAACCCTGATTATTTAATTAAATATTTGTATGTAATATCTAAATGAATATAATTAGTCACCCACCAATTAAGTGTTAATAAAGCTGCAGTTTTATTTAGTGTTAAGGGCATTGAGAAATTTACCCCAGTAGTGTTTTAAGGTATTTTTGCGCGCGCGTGTGTGTGTTTTGTTGTTTGTTTTTTGGTCCATTACACTGATTTTTTTTTTTTTTTTTTTTAATTATTATTATTTATTTATTATTTCTTCATACCCACAGCGCTATGATTGGGCAATGTAAGTATACAACACGGTTAGGCAACGTTTAGCATCGGGAATACAGCTCCCATTGTGGCTGGTTAGGTACGATTGGTGTTTCTAGCAGCTGGAGTGCCTGTTACATACATTCTGTACTTTATATTGTTCATTAGTGTGGACTAATATTTAGTTTTTTTATGGACACCTCACTTGTTTCTCAACATTAGTCCTCAGAACATAACAGGTCAGGTTTACTGGATCTCCCTGCTTGATCATATATGGGTGAGAAGTCATTATGTTTAATTTAACAATGTTTAAAGTGGAACTACCACCCGACAAAATATTTTAGCTTAAGTAAGTCCCCATCTGGTGACTAGCGCTAATAATTACCTTATTTAATAGATTTCTGCTCTCTTCCATGGGTGCCATTGTGACGTCTGCGCTCCTGCTCTGTCAGTCCCAGCCGGAGCCAAATGGGACTGACAGCGCAGGTGCACGGACATCACAATGGAAAGCTGTCTTTGCTCCGTCCTGCCTGTCACCCATGGAAGAGAGCAGAAATCTATTAAATAAGTTAATTATTCTGGCGACTAGCGCTAGTAAGCAGCTAGTCGCCAGATGGGGACTTAGTTAAGCTAAAGATTTTGTTGGGTGGTAGTTCCACTTTAGAGTAGAGAGATCCTAAACCCTTTGAGTGCCAGAGGGGTACGCAACGCATTGCAATGTGTTGAGTAACCCTCTGGCACTCAAAGGGTTAAAACTGTGTCCTGAAGACAAGCTGAGAATCACTGCTCTTTATAGTATGTACCAAAACAGGTTAGCTTTTTTAAAACATAAGGAAACGTAATCGTCTCTGCATTAACAGCATAGGGCATATGATCACTAACTGTATTCTAACTTATTTATGCACATTTTTACATAACTGGAATTTTTCCTTTTGTTTAAAATTATAGAGAATTGCAAGACTGGAACTTGGAAACAAAATAGATGCGGATGGATTTATATCAATCGGTAAAAAGTGGTTTCTTTATTTTCATAATTGTATGTGTTTTATGATTTTTATCTCTCTGTACTTGAATTGTTACCTTTCAGCACAGTACCTGAATCTAGCACAGGCAACACAAACTCAAACATATTTCCACTTAGATTGTAAGCTTTCTGGTAGGGACCTTATTTCCAGTGTTTGCAAAGCCTCTAAACACTTAAATTATAAAGTGCTGAGTACACTTGTGGCTCTATATAAATAAACCTATTCATTCCTATTTGAGGGCTGCATTCTGAACTCATTGACAGGGCCAGATTAATTGGTCTGAAGTTGTTACAATGAGCCTATTCTGCTGAAAGGGTGTACAATACAGCACTCACTGGGCTTGTTTAAATTTTAATAAGTTTTTAAATCCGTCAATATTATGCAATAAACCCTTAACAGCCTCCCAATCTGGCACGGGGCCACTGAGCTTTTTTTTTTTTTTTTTTGCAATGAACTCTGGGAAGGAAGAGCAGCGTGCCAGTCCATGACGTGCCAGAACTGTCACCTGTGCCCTATATGACTCATTCTCTACTAATTAGAATGAGCCTGTTGGTTTCATTGTGCCAGAGTTGCAGCTCTATCAGCCACCTTCTTAATTATGCTTTGTGTATTGCTCTAAGGAGGGCTGCAGTTGTTACTGCTGTTAACATCTGACCTGTTTAAAACATAAATGAACAAATATTGCTTTATACAAACAAATGTCTTAGCAATGAGGCTAATGTACTAAGAAGAGTTGTAAAAATTATATGGCAAATCAACTGCACAATCGGTGGTTAAAAATCCCCATTAAAATCAACAAGAATGTGGATTTATTAACTGTAGTGTATTGTGTTTGGCTGAGAAATCAGGGTTAAGAAAACAGAAGAAAAGGAAAAAGAGGACGATGGAATATGCATAGAACAATGAGAAGGGAAAGGGTGAAGAGTAGAAATGAAGAGAGGAGGGATGGAGAGAGCAGAATGTATTTATAAAAGATCAAAGAAACAAATTATTAGGAAAAGCAGGTGGAAGAATGAACACAGTTATTTAGGTAGATGGTGAAAGAAGAGAATGGATTGATGGAGGATTAAAGAGAAAAGCTTCAGAGATGAAGCTGGAAAGATGGGGAGAAATGACTGAGAGAATGACTGAGAAGGAGAAAGTGAGGCTTATTAGGGAACTACAGGGGGTTCCCAGATGGTGCAGTTGAAATGGAGCCTAGCATAAAAGGGGACCCAATATGCCCCAGGGTCCAATAGTTTCTAGTTATGCCCCAAAAAAACCTTACAATGGGGTCCTCCAATCGCTAGTTACACCACTGACTGAAAGGACAAACTGCTTCCATAGAGAGAGAGAGAGAATGTATCACATATAAAATATCCCTCACAAAAAGAACATACACTAGTTCTAACTGTAAAAAAAAAAAAAAGCAATTCTCACTAGTGTATTTATTTAAATAGTTATGCCATTACTGCCATGAGGGGTAGCTTCTGGGAACATTCCTGTTAATGTACTGTATGGCCTATGTTTAGACCATGTTAAGTGATTCACATAGTAAAAATGTGCTTTAACAATAATAAAAAATATATAAAATTGTTGCTTTAGTGAAATGGGGAACACAGGAAGCACTTGACTTAAAATGCTTTCTGGAGGCAGAGACTCCCTCCTTCCTCCACTTTAACCCCACCAGACATGGTCAGTTTTAAAAGTGAGCTCAAAGGAGGTTCATCAGAACAAAGATTCTGTAAGCTTCTTTATATTATTTTTCTTTATATGGGGCTGTGTAATTTGCCATTAGGTAGGCTCCCATCTCTGGCCTGCTTGTTGGATTTGACTGTTACAGAACTTAGGTCTTGTAGAAGATGATGTGCTCTATCAGCCTTTTTTCCCTCTTCTTTCAGCTTGGCTTACCTGAGAATGATAAGTACGTATATATAGGTATAGAATCTGAAGTGGATTCTCCATCATTTCAAGTGTGCAGAGTTCCCAGGTCTTGTGAGTGTGTCCTTGTCTATCTAGTACTCACAACACTCCGTCTCTGTCGCACTCACCCATGTATATGCTGGTGCCTCCGACAATCTCTTGTCCACATAAACCTATAAATAAAGCAATGTTGCAATGTACTTCTTTTTAGTAAAACTTCATTATGGGTCTGCGTTCTACAGCATCATGTAGATTCCAGCAGGCAAAATGGGTTTAGTCTTATACCATTTCCTACTAGAGTTGAAGGATGCCCTTAGGGACTCCCTCCCCATGGGGTGGCAATATTGCTCTGCATGTCTGTTTTTCCTTAACAAAACAAAACTACATTTCCCATAAGTCCTCTTTTATGTTTTTCTTTTCCCTGTGCGTTAGGGAGTAGGAAGGGTGTGACTAATGTGATTTTGTCCTTTTCTCTGAGGGACGACTCTGGGGAAGACCCTGGGTTCTCAGGTGAGTCTTTTTGTTAGGGTTGTTTTGAACACCTTCTATTTTGGAGGCTTCTGCCCCAGGCTTTTCTTTCTCTGGGAGCAAGGCTGTGCCCCCCGACACTCCCCTTCATTCTTCAGAAAGAATTGGAAGTGCCTGAAAGGTAATGGATTATTCCCAGATGGCTTTCCTTTATCCTTTCTCTCATGTTGCCCTCCAGTGTTGGGCTATCCCCAAAAGGTTTAACTGCCTAATTTTTTTGCCATTCTCAGTTAACAGGTGAGGCAGATTGGCACCTGGAACGTCTTCTGGTGAATGTCACAGCTTCTGGTGCTGCCTTGCTCCCATCCATTGCTTTGGTTATTGGAGCAGTTTCTGTTTGGGTGGAGCAACTCATAGATTTGAATGTGTCTATAGAAGATGCCCTTGTTGTCTCTAGGTGGCTTTAAACAGTGCTAGGCTTATTGGGAATCCATTAGTGCTTACATCTGCAGCACACTGGATCCTTTGGCTATGAAAGTGGCTGGCATACCAGTGAGCTCATCAGCCTCTTATTTCTCTTCTATTTGTAGTCTTCCGTCTGTTTGGCCCAGCTTTGGGGAAGGTTCTTTTCCATTCTGCTGGGAGCAGGAGTGCTTGGTTGTCTCTGGTTTCCCCCAGGTGTTCATTTGTGTTATGATGGCACTTAGTTCCTTTTGCCCTGACCAGTGTGTGTTTTCACCCAGGGCATCTGCTTCTGCCCAGGCACACCCTTCCTGGACAAACAAGTGGACCTGGATAGGCAGAGAGTCTGCCCAGAAGCCCCCAAATAACAAATATACATCCACATGACTCCTAGGGGTTTGTTTTGCCTCAGACAATCAGGAGTAATCGGGGTTCCTTTCTCCATATGTGAACCCTCTCTGTGGCAGACCAGTGGGTGTTTTGGGTGCACTCGAAGGGGCATTCTCTATTTTCTATGTCTCTTTCCATGTCATTCCTTTATGTCCAGAGATATATCCGCGATCTGGCACAGGACCATTTATTTCCCAATGTGGTTTCTTCCTCGCTGGACATGAAGGGTTGAGTACCTATTTCTTCTACTGAAGTATTGCTCGTATTTTCTTATCCTTCTTTCTTAGTTACAAGAAAGGAATGATGGCAGTCTCGCACTTTTGGATTGAGTCGTCACTCTCTTGGTGTTTGTTCAGGAGAATAGTGTGCTTCCCTAGACAAACAGAAGTCTTGTTAGCATGTTCCCATCATTGCAGTTCTTTGAGTTGCTTGATGCTGGTTTTTCTGGACCGTTCTTTTCTGTTTTCTGCCTTTTTGTTTGGTTTGGCAACTTCTTCAGTAGCCTCTTAGGTCTTTGCTCCCTCAGTTGTCTCATTGTCTTCTAGATGGGGAAGAAAAGTAAATCCTAGAAGACCTTTGGTTTGAGACCCCTTTAGGGGAGTTTCCGAGCGTTCAGGTTCACACATGGAACTACTCTGGAACAGTTCACTTGGGTGTTCCATTTTGAATTCTCCTTCTTTGTATGAGCTTCAACACTCCTCAAGGATGGGTCTGTCTATTGGGGGGCAAGATCTGATAATTTCTTCAGCAGATATCTCAGGTTCTTCTTTGCCTGTCAGAGACTGTGCAGTAGTCTGTGCAGATGTTTAGTTGTCTGTTCTCTGCTTTGGTAGTGGCCCCCTTTTTTACCCATCTCCTCTCGTATTGTGAAGTTGACCCAGATGCCAGTGTTCTCTCTCCTGTGTCTTGATTCTACCCAACAGGATGAAATCAGATATTTTTGGGTGGCTTCTGATGTTCTATTGGTCATTTGGGTGGCTATTCTGTATTGGGATTTTGTATCGACTTCCATCCAGGAAAGGGTGGAGGTCCCCCAGGGGCCCTCAAATGCCTCAGAGTCTTTGAGAGTGGGGAAGAGAGAGATTGGTTTGAGTTTCTCATTGCCCCGGAAATGTTTTTCCTCTTCCAGCTACAACGTTGTTGTCCCTTTTCACATTTGTTTTCTACTACAGTGCTAGTGTTCTGGCTTCGGCTGAAGCCAGTTTGTAGGCAGAAGATTCTGCAGGCATTTGGGGCCTATGTAGGTGTCTTGTCAGTCTTCCAGTAGCATGTTTCTTTATGTTACTCGGATTGGTGTTTGGGTGTCAGCTGGCACCAAGGTGGTCTCTGTTCCAGTTTGTTTGTCAGTTGGAATTTTGGGACTTTTTATTTGTCCCCTATTGTTCAGATGGTTTGATCCAGATAGTAATCTCTTCAGCATATTGAATTTGGCCTTAGGGTTTTAACATAATATTCATAGAGATATATGAATATATTCATATTCTAATTAGCAGCATTTGAAACCAAAGGCCCATTGCTTCACAATGCTTTGGTGATCCCTGTTGCATTCAAGGGGTTTAAAATCACCATTTAAATCAATGGGGAGTTTCATGTCTCTCCTATGGCAGTTGGTATTCTCCATAAATTTACCTCTTTAGCTTAATGAATTTTACCTAAAGTACTTGGATCACATTCTGTTTTTATAAATTCAAATGTGATTTAAAGATGATCATTTTAAATATCTCAGAATAGCTATGACGGTAAAAAGGATTATAATTTGTTATTAACAGGCAAGTTTGTGAATGGCATCGCTGAGGGGGAAATCAGTCCTTCTATAGGAAAAATCAAAGCAATCCGTTTGAAGATTCTCTCTGAATCCCCAGTGTGGGCACTGCTAAGTGAGGTAGGTGGATGTCTTCATTTTACACATAACTCTTAGAACGGTCTTCCTTACTGTGTACTGATAGTCTGTGCTACAGTACATTAACTTCAATTGATGTGCTAAAGGGAACCTGTCACACTAAGCTTAGATTGTTTTACAGATGATTTAAATCTGCATTTATGTTGTACTAGCTTTTTCTGTAAAATAATTTTGTTTTTGGAAATTAATCTTTTAGTTGTGGCAATTTATGCTAATTCCCTGCACGGTATTCTAATTCCTTCTATTTCATGCAAAACCTGTCTTGCTGTGCTACTAGAAATGTCTCCACTGTGCGTGGTTAGGTCTAGATTCATTCATAGGTGTATGCTAATATTGTACAAACAACAAATGGGAGAGCGCTGTATTTAACATCCAACTCTATAAGTAAATAATATACTAATACTTATAAGCATGAAAAAACTTTACTAAATATAACAAATACAATCATATAGATAAAACATTATATGCAAATATTAAAATCCCTAGTATAATACTAGATAGTTTTGCACCTAAACAGTCCGTGTGTCCCAATGTCAACTTTTAAACAGATGGGTATAATTCTCTTCTGCTGTGTTTGACTTATTGATCTTATTGATATTTTGCATACATGTATAGAAATAGTACCTTTCCTGTCAGTATACAAATATGTATCCACTCTGTCAAATCTCTCATCTTTTTCTGCCCTCTGGTGGCCTTCTGATGTATTGTCACCATTCACGTGGAGGCTACTTCCTGAAGAAGTGTCTGGTTGACACGAAACTCGTTGACGAGCTGTGGTCCGGTTGTGCCCCATTGCCAAATAAGTAATTATTGGTGTGCCATAATACACTTGACAAGTGATCAAGAAGACCGGATTGAGAAAAGTACCCTGCCCGCTTGAACATCTATGTGCTATAAATAAAGGGCACCTACCAGAGTGACACTGCAAGCATCTCTCAGTACTCCAGGGAGAAGGACGTAGCCCTGATCAAGCTGTGATCCAGTCTGGAAGAAATCAGAAACTAAGCCAAGTGAGTGGTGGCAATACCTCAGATGGCCACCGGAGGCATTTTGAGGGCAGAAGAGGACGGGAGTGTCTACAAAGGTTTGCAGGCAGACTTTGTAGACCGTTCTAATGAAGTATTTGTTTCTAGATCCTGCTATTTCGGCTCTGCTGAAGAGCCTCCATCTGATCTTGGGACCAGAATCTCCATCTGACAGCTTTACAGCTCATCACAGAGAAAGGGGAGGGACAGGGGAACTTTCTTCCTATATATCGCTCAAACCATAAAGGTTTGAGAGATGGGACTTATATCGCTTAGTTTATTACTGTAATAACTACACTATCAGATTTTAATAAAATCGGACTTTACTATCTTTTAAATACAGTTGGATTTTAAATACAGCGCTCTCCTATTTGTTGTTTGTATTCTCTTAAGTAGTTAGGTGGGGCACGCTAACCTAGGGATTCAGCTAGCTATAGATTTGGGGAGCATAGCATACCAATATATCCTTTTGAACTTTAGAATTTCTTTATAATAATATTTTTACATAGTGTCCTCTAGAACTAGTAGAGCTCCCATTATCCACTATGTTGTGTATCGATAATTTTTCTGTCTTGGTGTGCTAATATTGGTTCAGCACATTAACTAATTAGTGTGAAGTGCTACGCTCTGCAACCAACAAATAAGAGCTCATTTCTCAATGTCACTCCTTCCCTATGACAATCAAACAGGCAGTGTAACATAAAACATGACTTTGTCTTTTATTATGAAAAATGTATGAATTGTAGAGTGTTTCTGCTTTGTAAAACAAGGGTTCTCCTGATGCTGGACATTGTTTCATTCCACAGTTATTGGAGCTGAAGCTTCTTTAATGAAATGACAAGTTTGTATTGAGGTCACAATGTGGCACTGTTGGTGTTTTTTTCTACAGAGAACAACATGCTGAAATCGAAAGCTTGCCCATAGACATCAGAACTGCCAATGAAGCTGGGGCTGCATTGTGTGCCCTGGGAGAGCAGAATGGGGATCTGAAAAGAGATGCCCTGTGTTGGAAACAAACTGAACGGTGTCAAGCAGAACATTTTCTGCCTTCCACCATGCAGGTACCCTAGGATTAGGCTTGTATCACAGACTTAAGGGGTCAGACAGCTGATAGAAGCCATTTTGGGGCTGCACAGAGCAGCCCCCAACTTCTATATCAAGTTTGTTCCCAGTTTAGTATATGAAACATTTTGTTCTAATAATAACTTTTGAATTGAGCATCTCCGTGCACTGGGAATACTCTTGTTTTACTCAAAAGGAGAAAAGCATACAATATATATATATATTTTTCACAATAAAGGTTTACTACACCTATAAAACATAGCCTAGCTTGCTTAAAAATTGACGTGTATGATATTTTACAGCATGCTAGAGGAAGCAAATTTTGCTTTGTTTTCTTTGCTCCCTGCATTATAGAGTAAAATATAGTCTCTTGCTTATGAAATAAGGAGCACAATGGAAAGTTGCTTCCCAGCCTGCTGAAAACTAACTCATCCATGTACTAAAATACTGAATGTTACAAAATATCTTTCGTAAGTGAGCAACTTGTCTTTCAGTATTTATATTCCTTTAACCTATTGGAAAGGAAATCTGAGCTGGCAGCTTTCATCATCATATGGTGGAAACAATAAAAGGCTTATTCCGTAATATTAGCTACATACGTAATGTTCCTGTCATTTGAGATTAGCCACTAACAATACCTTCTAATGTATTTTCTCTTCTACTTGATTCTGTTCTGTGTCATTTAGTGTCATATGATGAATCTGTTCTTGTAATGTTCAGGTCACTATACATTTGTGCAATTGTGTCATTGAGCTATCTATCATGCGCCAAGCAAACACCGAATCCTGTTTGTGTGTTAGATTTGTGATGTGGAAGTTTACAAGAAAGCAGTTGATTAACTCTTTGAGGGCCAGATGGATGATTAAAATACAAAAAAAAAATTGCATATTGCAATGATTCTATGGTTATAAAACAATTTTAAATGAGCAGTATACTTTCTTTTTGGTTATGGGAAAAAAAAAATATATATATATGGTGCCCCCCCTCCCATAATGCACTCTATAGGAAACCATGAATCGTTGACTAGGCTTCTCCATAGTAAGTGATAGGAACAGCACCACCTGGTGACCACAAGATTTTGTGGTGCAATACATTTTAAGTGAAAATTCACCCAGCAGTAAGAGTACTCATGTTTCTCTAAGCAGGGAAATCTCTGTAGCATATATATTTGTATAAAAACATATTTGATGCTTGTTTAATATATTGTATTGCCTTTAACCCTTTCTATGTTAGGGACAAAAAGGGGTTGAAGTTGCCCTCTTTTAGCCCCCCTTTGTGTTAGTTGACCTTATCTAACCTCTGTAGTCATGCCCTTGAAAATGGAACACAGTGGTGTCACTGGATCCCCAAAAATACTGGATATGGGGTGATAAGTTTACTAGTTTTCCAGACTGATTCTGGATAAGTCGTACCCTGCTCACTCTTCTCTATGCAGCTAATATTATACCCAGGGCTCAAAATTTCCACTTGCCACTAGCCCTTGGCGAGTGAAAATATAGCCATAGCGAGTACAAATTCAGCCCTGGTGGGTATGTTATGGTTTGCAGTGGCGAGTAACTTTTCAGGTCTGGCTAGTAGCAAAGGACTTCAACTTTTAAGCCCTGTTATACCTATGTGTTGGCAAATAAACCCCAACACTCATGTCTGCTGAATAGTTAGATCTGTGTTTCTCAACCAGGGTACCGTGGCACAACATCCAATTAGGGTGCCCCATCCTATATAATAATTAGCTAGAAAGTCTGTAACAATGCAGTCATGCGCGGTAGAGACTGCCCGTGACAAGGCAGATACAGAGCGGGGTGCTGCAAAGGAGCATCCCTCTCTGTATCAGCTGTGGCGTGGGCAGTCTCTACTGAGAATGACTGCACCGCGACCAGCTGGAACTGTATCAGCCGCGGCGTGGGCAGTCTCTACTGTGCATGACTGCCCTGCAAATGGCTGGCAGTGGCACTGTGGCCCGTGTAACCGTCTCTTCAACTAGTTATATATAAGAAAAATGTGACTGAGTTATAACTGTATTTTTGTGGACATTTTTATGCACATTGTTTGTTTATTTTTGTTATTCTGATTGGGAGAGCCAAGAATAACTATATACTTACTGTTTGTAACCTTCATTACACCCTTGACAAATTACATAACATGTTAAGTTTCCCCTGAAATTCCAGTCTATAAGTTAGGGGTTCCTTGTCTGTGGGGTCCTCCACTGTGGACCTAATGGCCTCTCAGTTGAACCTCAAGTTTTCTCAGTTCTTTGCTAGATCCCAGGACCATCTAGGTCTCTAGGGGATGTGATGGTCATACTGTGGCATTTTCCCCTGGAGTCTGTGTTTCCTCAGTTTCCACTGATTTATCCGATAGCTCACGAAAATCAGGATGGAGCAGGTTCATGTCATTCTGATTGCCATGTTCTGGCCCCATCAGGCTTAGTCTTCAGATCTTCTCAGTCTATCCATGATAAAGCCACTTTGGCACCCTCTGCTTCCAGATCTCTTGATTCATGGTCAGCTGTGTCATACAGAAGTCGAGAAGCTGTCTTTGACAGCGTGGCTCTTGAAGCCAGCAGACAGAGGAAGAAGTGTATGTCTCACTCCATCTGTCATTGCTACTATGATGCAGGCTTGCAAGCCAGTTTAATTTAAGGCGCACCACAGGGTATGGCCCTTGTTTTATAAGTGGTCAGAAGACCGGTGGTCACTATGGTAACTTTGTCTTCCAATAATTTTTGCTTTTCTTCAGGATGGCCTTCAAAAAGGGTTTGGTCTTAGCTCCAGATTTAGCTTTTTTTTGTCCTTTTCCAGTGGCATGTTACCGTCTACCCAGTCTTCTGGGAACCCACTCCTCCTTGGGACTTGAACTTTGTTCTGGCAGTGCTTCAGAAAGCTCCTTTCTAGCACCACTTCAGTCTCTCTGCATGTGGGGGGGCGTCTTTGCCCTTTTCAAGACACCTTGGAGTCCTCAGCTGTGGACCAATGAGTTTTGAGGAGTAATCTCTGAAGGGTACCTCATAGATTTTGGATCCCTTCCACTGTTTCGCTTATTTTTGTCAGGGGTGTCAAAAGAGCTGGACAAGGCTCAGCTGTTTCAGGATTCAGTAAATTCACTTCTGGCAAGGTTCTTATTCCAGTCCTTCTCCCAGTGCACGGTCCAGGTTTTTATTGCAGCCTGTTTCTGGTTTCTAAGGAGGACGGCAGCCGTCATCCAGTTTTGGGCATAGAATATCTCAACAAATATGCGGTGACTACGTTCAGATGCAGCAGTTCCTTCTTCCATTGTGCCATCAAAACTAGAATGCGACTCATCTTCAAGTGTGTTTTAGATGGTTTATTAAAAGTACTGGTGGTGCTAGTGGAACTTTGGAGCATTTTGACAAACTGCATCCTCCTCAGGAGGAGATGGATCACCATTGTTTATTGCACATGCTACAGCATAGCTGCAACCAGTTTTTGGACCACTACTTTACTCGCTTATTCCTGCACTGCTCTTAGTCCTTTCCCCCTCCCTTTTCCCTGGAAGGGGACATTACTCAAGTACTGTGTGTGTATGTTGACTGTAAAGTACACAATAGAACTGATTGATTGTGATGTCTTCCCTGGCCCTCTATAAAATTTGAGAGAGAGAAAGTATCAGTCACCTCTCAAGGTCCCTGTTGCCTGTCAATGTTTTTTTTCTTTTTTTAAATAAACTGCCCCCCCCATCCCTATGCCTGTCAACAAAAAAACAAATTAACGGCTACATGTGTCTTTCAAATCAGACACACAGGATCTTGTCGCATTTTGGATAAACCTCCTTTGCTCCCTTCTGACACCCACAAGTGCCCCTAGCACAGAGATTACATCCAGATTAGGAAGGAACTTTGATCATCGCTGCCTGTGTCTTACAAGTCAGTCATACAAGATTTTGGATTCAACCTCTTTTCTCCCTTCCTGTTCCTCAAAGTGTCCCCAGACTCCACTAATACAGAGAACAAATGTTCTGTCTATAAGACACAATAAACTAAGCTTCAGCTCCACTTTATTTGCTTATCTTCTCTAGCTCAAAATTGTGCTGCTTTCTTCCTCTCACAAACACAGAATTGCATGCTGTGCGAAACAGAAACCCCATTTATACTATGCCTTTATGAAAAGAAGGGAAAATTGCCATGTGGTAGGAGAAATTCAGTCTTCCCATTTACACCTAGCAATAGGCTAGGTGTAAAAAGCGGAAAAAAAGCACTTTTCGAGAAAAATTTGCAGATCTACGAAAAGTGCAATTTGTCTTCTGTTGGGAGACAACTCTGGTGTTCAATGGATTAAAAGTCCCATTTAAATAAATCAAATTTGTGCTCTGCATTTGTATAAGCATCAAAGGGATGCTTTTATAAATATGATGCAGTGGAGTTCATATAAATATATGTATGTAGTTGAGTGTGTGTACATATCTAAATCTAACTGAATCTAGTTTGCTGTCAGGGGGAGTGGCTTGTAAACACTGCTTGAGGAGAAACACCCTCTGCCGCCTCAACCACCATTGCTGCCTCTGTTCTTAAAGACACTGAATTGGAAAAAGTGCAGAGATCTGCAACAAAACTTGGAGTACCTGAGTTATAAAGAGGGAGTAGCCAAACTGTGTTTGTTTACATTAGAGAAGATTTCCAAGGGGTGATATGATTACCATTTACAAATATATTCAAGGTCCCAAAGGACTATCCAATGAATTATTTAAGCAAAGAGCTGAGCTAAGACTTAGGAAAGGTGCTTTAGACTTAAACAAAGTATCACGGTGCCCGTGATCTTCCTCTGTCACTCTTTGCTGTGGTGCGCTCCCATTGGCTGAGCTTGTTTGGTCCACCCAGTATGGCCTATTTATACCCGGCCTTTGGCACCTGTTAGGTGCCCTTTCGTGGTGTTCCTGAGCCAGTGTTGCTGAGTAGCTGTGTTCCAGTGTTCCTGCTTCCTGTGTACCGACTTGGCCCGTCTGACTACGCTCCTTCGATCCTGCTCCGTGATTTGACCTGGCCTGGCTGATGTTCCTGCACCGTGATTTGACCCGGCTTGTCTGACGATTCTGCTCCGTGATTTGACCCGGCCTGGCTGACGTTCCTGCTCCGTGACCTGACCTGGCTACGTTGCTGACCCTGCCTGTGTTCCTGCTGTGTGCTGTTTCAGTGTTGCCTGGGCGACATTCTGACTTCCGCTGTGCTTGTGGCAGGGCTGACTGTGTTTGCCTCCTGTGTACTGGGCCTTTCCGTGTACTCTTGCTGAGCCTGCTGCCTCCATTACTCTGGGCCTCCGTTTACTCTTTACTCTTACAGAGCACTGTGCCTTCCGTTAACACTTGCAGAGCCATTGTCTCCGTTCACTGAGCCTCCGTTAACACTTGCAGAGCCGTTGTCTCCGTTCACTGAGCCTCCGTTAACACTTGCAGAGCCGTTGTCTCCGTTCACTGAGCCTCCGTTAACACTTGCAGAGCCGTTGCTTCCGCTACCCTGAGCCTTCTGCTACACTTGCTGAGCCTTGGGTCTCCATACAGCGCCCATGGGGGTGCCATTGGCTCTATCCAGCTAAGCACTTGCAGTGTAGTTGGTCTCCGTTACAGCGCCCGTGGGGGTGCCATTGGCTCCATACAGCTAAGCTCTTGCAGTGTATTGGTTTCTGTTACAACACCCGTGGGGGCTATTGGCTCTATTATCCTCCGCTCTCGCAGTGTCCTTGGTCTCCGTTAAACGCACCGGGTAGGTGCCATTGGCTGTATACAGCTAAGCTCTTGCAGTGTAATTGGTCTCCGTTACTATGCCCGTGGGGGCTATTGGCTCTATTATCCTCAGCTCTTGCAGTGCACTTGCTCTCCGTTCATGCACCGGTTGGGGTGCTAGTGGCTCTAGCTCATTAAGCTCTTGCAGAGTATTTTGGCCTCAGTTCCCTGCTCAGCATAGCAGTAGTCTCTGACCTGCTCTTACTGGTGTTTTCTCATCTAGCACCACTTATCGCTCCTTTACCATCTTATGGGTGTGTCAAACACACCACAACAGAGACTGATTGATTGATTTCTATGTACTTTAACCATTGAGTAACCTGTATGTGACTTATGCCTGTCCTGTGACAGTATATATATTTATTTCTCTGTATACTGGGCCTGAGAGGGCATCTGTACTTTACTGTTCATTTCAGTAATTCTGTATTGCCTATAGAGGGCAGTCTTTCTTGTCTTTTAATAAAACTGTGTTTTATTCTAACCTGCTGGTCTGAGTGTCCTACAAAACCGTTACACAAAGGCAGAATTGCGCCGGGATGTTGTGCTTGCCAATACTGTAACTGCTTTAAAAAAAACATGGATGCCTATCTATCACAGAACAATACTGAGAATTATGAGACAGCTTCA
Organism: Rhinophrynus dorsalis; assembly: GCA_037306005.1. NCBI lineage: Eukaryota > Metazoa > Chordata > Amphibia > Anura > Rhinophrynidae > Rhinophrynus > Rhinophrynus dorsalis. The sequence continues at coordinate 166,876,301 of CM074718.1, forward strand.
ATGCAGATAGGTGGTTGTTCCAGGGAACTATCTGACTGCCATTTGGAGACTGAAAGGAATCTTTTACCCACTTGGGGCTTTATTGGAAATTGCTTCAATGGGTCTTTATTTTTCCTTCCTCTGGATCAACAGGGGGTGTGTAGGCATGGGCTGGACTTGATGGACAAATGTATTTTTTCAGCCTCATCAACTGTGTTATTATGTTATGAGGTGTGACTTTTAATATAATTAAAAAAAAAAAAGTGTTACCACACGGACAAAGCCATTCTACACACCTGCTTGTGTATATATTTATGTTCTAGTTTTAAAGCCTGTGTACATGGTCTAACACTGGCAGCGCTGCAGTCATGTGCAGTACTGACTGCCAGAAAGTGCTGCGACTGATAACGGAGTGGGGCGCTCCGAATTCAGACTGTGGTCCTCTCTGCGCACCTTCCTGGTACCAAGCCCAGGAAGGGGAGCAGAGAGGACCACGGTCTGAAATCAGATCGCCCCGCTCCTTATCAGCCTCAGCGAGTTCCGGCAGTCAGTACTGCGCATGACTGCAGCGTGTGCAGCCGTCTCTACTGCGCATGACAGATTCTGACAAACATTGTTAGCAAATTATTATATAGGATGTAGTTGCTTATTTGTAGTGCTGGGCAAGAAAATTCTAGCACTTGAAGATTGTGAACCTCATTTTTACATTATAAATTATGTAAGTACATAATATGTCAAGTCAAAGCTCCTATACTTTATTATTTTTATTTTCAACTTTTTTTTTCACTTTTATGTCTATAATAATGAGCTCCTTGAATTTCTGTTTCCAGAAAGTCTTCTGTCAGGAATTGCAAAAGCAAAGATAGCAGGGATAGTGTTACAAATTGTCACTATCCCATTCCCTGAAAAAGGGAAATATATGTTGGAGACCTAAAATTATATTAAAAAAAATAAAAAATGGAAATTTGCTTACATATTAAGGATGTTTACTGTCACTTACTAAATTCGTATTGTCTTAAAGATTTTCACTCCACTGTTTTGCTTCTTTGTTTTTAGATATTTATCAAAATGAAGTAATAACAGCTATTTGTTGAACTGCCACCTGAAATATTTGAAGAGCTTGCCCCCTACTGGTGCTTTACTGAAACTACACCTTGGACTTCAAAGAGCTTCATGCACCAACAAATAAAATGAAGAAAATAATTTAAATATTGTATTTTTATGCTGAAAATAATGTGGTTATTTATACATAATGAAAATAATTTTTAAAGATGGACTTTGAATGGCATTTGGTACTTTCTCGTTTGGGAATTATATTTGTAAGGTATCAAAATATATCCTGGTAAGTCTGCATGTGACCAAAGATCCACTGAAGTGGCTGCATAACCTCCTCAGGTTTCTTTTGTTTGTTTGTATGTTTGTTTTTTTTAAATAAATTAAAATGTAGTGTAACAAAATATGGGTTATTTTACCATTTGAGTGCTACTGTAGTGAAGCTGGTGTATTAAGAAGAACTTGAATAGGGCAAGCCAGCTGCACGATAGGGGACAAATAAAAATTCCCAAAAATCCCATTCAGTTAAATGAGCCTTTTAACCCCTTAAATGCTAGTGAGGTCTCCAGTGTCATGTAAATCAGTGGGTGCTTTTATTTGTCTCCTCTGAAATAGCTTGTTCCCCCCTTTTCTTAGTACATCCGCCTGTGCTTCTCTTAACCCATAGCATGTGAATTTGGTTTTCCAGGTGTAAAGTTAAATCTGATAATGCTGTTAAGACAGGCTTTATGTATAACTGCGAATTTGGAGCAATTCTGGGGCAGACCAGCTGCACCATGGATTTATCCCGTTGAATGCTGGAAATGTCTCATACCCATTGCATTTCATTACCAGCCCCATTTAACCCTTTGAGTGCCAGAGAGGTAGCCTGTTGGCTACACCTCTGGCACTCAAAGGGTTAAATCAGTTTGCTTTCATGGCACAGTTGGCTTGCATCATAATTGTTCCACCTTTTACTGTATACATATCTGGCCCATTAAATGCACAGTAATATCAAATAATTGTATGTTAAAGAATATTTATGTGGAAGAGATGAAATGGATGTAGTGGGTGGGGTTATAGTGGGTATGTTAGTGTTAGGCTTATTTCCTCTACTTAATCAACATGTAGTTCACACTGTATGCATTGGGAGAAGATGGGAGGAACGTCACCTCATGCAGTCTGCACAGGCGTACTGGAACTAGATATAGCACATCTAGGAACACTGGAAAAATGTGCAGACTGCTAGCTGCTGTTAGACTACAACTTTCACTGTCTTCCATAGCACGGCAGTCTGTTTAGGGCTAGAGGAATTGTAGTTCAACAACAGCTGGAGGGACGCCTACCCCAGAAATAAATCTGTACTAGAGTGTATTTAGCAGTCCTCTTTACCTCATCTGAGCTGAAAGAAATGTCTCTTATTGTATGGGGGCTCAGCATCAAGGACTTTACATTATCTTTTGGTTGATTAGAGCAACCCTTGGCTCTCCAGCTGTTGGACTACAACTCCCGTCAATCCCAAACAGCATCTGTTGCATTCAAGAGTTAAAATAGTCATCTAAATTAATAGGAGTTTGTAGAATATTCAATTCAAGAATGTGGTGCAGTTGGTTTACTTCAAATTTCACTTCTTTAGCTTAATGAATAAGCCCTATGATGTCTTATCAAACTAAAGAGGCGCGGTTCTGGAGTAAACCATATGCAGCACAGTGGTGTAATGTCAATTCTGCCCATTTCCATTTATTTATATTGGGTTTTTAAACCCTTGAACACTCGAGAGGTCTTCCCTGCATTGTGAAGCAATGTATGGGAGACAAAATTAGAATTCAAAGGCATAAAAGTACCTTTTAAATGAATGGGGGTTTTATTTCCCCCTCCCCATGCACTTTGCTTGCTCCAGAACAGCACCTCTGTGGCTTGATGACTGAATAAGGTTCATATCAACAGAGAGGTCTAAGACAGATGGCTGCAATGTTAGACTCATGTGAAAAGCCTTCTAACTAATACTCTGGCTCTGCCAGAAGCCCTGTAGGCCAGTTACTATGTATAATGGTAAAGGGGGAGTCATTTTGTGGCAAACCCATTGCACCTAGAGAACAAATTATAAAAATATATATTTAAATGTAATTTTAACTCCTTGAATGATTTAAAGATCGAAATATTGAGTCAAAGAGTGTTTTTAAACCCTTCTACCATCCAAGGGGTCAAAAGCCACATTTAAGTCAATGGAATTGTTTTTGTTTGTGTTTTTTTAGTTCCTTTGGTGCATTTGGATTGTCCCAACATTTCTTTATACATACGTCCCTATGGTTATTCATTTTGAAGTATCCATAACACAAACAGAAAAAACATTGTTTTTTTCCTGATTAGTGAAAGCAGGCTGCTTCCAGTTGTGGCAGTTGCTTTTTCAAAATTTAATTTGTAACCGCTCAAACTGTCACAGTGTGACGAAACTGCTTCTGTCACTTTCTGTGGAGAAATGTCACCAAGTGAATTGTCTGTACAACTGGGTGGAGATCACTAAGGTATGATAATTACGTGATAAAAAGGAGATGACTTCTCCAGTGTGATAAACTCTGTTTCCTATGTTATTGTATGAAGATTATGCACACAGACATTTCCAGTTTGACATAGTGCATAGGCTTCATAGTATAGCAAAGGAATATGTTTTTCCTCAGCTGTGCTGACTTTTATCAACTTATTGATGTCGTGAAGAGTTTTTAAGTAAGCCTTTCAAAAAATGTGCCTTGCATTTGTTAACGGATATAAAAGTTTAATTATATGGGGAAAAAAGTTTACACATCTTGGAAATGTTTTAAAGGTTTGTTTTAAACTTATGATGTCAGCTGTTTTTAAAATGTAAGTTCTTTTTGTTATTTGAATGTTAGCCACTCCAAAGCAGAGACGGATACTGCTGCTCTTGTTTATTATGCAGTTAGTCTGCTCAATCTGTGCTGAAGTAAATGTGCTGCTCCATGTGGGGAAAATGGAGTCCGCTCTGCTATAAATGGGCAGTATTGCACTGTTTCAGATGACTAAATTGGCGAATGTAATGAGGTACCTTTACTTGCACAGATTTAGGTACCTTTTTTGTCATACTTGTCTCCTCAGATTTGAAAGCTGTATTTTTGGTTGGCTGTTAATGGTTCTAAACATGACTGTAAATATGGTTATGCTGAATACAGAATACACCAACATAAACAGATATGTACTGATTTCATACTTGCTATAAAGGATTGTCAGTTCTTGCACCTCCAGCTTTTCTCATAATCAGTTTGGGGTGATGGGAGTTGTAGTCTGCCCCAGACTGCTATAATAATTTCATTTTTAATCCTCTCCGGTCTTAACCCTTTCAGTGCCAGAGGAGTAACGGCAATGAAAGGGTTAACTATGCTAATTTTACGTTATTGTGCTGTCACCTTGCCTTATCTCTTTTCTAAAAAAAACAAAAAAAACAAAAAGCAAATTGCATATTTTTAAATTTTTCTATATCTTTGTTGCACTTTAAATTGTTAGATTTTTTTGCAATCTTTTTGACATCTTTTGCTCATTATGAGCCTCTAAATAAAATTTATTTTATTTCCAGTGACATGTCTCATTCGTTTTGAATACTATATTGTACACAGTGAGGTCTATTCATCAAGTGCTATGCTAGATTGAAAGGACAGCTATACAGAATGCATCCAAACTGAATGTTTTGTTTTCTTTAACCCCTTAAGGACCGGCGGTCATGGGACATTTCCGCCCCATAATGACCGCATAGGCGCACTTGGACGCGCCGGTACACGTGACCTGTCACGTGTATCGGCGCGTCATTATGGGGCTTGAAAGAGATCGCTCCGATCTTGGAGCGGTCTATTTCAGGCCCTATTTTTACTTACAGTGCTCCCGGTAGAGCGCTGTAAGTAAAAAGTACGTGACGTACCATGGTACGTCAAGGGCCCTTAAGGGGTTAAGGCTGATATTACCGATTCATATCGGCATTGCACAATTGTTAGTGATATCAAGCCCCTTTTCTTCTTACTGATTTAAAAGCATAACCATTGTGGAAAAAATTGATTGTAAAAATCAGAGCAAACCTAGGGTACTCCCTACTGCTGGGTTATGCGCTGTTCTGTTACTACTGAAACTGTTTGTAACATTGCCACCTGGTGTTCAGTCAGCTTCACTACTTCATGGCAGTTTGTCATTAATTACTATAAATTTAGAACAATTCAACATCCAGCAGTAGGAATATCTTTTTTTAGCTGGCAAAAAAAAAACAATGGCGCGATGCAGGAAACATGCGCAATCGCTATTCCCTGTGTGAAAACCACTAGGGAATAGGTTTGCGCATGATTTTGTTGAATTGTGCACGAAAATTCAAGATTAGTGAATGGCTGCATATATATTTTTTGTGGGCGTGGCTAAGTTTAACGAATCTGTGTGAGTGGAATAGCGAATGCGCCTAATGCAGGAACTGCTATTGCGAATTCATTTATCCGATGCAAACGTTTCTTGCATTGCACCACAAATCCCTACAATGTGAAAAAGCACAGAGAGCATTCAGTGCTTCAGAGAGAATGTAACATTGTATTACATCCTACTTTGATGGTGTAGAGGCCAGAAAATGCTCTAGAACCTGAGATCCATGGAGCTCACTGTCAGGGACATAAATGTAAAATAAAATAGGTGAATATAAAAAAAAAAAAAGTATAATAAATTTGACTTCACATGTACTGCAAGAGCATTATATCTAAAGTCAAAACAAAAGGTTATTATTCCTTTAAAGTTGTAAGAGCCAGAGGGGTATGCAACACATTGCAAACCAATGCGTTGTGTATTCCTCTGGCACATAAAGGGTTAAATTATACTGGGTTTGTTTGCCATTCTATTTAACATATGTAAAGTTTCAACTGTCCATGTTATTTGGGCAATTGTCTAGCTATGGTTTGTGTTTAATTATTAAAAAATAAATAAATAAACATACATAAACATTTTTTCTAAATCGGGGGCAACCGTTTTTAATTTTACTTTCTCTGTTATCCAATATGGAACACAGGTAGATGGGATTGGGTGTGTCCATGAAGGGCAGAACACGCAGCCTCTCCTCCAGCTCAACCCTTGCCCCGCCTCCAGTTATGATGTGTTCTCTGAGGTAAAAACATGGCCAGGACACTTCTTAGTTTAGATTTTTTACTATTTTCTGATAGATATGGGGCTGTCAAAATACCCCCATTATGCTAGGCTTCCCTTGGAATGGTTTGACAAGTATGCATGTGCTGTGTGGACTGTAGTAGCCCTGTGGGGAGAGTCTTGCAACCCAAGTTTTCCCTCCCTTCAGAGTCCTTTGGGGCTAAGCTTACTTCAAAATGGTAACCTGAAGAAAGCAGATTGGCGAGTAACCGTTTCAGTGCCTTGGTCTGCATTATGCCTACCTTGTACCTCTCTATACAGAGGTTTGCTATGAGCCCTTGGCTCTTGCACTCATGTTGGGTATTTTATTGCCTGTTATTGTTCACTCCCAGGGTTATGAAGCAAGGATGGCTGCATTTCAGTGAGTTAACCTTTTCCTTGCTGTTGGGGTTGGGGACCTTTCTTGGGCTTTTCCCTTTAGGGACCTGTCTTTTTGGTCAGTGGGTTTCTTGGTGTACCCTTAAAATGTGTCTGTTTTTGGGTGCACCGCTCCTTTAAGAACAGTTCCTGCGCCACCGCCATCTTTGCTCCATTGACTTCTATGGACGAAATTCATTGGGACATATCTGTGCAACTGACTGACATACAGAAGTCAGAGTGGGCTCTTTCTTCTTAACTCCTCGCGCTCTTCCATCCAGTTGACGTCCTGAGTGTCTTGGGGGTCTGTGGTGGTCTGCGGACGGAGTTGTAGGCATTTCTAGGTAACAGCAACAGAGAACACTACATTTCCCAGAATGCCCATTTCAAGGGCCTTCTTCCGATTAGATGCCTGTTTTGCAGTCGCCATTTTACTTCTCTTTTGCTTATCCTAAGCAGAGGCAGACTCTCCTTGCTCTCCTTTGCCATATTAACCCTTCACCTGCCAGATAAGTACTTTTCTTGGGTGAATTATTAGTCTGGGGAACAGTTACTCGTTGTTTATACCAGTTATCGACACTACTCCTGTCAGGATGTCGGAATTTAAAGGACATGGGGCTAGGCCTAAGACTAACGACTCAGCGGCGTCACTGAACTCCCTTGCTTACTGCTCCTCAAGTCAAACAAGGCTCTCTATAGTGTATTCTGGATCCCTCTGCCCCTCCTGTGCTGTGGGCTCTACTACTCCTCCAGGTCCCTCCAGCACTGAACAAGAGCCAGCTTAGGTGAAATCACTATTGTCCATAGTGGCCCAACTTCCTTTCTCCCTCAAGGGGGTTCTTCAGTCCTAGAAGCCCCCCACTACCTTCAAGTATGGGGCCCCTAGATCTCAGAGTATGCCTGTGCTCATAGTGGACTACTCCTCAGAGGAACTTTCGGGAAGAGGAGGATGAGGAAGGGGAAAATGAGGATATGGATTCTTATGAGGCAGCCCCCTTACCTTGACTGAGAGACTTAATAGGGCTGTTTTGGAGACCTTTCAGGTCCCTGACATTCCTGATGAGGGGTCTTCCTCTGCGGATGTCTTCCAGAGGCTAGGAAATCTTCTACTCTATTTCCCCCTAATGCCACTCTTGATCGGATACTTCTGGATGAGTCAAAGACCCCTGATAAGAGGTTGTCTTTTGCCAAGTGGTTTTCTAAACTGTACCCATTTTCAGAGGCAGCTTTGGTGCAGTGGACCTCTCCTCCTACTGTCTGCAAGCTAGCCAAATCCACTGCCCTGCCATTGGCAGATAAGAAACTTGATTCTATCCTCCCGGTTTATTTCGTGGCCATTGGGTCTGTGTTGAGGTCTTTTTTTTTTTTTTTTTTTTTTTTTTTTTTCTTCCTCTGCCTGGGTTAACAGGGCTTTGCCGTGAGGGGTGAGCAGATGTTGGAAGCTGTCTGTTCAGCTGCTTCCATGAAGGATCTGTCGGTCTTTTTAGACAACATGAAGAAGGCCAACACTTATGTTTCTGAAGCTCTTTTTGAGGAGGTCAGATTGTCTGCCAAAGCCTCAGCCTTCTTAGTTACTGCACAATGCACTTTGCAGAGAGAACTGCTTCTATTTAGTCCCTGCCAAACTGAGAAGCAAGGGCCGCAAGCTACCACTCGTGCCCTCCACCAAGCCCAGACAGCAATGTCAACCCAAGCAAACCTCTTAAAGGGCTGTCTGTCAAGCCAGCTTCCACATATCTCACAGAATCCTGGTCCTCCAGTTCCCGTGGGAGGGCATCTTCACCTGTTTTGGGAATCCTCAGTTGCGGATCAGTGTGTTTTGTTGTTAATTTCAGAAGGGTACAGATTAGATTTCAGATCCCTTCCTCCTTTTCATTTCTGCTTGTCCAGAGTTACAACAGTGCCAACCAAATTAAGGCTGTTCCAGGAGGCCGTGAACCCTGGAAAAAGGGTTCTAGTTCCAGTACATCCCCAGGAGCAAGGTTCAGGTTTTTATTCCAACCTGTTTGTAATTCCAAAGAAGGATAGAAGCTGCCATACCATTTTGGACCTCAACAGGTATGTGGACACTTCACGCTTCAATATGGAATCCTTGCATTCTGTCATCGCAGTGATGTGCCCAGGGGAGTATCTGACATCTCTGAACTTTCAGGATACGTACCTGCACTTTCCAATCCATCCTGACTGCCAACTCTATCTGCGTTTTGCCTTAGGCTCTAAGTACTACCAAATCATTGCTCTGCCATTTGGGCTGGCCTTGGCTCCTCGGGTGTTTACTAGGGTCATAGGGGCCTTATCAGCCTTCATTCACACACAGGGCATTTCCATGTCCTTATCTGGATGAACTTTTGATCAAGGCTACTTCAGAGGAATTTATGGCCCAGCACGTCCAAGAATGTGCTTGACTACTGGTCCACCATGGGTGGATCCTGAACATGTTGAACTCATTTCTAGTACCATCCTAGGAGCTGGGGTTCCTAGGCATGAGGTTCGATACCCTCCTAGGGAAGGTCTTTTTGCTGGAGGACAAGATCCTGCAGGTTATGCAGGAAGTGTCTCAGGCCCTGGAGTGGCACTAGGCCACAGTCAGGTAGTACATGAGAGTTCTAGACAGGCTAGCGTCAACTCTAGAGGTGGTGCCTTACTCTCAGGTGCGCACGATGGAGGTTCAGAGACATGTCATTCAGAACTGGTATGGGAATTTGGCACATCTGGAATGGCAGATCTCCTCTCCTGAAGCCAGATGGGACCTGCAGTGGTGGTTGCAATGGTGCAACCTTGAACAGGGGAAGTCCATTTTGATCCCAGAATGGACTCTGGTCAAGATTGATGCCAGCCTGAGCCGCTGGGGTGCGGTTCTGGGTCCCCTAGGGATCCAGGGCAGGTAAACTGGGGAGGAGTCTCTTCAGTCCTTAAGTGTCCTGGAACTCAGAGCACACATCTTGCTCTTGTGTACTGGACCTCTCAGTTGAAGGCTCATCCAGTATGAGTCCAGTCAGACAACACCACGGCAATGGCTTATACTGACAGAGTGCACTCGAAGTGCCACCTCCTGATACAAGGTGAGGTACATTCTAGGTGGGGCAGAAGCCCACATTCCGGACATCTCTGCCTTTAACATTTCAGGGGTAGAAAACATACTGGCGGACTTTGTAAGTCGCTGATACATGGATCCAGGAGAGTGGGGACTCAATACGAAGTGTTCCACCTGATCTTTGGCAGTCCCCACTGTAGCACAATCAGTCTGATTGCCACGAGGGATAACAGGAAGGTTCTAGCCTTCTGCTCCTTATTGGTCCTAGAGGACATGGTTTGATGGCCAGTCTTTCCATTCAGGATCCACTTCTTTCCAGGCGGGACCTCTTTTCCCAGGGTTGCCTTTGGAAGGTATCCTTCTGAATTGTCTCAAAGTAACGGGGTACCAACAAAAGGGTGCAATAAAAATGTCGCCTGGTTAAAAAAATGTGACATTCTGATGCCGAGACATCAGAATGTCGAGTAACCAGGTAACTTACTTGTATGCAATGTGGCGGAAAAGTGAAGGGATTAAGAAAAAAATAGCTGTTTTTTTTTTTGGTAGCCTGCAAGTATGCCCCATTTAACAAGGCCTGGCTCTTTAAAACTATGAACTCAACTAAAACTGTACCGTGCTCCTCCAGATAGCTCCAGCTGTATATATAGCACACCCCAGACTGACACTCATTACCATTCATGCTATCTACGCGTGGCATTTTTAATGCGCCCTATGTGACATATTGGAGAAGTGCGTGTAGGCAAGTGTATGCTGAATAAACACTTCTTTCATATGACACATACGGCGCATTAAAATGTCACTGTTGCATAAAGTGAATGGTAACGAGTGTCACTGTGGGGTGTGCTTTACAGCCAGAGCTAGACGGAGGTGCATGGTTCAGTTTTAGTTGACTTCATAGTTTTAAAGAGCCAGGTCTTGTTAATTGAGACATACTTGTTGTGACCAACAAAACAGCAAAGTTTTTCCTAATCCCTTCACCTTTCCGCCACATTGCAAACAAATATGTCAACTAATTACTCAATGTCACACTTTTCAACTAGGCAACATTGTTATTGTGTGGTTTTGTTGGTCGCCCATTACATGGCAACAGTTCAGAAGTGAACCCCTTTGGAAAGAGGATGTGGAAAAGCTGGTTTTGGCAATAGCAAAAAAGAAGGGGGAGGGGAAGATCGCAAGCGCCCCTGTTCGGGATTAATAGGAAATCAAATGACCAACACCTATAGGTGCCTACTCACAGAAATAGTTGCTTCTGTCACGGTTCCTCAGAGATGTTCAGGAGTCAGTACGGTATAGTTAAAGGCAATTTATTAAAATATGAGTAAGGAAGTACACAATAGTAATAGAGCAGGAATAAGCAGAGGGTCCCAAGTAAGCAATACTAGGCTGCCAAGATTGACCACACTGCTGGAGACTAGGCCGAAGCCACTGGTAGTCTCTACTGGAACCAGGAACTGGAACCAGAACAGAATTGCAACAGAACAGGAACTGGAACACTAAGTCTTGATCCATAGTAGCGAGGAATACTCCTGACTCGCGCCTGCAGTCAGTATAGAGGTAGTCTACCAAAGCAACAGATCCTCACAAATTGGGGTGTCTGCTAAATGTGGGGAACAATCAAAAGAATAGTCAGACAGAGCCAGAGGTCAGCACCAGATTGGATGGTCAGATAAGCCAGGTCATACACAGAGCCCAAGGACACAGAACTGCTTTGTACAACAGCACAAGGGCAACTGAGTCAAGACTCAGTCTGCCCTTTAAACCCCTCCTCAGGAAGTAGGTAGGCGGAGCAGCTCAGAGGGAGGAAGTAGGTAGGAGGAGACTACAGGAAGGAAATACATAAAACAGAGGCCTGCTACATGCTGAAGCCTTGCGCCTGCAGATGACGCATCTTGCTCTGATGCGTCCAACCGCTGCCATATTCCTGCGTCACTCCGTGCGGCATGGACGGCCACTGACACCGAAGAGTCATTCGAGCGTTGCCTGAAACGGTGGCGCTGGTACCAAGGTAAGCTGTGACAGCTGCACAGTGGTGTATACCAATTCTAGCACAAAGGCAACTGAGGATAAACACTGCCCTCAGACACAGTATCCGCAAACAGGACTCTGCAAAATATTTGGCTGCTCCAATAAAATATGCTCCCCCTGAGAGGCTTGAAATCAATACTCTTACTCCCCACAGGCGGGACGCTCTATTTGCAGCAGCGATCCACTTTAACTCGATCACTATCTCATCCATAAGGCGCCGTATGCAGTTTGGGTGAGTTTTCATTCTACAATGTCTCCTTCAGTCTTCCTTTTTTTTTTCCCCCTCTCACTTTTTGTTGTGTGGCTCACTATCAGGCACAGTCACCTACAGTACTGGGAAGAAGCCCAACTCATTGAGGACATTTACTGGTAACATTGCAATCATGGATCCACATAAAACCTCACCCATTCAGTCCATGAGGAGCCAGCCTGGGGATCCGTTCAGCGGCCTGCATGCTTGCCTTTGCAGGTCATTTCTTCCATTGCTCTTCTCCCTTCCAAGATCCTCGGACAATTACAACTTACTAAAGTGCCCTATCAGGACCTACACAGTTCATCACTCACACTCTGCGGATTGACACTACAGTACTGCCCTGTGAAGGTCCTAACAGCACACTCAGTTAATTTCCACCTACTTCAAGGATCTTGTAATGGAGAGCTGGAAGAAGAGGTTGGCAAACACAAGCATGCCACCTTCCGGACCAATCTACTGACTTATAACTCAAAATGGAGACATTACATGGGGACAAAACAAACTGAAACAGAGTAAGGAGATGCCCATGGTTCAGCCGCTGCTGTCGCTCCCTTGCAGGACCTCTTTCTTTCACCATAGGTTTGTGCAATGTGAGGATATTTATCTCCTCGCAGGGCACCACAACACTTTCAAACAGCGTGCTGCATATTGAACGCATTGTGCTTCCTTGTCAGGACCTGAAGGTTGTCATACGACACAAATCTATGTTCACTCAAGCACTTCCTGCGCGGGAGCCACAACAGTGGAGGAAGCTGGTCACTGTCCCTTCTCAACACCTATGTAATCCTTCGCTTTTTCCCAAATGCCCCCTGCTTCAGGAAGGAGTGTGAGCAGCTCTGGTACTAGCTTAGACTGCCACAGTGCTATGGATTGTATTTGTCACAACTGACCTGACTACGGATCTCCTTTGTGTTGCCCTCTGCAAATGTGTGTGCATGTATGATTGTTTTATGGTTCATGGACATCTCAATGTATGTGATGGATCACATCCTTAACCCTTTGAGTGCCACGAGAGTATGCAAAACATTACTTTGCATTCTATTGTGTACTCCTCTGCCACTCAAAGGGTTAACAGCTTCAAAACAATTTAATTGTACAATCGCTGCCCATGGAGGAGGACAAAATGCATATTAGTTTTTTACTCAATATTATTATTATTATCTAGGCTGCTGTGAAGGGAGCAGAACCCTCTGGTGGGCTCCTAGATGAAAACAAATTGTTTTCATTACATACCATCATATTAACCCCCTCCCTCTTGAATACATGTCCCTGTCTGTTTCAGGGGTATTCAACACATTGATTGCCTTTGCTTTGGCTGTCTTTGCTCCAGTCCAATGGTTGTGTTTCACAGCCAAAGAGGTATCCATACAGTGGAATGTGTTGGATACCTCTTTAGAAATGAAGGAACCCAACACTTTGCTTCTGTAAACTCATTCAGTACAAAGTGGTATACAACACCTTGCACTGCATGCATAACTCTTAAAGGGATAGTAATACTTCGTTTTAACTTTATTTTATTTTGTAGGCATTAAAAAAACATGAAGAATGATATGTCTTATCTCTCAAACCTTTATGGTTTATGAGATATTCACAAGCAAAGTTTCCCCTCCCGCCCCTTTTACCCAGTGTAAGCCATCTCTTCTCAGATGTGAATCTGGTTGTATGACCAGACAAATAACAGAAGGGGACACTTTTCTTTGTATGAAAACAATGAAAGCCCTTCCCCCCTTGACAAGTTTTTCAGCTTTTTCCCTTATCTTAATTGAAGATTGTCCCTCTCTGCAGTCTACCTGGGCATTTCCCTTCTGATCTGGTTGAACAGGTAGGGGATACTTTATTTGTGAATATCTCTTAAACCATAAAGGTTTGAGAGATAAGACTTTTATCATTCTTCATGTTTTTTTAATGCCTACAAAATAAAATAAAGTTAAAACGAAGTATTACTATCCCTTTAAACACTTAACCTTTTCACTGCCGCAAATGTACCCAAACAATTGTCAATCACTGCTTTGAATAACCCTAAATCACTCAAAGGACTTAATCCCCTCTGGCAATGCCGTGCCCCTTTCGCTAGTTTATATATATATATATATATATATACAGTTCATGAAGAAAGATCGCACTCACAGGGCTTCAATGCGGTATAAGATAATGTTACAGTTTATTCAGATCGACGTTTCGGCTATCACAGCAGCCTTTGCTGTGATAGCCGAAACGTCGATCTGAATAAACTGTAACATTATCTTATACCGCATTGAAGCCCTGTGAGTGCGATCTTTCTTCATGAACTGTATGTATCATCTTTTTTCTTTGATAAGCACCCAGGCAGTCATATTGGAACTACAGCGAGTGCAGTCCATTCCAAGAAATTTATTATATATATATATATATATATATATATATATATATATATATATATATATATATATATATATATATATATAAATAATCTGTTATACTCATGTTTATAAGTGGTCAGAAGGCTGGTATTAGTCAATCTGACATAAAAGCCTGTGGAGAAATGTCATCAGTCTCCACTCGGAAGGCTGGTAATCTGCAAAACAAAACACCAACACACGACAGGACGGCTGCTTCCAGATGATTATAAAACTTTAATCAGTTATCCATATTATTAAAAAACAATAAAAATATAGTCTTAAATGTTTACGTGTTTAGCAGCAATAAAGCTGCTTTCTCAAAGCACAAAAAGCCAGCAAACAAGGAATACAGCTGTCATACACATCGAATATAAATAACTAGACTCTGGTTGTGACTGGATAAATTCAAAATAGAATCTCAACCAGTAACGATCGTATCAATACAAATAATAATGATAAATACATATAGTATATACAGTAGTATGAAAAAGAAAGTACAGCCTCTCTTAATTCTATGGTCATAATATCAATCATCTGTTCCTTAGCAGGTCTAAAAATTATCAGATGAACAACTACACATCACATATTACACCGTGTCATGATTTATTTAACAAAAATAAAGCGAAAATGGAGAAGCCATGTATGGAAAAACTAAGTACACCCTTACTGCTTACACAGGAATTAAAATGCTAAGTAGCAGACAGGTGCTGCTAATCAAATACCCTTGATTAATTGATCATCAGCAAGTGTGACCGCCTCTGTAGAAGTAAAAGTTTTAGCAGTTTGCTGTTCTGGAGCATTCAGGTGTGTGTTAACACAATGCCAAGGAGGAAATACATCAGGAATGATCTTAGAGAAGCAATTTCTGCTGCCGATCAGTCTGGGAATGGTCATAAGGCCATTTCCAAACAATTTAAAGTCCACCATTCTACAGTGAGAAAGATTATTCAAAAGTGGAAAACTTACAAGACCATTGCCAAGCTTCCCAGTAGTGGATGTCTCAGCAAATTCACCCCATGGTCAGACCGTGCAATGCTCAGAGAAATTGCACAAACCCAGACTCTACAGGCCTCAGTTAGCATGTTAAAGTTCATGACAGTACAATTAGAAAAAGACTGAACAATTATGGTTTTGTTTGGAAGGGTTTCCAGGAGAAAGCCTCTTCTCTCTAAAAAGAACATGGTAACATGGCTTAGGTTTGCAAAGTTGCATCTGAACAAACCACAAGACTTCTGGAACAATGTCCTTTGGACAAATGAGACCAAAGTAGAGTTGTTTGGCCATAATGCACAGCGCCACATTTGGCGAAAACCAAACACAGCATATCAGCAAAAACACCTCATACCAACTCTCAAGAACGGTGGTGGAGGGGTGATGATTTGGGCTTGTTCTGCAGCCACAGGACCTGGGAACCTTGCAGTCATTGAGGCGACCCTGAACTCCTCTGTATACCAAAGTATTCTAGGGACAAATGTGAGGCCATCTGTCCGACAGCTAAAGCTTGGCCGATATTAACAGGGCAATGATCCCACGTATACCAAAAAATCTACAAAAGAATAGCTGAAAAACAAAAATCAAGGTGTTGCAATGGCCCAGTCAAAGCCCAGGCCTCAACCTGATTGAAATGCTGTGGCGGGACCTTAAGAGAGCTGTGCATAAACAAATGCCCCCAAACCTCAATGAACTGAAGTAACGTTGTGTTACAGTTCAGTACACTCAGAAACGGAAGGTCTTGGCAGGACAGGTTACAATGGTATCATTAACCCACACGGGTCCAGTATGTAGAACAAATATACAGTACTGACACAGGTCAGGTAAATCACAATTGATACAGTGTAAATATGACCAAGAGAAACTAATTAGGCCAATGACTGAGTTGGCCCTGATGTTAGGAGGCCCAATGTAACTCTCTACACAGAGAGTCACAACAGCAACTGACAAGTATGCAACAGGTTAAGCCAGCGTAGATCTGGCTAAGGCAACATAGGAGGAAGTCTGCCAGAGTGAACACCCACCGGAGACTACAAACAAGTATAAGTCCGTGTTTAGTACAGTAGGAAAACATGCGCCCAGCTGAAACTTCAGACTCATATACAAATGCCCAGCACTGCCCCCTGAAGGGGTTAACGAATGCCCTGGTCTCTAGAAGGAAAGTAACCTGAGGCGCCCAACTGAACCCAACCTCAGGAATGGCAGAAACAGATCAAGCGAACAAATTGGAATATACTGGAGGGTAACACAGGGCACAATGTGTAAGGCGATCAAGGACTGGACTACAATGCGGAACCGGACCACCGGAGCTCTGGCAAGACCACTGAGCATGAGCAACAGCAAGAGTGGAGTGGCTAGCGAGCATGAACAGTACAAGAGCATGAAATTTAACCCAGCCGGGTCGGTACATGGAGCAGGAACGTCAGCCAGGCCAGGTCAATACAGGAAGCAGGAACGTCAGCCAATCCGGGTTGGTACACAGAGCAGGAACGGTAAACAGGCAGAGTAATCAAAACAGTCTGGGTCATATACTGGTATCAATGAGAGTAATCGGAACTAGCTCTAAGCAACAGATACACCATGAAACGGCAACCCATAAGTGCCAGCTAAAGGTATTTAAAGGCTGTCACTGGGAGGAGCTAGACAGCGCAGCCAATAACAAGACATCAGGAAGAAAACATGTCAAAATGTCGCTGAATCACGTGCACCATGATAGTACCCTCCTCTCAAAGACCCCTCTCTGAGAAGAGGGGCCCGGCTTTTGGGGATACTTGGCATAGAAACTGAGCTGCAATCTGGGAGCATGAAGGTCCTTAGAATCGACCCAGGAACACTCCTCAGGACCGTAACCCTTCCAGTGAACCAAATATTGAAGTTTACTTCTGAATCTACGTGAGTCAATAATATTTTGAACTTCATACTCCTCCTGACCTTGCACCTGAACAGGACTAGGAGCCACAGGAGTAGTAGTGTACCGGTTGCATACCAGAGGCTTCAGCAAGGATACGTGGAACACATTATGAATACGCATGGATGCTGGGAGGTCCAGAGCATAAGACACAGGGTTAATTCTGCAGATAACTTTGAAGGGACCAATGAACTGGGGAGCCAATTTGTTACATGCAGTCTGGAGATTCAGATTCTTGGAGGAGAGCCATACCCTGTCCCCAACCTGGAAGGAGACCGCCGGCAACCGTCTGCGATTAGCTTGATGCTGGTAACGCTGGAACGAAGCACTGAGGGTCCTCTGTACCTGTGCCCAAGTGGAACGGAGTTGCTCCATATGCTCGTCCAGAGCTGGAATTTTCTGCGTCTGAAATGAGTCCAGGAGCAAGCATGGTTGAATCCTGTAGTTGATGAGAAATGGGGAGCTCCCGGACGATGAATTAATCGCACAATTCCTGGCAAACTCCGCCCATGGCAACAGGTTGGCCCAATTATCTTGATGATCGGACACAAAACAGTGTAGAAATTGTTCCAATCCTTGATTGGCACGCTCGGCGGCTCCGTTGGTCTGGGGATGGTATGTAGAAGAAAATAACTTTATGCCCATCTGCGCACAGAATGCCCTCCAAAACCTAGACACAAATTGGCTACCATGGTCAGAAACCAGCACCCTGGATACGCCATGCAACCGGAAAACCTCTCTGGCAAATACCATTGCCATCTCCTGAGCAGAGGGAAGGCCAGGAAGAGAATCTATCGACTACCATCAAAATAAAGGAATATCCCCTAGACACCGGTAATTCTCCCATAAAGACGATTGAGACATGAGACCAAGGACGTTCATCATAGGGTATAGGTTGGAGCAGGCCCACTGGAAGGTGTCTAGGGGACTTGGCACGGGCACATGTAGAACAAGCTGCAGTGAATGCGGTGCAGTCAGCACGCAAGGAAGGCCACCAGAACAACTGTGAGAAAGACCAGATCAATTGATTCTTTCCAACGTGACCATCAGTCTTAGATGTGTGGTAGGTTTCAAGTAGACGGGTACAGAAGGTTTCGGCTACAAAACATTTGCCTACTGGGGTATCAGGTGGTGCAGTAGCTTGGTTAGCGAGAATCTCCTCCCCCAGAGGCGAAGTAATGCTGGTCCGTAAGGTGACTAGAATGCGATCAGGCTGAATGATAGGTACTGGAGTCTCATCTCTCTCTGTGTCTGGGTTGAATTGTCTAGACAGGGCAATTGCCATAACATTCTTGGAACCGGGCAAATAGGATGCAATAAAATTAAAGCGGGACAAAAACAAGGCCCATCTAGCCTGACGAGAGGACAATCTCAGAAAGGTATGTTAAGTTTTTATTATCAGTCAAGATCAGTACCGGGGTTCTGGTACCCTCAAGCAGGTGTCACCATTCTTTGAGGGCAAGGATAATTGCCAAAAGTTATCTGCCCCCAATCTCATAGTGGCTCTGAGCACTAGACAATTTCTTTGAGAAAAATCCACAAGGCCTTAACATACTCCCAAGGTCCACTCGCTGAGACAATACTGCCCCTACCCCGGACTCAGAGGCATCGACCTCCAGAGTGAATGGAAGGGAGGGATTGGGGTGGGACAGTACAGGAGCAGAAGCAAATGCGGATTTTAGTGTTACAAAAGCTTGTTCAGCTTCCTGAGACCATTTGGAGGGATCTTCACCCTTGTGCATCAAATCAGACAGTGGTTTAACAATCGTGGAAAAGTTTCTAATGAATTTCATATAATAATCAGCAAAACCAAGAAAGCGTTGGATAGTCTTGAATCCCCTTAGGACGTGGCCACTGCAGGATTGGTGCCAGCTTATCCTTGTCCATCGCAATGCCATCCTTAGAAATAATGAAGCCCAGAAATGGCACCATGGGCTTGTGGAATTCGCATTTCTCGATCTTGCAAAATAGTTTATTCTCATGGAGTTTGAGCAGAACTGCGGTCACATCCTTGATGTGTTGCGATAAACTGGACGAATGTATGAGAGTATCATCAAGATACACTACTACACAAGACTGTAGCATGTCACGTAGGATATCATTAATAAATTCTTGGAACACTGCGGGTGCATTACATAGCCCGAAAGGCATTACCAGATATTCATAATGCCCCGATCTGGTATTGAATGCCGTTTTCCACTCATCACCGGCCCTTATCCTTATCAAGTTATAGGCACCCCACAAATCAAGCTTAGTAAAGATGGAGGAGCCCTTCAATCTGTTAAATAGCTCGGTAATGAGTGGTATAGGATAAGCGTTTTTTGGCATCAGTTTGTTCAGTCCGCGATAATCTATACATGGGCGTAGTTCGCCACTTTTCTTTTTTACAAAGAAGAAACCAGCCTCCGTGGGTGAGGATGACTTCCTGATAATACCCCTTTCTAGGGCATCTGAAATGTACTCCTCCATGGCCCGATTCTCCTCGCAAGACAACACATAAGCACGAACCCGAGGAGGGAAGGCACCAGGAGGCAGATCAATAACACAGTCACACACCCTATGTGGCGGCAACGCACTGGCCTCTCCCTTGCTGAAAACGTCGCTGAATTGGCAGTATTCAGCTGGCACTGAGGGGGAGGTACACATAATCCTAGTGGGGTGGGAAATGCAATGTTTGTCACAGAATTCAGACCATGCCGTAATTTTGCAAGTCTGCCAGTTGAACCTGGAGTTGTGCAAATGTAGCCAAGGAAACCCCAGGATCATGGCATGGTGAAGGGAACAGTTAATCTGAAACTGTTGTTCCTCTAATGTAGTGCCCCAATTCGCACGGATAATGGTATCATTTCCATCGTAATTTGGGCGGGTACCAGCGGCCTGCCATCAATGGCCTCAATCGTCAAAGGAGACTTTCTCCACCAGTGGAATTTTGTGCGAAGCAGCAAATAACTCGTCCATAAAATATCTGGCAGCACCGGAATCAACTAGTGCCAGAACCTCCACCGCGAGTTCTACCCAGGAAAGTACAGCCTGAATAGTAGGCTTCTGACTAGTCGGATCTAGGGACTGTTGAACGCCACCTAGGGCCTGTCCCCCCAAGGTACCCTAGGTGCGTTCGTTTCCTGGCCGTGTAGGGAATGAACGAAGCAAATGACCAGCTAGGCCACAATATAAACAGATGCCTTGTCGACGGCGATGCGCCCGTTCCTCCTTAGATAATCTAGAAAACCCTAATTGCATAGGTTCACTATTTTCAACAGTGTGTTCGGGAGGCTTGGGAAGTGAGGGAGGCAAGGGTGGAAAGCTTGGTCTTGCTGGTCCCATTTCTCTGGCCCTCTGCTTACGGTCCTTAGCCGCCATTCGTTCTGAACTGTATAGTATTCATCATCTCATCTTGACTCAGTTCTCTGTGTCACCCATATGAGAGAGGCTAGCTTTTGGCAGCTTAACTCTTAAAGTGGGCCTTCTTAGAAGAAGGTTTTTTTCCACCTCTTTGAAACTGTCATTGTAGCTATGCTGTAGGCCTGTAAGCTGGTTTCATCTAAGGCGAATCATAGGGTCTGATCATTGTTTTCCCAGTGGGGTCTCCCCTTTCACTTGTAACCTATTTTGGTTTTTCTTCAGGACTAGCTTCAGAAAGGACTTGGTCTATCAAGGTCCAGACTTCAGCTTTAGCTGTTTTTTTGAGGCACATTGCCTTGCTGCCAGATTTCTAGACATTTTGTGCAAGAGGTAGCTCATGCTTACCTTGTCTTTCAGGATCCTACTTCTCCATGGGACTAGGCCGTGGTCTTGGGAGTGCTTCATTAGGATCATTTGAGCCTATGGATTCTGTATCTTAGTTGCTTGACATCTCTCCTACTCGGATATTTATATACAGATTTCTATCTGCCTCAAATCTAAGTGAATAGTATAATGCAATTAAAAAAAGTGATACCATTTTACCTCTATTATAAGCCCTTGCAAGTGGAATAAGGGAGAGGTGTTTATACCTTCCCTAATTACTGCTAGCACCTAAATACAGGGAACTAGCAACCGAGCGGGAGGAGCCAAAACCTCCCAAAATACATAGAAAAAAAATGTATATATAGTTTCCTGATGAGCTGAAACTAGCATTATCAATAGTATTGAAATAGATACATATATGTATGGTCAGGACAGCAGCAAAAACAATATCTACATAAACAAAGTAAACAAAAACAAGTCTGCACATAAAATCCTGACCTTTACCAGTAAATAACCTGTGACTTTTTATATGTAATAATCAGTGGGGTTAAGCACATGTTTCTGGCTAACACCATGATGAGCTTGCCTGCAACACCTAGACATCCCAGATTTAGGCAAGTCCCTATCTTCCTCAGTTGTCAATACTTGGAAATTCCTTCAATGTTTGGGGGATTTTTTTTTGCATTCATCAGAATCAACAGGAGTTATATGGCATGGGCTGAACTTGATGAATGTATGTCTTTTTGGCATCATCAGCTATATTACTATGTTAGGGTGATTCTGTGTACTTCCTTTGAGTTTCTTCTGAAGGTGGTTTCTTTTCATATTTACCAGGAATTTGTTCTTTCATCTTTGTCCAGCTCAGTCTAACATACTGCTACAATCATTGTACAGAACATATCCATAAATCAAACTTTTTTACTTTATTCCTGAGAGCCCACAGTGGGACAAACAGCATCTAAGACTACAGTGGCCACAATTTACCAGGCCTATGTCCTCAGGAAAAAGCATGTGCTCTTTAGGGTTACTGCTCGTTCCATCAGAGAGGTGGATGCTTCCTGGGCCTTCAAAACCAGGCAGATTTGGAGCAGATTTGCATGGCAGTGACGTGGTTGTCTCTTGACACATTTGCTAAAGATTCAGTGTCCAGGCCTCGGCTGAAACCAGTTTTGGTTGGATGGTGAAACAGAGTGTAGTGCCTGTTTAGCAGCCTTTCTTACCTTTTAGTTTTAAATAACTCTTTGCTGTTACTTGGTTTTGGTATGTCTGTGTCCATTGACACTTGAGGTTCATACCGGTTTCTGGTTTGTCTCTGCTAAGATTAGTTTGGATTTTGAGGGATTTCCCTCTCATTCCATGTAATTCTTTTGGGCTAGCTTTGGAATATATATCCCAATGGTTCCTCTGTTCTGCAATAGATGAAAGCGAAAAGGAGATTTTTGTGCCTTTACAATAAAATCCTTTTGTCATAGTCCTTGTGGAACAGGGCTCTGGAGGTAGGGCACTTCTATACAGAGTTATCTGGAGATGGAGACTTCCTTCCAGATTTACTTTACCCCTACCTAGTAGGCTCAGTTTCAAAAGTGTCCTGGTAAGAGACAGCAAGATGATGATTTTTAGCTTTTCAGTCCACCATAAGGTGGGCATCTATTCCCCATTCCTCCAGGCTGGATATGTATCAGGGAGCTGATTTACCCTGGATATGCTTG
Organism: Rhinophrynus dorsalis; assembly: GCA_037306005.1. Lineage (NCBI taxonomy): Eukaryota > Metazoa > Chordata > Amphibia > Anura > Rhinophrynidae > Rhinophrynus > Rhinophrynus dorsalis. The sequence continues at coordinate 166,898,868 of CM074718.1, forward strand.
GAAATGGCTTTCATAATTTTATTTAACCACTCTCCCTTCTTTTTCTCTCTGAACCAAAGAAGCTTGAAGATTGACGAGGACTACAGCTTCAGAGTGTACAGTTCTTGTGAGAATGTACTATCTGTCTGCTGGCTGTCACAGTCTTAGGTCTGTGATTTGTTGCTATATTTGGCATTCTTGTACTTTAAACTTTATACCCTTCATAAACCTTAGCCCTACAGATGTCCAAGGGGTGGATTTTATAATTTTCTATATTATTTTTAAGTGTTTCAGTCATGGCACCTTGAAGATGGGTGCTCAAGGCCACCATCTTGACTGTGGCAGCTATTCTTCTTAGCTGTATCTCTCCGTACTAGGTGGGCTCCAGTTCGCAAGAATGGGCTGACTGGGCATATTAGGGACACATTTACTGGGAGGACCCCTAAGAGTAGCATGGCATGGATGTGGACTTATGTACTGTCAGATAAACACTGCTTTTGATGAGATCATTAGGTTAAGCTAGGTTGTCTGGGTATATGCCCTTATAACAGAGAGGAAATGTTATGCAGGTGCCTCCAAATAACCACACTTTTTTTCTCTCTGTTTGCTTTCTTTCAAATGTTCATCTAAAAATATATCCTTTAATACAATCCACTCCACAACATATACAACAATGCACTTAAAGGGCCAGTAAAGTTTGTTTTTTTTTAATTAAAATGTATATGTTATATAACTTTTCCTGCTGAGTAAAACAATGTCACTCTCACTGCCAAGAGTTTTTATTCAGAAGTTACAAAAGTTCAAATAATCAGAAGTGAATTTACTGTGCATTTTACTTCCTGAAAGTTTTAACTGACAGGAAGTGACACTACAGTTTCTATCACATTCTATGGAGAACTGTAAGTCACTGACTTTCCTATCCATTACAATGTAACAGGAGAACTAATTGGAATTTGATCACTAGAGGGCTCTGCTAACATAAATAAACACAGGTTTAAACTGTAATAACTTTGAAAATATACATCTGTCAGCAGTGGGAGCACCCTTATGTTAATAAACAGGAAATGCCTTACAATATGTTTTTCATTAAAAAAGTTTACTGCTCCTTTAAAGAATCAAGTGACTTTAAGCCATTAGCAAAACCGTAGATTAGTCGATGTTCTGTGCCCTCTGCCTTTCTATCCATCCTCTGTAGTCCTGGTTCTGCTGCACCTTCAATCCATGTTAATTGTAACTGTATGGGGGAGATTCACTAAGCAGTGATAAAGTGGAGATGACTTCTCCAGTTTATCACTTCTCCAATTCCTATATTATTCTATGGAGCCTGTGAACTAAGATTACTTCAGCTTTGGAGATCTTCGTGAATAGGCTCTATAGAATAATCTAGGAACTGGAGTAGTGATATCACTGGAGAAGTCGACTGCACTTTATAACCTCTTTATCATGGCTTAGTGAATCTCCCCCAGCTGTATCAATGTGCATATTGCAGTCTCTGTTCTTAATGTGGCACTGTGACCACTTGATCTTATGGGGGCTGCTATTGAGTTAAGACTGGCTTTGTGAGCTAGGCAACAGTCACTGTAAGATCGCACTGTTTCTTACAGGAAGCTCCATCCAGTATGTATAGCACAGTTTTCTTCTGCATACTCAGGGGTTACTAGCCTCCCCTTCCCTCTTACTTTACACTCTCCCACTCTGCTCTATATTCATAAAAGCATTAACATGTCTATATAACCAGACAACAGCTGCAGTAAAAAACCTATATTAAACGTATTGTATCAATCTGTTTGCTTCATTAATATTTATAATAATGTAAAGTTTATACAGTTTTGGTCTTTTTTTTAATTAATATTCCAAGCTTGTTTTTTATTAATTAAAACTGCATGGCAGCTTAATACATGCTCCATGGTAATAAAAATTCCATATACAACATTATGACACAAAAAATCCCAATATTTTGTATTCTTCCAACAACAAAAATCCTATGCATTGATCAATAAATCAGAGAAAAGAAAAAAGAAAGGAACTGGAGCATTGTTATGTGAGAACCTAATTTAAGTACAAATATATTTAAGCAGAAGGCTGAACAACACACTGCTTTCCAGTGCATTGCTTGCCTCTGGCACTCAAAGGGTTAAGCGTATATCAGCCCCATGTTTATTTTTATATGTGGTCTTTCCTTTCTATCCTTGGGGGAGATGCACTAAGGTGGGATAAACAGGTGATAAAGTGGAGATGACTTCTCCAATTAGATCACTTCTCCAGTTCCTATGTCATTCTATGGTGCCAATGCATTAATATTTCTTCAACTTTGGCTCAATAGAATAACATAGGAACCGGAGATGTGATATCACTGGAGAAGTAATCTTCACTTAATCATCTCTTTATCACACCTTAGTGCATAAATTCCCTTGAGTGCTGTATATGCCTTCAATATTGCTGGGTGAAATAACACTTTTTTGTATTAACCCCTTGGAGGTTAGAGACCTCTCTAGCATCCAAGTGTTAATACAGAAAAGTGTATCTGGTTAAACTCTTGCAATGCCATGATTCCTATTCATTTGGAACAATTGGTGGAGACAGAAGGAAGTAGGTGTGGGAACGGATTTTAGCATGGAGCACAGAAATATTTAACCCTTTGATTCCCAGAGGGCTGAGCAATGCACCTCTTCCCAATGCCTTGCTTGCCCCTCTGGCACTCAAAAGGTTGTGTATATGACCCCATGTTCATTTTTAAATGTTGTTTCATTAACTCCGTGAATGTCACAGATGCCTTCAACTTGTTCCCCATGTCTTTCTACAGGATATTTATGTGCAAAATATACACTCTTTTTATATGAACCGTATGAGAGACTTCTCCTGGATACATCTCTAGAATCCAGAAAAGTGTAATCTTTTTGGTATTTGGTTTTAGTACTTAAGGACCAAAGGAGTGTGCATTGCAATTACTGACAATCATTGGAGCAACTGAAAGGGCAGGAATGGCTGTTCCCTCAGAACATATATAAGATTGGATTTTAAGCTGCAGAAAACAAATGGAGAAATGTTTGAGTCTAGCACATGCAGTCTGGGATTTTCAGAGCCTCCTAACATCTTATAGATTAATTTTCAAGGAATATTATAGAATAAAAATATAAATATATTGTTATTTTTAGGTCTTTTAATCTGAATAACAAAAACAAACATTGTGCATAATGATTTCCATAAATATACAATTGAAATTCAGCATTCATATTTTTATCATAGTCTTTATAGAAAAGCAGGGGCACCCTAAGTGGATGGCTGTGGCACACCAAAGTGCAACGTTACTCTGGTTGAGAATCACTGGTCTAGAATGATGTCCAGAATATTTGCGTATATGACCCCAAGCATGTTCATAGATATTGTTGTTTCTTTAACTCCACGAATGCTGCTAATATCTTAAAATTGTAAGAAACACTAATCTACAAAGTAACTATTAATGTACAAAATAACTTTTCTGCATTAACACTTTGTGTTTAGTTAGTGCAATATGGTTTGTATTTGGTTAACCTCTTAAGGACCAAAGGTGTGAGCACTGCGTTGCTTTATTGACAATCCCCTAAAACAAAGACTCCAGCAAGGGAAAGAGGGGACGTAGAGATTTAAATCTGAGTGACAGTACCCCCTAAAAAGGGATACTTGGGAGGTAGGAACGAATGTTTATACCTTTTATCCAGTCCCTGTTAAAATGAACCGAGGGCACATTACTACAGGAAACCTTATAAAAATGTTTTTTTTCCCTTTATATTATCATCCAATTGATGGTGTTACACGTATAAATGTGGTATGAAAAAAAAGTCCTACTTATGCTTAAAAAATAGTATATAATTTGCGTGGGAGTACTAAATGAGAGGAAAATATGGTTGAACAGAGGCATACTGAAAAGGCCAAAATTGCTTCTCTTCTCTAGTGTAAAAAAGTATTCAATACTAAAGGGTTAAAATTAGACCTGCCAGTGTGTCCCAAGGACTGGTAAACTTCCTGTATGCCCCCCTCCCCCTGGCACCCACTGTGACATATTTGCTAAACTGAACTGCCTGGAAGTTGTCTTAAATCTTTGGTGCCCTGTGTGGGTCAACGTGTCCTTTCTTACACCTGTGCTACATCTCCCATCATCATCAGCCAGCCAGCCAGTAATGGGAGCCATAGTCCATCAGCATCTGGAGAGTAGCAGGCCACCGACCCCTGCTCTTTGCACTGGCACCTGTAATACGTTTTGGTTAGAAAAATCTAATTCACAAACCGTTCATTCTGGGGCAACCAACTGTGTATTAGGGAACAAATTAACACTTCCGTTAAGTTAAATGCTTGTTTTATCCACTTCACTATTAGAGACACCTCCAACGCTTCGCAATGTTTTGAAGTGCACTGTAGCATTCAAGGGGTTAAAACTGTATCTAAATTAATCTGAGGTTTTTGGGTTTTTTTGTTCGCTTTGATAGCCCAGAATTGCTCCCATTTTTAACTCTGAGTGCCAGAGAGTACGCAACGCGTTGCTTAGCGTACCCATCTGGCACTCAGAGTTACAATTAATTTATATATGTATATATATATTTTAAACTTCTCCCTGGGAATCATGAGTTTGCCCCTGATTTTAAAGCGGGTAATATTTCACATCAATATGTGTATAGATGTAAAAGCATCAGCACCAGAATTGAGTGGAAAGACTGACAGAATTGCTGTTTGGCTCCTCCCTCCACACAACCATCCCCCGTCAAGAGACGTAGGTTATTGGAGGAGGAAGGCGAGAGGATTAGACCGAGACAGGATAGCTCAAAGCTAAACCAGGTCTTTCTTGTCAGATTATCTTTTCTGGAAGGTTTGGTATCCTTGCATCCGTCTGTAGATCCGTCCTGTTCCTTTCCTGCAGTGAGTATACAAATAACATTCGCCTGCGCTGTCCTGTCAACCATCTACCTTGCACCTGAACCCTCCATCCTCTCCCTGCCCTTTGACCCCCATCTTCCTCCTCTATGTGTCTAATCCCTCTCCCGTTCACTATATCTCCATCTCTCCTTGTGGTGCTGTATTGAGGCCTGCTTTTACTCCCCGTCTTTATAACACATGTCCCTCTTTCCTTAACCCTTTGGTTGCCAGATAGGTATCCAACGTTGGATACCTGTTTGGCACTCAAAGGGTTAAAGTGGTTAAGTGGCTTTCTCACACAGGAATAAGGCAAGCTTTCATGTAAGTATATGTAACCATTTCAGTGCCATGCGTGGTTGGCACTCAGAGATTAAAGACAACTGTCCTTGCACACTGTATATTTACTTATTAAGGAATATTTGTTTAGGGATACGTTGGAGCAGGTGATTTAACTCATTTAGTGCTTGCTAGTAGTCTGAAATGTGTGTATGTATGTATATATATATATATATATATATATATATATATAATATAAATATGTATAAATAAATCTGGCCACCAGTATTTGGAGTTTAACCTTTTGATTGACTGAAGTACTGTACAATACATTGCACAGCAGAACTCCCTTCTGGCTTAACTTCCTTGGAAATAATAGCTGCTTTTTTTTTTTTTACAATAGTCTTTTTTGGGTTATTACATTTTGCATTACTAACCCTTTAAGGACCAGAGAAGTATACAGCACATTGTATATACATTGCAGAAAACATCACATTTAACAGTTTTAATAAATTCCTATTTAAATCATTTGTGTAGAAGCTGCTTAAGTGAAACTTCTCTGGGCCCCATGCAGTGTGCAAATGAACAAAAAGGTATTAGATTTCCCAGTGGATAACTCTCTGGCACTCATAGGGTTAATGTTGTATTCTCTGCTAGTAGCATGTAATGGTGTAAAAAAAAAAAAAAGTATCAGGTCACTGACATGGCATGCTCTTGATTAAATGGATAGTAATGTTTCATAATAAAAGCAGCTCTAATTAATCATCATAGTATTTGGACTTTGGAGACTGTTATTTCAATTCTGTCAGACTTTGTAGTTCAAGAGTAATTCAATGACAAAGTACCCCCCTCCCGCCCCTTTTACTGATGTAACACTGCTCAGCCAGAGCAGAAGGGAGGTGCCCAGGTAGATTGCAGAGAGGGACAATCTTCAATTAACCCCTTAGTGACAGCCGCTTTCGTACGCAGCTGTCACCTTAACGCCCGCCGAACTTTTTTTTTTTTTTTTTCCAAAGAAGTCCTTAGTCTCCGAGCGGCGTGCAGCCGCACGGAGACGCGGACTTCTGTGACTTACCAGGTACGTCCTCTGTCACTAAGTGACAGTTTCTGCGGGACATACCTGGTAAGTCATCTGTCGTTAAGGGGTTAAGATAAGGGAAAAACCTGAAAAGCTTGTCAAGGGGGGCAGGGATTTAATTGTTTTCATAGGAATAAGAGTGTCCCCTTCTGTTATCTGTCTGGTCTATGGACTGCATTCCACATCTGAGAAGAGATAGCTTACACTAGGTAAAAGGGGCTGGAGGGGAAACTTTGCTTGTGAATATCTCTTAAACCATAAAGGTTTGAGAGATAAGACATATCATTCTTCATGTTTTTTTAATGCCTACAAAATAAAATAAAGTTAAAACGAAGTATTGCTATCCCTTTAAAACAATCTGCGTTAATATACCTGTACCTGTTCCATTGTTAGGGTGGGTGAGGGGGTTCAAGGGGAAGGACAGAGACCCAGCAAAATCACTTTTAGGATAGGCAAATATTGGAATGATGATTGGGATACCCTAGACGTCTGTGACCCATCTAAATAAATTATCAGATTCCCCAGTTCAATGCTGCTCCTTTTAAATCAATGGATTTTTTTGTCCTTTTGTGCAGTTGGATTGCTCCAATTTCTTTGTACAAACAACCCTTACTGTATGTAGAATATGCACCATCATCACAATTTTGGTAGTATGCCAACCAATGCTCTTTGAGGCTGCACAAACCCCCAAGGTGGGATACTGCTGCTGAGCAACGCCACATGATTACCTATGTATAGGATAGCAGCCTGGGGAGAGAACATCTTATACAAGCAAAGGTGTTCAAGGGTTTAAAAATTGTAGAAGCATTGAGAAATATGCAGTGACTGTATAGAACACATTTATGGCTTCTTCTGAATTTCAGTTCACTTGGCTTGTGTATGGGAAAATTATTCCTATAAATTTGTTTATATTAGAAACCATGAGAGGATAAGGCCCATAGGAAGCATTAGCTTGATTTAGTAGAGTGAGTGATAACTGCTTTGCTGAATTAAAAAATATTGCTAATCTCAGAAAACGGCAGACATTTTAGCCATGGCCACTTTTTTAAAAAATGCATTCACTAAAAAAGTGCACACTTTCGATAACTCATAAAAAACATGCTCAATTCAGTAGCATTTTAACTAATACATTTTCTATCAAAAGTACAATGTAAATAACTATTGCACACATTTCTTGAATTCCACCCTAAAGACTATCCATTTCCTGGCATCTAAAATGCAATACTGTAGCAAGCCAGTGCATCATTGCTATAATGACGTCCGCGCGCCTGCGCTGTCTGTCCCTTCCGGAGCAGGCCGGCTCCTAGCAACAACACCTAGACCTGACTGGGACTGACACTGCAGGCGCGTGGACGTCATTATGGCAAGATGTCTGCCATCCGTCCTGCTGTCAGCCCCAGAACAATGCACGTTTCTTTGGAATAAGGTAATAATTCTGGTGACTAGAGCTACTAAGCTGCTAGTGACCAGATGGGGATTTATTGAAGTTAAATTCTTGAAGAGGTGGTAGTTCCCCTTTAAATGAATGGGAATTTTAATTCCTCCCTATGGTGCAGTTCGGTTTTCTCAAAATTGCTCCTCACATTTTCAGAATAAGGTCCTGAGGAAATATGAGCAGTCCTGAGGCATGCAGACTGCACCAAACTGCAAAATGCTTTCAAAGGATTAAAAGCCCAAATTAATAGGAATTTTGGGAATGTTTACCCCCCATCTGAACTATTGCTTATTGCATAAAGCCCTAGGCAACAAATAAAAACGTCCAATCCTACAGATGATTTCAGGGGATAGAAGCCTAATTTACATTAAAGGTATGTTTTATTTTGGATTTGTTCTAGAATTGCTCCAATTTATCTTCCTGCATAAGGTCCTAAAGTCTCTGATGCCCAGTACCCCCCTTGGAATTCTTTGAGGTAGCCACTATGACAGTTGTCCTCACACAGGGTGCCATGGCACTTTAGTTTGCCATGGACCTACACTTTGGGTGCCCCTTCTTTTTTAGATTTTGACATTTTAATTTTGAATTTAAAATATATATTTATGGAAATTGTTATGAATATGTTTGGATTTGTTGGAAGATTAAAAAAAAAACTATATACAGTATTTATGTATTTGTATCCTTAATTACTTTTTGACAAATGGCTTATAATGGCTCTAGACTGTAAGCTCTCACAAGCAGGGCCCTCTGATCCTTCTGTTCTTCACATATGATTTACTGTTTAATATCCCTGTATGTCTGTTCCCTATTGTACAGCGCTGCAGATTAAATTGGCGATATATAAATAAAGAATAATATTAATAATAATTTATAATAATAATAAATAAAATGGTAGGAGTGCCTGAAAAATTGCAGACTGCGTGGCAGGGGTGCCTTGAGAAAAGGTTGAGAAACAGTGATGTATGCAGTGGTGTAACTAGTCAATTTTATAACTGGGAACTCATTGAGTTTGATCCTGAGACTCTGGGTTTTGCCTAAAATCTCAAGGTCACAGGGCAAATGGCCAAATTCTCAGGGTGACAGAGTACAATGTTATGTACTATATAATTTGCACCAATTAGCCGCTTGTTTTGTTTGTAAATTCTTGCCATTTCTATGGAAAAGCAGAGGGAGAATCTCTGCTTGTCTGTGTGGTCAAGCAGTAAGAGCTCAGAATTGTAGTATGGTAATGGCTGGAAAGATCTGGGTTAGAGCAAGCAGCATCACTTAGAATCTACATTCTCAGAACCTCTCTCTCTCTCTCTCTCTCTCTCTCTCTATATATATATATATATATATATATATATATATATATATATATATATATATATATATATTTTTTTTTTTTTTTTTTTTTTTAAGATTTCAGGGTTAGCTCGTTTTGACCGTTCCCAGGAATGGTCATTGCAAGGCCCTGGTACAAACATTTTTCTGGGCCAAAACATAAAAAAAATCTCCCAGGGGAATAACTAGGATTGACTGAGACCAGGGCTGATGGGCCCCGTTGGGTCCAATTACAACACGATTTTAGTTATGCCCTTGCCTGTATTTTTATAAATTAGCTGTTTAATTATATTCTACCCTATGCCAGTCTTTTGATTAGGGGGCTAACTTTCTTCATACTGGCCCTTCATAGAGCAGTTCTCACCATCTACAATAAATAAATATAGATATAAATACACCTTGATAAAGTTGTGTATATATATATATATATATATATATATATATATATATATATATATATATGGAAGGATGCACTCATGCTTACACAGGACATCAACCTCGGTGCCACATCCAAAGGCAAATGGACAGTCTTGTAGAAAATTGAATAGGCACTCTCAGGGCTTCTTGAAAAAAGTGAAAACATTTTATTTGATCAACGTTTTGATTGTATTACATAATCTTCCCCAGGATACAAACACCGTGCTGAGTTCTCTCCACAGCGGGTATTTAGTGGAGCACGCAGAACTGTGTTTGAATACTGAGGAAGATTATGTAATATAATTGAAACTGTTTTTTCACTTTCTTCAGGAAGTCCTGAGAGTGCCTATTGAATTTTCTACAAGACTATATATATCTATATATATAATATAAAATATTACTTCTCACCAGTGCTCCAAAACTGTGCACATCATATAAATGATTGCTTTCCACTTGTATGCACTTTTGTTCCAATCTCAGCCCACGTGTGTTGTTAAATTCTTAGTTTTATGTAATTCTAATCATTCTCTACATATGTACACTTCATTTCAGTCCAGTTTTATGATTGACAGTCCAGCTAGCATTCTAGAACAACAATTAGTGTTATATTTTATTATTAAAAATAAGATAAATTCCTTAAAGAGGAAAAAAAAGAGGGGCAGCCATTAGGGAAATTTCTAGCCTCTCTAAACATGAAGGATGTTTATCTGCACATTGCCATCCATCTGGATCATCAGTGCTTCCTGAGCCTTGTGTTTCAAGGCAGTCACTTCCAGTTCATTGCCCTTCTTTTTGGGCTAGTGTCCACACAGAGGGTCTTCACAAAGGTCATGTCTGCCTTGTTGTGTCATATCCATGCTCAGGGGATCTCTGACTCCCTACCTAGACAACTTTTTACTCTAGGCTCCTTCAGAGGTAATTTTGTATCTCCATTCTGGAGCAGAATGGTTGGGTACTCTATTTCAAAACATTTTCACTGGTTCCTTCCCAGGTCAGTAATTTACTTGTCATGAGATTTGATACCCTACAAGGAGGATGTTTCTCCCAGATGACAAGCTTCAGTCTTCGCCACTTTAGGTGTCTCTGGTAACATCTTGGCCATTTGCGATGGTGCGGGAGTACATGAAGGTGTTGGGTTACTTAGTCTAGATATGAAGCAGTTCCATTTGTTTAATTCCACACACAGGAATTGCAAGCGAACATTCTTGGGAATTGGTCCAGGCATCAGTCTCATCTGTCTGGTGTCATGTCTTTTTCCATTTGGATGGAGGACCTTTGCTGGTGGCTTTGGCAGTCCAGTCTGACACTGAGAAGTCCATTTGTCATTTCCAACTGGGTCATGGTCAGCATGGATGCCATCCTGCTGGGCGGGGGTGTTAATCTGGGCCCCCTGATCGCCCAGGGCCTTTGGACCAGGGAAAGGAGTCTTTCATCAATGTCCTAGTCTGCAGGCAATTTGCCTTGTGCTGCATCATTGGTCTCAACCCATTAAAGGGGTCCCCAGTGCTGAGTCACTCAGACAACGTGACAGAGGTGGCTTACATCAGTGCTTGACAAATTTGGTATGACGTTAGGAGCCAGCACAAAAACATAGGAGCCAGAATCACCATCACAGCACTGATCTTCCCCTCAGCTCCTAGGGCACTTTAGTGTGTGTATTCCCGTGCTGTCATTTTAACCCCTACCACAAAGTAAGCATGTTTTGCAGGAATACTCAGCCTGTTGCTGTCCAGCTGCTTTTGGGCTACATCTAAAATTGCCTTGAGTATTACAGTAGTTGTAATCAGCAGCTAGAGAGCCGTAGGTATAGATGGACAGAAACAGTTGCAGGATTGCACCTGGGAGGTCCAGGCTAACAACAGAAGGTACAGAGATGTACCAAAGAGACACGGTGTGTATGTGGGGGTGGGGGAGAAGCACATGGTGTAACAGATAACTTCAGGGGCCCAGGACACCATAAAATAGGAACATAAGAGAAAACAGACAAAGAGGGGCATGCAGAGAAAAAGTGGGGCACAAGTTATATCCGGCCCAGATTTACAGCTTAGGAACCCCTAGGCACGGGAACCCTGGGTGCTCCTAGCCCCACCCATGGGTGCACACGTTAAAGGTGGTTAGGGGATGGAATTCTGGAAGGGAAGTAAGAAGAGGAGGGATGGGATGAAGAGTAAGAATTAGAGAGAAATGGAAAGGAAGAAACTAGAAATAAACGGGATGCATCAGGCTGGTGAATAAAGTAGTGGGGAAATAATCAATGGCTTAAAACAGAAGCAATGCAGCAGCTGGAAAGATGAGGAAAACCCTCCTCTCCCACCCTTACTTCACATTATATTTGTAGTGTAGGCACAGCCCTGTCATTGCACTATGCTACCCAACTCACACAACTATAAAAATTTGCTTACCCAAGGCTTCAGCCCCATTATTAACACATGAAGCAGCAGTACTGTAGTTGTTCATTGAAACCTCAGTTGCAGAGCTTAACCATTTACGTTCCAGATGGTATGCAACGTGTACCCCTCTGGCACTCAAAGGGTTAAGGTGTTAACAACTGCCCCATATAGGTCATAACTTATATCAGTGCACACATAAGAACTGCATCTTTAAATCGTGCTTTGTCAGCTCAGAAATACACAAAGTTTAAAGATGGAGCTCCTATGTGCTTACTGGCATAACTGATGACTTGTACTGCATGGTCAGGCATCTGCTAACAAATTAATCTCTGCATTTTAGGATTCAGTTAACAGTAACATGCAGGACAAGGTCATAATTTGTCAGTATGCACATAAGATGGGAGATGCACTGAGGTGTGATAAAGCGGATATGACTTCTCCAATTAAATCTCTTCTCTGATTCCTATGTTATTCTATGGAGCCAATGCACTAAGATTTCTCTAACTTTGGCGATCTTATGCATAGGCGCTATAGAATAACACAGGAACTGGAGAAGTGATCTTAGTGGAGAAGTCATCTCCACTTTATCACGCCTTACTGAATAACCCCTAAGAGCTCCATCTTTAAACCTTGTGCACTCCTAAGCTGACAGTAATCGTGTTTTAAAGATACAGTTCTTATTTGTGCATTCCTTCTTCAAGTTTTAAAAGAGGGATTGGAGACTTAAGGAGGCAAATTATATAAACTGGGAGCAAACTTGGCACAGTTTACCTAAGATCTTCATGTGGTGGTAGGTTTGTAGAGGCAGAGTTCTGAAGGTATGGCAGGGGAAAGTACAGCACAAATCACACTGTCCTTTTTGCTTCTTACGTTGCATCAGAGGCAGTGAAAGCAGTAGCAGATCAATTAAAGGAGGAGGTGGGACACAATTTCTTGCTAATCTCAGTGATGTGTGGCTGCCAGCCAGTCTCCTATTACCTGCAGAGTGAGGGGCAGGCCAAGCAGATGGCTTCTCAAAGTGCCAGATGTTCCTCTAATTAAAGGGGAACTATTACCCCTATACAACTTTGGCTAGAAACTAACTTTGTAGAGCGGCTAGCTGGAATAGTATTGTAATTTTTTTTAAATAAATTGTTGTTTTGCCGAAATTAAGCTTTTAAACCTGATCCTGTGCAGTGGTGTATTTAGGTTTTGTGCTGCCTTAGGCCTGACTAAACTCACGCACCTACTAATCTTCATTGCCCCACCCCTTCCTGTCTGGGTCACACCTCTTCTTGTTTAGGATCCACCCCTTCCTCTGTAAACCCCACCCTTCCTCTTTAGGCTCCACCTTTTCCTCATTGAGCTTCATCTCTTCCTCTCTGTAAGCGTGGGTACAGAGGTATGCTGCATAAATATAACTACTGGGCAATTAAAGCACATTTTATTAAAATATTCTATTTAGTAGAAAATGAAATGTGAATACAAATGCCCTGAACTACATTTGCAATGTAATGTGCTCCTTTCCCTGTGTTACTATAAGGAAATAAGTATATTACATTGAAGTGTACACCTTTCTTTTTAGTCCTTTTCCTCCTTTTTTTTCCGAAGCCCATTTTTTCCCTTACCTGCTCTCTTGTGCTGCAGTAGTTTGAGAAGCATTGGAGCTGCTGTGTAACTAACATGGGATCACGCACATCACCTTACCTGACCCCACTTGAGGGCTCCAGAGTTGGATACCCTTCTGAGCTCCTGTTAATTAAGGGTCTGTGTAGGCCATGCATGCAGGTAGAATTACACATATTTGGTATTGGTGTACTCAGTGGATTCAGAGACTTTAAAAATAATTGAAGCTTTCACAACCAGCAAAAATGTTTAGATAGTGTATGATATTAGCAAATTCAGCACCATGAAAAAGCTGACTTTTGTTCTGAAGCACAGTATATGGTTTTCCATATATAACTAGAATTATTCCTAAACAGATGGATACCAAATATAATGAAAAGTGCCTCCTGGGTACAAAAGTGTCCCCATGCTTCTGGCACACAAAGGGTTAAATTACAATCAAAATTAAGCTACACTAGTGATACCACAAAGCTTTAAATCAAAATGTACTAGAAAAGTAATACCACAGAGGTTACAGCTGAAATTGTGTTATACTAGTGATACTGCAAAGCTTCCAACTCAAATAAGGTTAAACTAGTGATACCACAGATATTACAGTTCAAATGGGCTAAACTAGTGATACCACAGAACTTACAGTTCAAATTGCGTTAAACTAATTATACAACAGAGCTTGCAGTTTAAATGAGGCTAAACTAGTGTTCACAGTGCTTGTAGTTCAGATAGGTTAAACTAGTGATACCACAGAGCTTACAGTTCAGATGGGTTAAACTAGTGATACCACAGAGCTTACAGTTCAGATGGGTTAAACTAGTGATACCACAGAGCTTACAGTTCAGATGGGTTAAACTAGTGATACCACAAAGCTTACAGTTGAAATGGGGCTAAACTAGTGATACATTTTAACATAGTTGACAAGCTTACTGTTTAACTGGGGCTAAACCAGTGATACCAGAGAGTTTACAGGACAAATGGGCTTAAAGGGATAGTAATTTTTCATAATAAAAACAGCTCTAATTAATCATCTTAGTATTTGGACTTTGGAGAGTGTTATTTCAATTCTGTCAGACTTGTAGTTCAAGAGTAATTCAATAACAAAGTGTCCCCCTCCCGCCCCTTTTACTGATGTAACCCTGCTCAGCCAGATCAGAAGGGAGGTGCCCAGGTAGATTGCAGAGAGGGACAATCTTCAATTAAGATAAGGGAAAAACCTGAAAAACTTGTCAAGGGGGGCAGGGATTTCATTGTTTTCATAGGAATAAGAGTGTCCCCTTCTGTTATCTGTCTGGTCTATGGACTGCATTCCACATCTGAGAAGAGATAGCTTACACTAGGTAAAAGGGACAGGAGGGGGGGGACTTTGCTTGTGAATATCTCTTAAACCATAAAGGTTTGAGAGATAAGACATATCATTCTTTATGTTTTTTAATGCCTACAAAATAAAATAAAGTTAAAATGAAGTATTACTATCCCTTAAACAAATGATACCACAGTGCTTACAGTTCAAATGGGGCTAAACTAGTGATACCACAGAGCTTACAGTTCAAATGAGGCTAAACTAGTGATACCACAGAGCGTACAGTTCAAATGGGGCTAAACTAGTGATACCTCAGCACTTACAGTTCAGATTGGGCTAAAATAGTGATGCTACAGAGCTTATAGTTCAAATGGGGCTAAACTAGTGATACCAAGAGAGCTTACAGTTCAAATTGTGCTACATAAATGATGCCATATAACTATAAAACTTGAGTGCCAACTTCCATGGAGTTTGAAGTGGATTGCAAACCAATGCATAATTTTGGCACATGTCTCAGTTTGGCAGTTCTAGAGTTAATAATGTGACATGTGTCATGTTTTTAAACCTAGGACTGCCAGAGAGGTGCCAAATGTCATACTATTGCAAGCCTCTGATGAAGTAGCATTATTGTTACGAAACGCGTCAGGCGTATGTATATATTTTTTGATATTTGTTGCCTGGCATTGTATGTCCATTTGGATGTTATATTATTTTAGTCTATTTTATTTATTTTTTTAATAAATATAGTGAATATTTATTATAGTATTCCGATTGAGCCTCTGGTATAATATTCCTCCTGATGATATAGGGTTAATACAGAATAAATAGGTACTGCCAAGGATATACTGGGCAATATTTAGCCCTGTCTTAGAGTGGCAGTTTCCACATATACTGTTAATCCCTGTCGGAGTGAAAAAGAAAAAAGAATATAGAGCAGACCGAGGAACAATTGCACCACACTGGGGTGAAAGCCAGTATATGTGTTTATACTAAGAGGCAGGTCACCGCCTCTGGAGAATGTGAGTAACACTTTAATTACCGTGGTGTTGGTGAAGGATCCCTTTCAAGTCTCTACTACACTTAGAGGATCTCCTGTGCGGCTTTTGAGTTTTCTTTTTGCTTTAGTTTTTTTGTGGGTACCAAACCCATAGGAGGCGTGCAGCAGTGACCCCAGGAACTGTATTGGGACTGACGGTGATCAGTATTCTGGAGAAGAGGATTCGGATAATGTGATATAGTTTTTTTTATATTGTGTATTGTGTTATTGTGTATCTAAAGTATTTCTTGTTGGCAGACCTGGTTGTTTCCTTTACTTAACGGCTTGTTGTGATTTGTTGTGTGTTTGTATGTTTTCTAATCCTTTATGCTATAGAGGCGCATCCAATTGGAATT
This sequence comes from Rhinophrynus dorsalis, assembly GCA_037306005.1. NCBI lineage: Eukaryota > Metazoa > Chordata > Amphibia > Anura > Rhinophrynidae > Rhinophrynus > Rhinophrynus dorsalis. The sequence continues at coordinate 166,914,944 of CM074718.1, forward strand.
AGTGGGTTTCCCCAACTATTTGTTGGAGACAGTCACTTTTTTCATTTTGTTTTTGCCAAATGTCATACCATGCCCCTTTTTCTTAACATTATGGTTGGTGGAGGCACCAGCAGTTAGTTCAACCTAACAAGTTAAGTGAAACAAAACTAGAGAACCATATTGGAATGGTGCTCAGTTCCTTAATGAAAAATACCATAAATAATAATGTAAAGACAAATAAAAATGAAAAGGTCAAAGCTGCAATCCTAAAGAAGTCAGGTGTATGTAAATGTCTAAAAAAAGAACTGTAAGAAAAGAAAGAAGGTTAGCACTACTATTAGAAAAATATTGAATGAATAAGTTAAATCATAAAACATAGATAACATACATATACCAATACATTACATGCATAAAGATAAACTACCTCTGATACCTATTAGATAAAGTGTGTCTATAAAAATTGCTGAAGTGCACCCAACTGAAAGTATGTAAAGCTCATGAATGATAATGTTAATCATATGAACCACAGACAATATTTATACTGGAATACCTCTCCCGTTAATAAAGATGTTCACACGACTCCGGACGAAAGTGGACACAAAGCAGGCAAAGGGTTAACCCTTATAAGATCTCATGTCCTCTCCCATTCATGTATGCCTCCAAACATAGCTCCTGACAAGTTTCCATTAACCTTTTGTCCGCATTTCATCCACTTACTTCTGGAGTCGTGTGAACGCGTGTAATTCGTATGTTTTTGTATGTTATGATTTCACTTATTTATTAAATATTTTTCTAATAATAGCGCTCTCCTTTGTTTTTTGACTGTCCAGATCCTAACTAGTTAAATACCTGGTTGGGTGACGACCAAAATCTTACTCAGCTACCTCCTTCTCTCAGGCAGCATCTTGAATTGGCCCTGCTAAGAAAGCATTGCTCGCCGCAGTCTTCACTGGGTCTGGATCCGACTCTGCCGCTCATTGGGGGACCACGTCCACGAGGTAAAATATCTGTTCCTCTGACCTCGCTCTGCGGCGCTTCCACACCTAACCTGGCTGCTGCTGACAGGCTGAGGTGAAGGCTTGAACTACACATTTGACACAAGCCTTCATTGTCCGTAAGCCAGCCCGACCAAATTGTGGGCAGTTACAGAGTCTGCAATCAGGGCTTCTGCACCTTCTAGCGACACACCACTGGGCGGCTTTTTATGCCGCCCCCTCTACAGTGACACCCTAGGCCTTCCTTCCGTACAGACTGCAGGTATTCCTCTGCTCCCCGCCCTCCAGCCTCCACAGATGACGGAGGATTTCTGCATGTAAGCTGAAGCGCTTTCATTGGCCAGAGCACTTACAAGAGATGCTGAATCCAGACGCTATGTTAGAGGGGAGCAGAGGAGGGGTGACAGACTGCGGTGCAGAGCTGTACCTGCAGTCTGTCCTCAAGGAAGGCACATGATCATGTTTAAACGTTTAATTTTGGCAAAACAATGGTTTTTAAAGAAAATGACAATACTATTCCAGCTAGTCACTCTATAAAGTTAGTTTTTAGCCAAAGTTGTAAAACGGTGAAATTTACACCTTAAAATAGTATTTCCCCTTATCATCTAATTACATATCTGACTCCACCAGGCCCACCTTTGTGGCAGGTCTGTATGGACCTGCTTGCTATGCGTTAAGCCAGAGTCTAGGTGCCAGCTTACATTAGCTGCCAAGGAGGGACGAGAAGTGAAATAGTCTGAGCTGAGGGATCCCTTGTGGGCCGAGGCCCACGTACTGGCCCTATGCTCAATTCACATATTAGAGGCAGAAAATATAGTGGTAGACTTTTGCAGTCAGGAGCACCTGGATCCTGTAACTTGAAAGCTCAATCAGAGCGTGTTCAACTTGATCATCTGCCACTGGCGCCTCCTGAAACTGCATCTTGTCTGAACTGCAAAGTTCTTCAGCTCTGCACTAGGTCCTGGGAACCTTTTGGTTCTCTTGGTGGATGCAACAACCATCTCATGGAATGTTCCTCTGGTGAATGTGTTTCCTCCAACACCAGATGTCTTTCTTAACCCCTTGTGTACTACAGAGGTCTCAGTACACGCAGTGTACTGGAAACCTAAAGCCCCCAAGGGTTTAATCAGATCTTTTAGCCAGGTTGCATTGGGGTCAAGCGAGGGCCTGGAAAGGTATGCCATTTGTGCAGTTCATGATGTGACAAATCAGCTAATTGAAATGCCACATTTAGAGTGTATTTTAACTCCTTGTTGTGGGACTTTTTATTTACCGTTTGAATGCCATAGGGGTGAGCATTGCATTGTTCTGAAATGTGTTGCTTACCCCACTCGCACTCAAAGGGCTAAAGGGGGGATAACCATAGCTGCAACCGCGTATAAAGCCACAGGGAAATTCAAACTTCTCCAGCTTCTTTTTGGCGATGTTTGGACTGAGAACTCTAACAGCATAGGCAGCTATCAGAGCTTAGTTCTTGTGGAGATGTGACACCTTAACATATAAACATACCCACGTGAATATGGCAAAGACTCATTAAGCTGCATTTCAATATGCAATGAGCCATTGTCAAAGTAGTAACTGCAAAATCATAAACCTGTCAAAGGCATTTTGGATTAATTGCGATATCTGCGTAATTTTGGCTTATTCATAGGGATATGATGGCGAAAATATCTTAGTGCATACCACCAGTATGTCATCTACACAATATCGACAAACTGGCCCCTTACCCCAAACCAAGTGCATCTCCCCCAGGACAGTTATTGTTTGTGATTAATTGTGTATTAGTACCCACTTCTCTTGTATTCAGAAACAGCATCTCATCTCAGCCCATTAACAGATAATCCTGGACAGCCAATAGGAACACTGCAAAAGGCAGGAATGTCTGCTCACTCAGAGCATATTTAAGACTACATTTTCAGCCTCAGAAAACATAGAAATATTTTACAGATACTAGCAGGAAGCAAGGTTATTTAAGTGTATATAACCCCAGTTCGTTTTAGGTATGAGTGTTCCTTTAACCCCTTCATAATACATTGGAGACCTCCCTAACATTTAATGAGTTAAAGCCTATTTTACATCAATGGAGGGTGAGAGATTTGTCTTCTTCGGTGCAGAATGTGTACCCCAGAATTGTACCAGGCTGCTTTTATATGTTAACCTCATGGTCCAAATATATAAAAGCAAAGTGAAACAATACTGGAGCTCACCAAGTTATCCCGTGGGGACAAATAAACATTCACATGGGGCTTTTAACCCACTGAAAGCTAGTTGTCCCTAGCATTCAGGGAGACCAAAATGCAACTTGAAATCAATACAAAATTGAGGAAATGTTAACGTGGCATTTTGTGTCCCCCAGAATTGCACCAGTGCACTTTTGTACATAAGTGTTTATTATGCACATCACAGATATTTGAAAGCAAGACATTGGCTACCCCTCTGGCACTCAAAGGGTTAAATGAGTAGAATTTTTTTTTTAAACCCTTTGAGTGCCAGAGGGGTACGGAATGCATTGCAAAGCAATGCATTGCGTACCCGTCTGGCACTCAATGGGTTAAAATATTTATTTCTCCCCTATGGTGTAGTTGCTTTGCCCCAGAATTGCTCCATGTTTCTTTTTGAATATTGCTCTTTGCATGTTGTTGACTTCCGTGGATCCCAAACAGTTAATTGTAGTTGTTTGCTGTTCTTAGACATACTACTGTTTGTAATAACCCCCGTGACTATAATATAAGACATTATGTAAAAGACAGGTCAGAGGATGGTGAGGAGCTATTGAAGTCTTCTACTGCACTCTAACAGCACAGCAATAATATATTCTCTAGAGTCCTTCTTTTCCATCTAGAGAGGGAGAACATTTGAGACCAACATTAATTAGCCATGTATAAACTGTGGATGCTGATGGCAGTAGTAGTGAGCTTTAATTATAGCAACAATAATAAGCAGAGACACATGCAACAAACTCCTAAAATGTCCCGCTTTCCCCCTGGGATCAGACACTGCATTATCCATGCTGCTGTTTCATGAGGACACCTGAACGCAACACGGCCTCACGGATGAACTGTTAGGGCCATATACAGTAGGATAAAGGGGAGCAATTCTGGGGAAATCACACCATTATAGGGGGCAAACAAGAATTCTCATTATTCCTATTGATTTAACTTGGGTTTTTAACCCTGTGTCTCAGAGAGAGGTCTCTCAAAAACCTCTTTAGCATTCAAGGAGTTAAAGATCTATTTAAATCAATGATACTTTTTATTTATCCTCTATGTTGCAGTTGGCATACTCCAGATTCGCTCCTCGTTTGCTTATTTACCCCAACACATAAGACATTAAGTCTGTAAGTAGTTTGCAGCCAGACACAAGTGCAGCAGACAGACAGAAGTGTGTAGTTTCAAAAACTGCAGTACTTAAGTCAAGCTTGAGGTAAGCTCAGGCTATTACTATTACTTCACTCTTACTTCTCTCTTCTTTTCTATTGTAGACAAAAAACTTAAAAAAAAAAAAAAATAAAAATAAAAAAAAATCTTACTATCATTCATTAATACTGCTTATGTTGTAGTACTTGGAATTGTGTTGCATTTAGTATTTAGTTTGAATTGTGTGTTTATTTACTTTGGTTAATTTGGATCATTAGTGCTTAAGTTTGTATTTGGCTTGTTTTGGTTTCTGCATAGTGTGCATAGGTGTCTATTTGGGTGTAGCTGGTAACTGGTTTCATTAGATTAGCATAAGAAAAGGCTTGGCTCGCTTCGTTAGCGTATCAACTGCAGTAGGTGTATTTATAGGAGGTTTCAACTCTGTGAGTTTACTCTGTAAGTAGTTTGCAGCCAGACACAAGTGCAGCAGACAGACAGAAGTGTGTAGTTTCAAAAACTGCAGTAGTTTGAAAACGGCAGGAGTTTGGTGAAGGCACTGGTTTTGTCAGTTTGGTGAGTAACTGCTTTAATTCTAAGATGTCTGGTTTGGTGCAGTGTAACACTTGTCTGGCTGTTGTGTTCCGCAGTACTCTCTGGAGTTTGGGGTGTTGTCCAGTATGTTTGCATCTGTCCACATTGTATGGTGAAATTTCCAGGCTGCAGTCTTTGGTGTGTTATCTGCAATCAAAAGAAGTGAATCTTTCCCAGCTAGAGTGTGAAGTCAAGCAACCATGTAATCCACCACCGCAGCCCCAACGGCCCATGAAGAGAAGGGCTGTGTGGAAGACAGTTGGTTCCGGGAGGTTGAGAGTTGTGGAGCAGAAGCACAACACTGTTGGTATTTCGGTGTGTAATCCCTTTGGTGTCCTGTCTGAATTGGAAAGTGAGATTTCAGAAGATAAAAGCACAGATACTCAGGTACGGGATGTTGTGAGTCCCAAAGGAGAGAATTGTAACAAGCAGTCAGGAGCAGAAAATGGACTTAAAAAGAAGAGAAAGCATCTCCTTGTTGGTGACTCGATTGTTAGAGGTGTTGCTTTAGGGCAGAATGAGGATGGACTGAAGGAGGTGAGATGTCTTCCTGGTGCTACTGCAAGCAGGGATAAAAGACGCATCTCAAATATTGTCAAGGCTGCAACAAAGGAGACTGAAGTTGATCTGATCATTCATCTCGGTACAAACGATTTGTCCCAGAAAAGTGTTGAAGAGGTGAAAATGGAATTTCAAAGTCTCAGCCTGGAGCTGAGCAGAATGACAGACTCTATCACTTTTTCAGAGATTTTGCCAGTCCGCTCTGAAAATAGTAAGAGACTTCGTATCCTGGAGTTCAATGGTTGGCTAAGACAGTGGTGTAAAGAAGAAGGTTTTGGATTTGTCAGTCACAGTGTTAGAAGGTGGAGTTGTAAAGAAATGTTCAAGAGAGATGGTCTGCACCCGTCACACAGAGGAACTGAGGTACTTGGAGAAGAGTTCAGGTGTTTCTTGGAGAGGCATTTAAACTAGATGGAGGGGGCAGGAATTTCATTGAGAAGATTGATTTCTGTCCCCGAACAGTTTTGGTGAACCAGGGTTCTGAGTTTGTTAGTGTGATAGATACAGATGTTGGTGCACAGGAAGTTGCTGGTGCTTTACATACAGATGTTGGTGAGGTAGATGATGGTGCGGTAGATAGAGTTGTTGTTGGTGATAAATGTAATGTTCTTCGTGTAATGTGTACTAATGCTCGCAGCTTAGGCAACAAGCTCAGCGAGCTAATATCAATAGTTTGTAGAGATGACTTGGACTTGATTGTAATAACAGAGACATGGTTCAGGGACTGTAATGACTGGGAAATAGCCATTCCGGGATACACGTTGTATAGGAAAGATAGGGCTGAGAGAAGAGGGGGTGGGGTAGCCATTTATGTTAAAGATAGCATAAAATCCACAGTGATCCAGAATTCATGTAAAGAGTTGGAGACTCTCTGGATCTGTCTGCAGAATAAAAAGGGATCAGTTACAAGAATAGGTGCAGTCTACAGGCCTCCGGGGCAATCTGAAGAGCAAGACAACATGCTAGTGGACGAGATTACCCAAATGGCAGTAAAGGGAGATATAGTAGTTATGGGAGACTTCAACATGCCTGATGTTGATTGGAATATCCCTTGTGCGTCCACATGTAGAAGTAGGAGCATCGTAGAAGCCCTGACGGGGATGTCCCTAAAACAGCTGGTGAAGGCGCCAACTAGAGGGGACAATATCCTAGACTTAGTATTCACAAATGAAGACCTGGTATCTGAGGTGAAGGTGGGAGAAAATCTAGGTTCCAGTGACCACCAATGTTTGTGGTTCGGAATCCAGACTGACTACGAGAAATCCCATTCTGCAACCAAAGTATTGGACTTTAGGAAGACGAAGTTTGAGGATATGGGAGAATATGTAAAGAAAGAATTAAAAGGGTGGGATAAAACACCGAGAGTGAGTACTCAGTGGAAGACACTCAAAGAAGTCCTCTTAAAGGCAACAAGATTACATGTTAGACAAATTAGCAAGAGGAAAAGAAAGAGAAATCCACTATGGTTTACTAGAGAGGTAAGAGCTATAGTGAAAGATAAAAAGTCTGCCTATAAGAGATATAAAGAGACTGGAAGTGAAGCGGACAGAGAAGGGTATAAAACTATACAGAAGAAGACTAAACAGATGATAAATGCTGCTAAAGCCTCAAAAGAGGAAGAAATGGCCAAATCTGTTAAGAAGGGGAATAAAACCTTCTTCAGATATATCAGTGACAGGAAGAAGAAAAACTGCGGGATTACAAAAATTAACAACGGAAAAAATCAGTATATAGAAGAGGAAAAGGCGGTCGCTGACCATCTGAATAACTACTTCTGCTCAGTTTTTTCAGACGGCGGCCCTCATAATCAGAAAATGGCTGAACACAGCATTGCCTCTAGTTGTATAATTTTAGCCCCAGTGTTTTCAGAGGCCGATGTTCTAGAGGAACTTGTCCGGCTAAAGTCAAATAAAGCGATGGGTCCGGATGGAATCCACCCTAGAGTTCTTAAAGAACTCCGATCTGTCATAGTTGGCCCCCTGACTAATCTGTATAACCAGTCCCTTCTTACGGGAGAAGTTCCTGATGATTGGAGAATGGCCAATGTTGTACCCATTCACAAGAAGGGTAGTAAAGAAGAAGCTAGTAACTACAGGCCAGTCAGCCTGACATCTGTAGTGGTAAAAATGATGGAGACTCTTCTAAAGAAGAAGATAATTGACCATCTAACAAAAAACAACCTGATGGACCCAAACCAGCATGGCTTCACTGAGGGCCGATCCTGTCAGACTAATCTCATTGATTTCTTTGACTATGTAACTAAAGTGCTGGATGAAGGTGGTGCTGTGGATATCGCCTACCTGGATTTCAGTAAAGCTTTCGATACAGTTCCCCATAAAGAGCTGATAGATAAATTATCAAGAATTGGACTTAACCCCTGGATAGTTCAGTGGATCTGCAGTTGGCTGAAGGACAGAAACCAGAGGGTTGTTGTTAATGGAGTGTATTCTGAGCAGAGACTGGTTACAAGTGGAGTGCCACAAGGATCTGTTCTGGGCCCTGTTCTGTTCAACATATTTGTAAGTGACATAAGGGAAGGCTTGGCAGGGAAGGTTTGCTTGTTTGCTGATGACACAAAAGTGTGTAATAGGGTTGATGTTCCAGGAGGTGTCTGTAATATGGAGAATGATTTGGCACTATTAGAAAAGTGGTCAAAACAATGGAAACTTCAGTTCAATGTTTCCAAATGTAAAATAATGCACTTGGGGAAAAGAAACCCTCAATCTGACTATCGTATTGGCAGTTCTGTGGTAGCAAAGACTTCAGAAGAGAAGGATTTGGGGGTGGTCATCTCTGACAGCCTCAAGATGAGTAACCAATGCAACCAGGCGGTGGGGAAAGCAAATCGTATGCTTGGCTGCATAGCTAGAGGTATAACAAGCAGGAAGAGGGAGATTGTGATCCCTCTGTATAGAGCTCTAGTGAGACCACATCTGGAATACTGTGTACAGTTCTGGAGGCCTCATCTGCAAAAGGATATAACTAAAATTGAGCGGGTTCAAAGAAGAGCTACAAAAATGGTGGAAGGTCTAAAGCATAGAACTTATCAAGAACGACTCAGAGATCTAAATATGTATAGTCTGGAGGAAAGAAGAGAAAGGGGGGACATGATTGAAACCTTTAAATATGTTAAAGGACTGAACAAGGTTCAGGAGGGAAGTGTGATTAATAAGAATCTGAATACAAGAACAAGGGGGCACAATCTGAGGCTAGTTGGAGGAAAAATCAAGAAAAACATTAGAAAATATTATTTCACTGAAAGAGTAGTAGAAACTTGGAACAAACTTCCAGCAGAGGTGGTTGATAAATCCACAGTAACACAGTTTAAACATGCCTGGGATAAACATGTATCTATCCTAAGATAACAATAAAGGAATACTAAAGGGCAGACTAGATGGACCAGGTGGTCTTTTTCTGCCGTCAATCTTCTATGTTTCTATGTTTCTATTATTCAGGAATATAAGGAGAAACTATGGGGGCAAATGAACAGCATCATAGAGGACAAGTGAAAATCCCCACAGATTTAAATGGGGCTTCTAACCCCTTGAATTCAAGAGTGGTCTCCAACATGTTTTTTCAGAATGTGTTAGCAATATCAGTTGAAAGGGTTAAAATCCAACAATGAGAAGCTGTAGAATTTTCATTTCTTCACATGGTGCAGATTGTTTGCCCCAGAATTGTCCCTCTTTAGCTTCCTGTATAAGGCCTTATGGGTTGTGTTCAGTAGGCTAAAGAGGTGTTCTTTTCCTTAGCAAAGCAACTGCACCATAGGGAACGAACACAACCAGAGGTGTGCAACATATTGTTACCAATGCTTTGTGCATTCCTCTCATCCATAACCCCTTCACTGAATACAATACAATGATTTTTTTATCATTTCAACTTTTAAGCAGTTACAAGGATATAGTACAGAAATACACAATTTCCTGATGTGTATACTGTTTTAATTGAATAGACACATTTGCCAGTTTGTGAGCAGAATGAATGTCTACTCTGATGTCTTAGCATAACATACGGTCATTCATTCATAAATACCAGAATGGTGTCATTAGGGACCTCCATCTCACTCTCCAGTTGCCTCTGAACAGAATGACCTTGATTCCTCTCCTCCTCTCCCTCTGTGATTTCATCACTCTGTTTGATAAGTCAGACACACTACAATGGGGGTGTTGGATGAGAGTAGCACTGGGATTTCAGATGTCAGCCCCCTTTATTACAAACGCAATGAACCAATGTCCTGTAAGTGCAAGAAGGATGAGACGCAATACCAACAAAACCATTCTGCTCTCACCAGCTCCCATGCAGACCTCCACTTAACTCATTCACATTCCTCCACTGACCCCCACACACATGTATATATACAAAGATCCACTAAACCCTCCCATTCTTCTATACATACCCCTAAACACCCAAACACTCCCTTCCATACAGTTCCCCATGTAAGCATGCACCCACTCGTACACACACACACGCACACCTCTCCATTCAACTCCCCCAGTGCATATGCACACACGCCTCCATTCAACCCCACCCCCCAGTAAACACATACATTCATCTCCATGCAGTACTCCCACCAGCACATACACCTCCATTCAAGCCTCCAGTGCATGTGGACACCCCCCCAGCCCATTCAACCCCCTCAACACCTCCATGCAGCCTCCCCCCTCCAGAACACACACCTCCATTCAGCCCCCCCCCCCCAGTTCATGTATGCACACAAAACACACACATCCATTCAACTGCCCCCAACAAACACACACATTTACCTCCATGCAGTTTCCCACCAACATACAGGCACACCTCCATTCACTCCCCCTCAAGTGCATGCACACACCCATTCAATCCCCCTCAACAAACACATTCACACTCTTGCAGCCCCCATCAAAACACTCACACATACATGTCTGTTTGTTAATATTTAATACATTATACACAATCGACGCAGAACTATGTTTTGGTATTCATTGCCGTGTAAGTGCCAAGCAAGATGATCAGTCAAAATTACATTCACATTTAAAATATGTCTCCCTACAAAATGGAGCTCACATTTACCACTTGTTATTTCACTGATCGTTTTTGTGAGTTTTTCTCTAATCTTTTTTGACTGTTATGTCTCAACACCAATCCAGAAGGTACACCAACAGGTCAAGTTTTAGAGAGATACCTGCTTGATCACAGATGAGTAATTGGTGTCAATGTGATTGATCTCCTTATGCTTGATTATGGGGATCCTTAAAATCAGACATGTTGGTATCCCGAAGGACTAAAGCTGAGAATCACTTGTATGGAAGATCAACAAGAGGGGAAAAAAATGCTGTTCTCACCCTTTACCAGATTAACCTCTTGGTTATATAGTTCTGTGAGACAGTTTCAGTAAGGTTTTACATAAGTTATATGTTTGGATATTCCACCTTAATCCCTTGAGGACCAGAGCAATGGTGCATAACACATTTCTCTGCAATATGTTGCACATTTTTCCGGTCCTCGATTGGCTAATTACGTTTGTCGGTAAAATTTCAGGGAGTTCTGGCTTGAGATATCCTTTTAGTGCTACACTACACAGTAATGTGTGCACCCATTGACCTGCTTCAATGTTACTGCCCAGAGCCAAAGGGATCACTTTTAAAAAGTCGCAAATAAAATATTGCGCTGCTAGTAGCCGCATTAACCATGTTGCCATAAGAATCTTGCCCTGCATAAAAGCGCAAGGTTCTCATGTCACCACTTTAAACGTAGATACCTTCAATCTTGCACAGCTCTGCAAGGCTCTCTCTCCCCGCTCTGCCTGTCATTCTGGGCTGCCTCTCTCTCACTCCCCCCCCCCCACTCTGTGGTTTAGTTGTCTTTTCAGCGCCTACAGGACCCCGCTTCAGATCTCTATAGAGCTCCCGTACTACCCTAAATTGTTGTCTGTGGATTGTCTGTAGAACACCACGGAGCAGGAGAGAGAGAGAGACAGCCAGAGAGGGGAGAGAGAGCCGGTGCAGCACTGTGCAAGGGGGTTGGGGGGCCGTCAGAAGGGTCTTGATGTCTCCCCCAGGGTGGTCTGAATTATTAAACTTTTTCAGGTTAGTACATTGCATTTGTCTTTTTTTTTTTCTTTTTTTCTCTCTCAATGCTTAACATTCGTTTTGAGGAGCGCTGTGCAAGAATGAAGGCAGCAATGTTTAAAGACATAAGAACCTGCTGCTTTTATGCAGGGCGAGATTCTCATGTCGCCATTTTGAACAAGGCAACATGGTTAATGCGGCTACTAGCCGTGCAATATTTTATTTGCAACTTTTTAAAAGGATGCCGTGCCGAAGTGCCTATGGTCATTTTCTTAAACTTTTGTAGTTGTTCTATAGCCAGGGCCAGATTTATAATAAGGCAGAGGGTCGCCTATCATTGGGATCATTTTTTTTTTTAATTAGCCTCACCACGCAGTGGCGTAACAATAACCCCCACCTGGTGCCCGCAGCATGGTGAGGTCTGTGCCTTCTTCTGCACAGACCTGTAGTTGCTGAGCTCCCTGTCGGCTTTTCAGTAATGTAGAGCGCTGAGAGATGACATCATCTCCTAGCGCTCTGCATTACTGAAGAGAAGGCCACGTGGGAGCTCCAGCAGCTACAGGTCTGTGCAGAAGGAGGCACAGACCTCTCCTGCTGCTGGACCACCAGGGAGGTAGGAAACAGACACTGGGGGGGGGCAATGTGAGGGTAATATGGAGATGATGGGGGCAACGTGATGGCAATATGGAGATGATGGGGGGGCAAGTTGGAGCTGATGGGGGCAATGTGAGGGGAATATGGAGATAATGGGGGGCAAGTTGGAGCTGATGGGGGACAATGTGAGGGCAATATGGAGATGATGGGGGCTATGTGGGGGCAAGTTGGAGCTGATGGGTGCAATATGGAGCTGATAGGGAGCAATGTGATGATGGGGGCAATGTGGAGATTAGGAGCACTGTGGAGGTGTCCAGTGGAGATGGCCAATGGGGGTAGCGCTTCAGATTTCTGTGCCTACAGGCTCCTGAGATGTAAATCCGGCCCTGCAAGCAAATGGCTCCAAGGGCTAAGTCTGTCAAGTGATCTTCCAAACAACATGTGGAATACTGGTCCGCTTGTGCCTGTAGGGGAGCGTCTTTGTCTTTTTCCAGATGCCTGGGAATCCACGTTGCAGACAAGTGGGTTTTGTGGCTAATATAAAAAGGGTCCACATAGATTTTGGATCCCTTCCAACGCATAACTTTTTGTTCAGGGTGCCAAAAGGGCCAGACAATTCATGGCTGTTTCAGGAGGCAGAGAAGGTTCTGATTCCAGTACCTCCACAAGAGCACTGTTCTGTTTGTTTTGTTCCAATCAGTTTGTGGTTTCAAAGAAGGACTGCAATTGAACCTCAAATGTCTCAACAAATATGGGGTGACTACCTGCTTCAAGATGGAATCCTTGCATTCTATCATTGCAGTGATGTACCTAGGGGAAAATCTGGCATCCCTAGACCTTCATTCCCATCCAGACAGCCAGCCCTATCTGAGATTTGCCAGCAGCTTGGATCATTACCAGGTCACAGCTCTGCCATTTTGCCTGGCTTTCACCAGAGTCATGGGGGCCTTAGCAGCCTTCATTAACACCAGGGGCATTTCCATTACACCATATCTGGAAGCTCTTTTCTCGGTCGTCCAATATAGCTTACAGGTACCATGGGGAGGCAACAGCTCCTCCGAGTAGCCTGGAACAATTATTCAAAGAAGTGCAGGGCTGGAGTCTCCCTCTCCTCCATAGCAAGCTACCTAGCCACTCCCTTCCAGTTAAGATTTGTTCCATCATCCTGGTAGGAAGGCTGTGAACAGTTCTGCTTAGTTTTTATTATTTTTCTTTAGATATGTGATGTCTGTCTTTGGTACTCTGTATTGGGAAAACTACATTTCCCATAATCACCCATTTCGTGGGCCATTCCCATTTATTTTCTCACTACACGAGTATCATAGGCAGGGCTTGGTCTCTTCCGCTCTCCCCCTCAGGTTAACCCTTCGCTTGCCAGATAAGTGCATTTTAGGCTTTCTGGGGTGAAATCTTTTAATCTGGATGACAGTATTTGGGTCTTCCTTTACTGTTTTGAAACTTTTCTCCTGTTAGGCTGTTGGATCCACTAGGACATGGGGCTAGGCCTAAGTCTAAGGATTCAGGGGCATCTTTGACTCCCCTCACATATTGCTAGTCATGCCAAACTGGGCTTTCCATAGGGTATTCTGGTCACTTATGCCCCTCATGCGCTGTGGCCCCTACATGTCTGTCAGGGCCTTACAGCCATGATTAAGAGCCACCTTGGGTCAAGGACACATTTTCCTCTTTCTGTTCAGGGGTTTTTTCAGTCCTGGAGGCCCCCCCCCCCCCCCCCTTCCTTCAGGTTTGTGGCCCCTAAGTCAGATCTGTCTGACTCCTCTGTAGAAGGAGGATGATGTGTGTTCTGAGGGGCTTCTTCACAATTTTATGGTGACACCTCTGATGCTGACCTTGAACCATCATTAAAGTGGTGTTAACTACTTTGAATATTCCCTCTACTCCTGTAGAGCCGCAGTCTACTTTTGACATCTTTCAGAGGCTCAGGAAGTTCTGTACGGTTTTCCACCTAATCCCTTTCTGGATCACATAATTTTAGATGAGTGGGAAGAGTCCTGACAAGTGCCTATTTCTGTCTAAGATATTCTCTAAGCTGTATCCCTTTTCTGAAGCTGCCTTGGCTCAATGGGCTACAGCTCCTCAGGTTGATTCTCCCATTTACAGGCTTTCTATGTCCACTGCTTTAGCAGATGCAGATGCTTCAGTTCTTAAGGACTTGACAGATAGAAAGCTTGATGCTTTTTGAAGGGTAATTTCACCACCATTGTCACGTCCTTGAGAACTACCTTGGCTTCCGACTGGGTCAACAGGGCTATTGCTGTTTGGCTGAACAGTTGACTGACGCTGTCCATAAGGGTGCCCCTAAGGCTGAACTTTTATCCCTTTTTGCCAACATTTGTGACGTTCAGCACTAGGTTACTTATACTCTCTTTGATGCCGTTTGGCTTGACGCTAAGGCCTCAGCCTTCTCTGTGACTACTAGGCGTATGCTGAGGCTGAAAATCTGGTCTGCTGACTTGATTTCCAAGAAATCACTGATTTCTCTTCCCTTTCAGTTTACCTCTGTTTTGGCCCTGAATTGAAGAACCTCATCAGTGAAGCCACTGGGGGCAAGAGCACTTGGTTTCCTCAGGTTCCTAAGCACAACCCTTAGACGAGGAGGCAACGTCTTTTTCGTCCCTGCCAAAGCAAATCACATAGGGTGATCCCGGTGGTGCCTCAGCCCCGTGTACCACCCTTAAGCAGCAGTGGAGGTCTGAACACACCGCAACCAAACCTTCAGGATGACCCGCCAAATCCTGGTCCACCCGCGCCAGTGAGTGATCGCCAGGGGCGGATTGTAGGTGAATACCAGCCCGGGCTTTTTTTTTTTTTTTTTAAAGCAGCCCACTAGCTGCACCGACATCCCTATGTGGCATGGGAGAGCAGGCGCCAGGATATTATATCATATCCTGGAGCTCTGCATTAATCCTTTGAGTGTCAGAGGGGTACTCAACGCATTGCAAAGGAACAAGGAACGTGAAGGCTGTCACAGAGAGTGCCTGTGGCAAAACAGACCTCTCCTTCAAAATATCATGGGACGGTGAGGTGAGATTCTCTGATCTAGCGGCCCACCAGGGAATGCCCGATCCCCCGATAGGACAATCCACCCATGGTGGTCTCCTTCATCACTTTTTGAGTGTTTGGACATGCTCTGTTGTAGATCAGTGGGTATTACAGGTGGTTTCCGAAGGTTACAGGATTCCCTGCAAATCACTGTCTCCCTTCTGGTTCTTCCCTTCTCACTCCCCTCAGGGACAGGGAAAGCTCAGGCTTTTCAATTGGGTGGTTCAGTCTCTCTTGGACAAGGGAATTCTGGCCCCAGTTCCTGAACTGGAGAGAGGTTCAGGCTTTTATTCCAACCTCTTTGTTGTCCCCAAGAAGAAGGATGGCGGCTGCCGTCCTAACCTGGACCACAAGGCTCTCGACCAGTTTGTGGTCAAGACCCACTACAAGATGGAGTCACTGCGTTCCGTCATAGCAGCGATGTGTCCAGGAGAATTTCTGGCATCCTTGGATCTACAGGATGTGTGTCTGCACATTCCTATCCATCCAGATAGTCAGCAGTACCTCAGATTTGCCTGCAACATGGGGCATTTCCAGTTCACTGCCCTCCCTTTTGGGCTCACCACAGCTTCTCAGGTGATCGCTCTGGTTTTAGGAGTATTGATTGCCTTCCAGCACACCAAGGGGATTCAGATGACACCTTACATGGATGACCTTCTCCTCAAAGCTCCCTCCATGTTTACTTCCTGATATCTTTTATTGGATACGCTGTCTTTGCTCCTCCCAGTGACAGCCTTTAAATGCCTTGGGCTGTCACTTATGCGCTGCCCTTTCGTGGTGTATCCGTTGCCTAGCGATTGTTCCGTTACTCTCATATGATACCAGTGTATGAACCGGACTGCCTAACTTTTCTACCTGTTCATCGTTCCTGCTCTGTGTATGGACCCGGATTGGCTGATGTTCCTGCTCAGTGTACCGACCTGGCTTGACTGGCGATCCTGCTCCGTGTACCGACCCGGCTTGACTGACGATCCTGCTCCGTGTAGCGCCCCGGCTTGGCTGACGTTCCTTCTCCGTGTACTGACCCGACTGGGCTGAAGTACCTGTTCCTGTACTGTTCCTGCTTGCTGCTCCTGCTGTGTACTCGAATTGCTCTCGCTTTTAGTGGTCTTACCAGACCTCCAGTTGCCTTGGTTCTGTGCAGTAGTCCAGTCTGTGATCCGCTTGCTCACTGTTCCTGTTGCTCCATCCCGATAGTTTCAGGTTACACCACGATCTCTTGGTCTGTTACTGCTGTCCCTGAGGTTGGGTTACTGTTGGGCGCCTCAGGCTGTTTCACATCTGTGGACCAGAGCATTCGTTAACCCCTTGCGGGGCGGTGCTGGGCACTCGTAGCTGTATCGGTAGTCTCAGTTTGGCTAAGCACTGGGTCACGTTGTCCTTGCAGTCTCCGGTGAGCGTTCACTGTATCGTTGGCAGCCACCCTCCTATGGTGCCTTGTAGCCAGTTCTATTCTGGCTTCACCTTGTGATTCCAGTCTCTACTGTTACTCTCTGCGTAGAGAGCTACCTTGGGCCTTCCACTATTAGGGCCAACTACTGTCCTTGGCCTAATAAGTATCATTCTGTCATATTTACACTGTATCATATGAGATTTACCTGACCTGTGTCAGTACTGTATATTGTATCTACATACTGGACCCGTGTGGGTTTATCATATCATTGTAACCTGTCCTGTGTCAGTTTACCATTTATCTGTATGCTGGACCCGCGAGGGTTACTGTTATTCCGTGTGTGCTAATAAAACTGTGTTTTACCAAAAACCTTCCGTTTCTGAGTGTACAAATCAGTAACATTCCTCCTCTGAGCATGGTTGGATCCTGAATATGGACAAGTCTGCCCCAGTTCCCTCCCAGAATCTGGTGTTCCTCAGCCTCCGGTTTGACACTCTGAGGAGTATGGTTTATGTCAGGAGGATTTGATTCAGCAGCTCACCTCCAAGGTGTCTTCCGCCCTGTAGTGGACGTCTGCTCTGGCAGGGAAGCTGTCCTGTCTGGTGGGGAAATTGATATCCATCATGGAAGCGGTACTGTTTGCCATGGCCCATGCCAGGGAGCTTCAGAGGTTTGTGATCCAAGTTTGCAGGGGGACCCAGACATTCTGGATCATCCTGCCTCCCTCCCTGCGGAAGTGGAACAGAGCCTTAACTGGTGATTGAACCTCTCCAACCTGGAGAAAGGGAGGCAATTTGTGTTTCCATCCTGGACAATTGTGATGATGGACGCTAGCCTGCTCGGTTGGGGCACAGTCTTGGGTCACCTAAGTGTTCAGGGCCGTTGGTCAGCAGAGGAGACCCTTCTGCCCATCAACATCTTGGAGCTTAGGGTGATATCCCATGCTCTGAGGTATTGGTCCTCTCATCTGATGGGGTGCCTGGTCCAAGTCCAGTCCGACAACTCCACGGCCGTGGCTTACATCAACAAGCAGGGAGGCAACAGAAGCTCCGACGCTTTTGACCTGGGCAGAAGACCATGTGCCTGCTATCACCATCTTACACATCCCAGGGGTAGCAAATATCCCAGCCAACTTCCTCAGTCACCACACGGTGGATCCTGGGGAGTGGGAGCTTCACCCAGAAGTATTCCACCTCCTTGTGCAGAAGTGGGGTCTTCCCTTGATAGACCTGATGGCCAACAGGGACAACTGGAACGTTCAGATGTTTTGTTCTCGCTGGAGGGATCCTCTAGCATTCAAGATGGACACTCCACTTCATCTCCTGCCAGGGTGCTGCGGTAGATTCGGATGGATGGAGCATCAGTCATCCTGATCGCATCTTATTGGATATCACAGTCCCCTTAAGTAGTGTCCCTTAGTGTTCCTGTGCTCCCTTCCTCTTTTGGTTGGTTGGTCTGCATGTTTGCGGCTACTTCCACATTTCTGACGTCATGGAATGGGAGCTGTCGTGCGCCTCTTTATGGGCCTATTCTGTTTTGCCTACTTAGTTCCCGCCCTTATAGGCACCTTTATTAACCTCCTTGGGCCTAGGAGTCATTGCCCTTATGTGGTGTTTCTGCTAGTGTCTCTTGTGCTCCGTTGTGACCCGTGCGTTATCTGAGAATCCGCTCCATGTATGATCCGACTTGTCTGACTACCCACATCGGTTCTGATCTGTGGCTCTGGCTGACTAACTTGCTCCGTGTATGACCCCGGCTTGTCTGACTACCCACATCAGTTCTGACCTGTGGCTCTGACTGACTAACTCGCTCCATGTAAACCCCGGCTTGTCTGACTACCCACATCAGTTCTGACCTGTGACTCTGGCTGACTAAATCGCTCCGTGTAGTCCCCGGCTTGTCTGACCTGTGGCTCCGGCTGACTACTTGCTCTGTCACTCCTAGCGCGCCCTGTTGCCTCCAATCTCGTGCCCAAGGGTGGAAACTTGTGCATCATTTACTGTTCCCTCTGGTGTTCCACTCCTACCTCTGTCATAGGTCTCCAGTATCTCACAGTAGTGCAGTGCATCTCCAGGTACGAGCCTGGGTCCTATCATCCTGTGATCTGGGGTTGTGCGGGCTAATACTGTTATTGCTGTACATAATAAATAAAGTGGTTATATATTTTATGATTGTGTCTGTCCTTTTTTGCCTGAAAACCGTGACAGTACATAAGGGCCATGTCTACTATAGGTTCAGGCAGTCCTCCTAATCAGAGCATCCTGTCCAGGATGGATTCTCAGGACCAGAGAATCGACCAGTTGTCTTTTGCTATGCTTTTGCTTAACAACCGGTGGCTCCCCCAGTACCTGCACCAGTTCTGGCAACTACCTCTGAGACTGGCATGAGTAGAGGGTTGACTGGCTCTGCTCCTTTACCCCAAAGATATGATGGGAACCTACACTGTGACGGGGGTTCCTTAATCATCTGGGAATATTTTTGGAAATGGTACCACATGCGTTCCTTACTGAGCGAAGTAAGGTGGGATTCCTGATCTCCCTCCTGTCTGGCAAGGCATTGGCCTGGGCCAACCCAGTCTGGGAGACGGAGAAGCCCATAATTCATAACTTCAAGACTGTCCTCTTTTCGGACAGTCTTTGATGTTCCTGGGAGCGCAACCTCCGCTACCAAAAGACTTATGATAATACGGCAGGGCTCAGGTACAGTAGCAGACTATGCTACTGAGTTCTGTACTCTGGCAGCGGAGGTAGGATGGCACAATGAAGCCCTAGTTGCCGCATTCTCCCAGGGCTTGTGTGACACTATTAAAGATGCAACGGCATCCCGAGACCTGCCTGGTGATCTGGAGGAGCTAATCTCAGTCACCATCTTGATAGATATGAGAATCCGTGAGAGGAACAGGGGAGTAAACCTTTACCTCGGTTGGCATCTAACATTTTACGCCCACCCTGTCCTCCCTCACCTCCCATACCTCCTAGTTCTGACCCCGCCGGGGGGGAACCAATGTAGCTAGACTTCACACACCTTTCTTTGGAGGAGAGGGTTTGGCGCAGGAGATGGGGCCTTTGCTTATGCTGTGGGGAGCCAGGCCATATGTTGCGTGCTTGCCCTATGCGACTGGGAAACGCTTGCATCTAGGGTCAGGTAGGAGACCTATTCTTGAAGTAGTATTGTCTTGGGCAGAGTCATTGGTTGTGACTTCGGCACTACTGGACTTCAGGGCCACATGCTTTTTCATTGATGCAGACTTAGCGGCCCAACACTCTATCCATTTGCTGCCTCGCTCCGCTCCATTGGCAATTGAGGCCATTGACGGCCGACCCCTACAGCCGGCACACATTATGCATGAGACTTATCCTTTGTCTCTAAGGGTAGGGGCACTCCATGTGAAGGCACAACAGTTCCAGGTCATACATTCTCCCCATCATGCCATAATTCTGGGTTTTCCCTGGTTGCAGACTCAGAAGCCAAGAATTGATTGGCAGACTTGCAATATTCTATCGTGGACTTCTCAATGTATGAAATCTTGCCTCCAGCAGCGTACCAGGAAATTATGTACCTCTACCTCTTTACTTGCTGAGTACCAGTCCTACAAAGAGGTATTTAATAAGATATAATAAGATAGAGGCCAGTACGTAACCACCACACAGGCCGTACAGTTGTACTGTTGATCTGGTACCAGGGGCCAGACCTCCTAAGGGCCGAGTGTACCCCTTGTCAGTGGAGGAGAACAAGGCCCAGGAGGATTATGTGGTGGACGCTTTATCTAGGGGCATTATCCAGAAGTGCTCCTCACCTGCGGGAGCAGATTTCTTTTTTGTTATGAAAAAAGATGGGGAACTCAGACCATGCATTGATTTCAGGGGTCTGAATAAACTGATGGTAAAGAACACATATCCGATTCAATTGATCACAGAGCTATTTGATCGCATCAAAGGCTCGACTATTTTCATGAAACTTGACTTGAGGGCCGCTTACAATTTGGTACGAATAAAAGAGGGCCATGAGCGGAAGACAGCGTTTAACACCCAGAGTGGGCACTATGAATATTTGGGGATGCCTTTCGGATTGTGCAACACTTCCGCTGTCTTCCAAGTATTCATTAATGATGTTTTGAGAGACCTACTACAGAGTTGTGTTGTGGTATATTTGGACGATATACTCATCCATTCTTTTACCTTGGAGGCACATACAGCAGACGTAGCCCGTGTCCTACAACTGCTCAGGGAGAACAAATTGTTCTGCAAGCTAGAAAAATGTGAATTCCACAAATCCCAGGTGACATTCCTAGGATACGTTATTTCTTCCTCTGCCCTAGCCATCTACCCGCAAAAGCTGTCTGCCGTCTTACTGTGGCCACTTCCAGTAGGGCTAAGGTCCATACAGAGGTTCCCGGGCTTCACTAATTACTACAGGAAGTTCATACGAAACTTCTCCACTGTAGTTAAACCTCTCACGGACATGACTCAGAAGGGAGCTAATCCTTCAGACTGGTCATCTGAGGCCTTGCACGTATTTGAGGACTTGAAGTTGGCGGTTGATAAAGCTCCGATATTGTCCCACCCGAATCCCACCCTACCTTTTACCCTGGAGGTTGAGGCTTCAGAGTCTGGAATGGGCGCCTTGTTGTCCCAGCGCGTGGGCCCTGGGAAACCATTGTTTCCTTGTGGCTTCTTCTTTAAGAAACTCTCTAAGACTGAGAGTTTATATGATGTAGGAGACCAGGAGTTACTTGCCATCATCCAGGCCCTGAAAGAATGACGATATCTGTTGGAGGGTACTACAGTCCCTATCCTGATACTGACAGATCACAAGAACCTAACATATCTGTCAGAGGTTAAGAGGTTGTCTCCATGTTAGGCCAGATGGGCCTTATTCCTCTCGAGGTTTAATTTTGTGGTCTCCTACCTCCCTGGACAAAAAACATAAGAGCAGATGCTCTGGTAATCTGCTCCTTGTATGATCTGGCTTGTCTTACTACCCACATCGGTTCTGACCTGTGGCTCTGGCTGACTAACCTGCTTAGTGTAGACCCCGGCTTGTCTGACTACCCACATCGGTTCTGACCTGTGGCTCTGGCTGACTAAATCGCTCCGTGTAATCCTCGGCTTGTCTGACCTGTGGCTCTGGCTGACTACTTGCCTCCATCTACTTGGCCTCCATCTTGAGGAAGAAGGGCTATGTTTCTGAAGTGTTTCCACCATGATCCAGGCTAGAAAACCAGTTTCTTCTGAGGCCTACCTTAGGGTTTGGTCTATTTTCCATGCTTGGTGTGTGGATAGGGGTCTGTCCTCACAGGATTTTGATCTTCCAGCTATCCTGTCTTTTTTGCATGAACAAGGGCCTTAGCCTTAGTTCATTGAAGGTTCAGACCTCAGCTTTCTCTATCCTTTTTCAGAGAAGCATTGCCATTTTACCGGATGTCAAGGTCTTCTTTCAGCGGGTCGCTCATGCTTTCCCTGCTCACAAGGCTCCCACTCCTCAGTGGGATCTTAATCTAGTCTTGGGTGTTTTTGCGGCAGCCTCCCTTTGAGTCCTTGGGAACCATTCCTCTACGTCTTCTGATGTGGAAGATAGCTTTTCTTTTGGCTGTGGTCTCTGTCTGCAGAGTTGGTGAGTTGCAGGCCTTGTCCTGTAAACCGCTTTTCCTGGTGTTTCACAAGTCTGTTCTTCGTACCTCTCAGGAATTTCATCCTAAATTGGTTTCTGAGTTCCACATCAATCAGGAGATTGTTGTTCCTTTTTTCTGTCCTCACCCTAAATCTGACAAGGAGAGGAATCTCCACTTGTTGGATGTGGTACATTGACTTAACCCCTAGAGTGCCAGCTACTTACGCCGTACGAGTGGACACAGCTGTACCTGCTGTGCCACGCTCGTACGGCGTAAGAGTGAAATGCGGTCACTGCATGAGCCGGTATAACCCCAGTTATTGATCTCCCAGCCGATCGGGCTGGGAGATCAATAAACACAAAGGAGAAACAGAGTTTCTCCTTCCCCCTCTCTCCTACCCGAACTTCCGGGTAGGAGTGGGCGGGACCGGGGGAATCCTCCAAACGTCATCGGTGACATGGTCACCGATGACGTTAGGGAAGTTTCCCCGGTCCTGTTCACTCCTACCGGTGGTAGGAGAGAAGGGCAGGAGAGCTCTTGCTCTCCTGCGGTCGCATCATTGATCTCCCAGCCTATCGGCTGGGAGATCAATGACTGGGGGGACACCAGGAGGGGTCCTGATGTCCCCCACGAGGTCTGAAAAGTATAAAAAAATAAATAAAATTAAAGTAACCCTGTGAGTGCCACAGGGTCCCAGCACATTGCTTTGCAATGTGCTGGAGACCCCTGTTGCACTCACAGGGTCAATTCTTTGAGGGGGATTTTTTTTTTTTTTTAAAGACCTCATTGGGGGGATCAGGGGGGATCCTGATGCCCCTCAATGAGGTCTATAATTGGAAAAAAAAAAAAAAAAATTTAACCCTGTGTGTGCCACAGGTGGGGGTCCAATGCACCCCCCCCTCCTGTGGCACACACAGGGCTTTTATCATTATTTTGTTACCAGAGATTGTTGGGGGGCCATCAGGATTGCTCCTGATGGCCCCCCAACAAGCTCTGATTACAAAGTAATGATAAAAAAAAAATTAACCCTCTGAGTGCCACAAGGGTCCAATGCATTGCTTTGCAATGCGCTGGAGACCCCGGTGGCACTCACAGGGACACTTTTTTTGATAACTTTTTTTTTTTTTTTTGGTAAGACCTTATTGGGGGGATCAGGGTGGTTTGTATACCCCTCAATGAGGTCTATAATAAAAAAAAAAAGTAAATAAAAAAAAAAAAATGAACCCTGTGTGTGCCACGGGGGGGGGGGGGGCAATGCAGCCCCCCTTCTGCGGCACACACAGGGCTTTTATCATTACTTTGTTATCAGAGATTGTTGGGGGGGGTCATCAGGATTGGTCCTGATGGCCCCCCAACAAGCTCTGATTACCAAGTAATGATAGAAAAAAAATTAACCTTCTGAGTGCCACAAGGATCCAATGCATTGCTTTGCAATGCACTGGAGACCCTTGTGGCACTCACAGGGTCACTCCGTTTGTGGACATATATATTTTTTTTTTTACTAAGACCTCATTGGGGAGGGATCAGGGGGTCCTGATGCCCCTCAATGAGGTATATAATAAAAAAAAAAAAAAAAAAATTAAAAAAAATGTAACCCTGTGTGTGCCACTGGGATAGGGGTTCAATGCAGACCCCCTTCCTGTGGCACACACACAGGACTTTTTATCATTACTTTGTGATCAGAGCTTGTTTGGTGGCCATCTGAATACAAAGTATCGATAAAAAAATTAACCCTTTGTGTGCTACAGGGGCCCAATGCATTGATTTGCAATCCATTGGACACCCCTGTGGCACCCAAAGGATTATTTTTTTTTCCCCTTTTATTTTTTATTTAGACCTCATTGTATGGGTTCTGATGCCCCCAACGAGGTCTACACAAAAATATTGGGGGAAAAGCCCCAAAAAATGCACGTGCCACGGGGCGGGGTCCAACGCAGTGCTTTGCAATACGTTGGACCCCCTGTATTTTTATTATTATTCTGTTTTTAGACCTGGATGGGGGACACCAGGAATGTTCCTGACACCGCCTCCCCAACGAGGTATGAATACAAAATAATAATTAAAAAAAAAAACCTCTTTGTGTGCAACAGAGGGTCCAATGCATTGCTTTGCAGTGCATTGGGCACCCTTGTGGCATGCACAAAAAATGCCTCTGATTCCCCCCCACACACACACACGTACCGTATTCCCCTGCCTGGTTCCACAGCCAACTGGCAGTCCCATTCCCCAGCCTGACCCCCAGCCTGTTTCCACTGCCTATTGGTAGACTCAAAGTACCAGTATGCACTAGATTCAGGCTGGGAATCAAACTTTGTATGAGGGGGACATACAGTGCACACTGGTAGTCACAGATCTCCCATACACACTCTCAGACACTGCCCCACCATCTCCACCATCCTTGCTCCTCTGCTCATACCCACACACACTGCCTAATCCCTCACCCTCCCACACTGTTACACTGGTAGTCACAGGTCCGCGCGTACACTGGCTGACGCCCTAGCTTCTTTCATCTGTTAGCCATAAAATCACACATGTTTGCTTTCCCATTCCTGTTTAACTGGTAGCTACGCTCCTGTAGTGTAAATTGGTATGTCAACCCACAGCAGTGGGGTACCATTTTTCTTAGGCTGGCAAGAAGTCCTCCTAGGAAATCCCACGCCATTGAACCATTTTAGTATCTTTGAAGTGACTGATGTGTAAAACAAATGTTTGGTTTTTCTCCTGTAGCACCACATTCTGGAAATAGTTGTGCCAACTAACTTAGGGGTAAAAAGGCAAGTGACCCCTCATTAGATGCGGCATGTTGTCTTCTTTCCAAAATGGTATAGTTTATCTACCTTTTCTTCACTTCTGAAGGTGTTATAGCCATTTTCATAGAGGCAAGTCAGGTTTGAGAAAATGTTAGAAACATCAGTTTGTAGTAGGTGTAGTTTTCTACTTCTAGCACTCCCTAAGATAGTTCAGCTCATACCAATGGGGTGTCGTTTGACTCCTAAGAGCTTTAGCTAACGAATGCAGTTGAAAATTCCATAGTTTTCACAGAGCTCCATACATTTGAAGGGGCAGAAATGTAAGAAAATGCCTTTTTTTTCATTAGCGCCACCTCCTGGAAGCATTTGTGCATGCCAGCCTTTGGGTATGAAGGCAAGTGACCCCTCATTAGATGCGTCAGGTTGTTTTCTTTCCAAAATGGCATTGTTTTCTACCTTTCCTGCATATCTATTATGGTTATAACCATTTTAGTGCAAGCAGATAATTTAAGAAACAAAAGTGTCAGGTTTACATACGTGTTCCTAGCACCCACATATTGTATGTTAAGCCACACAAATGGGCTACCATTTTTCTTATGTTGGTAGCAGGTACTGAATACAGCAGGAAATGTTATGGTTTTCAAAGATTTTAGTATCTTTGAAGTGGTGGAAATGTAAAAAAAAACATGTATTTATTCCCATAGCGCCACCTTTTGGAAATATTTGTGCACTTCAGCCCAGGGGTAGAAAGGCAAGTGACCCCTCATTTGATGCGGGAGAATGTCTACTTTCCAAAATGGTATACCTTTTAAACCTTTCCGTCATGTCTCTAACAGTTATGAACATTTTAGTACAAGCAGCCATTTTCGAAGAAGCAAACAGGTAGGTGTAGTTATGCTTTTCTGGCACCCCTAAGGTATGTCGATTCATTCCAATGGGGTGTCATTTTTCTCCTAAGAGCACTAGCTAATGAATACAGTTGGAAATTCCATGGTTTTCACAGATTTCCATACAGATGAAGGGGCAGAAATGTAAGAAAATGCCATTTTTTTCCTATAGTGCCACCTTCTGGAAGCATTTGGGCACAACAGGCTTGGGGTAAGAAGGCAATTCACCCCTCATTAGATGCGGCAGGTTGTCTTCTTTCCAAAATGGTATGGTTTGTGTAGCCTTTCTTCACTTCTCTAGTTGTTATAACCATTTTTGTACAGACAAGTAATTTGAGAAAATGTTAGAAAAATTAGTGGTTGCAATAGGTGTAGTTTGGTACTTGTAGCGCCCACTAAGGTAGGGGAACTCATACCAATGAGGTGTCATTTTTCTCCTAAGAGCACTAGCTAATGAATACAGTTGGAAATTCCATGGTTTTCACAGATTTCCATACAGATGAAGGGGCAGAAATGTAAGAAAATGCCATTTTTTTCCTATAGTGCCACCTTCTGGAAGCATTTGGGCACAACAGGCTTGGGGTAAGAAGGCAATTCACCCCTCATTAGATGCGGCAGGTTGTCTTCTTTCCAAAATGGTATGGTTTGTGTAGCCTTTCTTTACTTCTCTAGTTGTTATAACCATTTTTGTATAGACAAGTAATGTTTGAAAAAATGTTAGAAAATTTAGAGGTTGTAGTAGGTGTCTTTTTGCACTTCTAGCATCCCCTGTGGTAGGTGAACCCATACCAATGGGGTGTTATTTTTCTCCCAAGAGCACTAGCTAATGAATACAGTTGTAAATTTCATGGTTTTCACAGATTTCAGTACAGTTGAAGGGGCAGAAATGTAAGAAAATGCCATTTTTTTCCTATAGTGCCACCTTCTGGAAGCATTTGTGTACCACAGGCTTGGGGCAAGAAGGCAAGTTACCCCTCATTACATGCGGCAGGTTGTCTACTTTTCAGAAATATATAGTTTTATATAGTTATTCCACTGTTTTAGGGTAGTTTTACCACAAAAACCCTAGAATGTGCATTTTAGTTTATAAAGTTGAAAATGTCATTTTGCGCTGCTGGTGATTAGGGCTCTACGCTAGCCGTGGACTTAGGTAAAACTATACAAATTTGGTATTTTTTTACTCGGGGGACTCTGGGCTTTTTTAAATAATTGAAACTTTTTCAATCAAGGTAAATGTTTTTGATACATAGTATGTGATTTTAGCAAAATGAGTAAATTTTCACTTTTTTTTGTCATTATGACATCATAGCTTTTTGCACGATGTAAAATTATCTTCATGTAAGGTATCACGAGAAATCTTAATTCGTTCTGAAAAAAACAATATATAGTTTTCCACATTTAACTAAAAATCCCCAGAGGAAATCAAGCCTAAACGGAAGGATAGCAAAAATGTTGAAAAAGTGTCTGGCCTGCAGGGTTCAGAAAATGGCCCGAGCCTCTGGCACTGAAGGGGTTAAGTTTTATGTGCACTGCACTGAGTCTGTCCATCAGTCTGATGCCGTGTTTGTCATCCCTGAGTGTTCTAGGGCTGGTAAGGCAGCATCCAAGCTGACCATCGCGTCCTGCATTAAGGTAAGGTATATGGACTAAGAGAAATGGATTTAACAGGTAAGCCTAAAATAATCTTTTACTAAAGGCTTCCTTAGCGGAGCTCTTGGCCCAGCACGTCCAAGACTGTTCTCAGTATCTGGTCCACCACAGGTGGATTATAAACACGCTGAGGTCCTGTCCGGTGCCTTCTTAGGTACTTGTGTTCCAGGGGATGAGGTTCGACACCTGTCAGGGGACGTTTTACTGCTGCAAGAGAAGATTCTTCTGGTCATGCTGGAAGTGTCACAGGCCCTGGTGTGACCCTCAACCATGACCAAGGAATACATGAGAGAGCTGGGCAGGATATTGTCAACACTACTCTCAGGTGCACATGGGGGAACTTCAACAGCATGTCCTGCCGAGTTGGTTGGGCAATTCATGCACACCAGGATCACCAGATCTCTCTCTTTCCAGAAGCCAGTCGGGACCTCCAGTGGTGGCTGCGCCAGCACAACCTGAAACTTAGGAAACCCTTTAATGGACTCTGGTCACAACGGACACCAGCAAGAGTGGTTGGGGTGCGGTTCTGGGTCAGGTGGGGGTCCAGGGCAGGTGGACAGTGGAGGAGTCTCTTCAGTCCATCAGTGTTCTGGAACTGAGGGTGATCTGTCTGGTCCTTGTGTATAAGACCTCATTAATGAAGGGGCAACCAGTGAGGGTCTAGGCGAACAGTGTCATGGCAGTGGTCTACATCAAGTGTCAAGGAGGCACTCGCAGTGCTGCCACCTAATTTGAGGTGAGGTACATTCTAGGTTGGTCAGAAGCCCACATTCCGTCCATCTCTGCTGTGCACATTCTAGAGGTAGAAAATGCAATGGCGGACTTTCTAAGCCTCCAACACGCGTATCCCAGAGAGTGGGAACTCTGGAGGTGTTCTGTCTGATTGTGCAGCAGTAGGGTGTGCCAGCGATCAATCTTAAGGCCACCAGGGCAAACTGAAAGGTTCCGAGGTACCTGGAGGGGAGATCCACTGACCTTTGCCATGGACTCAATGTCGTTTCCATGGAACTTCCACCTCGCTTATGACTTTGTTCTGACTCTCTTATCCAGGGTACTCAGGAAGATCAGGATGGACTGTACAAACATAATTCTGGTTTCTCCTTATTGAACCAGGAGGGTGTGGTTTGCGGATCTGGTCATTCTTTCCATTTAGGATCTACTCCACCTCCCTCCCAGGCCAGACTACCTACTTCAGGATTACCTGTGGCATGAGGATGTGGAAAAGTTGTCTTTGACGGCACGGCTGTAGAAGCCCACATCTTGGAGAAAAAGCTTCCCACGTAGGTCTTTTCCACTATGATTATGGCCCGCAAGCCTGTTTCTTCAAAGGCCTGCCATAGGGTATGGTCTCTCTTTCATTTTTTATGCGTGGACAAGTCTGTGTTTCCGCAGAAATTTGACCCTACTATGGTTTTATCCTTTCTCCAGGATGGAGTGAACAAAGGAGTCAGCTTGTGCTCCTTGACAGTAAAAATTTCAGCTCTTTCTGTGTTCTTCAGAGATATTTTGCCACTATTCCAGATGTCAAGGTGTTCCTTCAGGGGGTGCCTCATGCCTTTTTTGCCTTTAAAGCTCCCACTCCTCCGTGGGACCTTAATTTAGTTCTGGGAGTTTTGCAGAGGCCTCCTTTTGAGCCCCTTGCTTCCGTTCCTCTGTGTTAATTGAGGCATAATATAAATAGATATAATTGGACTAGGAGCACTCAGTTATACCTAAAAAAGGGCAAAACCATGCACAATAGTAGCAATGGGTGCTAATACTCTATAATATATAGTATAAATAAAAAAAACCCCAAAAACACAGATATAGAGTTAAACGGTATCTCTTAGCCCCCCATGTCCGGGCATTTCTGGAAGCAACTCAGAAGGATATACAAAATTTAGATTTTGGTAAGTTATATGGGGATAATTTAACAGAAGGGTAAAGGAGAGCTTTACAAGATCTTTCCTTCCACTCTTAAATAATAATTAAACAAAGTGATAAGGGAGGGAATGTTGTCCTTATGAAGGAGGATAATTATGTTAAATAAATTAAAAGACAACTTCAGGATACAAAATGTTATGAAAAACTTGATGGGGACCCTACATTGAAAATACAAAAAAATCCTTCGCATGAAATTAGAATATGCTTTGGAAGAAAATTTAATATCGAGGAATGAGATGAGATATATGTGGGTTGATACACCTGTGGTACCAACGATATATATTCTCCCAAAAATACATAAATCAATGGATAATCCCCCTGGTAGACCTGTGATATCAGGGATTGGAAGTTTATCTGAGAAAGTAAGGAGATATAGAGATAAGAGATTATAGCCCTTCCTTAGAACGTTGCTCTCATTTGTGGAAGACACAGGGGATGTTATCAGGCGGCTTTCGGGTATTGACGTGGAGGGGGACTCCTATTTAGTCACTTTGGACATGGAGTCCCTCTACACGTCGATCCCAAATGCCGCAGGTTTAAGAGCTTGTCATGCTTATTTAGATACAAGATCAAGGGAGTATTGCCATCAGAATTAGTTTATCATTGATCTTTTGGAATTTGTTTTGAATAATAATTATTTTGTATTTGGTGGACAGTTCTTTTGTCAGTGTAGGGGAGTGGCCATGGGTGCGACGTGTGCCCCAACCTATGCGTGTCTACACCTCGGTTGGTGGGAGCAATTTGTGGTGTCGGGCACGCGTGGTTTTGGTGAGCACATTGCCCTATGGCTTAGATATATTGATGATATCTTTATGATTTGGGAGGGTAGTCTAGGTGATCTGGAAATATTCATTGGAGAATTAAATAAGAATGATCTCAATGTAAAATTGACAAAATATGTGAACCAACTAGAAGTAGATTTTCTGGACTTAAAGATATATAAACATGAAGGTCATCTTAAAACTAGGACATTTAGGAAAACTGCGGCATGCAACACTTTGTTGCATGCTGAAAGTTTCCATGTACCATCTCAGATTAGGGGAAATCCTATGGGCAATACCTGCGTCTTCACAGGGACTGCTCAGATGTGGATACATTTAAGTTACAGGCTAAGGATATGACACATAGATTTTTGAGGAGGGGTTATAACGTTGGTATTCTTAAAAAAGCATACCAGAGGGCTCTTAATCAAGATAGTGATGAATTAGTATTTATGAACATTAAGGACAAAAAATCACAGGATAATAGAGTCAGATTTATAAGTACTTTTGGATCACATTGGCAACAACTGAGGGGTATTTTGATTAAAAACTGGAACCTCTTGACAAGAAATGAGTCTATTAAACAGATAGTTGGGTGTTCCCCGGCATTAGTAGCAAGACGTGCCCCAAATTTAAGGGATAAGTTGATGCATAGTTATTATGATGGAAAAAAGAAAGCAGAAACCTGGTTGGATAAGAAAGTAAAACCTGGAAACTGGTGTTGTGGGAGTTGTCAGGCATGTATATATATGTTACGTAGTGATGTACTTTTCAATTTTGATGGCACAAAGCAATATAGAATTAGAGATGTAATCAATTGCCGCACCCAGGCTGTGATTTATCAGTTACAAAGTCCCTGCAAGAAGATGTATGTGGGGAAAACAATTAGGGAACTGCGCAAACAAGTTCTTGAACATCAGAGGGACATTATAAAGGGAAATTATAAAGGGAAATATTGATAGTCCGGTGGCATGTCATTTCTGCATTCATCATAATGGAGAAGTTGAAGGTTTAAAGGTAATTGGGATTGATAAAATCCCTTTAAATATTAGAGGGGGTGATTTGGATAATAAGCTCCTTAGATGTGAAACTAGGTGGATCAATAATTTGGGAGCTTTAGCCCCTAGGAGTTTGAATGAGGATCTAAAATTCAATATGTTTTTGCAGAATTGAGTGACATTTGGACTTTATATATTTTCTTGATAATAAGAAATTGCTTTGTGACTTGGAATGTTGGATCTCTCAGTTCCCTCGCCGTGGGGACTGACATAAGGATCTGTTATGTAGAATTTAGTCTTGATTATGTCCATTTGTTTTTGATTATTAAAATGGATGGCTAGACTTTAATTGTCCAGTTATACTATATAATGATATTCTATCTGCAGTTACTTTAAAAGACAATGAGGTTGGGATATGGTCTCATTTAGATTTATTGATGTTAACTGTATTTAGTAATATGTCTGATTATATATGTATATATTTAATTGTTTATAACAGTATAAAAAACACTTTACATGACAGATTTATGTGGCGTACCTCACGGTGAGGGGATATGGATGGGTCAGCATTTCATCGAATTGATTCATAACAAACCAGGATGTATAATGTGTGAAATTGCTAGAAATGGTTAGAGGCTGTCCCGTCTGGTTCTGCCTGGACTTATACGGATCCACGGTGAACCTTACCACAATGTTTTCCGTGCTCTGGGGTCAGCATGGATCTGCTGGTATCCGGAGCAGAACAGAAACGTAGGAGTCAATGAATGTGTATATAGTTACTATGGAGCTGGATGAATTCACTTCTGGTTCAGTACAAGATTTAAATGGGTGATCGAGAAACACTTTGATGGAACCCTGATGATGTCCACGGGAAAGACGGATGAAACGCGTTGGAGTATATGAGAGGAAGCTTTCCAGCTGTAAATATATTGAGCAAGGATGCGAGAGCTTGGAATTAGTTAAGTCCTGACAGTGATGGCAAGATTAAAGATGAAGAAGGGGTATATCAATATAAGATGTGGATTGAGCCATTTGGATTATGCTGATCGATAAAGTACAACATGAAGCGCCATTGAAGCGAGGTTATAAGGTAAAGGAATTGTGAAATGTGGGTGAAGAGATGTGAACATCAAGTAAGTCCCATTAAATTTACCTATATACCTATTTGTTTATGGCCGGTTACACTCACAGCTTTGGAATTTGTTATCACATTAACCCCTGCTATATGTGACTCTGTGATGAATATGTGCATCGTACTTGCCAGTTAACCTACTAACTGCATCCTTATCTGTCCGCTTTGCTGCATGAATTTATCCATACTAACTACGTGTAGATTAATTCTACTGTCTATTTCACAGCATTGCTGAATTGATTATATCATAAGGAATTAACTGCATGCATCAAACTTTTTAGTGCACTTTTTATTTTTTTGGCTGGTACCAGTATACCAATGTTTTGGTGACTGTGAGAACATGTTTCCTCTCTTTGGTTTTATGGGATTTATATTTTATAGAGTGAGACTTGTTCTCCTACTTATGGCAGTGTGTTCTTGAGGGGAGGGAGGGTCAACCTTTGATTATCAACATTTTCATATATCTATTTAGAGAGATAATTTGTTTCATTATTGTTTATTAATTTCTTTATAATAAATTTGTTTTTGTATTATACGATTGAGGAACTGATTTGGGCTGAGTGCTTCGTTTAACTCTATATCTGTTTCTTTTTTTTTTTTTATTTAATCGAGGCATAAGATGGCTTTTCTTTTGGCAGTTGTCTCAGTCCGCAGAGTTGCATCTTTCCTGGTGTTTAAAAAGAACAAGGCAGTGCTTCGAACTTCTCAGGAGTTTCTTCCTAAGGGGGTTTCTGAGTTTCACATCAATCAGAAGATTGTTGTGCCTTCATTTGTCCTGACCCCAAGGCTGACCAGGAGAAGGATCTCCATTTGTTGGAAATGGTACAATGCCTTAACCCTTTGAGTGCCAGAGGGGTACGCAGCGCATTGCAAAGCAATGCGCTGCGTACCCCTCTGGCACTCAGTGGGTTAAAGTGATAGTAATGTTTCACAAAAACAGCAACTCCAATGAATATTCGTAATATTTGAGCCATAGAAAGTGATATTTCAATACTGTCAGAGTTGTAGTTCAAGAGTGTCCCCCTCCCGCCCCTTTTACCTAGTGTAAGCCACCTCCCCTCAGATGTGAAATCTGGTCCACAGACCAGACAGCTCACAGCAAGGGACAATCTTCTTACTCTGAGAACAATGAAAGCCCTGCCCCCATTGACAGGTTTTTCAGGGTTTTCCCTTATGTTAATTGAAGATTGTCCCTCTCTGCAATTCACTTAGACATCACCCTGCTGCTCTGAGTTGAGCAGAGTTACATCAGTAAAAGGGTCGGGAGGGGATACTTTATGATTCAATTACTCTTCAACTACAACTCTGACAGTACTGAAATAACACTATCCATGGCCCAAATACTATGAAGATTAATTGGAGCTGCTTTGATGATGAAACATGACTATCCCTTTAAATTTTGTGTGCACCGCACTAAGCCTTTTCATAAGGCCCACTCTCTGTTCCTCATTCCAGAGGATCCCAAGGCAGGACAAAATGCTTCCAAGGTCACTGTGGCCTCTTGGATTAAAGCTACCATACGCCTGGTGTATGAACCTAGAAAGAAACATGTTAGCTTTAAGGTCACAGGACATTCTGTTAGGTCTGTGTTGGCCTCCTGGGCCTACAAGAATCAGGCTTCAACTAGCAGTTGTGCAAGGCAGCGACTTGGTCCTCTTTTCACACCTTTGGTAAATACTACTGTGTCGATGTTGGCCTCAAGATCTTGCAGGCAGCTCTGTATATCTAAGGATCTGCACACTTGGTTGCCTTACTGTTGATTCAGTTGTTTGAACCCCGTTGTCTCTTGTTGTTGTGTGCTGTGTGAGTTCAGTGCCCGTTTGACACTTTTCTGTTTGGGATACTCCAATTCTGGATAGTCCTGGGGAACTCCAATATCAAGGGGACAGACGTGAGGTCCTTTCTCTTAGATTTTAGTTTTCTTACCTGTTAAATCCTTTTCTCTATAGTCCATATGGAATACAGGTCTCCCACCCAGCGAAAGGGACCTCTGTTTGGTCTTGCCTGTCTGGCTTGGGAGTCCTCAGTCACATTCATGATGGGTTACAAGGCAGGGGAAGGGTTGAGCTGGAGGAGTGGCTGGGAGTGTCCAACTATAAGACTGTCTTTTGAAATGTGTCCTGGGCCCCCGTGGCACCTGTGTTCCATATTGACTATAGAGAAAAGGATTTAATAGGTAAGAATACTAAAATGCTATTTTATATAGCGCCATACACGTACACAGCGCTTTACAGAAGTAGTAATAGCACAATACAAAAATACAGGACAGAAAAGCATAAGGCTAAAGTGTGTTCATTGCATTATTAACAGGGAAAAAAGTGCAGCAAAGGGAATCGCACATCGGAAAGGGAAACCTGACCTAATTTAATTAGTAATAATGACAACATACAGACACAGTAGGAGGAGGAGGAGGATCATAAGTGGACATAAAAGACTTCAGTAAGGGATGTGCAGAATGATTTTGATGTGACTGTCATTGTGCATAAGGAGAATATTGTTACTGAGATGCCTCCTTGAGCAATGAATTTTTAGAAGATGCTTGAAAGTGCAAATGGTGAAAGGGTGGGTATTCCAAAGTCAAGGGGCAGCCAGTGAAAATGATTTCAGACAGGAGATGGGCAAGCAGAGGACAGAAAGTACCCTCAAGAAGAACACAGGTGACTGGAAAGGGTGTAGCGGAAGATAAGAGCAGAAATTTGAGTGTGCTAAAGAAGAAAATTATTTAAGGAATGGAGAAGTATTTTGTAAAACATATGAGAGCTTATGGGTAGCCAAGAGTGAGATTTCAGGAGCATATGAGAGGAACAGTACCTGGGAGCAAGAGTTAATGCAGCTGAATTTGGAACAAACTGAAGCAGAGAAAGCTGAGAGGAAGAGAGCAGAATGTTACAATAATGTAATCTAAAGAGAGTGAGGGCCTCTGTGAGAGTTTTTGACGTTGATATACAGAGGAAGGGGGGCTGTATTTTGGCAATATTTTTCAGGAAGAAGCATAAGGTTTTGGTGACAGCTCGTATATGGGGGGGAGAATGTCAAGGTAGAATCAAGAAAAACACCAAGACAGTATGCTTTGGTTACTGAATGAATTGTATAATTGTCAAATGTGATGAGAAAGGGGTGGGGTGGGGATTAAGAGGAAATACAGCAAGTCCTGTCTTGGCCATATTGAGTTTTAAGATGATGGTGGGACATCCATGATGAGACTGCCATGAGACACTGACTTGAGACTCTACAGCCAAAGGGAGGTCGGGGAAGAGAGGTAGACTTGTGTGTGATTACAGCCAAGAGATAAAATAAGATCACCAAGTGGGGTGGTATAGAGGGAAAAGAGAAGTAGACCCAGGACTGATCCCTAGGGTTCATCCACTGGGAGGTCATGGGGAGGAGAGAAGGTGTGGGCAAAAGAAACACTGAAAGAGAGATAGACAATCCATTTTAGAGTTGTGTCACAGATGCCAGTTGTGTGTAGTACAGGAGTAGACCACCTGGGACCTGAAGAGCTACCAATGTGCATGTTTACAAGCTATCCCTGAATGAGCATAGGTGGACTAATTGAAGTGACTGAATCCGCTACCCCAGTGTAGTGCGCCCAGTAGGAAGGCATGATCAACAGGGTCAAAGGCAGTAGTGAGGTCTAGTATGATTAGTATACTTTGTCTTCTTATTGTGTGTAGGTCATTAGTAACTTTTGTTAGTGCTGTTTCTATGGAGTAGTTGGAAAGGAAGTTTGACTGTAATGGGTCAAATCTCTCACTCTTTCTCCTTAGGCTGTTAAAGGGATTGTAATGTCTTAGATAAATAAAAAGTAATATTGTAGAGAATTAGGACTGCAACAACTAATCGATTAAATCGATAAAAATCGATAATGAGAATCGTTGCCAACGAGCTGCAGTGATAGGGTTTGCATCCAGCCTGTATCAGTGCTGCTGAGCCTGTGTCTGTATTACCTCTATACCGGCAATTGAAAAGCCGGTATTACTGTGCATGTACAACACTAACTCATTTGCCCCGCTTCCCACTATGGCTCCTCACGGCTCTTACACCGGGGCCACGTTACTAGAACACCACCGGACCGAGCGAGGTGTGTGTGTGTGTGTAGGATAAACCGGCTGCACGTGTGTGTGGTGGATAGAGCCCGTGGACTGTACACGGGTATCTGGGGTAGGACCCACTGACAGACCACGGAGTGTCCCTGCGGTAGAGCAGGTGGTGGCCATGTAGCTCTTCTCATATGGATGAAAGCTGAGGACGATGGGAGTTGTAGACCAGCAGCTGGGAGGATACATGTTGTGCACAGCCCCGGTGTAGGATCAGTATGGAAGGGTGCCCATCGTGTGAATGGGGACACAGTGTCCACTCCAATTGTTCAGGGGGGTAATCCCAGCTGCTTGGGGTTGGTAAGGATTGTACTTTTGAACGGCTGGGGTGCAACGGGTTGCCCGTCTGCGTACCAGGGGCGGGCTGGTTCGCACTATCCAGGAGGAATCCAGGTGCTACCGGGCTCGTGCACGCGGAAACACCGAGTTCTATCCCGCAGCGCGGACACCCGGGGGAAGGGGGTGATAGGAGCATTTGTGAGGGGGGAGCCGCAGCTGCTGCGCAACCTCTTTGGTAGAGATTAAGTCAGTGGCTGTGTGTTCCCGAACAGAGTACAGCCCTAGAGTGACAGATGTGCAGCCCACTGTGACATGTGGGGAGGGGTCATCTTATGTAACCCTATTCAGCACGCAGGGGTGTGTAATAGCTCTATTGTAACCCTTTAGGGACCGGGGGATGTGCAGCGCGTTGCTTATACAATATGTTGAGCAACCAGCTGCCCTTAACCCATTGAGGGGTATGCACAATGCGTTGCATACCCCTCTTGCTCTGAAAGGGGTTAGATGGCCATTGTAACTGCGAATTGGTTCAGTGCGTTGAAAACCTTTTTAGCCTTCAGTCCTCTAACTATTTGAGTGCTAGTTATCTCTCTCATTGTCAGAGGTACCTAACATCGCAAAGGGTTAACACTTTGAGTGCCAGAGTGGTACGCAATGCGTTGCATACCACTCTGGCACTCGGGTTAAATCATGGACTCTTTCCCCTTCTGGTGCAATGGATTTGTCCTG
Organism: Rhinophrynus dorsalis; assembly: GCA_037306005.1. NCBI lineage: Eukaryota > Metazoa > Chordata > Amphibia > Anura > Rhinophrynidae > Rhinophrynus > Rhinophrynus dorsalis. The sequence goes on from CM074718.1 coordinate 166,952,343, forward strand.
GAATTGCCTTCCTTGTGTTAGACTGCAAAAAGTGTATGGGACCCGGGAACCTGGTTATCACAGTGATGCAGCTGGTTTGCACCAGTAATATTTTGGGTTCCAGGGATTTTATTGAGCAAATGTATTACACTAAGGGATGTATATACTTAACTCTTAAACTGCTAGATGGGGTATGCACAGCATTGCTTTGCATACCACTGGCACTCTAAGGGTTAAGTGGTGCAAGTTTGAAATGAAGCATTGTATTCTGCAGTGGAGGTGGAAGGTAAACTGACTGTTTTGGGCTTGAGACCTATGGATTATTGTAAACTGGCCTTCAGTTTGCTTTCATACCTCATGCACAGTGGTGACTGAGTCTCCTCCCAAGTATACGTATGCACACACACACACATGTATGTGTATGTACATAAGTGTATGTATATATATCCGTTTGTTCATTAAATCATTTTAAATAATGAAAAATTAGCATATTGTTTTTTTATCCGATTAATCGATTAATCGAAAAAATAATCGGCCAACTAATCGATTATCAAAATAATCGTTAGTTGCAGCCCTATAGAGAATAAAAAAAGGATCCATCTGTGCCATTCCTATCTCTAAAACCTTTATGGTTTGAGAGATATAACATTTTAAAGTCCCCCTTCCTCCCCTTTCCCTGACATAAGCTGTAAGCAACAGCAGGAGATCCTGGTCTGGAGACCAGCAGGCGGCACTTCAGCAGAGCTGAAATAGTGCAATCTAAAAAGAAATGCTTCTTGGTTTGCAAGGACACTTTGTAGACTGTTCCAATGAAGTCGTTCTTTTTAAATATCGCTATTTTGGCTCTGCTAAAGAGCCTCCTGGAGTCAGCCTACACAGATCTCCTTCTGTCGCTTTACAGCTGACATCAGTGACCAGAGAGTTTTAAAACATTATATCTCTCAAACCATACAGGTTTGAGAGATAGGACTGGCATCGATGGAATTCTTTTTTATTCTCTACAATATTACTTTTTATTTATCTAAGACATTACTATCACTTTAAAGCCCTGGTGAAAACTGCCAGGCTTTAGCAGCCTACAAAGGCAGAGGTAATCTGTTTTCTGGACATGTAATGAATTATGTAGCTTTATCCGATCAAGTCAGAGAATAAAGCTCTACTGAGGTCCAATTCCCCCAACAACTAAATAAAAAATCTCTAAAACTATTAGCCTGTTTGGTATGACAAAATGCATAGGTTATAGACAGTTTAAGTAGATACATTTAATGACACTAAATGCTAATTAGGTATCAGGTACACTTTAATAATTTTGTTTTATTGTTTTTTTTTAGCAGAATGAAACCCCTTCTAGGATGGTTGCTTTTGGCAACTTTTCTTCTTGGTATAGTAGCTGAAGAAAACCATGGGGAAGACAGTGATGGTGAAGAGGACATCTTGGATAACACAGAAGAACCAAGTGACATGTACAAAGCTTATTTGGAGGTAAGCTATAGGAACACATTTTGCCAGCAGTAGGCCAGTTTTACTGCAGGCAATTAAATAAAAAAAGAAAAACACATCACCAAGGCATTACATACATATTATCTTGTCTGATTTATTTGTTTACCATGTTATGTATTTGTGAAACCTTTGAATGCCATTGCCTTTTGTTGGATTTCCCTCTTGTATTGAAAAAGTAAACAAAATTGTAATGCATATGTAACCATTTGAAAGGAACATTAAAACCTCTGAATAATAACACCCACTTTAATCTCTGTAGATCATTGGACACTGAATCAATTCTGTTTGGATTGGCTCTCCAAATTGAGTCTTTAAAGGGATAGTAATGTTTCATAATTAACCCCTTAAGGACTCATGACGGTCCTGGACCGTCATAGGTTGCTATCCCCTTAAGGACCCATGACGGTCCTGGACCGTCACACTGCTATCATTAATTCCAGGCTGAGACTGAGCGCTCAGAGACCGGGGCGTTCAGTCTCAGCCCTTCTTGCTTGTGCCAGTTCATGTGATAGCCGTAGCAGCGATCACATGTACCGGCATTCTGACAGAGAGAGGCAACATGCTAATTCTGAGTGTCTCGTCTACCTCTGTCTCCCTTGCTACCAAAGTAAGGGAGAGAGGAGACACCTAGTGGTAAAAAAAATTACAGCAGCTGGGGGTATTAACCCCTTCACTGCTGGTGCAGGAGGCTGGCTAAATGCAGGTCAATTTTTGACCTGCAAATATATACTTTTTTTTTTTTTTTTTTTTTTTTTTTTAAACACAACACACTTTTTTTTTTTTTTTTATAAAAAAATTTTTTATTTAAAAAAAAAACAAACATATAATTAAACATTATTGGTAGTGTGATTGTTGTGGAGCCATGTAATACACTTATATACACCACCAAATGCCAGGGATAAAAAAGTGTCAAAATAGGGTGGGAAAAAGGGACACGGGGATTATCACCCAGGGGGGACAGTGGCCACTTTAAACTGCGCATTTTGTAGTTATGACTGACCGGTCATACTTTTCATGCAGTCTCCATAAAAATATAACCCTTTGTGGCCAATTGATCCCAAGAGAAAAATCAAAAAATGGTGTTTTTTTTACTTTTTCTTTTTACATTTTCTTTCAATTTTCATAAAGTAAATGGTGGGTTATCCATATATGTGGGGTATCAAAAGAAAGCCCTATTTGTTCTTAAAAAACAGTATATAATTTATGGGGGTGGAATAAAAGACTTAGAGGGAAAACACTGTTGAACAAAGGCGTAGTCAAAAAGGTCAGAATTGCTCCGGTCCTTAAGGGAAAACGACCTCAGAGTTTCCCGGTCCTTAAAGGGGTTAAAGCAGCTCCAATTAATCTTCATAGTATTTGGGCCATGGAGAATGTTGTTTCAATTCTGTCAGAGTTGTAGTTCAAGAGTAATTGAATGATAAAGTATCCCCCTCCCGCCCCTTTTAGTAATGTAACACTGCTCACCTTGGAGCATCAAGACTGTCCGGATGGATTGCAGACAGGGACAGTCTTCAGTGAGCATAAGGGAGAAAAATAAGGGAAAACCTGAAAAACCTGTCAAGGGGGAGGGTTTTCCTTATGCTCACAGTAAGAAGATTGTGCCTTGCTGTGAGTTGTCCCATCCCAGGACCAGATTCCACATCTGAGGGGAGGCGGCTTACACTAGAAAAAAAGGAGCGGGAGGGGATGTTTTATCACTCAGTTACTCTTGAACTACAACTCTGACAGTACTGAAATAACACTCTCCATGGCCCAAATGCTATGAAGATTAATTGGAGATGCTGTTTTTGTGAAACATTACTATCCCTTTAATTAATACTGGATATCATGTCTGTGGAGGTGCACATGCTTCCTATTATGCTTTACTCCAACACTCCAAACTCCTCCCACTGAAGTATTCCTTGTATGGAGACTTTAGGGTCCTGGAATCATGCAGCAAATAATCATGTCTTCTTCCATGTTTATGATATCCAGTACAAATTACAGGTTAATTTTTGTGTAAGGGCAATCCATTTCGAATCGATTCCTAATGGCCATTAGTATTTTCTTCCCACATTAACCCTTTGAGTGCCAGAGAAGTACCCAAGGCATTGCAATGAAATATGTTGGAAACCTCTTTGTCACTCAAAGGGTGAAGGTAAGGGGGAGTTATTATTAGCAAGGGTTGGCTGAAGACTGAAAGCAATCCAGAAGCTCATAGCCACAAAGTTTTCAAGTTGCGTGTACCACGCCATAGACTGCTGTGGTTAAGTTAGAAAATTTGTCCATAACAGTCTTTGGGGTCTGCTGACACTGATACCACGTGACTCTGAATTGCAAAACTTCACATTTCACAGTTAAGCGTCCATTGCAGGATCCACAAGAGATTACTCTGGTCTCTTTACAAACATCCGTTCAGTGATCTCACTTATCTGCTCAAGCTCACAATGCAACCCAGGAATCTTCCCCAGGTCTGTTTCTCATGGGAACAGACCTGTTGAGGGGGCAGCTTTCAAAGGATAGATGCTGTTTGAGTGAGAATTTGTTTAACTCTTTGACTGCCCTCTGGCACTCCTATGGTTAAGGGAACTGTCATTTGATTCTGTGGGACATTTGCATTTTTAAACAAATATATTTCATAATGGAATACGTTTTGTTTTGTAATGTCATTCAAACTGCAGGTTGAATACCAGACTCCAATTCCTAGTGGAGAGGTGTTCTTCACAGAAACCTTTGATAAAGGAACATTGGATGGGTAAGTCATTTGAAATTAAGGTAATGCTTTCACTAAGCCAACAATTTCTGGCCTTATATGGATATATGACTTCAAGTCATTATGGGCAATATGAGCAAGCCGTTGAGATTAAGACTTTGGAGTATCTGTAAAAAGAAAAATGGAGCAGGTAGTCACATGTTTGGACACATAGCAATTACATCTATGATTCAATTATCTTTGGGATTTGATAACTTAACTTGGATTTCCCTACAGGAGAAAAAAAATGCAAGCTATTCTAAGACACAACAAAAAAATAATTATATAAATTTACTGCAAAATAATGAAATCAGTGCACAGAGGCATGAAAATTACCAAGGAATTATGGAACTAGCCCTAATAAAAGGCACAAAAGGAAGCGAAAGACATGCCTTCGCTATTTCATTATCACTGCTTTCGCTGTATAGCCTGGCCAAAATATGATCAGTTGTGTCTGCTACTTTATGGCAACCCCAAATTAAGACGTACATTTTTTTTTTCATAATATGTGTGTTCCAGCAGCACCTAAAACTATTCTTATCAAAATCAGATGTGGATTGTCCATCAATGTCAGTAACACAACTAGATACATCAGTCCCACTATCTTGGAGTCTTTTCTTCTCTCCACAAATAGTTAGTCGCAAAGTGCTGATACCCAGTGACATCTCTAAGACAAGACCCTTTCTTACACAGGGAGCTACTAAAACTTTAGTTCACTCTCAAAGTGTCTTGGCTCAACTACTGTAATGCAATCCTAGCTAGTCTTCTTGTTTTAAATGTCACTGCTAGGTTAATGTATCTCACTTGTCTCTCCTCTCTGGTGTTCCACTTCATTAGGTTCTGCATTGGCTCTCTGTATCCTACAGGAGTAAATCTGAAATCATGACACTCCCCTACATTGCCATTTACAGTACTGTCAGCCATCTCTGAATTTATGTCAAAATACAACCATAATCACAAAGTATTTTTATTAAATGATCTTGAACTTTCTTCCCACCTTGTCACATTCTTTCTGTTGATTTCACAATTTCATCAGAACACCACCCTATCTTTGGACATCAAATGCTCCCTCAAAAGCCATCTACTCAAATAAGCTTATTTCAAATATCTCTAGCTGTCCTAAACTGTGACAGCTTTGTCATTACCCTGGCCAGAGCAGCTGTAAGACACTGGAGGGGCCTGGGCAAAGCTAATGTTAGTGGGCCCCCCATATCACTCAAAAAATATGAACTACAGTACAAAGCACAACATAACAAGGTTATTTATTTGTAATTAAAAGATCATCATGTATACTGTAATTCTATATATTGTCAAAGACAGCAGTAACTGTTTTCACAGCTTTTTCTGTCATTTTGACTTTTGTGGGAAGATCCTCACCATCATGTATAAAAGAGGATTTTCTCCGTCGTCCAATACAGGTTACTGTTAAATTTGAGTAGGCGATCTGCCCCTTTAAGTAGGCAGGAACAATTCTAGAAATGACTGCAGGTGGTGGAGCCTACCTTCCCCCCTTGGCTGCAGCTAGCCAACCAGTCCCAGAAAGATTTGTTCCTTGGTAAAGATAACACAGGCAAGAGAACAGTTCTGCTATAGTTTTAGAAACTTTTTTATTTTTCTATTAGATATGGAATACCACCATTAGGCGGATTACCATAACTGACAATGCCCTTAGATGTGGCTAGCTCAGTATCCAGGTGCTTTTTGTGGACCTTAAGCCCTGAGGGGGAAAATCTTGATTCCAAGTGCTTCCCCAGGAGTTACCCACTGATGTTACTTCTTACTACATGGTAATCTGAAGACAGAAGATCTGCAGGAAAGGTGAGCAACCCTTTGAGTGCTGCAGGTCCACTTGTCCTACAGTGCCCCTCCGCACAGGGGTTATTCCTGGGAGTTCTTATTGCACACTCCTGCACTCACTGGGTCTTTCTTTTATGTCTGTCAGTGTTTGGAACAACTTTATGTGGTAAATTAACCCTTTAACTGCTGGTTGGCATCTTTTGGGGCGGTGATTGGAACTTTTCCTACTGGGTTCAGTGTTTTCTGGGTCTGATTACATGTTCTAGTGATGTTTCATGTATTTCTATTTCTCAGTTCTAACTTTGACAAAATTGAGTTCCACGCCTTTAAGGAGCGCTTTACCACATAAATGCCATTGCTCCATTCACTTCTATGGGACTGTACAGTTTGGGACATATCTCAGCAACCGCTCAACGTTGCGACTTCAGACCTTGCTCTATCATCCGGTTCACATTGCAAGTGTGTTGGGGGGGCTCAGGGGGCTTCAGGTACTGTTGAGGTACTTTTTCTGGGAAAACTACATTTCCCATGAGCTCTTGCTTCACACGCTCATTTCTGATTGGCTCCTGGCGCGGCAGCCATTTTGTGAGCTTTATAGAACGAGTATCCTATGCAGGGCTTGGACTCTCCTTCTCTCCTCAGCAGATTAACCCTTCGCCTGCCAGATAAGTGTATTTTAGCGATTTCTGGGGTGAAATTTTAATCTTACACACTGTAAATTGGGTGATTAATTATTCTGAACTTTGTTGACAATGTGAAAATGTCTACTCAGTTGGAGCTTGGAGCCAATCCTAAGACTAAGGACGCTGGGGTCTCTGTATTCCCCATTGCGCATTGCTCCTCATGTCATACAAGGTTGCCTAGAGAATTCTCAGGTTATGTAGTTCAAGGCTGCTACCAGGGACCTCAGGTCTACGTTGCAACTCTTTCCATCCCAGTTACAGGGGTCTTCCATTCCTGGCAGACCCCTTCTTCAGTCAGATCTTCCCTGCCCAAACCGCAAGGAGTACCTGACGTTTCAGATTCCTCTGAGGAGGAACTGTTGGTGGATTCAGATGTTGAGGAATGTTCTGCTGTGGGCTTCTCTCAATTTTTTGGGGATCCTTTTGAGGTTGATCCAGAACCCTTGACTGAGAGCCTGATCAGGGCCGTTTTAAACACGCTAAACATTCCCCCAGTTCAGGAGGTTTCCTCAGATCCCTCTGGTGTATTCCAGGAGCCTATAAAGCACCATACTTGTTTTACACCTAACCCCACTCTGGACTGCCAAGTGGCTGATGAGTGGAAATCTCCGGACAGAAAGCCTTCTGACTCCAAGAAGTTTGCTAAGCTTTACCCATTTTCTGAGGCAGAGCTTGCCCAATGGGTTCATCCCCCTAAGTTGGATGCTCCTGTCTCACGGCTATCTAAGTCTACCGCCTTACCAGTTTCTGATGCGTCCTCTCTGAAGGACTGGACTGACAAGAAGCTTGAGGTTTCCCTCAAGTCCAGTTTTGCCACTGCTGGTACTGCCATGCGTCCAGCATTCGCAGCGACATGGGTTAATAACCGGGCCATTGCGGTCTGGACTGAACAACTCACCCTAGCTGTACGTCGGGGTGATTCATCTTCGGACATGTTGTGGCTTCTTGCCAACATATCTGAGGCCCAGCACTATGTTTCTGCTGCCTTATTGGATGCTATCCGTCTGGTGACAAGGGTTTCCACCACGTCTGTGGTTGCCAGACAAGCTCTTTGGCTCAAGATCTGGGCTCCTGACACGGCTTCTAAGAAAGCCTTGCTGTCCTTGCCCTTTCAGAGTACATCCTTATTTGGGCCAGATCTTAAGGATCTGATTAGTGATGCCACTGGGGGTAAAAGTACTCATCTGCCCTTGGTCCCCAGAAAGAAACCTCCTCTCAAGCGTAAGGTTTTTTTGCCCCTTTCAGACTGAGACACATCCGGCAAACCAGGCGGTTCCCTCAGCTCCACATGCCTACTCCAAGCCCAAACAGCAATGGAAGCCCAAGGTCTCCTCCAAGCCCAAGGCTTCCAAGACTTCTCCAGCATGACTCGCCAAACCCGGGTCCCCATTCAGCTGTGGGTGGTCGTCTTCGTCACTATCACAGCATTTGGGAGGATTCAGTGGTGGACCCGTGGGTTCTACAAATAGTGACAGAAGGGTACAGGATCGCTTTCACCTCTCTTCCTCCCTTTCACTTTTTCCCCTCTCATACACCCCAGGGCGTGGAAAAATGCTGTCTCTTCTACGGCGCTATCCAGTCTGTTCTGGACAAACATGTTATGGAACCTGTTCCAATTCAGGAGAGAGGTACAGGTTTTTACTCAAACCTCTTCATAGTGTTGTCATCCAATTTTGGACTTGAAGGATCTCAATTCCTTTGTGATCTGGTCTCATTATCACCAGGAGTCCCTGAGGATCGTGATTGCTGCTATGGTTCCGGGGGAATTGCTTGCTTCTCTGGACCTTCAGGATGCGTATTTACATATCGCCATTCATCCAGAGAGCTGGCAGTATCTCAGACTTGCCTGCGACCAAGGGCATTTTCAGTTCTCAGCTCTTCCCTTGGGTCTGACTACAGCGCCTCAGGTCTTCAACCGTGTCCTGGGAGACTTAGTGTCCGTCCTCCACCGGGATGGCATCAGAGTTACTCAATACATGGACGACCTGCTTCTGAAAGCCCCCTCTGCGGAACTTCTTCGTGAGCAGGTTCAGGACTGCATTCACGCTCTCACGCATTATGGGTGGATCATCAACTTGGACAAGTCAGATATTGTCCCGTCCCAGTGTCTGGTCTTCCTGGGCCTTCTCTTCGACACTCAGCAGAGCATGGTGTTTCTCACGGAGGAAGTGGCTGACCAGATTGCACACAAGGTTTCGGCTGTTCTAGCTCAAGATCCATTTCCAGCCAAGAAGCTATCCTCTCTGGTGGGGAAATTCATCCCCACCATGGAAGCCGTCCCTTTTGCCATGGCTCACACCAGGGAGCTTCAGCGGTTTGTGATCCAGGTATGCAAGGGTCAGCCGGACCTTCTGCAGACGTCAGTATCCCTCCCACTTCAAGTGGAACTGAGTTTGTCGTGGTGGCTCGACCTTTCCAATCACTTGAAGGGCAAGTCCTTCCTGATATTCTTCTGGACCACAGTGACGACGGATTCCAGCCTCTCCGTCTGGGGAGCGGTCCTGGGTCGCCTGAGTACTCAGGGACGGTGGTCTCCAGAGGAATCTCTCCTTCCCATCAATGTATTGGAACTTCGGGCGATATTTTATGCCTTTTGTCACTGGACGCCCCAGCTGGAAGAATGCCCAGTCCGGGTTCAGTCCGACAACGCCACGGCTGTGACTTAAATCAACAAGCAGGGCAGAACAAGAAGTCTCGCCGCTTGGTTAGAGGTCAAGGCTATTTTGCCTTGGGCAGAAGAACACGTTCCTGCCATATCCGCAGTGCACATTCCAGGAGTAGACAACGTCATGGTGGACTTCCTCAGTCGACACACAGTGGGCAGCGGAGAGTGGGAACTGCATCCAGAGGTGTTCAACGTCATTGTTCAGAAGTGGGGTCTTCCTTGCATCGACCTGATGGCGACAAGACACAACCGGAAGGTTCCAAGGTTCTGCTCTCGCTGGAGGGATCCTCTAGCTTTGACAGTGGATGCCATATCCATTCCTTGGTTATTTCCTCTGGCTTACATCTTCGCTAACCTTTCTATGTTGCACAGGGTGCTAGGGAAATTGAGACTGGAGCGATATCCAGTCATTCTGGTTGCTCTGTACTGGCCTCGACAAGTTTGGTTTCCGGAGCTTCTAGATCTGTGTAACGGTTTTACTGAACACTCAGAAAATTTGGTTAAGGTAAAATAATTAATCTTTATTTGACAAATAATACAGAACAGAAATGCCCTTCCCGGGTCCAGACCCAAACAGATGATAGCACTATAGAATTTGACACAAGTCAGGGCATTAACAGAATAAAACAAAATACAGAAATGTAAAAATGACTGGAACAGGAACTGGAACAAAACCTCAGCAGTACAGGTCAGGAAAAGCCCTAAGAGGGACTGGTACTGCAGGACAGACACCCCAATAGGTTGGGGAGCGGATAGGCTCTACCGGCCTTACCTATAACCGGGTAAGACACCCCACGTGACGGTACCAATGAGTATACTGAGGAGATGCCCGGAGGCAAGCAGAGTAGGCACAGTCTGCACGGAGCGCAACCGGAGGTGATGGTAGGCAGAGAGTCTAACGAGCCCGGAGGCAATAAGGAGAGCAGCAGTACAGTATCTCAACCTGAGACAGCTGATAGGTGCAAACTGACAGGTCGAACCACCACAAGTGACCGTTAAGGCACAGGCAGTATAGTGACAAACGAAGGCTACAGTGAGGCACAGGCTGTAAGGTAGCGCAACCGGAGGCAGCAGAGAAGTGCAGACTGACAGATGGTAGAACCGTTAGTGACCGTAAAGCACAGGCTGTATAGTATTCAAACGGAGGCTGCAGGGAGGCACAGGCTGAAAGGTAACGCAACCGGAGGCAACTTGATAGTGCAGACTGGCAGGCAACCGTATGGCAAAGCCAATAGTCACTAGACTAGGACAACAGAAGCACTAGCGTTAAGCGGACGCTAGGTGAGTAGCCAAAGCCTGGAACAGTGCACAGAGAGCGGAAGTCAGCCAAAGCCTTAATCGGTACACAGAGAGTAGCAGTCAGCCAGAGCCTGGATCGGTACACAGAGAGCAGTAGTCAGCCAAAGCCTGGATCGGTACACAGAGCGTGGTAGTCAACCAAAGCCTAGATTGGTACACAGAGAGCGGTAGTCAGCCAAAGCCTAGATCAGTACACAGAGAGTGGAACCAGCCAAATTGGTCACGGAATCGTAGTCAGGCGAGCCGGGTCAAAACAATACGGGCAACGAAGACAGGAGCAAGGTCAGACGAAACCGGATCATACACGGAACAGGAACACAGCAACAAACGTCTGGTCAGGAACACCATGAAAGTGCACCAGCATAGTGACAGGAGGGCGTATATAAAGGCAAGCCCTGGGAGGGGTTTAAAACCCAGATCCAATAAGAAGCAGCCAAAGCAAACCCGGAAGTAGGAATGTCGATCCGGCAGAATCACGGACACCGTGATAATCTGTCAGTGGCGGAGCCGTTCCGACTCCTCTCCCGTCCGGATCTTCTCCTCCAGGGTTACCTCTGGAAAGAGGATGTTCATCATCTAGCTTTGACGGCTTGGAAACTGAATCCTCAATATTGAAGAAGAAAGGTTTTTTCTTTTGGTGTGGTGGCTACCATGCTTAGTTCTCGCAAGCCAGTTTCCTCAAAGGCCTACCATCGTGTCTGGTCGATCTTTCTATCTTGGTGTGCCGATAGGGACTTGTCTCAGGAATTTCATCTGCCCACAGTCCTGGCCTTCTTGCAGGATGATGTGGATGAGGGCCTCAGTTTGACTTCCCTTAAGGTTCAGACTTCTGCTCTCTCTGTTTTCTTTCAGAGGCGCATTGCTATCCTTCCTGATGTCAAGATGTTTTTCCAGGACGTTGCTCATACTCGTCCTGTCTTTAAGGCTCCTGCTCCTCTGTGGGATCTTAATCTGGTTCTGAGTGTCCTTCAGCTCCCCAGTCCCCTTTGTGTCCTTGGCTACTATTCCTCTACGCCTTCTGACATGGAAAATGGGCTTTCTCCTGGAGATCATGTCTGTTTGCCGTGTCACGGTGTTGCATGCTCTGTCCTGTAGACCACCATTTTTGGTGTTTCACAAGGACAAGGCGGTGCTTCGCACCTCTCAGGAGTTCGTCCCCAAGGTGGTTTCGGACTTCCACATCAATCAGGAGATTGTGGTGCCCTCTTTCTGCCCTGACCCCACCTCTGACAAGGAGAGGGATCTCCACTTGTTAGACGTGGTGCGTTGTCTCAAGTTTTATGTACATCGCACTGAGTCTGTCAGGCTATCAGACGTGCTGTTCGTCATTCCTGAGGGTCCCAGGGCAGGAAGACCTGCATCCAAAGTGACTATTGCGTCTTGGATAAGTCCACTATTCGTAAGGCTTATGAGCTGAGGAAGAAGCCTGTCCCTTTCAGGGTCATAGCTCATTCAACTCGATCTATTGGAGCCTCTTGGGCTTACAAGAATCAGGCCTCTGCTGATCAGTTGTGCAAGGCTGCCACTTGGTCATCTGTGCACACCTTTTCAAAGCACTACCGTGTTGATGTGTTGGCACTGGCTGATGCCAGCTTTGGGAGGAAAATCCTGGAGGCAGTTTTGCCTGTCTAGGATTTTCTTTGGTTCCTGGTTCTTCCTTCACTTTTGAGCCCCATTGGCTCTAGTTCAGTGTGGTGTGTAACAGTTTGGGGTGTTGTTACCCCTGTTCAGTGTCCGTTGACACTTCGTTATTTTTGTTCATATACGCGCTGGTGACTTTGGGGGCCTTGCGCCTGGTCCTTGCCTTACTTCCCACCTCTGGGAAACTCAATGGATGGACATCCCAAAGTTACCAGTAACCTGTATTGGATGACAGAGAAAAGGGGATTTTAGTCTTACCTGTTAAATCATTTTCTCTTAGTCCATACAGGTTACTGGTCTCTCCACCTTCCCTCCTTGGCTGCTGCTAGCCAATCAGCTCCAGTAAGATCTGAGACACTAACTATTGGCTAGGTAGTGAGAAGGAAAAGAAGACTCCTGTGAGCATGAACCCGAAAGAACCCCCACGTTCCGCCACAGGAGAGCCAAGCATAGTCCCTTGACAGGGTGGGAGACCAGTAACCTGTATGGACTAAGAGAAAAGGATTTAACAGGTAAGACTAAAATCCTCTTTTCTCTGTCGTCCAATACAGGTTACTGGTAACTTTGGGATGTCCAACCATTGAGTTTCCCAGAGGCAGGAAGTAAGGCAAGGACCAGGCACCCGACCCATAAAGTCACCAGAGCATATATGAACCCTCAGATCAGAAATAGCCCAACAAAAACAATTGAAGTGTCATCGGACACTGAACAGGGGTAACAACACCCCAGGAACTGTCACACAGCACACAGAACTAGAGCCAACAGGGCGCAAAAGTGAAGGAAGAACCAAAGAAGATCCTAGACAGGCAAGACAGCCTCCAGGATCTTCCATCCAAAGTTGGCGTCAGCCAATGCCAGAACATCAACACGGTAGTGCTTCGAAAAGGTGTTCACAGACGAACAAGTGGCAGCCTTGCACAACTGATCAGCAGAGGCCTGATTCTTGTAAGCCCAAGAAGCCCCAGTACATCTAGTAGAATGAGCCATGACCTGAAAGGGAACAGGCTTCTTCCTTAGCTCGTAAACCTTACGAATAATGGACTTGATCCAAGATGCAGTAGTCACTTGGATGCAGGTCTTACTGCCCTGGGGCCCTCAGGAATGACAAACAGTGCATCAGATTGTCTAATGGACTCAGTGCGATGAACATAAAACTTGATACAACGCACCACATCTAACAAGTGGAGATCCTTCTCCTTGTCAGAGGAAGGGTCAGAGCAGAAAGAAGAAGCCACAATCTCCTGATTAATGAGGAACTCAGAAACCACCATCGGGAGAAACTCCTGTGAAGTGCTAAACACCTCCAAGTCTTAGTGAAACACCAAAAAGGGTGGTTTACAAGACAGAGCATATAACTCTGCAACATGGCGAACAGACACGATCGGTAGGTGAAAGGTCAATGTACTACGTCAGGAGACGTAGAGGAATAGTAGCCAAAGACTCCAAGGGAGGGTGTTGAAGGACGTCCAAAACCAAGTGAAGATCCCACTGAGGAGCGGTAGTCTGAAATACAGGACGAGTGTGAGCAATGCGCTGGAAGAAACCCTAGACATCAGGAAGAATAGCAATGCACCTCTAAACGAGAAACAGAGAGAGCCGATGCCTGAACCGTAAGGGAAATCAACTGAGGCCCTTGTCCACACCTTCCTGTAGGAAGGCCAGAACAGTAGGAAAATCCGGAGATAGGTTCATATCAGCTCACCAACAGAGAAAGGAAGACTTAGAGGAAACAGGCTTGCGTGCACCAAGCATAGTCGCCACCACACCAGAAGAAAACCCTTTCTACCACAGTGGTGAGGATTCAATGTCAAAGCCGTCAAAGCTAGACAATGGACATCCTCCTTCCACCATCCTTGAGCATTCAGGTGACCCAAGACAACTCCCCAGCCAGATAGGCTGGCATCCGTCGTCACCGTGGTCCAGAAGGACATCAGGAAAGGCTTGCCCATCAGCAGATTGGAGAGGTTGAGCCACCACGACAGACTCAGTTCCACATGAAGAGGAAGGGACACTGACATCTACAAGAGTACCGGTTGACCCCTGCACACCTGGGTCACAAACTTCTGGAGTTGCCTGGTGTGAGCCATGGCAAATGGGACTGCTACTTTGGTGGAAATGAACTTCCCCACTAGAGAGGACAACTTCTTGGCTGGAACTGGATAGTGAGCCAGAACGGCGCAAACCCTGTGGGCGATCTGGCGAGCCACCTCATCCTTGAGAAACACCATGCCCTGCTGAGTGTTGAAAAGAAGGCCCAGGAAGACCAGTCGCTGGGATGGGACAAGATCCGACTTGTCCATGTTGAGTATCCATCCGTGATGGGTGAGTGCATGAATGCAGTCCTGAACCTGCTGCTGAATGAGTTCCAGAGAAGGGGCTTTCAGAAGCAGGTCGTCCATGTATGGAGTGATTCTGATGCTGTTCCAATGGAGGACGGACGATAAGGCTCCCAGGACACGATTGAAGACTTGAGGAGCTGTAGTCAGACCAAAGGGAAGAGCAGAAAACTGAAAATGCCTGTGGTCGCAGGCAAATCTGAGGTGCTGCCGGCTCTCTGGATAAATGGCGATGTGCAGATATGCGTCCTGAAGATCCAGAGAAGCAAGGAATTCCCCAGGGGACATGGCAGTAATAACCATCCTTAGGGACTCCTGGTGATAATGAGTCTTGACCACAAAGGAATAGTGTTCCTTCACGTCCAAAATTGGACGACAGCCGCCGTCCTTCTTGGAAACCACAAACAGGTTTGAGTAAAAACCCAAACCCTTGTCCTGAACAGGAAACGGCTCCAGAACTGCCTTGTCCAGAACGGCCTGGATGGCGCCATTGAACAGATGGCATTTCTCTACACCCTGAGTAGTGTGAGAAGGGAAAAACCTGAAGGAAGGAAGAGAGGTGATAGGGATCATGTACCCCTCTGCCACTACCTGTATAACCCAAGGGTCCACAACGGAGTCCTCCCAGATGCTGCAGTAGTGTCGCAGACGACCACCCATAGCAGAGCGGGGACCTGGGTTCGGCGGATCATGCCGAAGAAAGTGTGGGCTTGGTGGAGACCTTAGGCTTCCATTGTGGTTTGGGCTTGGAAGAGGAGCACGGAGCTGGGGTAACCGCCTTTTTTGCCTGGCGTGTCTCAGTCCGGAAGTACGAAAAAAAACGATTACGCTTGATAAGCATCTGCTTACCTATGGCATCACTAATATGATCCTTAAGATCTGGCCTCAACAGGGCAAGGAGAGCAATGCTTTCTTAGAAGCAGTGTCAGCAGACCAGATCTTGAGCCAAAGAGCTTGTCTGGCAACCACAGACATGGTGGAAACCCTTTCCACCAACAGATGTCATCAACAAAGCAGCAGAGACCTAATGCTGGGCTTCAGAATGTTGGCAAGAAGTCTCAACATGGCAGAAGCAGGAGCTCCCTGATGAACTGCAAGCGTGAGCTGTTCAGTCCAAACTGCAATGGCCCTATACCCAGGCCGCAGCAAATGCTGGACGTATGGAAGTACCAGCGGTGGCGAAAATGGACTTGAGGGAGGCCCCAAGTTTCTCGTCAGACCAGTATGTAAGAGCAGAGGCATCAGCAACTGGCAAAACAGTGGATTAGAAAGCCTAGAAAACAAGGATATCCACCTTGGGGGGGTTGAACCCACTGAGCTAGCTCCACACCAGAAAAGGGGGTAAGGCTTAGCAAATTCCTTGGAGACAGAAGGCTTTCTGTCAGGAGACTATCACTCATCAGACACTAACCGGTCAAGAGTGGGGTTAGGTGAAAAACAAGTATGGGGCTGTTAGGGCTCCAGAAGTACATCAGAGGGGTCTGAAGAAACCTCTTGAACCATGGGAATGTTTAGGGTGTTTAATACGGCTCTGATCAGGCCCTCAGCAGAGGGATCAGGGTCAGCCTTAAAGGGGGGTCTCCTGAGATGAGACCACTGCAGAACATCCCTCGGTGTCGGAATCCACCAACAGTTCCTCATCAGAGGAATCTGATAAGTCA
Organism: Rhinophrynus dorsalis; assembly: GCA_037306005.1. NCBI lineage: Eukaryota > Metazoa > Chordata > Amphibia > Anura > Rhinophrynidae > Rhinophrynus > Rhinophrynus dorsalis. The sequence continues at coordinate 166,968,635 of CM074718.1, forward strand.
GGTACTCCATGCGGTTTCATAGGGAAGATCTGACAGAAGTAGGGGTCTGCCAGGAGCGGAAGACCCCCCTGTAACTGGGATGGAAGAGTTGTGTATACTGGAGGTCTCTAGTAGCAGCCTAAACTCTTGCACTCAAACTGGCTCTAATGCATGGCTGGTGGTCCCTGTGGGAAACTCAGGGATAACAGAACATGCTGGGCATAAATGACCTGAGAATTCTCTAGGCAACCCTGATTGACATGAGGATCAATGAGCAAAGGGGGACACAGAGACCCCAGCATCCTTAGTCTTAGTCCTAGCCCCAAGCTCCAAAGGAATAGACATTCCCACAGTGTCAAAACGTTCAAAGTATAAGGAAATACCCAAATACAGTGTGTATGATTAAAATTTCACCCCAGAAATCGCTAAAATACACTTATCTGGCAGGCGAAGGGTTAATCTGCTGAGGAGAGAAGGAGGGTCCAAGCCCTGCAAAGGATACTCGTTCTGGGAAGGCACAAAATGGCTGCCACAACGGGAGCCAATCAGGAACGAGCGCTCAATGCAAGCGCTCATGGGAAGTGTAGTTTTCCCAGGAAAAAGTACCCCAACAATGCCCGAAGCTCCCTGAGCCCCCCAACACACACTAAACGTTGACCGGATAGTAGAGCAAGGGCAGACAATTAAAATGAGCCGCTTCTGAAGTCGCTACGTTGAGTGGTTGCAGAGAAATGTCCCAAACTGTACAGTCCCATAGAAGTGAATGGAGCAATGGCGTCTTTGCAGACACAATTCTTGCAAAGTTGAAGCTGTGAAGTAAATTTGGACCAAACATCACTAAAATATGTTACTAGACCCAATAAACACTGAACCCAGTAGGGAAAGTGCTCAAACCCCCCCCCCCCCCAAAAAAAAAAAAATATGCTAAACCAGCAACCAAAGGGTTAAGTTACCACAGAAACTTGCTCCAAAACACCCAACAGCTCTAAAGCTATAACTGAAACCTCATCCTTCCCTGATACTCTAATGTCAACTCCTGAACCTGTTTTACCTGTAGGTTTCATGGAATATCTTCTGGGCTGGGACTCCAAATCGGGAGAATAGCCAACCACTTAGAGCACAAAGTTTTGAGGGGCCTTCTGATTTATAGGGTTAATATTACTTAATTTTAGCTTTATTTCATATTTCAAAAATATTAAGAACGATATAAGTCTTGTCTCTCAAACCTTTATGGCTTGAGATATATTCTCAAGTTAATTTTCCTCCTCACTGGCAGTTTCAGTCAAGTCTGCCATCTAGCCGATAGACTTGGAATCCAGTCCACAGATAAGCCGGCGCTCTTCAGCAGAGCAGAGATCACGATCTTTAAAAAAAAAAAGAACTACTTCATTGGAACTGTCTACAAAATGTGCCTGGTTGGCAAGCACACTTTGTAGACCACTCCAATGAAGAAATTATTTTTTAAAGATCAAGATCTCGGCTCTGCTAAAGAGCCCCCGGCCGGTCTGCGGACCGGATTCCAGATCTGTCAGCTAGAGTGCTGACGTCAGTGAGGGGAAACCTTCACTTGCGAATATCTATCAAACCTATAAGACTTATATCATTCTTAATATTTTTTAATGGCCACAATATTAAATAAAGCTAATATGAAGTATTACTATAACTTCAAATTAATTATCTTATTTATTGTTTTATATATTGCTGTATTGCCTAGTTTATACACTAAGATAATTGATTCACCATTTGATATCCCTTGAAATGGACAGTTTTAAAGATGTTTGTGAAAAAAACACACAAATAAGAGAGCGCTGATGTACCTTATAGATAATCTCTATAACACCAAGATAGGAATATGATGGATCCGTGTACTTACTTAAGACACGTAGAGACCTGAGTAGATGGACTCACTACCGGTCTTGGAGCTTGTGGGTGCTTTAAGTAAGTACACGGATCCATCATATACCTATCTTGGTGTTATAGAGATTATCTATAAGATACATCAGCGCTCTCCTATTTGTGTGTTTTTTGTGTTTTATGGCGAGGGACACCTGGTCAGGATCCACTCGAACTTGAGAATTGAGCAGTATCAACAGAATACCTGTATGGGGGCAGTATAGTATCCTCCGTATGCTTAACACGCTACTATACCAACATATAAGTAGCAGTGTTTAAATGTGAGTATAATTCTCACCAATGATTGACTGATTTCAAATTTGACTTATTTAAAATACTACACCATATTACGCTCCCTTCTTTCTGTTTTTTCCCTTAAAGATGTTTGTGCTTGAGTGTATTTACATTTCATAGTCTAAAAAGAGTCTTCTTATGCAGAAGAGAAACGAGATGCAAAATTGGGGCAAACCAGCTGCACCATTGGGTATATGCAAATATTTCTACTGATTTAAAGGCTGCTTTTAAAGAGATGGTAATGTTTCACAAAAACAGCAGCTCCAATTAATCTTCATAGTATTTGGGCCATAGAGAGTGTTATTTCAATACTGTCAGAGTTGTAGTTCAAGAGTAATTGAATGATAAAGTTTCCCCCTCCCGCCCCTTTTACCTATCGTAAGCCAGCTCTCCTCAGATGTGGAATCTGGTCCACAGACCAGACAGCTCACAGCAAGGGAAAATCTTCTTACTGGGAGAACAATGAAAATCCTGCTGTCACGGTTTTCAAGACACTCAGACCAGTAGGTGAAAATAAAATACAGTTTTATTAAGAACAAAATTAAGGACAAAGATCGCCCCCTATAGGTAGCACTGCGTAGCAGCAGCAGGAAGGCAATAGTGTGACCAATATACAGGTATAGCGTTAAACAGCACAGGCAAATGGCAGATACTGCGTACAGAGATACAAGGGTTAACACAGTACTCAGTCCGTCTCAGTTGTGGTGTTTGGCACACCCAAGGTGATAAAGGCAGTAAATGGTGGAGAGGACTCAACACCAAATATTCATAAAACTGAGATAACTATCCTGCAAAGAGGAACCTGCAACCCAGAACCTGCTGCACTTGAACAGTAGCCCCCACGGGCGTACTAACGGAGCAAGTAGACTGCCAGAGCTTGAGCCAATAGCCCCACGGGCGTGACAACGGAGGCAACTGGAATGCAAGAGCTTGAGCCAATAGCCCCCACGGGCGTAACGGAAGCAACTGGATTGCAAGAGCTTGAGCCAATAGCCCCACGGGCGTAACAGAAGCAACTGGATTGCACGAACTTGAGCCAGTAGCCCCCACTGGTGTAACGGAAGCAACTGGATAGCAAGAGCTTGAGCCAATAGCCCCCACGGGCGTAAGGAAGCAACTGGATTGCAAGAGCTTGAGCCAATAGCCCCCACGGGCGTAACAACAGAGACTTGCACAGCAGCAGCCAAAGCCGTGCACCTAACGGGCGCGTTAACGAACTACACTATACTGCAAGGAGAGATATGAACCGTCGCCTACAAGGCCTACCAGACTGGTTCAGCATTAATAGTGGTATGAGAGAAACGGCTCAGCACCAAGGCAACACTCTGTACCAGACTGGAGGCTCAGAACCAGGACACAGCTCTGCACGGGTTAGTGGCTCGATAGTTGGAACACAGCTCTGCACGGGTTAACGGCTCGATAGTTGGAACACAGCTCTGCACGGTTAACAGCTCGATAGTTGGAACGCAGCTCTGCAGAGAACAGCTCTGTAGCAAGATCTCAGCTCAGCACAGGTTAACAACTGCAGCCGCTAAGGACAGTAGTAGTAGTAGGAAGTCAAAATGTCACCTCGGCGACAGAGGAAGCTGGAACGTAGTCTGGGCAGAAGTAACCGGTGCAGGTCACGGAGCTGGAACGTCAGACAAGCCGGGTCGAATCATGGAGCAGGTTCTCAGACAAGCCAGATCAGGATACAAGCAGGAACGTCAGCCAGGCCGGGTCAAATCACGGAGCAGGTTCTCAGACAAGCCAGATCAGGATACGAGCAGGAATGTCAGCCAGGCCGGGTCGAATCACGGAGCAGGAAAACAGGAACGTAGTCAGAGCAAGCCAAGTCGGTACACCGGAAATCAGGAACGCAGGAATACAGCACAGTAAAACTGGCTCAGGAACACCACGAAAGGGCACCTGACAGGTGCCAATGGCTCAGTATAAAAAGGTCACCAGGGGCGGGCCAAACAGGCTCAACCAATCGGAGCACAGCACAAGCGAGAGTGACAGAAAGGGAAACTATTGCACCGTGATACCTGCCCCCCCTTGACAGGGTTTTCAGGTTTTTCCCTTATGCTAATTGAAGATTGTCCCTCTCTGCAAGCCACCTGAACACCACCTCTCTGTTCTGAGGTGAGCATTGTTACATCAGTAAAAAGGGCCGGAGAGGGATACCTTATCATTCAATTACTCTTGAACTACAACACTGACAGTATTGAAATAACACTCTCCATGGCCCAAATACTATGAAGATTAATTAGAGCTGCTTTTATTGTGAAACATTACTATCCCTTTAACCCTTTGAAAGCTGCAGAAGTGCATTGCAAATCCATGCACTGAAAGCTTATCAAGCAAGTGTTAAAAGTCAATTTAAAATGAATGTGTAAATTTGAGGAATGTTTGTGTGTGTCCCTATGGTGTAATTAGATTGCTCCAGAATGGTTTCCCTTTTCTTTGTGCATAAGGGATTTTTCTGTACAAGGACACTGCAGATGATGCTGGTGGTGGGGTCATGGGAAGGGTATGGGTGTGGCTATGGGTAGTGATAGTGGTTCCTGAGGTGCCTTGCCTTGATGCACCCATGGCCTTACATATCTTAGATAAGCTTAGATTGTAAGCTTTCTGGCAGGGACCTCGCCCCCAATGTTTCACTCTACAAAGCACCTGTAACCCTGTATTGTTTAAACACTTAAATTGTAAAGCACTGCATACACTTGTGGCGCTATATAAATAAACATATTAATTCATTGTTATTCTGGGGAGTTAAATTATTAATTGAAACTGTTTTGCGCTTCATTTTAGAAAATATATCTCTAACCATTTCCCATATATTATTGACATGATTGTGTACTTTATCACAGTTGGGTCCTCTCCAAAACAATGAAGGAAGATGCCGATGAAGAAATTGCTAAATATGATGGTAAGACACATACATTCTTATTTTTTGTTTCTTCAAATTTTGATAAACCTTTTGAAATAAACCAGATTAAAGGAATAGTGACCATTTATATTGAGTTTACATATTCTGCAAGTACATAACATGTAGTCAAATTTCCTGTACTAAGGATGATGGGAATTGTAGTCCTGAACAGCTAGCTGGAGGGCCTCAGATTGACTAAATCTAACCTAGTGCCTGTAGGCCTTGTGAGTGAGAATACTGATATTTAACAGACAACTATTCTCTAGAACTGTACGGTAGTCGGTTGTTAGGCCTTAATGATATTACTAGTTCATGTGTGTTAGATAACTCGGTAAAGCACAACGTGTTAAAAAAATTTTTGGAACACACACTGAGGTCATTTGGATTGCAGGATGCATGTTGGATTCCCATGCCCAAGGTCTTCTCCGTGTCTATATGTTTGGGATAGGATGTAGCGTTTGGGTAAAATAATTTTCTCATTGTCTATATTGTGCTATTTATTAAGGGGATTACCTGGCATTGGTTTAGCAATCATAGTGGAAAAAAAAACCCTTGGCAATGTTTGCTGCATAATGAATAGCGGGCATTGTTACTGACAAAGTTATGGTCTGTAAAAGTTTTAGAATCAGAGTATGTTTCCTGCAAGAATGCTTAGGTTTTGGATAGGGGGTTTGTGAAATGCACAGAAGGGGTGACATTTTACATTGGGGGTAGTGCGAGTACTCTTCCGAACAGGAAAAGTTTAAAGAGGTGGTAAATCCTAACTATGAAAAGTTATATATTGAGTAGCTATTGTTGCTGTATATGAAGAGATGAATATCACAGATACAAGCTCTCCATAGTCGTCAATAGCAACAGTGCTACCTGTCCCAAGAAAAGAAATCTGAAACTGAGACTCCATAAAAAAATGCAAGAGAACTCTCTATAAAGAACTGAATGTAGTGTCTCAGTCTTTGCTGATTACACTAAGCTGTGCAAGGAAATACATACAGAGCTGAATGTTTTTTTTTCTATGCAGCAGGATCTAGAAAAACTGTGAATGGGCAGAAAAGTGGCCGATGGCATTTACCCAGTTAAGGACCATGTAGTCCAGGGGTGGGGCACTCTGGAGGACCAGGGCACTTTTATTTTTCATGGAAGTGTTTAGAGCACGATGTGCAGCGAACACAAACTTCCATGACTTGCCAAGACACTCACCAGTCCTAAACGCCTGTACATCTGTCACAGTTCTGGCACATCATTGGGCGTTAAGGGGTCAGTGTAGATAAATGTAAGGTTTTGTATTTGTGCTGTAGACACAAACATTCTACATATACACTAAATAGTAAGCAACTTGGGGAATCCTCATCAGAAGAAGATTTAGGAGTATTTATAGATGATAGACTTCACAGCAGTGTGCAGAGTCACTTAGCTTCTGCAAGAGCAAATAGTGTACTGTCCTGCATAAAAAGAGGTATAGATGCATAGGATGCAAATATAATTCTACCTCTATATAAATCCTTGTTACGGCCTCATCTAGAATATGCAGTACAGTTTTTGGGCACCAGTTCTTAAAATAGACATTATTGAACTGGAAAAAGTGCAGAGATGTGCAACAAAACTGATAAAGGGATTGGAGGATCTGAGTTATAAAGAGAGACTAGCCAAACTGGGTTTGTTTACATTAGAGAAGAGATGTCTAAGAGATTATATGATTATCATTTACAAATACATTCTATCACGGTGCCCGTGATTCGTGCTGCTCTGTGTCTATCACCTGCTGAGTATTCGTGATTGGCTGTCTGTCATTAGCCCTCCTCACACAGCCTTTTTAAACCCAGGTTGAGCACTTCCAGGTTGCCCTTTCGTGGTGTCTCTGACTCCACTCTGCCTGACCTGCTTGTCAGATCTCTGGGCCTGTTTCCAGTGTTCCTGTATGTTACATTCCGGTGTTCCAGTGTTCCTGTACCTCAACGTTCCAGTGTTCCTGTACGTTAATGTTCTGGTGTTCCAGTGTTCCTGTATGCTAACGTTCCAGCGTTCCGGTGTGCCTGTATTCCGGGGTTTCTGTGCTCCAGCACCGCGCGGGTTAACCTGTACGAGTTCCTGAGTCTCGCGCTCCAGCTGTCGCTCTGGCAACATTGTTCTCCTCGCTATTGCATACACATTGTTGGTTCCAGCGTGCGGACGCTGGTTTGCTCAACTAAACCTGGTTGCGATATACATTGTTGGTTCCAGCGTGCGGATGCTGGTTTGCTCCACTAAACCTGGTTGCGATATACATTGTTGGTTCCGGTGTGCGGTCGCTGGTTTGCTCCACTAACCTGGTTGCGATATACATTGTTGGTTCCAGCGTGTGGACGCTGGTTTGCTCCACTAAACCTGGTTGCAATATACATTGTTGGTTCCAGCGTGCGGACGCTGGTTTGCTCCACTAAACCTGGTTGCGATATACATTGTTGGTTCCAGCGTGCGGTCGCTGGTTTGCTCCACTAAACCTGGTTGCGATATACATTGTTGGTTCCAGCGTGCGGACGCTGGTTTGCTCCACTAAACCTGGTTGCAATATACATTGTTGGTTCCAGCGTGCGGATGCTGGTTTGCTCCACTAAACCTGGTTGCGATATACATTGTTGGTTCCAGCGTGCGGTCGCTGGTTTGCTCCACTAAACCCGGTTGCAATATACATTGTTGGTTCCAGCGTGCGGACGCTGGTTTACTCCTTAAACCTGGTGGCGCTATTTACCATTAGTCCCAACGTGCGGACGTTGGTTTGCTCCTGAACATCCAGTACTGTGGTCAGTCGCTGTCCACTACCTTGCAGTTGTCTGATTATCCCTGGCAATAGACTTCTGCTGAGTAAGACCTCTAGACTTATGCTCTCTGCTGTCTTAGTCACCTAACAGCTGGTCTATTTGCTCAGGCTGCCCTGCCCGGTATTGGTGAGGCCGGTAGAACCTTGACGTTACCATCCTGTAGGTTGCCTCACCCGGTATTGGCAGGGCCGGTAGAGCCTACTACAGTACCTCCTTGGGCTGCTCTTCCCGGTATTGGTAAGGCTGGTAGAACCTTGTAACTCACCATCTTAAAGGTTGCCTTACCCGGTATTGGCAGGGCCGGTAGAGCCTACATTCAGCATCCCATTGGGCTGCCTTGCCTGGTATTGGTAAGGCCGGTAGAACCAGAATTATCATCTCACGATTGCCTTACCCGGTATAGGCAAGGCCGGTAGAGCCTGTCATTAATATTGTCACTTGGGTTGCCTTGCCCGGTATTTAGGCAAGGCCGGTAGAACCTTTTGTATGTTCTATTGATGTTATATTGTTATGTATGTTTACCCTACGGGGACTGCCTTTAACTTTTAATAAAGTTAAATTTTACCAAACCTTAAGTCTGAGAGTCTTCAAAAACCGTGACACATTCAAGGTCAGTACAAAGAACTCTCATACAGTTCATTTACTCAAAGAGCTCAGCTAAAAAGTAGAGATCATCCATTAAGACTAGAGGAAAGGTGCTTTTGACTAAAACAAAGACATGAGTTTTTTACAGTAAGGTTGGTGAAGTTATGGAATTCTTTACCTTGGGATGCTGTGCTTGCAGATACTATAACTGCTTTCAAAAAAGTAATGGATACCTATCTAGCACAGAACAATATAGAGAATTATGACTGTTGCCTTCAGTGCAGATAGGCTGTTGATCCTGGGAACTATCTGCCTGCGATTTGGAGTCAGGAAGGAACTTTTTACCCACTTGTAGCTTAAAGCGGAACTACCACCTCTTAAACAATTTAACTTCAATAACTCCCCATCTGGCGACTAGCAGCTTAGTAGAGCTATTCACCAGAATTATTACCTTATTCAAAAGAAATATGCATTCTTACCGGGCTGACAGCAGCACAGACATCTTGCCATAGTGTCGTCCACGTGCCTGCGCTGTCAGTCCCTTTTGGAGCCGGCCGGCTCCTAGCAACGCCTCCTAGACCCAGCTGGGACTGACAGCGCAGACGCGCGGACGTCACTATGGTAAGATGTCAGCGCTCTGTGCTGCTGTCAGCCCGGTAAGAATGCATATTTCTTTTGAGTAAGGTAATAATTCTGGTGAATAGCTCCACTAAGCTGCTAGTTGCCAGATGGGGAGTTATTGAAGTTAAATTCATTAAGAGGTGGTAGTTCCGCTTTAATTGGAAATGGCTTTAGTGGGTGTTATTGCCTTCCTCAGGGGTGATTTGGCATGGGCTAGACATGATGGACACGTCTTTTTCAGCCTCATCAACTATGTTATTGTGACTTGTATATTGTTATTTAAAGTTGTTCATTTATTCTCATATATACCTGTGCCTGTTTACATTTCTAGCAGTAAGAGAGGCTGTCACTGAGAGCATGCTCCCTTCACTGATGGTACACACTGGAGTGCATGCAAACAGCATACTTTGTGCACTTACCCATTGAGAATCCATGGGTTAAAAATCAGATGTTACTAAGGGAATAGGTCGAATTGGTTCCCTGCCATAAAAAGGGACCTCATCATCAGTTAGTACTGTGCTTATGATCTAATACATGTAAAGGGGTTAAAGCCTCCTGTTTCTGCTATTTTAGAATCTCCCATGTTGGTGATAGTGGGACAGTATAATGTGTGTGGGTAGGAGTAAAGCAGAATCCAAGATTACTATATTATTTAATCCCTTGAATGCTAGAGAGTCAGCAGAGTACAAAGCAATGTGTTGGGGACCTCTCTAGCATACTAGTAGTTTGATATGAAAATGCAGAGAGTAAAGACAGACATGGAGAGAGAGGTTAGGAAAGCAGGATTACAGATAGTGGATTAATGATGCTGCTCCAGATGCAACCATAGACCAGTAATCTCATGTTGTGTGCACTGAATTATTTTTCCTGCTGCCATGCCGTCTAGGTCAGGGATGGACAATCTAATGCTCTCCAGCTCTTGTGGACTAGAACTCTTAACATTCCTGGCCAAACATTGTCTGCCCAGAGATTAAGAGAATTGTAGTTAACAGCAGCTGGAAGAACTCAGCATGCCTCTCCCAATCTAGGGGGTGATTCACCTTATTTCAAAAGCCCAGAACTTTGTAGATGATTATTTGAATCGATATTATATGAATGCAACTTGTGCAAATACAGATAGATAGATAGATTACCTAGAGTACATGCAAAAACAAAGGACACAGTGTATAAATACAAAGTGGCAAATATGGCCCTTAGAAGTGATTCTTGTGGCACCATGTTCATTGTCCCAGTGCAACAAGTGCTGTGGCGCCATGGTCTCTTAAAATCGGTGTATATCAAGGCACAAGACGGGCAGTGTTTTGTACAGAACTTACAGAAGCATCTCTTTTGGTCAGTTTGTCATCTGCTGACCTTGGCACTGAAAATGGTTATGTATAAAGATGAAAATGGAGCAATGCCTGGGCATACCAGCTGCACCATGGTGAAAAATACAGTGTGTTTTGGGAGTGAAAATAGGGAATTTGAGGTAATATATGCAAATGTATGTTCCACCCAAAATGATCAAAATGAATTAGATGAGTTATATGAAAGGAGAACAAACTGTTTTTTCATAGACTGTTTTTCTTCCAGACAAAAGTCTAAATGCTTGACGGAGCAGTATACTTTTTTTTTCTTCACTTTTAGATTTAAAGTGCCATTTAATATGTAATGGTGCCTTTTGTTTTCCCTCTGAAAGTTTAGTTTGCTGTATCAAGCAATTGTATTTTTAAAATATTAGTGGTGTGTTTGCCCCTTAATGGGTAGAGAAATAGTGGGTCTCATCGTCGACTTTCACTGTCACCGACAATAACTAAACTACCTACCTCTCTCTTCATCTTCACGTCAGGCCTTTAACACGCTTCTCCAGCACTCCGCGATCCAGTATTGGAGGTTAGGGTTTTCTTGCTTTGGTTTTTTTTCCTTACACCTCTCCCCATGGATTTCTCCTAATCCAAGTCTACAAAATGCATTAAAATATGACTGAATGTGTGGCTCTCCAGCTGATAAAATACAAATCCAATTATCCTTCGCTGGGTGAGAATGTTTGGAGTTGTAGTATAACACTTATTGGAGAGCGATCTTCTCCTCTTTCCTTTTGGGTAACATACTGTATTGAATACCCCATGCAGTGAGAACAGTGCATTGAGAATAAAGGCTATGCATGTTATTCTTCCAGCTTCCTCTCAGATTGGGCAATTCTCTCCTTCTCACTCCCTTAATGTTTGTGTATCTGCCAGATGGATACTTAGGGCTTTATAGTTCGTACAGGGTAAATAACAGAAACCGAGACTTCATTCTCACAGCATTCAAAGCATCCAGCAGCCAGATACACACATTAACCCTTTGAAGACCAGAGGGATGTAGACTGCTTTACAAAGTAATTAATTTCACTAGTCTTTTACTTGTGTCACGACCCCTCTTCCCAGTCAGAGAGTGAAGTATGAGATCGGGGTCAGCAACCTGGATTTTCCTTGCAGCAGCTGGGAAAGATGCTGGTTACAGGACCACACTGTTTAGCAGGGGTTGAACCAGGATAGAAAGTCCAGAAGCTAATGGAGATTGGAATGAGAAGCAAGAAGTTCTGCCTGAAGTGCATTAGCTTAAGAGCCGTGCGACCAGACCCCATGACAAGTAATTGCCAAAGGAAGATAGAGCGAGGGGAAATAGGAAGGAGAGGATCAGAGAATACAATGAGAAAGAGATTCACAGAGTGTCACTGGTAGCAAAGATAGTAATAACAAGATTGTAGTTGGGAAAACAGGTTCATGGTCAGGAACTTTCCGGGGTCAAACAGTAGATCTCAGGACACAGTACTGAATTGTAATACAGAAAAACGTAAGAATCAAGCTGGAATTCAGGAATCAGAGATACTCACAAACAGACAAAAGGGATACTAGCTCATAGAATGGGCGCCAGGGACAACAAGTGGCCAGCCTAAAAAAGATAGGCTTGCCAATGAAAAACAGGGGGGGGGTAAAAGGAGAATGACAGGAGGAACATATCGAAGCAAGCCCCATAGGGTTAAGAGAGTGAGAAGTAGCGTATTGCTGTGTCTGAGAGGGAAAAGTGGTTGTAAATCTTGGTACCAGGGAGAATGATGTTAATGGTATTTATTCACAATGCACAGTTCTCTATACCAGGGATTTCTAATACATCATGTTGTACAAGTTTCTCTACAGATAGTATCACGCTACAACTCCTGTCTTTTTCAGCCTAATTTGAACTTTATTTACTGTGCACAAACAGCTGACTCATCTGCTCACATGGCCCAGCACAAGGGGAATTTGGAGTGTGCATTATTTTGAAAAAGCACTCTAAGAACAAACTTAAACAGTAGAAAAAGAGCCAGAGGTAGGAATCAAGATATTGCTCCAAGTTGAACTAACAAGAGATACTGCAGTTTTATTTATTCTGAAATAATTAAATATTAACAGAGTACATTTTATTTTGTAGAGATATAAGCTCCTTTAAGGAGCTGGGAGTTGTCCTTGCATATCAGCCCTGGGAGTCTTTCAGGCCTTAGCAGACAACACAGGCCCCAAAGCCTAACAGCCAGCTGCAAAATGAGCAATAATCAGATATGATGGCCTCTCACCTACCATACTGATGCTGGTTTACGAAGGACTAAAGCAATTATGGAGCAAACCAACTACACCAGTGGTTCCAAACTGTATTCTGTGGAATTCCAGGGTTCCCTGAAGAAGTGCAAATTTCAAGGGGTTCCAGAAAATATATTTCATTAATGGCGGACAATGGAACAAGGCATGGACTGCAGGCATTGTATGGGAGGTTCTGTGACTACCATCACTGACAAGAATTATTAGGAATTTGGTGTATGTACGATGTAAACACATTGGATACTATGGGGACAGTGCTTTGGAAATGTCTCTTGTATCTAAGGGGTTAAAAGGTTTGGTTATTAGGGTTTCACAGAGATTTTGTGTTAAACCAATTGTTTCCACCCCTGGATATATTTTAAGAACTACTGAACTATACAATAGAGAGAGGACAAATAAACATTTCCTAAATACCCTCTTGATTTAAATGACCCACTTGAATGTTATGGAGGTCTCCAAAGCAACACGTTGCATACCCCTCTGGCACTCATAGGTTTAAATCAATGGGAAAAAGGGTATTTTTGTTGTGCATTTAGTTTGCTCCAGAATTGATTCAAGTCTTCTAAGCTTCACTGTGTTTATGGCTTCCAAAAAAGAAATTAACACATGTATTTTTTTTTGTTTTATGGACCCTTGATATATATTACTCGACTCTGTAAGCTCTTCTTGGCAGGGACCTCACTACCTCTGGTTTTTAGCTTTCACAATAATTTTTTACAAAAGTTATTGTCTTTATTGTTTGTCACCCCATAATACAGCACTGAAGCATATGCCGATGCATAATAAATATTGATAATATTGTTCTGTCCTTAGGTTTGTGGAACGTGGAGGAGTTGAAAGAAAACAAAATACCAGGAGACATGGGCCTTGTTCTGAAATCTTCAGCAAGACACCATGCCATTTCAGCCAAGTTAAACAAGCCTTTTGTGTTTGACAAAAATCCTCTCATTGTCCAGTAAGTACCCTCTGTCCATTCCAGGTCATGAGACAAAACCAAATCAAAATAACCCAAATAAAGGTGCAAATAACATTGAGCTGTAAGCAGAGCGAAGAGGAACAATTCTGAAGCAAACAAACTGCACCATGGACAATGAAAATTACTGTTGATTCCAGTGGACCTTTTAATTGCTTGAATGCAAAAGATTCTCCATCGTGTTACTTTTACATCTATAGCATCCAAGTGGTTAAACGCACCATTTAAATTAGTGTGAATTTTGGAATATTTATAGTTCCTATATGGTGTAGTTGGTTTGGTCCAGCATTACTCTTCTTTAGCTTTCTGCATATAGGGGAGTTACTCGGTTGCCAAAAGACCTGGTGCTTAGGCCAGACAAGTGCATTATTAATGCACAAGATCCAGTGGCTTTTGGCTGAGAGGGGCAGACATACCAAAACACGATAATTGCCCTTTAAAGGATGCATCAAATGACCTAATCCAGCTGTGTCTAAATCTCAAGGGCCAAGATTTAAGGCTATCCCTTCTTAAAGTGGATCTGTCACTTTAGTTTACTAATATATAATTTAATAGATGTATTACCATAAACATTAAATGTAAATGGGTTTATTCCATTACGCCCAATGTTTTAATATAGTTGAATAACAATGAACTTTCACTGACCTTTCTGTTTTGAATGCGTCGGCTGGGCCTGCTTTCTGAGTGACTCTGATCTGCCCATTCTCCCTGCATTGAGATCTTACATGATACGTGGAGGAAGCATGTTTGTGTAGAGGGAAGTGGTTTGCTGAATCTTCTACAAAACTTGGAAAAGCAGCAAAGGAGGCAGAGGGTTAGCTGTCCTTTTTCCCTCCAAGCAAGTAAATTATGTGATATATACTACACATTAGGATTTAAACACCTCAGCAGTCTTCTCTGTGCTCTTTAACATGCACACAGAAGATTGTTGATGGTTTAACCCCTTGGATGGGAGATATGTCTTAAGCAGAAGTCTTTTGCATAATTGCTGGATGGGGACAGTGCTAGATTGCAGATGTCGGTTCAAAAATGGAGGTATGCTACTGACTGGGCATATAATATTGCACTTACTAGAAATAATGCATAAACAGGCACATAGCCAAGAGTCTCTCTTCTGACTCTGCTGTTTGCTCCTGTTCTCCATGATAAATACAGCCCTCTATTGATGAGCATGGTGAACAGACTTGCAAGATCCATAGTGGTAATGTTGTTTTGTGTATGAAACATGGTGATCAACTTATATTTTATGCATAATAATATAGGAGGATGAGAGAGAATAATCAATAGGAAATGAACAAGCCAGCCTCTGAGAGCTTCGATGTGTGACTGCTAGGTCTTTCAGAGGCTATTTTGTACTTTTGCTATTTGAACCAGAGAGCAACAAAGAGCAGCTGTTCAGTAGCAAGTGGAAAGCTGGTTACTGTCTAGATAGCTTTGGTCATCTGTGTATGAGACTCAGTGATCAGCCATTCGACCTGCTGCTAGAAATACAATATCATATGGGGCTAAGGGAAATTGTTACCCACCTGTCCGAATTCGCCAGCAGGGGGCAGAACTGATTACCATTCGGGATTTTGTTGTTCACTGTGACCATGGATAGAGGGCTGTATTCATCACGCAGACAAGGAGAGGTTAGAGCCAGCAGAGATTCATGTCTTCGTGCCAGTTTATGAATGATTTACTGTAAGTGCAATAGTGCATACTTATTATTTGTTAATTTAAGATATTCACTATGTCCCATTTGCTTTTCTTTGTTCTTTTGAAAATTGAATGATAGTAATTTCAATATGATGTAGCCCCTCTGTAAAGGGGCTTATTTGTGCGGTCCTGGAGATTCTTCCTGTCTCAAACATCTTGAATTCCACTTCCACTTCTCCTGACATTTTAAGAGATGCATGATGAAAGTTCCTGTCTTCCTTCCTCACCATTCCTTGGACCAGGTTATACTGGAAGAATCTGTATCCCTTTTTTGGCTGAGGCCTCAGCACAGTTGGCTACCTCTCCTGCAGTTGATCCTGCAGTTTCTCATCTTGCCAAGAATATGGCTCTGTTATTGGCAGATGCCATGGCCCTTAAAGATCAGGTGGATAAACACAGAGACTCATTTCTGAAAGCACATTTTGAAGCCTCCGGCACAGTTCTAATCACTATCTTTGTTGTTGCCTGGGTGACTAGCGCCATGGCTGTCTGGGGTGATAGACTCTTGGATGCCATCAGAGAGGATGCAGTTAAGGATGACCTGGTAGCTTTGCTTTCCAAGGACCTTGAAGCTAATTCTTATCTTGCAGAAGCCACCTTTGGTGAATCTAGATTTTCTGACAAGGGTTCAGCCTTCTCAGTCGCTGAGCATCACACTCTGTGACTTAAGATATGGTCAGCTGACCAGTCCTCCAAGAAATTCCTGGTTTCTCTTTCCTTTGTAGGCAAACAATTATTTGACCTTTAACTGGAGAAAGTTATTGCCCATCCCACTGGGGCATGAGTACTTTGTTGCCCCAAGTCCCACCTAAGTGTTCCACTCTTTTTTTCCCACGGAAGAAGCATTGTTTCCATTACCACTGCCATTTTGGATACGCTGCTAAAGCTCTACTTCCTCAAGCAGCACAGGCACATCCTTTCCCAAAAGGTAAGCAGGCTTGGGCAGGCAAGAAGACTGCACAGACCTAAGGTTGACAAGTATATCTCCGCAGGACTCTTGGGGTCTTGAGATTCTGTCTCTGCCTGTAGGAGGTTGCCTCCACTTTTTCCACAATATGTGGGCTATTTCTGTGATCGATCAATGAGGTTTTTTTGGGTAATTTTGAAAGAGTACCACAGACTTCAAAACCCTTCCTCCTCACCATTTTTTCCTGTTCTGAGCTCCTCTGGATCCGGATTAAGGTAATCTTTTCCTGTCAGGCATGCAGTTGTTGAGCCCTGTTCCTTCTTAGGAATGTTTCACTAGATTTTATATAAATATCTTCATGGTTCCCATGCCATCCCATCATGGACTTAAAGGGCCTCAACCATTTTGTGCTGGCTCCACAGTTCAAGATGTAGTCTTTGTGCTCTGTCATCATGGCTTTGTGACTAGGGGAGTTTCTAGCTTCCCTAGATTTGAAGGACACTTTTATGCACATTCCAATCCATCCAGATCACCAGCACTTCCTGGGCTTTGCTTTCCAGGGCAGTCACTTAAAGTTCACTGCCTTTCTATTTGGCCTAGCATCAATTCCAAGAGTTTTCACAAAAGCCATGTTATCTTTGAAGGCACACATTCACATTGAACGATGAATCCCTTAAGTCCCTAACTAGATTACATTTTACTCCAGGTCTCTTAAAAGATAATCTTGCATGCACAGATTCAGGAGTGCATCTCCTTTCAGGAGCAGCACTGTTGGGTACTCAATTTCAAGAAATCCTCACTGGTTCCATCCCAGGTACTTCATTTTCTCTGCATAAGATTTTATACCCTGCAAGGAAGGGAGTTTCTTGCAGATGACAAGATCCAGTCTCTGTCACTGTAGGTGTCCCAGGATTTATTCTGGCCATCTGCAATGTTGCAGAAGTATATTAAGGTGCTGTGTTACCTGGTCTCTGCTCTAGAGGCAATTCCGTTTGCTCAGTTCCACACACAGTAATGGACATTTTCAGACATTGGTTCAGATATCAGTCTCAACTGTCCTCTGTCATGTCTCTGTCCACTCAGATGAAGGAGGAACATCGTTTGTGGTTTCAGCAGTCCCATCTGACACTGTGGCATCCATTTGTGATTCCCAACTGTGTCTTGCTAACCACAGATGCCAGCCTGCTGGGCTGGGGTTCTACACAGGGCCCCCTGACTGCCCAGGGCCTATGAACCAGGGAGGGGAGCCTTCTGTCCATCAGTGTCCTAGAGTTGCATGCATTTTGCCTTGCTCTACATTATTGGTATTGACACCTGCATGGGGGTCCCCTGTGCAGATTCAGTCTGACAAATCTAAGGCAGTAACCTATATCAGCTGCCAAGGAGGGAACAGGAGCACGACAGCTTGAGCAGAGGTCGGGTGAGTTCTCTTCTGGGCCATGGCCCACGTGCCGGCCCTATTCTCAGTTCACATTGCTGGGGCAGAAAAATGTTGTGGAAGAATTTGTAAGTCGCCACCTCCTGGTCTAAGGAAATTGGGAGTTTATTCAGAGCGTGTTCAACTTGATCTTCCTTAGTTGGGGGCTCTCAACGGTGTATCTTGTGGTATATCTACTTCAAGGTTTCGCAGTTCTACACCAGTTCTTGAGATCCTCTGGCCTTTACTATAGGTATAATGACCATTCCATGGAATTTTCTTCTGGTGTATGTGTTTCGTCCAGACACCCCCCCCCCCCTTCATCTAATGCATCGTTTTCAAAAATCTGGTTTGCTCTTTGTCATTTCTGTGGGTCTGTGTGTAGGCCAGAATACATGTAAGGTTACAGTAGTTTCCTGGATTAAGGTGACAATTCACTTACCATGTGTTCTCAGGAATAAACCCAGGCCACGGTGCATTCAACCAGGTTGTTGGGTGTGTCTCTGACATACAACAATCAGGCCACTGCTGAGCAGTTGTGTAAGGCAGTGATGTTTGTCAGATACGCCTGTGTTAATGTCCTGGCTTCAGCTGGAAGGTCTTATAGACTGTGGTGCCTCTATAGGTGTCTTTTTTTCTGAGATCAGAACCCTGCTGGTTTCCAGTTAGTTTTTCTGTTATTTAGTTCAGTGTCAGTTGATGCCCAAGGTTCATGTACCAGTATAGTCCTGTGGATACTGGTCTGAGATGGAGATTTTTGTTCCTCCCTGGAATCTTGGTAGATAGCTTTGGCATATACCCATGGTTCCTGTGTCTGACACTGGACAAAAGAGAGAGGAGGATTTTAGTGTATTTACCATTAAATCCTTTCCATGTGAAACAAATTACTTCCTTTTGGAGAGAAAAAATTGGGGAGAGTACTCGGACAGGGGATCCTCTTCGATTTTCTGTTCCCTTTTCTTTCACTTCTGTTTAATTCTCTCTTGGCTTTGCTATATGTTCAAGTTGAGCTTAGCAGGTGGGGTAAAATGGAATGGAGGAGGGAGTCTCTCAAATCAGAGGAGGAGACTTTACTCGGTTTCTGTGTTCCACATGAACTAAGAATATGGATTCTTCAGAAAATGCTCTAAAATCATCTGTAGTTAATGTTTATTAAAATCCCCTAAAGTGGAAAGGAGTGGACTGATAGCCACCTGAGGATACTGGGATTTGTAGTCCCAAAAACAGCTGGAGCCACTTGATTTCCACATCCTAGGTCTTTTTGAGTCAAAAGAACAGTTGAATAACTCTGTAACAAACCAATTGTAATAGGAGACAAATACATATTCCCCAAATTTCCTTTGATTAAAATGTAGTTTTTAACTCTTTGAGTGCCAGAGGGGTACGCAACGCATTGCTCTGGCACTCAAAGGGTTAATCTCTTTGAATGCTCGAGAAGTCTCCTGTGCATTGGGGTTATTGAAGGGGATGAAAGCCCCATTTAAACCAGTAGGAATTAAGGGAATCTGTTTCCGGGGTTCCTACAGCTTCTTGTTCTGTACTGGGTGTTTGTTGCCATGCTATCTTGGCGGACGGGTGTGACGATATTCGTCCCCCCTCCTTGTGTGGCCTGGCTACTTGATTTTTCCATACTGCATCCAGTCTACTGATATGGCCCCTGTATGACCTGTATGCCCATTATGTGGGATTTCCTTTTGCCGTTCTCCCTCCTTGCTACCCTCTCAGTTATTAAGCTTTCTTTCACCCTCTCCTTGCAGAGCTTTGGGGGTCCTCTCAGGCTTGGTTAGGCCTGGTGGCAGGGGTTGTGGGTTACTTTTTAGTTCCCTTGGTGGCATTTCCTCCTCCCTGCCTGTGTTGGACGGTCACCTTGACATCTGTGGGTGTCCCATTAGTTCTTGATCTCCTACTGACTCCCTATTCAGGGAGTGTTACTTTCTCCTTCTTTCTTTTCTACCCTCTGCACTCTCCCTCTTTTTCCTCTCTTCCCCTATTCCCCCCCCTTTTTTCTTTTCCTCTCCCGATCATGTTCAACATGGCTTTGCCCCCCCAGCAGACTTTGAAGTGGACAGTTCTCTCACATAATGTTAAAGGCTTAAATGCACCTCAAAAACGCTGCAAGGAGATGCGCAGCTACATTTCCTTATATGCAGACATTGTCTTCCTTCAGGAGACCCATTTCAGAACCGGAGCAGAGCCTAGATGTTGGGATATTAGGTACCTCTCACATTTTCACTCTTCAGGACCGGGCAAGAAGAATGAGGTTTCTATTCTGCTTCGCAGTTCCTTGGGTTTTTCATCTTTTGCAGTCGTCCTGAGATTCATTGGAACGATATTTACTTCTTTATGGCACTATTCAGGGGGCCCCTTTGACGCTCTTAAATGTTTATGCTCCCACTGATCTTGATGCAGCTTTTTACTCCTGTCTTTCACATCTACTCGATCAATACCCTATGTCCCCGCTCCTGGTAGGGGGGCGACTTCAGTGCGGACTTAGATCCGATTCTTGATAGATCCATTTCCTTACCAGGGGTGTCTGTCCTACCTAAGTCGAAGCTTCTAGCGGACTTGGTGAAGTCGCATTCCCTTTTTGACTGTTGAAGGCTTCAACATCCCATGACTCGTCACTATACTTTTTATTCTCATCCGCATCGCCTTTACACCAGAATTGATTTAATCTTTTCATCTCGTGCCCTGCTGGGCAACCGGAGCAGCTCTGTGATTCATGACCTTACGTGGTCTGACCATGCCATTGTGGAATGTACTTACCTGGACCCGATGAGCTCTGTTTTTACTTCCTCCGGGCTTTTCAATGACACTTTGCTTCTTGATCCAGCACTTAAGATGGATATTGGTGATGCTCTGGAGGACTGCGTCTCTCCTGAGAGCTCTTCATGTCTGTTGTGGACGGCACATAAGGCGGTTATTCGGGGTAAACTGATCAGTCTGGCATCATGTTTGAAGAAAGCTAGAGAGGCGAAACGTCTAAGGCTCTCCTCCCTACTACATGTGGCGGAGCAGACTCACAAGCATGATCCCACTGCTACTAAACTTCTGGAGGTGACGCAACTTTGAGGCACGCTTAATCTTATCCTGTCCCGCAATGTGCTCCGTGCATTGCAATGGATGGACCAGAGGTTCTTCGAGAAGGTGAATAAACCTGACGTTATGCTGGCCTTTAAGCTTCATCAGTCATACGGTCCAGCTCGGGGCCTCTTCAGTAACAATCTGCCCAGATAGCATCCGCTTTTGCGTCCTTCTATGAAAAGCTGTATGATAGGCATAAAGTCTCACCTTTCCCTTCGGTAGCTTCCTCTTTGGCCTCTTTTCTGGTGGGTTGCAACCTGCCACGCCTTGCTCCGGAGTCCCTCTCGATCCTGAATGCGGCCATCACAGGTGACGAAATTGGATTGGCCCTTAAGTCTTTGAAACCCTCAAAGGCCGAAGGCCCAAATGGCTTCACAGCTTCCTATTACAAGGCATTTCACCACACCCTCCTCCCGCACTTAACCTCTTTATTTAACGATTTCCTCTCTGGTTCAGCTCCGCAGTCAGAGATGTTGCAGGAGTGGATAGTTGTGATCCCGAAGGATGGCAAGGACCCCACTTCCTGTGCTAATTATCTGCCTATCTCACTTCTCAATGTGGATATAAAATTGTACGCTAAAGTACTGGCTCGTCACCTGGTGACGGTGATCGGGTCATTGGTTCATCCTGATCAAGTCGGTTTTGTCCCGGGTTGGGACGTTTGTTGAACTTGATCCACGGGGGGAATTTGGAAGTGACCCCCATGATGGTGCTCTCTCTTGATGCTGAGAGAGCATTCGATCGGGTGGACTGGGATTATATGTGGTAAGTACTGCGATCCTTCGGTTTTGATGGCCCTATTTTATCTGGCATTCGTGCACTATATTCTTTGCCAGCAGCAGCTGTGTCAGTGTCTGGCACTGTTTCCTCATCTTTCCCTGTGCGAAATGGGACCAGACAGCAATTTCCGCTCTGCCCATTGCTGTTTGTCCTCTGCATTGAGCCTTTGACATGTGCTGTACATCTCAACCCTGATATTAAGGGCATGGAGGTTAACGGTGAGTCCTACAAATTGAGTCTATTTGAGGACAATGTTTTGCTGACTCTTGCTTCCCCAATGACGTCTCTTCTGAATCTGTATTCCTTACTAGCCTTGTTCTCCACTATCTCGGGGTTCTGAATTAATCACTCTAAGTGTGAAGTTCTGAACGTCTCCCTACCGGACCCGTTGGTAAAGCTGTTGCCCCTGAATTTTGATTTTCAATGGCGATTTTATCACCTCCCTGGGGATCCGCATTACCAAATTGTTGATTGACTTGTATGCCGCAAATTATTTGCCTCTCTTCAAATCACTTCAGGATGATTTAGCCCATTGGGACTCCTTCCATATTTTCTGGATGAGCAGGATCTTTTCCGTAAAGATGACCATTTTACCTAAACATTTGTACCTCTTCAGATACCTGCCTATCTTGGTGTGGATGTCAGATGTTCTCCTTCTGCAGAAATGCATTCTTCGGTTTATTTGGGCGTCCAAATGCCCTCGTCTTAGGGAGTCACTTCTCTATCATCATCATTTGGTGGGTGGTCTTTCGGTGCCACATTTGTGGTCGTATTATAAAGCAGCCCAATTTGCGAAGGCGGTTAATTTACACGAGACAGTTAATCCACCATGTTGGGTGACGTTGGAGAGCTCCACGGTTGTACTGCGACTGCACTGCTGTGGACTTCAGGGGTGCGCCATCACTCATGCTTCAGTAGCCCTACCTTATCTCATACCTTATCGCTTTGGTGTAAGCACGGTGTGCGTGATGCTTTGAGATCCCCAATCTCTCTGCTTTGTGCTTTATTTGGCAATCCGAGTTACCCCCGGGATCTCATTTTCTAATCCTTCCGTTAGTGGATACGCAAAGGGATCACCAAGGTTCAGGATTTGTTGCTACCCTCTACTTTGATGGACTGGGCGTCTTTCCGTGATAGATATGATGCCCCTCAGGGAGAATATTTCCTCTTCTGTCAGGTTCATCATTTTGTTCAGTCTTACCTTGGTCGCCCCCCTTTTCCTCGGAGTACCCTTTTTGAAGTTCTGTGTTCCTCCTCAACCAGGAGTAGAGGTGCCATCTCCAAGATATATTCGCACTTGGTTTCTAAGTCTTTTCCATCTACTCCGGCCTATCAGTCCAAATGGGAAGTGGACTTGGGAGAGATGCTGGATTCTGATGATTGGCACGAGATCATAGCGAATACTGCAAGTTTGACCCCATGTACGCTAATAAAAGAAAACAGCTTTAAAGTACTGTCTTTGTGGTATCTCTGCCTCTTGCGACTGTCCTGCATTTTTCCTTCCTCATCTCCCCTATGTTTTCGGGGGTGTGGTGCGTTGGGCACGTATCTGCACATATGGTGGGATTGCCCTTCTGTGTCCCTGCTGTGGAGTTACGCTTTTCAGCAATTGAGCGTTGTGCTGGGTGTCCCCATGTATCCGGATCCGTGGACAGGCCTTTTGAATGGGCCTTACCGGGCTTTCCCTTTGCCGGTTTCGTCCCTTAAGCTTGTATACAGGATTTGTGCAGCAGTGCGCTGCCACGTTGCATATCATTGGAAATCTGTTCCGCCTGGGACTGAACAACTGGAGGGTCGTGTTTGGCAGCTCTTGAAGATGGAAAAATTGATGGCGTATGCGCATAACTCGTCTGCTTCCTACCTTCGTATTTGGTCTCCTTGGGTCGACAATATTTCTGCTCCAGGCCTTACTCGGGATCTTTTACTTCACTGATACCGTTCAGCTGTTTCGTTCTGACTAGTCTTGTTGGGGGTGTGGATTTCTGGGAGCCTCCATCTCAGATACCTTCCTTTCCCTCCTTCTCCCCCCCTCCCTCCCTCTCCCCTTTTTTTTTCTCTCTCTCTCTCTCTCTTCTTTCTTTTCTCATCTTCGTCCTCTCCTGGGTATGCGAAATATAGCCTAAGTTTAGCTAGGTGGCCGTAAGTGACCTACCTTTTTGCTCATGGAGGGCAGGGGATACTTAGATACTTGAATGTGAATGTTTAAATGCAATATTGTACTTGTTATTTTGGTTGTATTACTCTTGAAACTTCTAATAAACTTTGAATATAAAAACAAAGAAGGAATTAAGGGAATCTATATTACAGTTTGTTTGTTCCATAATTGTCACTGGGTTTTTTTGCAGATAGGATCCCTAGTCTTGAAGACCTTTATGCTTAATAAATACGTTTCCTAGAATACAATAGGGATTGACAGATCTTTTGTTTTCTCGGATTACAGAGTTTTCTCCCTGTTTTAAGAACCTAAGTCAGTATGCTGTTTTTAGTGTCTGAATATTTGACTACAACCTATTTGTTTCTCATTCCAGATATGAAGTCAACTTCCAGGATGGTATTGATTGTGGTGGTGCTTACCTCAAACTGCTGTCGGATACAAGCAATTTGAACCTGGTGCGTGAGCTGACAATTTACATATGTTTGTGACTCTCTGTGTCTGATGTACTAAGATGATCTGGGGGGGAGTTTCACTAAGCGGTAATAAAGAGGTGATAAAGTGGAGATGACTTCTCCAGTTTATCACTGCTCCAGTTCCTATGTTATTCTATGGAGCCTGTGCACTAAGGTCTCCAAAGGTGAAGAAATCTTAGTGCATAAGCTCCATAGAATAACATAGGAATTGGAGAAGTGATAAACTAGAGAAGTCATCTCCACTTTATCACCTCTTTATCACCACTTGGTGAATATTCCCCATGGAGTAATTCTAGAGCGAAACTAACAAAACCATGAGGACAAATTAAAATTTGCATGCTCGAGAGGACTTCAGCTCATTGTGAGACCTCTCTAGAAATGAAGAGTCTAAGAGCCCCACTTAAAAGGCAACTATTACCAGGGATGTGTCCAGTTGCAGATCTGCTGCCATTGCAGAAGATTTACTGGGAGCTGGTACTATATTGTGGGCCCTGTCACGCCAACAGTCTGAAAAGGAGACCTCCCCCATGCAGGATATATGCAGATGTTGGACACTGTCCTTCGAGCAGGGCTCTTAGATAATGAATCCTCCAGGGAACAGGACTTGCAGAGTTCTGAAACGCTGGTGCTGATAGGCCAAAAAAATTCGAAGTAGAGTAGGGAAATAGAGAGTGCAGGATACTACAAAATAAAAAGAGAACAGGCAAACTAATGGGAGAAACTATATAAAAAACCATGGTCAGGGCAAGATAACAATGGGACCTATAGTTTAAAATCTGAAATTCCATCAGAATGGGGGAACACTAGACAAAATTGACAGAGAAACACAACTGGATTGCAGACATTTGCACAAGGACATATGCAGCAGATCATGGGAATAGGTAGGACTGATGCCTCTGACTCTAGGACATGGGTGGAAGACAGGAAAGATTAAACACACACACAAGATTGCAAAAATGTATAACTCTAATATTTCAGTCAACTCACACTTGTACAATTTATATGTGTGTATATATATATATATATATATATATATATATATATATATATATATGTATGTATATAAAAGAGACAGCATCATGTGACTGAAAAACTTGTCCGAAGCCTAACACACTCAGAGGCGGCAGTAAGGAGGGGATATTCATGTTTCCTCCCTACTGCCAGTCCTGGAGATACAGGGGTGTGTGATTTTGACAGGAGTGGGCAGGGGATGAAGGCCCCTGGCCACTCCTGTGAAAAACTCTGCAAGGAGTTTGCCCTCCCTCAACACATACACACACATTGTGACACATACATACATACATGCACGTACACACATACATGTAATCCCCTGGATATTTTCTGTTGTGGGTCTCCTAGGGACTGAGAGACTTACTAGGCTGTTTGGAACTGTGTGGTAGTGCCCTTGTAATGCCAGATGGGTATGTAAAACATTACTTTGCAGTGAGTTGAGAAACCCTCTGCCTCTCAAAGGGTTAAAGGGATAGTAATACTTCTATTAAAGTTTAGTCTTCTTTATATTTTTTTTAACATGTAGCGCTATATTTAATTACTTACAGTGTTGTAGTTCAAACACTGTTCAAGATTCCAGATATAATGGGTGGTGGCCAGAAGGGGCGGGAGAGGGATCCTTTTGGCTTCAATAGCGTTTGAACTACAGCACTGTAAGTAAGTGTCCCTGACTGAACACAGGTCATCTAATTAAAGTAACTGAGCTTCTAATTAGTCCACCTATGCTCCAGCTGGGGATATAATGAAGAAGACTCAGAGACAAAGTTTAATAAAGTATTACTATCCCTTTAAAACCCTAGATACGCTTGACTTTTCCCAGTTGGACCATGTTGGGGGGGGTTTGGAGCTTTTTTTGTTTTTGTTTTTGAGATGGACAGTGGATGCACAGCACTGCCTTTCCACGGCTGATACCCCTACCAGACCCTAGGCTCAGGCCTGCTCCCTCAGAATCAACAGCGGCTTCTTCCTCCCACACTGGATCCAGACATTGTGAGGCACATTGTGGGGAGAGTGTCTCCATTGTACTGGGGCCAGTAACATGGGATGCAGAATCTACATTATTTATGTCATCAGGACAACTTCATTATACATTAACAGCATGCTTTTTAACCATTTGAGTGCCAGAGTGGGAACTAATGCATTGCACCACAATGCAATGGATGCCTTTCCAGCACTCAAAGGGTTAACTCTGACATGACACACTACTGTATACTGCATGGCACTCTATGGCTTACCATGCTACTGTAAGTCTCACATAATCTTTTATTTTCTGTTTTCCACTTCTACACTCCAGACACAGAGACATAATACTGCAATTCTGCCCAAAAGTAAAGGAAATAACAAATACCATTGATTTAATGGTTTCAGGACCAGAGTGGGGAAGGCAACATGTTGTGAAGCGATGTCCTCTGGTCCTTAGAGTGCTACATTTGGCTTCTAACGCTCAGAATACTGCAGATATTCACTTAAATACAAGATTGTTACCTACACAGCACTGTAAATCTCCTACACTGATCCCAGGGTGGCCACAGCCCACACATCTACACTCAAAATCTACAGATCCAATGGACCAACAAGAGCCGGAACCTCCACACGGGGGTGGCTATCACTGTGTCATTGTCCCCATCTGTATGTGTGTATGTCTGTTGTGTGCATGTTTGTGTGTATATCTGTTGTGTTTGTGTGCGTGTATGTCTGTTGCGCTTGTGTGTATGTCTGTTGCCTGTGAATGTATGTCTTTTGTGTGTGTGCATATCTGTTGTGTGTGTGTGCCTGTCTGTTGCATGTGTTTGTGTGTGTGTGTGCATGTCTGTTGCATACATGTCTGTTGTGTGTGTGAGCGCATGCATGTCTGTTGTATGTGTGCGTTCATGTCTGTTGCATGCATGTGTGTGTGTGCATGTCTGTTGCCTGTGTGTGAGCGTGTCTGATGCTTGCATGTGTGTCTGTGCATGTCTGTTGCGTGTGTGTGCGCGCGCATGTCTTTTGCTTGTTTCTGCTGCTCACTGTATGTGTCTGCCTGTGTGTTGCATATGTCTGTGTTTATCAGTGTCTAGATTTCAGACACATAGTCCCAACGGTCATAACATGATGGGCAACGCCGTCCCACACTGCTAGTAGTTATAAAAAATAGTCAATTTTCACAAAACAAGACTGACTTGGCACTACATATGCAACAATATATAAAACACCCCAAAAGTGTTTAGAAACAAGAAAATAAAAAGGCTGGGGTATAAAATAAGGATGTTAGGGCTAGGGAATGCAGTTGAATAAAAAACTGGTTGAAAGATAGGGAACAGTGTGTTGTTGTAAATGAAAATTTATCCAATACTGTTAAAGTTGAGAGTGAAGTACCTCTGGGTTCAGTACTTGAGCCTCTGCTTTTTTAACATGTTTATAAATTATATACGCTACATGACCTGGAAATAGATATAGAAAGCAAAATATCAATATTTGCAGACAACACTAAATTCTTTAGGGCAATAAATTCAGAACAGGATATTTGTTCTCTACAGAGGGATTTACATAATATGTCAGACTGGGCAAACAAATGGAATATGAAGTTTAATGTAAGAAAGTGTAAAGTTATGTATTTGGGAAGAAAAAATTACCAGTGGCACTTATTAAGTTAGTGGAATCATTTTAGGGGACTTGTTGCTAGAGAAAGACCTGATAATCCTTGTAAACTACAAACTTGGAAGCAGTGACCAGTGTCAAATAGCAGTAGCAAAAACAAGCAAGTCCTGTTTTGCATAAAAGGGGAATTGAAGCAAGAGTGGATAGCATCATTTTTCCACTGTACACATAATTGGCAGGACCTCCCCTCAAATATGCAGTGCAGTTTTGGACACCAGTTCTGCAAAAGGATATTCTAGAACTGGAGAGAATACATTGAAGATCAACAAAATCAATTAAGGGAATGAAAGACTTGACGGATGAGGAACGTCTAGACAAACTTGGTTTATTTACCCTAGAGAAAAGACAACTAAGCCCTTATCACAATGTACAAGTATATGAGAGATCAATACAAGAATCTGTCTGCTGAGCAATTTTTTATTAGAGACAAGGAGACAAATATTATGCTATAATCTTTCTACACCGCTGCACTCAACAATAAAGAAAACTTTATTAATACAATACAAACAAAAGGAAAAACTGTAAACCATCCTCCTCCCCCTACTTAGTCACTCCCACATCTCTTTAGACGCAGGATGCAGTCTGTAGCTCCTCCTCTTTCAAATGCAAGCGACCAAACATGATCCACTTGAAACACCACACTGGAAACAGCAACCACATATCCGCACTCCAAAGAGCAAGCAGGTCAATGTCAGTCTGCAACAAGCAAAAAGTCCATGTAGATTGAACAGATGCAGATCAGTGTGGAGAAATCAGCCTGGAAAGAGAAGAAAACAGTGAAAAGGGGGGAACACAGAAAGGGATAATATTCGCCTCCGTGTCATTAATAAGATTGTTAGGAAAATCCACAAATTTTATGGCAAGCACAGAGGCTTCATATTATGGTAGTTCAAAGCTGCAGAAACAACATTATCAAAAACATGAGTAACAGGCTTAATAAATCCTAAAGGTAGACTCATGAGACCAGTCAGCAGCCCTCAGGATATCCTCCAAGCGACCACCAGCCTGTAAGGCCATGGACGCCATCGCACCCCTAGAGGAATGAGCACCAAACAGGGTCACGTCGATGCCAGACAATTGCATGACCCAACGGACCCAGAGAGCCAAAGATGCAGTAGATAGCAGATGGGGTTTGCGATAGAAATCAACAATTACGTACAAACAGGCTGCCGCAAAGCTGTCATATGAAGCTCATACGCCCCGCAAACAGCGTACCACATACAACTGTGGCTGAAGCAGAAAAGCTGGATAAAGAACAGAACAAGTACTAGTCTTAGTAAGGCGACAAATGACAAACTGGACCCCTTCAGGCACAAAAGAATGCCTATGGAGAACAGGGCATGAACGTTGGATACCCGCCGAAAAGAAATCAGACATAATAACATAGTCAACTTAGCAGACAGCTGCTTTAAAATCAAGGACTCATTGGGAGGCCATGCCTCCAGGAAGTCAAAGACCACATTAACATCCCACAATGACTGGTAATGAGACTGAGGGGGCTGCGAGAAACAAATACCACATAAAAGCATGCACACCACCGGGCATTGGCCCACGGTCGCCCCATCAATATGGACATGACCGATATTGCCGAACGATCAGTGTTGATCGTCTGACAGGACTTCCCCTGATCAAACAGAGAGGACAGAAAACTCACAACTGCCACCGGAGATGCAGAAACGGGATCCAGACCCTGTTCCACCTACCAATGATGCCAAGCTGTCCAAGCCGACTGGTACATGGACCTGGTAACAGGTGCCCATGACTCAGCCAAAAGGAGATGAGCTGATCGCAAAAAAGACGGGGAAGGGTCTTGTCCCCCGAAAGCAACCAGGCCATCAGTTGAAGAGAAACAGAAAGCACCAGCTTGTGAGAGGAACCCAGCGGGTCTGTCAGGAGCTGAGTGAACAATGGCAGAAGACACGGTGCGTTGATGGACAATTCCAATAACTGAGGAAACCACGGCTGGGTCGGCCAAAACGGGGTGATCAGAACCACCGTTGCAAGCTGTCTTCAAATGGTCAATATCATCCTTGCAATCAGAGTGAAAGGAGGAAACGCGTAGGTCTGATCTGGTAGCCAGGACTGGAGGAAAGCATCCACTACCAGAGCTTCCTGATCCAGACACCAACTGAAGAAACGAGGTAACTGTCGGTTCAGTTGAGATGCGAAAAGGTCGATCCGAAAATGGCCCTATAACTCCTCCAGGGTGGAAAAGACCTGATCATGCAGCATCCAATCTCTGTGGTCCAAAAGGAACCGGGAGTTCCATCGGCCACCGCTTTGGTCAGACCGGGCAAATACTCTGCCTGGACCATAATGTTGAGATCCAGACAGAAATGCCAAAAATCGCGTGCAAGATCTGCCAATGTCTTGGATTTCGTGCCCCCCAGGCGATTAATATATCGCACTGCAGACACAATGTCCATGCATAAAAGGAAACAACAACTGACCTGATCCTTCGCCAGACTCTTGAGTGAGAAAGGCCCGCCCAAAAATTCCAGGCAGTTGATGTGCAGGTCAGTCTCCTGGGCTGACAATTTCCCACCGGTCGTCACAGCAACAAGCGTCCCAACTGACGAGACTGGCATTGGACTCTAACACAATGTCTGTCGCGTCACCAAAGATGGCCCTGCCATTCCAGACATCTAAATGCTTGAGCCACCATACCAGCTGTTCGCACACATCGGAGGAGAGGTCTATAACATTGGTGTATCCGAAACTGCGACAAAGGTGCACCGCCTTCAACCATTGAAGGGCCCGATAATGAAGGGGACCTGGAAAAAAGGCCTGAATAGCGGCTGCTAAGAGCCCCATGATCCATGCCAAAATACGTAAGGAAATCTGCCCCTTGCTGAGAACCGCCCTGAGTTCCTTGCAGATTGCATCTTCTCTGCCGGGAGACTGAGGGAATCCTGATCGGAGTTGATGAGGAACCCTAGAAACTCCAATCGTCTCACCAGGAGTAGAACCGACTTGTCATGCATTTGGGAAGAAACCATAGAACCGTCCCAGTTGTTGAGAAACCCCAAAGAGGTTAGTAAGTGGATAGTCAACTCCGCGTGGGACAGAAGTCAAGCTCAATACTGAGACATGATCAACGTGTCATCCAAGTAAATGATGATGCGAACGCCCCAACTGCACAAAAAATTGACCACCTGTTTGAGCGACTTGGTAAAGCACCAAGGAGCCGACGAAAGACCAAACGGAAGGCAAGTAAATTTCCATAAAAAATTGCAGGAAAACCTGAGAAGCTGGGGACATCAGGATGGTCAAATAAGCGTCCTTCAGGTTGATTTTCACCATCCAATCCGATGGTAACAGGAGGTCCCAGAGGCAATGAATGCCCTCCATTTTGAAGTGCTGTTACAGCACTAAACTGTTCAGAAGGCGAAGGTTGATGATGGAACCCTTTTCCGGACTAGGAAGATGTTGCTCAGAAACCAGGGGGACATCACAGGAACCAGGTGGATCACGCCTGTGAGATGAAGTTTGGAGACTTCGAGATCTACCAAAGCAGCGTCGGCCAACGAGAACCGGAAAGGGACTGGCCAGGAAACATGAACCGGGCTGGCGTAAAATTCCATATGGTAGCCTTCCCCCGTCTGCAGCACCCACTGGTCTGATGTGATGGAGGCCCACTGCTGGGAAAAATGGAAGAGCCTGCTCCCCACCTTCCCTGGAAAAGAAAATGTCAGGTGAAACCGACTTACTAGCGTAGGATCTGGATTTGAAGTTTCCTCTGCCGGGTCTAGACCGCCAAGGTCTGCCACGCTGTGGGAAGAAAGGATCGCTGGATCTGGGAACTTGCTGTTGTTGCCACCGGAACAGAGGAACCCCTGGGGTCTGGTATCTCTGCAGTTTTATTACGCAATTAAAATTTATAAAAACAGCTGGTACACTCACAAACAGAATGGAAATCCACTGGAACTGAAGAGTTTCAACTTCATCCTGTGCTGTAACTGGCCATGCTATGACTGAGTCCATTTAGATTTAAACGTGTCCATTTACATTTGATAGAAAATAAAGATATAGCAATCAAATGTATTATCTACGTCACTGATACTGCAGGTATTCAAATATATATGTGTATACAAACAAAAAAGAAGAACTACATGATATTAATACGATTCCTCATATAGTTGATAATTTCTAAGGTGACTTAGCCTAGCTCAGATTGGGGCCTTACAATAGGAACAAAATAAATCAATTTCTGTCCATTATTGTTAGGAAGAGTATAAGCAACTTGAAAACTTCTCTGAGCAAGGTAAGCACAGAGGGTAGCAGGATGCTATTAATCTAAGTAAGAAGATGAATTGAACCAGCCAAGCTGGAGAGAGAGAAAACAAAACTGCAAAAACCCCCGAAAACACAGGACCGAGGGCTGAAGGAAAACAATAGGAAGGAATGAGGAGGACAGGCCGGCAAAACTGGGTAAAAAGTGGAAAGACTAGCCCAAGTCGATGCAGGAAGCAAGGAGCTAATACAGAGGACTAACAAAGGGACTTGTACTCTGAAGAACCGGAATCACCAAAGAAAAACAAAAAACCCAGAGAAACAAGGATGCAGAGGAACTCAATAACTGAGCACTAAGGCTCAGGGCACCGAGCGTCTTATAGGCCTATGTACGTATGACGTCAGGCCGTCCCGTGAAGCCAAAACCTGTAAGTGCCAGAGGAACTCAGAGCACGCATGTGCGACCCGACCGATCGTAAGCCGGCCGATGGGACTCTGTATGACAGTTACCCCTCCCCTGAATGGACACCCTCCGGATGGACACCGGCGGCAGGCGGTCAGGGTGAGCGGCGTGAAAGTCCTGGAGACAAGAAGGAGCATGAATATTCGGGAGGGGTTCCCATGAACGTTCCTCAGGCCCGTACCCTCGCCAGTGGACCAAGTACTCCAGCTGATCACGACGAACTCTAGAGTCCAGGACCTGTTGAACCTCATACTCCTCAACACCCCTGATCATCAGAGGCGGAGGACAGGGCAGCTGACGGCCTGGATATGGGCTCGGAGACCATGGTTTCAATTCTGAAACATGAAAGGTGGGATGTATCTTGTAAGAGGCAGGTAAATCCAGACGGGAGGCCGTAGGTCTAACCATCCTTGATACAATGAAAGGTCCCAAGTATCGAGGTCACAGCTTCCGTGAGGGGCAAGATAGCCGAACATGGGAGGAAGACAACCAGACCTTGTCCCCGACTTGGTACCGAGGACTAGGACTTCGATGTTTGTCTGCTTGCTTCTTATAGGTCTCTTGAGCTCGTGTCAGGAGCACTTTTAGCTCCTTGTGTAGTTCTTGGAGCTCTAGGACACGTTGATTAGTGTCTGGCACAGAGGAAACAGGAGGTAGATCTGGTAAAGTGATGGGATGGCTTCCTGTGGTGGCAAAGAAGGGTGACATCTTGATGGAGCTATGATACTGGTTATTGTAGGCAAACGCTGCTTTGGAGAGCAGCTGGGACCAATTATCCTGAAGATGCAAAGAGAAACCGCGTAAATATTGTCCCAGGGTTTGGTTAATTCTCTCCGTTTGACAGTTGGACTGAGGATGATAACCTGAGGACAAGCTACTCCTGATGTTGAGGTTCGAACATAAGGCCTTCCAAAACTTGGAGGTGAACTGGGACCCCCGGTCAGAGACCACAGTTAGAGGAATCCCATGCAGACGGAATACATCCTGAATGAACACCTCTGCCGTCCGGGCAGAGGTATGAAATGGGCCATCTTGGTGAATCGACCTACCACTACCATTATGGTGTTATGTTTACCAGACAATGGAAGGTCCACTATGAAGTCCACCGACAAGTCTCTCCAAGGGCCAGAAGGGGTAGGTAAAGGCTGAAGGAGTCCAGGAGATCTTGTATGACAGCTTTTGGCTTGTTGGCACGTGTCACATGAGGTGACGTATCTTTCTACATCGGCCTGAAGTGAGGGTCACCAAAAATATCTCTGGATGCTCTCTAAAGTCTTAGAGACTCCTCCTCCATGGCCAGCCAGCGGGAGATCATGAAAATGGTGAAAAAGTCTTGACAAGAAGATTCTGGTACGAAGATTTGGTGTTGATGGTAAAGCAGCCCATCCTTGACGATAAAAGAATACTTTTGTACCAGGATTGGTAAGGGTTTAGTCGCTTCCCGCACATTGTCTATCAGGGTGTTGGGTAAGACAAGAAAATTATGGGGCTGGAGAACTGTATCCGAGGATCCCACAGAAGACTCCACTGGGTGATTCATACGGGAAAGGGCATCTGCCTTTCCGTTTTTGGATTCCGGTCTGTAGTGATGAGGAGCGAGAACCTGGAGAAAAATATGGCCCAACGTGCCTGCCTAGGACGCAGCCTACGAGCAGATCGCAAGTATTCCAGTTTACGATAATCCGTATAAACTGTGATTGGTGTTTCGGGGCATTCTAATTGATGACGCCATTCTTCTAAAGCTGATTGTATCGCCAGTAGGTCCTTATTGCTGACATTATAATTTTGTTCCGCCGGGGTCAAACGTCTCGAGTAAAAGGCTACTGGGTGCAGAATCCCCTTGGGACCAGTGCGTTGGGAGAGAATAGCTCCTGTGGCCGGTGTTGGAGGCGTCTACCTCAAGGAAAAAAGGCTAAGAAGTATCTGGTTGATGGAGGACAGGTGCTTGAGTGAAAGCCGCCTTCAGGATGTTAAAAGCTTGCTCTGCCTCCTCGGACCAATGGAACTGCTCTTCTTTCTTGGTGAGTCTGGTGAGGGGGGCTACAGGCGTGAACAACTGCGAATAAACCTTCTGTAAAAATTAGCAAAGCCGATGAACCGTTGAACTGCCTTTTTGTCTTTAGGAATGGGCCATTGTAAGACAGCAGCAACTTTCTGAGGGCCTATCTTTTGGTTTCAAAATATTCCTTTACTGAGAAAAACAGGGCAAATACAATACAAAATAGAAACCATCAAGCAGTCAGAAATGAGACAGTGCATTACATGAACAATGATTCCAGTGGCTGGGCATAACCAGCCCGCCCACACATTGTAAGAAGTCAATGGAAATTACATAGCTAGAGAGAAGGGGGGGCTGTCCCCACTATAGTAGAGCCTCTTATTGATTATCAAGGTACTATTGGATGAACATGGAAAAAAGGGAAGATGTTGAAGACATAGTAAACAGATCTAGGGAAGAGAAAGGAGACTAAGGAAGAGAAGGAGAAAAGGAAAAGGTAGGGAAGGGGATGGGTACTTCCCGCTTATGTTTCAGCATAGATTATCTCACGGGTCAAAGTGAGACAAAAAGAAATTCATGATTGGGGTAGGGTCCTTTTCATGTTTCAGAGCGGTCAATCGGAGGAGGGTAACGTGGTCTCTGGACTTGGAGACCCATTCCTGGTAAGTGGGGGGAGTAGTGGATTTCCAATGGACTGGCAAGGTCTAGAAGGGCCATCAACAGTAGATGAGACGCAGAGGGCATAATCGGAAATCGGATATAAAAGAGAATTTGCCAAGGGTCTCTGGACAATTGGATACGGAGGCTTCATTCAATGCATTCCAGGCATTTCGACCAGTAGTCATGCAAAATAGGGCAGATCCACCAAATGTGGAGATGTGTTCCCTCTCCAGTTCCACATCTCCAACACCTTTCACTTACAGTAGGGAACATAGTGTGTAAGCGGGCAGGGGTATAATGCCATCGACATATAAATTTGAAGTGGGCTTCCAAAAGGTGAGAGGAGATAGAGCAAGATTTGGCCATACGCCATATCAAACGCCAGTCGGCCTCCGTTAGCGATTCTCCCAGTTCGGACTCCCAGGCGCGGGCATAATGGGGAATAGGAGAAGCTGTGGAATCAGTAAGAGCTGAATATATCTTACTAAGATATTGACCAGAAATGGGAGGGCGAAGCAGAAGAGATTCATATTTGGTCAATTGGCGCGACCAAGCAGGTTTAACAGCCGGTGATTCAAGGAAATGCCGAACTCGGAAAAATTTCCACATCTCACCTGGCGAGAGAGAGAGAATCAGGAACTGAGAGAAGCAAAAGAGAGGATGTTCCCCTTGGCCGTGAGATCTCCAATTTGAACAGTCCGTAAGTATCACGGTGCCCGTGATTCTGTGTGCGACATTCCTACTTCCGGGTTTGTGTTTGGCTGTCTCTTATTGGTGCTAGCTGGCTAGCCCCTCCCAGGGCTAGCCTTTATATACACCCTCCTGTCACTAGGCCGGTGCCCTTTCGTGGTGTTCCTGACCTTACCTTATTCTGTGCTCCTGTTCCGTGTTGTTCCGGTTTTGGTCTGACCTTGTTCCTGTTCTGCTCTCTGTGTACCAATCCAGGCTTTGGCTGACTTCTGCTCTCTGTGTACCAAACCAGGCTTTGGCTGACTACCGCTCTCTGTGTACCGATCCAGGCTTTGGCTGACTACCGCTCTGTGTGTACCGATCCAGGCTCTGGCTGACTACCGCTCTCTGTGTACCAACCCAGGCTTTGGCTGACTACCGCTCTCTGATACTGATCCAGGCATTGGCTGACTAACGCTCTTCTGTGCTGCCCTCGCTATTGTTGTCAGTCCTCTCATATTTGTTGCCTCCGGTTGCACTACTCTCTGCCTGTGTATCAGTGTGGCCTCCCTTACGTGATACCAGTCTGTGCTATCCAGTCACTAGCGGTTACCGTTGTCAGCTCATTACACTACGCTAGCCTGTGATTCTCTGTGGCCTCCGTTACGTACACCCAGTCTGTGCTCTCCGGTCACTAGTGGTTACAGTTGTCAGTTCATTACACTCGCTCAGCCTGTGATTCTGTGTGGCCTCCGTTACGTGATACCCAGTCTGTGCTCTCCGGCCACTAGCGGTTTCTGTTGTCAGCTCATTAACTACACTCAGCCTGTGATTCAGTGGGTCCTTTGTCAGTACTACTTCCTGAGCACATCGGTCTACGGTGTTACTACCTGTCAATACTTTGTCTGCTGCACCAGATACCAGGCTGCCTTACCCGGTATTCGGTAAGGCCGGTAGAGCCTCCTCTGTTCCGTGTTGCACCAGTCTCCAGGCTGCCTTACGCTGTATTTGGTAAGGCCGGTAGAGCCTCCTCTATTTACTGTGGCACCAGTTACCCGGCTGCCTTACCCGGTAATCTGTAAGGCCAGTAGAGCCGCATTATTTCTATTGCTATCTGTATGCCCTGACCTGTGTCAGACTATCTTACTGCTGCTTGTAGAGTTTGTACCCGTGTAGGGCCTTGTTGCGCTTTATCTTGCCTAATAAAGCTTTTCTATTTTATCCTACCAAATTGTCTGAGTGTTCAATAAAATCGTGACAGTAAGGCAGTCCATTGGGGGAAGTCAGAGGCTAAGAGGGAAACTGCTGTGGAACGAGAATAAAAAGCTGGAGAGGCCCTCGAAGGGAGATTCAAGAAGGAGGGTGAGGCCGTGTACAATTGCCAGATGGCCAAGACTGCAGTGAATACAGGATGTCCTAAAGGCTTAAACAGTCTATATCTCGGGGGGGAGAAGAAATTCATGAAGGATATCCATATCTGGAAAATAAGATCTTTCAATGGAGACCCATAATTTAGAAGAAACATGATGCTACGAATCCAAAATAGACAGTAGCAAGGCTGAATGATAATATTTCTTAAAATCAGGGACTCCCAATCCCCCCTGTAATTTATGACTAAAAGCTAAGGCTCAACGAAGCCGAGGTGCCCGGGAGTTCCATATAAATTTATAGATGATAGAATGTAGTTGCGGAAAGAAAGAAGTTGGGATCTGGAGGGGGAGAGTCTGGAAGAGATAGAGCACTCTAGGCAATATGTTCATCTTGACAGAGTTAATAGTGATGTCCAACTAGCAAGATCCCTCGTAATTGATTTCAACAGTGGGGGGTAATTTAAGGCATAGGTGGATTGGATTGTGGGCGGGATCCATATTCCCAAGTACTTAATGCCTTTAGAGGACCATTTGAAAGGGTATAAAGAAGAAGAGAAGAGTTTTAACGGTCGAAGGAAGGCAAAGAGGCAGCACCTCAGATTTAATGAGGTTAATTTTAAAATCTGAAAAAAGTTGAAGTTCCTCCATAACCACAGGTAGAGATTCGACAGGGTGAACAGGACATCATACGCAAAAATGGATAATTTATGTTCAATTCCACCCAAGGAAATTCCGAAGATATCACGTCTAAGATGAACATGTTGGGCAAAAGGCTCCATGACCAGGATGAACAATATAGGGGAAAGAGGACATCCCCGACGAGTGCCATTGGTTATATTAAAGGAGTCAGAAAGGCAGCCATTCACTCTAACTTTCGCCGAAGGATTGGAATAGAGAGCTCGTATCATAGAGATAACGCCGGGTCCAAACCCGAAAGCAGTCAGAGTGTCAAAAAGAAAGGTCCAGCTTACCCTGTCGAAAGCCTTTTCTGTGTCAGTCGAGAGGAAAAGAGAGGGAAGAGTATGGGAAATAATCGAATTAAGAATGTTTAAGAGTTTACGGGTATTATCCCTGGTTTCACACCTAGGCACAAAGCCCGCTTGGTCCAGATGAATCAGTGAAGGGTCTTATCCGTTCAGCAATAATCTTAGCGTGTAATTTAGTGTCCAGATTAAGCAGGGAGATTGGGCGATAGTTTGCGCAATCGGACTTTTCCTTATTAGGTTTTGGTATTAAAGTGATGTGAGCTTCTGAAATGGCAGCATGTCTCGAAATTTCAAATGGGAAAAGAGCGAAGGCTCTAGTAAGTAGAGGGCAGAGTGATTGTTTAAAGACAGCGTAATAGGGTTGAGTAAAGCCATCAAGCCCTGTGCTCTTCCCCTTAGGCATGGCATCTATGGCTTTTCCAACTTCTTCCACAGAGATCTGCAAATCCAGAGTCTGCTTCAGTTCCGAGGAGATAGTTTGAAGGCGGGTGGAGTTCAAGTAAGTCCGTAGCCGAGATAAGAAAGCAGGTTCCGTGGTTGAGTTCTTAGGGAGATTATAGAGAGTCTTGTAGAAGTCTCTGAAAGATGACGCTATCTTAGAAGTATCGAAGACCAAATCACCCAAGAGGATCTAATAGAGTGTGCATATGCCAATCCTTGTTTGGCACGTAATTGGTTTGATAAAAGTGTGCCAGCTTTATTTCCCCCTTCGAAATAGCGTTGTCGCGTACGCAGGAATAATTGTTCGATACGGATGTCTGAGGGCTCATCTTAATGCATCCTGGCGTAATCTGGAAGGGAAGGAATTCTATTTCTTGCGTCTCGTACACGCATTTCTCTAATTTGGTGTACAGCCTGTGTTCCCGGAGACGGGATAGAACAGTGTTCACATGTTGTCTGTGTTCCGACACAGACGTGGAGGAAATCAAGATATCATCAAGGTAAATGATAATGAAGAGGTCCAAAAGATCTCTAGAGATGTCATTGACTAATCGCTGAAATGTAGCTGGGGCCTTACAAAGTCAGAATGACATCACGGTATATTCAAAATGGCTGTATTGAGTACAGAAATCCGTCTTCCACTCATCCCCTTCACTTACACGCACCAGATTGTATGTGCTTCATAGATCAATCTTTGTGAAGATGGTGGCTGAAGAGACCCATTCCAATAACTCCGTAATGAGAGGGAGTGGATACCGGTTCTTGATTGTGATCCTGTTTAAATCCCGGAAGTCGATGCAGTGCTGTAACCCCCGTCCTTCTTCCGGATAAAGAAGATGCCAGCTCCGGCAGGTGAGGTTAAGGTCGAATAAAGCCCCGTTGAAGATTTTCAGTGAGATACTCTTTCAGGTGTTGGGCCTCCAGGCCTGACAAAGGGTAAATACGCCCATATGGAATAGCCACCCCAGGCAGTAGATCAATAGGGCAGTCAAAAGGTCAATGAGGAGGCAGAGTGGCAGCCTGGGCTACGTTGAACACATCCAAGAATGACTGATAGTGGACAGGCAACATTGAAGTGCTAGGAAGGGACAAGACTGCTGAGTTGATGCAGGGAAGACAATGTGTCTTGCAATAATCAGATGGAAAGGTAATGGCAGGAGAGGACCAAACTATGTGAGGATCGTGTGCAAGCAACCACGTTTAGCCAAGGATCACAGGAAATAGAAGAGAGGGTAGAACGTCAAAACGGATCCTCTCACTGTGACTGTTGGGGGAATGCAGCAGAAGAGGCACAGTCTCCAGCAGGATAGGGCAAGACTTCAAAGGACTTTGATCTGCCATACACACAGAGAGGGGGGCTGTCTTCTCTTCTGCAGAGGGATACCCAAAGAGATGGCAAAGTCTTGATTAATGAAGCAGCCGCTTGCCCCAGAGTCTATCATGGCCGTCGTCTTACTCCATAGGTCGTTCCACTATAATACAATGGGAATGGATAGGTTAGCAAGAAATGGGCCAGCAGCAACACTAAGAACCTCATTAGAACTGTGTAGAGTACCTGAGCGAATCTGTGGACGCACCGGACAGGTTCAGAGGAGGTGGTTAGTACTCCCGCAGTAAAGACAAAGACCTAAATTCCTACGACACTTTCACGGTTTGTTAAAGAACTCTCAGACAGTTAGGTAAGGTTAAAAGCTTTATTGAAAATAGTGCACAATAGCCCCACTCCGGTCCAGATGAGGTCCGTACCAAGTACCTTTGAAATCTGACGCGGGTCAGGGCAAGAACACACACAGTAGTAATAATACAAAATAAGTGTGATGATCTTGGACTTGCAGGAGGATTCACAGATAGTTGCAGGAACAGAATATCCTCAACAGCCCCACACCACAATAGGTGACACAAGCAATGGGTGACTGAAGGGCAAGCCCCTAGAGGACTAGGGATATCGGAGGCAGCACAGATAATGTGCAGAGAAACTCTAGACCCTAGGCATCTAGGGCTAATGGAGGCAGCATTGGCAAGACTCTGGCAGAGAACTGACCCTAGTAGTTTAGGGCAAACGGAGGCAACACGGACAGGACTCTGGCAGTGACTGAACCCTAGAACGCTAGGGTTAACTCAGGCAACACGGACAGTACTCTGGCAGCGGCTTGACCCTAGAATGCTAGGGTTAACGGAGGCAACACAGACAGTACTCTGGCAGCAGCTTGACCCTAGAACGCTAGGGTTAACGGAGGCAATACAAGACAGGAATCTGGCAGCAACTAGGCCCTAGCACAGACACCAGATACTGGCAGTATAGTGACCCTAGACCACTAGAGTGAGCGTAGCCAACACGGGCAGAAGTCTGGTATAGACTGGACCCTGCTATAGGGTACCAGAGGCAACACAGACACTGGTGAGTGATGGGACTCCCACAGGCTCCAGGAGACTATAGGAGCGGTTAGGCCTAACAGGAGAAAGGTGGTAAGCGAGCGGGAGTGAGAAGGGTACGTAACGTAACCGGTCAGCAACCGGTGTCACCCTGATCGGTACACAGAGGTGAAAAGCCAGTCCCGTGAGCAACGGAACTAGAAACTCAACCAGGTCAGCACACATGGAATACACAGCCAGTCAGACAGACCACCAGACACTAGCCCAGCCAGATCGGTACAAACAGTGTAGTCAGCCAGTCCTAGTCAGTAAGGGAATCGGATACTCAGCCAAGCCAGTTCAGTACACAAGGAATTAGTCAGCCAGTCCTAGTTGGTAACGGAATCAGATATGCAGCCAAGCCAGTTCAGTACACAGGGAGTTAATCAGCCAGTCCTTAGTCGGTAACGGAATCAGATACTCAGCCAAGCCAGTTCAGTACACAAGGAGTTAGTCAGCCAGTCCAAGGTCAGCAACGGAATCGGATCAGGAACGTCAGGAGCTAAGCGTAGTCAGGCGAGCCGTGTCATACAAGGAAACAGGAACAAGAGCTACTAGTCGCTAGATATGGGTACACCACGAAAGGGCACCGATATAGTGACAAGAGGGCGTATTTAAAGGCAAGCCCTGAGAGGAGTTAACAACACAGAGCCAATAAGAATGCGGCCAGGGTAAACCCGGAAGTAACAATGTCACTCAGGCAGAATCACGGGCACCATGATAAACGCTCCCTTTCAGCCTTAGAAAGCGGGCCCAGAACCGCTCCCACTTGCATGGGTTCTTCGGGAGGACTCGGGTTCTTCGGGAGGACTCAGACGGGCAAACCGCAGCAGGGTTAGTACGACGTACCAGAACCAAGGGCATAACAAGTAGTTTGCGCCGTCTTTCTCGAAGTCTCTGGTCTATTTGGATGGCTAGCTGTATCAGCTCTTCCAATTGTGTAGGTAAGTTGGTTCTAGCCAGTTCATCCTTCAGAGAATCAGACAGGCCATGTCGGAACTGGTCTAGAAATGCAGCCTCATTCCAGCGAGAATCACTAGCCAAGCTGTGAAACTCGGTAACATACTCCTCCACTGGCCGTCTTCCCTGAGTTAGATTGCCTAAGGAAGTCTGGGATGAGGATGTCTTAAACGGGTCGTCATACAATGCCTCCATAGCGCGTT
Organism: Rhinophrynus dorsalis; assembly: GCA_037306005.1. Lineage (NCBI taxonomy): Eukaryota > Metazoa > Chordata > Amphibia > Anura > Rhinophrynidae > Rhinophrynus > Rhinophrynus dorsalis. Next base: position 167,010,843 of record CM074718.1, read on the forward strand.
GAAAAGACACCCAAGAACCAAGCACAGGGCTTTCAGTTTGCAGGAGATGATGTCCCCACGCCTGGGGTTCCCCAGAGAGTAGGGTGATGGCCGCGCAAACTCTAATAAAGTCCGTAGTGTAGGTGTGAGGGTTAAGAGAAAACAAGAACTCGCAAGTGGTGATGAAGGACCGGTATTTAGCCCTGTCCCCATCAAAGCGATCTGGTAGGGTGACTCTAGGTTCGAGTCGAGGCTGTTCCTCACTTCCTGGAGCAGGAGATCCACTGGGGCTAGGTGCGGTGGGAGGGGGAGTGGCTGCTGGTTGTAAATCACGTAATTGCTGTTGTAGCAGGTTCTGATTCAACTGAAGCTCTTGTACCGAGTGTGTCAGCTGGGTGAGTTGGCTCCCCAGGGCATTGAGAGCATCCAGCACCTCGGCCAGTTCCATCTTCAAAGAAGAGGGCTCAGTTATGTTAGGAAGAATGTAAGCATCCTGAAAACTTCTCTGAGCAAGGTAAGCACAGAGGGTAGCAGGCTGCTATTAATCTAAGAAAGAAGATGAATTGAACCAGCCAAGCTGGAGAGAGAGAGAAAACAAAGCTGCAAAGGGTGGGAGCGCCCAGAGATTCCCCCCAAAAAACCCTGAGAATCAAGGACGCAGGGGAACTCAATAACTGAGCACTAAGGCTCAGGGCAACGAGCGTCTTATAGGCCTACGTACGTATGACATCAGGCCGTCCTGCCACACCGAAACCCAGAAATGCCAGAGGAACTCAGAGCGCGCATGCACGACCCGACCGATCGTAGGCCGGCCGACGGGACTCGGTATGACAATTATATAGATTCATCAGTGTATCAGTCATTGTTATACTCGTGGATTCATTAATTCATGATACTGAGTAGCTGCTACATACTGATGTTATTATTAAGCTATTATGCTTAGTTATCCCTGGACATCCGTGAGTGGATAATTTTCAGTATCCCTCCCGTATTACCCTAGTAGTCAATTACATATATCTATCTAGTGTCCTCATACCACATAAATGTAGTCTGATTCTAATACTATCTGTGAGGTATCCTTTAAAAAGGAGAGCACTCCTGTGAATATCACAACTTGTGTTACGATATCAAGCAGTGCTATCTTACCCTGACCACTCAGTATCTCTTACTTCACTCTGTGGTGATGGGCCTATTAAATGAGGAGAGTAAAATGGCAATGTTCAGTCAATATTAATGTAACTTCTGTTGACTAAGATAAGTTACTAGGATAAATCTCTTAATCGTATCAACATAATGTGGTCTGTTGTCCTCAATATTCACTACACATTGCATATTTGGTATTAAGTTCACAGACGTAGCTTTTCAAGCGCTCCAAGCGTGGGAATATGCATAAAAAATAATGAAGAGAATAATAAAACCAGATCTAAGTGTAGTATTGAATTATGATATATCAGCTAATTCATTCAATAAATCATAACGTCCCAATACTAGAACTCTACGGGTTCTTAGTAAAATAAATACATAATTGCTAGACTTTCATTTACCATATCAGTAGGGAATAAATGTAAAAAAACTGCTAGTTTTTAAAAAATGATCATACATTTATTGTAAAAAATATATAGGACATATGTCTAAAACCATATGTTAAAATAACATTCGTGAATTTAGTAATCCACTATGACACTGGTATAGGGTGAGCGGAATATTCGGGGTTTGTGACAGTCATAAATTCCGATTGAGATGGTGATGCAATTACCTCATTGATAACATAGTATGGCAATACTAGTTATACTATGTCCGTACATATATCCGTCCTCCCCCCTCTCGTAGTCCGCAAAGCTAGGCCTTAAATAAATTCCGACCACAAAACATCCACTCATAACAGGGATTCTTAATAATGTGAATACAGACAATGTTATTGAAAAGTGAGTTCAGAGCTGCATGTCAGCAGAAGGTACATTAATATTGATTGAACATTGCCATTTTACTCTCCCCATTTAATAGGCCTATCATCACAAGGTGAAGTAAGAGCTACTAGGGTGCCAGGGTGAGATAGCCCTGCTATATTGTAACATGAGCGGAGATATTCACGGTAGTTCTCTCCTTTTTTAAGATACCTCACAGATCGTATTAGAATCAAACTACATTTATGTGCTATGAGAACCCTAGATAGTTTTATGTAAGGGAGGGATACCGATGCGGACGTCCAGGGATAACTAAGCATAATAGCTTAATAATAACATCAGTGTATAGGCCCCAATCTGAGCTAGGCTAAGTCACCTTAGAAATTATCAACTATTTGAGGAATAGTACTAATATTAATAGGTGAATACTACTTCATTAGGACCATATAATTCATGGGAGTAATTCTTCGAAACATGAGACAAACTGTCTCTCTTACTATGAAAATTAGAGCAAGTCTAGTGAGCCAGATAAGAGCAATATAAACACTTCTTACTGAAGAGACTGCTTCTTTCACTGTGGAAACTAGAAAGTGCTTAATGGCTAAGATAACGGCTATACAAACCCCTTTCTTTCTGTACACCATACATTACTGATTGGAAACAATGCTATGATATGTGTCATGAGCTAGTACAACGGTACTAATACAGTGTTGTTGTAGTAGCTAGCCAGATACACTGGAGGGCCAAGGGTTAGAAGAAACTGTGACTGATTGCGCTTTCTACAATAATATGTAAAACTAAAGTTACATTACATGGAATAAAGATCAGTTTCTTTACAGACTACTTAAATCACGATCTGCTATTACTAGATTAGGTTTCATTTTGGCATTAAAGTAATAACAGTGATACAGTTGGCAGATAACAGCTGAATATTGTTGTGCAGAGATTTTGTTTTTAATGAACGCTCAGTAAGTTCTGATCATTCAGTGTGGAAATTTTATGATTATAACCGACTTCAAAGGAGAACACACTTAACCTTTATTGGTCACTTGTTAAGTCTTAGTCAATATACTTTGGTCAAGTAAACTTATGATACTAAACTGATCTCTATGATTTATTAATATAGCTACATTTATCATATTAGTATAAATGTTTTATGGCTGATTGGAAGTATTAATACACATATTTAGTTCTTCTTTGTTGTTTCCATTTACATTTTAACAAGAAGTGCAAGAAGTTCTGCATTCTGGGTGAGGGACCACTGGGTAGCTGGTTGACTAGATGGTTCTGACGTATAAAGGACTTTTGTGCCCTGCTGTGTGTTTGCTGCCTTCAAAATAAAATCTTATCCATATGAGTTGCAGGGAGCTATCCAACACATTGCTTTCCTTTTTCCATTGATGATAAGGCCTTAAAGACTATAAGAAGAACAAGACTCAGAGTTACAGTCCAGGAATAGGTTGAACCTCTTCAATTCCAGCGGATGGTCCCACCTTTGGTGGATCTTTTATTGAGTATGTTTTTACAAACAGTTATATACACACCTGTTTGAAATTCTGTTTGTGAGTATTACCTTTATTTTATATATTTTTAATTCTGTAATAAATCAGTATTAAGCTATTTTGCTTTCTTCTATTTTTGAGGGAAGTATTTTATATTTTCAGTGTTGATGGGTCATGGGTAGAGCATATAGTTTTATTTTATTGTTTTTAAACACTTTTGGGTGTTGTTGTATATATTGTTGCACCTGTAGTGCCAAGTCCATCTGTTGTACAGGTTTGAGTTGACTGAAAGCGTAGAGTGATGTTATTTTGTTTTCTTCTGTTTCTGAGGGAATTCACTCTCCTGAGATACTAAAATTAGAAAAGTATTTTGTGTTTTAAGTGTTGGCAGTTCATGGCTTGCATATATATATATATATAATAATATTTTTACACACACAATATCCAACACTTTGACACCAGTACGTGGCAGTAAACAGGAGGGGACAGATAAGACACTATTTTCAGAGACTGACAGAAGACAAATACGAAGTAAAAAGAAATACACAGAGAAACACAGGATCAATTAAGTAGTCTGGGCACAATAACCAGGCACTGGGTGGTTATGATGCTTGAAATGTAAAGGATTCAGACTATCCAAATTAGCTGCAAAGAATAGCCAGTGTGAAAGCAGACCATTGGATGTGGAGAATAGCCACAGTGAAAACAGATTCAGCTGTAGCATAATTAGGAATCCTTTAGTTGAGAAGATGGAAGATACATGCAGTGATTACACACAAAAGGCCATAGTGCAGAGGAAATACTGAAGACTGTGTTGGCTAGAGTAAGACAGTAGTTTACTCCATTCCCCAACCCTCCCACCTCATGATGAGCAGGATGTTTTTTCTTTGCAGAAAATGTTTGAATAAACTGAGTGAATTGGCAGAAAAATTACAAGAGAGCTTTTATATAGATGAATGTAATATTATGAGTTCAGGTTCTAGAAACAGTATGCTACACATACACTTCATGAGCATCTATTTGGGGAATCCTTGAAAGAGAAAAGTTTAGGTTTACTTAATAGACAATAGATTTCACAGTATTGTGCAGTGTCACCCAGTCACTGTAAGAGCTAATAAAGTACTATCATGAATACAAAGGGGTAATGCACTGGATTTTAATGTAATTATTCATCTTTATTAATCATTGGTAAGATGTCATCTAGAAAATGGTGTCAGTTTAAACACCAGTTGTTAAATAAGATATTTCTTTACTAACAGCTGAGCAAAAAACAGGAGGTCATCCATTAACACTAGAGGAAAGGGAATTTTGCCTTAAACAAAGGCAGGATATTTTTACAGTAAGGGCAGAAAGGTTGTGAAATACTATGCCATGGGAAACTGTTTTTGCAGATGCTGTAGATGCTTTCAAAAAGTAGTGGATACCTTTGTAGTTGACAACAATATTGGAAATTAGATACCTGGTTTTAGTGCAGATATGATGTTGATCCAGAGAAATATTCAGTTGCCTTTTGGAGTCAGGAAGGATGTTTTTACCCACTTGGGGTTTAAATGGCTTTAATAGGGCCTCATTTCCTCCTTTCTCTGCATCAAGGGTGCTATAGCAAAAACTGAACTTTATAGATTCATATCTTTTGTTCATCCTTCTCCTTGTTAAATGCCCTATGACTTGGTAGGATAGAGCTTTGTTATGTCATACATGGGGATATCAGTGCACTGTACAGAGACTGTTCCCCCATGGTGTCTAATGAGAGGTTGTGTAGATTTCAGAGAGGTGGAGAGATTCATTATTCCATTCGTTAGGATGCTCCCACACCTATATTAGGCCTATGCACAATACAAAAGTGGAATGCTGGACCCCCAGTAGCATGTACTTTTTCTTGTGCAGTTCTGCATTTTCAGGTTTATAGAGACTCCAGTGATGTGACCAGTATTTATCAATTCTAGCCCTCAATGATTGCTAACAGATGCCCAGATTATACTGCAGTGAATAATAATGTTACTTTCATATTTCTCCATAGACTTCAATAGAAAGCTGTTAGATTAAAAACAGTGATACCATTTACCACCTGCATTCTAATCTGGGACAGTGTTTCTCTTAACCCTTTGAGTACCAATGGGGGTATTCAATGTTTTATTTTGCAATACCTTGCATACCCATCTGGCATTCAAAGGGTTAAGGATCTGGAAAGAGAAGAGAATGGTACTTCATGTAACATTACAGTACTAAAGTCAGATGGTACAGGACAGGTAGCATTGGTAGGCGATCTATATTTGGTTGTCCCTTCTAAGCCAGATTTAATATGCATTATTTGTAATTGATAGATGGCCCACATACAAGATTCAGAGGCTCAGGTATGTATAGTATCCTATTCACACAGCTAAGCAGCTCAAGTCCATATGTGAACAAGAGCTAAATGGGTTTAATTGTAGATGTACAGGACCAGTCCTCCCCCGACACTTCTTAAGTAAGAAAGCTGCTTATAAGCATATTATATTTGTCTTAGAGGAGACAATCATATACAGTGTCTGCAGGTCATCTAATGTTCCTTAATCCACTGGTTTCACACAGTATTCTGTGGCACCCCTCAAGTGCAAGAGGGTAACTTGAAGCAATAGCAAGTACGGTAACTGTAGGGACATTGCTGGCCTGCACACAGTGTTTGTGTACTCCTGTGACTAGCAGTGATGGAAGATGTATCTATTACAAACAGTGCAGTCTTCTTTTCAGTTAGAGTTTTATTTATTTACCACTTCGTCCTTTTATATCTGAACATATATGAAACATGCATGGTTCAGGGATGAATGTGCCCCACTGTATCCACTTCAGCAAGCATTTTTCATTTATGTTCAAGTTTAAAGGAGTGACATGAGATCCCTACTATACTTCATACATTTTATCATAAAAATTAGTCTAATGTTACTGGTTTTGATACGAGCTGTTTTGGGGCTGCACAGTGAAACCCCAGGTTTTGTTTGTTGTTTTTTTTGGGGGGTGGGTTTACCTGTCTTCTTCCATTGGAGCAGACTTGGTAAAACATGATAATTGCCTTTTACACAGTCAGCTTCTTTAGTGGCTGGTTTCTGCATGTCTGCTTGGAATGAACTCTGTGTACTAATGTCCTTTCTACAGGAGGAGTTCCACGACCGAACACCATACACCATCATGTTTGGACCAGACAAGTGTGGAGAAGATTATAAGTTACATTTCATCTTCAGGCATAAAAATCCTTTAATTGGAGACTACGATGAAAAACATGCAAAGCGTCCTGAGGTTGACTTAAAAAAATACTTTAATGACAAGAAGACACATCTTTACACACTGAGTATGTTGTGCTTGTCTAGATATAGTCTGTGTGTCTACCACTGCCCAGACACATTGTGTAGGGAGTGCAGCAGTGCCCATGTACAATTGCTCTTATCTCCCAGTATCACTGTCTAATATACAAAGATGCCATCGGCTTCTTGGTAAATAGGTATAGCCATGGCACAGGACCATCTGCATTTTCAGTGTTGTGGCACAGGTAGCTATGCACTTCAAACATGGGCCACAAGGGAAACAGATGTTCATTACATTTGTTCCATTGTGACCATACCAGACAGTGATAACTAGAGGAAGATGTGCCCCAGACCCTCCCTGCTTCACCATATAGTAATCACTTCCCCAAATACTCTTTCCCATCCCTGCAATTACACCCTTTCAACCCCTCCATTTCCAGATGAGAAATATATAGCAAGGCAATGTGAGTGCCTCAACAAAGGGCCTTAAAAGTGTTCAGAACAATGCAGATTTTTCTACAGGCCTTAAATTGCAAAAGAGCCCTGGTCCTTAAGGGGTTAACATAAGGGCTATTATACAACAACTGGGTCTATAATACAGCATACTAAATATTTTCCAAGGGAGGAATCATTAATAAACTCTTACTACATTTATGGTGGTATAAGAGTCTTAAAGTGTGCAATATCTGCATTTGCCAAATTATGGAAGCGTTAGGTCAATGGTTGGTTGTTGACCCCCCCCCCCCCCCCATATCTTGCTCAGTGGGCTGGGGGACTCTTTACCTAGGCCCAATTAATTAACCCTTTGAGTGAAAAAGATGTAAACCATCCACTCCTCTGATATTCAAAGGGTTAAGTAGCAGTAATTAAATAATAATAAAAAAGTATTTATCTAGACGTGCAACAGCAATTAACAAAGCCCTGGTTTCATAATTTCAACCACTGATTATCTTCTAAAATAAAGACATCCTTAATCAATCATCAAAACATTTCAACACAGGTACCACGTTAAGTGCAAGCAAATTTAAAGCACATGGTACAATAAACCTGTAAGGAAATAGAGGGGTTAATGGGGTTTGTTTAACAACACTAGGAGTGTATTTGATGTTTTGTGGACAATGAGGTTACATGCACGCTCATAGCCCACCCATTGCACTTGGATGATCTAAGTGAAGGAAAACTGGCACAGCTTGTGCACATTCCAACTTATTTACTGTTAGCATGTTGAGGATAGAAATGTAATTTTTCTTTCTACTTGTACCATTTGTTAATGCCTGGTGTAAGGGTTATCAATTATGCCCTCTTCAGACATTGTTTAGTTCATAAGACATGTATGGGCAGCCAGAGGCCCTCCAGTTATTGAGAACTACATCTCCCATCCAAAAGCTGGTGGTCCTCAGGTTACTTAACCATGTCATAAGTGCATAGTTGGTGCAGTGACAGCTCTGCTCCTGCAGATGGCAATGTACGCCTGAAATGTGCACTCTATAGGCCTTTGTACATTACCATCATAGTATTTTTCTCTTGCCTGTGTATATCCACGTTTCTCAGCAGTTAAACAAAAATATTTGTGATAAAATCCTGTTATAACTTTTTCACAGGCAATTGATTCCATCCCATGGATTACGAACAGCATCTTTGAACCCAAATATCAGTTTGAGTGGAGCAACCATTACTTGCTGTTCTAATACGAGCATATTTTTGTAATGTTTAATGCATTGAATGAGATCTCTACCTGTGTTGGCTTAGTCAGCCAGATTTTTATATCCATTACCAGCTTTATAATCAACAGAATATGAATATTCATAACTGAATTTGTTTCACTGTGACAAATAAATACGTCTGTAGGAATAAGTGATCAGCAATCATACTTTATTGCTTGGTCATGGAAAATGCTGTTGATTTAATTTTTTCATCTTAACGTTAGGAAAAAATATGTATTCTCTTAGAGGTGGGGGAAAAATAACAAACTGTTTGTCCCCTTTTTGTTTTAATCAGTTTTGAAGCCAGACAACACATATGAAATGTTTATTGACCAAACTGTTGTTGGTCAAGGAAGCCTTTTAGAGGATGTCATCCCTCCTCTAAATCCACCAAAAGAAATAGATGATCCCAAAGACAAAAAGCCAAAAGAATGGGATGAAAGGGCCAAGATCCCTGATCCTCATGCTGTCAAACCAGATGACTGGTAAGAAAAGTGTCTCATTTAAATTGTGTGCACCTTGTCAAAGCGATAAGAGAGAGAGAGATATTACTAGGTCAGAATAAAATTCATCCTGGAAGTTTTTAAACAACCTTTATCGAAGATATGTTGCTGATAGGTGATTAAAAAGAGTTCTCAAAGAAAATGTATATTTTAACCCCTCAATAAATATGAGGAAAACATTGAATTCCTTGAGAACCAGTAGGTGTGCAACACATTGCTTTGCCGTGCATTAAAGGGATAGTAATGTTTCAAAATAAAAGCAGCTCCGATTAATCTTCATAGTATTTGGGCCATGGAGACTGTTATTTCAATACTGTCAGATTTGTACTTCAAGAGTAATTCAATGACAAAGTACCCCCCTCCCGCCCCTTTTACTGATGTAACACTGCTCAACCAGAGCAGAAGGGAGGTGCCCAGGTAGATTGCAGAGAGGGACAATCTTCAATTAACCCCTTAGTGACAGCCGCGTTCGTACGCAACTGTCACCTTAACGCCCGCCGAACTTTTTTTTTTTTTTTTCAAAGAAGTCCTTAGTCTCCGAGCGGCGTGCAGCCGCACGGAGACGCGGACTTCTGTGACTTACCAGGTATGTCCTCTGTCACTAAGTGACAGTTTCTGCGGGACATACCTGGTAAGTAATCTGTCGTTGTCATCTAATCGAATGATAAAGTATCCACCTCCCACCCCTTTTACCTTGTGTAAGCCACCTTCCCTCAGATGTGGAATCTGGTCCTGGGACCAGACAGCTCACACCAAGGGACAATCTTCTCATTCTGAGAACAATGAAAACCCTACACCCCTTGACAGGTTTTTCCCTGATGATAATTGAAGGATGTCCCTCTCTGCAAGCCATCTGGACACCACCTTCCTGTTCTGAGGTTAGCATTGTTACATCAGTAAAAGGGGGTGGGAGGGGGAAACGTTTATCATTCAGTTACTGTTGAACTACAACTCTGACAGTATTGAAATAACACTCTCCATGGTCCAAATACTATGAAGGTTAATTGAAACTGCTTTTATTTTGAAACATTACTATCCCTTTAAGCAACCCTCTGGTCGTCAAGAGGTTCATTAAGAACAAAACAGGTGACTATTCATACATTGTTGAACAGTAAATGACACATATATGGAATATTAAAATTAGGGCAGGTTTTTGGAATATCCTTATTTTTGAAAACGTGTTACAATCATTAGCTTGGTCCTTTAGATCAAGCACCTGTGCAAAATATGGAATATTCCAGAAATGTGCATTGTCTCAATCCTTTAGAATTCCAGTTTGACTCTTATGGTAGTCTCTAGACCTTTTAATTTGTCCGATAGGAACACCTTGGAGAATCTGAGGTTCGGATATTCTGTGTCTGACTGTGGTCATGTATTTAAATATATACATAGTCCATTTTCTGAAAAATGCTGGGATTCTAGTTTTTTCTTTCAGAAGGAAAACACCTATCAGTCATTGTTATATGACATTATAAGGGTGACAGTAAATCATAAAACAGCTTTCACTGTAAGTGGTAAAGCTTTTCATAATTATATGTAGATGATAGGAGAGAGGTGAACAACTTGAGGCTTCTTAACTATTGTTAGACTTCACATCCCATCACCTTAGCCAACAGTTATAGCAGCTGCAGTGCAGCAGGTTATTACAAACCCACTAGAGCTACCGATAGGCATGTTTTCAGGATATCCTTGAATGAGCAGAAGGGGACCAATTACAGTGACCGAGCTACTTTTAGTCCACCTGTGCTCTAGCTGGGATATCCTGAAACCATGCACTGTTGGTAGCTATTAAGGGTCGGCTACTCCTTTAGAGTAAGCCTTAGTTTATATGTATGGTATCCCACCTGTGAATACATTGGGTTTACATTGCTTTTGAAGACTTCTCTAGAATCCATGGAGTTAAAAATAACAAAATATTGAACCCTGTAAATGATTTGTGTTCAAGGGATGAAGGTGGCCCTGTACAGATAGAGGACATCAATGCTAATAAACCTGATGGATGGTTGGACGATGAGCCTCACTTTGTACCTGATATCAATGTACAGAGACCAAGTGACTGGTAAGAAATCTTTGGGGGAGATACACTAAGGTGTGATAAAGTGCAGATGAACTCCAGTGATATCACGTCTCCAGTTCCTATGTTATTCCATGTAGCCAATGCACTAATATTTTTCCACCATTGGAGATCTCAGTGCTTTGGCTCCATAAAATAACATAAGAACTGGGGAACTGATATCACTGGAGAAGTCATCTCTGCTTTATAACCTTCCCATCACACCTTAGTGCATAACCCCCCTTTGTCTTTGTTTATTTGTTCTTTGCATTGTTTTATTTTCTGGCAATTTATACCTAGAAGAGAGATTATTGTACTACAGAGTAAATTAGTGCTATTGTGTCTACCAAAGACCAGGCAACTAACCATGTAGCACAAGAGGGAGAATATAGTTTAAAGGGATAGTAACCTTTTATTTTTACTTTACAAATTCTGCAAGTTCATAGTATATAAAGTAAAATTGTCTATACTTTTTAATATTTTTTTTCAGTTTCACCTTTTTTTATATACTTTTATGTCCCTGACAGTGAGCTTCCTCGATCTCTGTTTCTAGAGATTCCAGAGAGAGATGGCCAGTCGACCATCAAAGCAGGAAAGTGAAACATTACCTAACACGTCAGGAGATTCCTTTTATTTAAGATAAAACAAAACCAGAGTGATTCATAAGAAAAATGAGTCCAAACCCACCACAGCATAAAGTTTGGAGTTTGGAGTCTCTCAGAGATCCTGCACTTGGTGGAAGATTCCAGTACTACATTCAACAATGGAGGATGTCAATCTCAGATGAATGGGAACTTCAGTTGATACATGAAGGGTACAGACTGTTGTTCAAGACACTACCGCCACCTCAATTCTTCATGTCCAGGGTACCCAAAGAAAATATACTACGGGAAGCATTTCAAGTGAATTGACAATTCCTAGAGAATGGGGTGATGGTCCCAGTACCAAAAGAACAGACGTTCAAAGGCTTTTATTCCAATCTTTTTGTGGTACCCAAAAAAGATAGAGGATGCCGTACAATCCTGGATTTAAAAACACTGAACCAATTCCTCAGAGTACTCAAGTTCAAGATGGAATGTATCAAATCAGAGAATTTCATGACATCATTAGACATCAAAGATGTATATCTACACATCCCGATATGGCCCAGATACAGTCTATACCTCAGGTTCGCTTTCCAAAATCAACACTTTCAATTTGTGGCACTTCCCTTTGGACTAGTCACAGCAAAGAGAATGTTTACCAAAGTGATGGCTCCTCTTATGGATCACAGCTGTTTAAAGGGAGTAAACCTTACTCCATACCTGGATAATCTGTTACTAAAAGCTCAGTCCCATGAGCTAACTCAGCAGCCTCTTCATCTAACTTTTGCAAACAATGAAGAATCATTGTTGTATTATCAACGTCTCAACTTGTACCAGCACAAAAGAGTCTATTCTTGGAACTGATATTTGATACTGAGAAGCAAAAGGTAAAATTACGTTACTAAAAAATGTTGGATCTCCAGGAGAAAATCCAGATGTTTTTCACCCAACCAGAAATCTCAGGTACTGAATGAAGATTGTGGGGAAAAAAGTTAGCAACAAACGAAGCGGTTCTGTTTGCTCAGTTTCCCATGAGACCACTACAACTGGAACTACTCCGCAATTAGTCCAAAAATCCAAGCCATCTTCACTACATGATGACTGTATCACAGACCACCAGACAGTCACTTCAGTGGTGGCTCACAAGTCCAAACCTGTTCAAGGGAAAACATTTCTCCATAACAAAATGGAAAATTGTCACAACAGTTGCAAGTCTGTTCAGATGAGGACCAGCATATGAACATCACTCCATTTAATGACACGAGAGGAAAAGGGGATTTTTTTTTTTACTTACTGATAAATCCTTTTCTCTAAGTCCATTGAGGGATGCAGGGCATCCCTCCCGCAGAAAACTAATTTGGCGAGAATGCCCTGCCATTCTTGGAGGCTCTTGTTTTAGTGTCTATTCCCTTCCTGACTCTGTTAAATGAAAACTAACTGTAGAGTTTCAGGGGGGTGGGATAACAACTAGGAAATGGGAGGCATGCTCTAAAACCTCATGGTCCCAGCATCCCTTAATGGACTGAGAGAAAAGGATTTATCAGTAAGTAAAACATCCCCTTTTCTATGACTTTTGTTCACTTATCATGGCTGATGTAATAAGAAAAAGTGGAGCAATTCTGGGGCAAACCAGTTGTACCATTGGTTATCAAATAAAATTTCCCAAAATGTCCACTGATTTAATTGGGGCTTTTTGAAGCAATTACATGTTTTATTTGAATCCAGTGGTGCAGTTGTTTGCCCCAATTGTACCACAGTTCTTCTCATCAAGTCTTGATAAAGGGTCTAATGTATGGTATATCTAATAATACGTGTATGGTATAGCCAAAACCTAGGCCAAACTATTTAGAAATAAATCACCTACTTACTTATAGAATGTCCTAATCCTATTAGTCCGTGTAGAATACAGGACTACCAAACACTGGTTTGAGTCCCCAGGCAGAGGGGTCCTTGTTGAGTTCTCTGTTCAGGGGATTTCCTTCTATTCCTTTGCTTATTTCCTGCTTCGTCTTTGCTTTGCTATATGTTAAAATTGAATGTAATAGGCAGGGTAAAGTGAAGGGAAGGTGGGAGTCTTCCACCTCAGAGACCTTTTTTTATGTGTCCTGCCCTCCTAGAGGAAGGAACTTTATAGTCCACGGTTCCCGTGTTCCACTTTACCTCACTGCCTGAAGCTAGGGATCGACACTAGAGAGTGAAGCTTAAGAATGTGGTCAGTGTCGAAGATACCATTGAAGCGGCTCCAGCCCGGAGCTTAAAGTTGCTTGCCATGAACCCAGATGTCTGACCCCAGTTGAGCCAGGGCCAGGACCAGGATGATTATCCAGGCACTGAAGGAAGACAGTGAGGCAACTCCAGGAAAAACTGAAGGATGAACCCCAGGTACGAGAGGAATCCCAAAAATACTAGAAATTACTGCAGACACAACTGATCAGACAAAATGGAATGAGGAGACCCCAGGCTGCTGGAACAAGCTGGCCAGAGGAGTACCAATGAGAATACTCAGATAGCTATCACAGCTAATCAGATGAACCAATGAGAAAATAGACTGCTGGGCATTTGGCGTATTGATCTTATGAACCGATGAGGAAAATACAGACTGCTGGGCAGTTCTGATCCAGGGCTCGATTCTATTACCAGCGCTAAAAAAACCCAAAACATGTGTTTTGTTTACTTTAAGTCAGGTTTTAGTATCCTGTTACCTGACTTGTGAAAACAAAATCAGCGGTAATTAGACGCACCACCAGTCAAAAAAAGCCCATAGGAAACAGCTAAAAATAATGTGCAAGTAGCATTCTAATACCCACGCTCAGTATTACCGCCTGTTTTGTGGTTACATTTTCTGTCAGTAATCCTGCGCCTCAGAGTTCAGGCGTAGCACCACAACTACGGTTTCAAAACCAACGTTGTTCGAACAAAAGCTGTGCAGAATACAGTATACATCATAGAAATCCGACATAGAGTGCCCCCTTTAACATATTAACCCCACCTTTAAAATTCAACTTTATAGGGCTTTCTTTCACCATTTTAATTCGACAAATATTGTTCACATTTGACATTTTAACCCTTCCCCTTTAAAATTTGACTTATAGTGTTCCTATGACCTTCTTTCTCCATTTGAATTTGAATAATATTGTTCCCATTCAACATTGTTTATTCTCCAATTTTACTGCAAACTACAGACTCTGTGTGTCACAGTGATTCCTGTTTACAGGAAAGGGTTAATATGTGTGAATCCCTCTGTTAATCGCCAATGATTCAAATAAATAGAGTAAAATAAGAGACCGCAAATACTCCAGTACTCAAACTTTATTATGTTAGAGTGTAACAGAACCCTCTATTGCTCAATCACTACAAAAGCCTTCACTTTATCGCTGTAGCTACCCATCTCTCAGAATGTGAGCTACAATAGAACATTAGTTCATGGATAGGCTAATTCTTTATTCCCATATGTTGTTAATATTGTCTTTAGACAATAGTATATGCCAGGAGACAAGCTGAGTCCAAAGCCAAAAAAAAGTCAAACAAGAGCAGAGAAGGGGTGAGATGAGGCAAGGTCAAATATCAAGCAAAATTAATAAAACAGAAATATCAGAAGTCAGAACAATAGAGGAACAAGCCGAAGCAGGAACTTGATTAATCGGCCATTGAGGCACAGAATTGCACTGGAACTTAATATTAAGAACTTTCAATCTGGAGAAGGGAGCTGTCCCAAGGATGCTGACAGGCAGCACTAGTGACAGCTGCCAAATTGTGACAGACTGGAAGTACAGTGTCTGAGTAGGGGCAAGCTTCCTCCCTACTCAAACATATATTACTATTGTGCATTAGCAGAAACAGTATCTGGATGCCCAGTAGTGATAGAGGTTTGAGCAGGGATGAAGTTTGTCTTTGTTCGGATTCTGTATTTCCATTCATTGTTCAATGAGTCTCACCTGACCCTTCAGAAATCAGGGAGAGATTAATTACCTTTTTACATGGTTTACTGCTCCTTTAACTGAACATAAATCTCCTATGCCTTCATTATGTTATCAATCTGGGATAAAATAAATAACCATAATAAATAAATAAGGGGATTTTGGTACTTACCGATAAATGCTTTTCTCTAGCGTCATTGAGGGATGCAGGGACCATGGGATATTGGAGCATACCTATAGGATGAAGAGCTATAATAATAACCATAACCAATAATGCAACCACTTATGCATTATTACGGTACAGTTACTAGCTGTAGCAAAGGAAATGATCAGAATATACTTGTATATCACTGCAATGTAAATGCATATCCATGGCTCCTGCAAACCTTCAACTAGATCTGCAGTACGATCAGCTAGAGGCAGAAAAGTTTGAAAACCCCACCTTTTTTACTCTCACACTGACTCTGCTCACAGATTACTTGGCAACAGCATAACATCCAGTGTAAAATATTGAAGTGTTATCAAAAAGAATAGTAAAAGTTACATAATTGATAAAGGGGAAAAAATGCAAGTTCAGTCTTTGCAAATCTCCTATCTCTTGATCTAACCAAATTAAAAAGAAAGGGATTTCTCTCTGAATCACCATACCATAAAATCTGAGGATAATACGCTCCTGTGTATAATACTCAGTTGTAAATTATATCCATGATTTTAGAGAAAAATACTTGTGTATAATACCCTTCCCTCCCTGTAACCACCAAAAAATGTTTAATCCTGGTATCTGCTCCCTTCCCTGGCTCCATCCAACTCAATATGCACCCACCTTCCCCTCCCTCTACTCACCTCCATCAAGTTGACTCCTCCGAAGGCAACTGGGCGAGCTGTGTATCAGGTGGCATGTTTTCATTTGTTATCAACTTCCTGCAACGCCCCTGTGAGGATCTGTGCTTATTCAAAGTCTTCACAGGGCACTACTGTAGTTTAAGTAAACAGTGGTTATTGCCGTTAGCTTGAATGATCTCCCTGCTGCCTCCAGAGGGGGTCAATGTGATGGAGGTGAGTAGAGGGAGGGGAATGTGGGTGCATATTGAGGTGGGTGGATTGGGAGAAGACTCCAGGCTAGTAATTTTTGTGGAGTTTTTTTCTCTTGTGTATTATAATACACCCCACGCACACCTACACCTCACATAAGGTGAAAAGGGGCAAATATTTTTATTCCTGAGATTTTATAGAACTTTCCTGCTTTGAATGTCAATAATTCTCGTAATTGTGCTAAGCTCGAAAACTATCCTTACTGCCCTTTCTGTAAAAAAAAAAATAAAAATGCTTTTTTGTAGTCGAAAACACCTTCCTCTGTTGTTTTTTGGTTCTGCCCGTTTGATATGTTACCCAATGAATTATTATTGTAATAATGTCCCCCCTCACATACCTGTTCTGTAATATAAAATAACCCAATGTAGTTTGTATTTCTTAATCAGGTTGCACATTCAGTAATGTTTTGTTTTTAAGAAACTGGTGGTCAAAGCTGAACTCTGTGTAGTTTAGTGGAAAATATGCCTTAGATCAGGAGTGGACAACATAAGGCCCGCCATCTACTACCGAACTACCACTCCTGTCATTATTTGTCTTCCATTGGCTGATAGAGGATGATGTGAGGTGTAGCGTAGAAGCTACTGGAGGGCCACATGTTGTCCACTCGTGCTTTAGATGTTTATAGTGCTTTATTTTGGATTTAGAACTAAAGAACCATTGTGAATTATGATCTTGCTTTTGGCAGGAATGATGACATGGATGGTGAGTGGGAAGCACCCCTGGTTCCAAATCCTAAGTGTGAGTCTGCTCCTGGATGTGGAGAATGGACACGCCCCATGATAGACAACCCAGATTACAAGGGAGAATGGAAACCTCCACTGATAGAAAATCCCAGTTACCAGGTACTCAGTAAGCAGTGCTCTCATGTTTGGCTTTGGAGCATTAAAAAGATCATGTGAACACATTAGCATGTGGAACAGTCTGGAGTAACAGAGGGCACTATATGCATAATAACAAAAGAGGAGTAATAACCAACTGCACCATATGGGACAAAACAAAATGTCCATTGATTTCAGTGGTTCTTTTAAACCTTTGAATGCTAGAAAGGTCTTTCCAAAGCATTGTAGAGCTCTCTAAAATTCAAGGAGTTTAAATCAAAAGAAATGTTTATTTGTCCCCTATGGTGAAGAAGTTTGGCCCAGTATTAACATTTACCTATTGTATATCTCTGTTTACAATTCTCTAGGGGATCTGGAAGCCACGCAAAATCCCAAATCCATATTATTTTGAGGATCTTAATCCATTTAAAATGACACCCTTCAGTGCCATTGGCTTGGAGCTGTGGTCAATGACTTCCAACATTTATTTTGACAACTTCATCATCTGTTCGGACAAAGAGGTGGCTGATCGCTGGGCATCTGACAGCTGGGGTCTGAAGAAACTGGTAGCTAGCGCTAATGAGGTAGGGCAATTTTGACAACTGGTTGCTCTTGGTCTGCATACATCCCTCAGAGGCTTCTCCTGTGGCCTGCAGTCTGTGTCTGGTACAGTGGGAATAGGAGATTGTTTCTCATTACTTCATCACGCTCAATATATTTTCAACCACAATGTACCCATCCTCTTTCTTTTGCCTCAGTGCATTCCTCACTTTATTCTTACACTGGTCTACCTTAACCATGTGGGTTCTAGAGAAATCTACAACTCACTGTGAACTAATGTAGTAGAAATCTTTCTTGCATTCAAGGGATGTATCTATTTTTCTCAGCCCTTATTTGGAAATTTTAGACATAATGTGCGGCCGTTTGGTAGACTTCATGGCCATATATGCAGTCTTGGTGTAACCAATTACCTTTCACAGAGGTAGATTATTAACCCTTTGAGTGCCAGAGGGTTACACAATGCATTGCAAAGCAATGCATTGCGTTCCCCTCTGGCACTCAAAGGGTTAATTGGGAATATGTCGTAGTGCAAGTTAAAGCAGATTGCAAATTCCTAAAAGTATACTATATGAAGCAAATTGGGCCTCTGTACAAAAAAATATAAAAGATCACATACAATATTAAAATCACATAAATGGATTCAACTGTGGCCCCAGGTAAATAAAATAGTTATAAGAGAACTTAAAAGCATTTGCAACGAATATGGCCAATAATGTTATAAGCACACCTGATATAAAGTCAGGGCTCAAAATTTCCACTCGCCACTAGCCAATGGCGAGTGAAAATTTAGCCCTGGCGAGTAGAAATTCAGCCCTGGTGGTTATGTTTTGGCTTGCAGTGACTAGTAACTTTTCAGGTGTGGCTAGTAGCAAAGGACTTAAAATTATAAGCCCTGATAAAGTACTACTATTAAAACTTACACACCATAATTCATTGGTGTATGTATATGTGTGTGTGTGTGTATATATATATATATATATATATATATATATATATATATATATCCTATATAATAATTCGCTAAGTTGTGTGTAACGCCCGACATGCGCAGTAGACACTGCTGCGTGTGCGGCAGTCATGCGCAGTACAGACTGCCCGCGCTGCGGCTGATACAGAGCTGGCGCTCCTCTGTATCAGCAGTGGCGCGGCCAGTCTCTACTGCGCGTGACTGCCCGCGACCGGCTGCCAGAGGCACTGTGGCCCGTGTAACGGGCTGTTCAACTAGTAATATATAATCTATGTGCTTTGAGTCTCAGGGTAAAACCCTGAGAATTCCCATGTTTGTGCATTGGAAATCTCTCTAGCATTCAAGGGATGAAGGTAACCATGTATATAGGAAAGCTAGTTTGTACTGCAACTGTCATTACGGCTGTATTATTAAGCTAACCGTTGCCACAATTTTGCACATGTCCAGTGTTAGTCACAGACTAACACATACATTGAGGCCTAGGTACTAAAAAATTGTGGCGCAATTATGCAAACAACCAGTTGAATCTTAGGTTAAAAATAAAAATTCTTCAACTTCCAACTGATTTAAATAGGGCTTTTAACTCCTTGAATGCCAGCAAGGTCTCATTGCTGGGGCACTTCCGGTCTGCCATCCAACACTCTCATAGCCTTGGCCATCCTAAAAGAAATGCGTCCCTGCTACAGATGTAATGGCTGTGCATTTGTCTTGTTATGTTCACGTTGTGCTGCCTGGGTCCAAGGATGAGATGCTGCCCTCCACAAACTACACCCACCAAAACACGCCCATATGGCTGCTCTAAGCAAATTTAACCCTTTGAGTGCAGGGGTATGCAGTGCATTGCAATGCGCTGCATACCCCTCTGGCACACTAAGAGCAGGGTGACCAGACCTTACCTTTAACCGGGGACACATATGAAAAATACATACTGTAGGGCTGCTTTGATTTTAGTGCAGTCCTGAAATATGTCTATTTCCTATGTGTCCCTGGTTAAAGGTGGACTGGTCAGCCTAACAAAGAGTTAAGCCCCAGGTCTTTCAAAGCCAACCAACTCCCCTGGTTACATTCGCTGTGCAGTTAGTATAATGTGAAGACAAATGGAAGAACTGCACATCCTATATAATAATTCGTCAAGTTGTGTGTAACACCCGACATGCGCAGTAGACACTGTTGCGTGTGCGGCAGTCATGCGCAGTAGAGACTGCCCGCGCCGCGGCTGATACAGAGCTGGGCGCTCCAAAGGACCGTACAGCTCTGTTTCAGCTGAGGCGCGGGCATTCTCCACTGCGTGTGACTGCCCCGCGACTGGCTGCCAGAGGTTCTGTATCAGCCGAGGCGTGGGCAGTCTCCACTGCATGTGACTGCCCCGCGACCGGCTGCCAGAGGCACTGTGGCCCGTGTAACGGGCTGTTCAACTAGTCTTAGATATTTTAAAACTGTCCATTTTTTTACAATTGCAGCAGTGTTAGATAGCAATCTTCCACATAGGACACCACTTTAACCCTTTCATAACCAGGGATATCTGCTCCTGTACTCAAAGGGTTAGAATTTTCTGCTCCTGTACTCAAAGGGTTATAAAATCTAACCGTACAGGAGCAGACATCCCTGGTTATGAAATTGTTAAAGTGGTGTCCTGTGTGAAAGATTGCTGTCTAACTCTGCTGCAGATGTAAAAAATACCATCTGTGTCTGTCACCCCCCCCCCCATGTCTCTCCCTCCATGCCACCCATGTCTCTCTCTCTCCCTCCATGCCACCTAGGGGTGCACCGAAATTTCGGCGGCTTAAATGTTTCGGCCGAAAATGGCATTTTCGGCAAAAAGCCGAAATAAAAAAAAGGCCGAAACGAGTGAAGTAAAATCTGCAGTACAGCACACGGATGCGCTTCAGCTGCAGCACACGGAGGCACTAAACAAGAACAGCAGTGATGTATGTGGCTGTGCTGGTGATGTCCCCGTGTGCTGCAGCTGAAGCGCATCCGTGTGCTGTGCTGCAGATTTTACTTCACTCGTTTTGGACTCCCTCGCCCGGCACCCAATACATACATCTGTGCGGTCTTCAGCACAGGCCTGTAGCTACTGAGCTCCCTCATTGCCGTTTAGTAATGCATAGCGCTCTGGGAGATGACATAACGGGAGCTACAGGTATGTGATGCAGGGACAAGTTGGAGCTGATAGGTAAAGTAGAGCTGGTGGGGGCAAGTTGGATCTGATGGGGGCAAAGTAGAGCTTATGGGGGTAAAGTGGAGCTGATGGGGGGCAAGTTGGAGCTGATGGGCAAAGTAGAGCTGGTGGGGGCAAGTTGGAGCTGATGGGGGCAAAGTGGAGCTGATGGGGGGCAAGTTGGAGCTGATGGGCAAAGTAGAGCTGGTGGGGGCGTGGGGGCAAGTTGGAGCTGATGGGGGGCAAGTTGGAACTTGGAGCTGATGGGCAAAGTAGAGCTGATGAGGGGCAAGTTGGAGCTGATGGGGGCAAAGTGGAGCTGGTGGGGGGCATCCAGGACTTACCCCAGCACATGCCCCATTGCCCACCCAGGACTTACCCCAGCACATGCCCCATTGCCCACCCAGGACTCACCCCAGCCAGCACCCACAGTTGTCCAACTCTCTTGTGTCTAATGGCAGGCAGCTTGATCCTCCCATGCTGCCTCTCACACTCCCCGCGTGGTCTGATGTCTGAGTGCCGGCAGGTCACGTGAGTCCCGGCGCTCTGACCTCAGTACAGAGCAGGGAGCAAGAGAGGCATCATGGGAGGATGTCTGTGCCCAATCTGACAGCCCGCCCGCAGAGTGGCGCCTCTGCCGGCAAGCTTTTTTTCTTTTCTTTTTTTTTTTTTTGCAGGAGACACCCTGCCAAGCTCGCCTGCTGTGACAGTGATTAGTCTGGCTCAGCCTCAGTCAGGCTGACAGACTGAGGCTGAGCCACACTAATTACTGTCACAGCAGGCGCGCCGCTCGCAGGAGGGACACTGTGGACACAAACCTGGTGGCTGGCTGACATACAGTGGGCGGCAAATTGCCTCCCCAGTCAAAGTGCTGCCTGCGTCCGTGGACCCACCGGGACCCATGATAGGGTCGGCCCTGGTTATGTTCATACATGGGAACTTTCAAAATGAGCTGACCATGAGATCTTTAAAATATTAACCCTTAGAGCTCCCCATAACATAGATTATAGTTGACATGACCCTGTGTGCTCTAACCCAGAGGTGCTTTAATCATTCCTCAATTACCCTTTAAGATGCTGTAACTTAGAGGTATCACTGCTTGAACACATACAAGCAGGACTTCTCCCATTGTTCTTCTGGTATAAATATCACCAATGTAGGTACACTGGACTCTCTCACCCTGAGAATTTGACTCTTCACCCTGAGATCCGGATCAAAACTGTGGGTGACACCATGAGAGTTCCCTGGTATGGTTACATTGTGTAATATTTTGGGTGCTTTAGGCATGAAGACAGAAGAGACCAAGCTTGATGTGCTAAACTTATTCTGAGCAATTCTAGATTACACTAACTGCAGCACAAGGGAAATAAACCAATTCCCTTAATATTCACTTCCATTGGGCTTTTAACCCCTTGAATGCTAGAGAGGTCTGCATCGCATTTCTTTGCAATGAACTGGAAGCCTCTCAAGCATTCCAGGGGGGAGATTCACTAAGTGATGATAAAGCAGAGATGACTTCTCCAGTTTATCACTTCTCCAATTACTATGTTATTCTATGGAGCCTATTCACTGAGACCTCCAAAGTTGAAGAAATCTTAGTGCATAGGCTCCATAGAATAACATAGGAACTGGAGAAGTAATATTTACCTTATTACCTCTTTATCACCACTTAGTGAATCTTCCCCAAGGAGTCAGAATCCCCATTTAAATCAGTGGTGATTTGTATTTGTCTCCTATAGTGCATTGCTGGTATGCGCCAGAATGCTTTCTCTGTTTTGTGCATTGGAGCCTTAAATGGGACTTTTAACCCCTTAAATGCTAGAAAGGTGTCCAATACAGTGCAAATTAATGCAATGAAGACCACTCTACAATTCAAGGGGCTAAAATTAAAATTCTTTAAATCAATGACGATTTTATTTGTCCCTGAATAGGGCAGTTGGTTTGCAGTAGAATTGCTACAGTTCTACTTAGCCTCAATATATTTCAACTCCTGAGAGTCAAACCATTTCAACAATACCATGATGAGGTGTCTCTGTCTATGAGACCAAGACCTATATGCTTTTTTTTCCTTTAATTATGGCTTGTTATCTCATTTTGTTCCCAGCCCAGCATGTTAAATCAGCTCTTGACTGCTGCAGAGGAGAGACCTTGGCTCTGGGTCCTTTATGTATTAACAGCTGCTCTGCCTGTAGGCTTACTGGTTCTGTTCTGTTGGCCCAGGAAGGTAAGAAAAGAAGAAAGCACAATTTGATCTGTCTGGTTCAAAGTTGCAGGCCTATATATTGTAGATTAACTCTCTAAATAAAGAGGGGGATTTATGCAAAACAGAAAAGTGGTGCAGTTCTGGAACAAACCATCTGCACTGTAGGTGAGAAATACAATTTCCAAAACTTCCAGTGATTTAAATGGGGTATTAAATCCAATTAAATCAATGCAAAGTTTTACTTTTCCCATATTGTGCAGTAGATTTGCTTCAGAATAGCCTTTTCCTTTTCTATATAAAGCCAAATTCATCTTGCATGGAAAACATACTTTAACCCCTTAAGGACTGGTTGATAGTTATGGACCACGGGGCATTTTTTTTTTTGGCATTCAATTCAGGGATCCCCAAGCAGCATGTAGCCGTGGGGTGACCCCTGAATTCAATGACGTGCCAGGACCATCAATGGTCCTTAACCTCTGAGTGCCAGCGGGGTATGGAATGTGTTCCTTTGCAGTGCATTCTGTACTCCTCTGGCACTCAAAGGGTTAAGTCCAGGACAGCCGTGATGGTTAACGCTTTTAGTGCCAGAGAAGTATCGAACACACTGTGTTGCAATACACTGGTTAACTCTCTGGCAGTCAGAATAAACTGGTATGGTCATTTATTTGTATCTGTGAGTGTTACAACATGATCTGTCATATAAGAGCAGCATTATTTTAAAAATAGTACTCTTTGAAATATGCATTTTTTTACCTTGCATAGAGTAAAGTTATTATTATTCCATAACTGAAAGGTCTTCCATCTTAAAGGAAAACTCTTAAACCCCTCACTTACATTGCTATGACCAAAAAATCCTAATGTCCCTTATTCATGTTTCACTTGTTCTTTGATTCAAGAGATAACGTCTTCGTCTTCAATTAGTCTTGGATGTCACGTCCCTGGAGGCAGGCGTGACAGCTGGTATCAAGCCCACTGGACCTCTGTTTCTACTGACGTGCTAACCTTACGCATTTTAGGACCAGAGTGGTACTGTCAAAGGGTAACCAAAAGTTTGTTGGGGATGATGGGAGTTATAGTCCCCAAGAGATGGAGGGCCCTCAGTTTACTTCCCCTGCCCTACATTATATACTTATTAATAATTGCAGACTGAAAGCTCATCAAGGACAGAGGGGTGCATGTACCTACAGAGAGCTATTTCTATTCAGAGACATTTCTAAGCATGTCCTACTCCAAATAAGAAAATCTTAAATTGGAACTATAATTTTGTTCCTTTGAACAAGCTTTCAAAAGTACTTATATATATTTTTTCTCTTTCATCCAATGTGGAGCATAGGAACCATGGGGTTAAGTTCCTTCCTCCAGCATACAGGACACTTAAAAAAGGCAGGGCTTCTGAGTCAGAGACTCCCCTATTGCTTTCTGCATTACTCCCTCCTACTCTGATTCAACTGACCTGGCCATTTACTGGCTTCCTTGGATATGGATTGTCCAGTTCACCAGTTTATTTCTGGACCTTTTCCAGTGGAGGTTGACTTGTTATATAAGTTTATTCCTTATTGTGAAAAAAGTTCTTCATTTTATGCAATGGGATTGTGAAGACTGAAGCTTTGTAAGTTAACATATGGTCCTTTTGTCTTTGTTTTTTGTTGACTGGCACTCACTTTTATCTGGTGTTCTTTACCTATAATGTACTCTGTTTCATTTTCTTTATGAATTGTATGCTGCAAAGGTGGCTGTATTTACTTTACAGATGGCTTAACCATTTCTGCACCTTAACTGTTTCCACAGCTATATATTAAGACTCTTTTCATCACTAGAGCAGATGTCTCCATTCCTTTCAGTTTTTCTGATTCTCTTGTGTATTATTCAGTTCCCAGTTTTATTTTTCATATACTTTGGTAATATTGACATGTCCCTGTTAACAGCCAGGTTTCTGTGCGGCAGCCATCTTTATTAATTGCAAATCTCCCCTGGGGCATACCTTTGCCCAAGTTTGCTTTCCAGGGGTCAGGGACAGCTCAAAATGAACCTCCTCTATCACATGGTCATCCTGTGGAGTTTGTTCAGAGCACTGGAAAGTGCTGTTTTTGAACAGCTGAAGAACAACTATTTGCTGAGCAGGTACATTAAAAAAGACAATACCCTGTATCTCGGGCTTTCTGATTTGAACACTTGGCAGACATTTTCTGGTCTCATTGCACATGCCATTCAGAGGCTGTTTTTTTCATCTATTCTTTACAGTTTAACCCCTTGCTGTCAGATAAGTGCTTTTTTTGGTAATTTTAATATTTTCACTTACTTTATCAGCTTGTTGGATTACTTTAGTCATACTTTGGGTTTTGTTTTCTGAACATGTCAGATCCCAAAGGACACATGGTGAAATCTAAATCCAAGGAGTCTGGGCTCCTCTTAACACCCTTAATACATTTCTCCTCATGTCTTACTGGATTTCCATGGGCTTGTGACTATTAATATACATACATAAAGGCGTTATGGCTTCATCATGGATCTTTCTCTTTTGTCCAGTGTGGAACTCATTGGGAAATCCCTAGCAATCTATTGCTGCACAAAATACATTTTGGCTAAAATTTTAGTTGGCAAATCATTTCCCCAAGAAGTCCTCCAAGCAGTTGTTTGGCCCAGAAATAGAGAAAGTTATTATCCATGCTACCGGGAACAAGAGTGCTCTGATGTCTCCGGTTACTCCCAAGCATTCCTTCTTTCCATAGAAAACACATGTTTTTTTCTGCCACTGTCAGTATGGGTATGTGCTCAGGGTATCCACTCCTTTGGTGACCCGGTGCACCCTTCCCCAAAAGCCAAACAGGCCTTAGCAGGCAATCAAAACCCTCCAATTTACATGCCTATCTCTGCACGACTTGCAGGGGTCTGGTCCGCTCAAGGAGTTTTATGGTCATCTGTGCATCTTTCTCCATGTGTGGACTTTTTCAGTGGACCAGTGAGTGTTACAGGTGATTTTGGCAGATTATTATATAATTTCAAACCCATTCTTCCTTGTCGCTTCTTTATGTCCAGAGTCCCACTTGATCCAATGCTGGACCATTTATTTTTAGAAGCTGTTTCTTCCCTGGTGGACCTGCAGCTCTTGGTGTGTGTTCCTCCTCAGCAAAGATTCATTCAATTCTATTCTAACCTTTTCATAGTTTGCAAAAAGGATGGCAGTTTGGCCTCTCATCCTGGATTTAAAGCATCTCAATAGTTTTTTTTTTTAATGCGCCTAAGAGTCTGTGAAGCCACTCCTTTGAAAATTGCTGAAGCGAGCTTCACCACCATCGAGTTGCAGTGGTTCCTTGGTATGCACGGAAGATATATATGTATAAGAGAGATTTTATATCTCTTGAGTCAAGACAAAAGGGCAATTTTCATAATTACTATTATCTGGTCATAGTAAAGTAAGTGGGATTTATTATTAGATGTACCTTTAATTCTGGAAGGTCAGTTATCTTCAAAGACAGAGTTGAACAGCTCAGAACCGGATTTATGGACAAGAATATTTATCACTACTGTGCTGTTATTTAATGGTCTATCTGTGAAAGAGGTTCTCTTAAGTGAGATAAAATATACACCATTTCATAAAGTTGTGCTTCTTTGTAATAGCTACCTTAACCCCTTAAGGACTGGAGGGGTCAGAAGCAATATGTTGTACACCCTCAGGTTCTTAAGGGGTTAACATCATGTTATAATAGTAAAACTGCTTTGGGATTGTTACATGTCTTAATCGTTTCAGCTGTTTCTAAAGTATTAACATCAACTCATTTGCAGAAGATTGAAGAGGAAGAAGACATTGATTTTAAGCTGAGTGACTTATGTGAGTCTTATAATAAAGACCTTGACCTACAGCAAAATCCAAAGGAAACAGAGAGTCATGAAGAGGACATTGAAAATACAGCAGATGAGAAGGGTCAGTGGCCACAGTTGTTTAACAGAAAAACATTTTGTGTCTTGCACAAATAATGTGGAGCAGGGCTACTGCTACGGCGCACTGGTCCCAGGAAGTAAGGGGCACCCTTCTCTGTAAAACTAATATTTATTAGATGCACCGGGTACTTAGTAGTAATACTGTTGGAAAGGGGATAGTTTCCCATTCCAATGATATCAAATGCACTTCATCACAATGGCAAGGAGGAGCAAACAAAGCAATTACATAAGGGGGATCTTGCCATTTTGCTCTCAGAGGACAGAGGCAGACCTACCAGAGTTACAAGTGTTTACATTCTCCCATCCCCCTGCCCATAAGAAAAATCACTTAACTTCAAAACTGCAATAGATAATAGTTATAAGCTGTGTATGGAGTGTTGTAAGTTAATGAATCTGCCATCTGATGAGCAATGTAAGATAGGTCTGACTGTCCAGATTTGTAGAAGTTAAGGAGACCACATAGTTTAGGGACCACATAAAAACACACACAATACAGAGTGGCACTAATTCCTGTGTATCCCTGCAGAATGCAATTTTCATAAGCCTTCCTGATTTGAAGGGATATTTGGTCACCTTTAAAGGAGTTAACATGGATTCATGGATACGCAGTGTAACAGTATTAACTACTGCAGTGCTGGAAGCTGAGATTTTCCACCCATTGAGCACTGTAAGGTGGTACATCTTTCCTTCAGACCTGCAAGGTCAAATATAATTGCAGTGAAAATAATGAACAATTGAACAGAAGTAATTATTACTACATAATGGCAAGCACATGTAGATATGAAATAGCAATGTCCTTCGTCCCCCGGATTTGTATACTCACCAATAAGTCCTTTTCTCTCATTCAATTGGGGGAAACAGGGATCATGTGTAAACCTCCCTCCACTAGGAGGCAGGCACTTAAAGAGTTAATAAAACAAATAATTCTAGTTTTAGTTTACCCCCTAGTCTCTGCCAACTGACAATTTTTGTCTAGAAAAGCATAGGAGAGTAAAATTCCTATTATAGATAAGCCAATAAATGGCAGGGTACTCCAACCCTTACTTTCTGTATTTTTTCTATAAAGAAAGATACATACATAGAATGTTGTCCATTGTCTTAAGAACTATCTCCATGCAACAGCTTCCTTTCATCAGTCAGACTCCCTGTTTATCATTTCTGAGGGCCCTAGGAAGGGCTAACCAGCTACAAAAGTCACTATTTCTTCATGGATAAAATGGACCGTAACACAAGCTTATGCTATGTGTTGTAAACCAGTTCAGTTTAGAATCACGGCTAATTCTACAAGATCCTTCAGTACTTCAAAGGCTAGAAAGCACAGCTTCAGAAGACCAAATCTACAAGGCAG
This sequence comes from Rhinophrynus dorsalis, assembly GCA_037306005.1. Classification (NCBI taxonomy): domain Eukaryota; kingdom Metazoa; phylum Chordata; class Amphibia; order Anura; family Rhinophrynidae; genus Rhinophrynus; species Rhinophrynus dorsalis. The sequence goes on from CM074718.1 coordinate 167,039,355, forward strand.
ACACTTGGTCATCAGTTCATACGTTTACTAAGCTGTACCTCAGAAAGACACGAGTTTTGGAAGGAAGGTTATTAAAGCAGCAATTATGTTGGTTTGCCGTTCCTAGGGCCCTCAGAAATGATAAACAGGGCGTCTGACCGATGAAAGGAAGCTGTTGCATGGAGATAGTCCTTAAGACAACGGACAACATTCTATGTATGTAAATATTTTTCTTTTTTATTGTTCTGGGGATTTGGATAAAACTTTGGTAATACCAAATCTTCATTTATATATATATATATATATAGATATAGATAAAGGCCACTGAGGTTGGTCAAAATGTCGATTCAATAAAACACCTGTGTTATGTTTGCAAACAAAGGCTTCCTGGGTGTGCTTTCCTGCAGCCTACATCTGTGTGTGTGTATATATATATATATATATATATATATATAAAACCTTTACTCACAGGAATCATATCTGTACAGATGGCTAGGAGAATGATAAATATGTGCAACTTCAAAGGTACAAGAAACACAATCCTTTTATTCAAAGGGTTAAGTGGTGTCTGTATTGTGACAGGGAGAGAGGAAGATGAAGAGATTGAAGAAGAGGTGGATGATGATGATGATGAAGAAGAAGAAGAAGAAGTAAGCCTAGAAGACAATGGGTCCATAGTGAACAAGCTTTCTTCTTCTGATGAGGCAAGTTTTGGAGCTAACCGGCAATGCATTAGTTAATTAACAACAATTATGGAAACACATCCGTTGTAGGAATATACCTGCTGAGTAATCCCAATGCTTGTTAATTATTATTATCATCAACATCTTTTATTTATAAAGCTCCAACATATTCCTTGGTGCTGCATAAAGTGGGTAAAAATAATCAATGTAACATATATATATATACAGGTCGATAGGAAAGAGGGCCCTGCTCATGAGAGCTACCAAAAGGCTTTTTTGGTCACACAGAAAAACATCAGCAGATTGCAAGTCTGAAGAATAAAAAAAAAAAAAAAGTTAATTAAATCTGACATATTTGTGTGCTTTTTTTCTGTCCCTTTTCCATTTAACCCTCTGAGTGCCAGAGGGGTGTCCAAAGCACACAATGGGTTAAATGATCGGTAAATTTTGTAATGAAAACATGTAAAGTTAGGTAGATGTTTTATGCCTTTTCCTGATGAGTAAAATAAGGGTGCTTCAATTCCTGGTATATTTTTTCTCATGTGTGTGTTTTGTTTTGTTTTATTTAACATTATACTGCATTTTTTTTTATTGTGGCCATCGGGTGATGGTGTTTCTATAACTTAGTGTAGAAAGCTATCCCATAGAGCAGAGGTTCTCAACCTCAGTGGCCACTAACAGGCCAGGACTTAGGGATTTCCCTGCTAGAACACAGGTGTGTTGATCAGAGGCTCATTCACATTGATTAACTCACCTGTGCTCTTACAAGGAAATTCTCAAATCCTGGCCTGTTAGTAGCCACTGAGGGCATGGGTTGAGAAACACTGCCATAGAGTGCATTATAAATACAATTTGCAGTTCGGACACTAGTTGGCACAGTTACTAACAGTTTAACTAAAAAATAGTACTTTTCAGTTGTAATAACTTTTGAATTAAAATATCTAAGCAGTGGGATTGCAGTTTTTTCTACACATCAGGAAAAACTCTATAAAATATATTTTTCATAAAAATCTTTAAGATTCAGCATCAACATTATGTGACTTCTGCAAGATAAATATAACTAACTGTGCTTTATTCTCCAGATGAAAGAAGCTGATGAAGAAGTAGGAACCGGAGATGGTACGAAGAGGTTGCTCCGTAAAAGACGAGTACGAAAAGATTAGCCTTATCCTTCCAGGATTTCCATACCTAACCAACACATCAATGCGTTTCACATATGCTCAGTGATGGAAATCATAAATTGAACTGAAACCATTTTTTACCTCTTGGTTCAAGATCTAGCACAAACGGTTGGGAAACCTGACAACTCCATTAACTGCTGAACTACTTACTATTGCATCATCCTCAACCAGCCAATGGCTGGCTGAGGATAATGGGAGTTGTAGTTAACAACAGCTAGACATCCTCAGCTTACCCACTCCTGGTCTAGAATCTCAAGTGGACCTTCCTACATCACATTGTTTTGTTGGAGTATTTATTTAAAACTAGAAAAAAAGATTGGATCTATATGATTGACATTTCTGTTAACCTGTTCATCTACTTCATGTACATTTTTTTTAAGCACAGTTTATTTCCTTTCTCATACAAAGCTCCAAGGAAAATCTAGAAAGTTAAGATATTTTATACAAAAATGGGTGTTAGCCATGACACTAACTAGATTAGAGTTTCTATATCACATTGACTTTTCATACCTCCCACTGATGTTAGCAATGCTGTTTTATGTCTTTGGAGCTCAGATCTTTCTTTAAATCTGCCAGCCACTGAAACCATAATTTCTGACCTCTAAAATGAATTATACGAGACAATATGGGGCTGCACAGAACAACCCTAGATTTTTTTACCAGGTTTATTCCCTTATCAGACATATTTAAATAATATTAACCATATTTTTTATTTTCCAAGTCCGCTATTTCATTTTTTTCTTCCATTTTCAGTAATGTGAGCTCCCTCTACATGCGGTCGACAGTGATTTAAGTACATCGGCAAGGAATTAGCAGAATACTTTAGGGAATTAGCAGAACACTTTAGGCCTTATGTATAAAAGAAAACTAGAAAAATTCTTGGACAAACCAACTGCACCTGGAGTTCTCCTGATTTAAATTGGGCTTTTAGCCCCCTTGAATGCTAGACAGGTTTCCATTGCATTGCAGGAGTGATGCAGCAGAGACCTCTATAGCATTCAGGGGATTAAAAGCTCAATTTCAATCAATGGGGACTTGAATCATTTATATTGTATTCCTATGGTGCAGTTGTTTTTACCAAGAATTGTTTTCATACATAAGTCATTTGTGTCTCAATTTCTGTAGCTGTTCATCTGACCAGAGGTTAGATTAAGACAGATGCTGGGATTCATCAAGGTGCAAATGGATTAATGTGCAGGAAAATCTGAGGATTTTTCCGCGTATTAACCATTCTCCCATTCAGTATCTTTCGGATTGTATCTGGCCATCGCTTATTCTTCAATAAGCAATGGCCAGATAGATCCGCAAATGTGATCCGCTAGCTTCAAGCTGGTGAATCCCATTTGAATGCATGGAGCGAACACATGCATACACATTTTCGCTTATGCGTATGCGTGGGGTTTTCCCTGCTTCACCTACGTAAAGCAGAGAAACACGCAAAATCATTGAGGAATATCCAAAGGTATCTATCAATGATCGCGGTGAAGAGCAGCCTATTTGATACGCTGCTCTTTCCGCAGTTTGATGAATCCCAGCCAGAGGGTTTTAAGCACAAAGAAAAAGAAACTTGGGACAGAGCATCTGCGCCATCAGAGGAAAATACAAACTCCCACTGATTTCAGTGGGGTTTTAATTCCTGGATTGGTAGAGTGGTTTCCAACTCATTGCAGAGCAAACATATAGGTCTCTTTAGCATTAATATGGTTAAAAACTCTCTTGAAATCAGTGGGATTTTTGGAAACATTTATTTCTACAGTATGCTGCAGATGGTTTGCTCCAGGACTGCACCTTTTGTGCATAAGGCCCAAAGAGCACTGTTGTGATCTGTGACAGATACAGTTAAAGGTCAGTTATAATTTTTGTACTAAATCCACGCCTATAGGAGCAGACATAAGAAAAAGACCAGGGATGCACTATTGGCTATTCAGGTGGTCAGAAAAAAGCCCAAACCAGAGGAACAACATCGCACAGGACAACACACTGTATTGGGAGACTTCCATATTGCAACTCAGTCTCTTCTCACTGAAACAACAAGGGAGCCCCTGTCGTTTCTTCTCCGACCCCAGTTGTACTCCCAGGTTGGTCCATCAGCAGATCTCCAGATAGGGCATTACACTGATAATAATTGCCATTTAAGTCTCAGACACTTTTTAGAAGATAAGTGTTTAATTCATGGAAAGTGGAAGGTTGTGAAGACTAATTCAAAGTAAGTCCACAGAATTAAAGAAACAGAAAGCCAGTAGGTAAACTAAATTAACATATACATTTAAAAAAGTTAAAGTATTATACTTACTTTGATCCAGCAAACCTACTACAGTTACCCCTTTGAGAGCGAAATGGATGTGCAGATCAATGTATGGTATGCAGAATGTTAATGTTTTCTTCTGTTTATTTATTTTACATATTAACCTGTATATTTTGGCTCACCAGTCGCACTGTTAATACTGTAAGGCATGAGTGGTAAGCCTTTGGACCTCCATCTGTTGGAGGCTACAGCCCCCATCATGCCCAAGAAGCCGTTGTCTGTGGGGATGATGGGAGTTGTAGTCTCCAACAGCTGGAGGTCTAAAGGTTGCTGGAAGGCATTGGTAGATAAATACATTTGTAATGTTTAAGGTCACGCCTGTTACCATGACCACAAAGCATGCTGATATATTAATCCCAATGACCTATTGCAGCTTGTTGTTCTGCGTGTCAATAAGGGATTATATTAACACATTGAGATCCAGAGGGGTGTCCGGTGGACTGCTCCACAATGATTTTGACACCCTTATGGAGTTCAATGTAACCCTTTAAGGACCAGAAGAGAGTGCAGTGTATTACTGTGCAATGTGTTGCACAGTCCTTAAAGAGTTAAAGTGGCCTGTTAGCTCTTTCACAGTGACTTGTTTTTCCCCAAGACTAAGGGCAAAGTGCACAAAGAGCAGTTGTAAGGAAAACCAACAACAACATAGTGAATCAGTTTAAGGGAATAAAAGCTGCAGTTAAATAATTGAAAGTTTGAGAATTTTATATTTTCATACACGGGAACTCTCTGGATTTGCCCCGGAGACTCCTGGGCTGATTCTCTGGATGTGTAGAGATTCTACTGAAACTCTGCTCCTTCCCTGCCTGTTCCTACCACTTCCCATCCACTTCTCCTCCTTCCACATCTAGTTCCTCCCACTCTCCTGTGATGTATGTGCTAGGTACCGCCCCTACTTGAGGGTAAGCCCCACTCCTTTTCAATGACATTCACATCAATTACATCCCCAAGCTGCATCAGTAGAGTCCTCTCTGGGGACTCTATAACAGAAGGTACCCAGGCATGTATATTTGTCCCTTGTGGTGCAATTGTTATGCTCCTTAACCCCTTAAGGACCCATGACATGCAGGGCTGGATTTATATCTCTCTACGCAAGGCACTCTAGGAGCCCTTAGCTCCACCTATGACCACACCCCCACTTCTCATATGATCTCACCCCCAGTCCAATCCACTGTTTCCTGGCACAGAACATACCCTTGACCTATAACAAGCAAGAACAACAACAAAAAAGCTTTACCCCCTTGCTTTCTAGAGAGAAGCAATGAGTTGGAGATCTAGCTTGCACCCAAGGGGTTAAATAATAGCTTGTAAAGGGTTATAAAACTGGTGCAAGGATATTGAGATTTTTCTAGCCACACCCACAATTTGGAATGTGGGTGTGGCCATCACAGCTGAGGTGCACCTCAAAATTTGGCACTATAGGCAGTTGCCTAATGGGAAAACCATCCCTGATGACATGCCAGGACTGTCATGGGTATACTTCCCTTAAGGACCAGTGACGTCCTGGCACGTCATGGAATTCAGGGGTTCCCGCATGGCTGCATGCCGCTCGGGAACCCCTGAATGCGATACGCTAAAATTCTCTGTTGTCCTTTGGGTTGTTAAGGGGTTAATTGCTGTACTGTTGTGTGCCTGGCTCTAAATCATTGAGCTGAGCGGGTTGCTTTTCATGATTGTGCAGATGTTACACTGCATCAGAAATGAACTGTATACAGGATTTTTCAGACTTTTGTAGTTGAATGTTAAATACAAGTTGTGATGCACCTATTTATTAAAAAAAATTAAAATCGACTTTGTCCTTAAAATAAATATTATTTAATACAATTTATATTTTCATTGCGTGTAGGGTTTTTTCCCCTCTAAGGTCTCTTTCACACGGGGCACATGAGCACAGTGATGCTACACTGGGTCTGTCACTCGTGCTGAAAGGTAACCTGCTGGACTATGGTGCCTTTCCCACTGGCAACTATTGTCTGCATGAACACACTAAAGTCCAACATGCTGCAACTTTACTGTTTTCCCCCGGGAACATGGAAAAATTACAGGAAGATCTGCATGGCGGACTATGGGGCTAACAGCAGGACTTTCACACTATCAGTATTGGAGGTTGTATTCCTCATTGCAACCTCCAGTGAATGGCACCAGTTAGTAATATTGACTGGTGCTCATGTGGGCCAGCCATTAGACTTGCCTTTACTGTATTCTAAATACCAGTTGAACGGAGGAGAGAGGTGAATGAAGATACAAAGGCAACAAAACTGTCTCATGGGCTGCAACAGTTCTATCACCCATGTGGAAAAGGCCTCATAGTTTTCACACTGGGAAGAGAGATTCAAATCATAGTCACTCTGAACGAGTACAGGAGCGGAGGAAGCTGGTTTCTTTATTAAGCCACGGCTGTGGGTTAGTTTTACGGCTGGATCGGAGAGAGAGAGAGGCACATGTAGTTTCAAAGAGGAGGATAGAACAGAATTGTATGTTTTGATAAGGCTGTTAGTGTCAGGAGTAATGGGAATATTTATTCTTTTCTTTCACAGGTAAGAATTGTCTATTCCTAAGTACTGTAGACAACTGAGGGTTGATTAGATACTTGGTAAGAATTTGTCTGAATCTATTCCTAAGTACTGTAGACAATTGAGGGTTGATTAGATACTTGGTAGGGAGTCACTGAGGTGGTTGGGATTGATGTGTTAATAAGTACCTGTTAGATCTAGTTACATACTGTTTTGCTAATTAATGGGAGTTGCCTTATGTGTATATAAGTGGGTTTGTTATTAACTGGGCTAATTACTAGCTGGGCAGCACAGCAATTGAAAATGAGCAATTGTAAGTGTACAAGGAGATATTCTGGAAATAATCTGGAGGTGATCTGTGGTGATCGAAGTCAGAAAACAACTGCAAAATCTGAAGGTATTTTACTCTTTGTCCCCTGATTACATTAGTGCTGTGAACATGTCAGGAATGCAGTGCAATGGATGTTTTGCTTTTCTCCCCTGTGAAACCTTTTGGAGGTTCAGAAGTTGTCCAATTTGTCAGCAATTTTCTGTTTTACAACAGGAGATTGATAATTTGAAGGCTGAAATCTACAAGATGTCTGTGAGCTCCACACAGATACAAAAGAAGCAAGTGCCACTGCCTCAGAGACTTCCAAGAAATGGCAGATGAACTACAGTTGGTTCTGGTAGGGTAAGAGTTGTAGACAAGAGGCATGTCCCATAGTCTGTTCCTCTCCATAATTCCTTTATTGCACTTTCAGAACACTGCCTTAATAATGGAACAACTATGGAAGCAGAGACTACTGGTTCACCAGCCTGTAATCCACAGGTAAATCAGACTGCAACCACTGACAAAGGTAAAAAGTGAAAATTGCTTTGAGGGGAAGCAACTATTATTGGAGGATTCCATATTAAGAGGTGTGACTCTGGAAGATAGTCATGGTGCTGGCAAAGAAGTCAGATGTCTTCCTGGTGCTACAGCTCACAGAGATAGAAGACGCATTTTAAAAATTGTTAAGGAAACAAGACAGAATGGAGAGTTAGATGTCATAGTCCATTTAGGGACAAATGATTCGGCTTGTAATGAGGTGAGTGTGGTAAAAGATGATTTTAAGAAGATATATATCTGCTGCAAGTTGCTTCAACTGTATCTGTTTCAGAGGTTCTGCCAGTGTATAAGGAAGATGAAGATAGAATGCAGCAAATTAGAGACTTTAATTCATGGTCAGGGAAGTGGGGCCAAAAACATGGATTTGGCTTTGTTTCTCACACCAACCCTATTCGGTGTAACAAGGAATTGTACAAAAAGGATAGCTTGCATCTTTCTCAAAAGGGAACAGAGGTTCTCAGCAAGCAATTCAGAAGTTTTGTTACGAGGTATTTAAACTAGAAGAGGGGGGCAATGGATTGATACAGGATAAAACCAATTGCCCCTCAGAGCATTGTACAAATTAATTTTATCAAGGTATGTCTGTGGCACATAGGTCAAAAACCAGTAGACTTTGAGAAATGTGTACACATGCCCGCATTTTAGGGAATAAGATCCCTGAACTCACTGCAATAATAACTAGTGAAGATGTGGATTTAGTGGGGATTACTGAGACCTGGTACAATGAAAAACATGACTGGGATGTAGAAATACCAGGGTATTCTCTATTTAGAAAAGACAGGAAAGGCAGAAAAGGAGGAGGGGTTGCCATTTATGTTAAAAATAGCTTAAAGGTTAATCTTACACAGGGTATGGAGGAGAATACAGAGACTGTTTGGATAACTTTAGAATATGGGAATAAGATGGTCACTTGTATAGGTGTGATCTATAGACCCCCAGGACAAGCATAGGTGTTGGATCAACTGCTGGTCAAGGAAGTAACTAAGATGACTGTGAAAGGTGAGGTTATTATTATGGAGGACTTTAATCTTTCTGATGTGGACTGGAAAAACCAAGCAGCAGGTTCAGCCAGGAGCAGAGAGAGCCTAAATTCTTTACAAAGATTAGCTCTTAGTCAATTAGTAGAAGAGCCAACTAGGAAGGAAGCCACACTAGATTTATTATTTACTAATGGAGACTTGGTATCAGATATAGCTGTGCGGTTTAATATAAAGACAGAGGCGGAGTTGAGACACACAAAAACAAAGGTTCTACACTTTAGAAAGGCTGATTTTTCTAAAATGGAAACATTTTTATGTCAGTCTTTAACAACTTGGAAATCTTTAGATGGAGTCCAAGAGATATGGGATTATCTGAAATGTGTTTTACTAACCGCAACAGAGCATTGCATTAGGCATGTCAGCAAGCATAAAAGAAAATCACAGTTGTACTCTGCAGAAGTAGCAAATATAGTAAAGGAGAAAAAAGCAGCATTTAAGAAATATAAGCAGACACAGAAGGAAGAAGATCGGTATCGGTACAAGACTAGGCAGAAGGAGGCCAAATGCATTACTAATGTGCCAAAACACACACAGAGGAAAAAATTGCCTAGTCAATAAAAAAAGGGGGATAAAACATTTTTAGATATATGTGAGGAAGAAAATGAAACAAGGAATATTTAGACATCTCTATGTAGAGGAGAATACAGGGCTAGCTGACTGTCTCGATATTTTTGTTCTGTTTTTACAGAGGAAGATGAAGGGAAGGGACCTCTGTTAGAAAAAAATAGCAAGACATGGGAAACATACATGTTTATAGAGAAAGAAGTTCTACTTCAACTTTCTAAGGTAAAAACAGATAAATCAATGGGACCAGATGGGATACACCCAAAGTTATTAAAAGATTATAATTACAAATTGTGTTCCATTCGGAGACTATACAAAATGTCCTTGGCTGATAGTAGAGCTTAATAAATTAGGATATTGTACAGTCTGGTCCAGAATTTTGAAGTCAGCTCTCGATTATCCTATCAGAACAGAGGGAGGGGTATTTAATATCTATGTTCTGTAGTCAGTTTGTTTTGGATTTTTAGTCAGAGGGTTTACTGCATTTAAGAAAGTACCTAGGGAGCTACAAAACGTTATGCAGAGCTAATAAGTTTGGTTTTAAGATTTTTTATCTGTATAATTTATAGCTTTTTGTATTAAAAATCTTTTGAAACACACTACATCACAGCTTCTGAACTCCTTCAACATACGAGGAAGCCTGAGCAGAGACAGGTAAATATCTATACTAGCACATTTGGTTATTTGTGGGTACAAGCCCCCAAGTAACAACTTTTCTTGTGAGTATAATTATTTATTTACATCTACATTGGTGATGCTGGGATAACAGGCACGATTGGGTGCCCTCCTGTTTGTTTTTACTCGATTCTCATAGCTACTTTATGGGCCAGCAGATCTTGCTTTCACCAACTCAAAGACATATTATTGATTGAGCCATGGCATCTACCTCAAGTTCCAGACCTCATCTTTCAAGGACCATTTCGCCACCACAACTTAATCTCGCTTTGACTGCGTGGAAGTTGAGACCTCAGTATTGAAGAAAAAAGGAATCAGTTCTCCAGTAATTCAAACCATGTCCAGGCTCACAAACTGGTGTTGGACAATTTATTTTTGATTCTGTGCTATTAAAGATTTATATCCTTCTTTCTTATATCTCCCATCTCTTGTAGGATTCCTACAAGCAGGCCTAGATAAAGGTCTAAGGGCTAGCTCAATGAAAATGTATTTTTCAGCTTTGTCAGTTCTCTTCCAGAGAAAAAGTGCTTTTATACATGAAGTTCAAATTTTTCTTCAAGGGGTCAACAGAATAGTCTCCACATTTAGAGATCCCATTCCACCACGGAATTTAATTTTAGTGCTAGAGGCTCTTCAATCCTCTCAATTTGAGCCATTGTCATCAGCCTCTATCAAAGATCTCACCCTCATGGAGACTGCATCTGTAAGAAGAGTTTCAGAATTTGGTGAACTATCTTGTACTACTCTGCATCTTTTCTTTCATCAAGACAAGTGTTTTTTTAGAACTGTTCCACCTTTCCACATAAACCAAGAAGTGGTTCTTCCTTCATTGTATCCTAATCTGTCCCTAAAGAGAAAGTGCCTCATACCTTCGATTTAAGACAATATGTCCACGTTTTGCAATCCTTAAGGACTTTGGCCACCTTGTTTGTGCTTACAGAAGACTCTAAGAAGGGCCGACCAGCATCCAAAACAACTGTTGCTACATGGCTCAAACAGACTGAAGTCTGTTCCAGCATCTTTCAGAATCACAGGCCATTTTTGAAGATCCAACCTACTGTTGACCAGTTGTGCAAAGCAGCTACATGGTTGTCTGTTCACAAAGCTTTACAAAGTTATCTTTTTTGCATCTCAAGATACCAGTTTTGGCCTAAAAAAGCTCTGGAGGCCATTGTTCATTAGTTTTTTTCCCTGCTGCAAATTTTGGAAAGGCTTTGCTTATGTCCCTTGATACCCTTTGCATGCCTCAATGACACTAGAGAAAAATGGGAAATTTTACTTACAGATAAATCCTTAGTCCATTGAGGGATGCAGGGCTTCCCGCCAACAGAAAAATTGATGGGTTAGGATGCCCTGCCGTTTTTGGCGGATCTGTTTTTATTGCTATTCCCTTCCTGACTCTGCTAGATGAAAAACTGAAGGCATGGGGGGGAGGGGTTAGCAGCTAGAAAGTGGGAGGAGTTATTATTTAGAGTGCCCTGCCTCTTACAGGTATGCTGCTTAACCCATAGTCCCTGCATCCCAGAATAGACTAAGAAAAAATTATTTCTCAGGAAGTAAAAAATCCTGTATTTCCTCTGGCCGTCTTATTTTGTTAATTGAACGGTTTTTCAGCTCGTTAAGTGCACGCACACAAGATATTTCCTCAGAAGCAACAGAACACTGCACCACATAAATTATCTCTGTTGGAGCAGATTGAAACGAATTACCATAAAGCAACAGCTCTGTTGGGGCAACGCTATTTTCACTACTTATTATAAACATACTTTGACTACAGTTCTATTGGGACAATATTTATCTAATTGCTTTATTTCTCATTTATTTTTTTACAAATTGTATACTATGGCAGAGCACAGGGAGGAAAAGAAAACAAAAGGCAATAAAGGCAGTTGATGATCGTGAGCCATCTGTGTCAATGACGAAGTGGTCCAAGCATGATGAAAATTATTCTGAATCAGTAGATTTCCTAATTAAAGCAATTCTGGAAGTTTTGCAGGTATCTGATGAACAAGTCAAGGATATGTCTTCCAAATCGCTCTTTAAGAGTAAGAAGAAATCCTCAATTACCTTTACTGCTTATGAGGAACCTGACCAAATATTCACAGATGAGTGGCGTAATACACATAAATCCTTGATTGTATCATAGAAATTTGAACATTTTTATCCAATCCCTAAAGACAAAGTAGATCGTTGGTATAATCCACCAGCAGTTGACTCCACAATATCCAGACTGTCTAAACATGCATTTCCAATTAAAAATGCAGAAGTGCTTAAAGATTCTGCAAATAAAAAGATTAATACATTACATAGGTTAATGTTCTCAGGACAGAGAGAAATCATTATAGCATCATTTGCATCAGCATAGGCATGCAGAGTGGGTGAAGCTTGGCAAATTATTCAAGCCATCCAAGACAATACACCCCAAGAGGATATTCTTCCACTGATGGGTTACCTGCAAGGGCCACTAGCTATGTACTATGTGAAGCGGCCTTGGAAACAGCAAAAAAAGCCAGTCAAATGTTCAGCTACCACAGTTGCAGCACTCCGTACCTTGTAGCTCAAGATATAGAATGTAGATACGGTTTCCAAAAACCTTAGTAGCATTACCATTAAAATTGTCAATTAGGAGTACCTTTTTTACCACAAAACAAATCAAGAAGATTTGACTTCAAGAAGAAAAGCATTGCAATTTGCACTAAAGGTTCTTCTCAACAATCAATACCCAATACATCAGGAGATTCTTTTTGTTACGGTAAAACAAATCCGGCTTGGGCATATAAGAAAAATGTACCCAAGTCCCCAGAGATCCTCCTCTAGAGGGAATATTCCAACACTAAAATCAGCAATGGAGGGTATCAGTTACAGATGAATGAGTACTAATTAATACAAGAAGGTTACAGAATGTATTTCATGATACTATCACCACCTTGGGTTTTCTAGGGTACCCAAAGAATAAACACTTCAAGAGGCATTCCATCAAGCAATTAGCCAATTCCTAGAGAACAGGGTAATAATCCCAGTGCCAAAGGAACAAAAAATTCAAAGGCTTTTATTCCAATCTGTACCCAAAAGAGATGGATGATTCCATCCAATCTTGTATTTAAAAGCATTAAAGCAATTCCTCAGAGCACCCAAGTTCAAAATGTAATCAGTCAGATCAATGATAGCAGCCATGGAACCAACGGAGATCATGACATCACTAGACATCAAAGATGCTTATCTCCATATACCAATGTGGTCCAAACACTATCAATATCTCCGATCTGAGTTTCAAAACCAATACTACCCATTTGTGGCACTCCATTTTGGATTGGCCATAGCTCTGGGAGTGTTTACCAAGGTGATGATCCTCTTATGGCACACCTACAATCAAAGGGGGGTAAACTTGACTCCATACCTGGATGACCTACTGCTAAAAGCTCCGTCACAGGAATTAGCTCTTCTTCTAACAATGGAAATAATGAAGAATCACGGTTGGATTATCAATCTAAATAAATCTCAGTTCGTTCATTCACAGAAGATACAATTCCTGTGGCTAATATTCGATTCAGAAAGTCAAAGGGTGAATTTGCCTTATGAGAAATTTCAGAACTACAGGAGAAAATCCACATATTTCACAGACAACCAGAAATGTTAGTCAGGCATTGCATGAAGGTTGTAGGAAAAATGGTATCACAATAGAAGCAGTACTTTTTGCTCTTTAAAGGGATAACCGGAGGCGCTGACACAGCAGGCTCAAAAGTTAAATATGGATAAGCACAGAGTTCTCTGTGTGTATATTATAATAATAATAAATCTGGCAGTGGAGAGTAGTTGTTAAGCTGCCTTGATGCCTCCAGGTATCCGATAGTTGGAAAAAGGCCACACTAAACGAGAAATAGTAGAATGGAGTTGGTGCTGACACACGGTTCTCTCTATATAAGCCCTAAGGGAAAAAATATATATATAGTTGTACTTAGGTCTATAGAAACATTGTATAATAAAATACCCTACAGAGTATATCAATGACTCCTAAAAGATAATAACAATAAATAAATAAAAATAATACATATAAATAGAATAAAAATTAAAAATCAATAAAAAAATATTTTATTATTAGTTTCACATGAGACCACTGCAATTGGAACTTCTCCACCACTGGTCCAAGAATCCACATAATCTTCACCACATCAGAGACCAGTAAGCCATAACTGCAGTGGTGGCTTACAACTCCAAACATGTCGACAGCAATACAATTCTCGATAACAGAATGGAAATTAGTCACAACAGACGCCAGCCTCTATCAGACACGTTTACTTATAAACATTATGGCAGTATGTGCAATTTACAAAGCACTTTCACCCTGGACAAAACTTCTGAAGAGCCTTCCAATTCATATTCAGTCTGACAATACCACAGCAGTGGCTAACATGAATCACAAAGGAGGAACTAAGAGCAAAGCTTTGTGGAAGAAAGTGGAGAAAATACTTCTCTGGGCAGAAATCCATATTCCAGCATTGTTGGCCATATACATTCCGGGATCGGATAATTGGGAGGCAGATTACCTCAGCCCCCAGATCATAGACCCAGGGGAATAGGAATTAAGACAGGAAATAATCCTTCAAATAAGAGGTCGATTGGGAATTACGAGAGACAGACATGACAAAGTCAAGAAAAAACAGAAAACTTTAGCTATTGTGTTCAAGAGCAAGGGATCCATAAGCTATAGCAGTAGGCACCCTAAACATTCCATGGATTTACAAACTAATATATTTCTTCCCCCCACTAGATATGATTCCCAGGGTCCTTCGCAAAATAAAGTAAGAGAGAATGCACAACATTGTTAATGCTTCCTTTTGGATTGAGTAATTCAAGCCATGCTAAGAGCACTCAAACCTGTTTCAGCTAAAATATATCACCATATTTGGAAGATATATTTTTCTTTTTGTAATCATAAATGGATAGAACCGATACATTTCTACCTGTCCTCCTTGCTAGAGGTCTTACAGGCAGGCCTTGAAAATGGTCTAAGGGTTAACTTGCTCAAGTTCAGTGGGTGAAAAGAATAGATCCCCCATACAGAGGACCAATTCCACCATGGGACTTAGCCCCTTAGCGACAATGGACGTACATGTACGTCCTCTGTGGCTGTCACTTAATGACAGAGGACGTACATGTACGTCCAGGAAATCCGGATTCCGGATTCATCTGAAGAAAAAAAAAAAATGTTAGACGGGCATTAAGTGACGCCCGCGGCCGTCACTAAGGGGTTAAATTTAGTCCTAGAGGCTCTTCAGTCCTCTCAGTCTGAACCATTATCATAGCTACTGTTTTATCAAGAGTTTCAGAACTCTGTGTGCTATCATGTACATCTCTGCATCTTCCTCCAAGATAAAGCTGCTTTAAGAAGTGTTCCAGAGTTCCAACCAAAAGTGGTTTCAGCCTTCTCACATAAATCAAGAGTTGATCCTTCGTTCATTGTGTCCTAACCCATCTCACAAAAAAATTGGAATCTCTTCATACATTAGCAGTAGTTAGATGTCTATGACAGTAAGTCCAAGTTAAATAATCCATTAAGAAATCCAATGCATTATTTGTCATTCCAGACAGCCCTAAGAAGTGTAGACCAGCATCTAAGACAACCACTGTGGGCTAAAAGACAGTTACTGACTTCAGTCTGTTCCAGCACCTTTCAGAATCACAGCTCATTCCACTAGGCCCATCAGTACTTCATGGGCTTTGAAGAACTATGTCACTGCTGATCAGTTATGCAAGGCAGCAACATGGTCATCTGTGTACACGTTCACAAAGTTCTACAAAGTTAACATTTTGCATGTCAAAATGCCAGTTTTGGCCACAAAGTTCTGAAGGCCATTGTTCATTAAATTTCTTTCCCTACCTCTAATTTTGGGACCGCTTTGGGACGTCCCATGGTCCCTGCATCCCTCAATGATGATAGAGAAAAGATATTTTTTAACTTACGGATAAGTAATTTTCTATTAGTCTACTGAGGGATGAAGGGCATCCCACCCACAGAAAATGAATTGGGGTGAGGATGCCCTGCAGTTCTTGGTGGCTTTGTTTTAGTGTCTATTCCCTTCCCGGCTTTGCTAAACAAAAACTGTCAAACTACAGTGGGAGGAGATAGCCACCTGGAAGTGAGAGGAGTTTTGATCCTAAGAACATGCTCCTAATCCCATGGTCCCTGCATTCAGACAAAGGGAATTATCAGTAAGTAAAAATCCCATTTTCTCAAAACACAAAATAATTCCTCTGCAATGTTCCCAGAATATGAGCAATTAGATCACACAATTTTAGATTAGTGATAGTGGACGGATATACATCTGCTATTGTCCAAAAGGTTTACTATTATATATCCATATGCTTAGGGATGCTTACATTTTTGGGGTTCTTCTCCAATGGTGGATCCTCCAGTATCAAACCCTTCAAAAAGACAGCCTTATCAAGCAAGGATGCCAATGCAATTAGAAATTCAGCATATAAAAGATTGGATACACTCCTAAAATGGGGTTTCCTGCATGCAGAATGACATTAGGACCTGATTTTGCCATGGCATAGGTAGGAAGAGCAATTGACATAGTGTCTTCCTGATTCTTTGCATCAAGGATAATATACTTAGAAAGGAAATGTTTCATATGGCATCTCAAATTTAGGATGCAAATTTTTATTTGTGCAACACTGCAAAATGCATCTCTAAGATCTCAGCTCTGTTAGTCACATCCATAA
Organism: Rhinophrynus dorsalis; assembly: GCA_037306005.1. NCBI lineage: Eukaryota > Metazoa > Chordata > Amphibia > Anura > Rhinophrynidae > Rhinophrynus > Rhinophrynus dorsalis. The sequence continues at coordinate 167,055,892 of CM074718.1, forward strand.
TTACACTGTGGCTAAAGATATGGTCAGTTGACCATTTCCTTAAGTGGTTGCTTATCCATCTTGCCTTTCTTCAGAGAAAAAGAGGATATTAGTGTACTTACAGTTAAATCCTTTTCTCTTAGTCCATGTGGAACACAGGAACCATGGGGTAAAGTTCCCTCCTCTTGGAGGACAGGGCACTTCAAAAGGGAAAGCCTCTGAGGCAGAGACTCCCCTCTTCCCTCCACTTTACTACCATCTACTCTCTCAGTTTCAATGTACAGCAAATTGAAAGGAAAAAAGCAGCAAAAGGAAATCCCTTGAACAGAGACATCATGAGGACCCCTCTTCCCAGTGACTTAAAATAAATGTTTCTATTGGAAACTAGTAATGTACATGACTAACATGAACCTCAGTTGTTAATGGACAACTAACTTGCACACCAGACATCTGAACAAGAACAGGAACGAACTGGGTTCAAAATTCTGTAAGGAAAAAAATGAAGGGCCTTCCAGCCAACCCTGGTCTCAAGCGAGGCCAAGACATTTACACGCTAAAGGAGTCAGATTTTTAAAAAAGGCTGCATGTGATAAACATAGTACTTCAAGCAAGTTACCTGTTCCACAGATGAATATCATAATCTTGTATATAGGTCAGAAGGAAGGAGGGACAATATCCTGGTTGATGTGAAACTGCAAAATAACCAATAGGGACCCAACCCTATGATAGGCCTTGGATGAAACCGTTTTTCTATGTTAAAGCATGACAGAGATGACAGTGTCTGAAACCCTTTTTCTTCAAGATGTTGGCTTCAAGAGCCAGGACATAAAAGCCAACTTTTCCATCTGAGGGTGACATGTCGGGCATTGGGTCAGAAGCTCCAGCTCAAGAAGGAGGTGCAAAGGTTCCACAATGGATAGATTGAGACAATCCAAGAACCAGATTTTACAGGGCCAGAAGGAAGCGATCAGGATGACTTGTGCTTTCTTCATCTTGACATTTCTCAGTACCCTGGAAATCAGGAAAAATTCCATTCCTGGTGAACACCTAAGGATCCCTTGATCTCGCAGAACAGAGGAACTTTTTGATTTCTATGGGAGGCCATGAGATCCACTGATGGTAACCACCAAAGGTGGGAAATCAGGTTGATCCAGATGTTGTCGAGTTAGAAAATCTGTGAACGTGTTTTCTATGCCTGGGCTGTAAACTGTAGATATATTCGGAACATGAAACTCTGCCCACTGGAAGATCACCTGAACCACCATCCAAGTTGACAGTTGATGTAGGCAGCTGCTGTTACACTGTGTGACTGGATACTCAATGGCGATCCAGAAGAAGACTCTTCTGTCCAGTCCAGAGCCCCTGGCCCATTTGGAGACCCAGGGTAGCCCCCCCAGCCTGTCAGGTTGATCTCCATGGTGATCATCACAATGGCAAATGGAGGCCCTGCATCAGATGGGAGCAAAAAGACAAGGATATGACATGAAACAGGTGAGATTATTGTTTGGACCATTTGCTGAGAACCTTCAACTTCCTTTTGTGAAAATGAGTGAAAGAAATAGCTTTTAAGGCTGAACTCTCATGTACACTTGAACTGTCTCTGATGGCAAGGCAACTGCTCAAGACACCTAAATGGACAAAGATTGGATTGTGTCCTCTTTAAGAAATACCCTCCCATGGAGAGAAGAGTATTAAATCTCATGCCTATGGACTGTAGTTGCTCAGTTATATCAACATGCTCCTGAATATGTGAGCATAGCTGTTACGGTTTCCAAGCAAGACAAGGAGTCAGTATAGTTAAAATCACCTTTATTAACAACAGTAAGTACGACAGTACAAGCATAGGGTGACTGGAGAGGCTAGGGACTCTATCAGTAATAGGAGCCTACCGACGGGTCAACCACACTGCTGGAGACTAGGCCGAAGCCAGCTGGTAGTCTCAGGAATCTAATAGTAACGCAACCATGAACCTACAGTCTCCTGTAACGGGCAACAGAGGAGACTACTGACTCACGCCTGCAGTCAGTAAGAAAGAGCTCATCTCCAATGAGGATGGCAACATCGGAGACTACTAACTCACGCCTGCAGTTAGTAAGGACGGAGTCTGCCAGAGCCCCAGGTCTGCACCAGGATGGATGTCTGTGGGAAACTGAGCCACACAGCGGAGTGAACAGACAGAGCCACAGGTCAGCACCAGTTAAGATAGTCAGACAAGCCAGATTCATACACGGATAGGATGTCCAATAGTAGTAGGCAAAGCTGGGAGGATAGTTGGACAGAGCCCCAGGTCAGCACCAGGTTGGATAGTCAAACAAGTCAGGATCATACACGGAGCGGGCAGTCTGCCAGAGCCACAGGTCAGCACCAGATTGGATGTCTAAAGCCATAGGAGAGCACAGGTAGAATGGTCAGACAGAGCCACAGGTCAGCACCAGGATGGATAGTCAGACAACCCAGATCATACACAGGATACAGGAGCAACAGGAACTAGAACTGCACTGAACACCAATGTAAGGGTCATTGAATAGTGATCCAATTCCCTTTTAACAGGCAAGCCAGGAAGTAGATGGGTGGAGCTATCAGCCCCAAACAGTACAAAACAGAGGCCTGCAATATATTGTAACCTCGAGCCCGAACGTGACGCATGACACAAGATGCATCATACCCAGACCCCACTCCACGTCAATCTACGGAGCAGGCCCAGTTCATACGAGGACATAGACAGCACCTGAGAATGCCAAGCGCATGGGATGACGCTGTGGCAACATTTCAGGCCATTAAATACCTGCGTCAACCCACCAGGCGATGCTGGATCCAAGGTAACGGTGACAGTACCCCCCCTTTAAAGACCCCTCCTGCGAGGGCCCACCCGGAGTTCGTCAGGAAAGCAGGCATGAAACTTGCACACCACCCGAGGAGCGTGCACATCACTGGCAGGTGTCCAGGAACGCTCCTCAGGACCTTACCCTTTCCAGTGAATGAGATACTGAAGGCACCCTCTGACCCATCTGGAATCCAGAATGCACTGTACCACAAATTCCTCGTGATTGCCAGCCTTCGCCGGAGCTGGCCGAACCGTACTGGTGGTATATTGGTTACAAACCAGAGGTTTGAGTAAGCATACATGGGACACATTGTGGATGCACATAAAAGCGGGAAGCTCCATTGCATATACCACAGTGTTAATTTTGTGCAACACACGGAAAGAACCAACAAATCGAGGAGCCAGCTTATTACACAGCACCTGGAGGTTCAGATTTCAGGATGACAACCACACCCTCTCCCCCACCTGGAAGGTAGGTGCCGGCAAATGCCTACGGTTAGCCTGTCTTTTCTGCCACTGCATGGAACCATGTAGGGTATGCTGTACCCAAACCCAAAAGGAACTGATCGACCTCAAATGATCATCCAGAGCCGGAATTTCCTGTGCCTGAAACACGTCAGGGAGAACAGAGGGCTGAAACCCATAATTAATCATGAACTGAGAACTCTGTGAGGTAGAGTTCATGGCACAATTCCGGGCAAACTCTGCCCAAGGTAACAGGGTAGCCCAATTATCGTGGTGGTCAGAGATATAACAACAGAGAAACTGTTCTAGGGCTTGGTTGGGCTGCTCAGCTGCACCGTTCGACTGTGGGTGGTAGGCAGAGGAGAATGCTAGACAATAACCCTAGGTATGCCATGGAGTCGAAAGACCTCTTTAGCGAAAACCACCGCCAATTCCTGCACGGATGGTAGGCCTTTGAGTGGTACAAAATGAGCCATCTTAGAAAATTTGTCTACAAACATTAAAATGACCGTGAAACCAGAGGATGCCGGTAGATCAACCATAAAATCTATGGACAGATGGGACCATGGTCGTTTTCCGTTGGCCACCGGTTGAAGAAAACCGACAGGCAAATGTCGAGGCAATTTATTTTTAGCACACGTGGTGCATGCTGCGGTAAAAGCAGCGCAATCGGATCGAAGGCTCGCCAACCAGAACAGTCTAGATAAGGACCAAATCAATTGGTCTCGCCCAATGTGGCCAGCAATTTTGGAGGAATGGTAAATCTCAAGCAGTTTTATGTGCAAATGAGCGGGGACAAAGCATTTCCCGCTAGGTCTCTCCGCCGGATCGGATGTCTGAGCGGCCAAAATTTGTTCTCCCAATGGAGAAGTAATACATGTATGTATTGTGGCCAGAATTCGATCAGCCGGAATAATTGGTGTGGGAGGGACCTCCTCCGTGGATAGCTTACAAAATTGGCGTGATAGGGCATCCGCCTTCAAATTCTTAGAGCCAGGAAGGTATGAAACCACAAAATTGAACCTTGATAGGAACAACGCCCATCTAGCTTGGCTGGGCGACAGGCGTTTAGCCGCAGACAAGTAAGTGAGATTCTTATGATCAGTAAGAATCAAGATAGGAGTTTCTTCTAAAAATACCTGCAAGGGCGTAAGGCCTCCCCTGGGGCCGAGCATTGAGAAATGAGGGAGCCTACTCCAATCTCAGACACATCAACCTCCAGTTTGAAGGGGCAGGATTGGGATGCACCAAAATAGGAGCTGCTGCAAATGCTGCCTTGAGGTCTTTGAAGGCACGTAACACACTGGGGGACCATTCTGAAACCTTAGCACCCTTATGGGTCATATCGGTGATAGGTTTAACAATAGATGAGAAATTCTTAGTAAACCTTCGGTAATAATTGGTGAAGCTCAGGAATCTTTGAATAAATTTGAGTCCCTCAGGACGAGGCCATTGCAGCACAGCGGACAGTTTCTTGGGGTCCATGGCCAACCCAGAAGAGGAAATGATATAGCCTAGAAAAGCAACCTGGGGCTTGTGAAATTCGTATTTTTTCAACTTGCAAAACAAGTTGTTTTCTTTTAACAAACTTAGGACTCTGGATACATCCGATTGATGAGTCTCCGACATAGGATACTGAATGAGGATGTCATCCAGATAGACCACAACACAACTTTGCAATAGGTCTCTCAGTACATCATTGATACATTCTGGAAGACAGCAGGAGCATTGCAAAGACCAAAGGGCATGACAAGATATTCATAATGTCCACTCTGGGTGTTAAATGCTGTCTACCATTCATGGCCCTCCTTTATTCTGACCAGATTGTAGGCCGTCCTTAAGTCCAGTTTCGTGAAAATTTTGGAACCTTTGAGACGGTCAAATAGTTCCGTAATCAGTGGTATTGGATAATCGTTCTTAGCCATTAATTTGTTTAAGCCACGATAATCAATACATGGAAGCAACTCTCGTCTTTCTTTTTGACAAAAAAAATCCAGCACCAGCAGGGGATGTGGATTTGCGAATAATTCCCCTCTCCAGAGCACCGGCAACATAGTCCTCCATAGCCTTGTTTTCCTCCACAGACAGAGGGTATATCCGGCCCCTGGGAGGGGTAGTACCAGGTAGTAAGTCTATCGAACAATCAGAAGGTCTATGAGGAGGTAATGCTCCGGCCTGGACTTTATTAAACACATCAATGAACTGAGAATAGGCCTCTGGAAGGCCAGCAGACTCTGCACACGCCATTCTAATGGGGAGCGATAGACAGGACTCATTACAGTGTGGGCCCCAAGACAGTATCTCACAAGTACTCCAATCAATCCTATGGTTATGTGCCTGCAACCAAGAAAACCCTAGGATGATGGCATAATGAGGAGAGTTGACAACCTGAAACTTCAGGGTTTCTTTATGGAGGGCTCCCACTTTCAAGGTTAACGGAGACATCTCATGAGTAATGTGTGATGGCAGCAACGGTCTGCCATCAATGGCCTCAACAGCCAAGGGAGAAGCACATGACTGTAAGGGAATACCATTTTGCTCCGCAAAAGCGGCGTCCATAAAATAACCAGCCGCACCAGAGTCTATTAATACTGAAACCAAGACAGACTCATTGGCCCAAGTAAGAACCACATAAAGCATGGGTTTATCCTGTGTGGCCTCAGGGGACTGAGAGCTGCCACCTAAGATCTGTCCCAGACAGGATCTTAGGTGTGAGCATTTTCTCGGACGTACTGGGCAAGACTTCAATAAGTGTCTAGGTCTCCCACAGTAGAGACATAGTCCCTCCCTCCTCCGAAAGGCCCTCTCCTCCACAGAGAGCCAGGTGGCCCCAACCTGTATTGGTTCACTACCCCCAGAGTCTGAACCAGGAGGCATGGGAGGTGAGGGAGGACTGGGTGGACAAGTTAAGTGAGAGGACATTCTGGTAGGATGCCTCCGCAGACGCTCCTTAAACGAAGGTCTCTCCCGGACCCGAGTGTCAATCTGGATGATAAACGATATCACCTCATCCAGACCCTTAGGTAATTCCCAGGCAGCAATCTCATCCTTCACATAGTCACAAAGCCCTTGGGAAAAGGTGGCTACAAGAGCCTCATTGTTCCAACTCACCTCGGCTGCCAGGGTGCGGAACTCAATAGTGTACTCCGCCACAGAATGACTGCCCCAACCTGTATCGGTTCACTACCACCAGAGTCTGAACCAGCAGGTGAGGGAGGACTGAGTGGGCAACTTAAGGTAAGTGAGAGGACATTCTGGTAGGATGACTCCGCAGGCGCTACTTAAATGAGGGTCTCTCCCGGACCAGAGTGTCAATCTGGATGATAAACAATATCACCTCATCCAGACCCTTAGGTAATTCCCAGGCAGCAATCTCATCCTTCACAGTCACAAAGCCCTTGGGAAAAGGCGGCTACAAGATAAAGCCAGAGCCACAGGTCTGCACCAGATAGGGTGTCCAATAGTAGTAGGCAACGATGGGAGGATAGTTGGACAGAGTCCAAGGTCAGCACCAGGTTGGATGGTTAGACAAGCCAGGATCATACACGGAGTGAGCAGTCAGCCAGAACCACAGGTCTGCACCAGATTGTATATCTAAAGCCAAAGGAGTGCACAGGTAGAATGGTCAGACAAAGCCACAGGTCAGCACCAGGTTGGATAGTCAGACAACCCAGGTCATATACAGGAGCAAAAGAAACTAGAACTGCACTGAATACCAACGTAAGGGTCACTGGATAGCGATCCAGTTCCCTTTTAACAGGCAAGCCAGGAAGTAAAGCAAAACAAATCTGCACGCCTTCATATAAACTATCCAAATGAGAACCCTGTGTAAAGCATATTTTATACCACTTTAATAAATTTTGGGGCCTCTGTTGCATAGATTGGCCAAAATATGTTTAAGCCCGTCTGCCATGTCAAGGCTCCCCAATACCAGGTGAGTACCTAACTCTTCATACAGTCATTCCTATCTAAGTTAAAAATTCCCCTGATATTTCTTGTATGTAACACGTAGGGTGCATTTAAAAACATTTAACACTTTTAAAAACAACAGTTTCAAACAAATTCATATTAGGCCTCACCTTCAGTGACCTGTAGTCAGTGGGCATCTGACTAGAAGGCTGGCTCTCTCAGCCCCCTTTATATTACCTATCCACCCACAAACAGAGGTCACATGGGGTTTGCACAAAGCCTTAACTGTATTAAGCATAGGTCAGACAGCCCAAAACACTAGGCCAAAACCTTGCCTTTAAAAACCACAATGCAAGTGGTAGCAAATGTGCTAATACATATTTAAGTGTATAACATTTATTTTTATGAAATTAATTAAAGTAATAGTGATAAAGCAGATAGAAGGAGAAAATGTGCAAAAGAAACAAAACTCACAGCACTAACTCACATTAACTTATGCATTCATTTTACAAATAAAAATTGAAAACCCAAGTGAATAAATATGAATAGCAGCAAGATTAGGCCTAAGCCCAAACAAAAAAACCCAAAGCAAAACAAATCTGCGCTCCTCCATATAAATTATCCAAATGAGAACCCTGTGTAAAGCATATATCATAGATGGGTGGAGCTATCAGCCCCAAACAGTATAAAACAGAGGCCTGCAAAATATTACAACCTCGCGCCCAAACGTTACGCATGACACTAGATGCATCAGAACCAAGACCCCACTCCGCATCAATCTACGGAGCAGGCCCGGTTTGCACGAGGACATGGATGGCTGCTGAGAACGCCAAGCGCGCTTAGGCCCAGTCCTTGGAGCGGCGCATGGGATGACGCCACAGCAACATTTCAGGCCATCAAATACCTGCGTCAACCTACCAGGCGACGCTGGATCTAAGGTAACTGTGACAATAGCATCACCTCTGAAGAAGCCTTGAGTAAAAGATCATCTAGATAAGGATTCAAGGAAATTCTTAGAGTGTGAATATGAGCTACCAAAGTGGGCATGACCTTCAAGAAGTTCCTTGCAGCAAATGAGAAACCAAAAGAGGGGGCAATAACTGAAAGCGACTGCCCTGAAAGGAAAAGAGCAGAAAACACAGATGATCTGGATCAACCAGAATGTGTAGGTAAGAGTCTTGGGAGGCAAGAAATTCCCCTGGACACATAGCCAAGATGACAGAGTGCGGAGACTCCATTTTGAACTGGGAGCCAATGCAAAGTGGTTGAGACCCAAAGTCCAGAATGTGATGAATCCCCAGGAAAATTATACTCTGGGTTGGAGTCAACTGACTCTTTTGCTTGTTTATAATCCAATATGAACTTGTCAAATGCTCAAGAGTCCAGTATGTGAACTGTACCGCCTGATCATAGAATTCTGCTATAATCAAGATGTGTCCAGGTATGGAATTGCTGAGATACTTTTTTTTTTTTCTTAATACCTGCAGTGAAGCTGCCAAGATCTTCATAAAAACTCTCCGAGCAGATGACGGACCAAAGGGCATCACTCTGAACTGGTAGTGCCGATGATCCAAGGTGAAATCACAGATGCTTCATGTGACAAGTCCTGATCAGGACATGGTGGTCTGTGTCCTGCAAATCCACAGAAGACAGAAACACCTGTGGAGGAATCACTCATTACAGATGATATTGTTTCCATTTTGAATAAAGAAACTTTGATAAAACTGTTCAGATATTTCAAATAGATGGTCCTGTAGCCCCCTTAGGATTTTGGAACCAGGAATATAATGGAATAAATCCCCTGCCCTCTCTGATAGACAGGAACTTCTACTAGGACCTTGGTCTTCTCTAACGCCTGAACATTTTTGACCTGTTTCTTGCCTTTACTGTTCTTGGAAGTTTGGACCTACTGAACAAGTTTATCATAGGGATAGGAAGAAATTCTAGTGGATACCCCATTCCATCTGGCATCCCAAAAAGTGATCAAAAGCTAGTGCTCTTAAGTTGATTGGGAGATCTTGCCCTTCTCTCTTTTGGAAGGAATGCACTTTTGTCTTCTGAAGATTTCTCAATAAATTCTTCTGAGGACCAAAGAGAAAATCACCAAACAAAGGCAAATCAACTAATCTTGCCTTAGAAGAATCAGCCCCCAAATATCTAAGCCAGATAGCACGTCTAGCTACAGAGACATGGTACTTGACTTAGTCAATAGTCAAGCGAGGAGTCACAATAGAAACTTTTTGCCTCTTTGATAACTGCAACTTCCTTAAGCAGCTTAGCCCTGGATACAGAATACCATCTTCTCTAAATCTGATAACTAGATTCTTGTAGATCTAGCAATACAGGCAGTAGCTGTGGATACCTTCATATTCTGACCTAATAAAATTAAGGTGTTTTTTTTTTCCTCAGGACCATAAGGAAACGTAGATGTGAAATGCGTTGATCGGTGGGATGCCACTAAGATGCATCTAAGGTTTGCCGCTCCATGATTGAAGTCTCTCCTTGTAACACTTGATGACCAACAATTGAGGTACATTGTAACTTTATCTTGATTACTACAATAAAATTTAATTGGTTTTATTATTGGATACAACCTTGCAAACAGATGTGTGATTTTATCTGGTTTTGTACATGTGTATTTTAAGGAGTTTATCGCACCCAAAGCATAACTGTACCCTTATGCTGATGAAGATTGTATCACACTTTGTGGAGATATTATAAGAAGCATCTGAAATCCGTGATAGGACTCTGTTTATTCTTTGCTGAGCCGCTTATTATTGAAAGTAAGAGCTGCTGAATTTAGTGTTGTCTGGGGTGGCGATAATACCCATTCTACTGCTGTGGAGTGGTCACAGCAGAAATAAGCCAGAAAACAGAGCACTTTGGGCACTGTAGTTTTTTAAACCTTTGCAACAAACAAGCAAGTTTGGTGAAAACAGGAACAGATAACGAGTAAAGCAGCCACCAATTTACTAACTGGCACTGAAAGGGTTAATTTGGGAAGAGAAAAAGCAGCCATCTCTGCTACTCAGACAAAACAGGGAGAGAAAGATAAGGAAGGATGAGTGCACATTCAACACAAAAAGTGGGGAAAAGAGCATTGAATAGGCTCATAGAACTCAAAGGGTTACTCACCAGTCTCTTGTTTAACCCCTTCATGACCACTGATGTGCCAGGACTGTCATGGTGGTCCGGCACTTAAGGACCAGTGACGGTCCTGCCACATCATGGAGTTCAGGGCTCCCGGCGGAGCTGCACGCCGCTCCGGAAGTCCTGAACTGGAAGAAGAAGGGAAGAAAAAAAAAAAAAAAGCCTCGTGGACGCCAAGTTCCAGCCTCCCGTTGGTCCTCAAGGGGTTAAATGCTCCTGACTAGATAGAGAAGAACCTGAAAGAGGTTCTGCCATGAGGCACAGACTTATCATAAAAGTTAACCTCCACAGGGATCCATGGAAAATCCTGCCAAATGGGTAATCCAACTCCAGGGAAGCCAATGATGGAAGCCTGCCTAATGGGTGATATACAGCTCCATATCTAAGGAACGAAATAATAAAATAAACCTAAAAACCAAGAGAAATGCCACTGCACTTATCTCTACTTCAAAGAATCCATGAATCTGGAACAAAGCAGGGTGGGATTTGAACTGGAGGAGGAGGAGGGAGTCTCTACCCTAAAGACCCTGTTTTTTTGAAGTGCCCTGCCCTCCCGAAAGGAGAGAGAGCTCAAGACTTTGGTATATCCCCATGGCTCCTGTGTTTCATATTGGACGTAAGAGAAAGTAGGTTAACATACCAAGCTTAACTTTTCAGGCTCCCGTTGCATAAAATGCAGAAATTCAGAAAAGCTCCACAATGAGGCACAGCCTTATATAGGTCAATCACCACAGAGAAAGATCCAGATATAAACCTGTGAACCGGGCAATTCAGATCCAAGGAAGCCAGTAAATGGGAGCTCACCTGATTGGGGGTGGGGAGAGCATTATATGGCCTCATATAAGTAGATATAAAAGCAAAAAAGAAGTCTAAGAGAGCAGAGGCCGGACACCTTATCCTAAGGCCGGGTCACTTGATACGGAGTACGCAGGGGTAAAGCTGAGGGAAGAGGGAGTCTCATCCTCAGAGGTCCTACTTTTTTTTTTTTTTTTTTTTATTATAAGTGCCCTGCCCTCTGGAGGAGGGGAGCCTTACCCCATGGTTCCTGTGTTCCATACTGGACAAAAGAGGGTTAATCAATCCCAGTCTTCAAAAGCTTCCAGAAGTGGATGTTTTCAGGCTATCCCTACTTAAACGAGCAGTAAACCATTTATATGTATTTTCTTGGAAAGTAAAACCAAGGTAATCCCATTGGTAGGAGACTATTCAAATGGTATTAAAGCTCAAATGTTTGTTTATTTAACAGCACTACGTGGTGTTTAAAAGGAGTTTTTCTTTTATAGTGATCTCTGCAGAAGAGCCTGAATCACTGCCTATAGATCTTTATAGTCCTTGATAGGAACTGCATCATCTTGAGACCAAAATAGAAAAACATTTAAGCTGTAATAACTTTTGAAGAAACAATGTCCCAAAAGTGAACCAACAAAAAATAAGTTTAGTGCACCTTTAACCCTTTGAGTGCCAGAGGGGTATCCAACAATGCACTGGATATCCCTCTGGCACTCAAAAGGTCAAGCAAAGGTGTTCAATTAAATAAAGTGAACCACTGACTGATCCGCCTATGTTCAAACAGGGATACCTGGTTCAACTGGTAGGCTATTCTTAGGTACAAATGACTAGCTAAGCTATATATAGTATCTAAAGTAACCCACCAAAAAGGGCAAAGGCTTTGCATATAATATGAATGATTATTATTCCAGATACGGAATTCATCCAAGAGTCAGAAAGCAAAGAAAGTAACTAGAGATGTTAATTTATGGATCCCCACTGTATGATCCCGGCCCCCTGATATACATCCGTTAAAAAAAAAAAATGATGTCCGGGATTTTGGTTTTTGATTTGTGTTTTGGATCATTACAGTAGTAATTTAGCTTGGGTAGACATTGCTGATCTGGTTGGAATTTTTCTGGACGACATTTTTAAAAATGGCGGATAAGTGGTACAGTGATGATGTAATATTTCAGGAACCATGATACCTATATACTTCATTTTGGTGTCAAAACATAGGTTTTGGGGGTCAAATAGTCTTATAGAGACAGAAAATAACTCCTTAGAGCAACCCTTCTGCCATTTCCCAAAATGGCATCTATAATAGAGAAAGAAGAGGCATACATAAAAATGAAACAAATAATGTTTTTTAATCCTTTTATGTATACATCAAACAATGTTTATGATCCAAACATGGGGGAAAAATGTTTTTCACTCCTGCATCAGACATTTTCATAGTTCACTTTGTTTGTTTGTTTCGGCAATCGCACACGTATATCGACAGGTTTTGCAAGTACATGTATGTGTAAGTTAGGTGGGTAGAGGCTTTAGAATTTTCATAGGTTTTAGCAGCCCATCAATATCTTCCCAACCAAATTCACACAGATCTTTCTCTACATATACAACCAAAGATCAACACTATGTTTTCCTATTAGAACAGTGGATGCAACAACTCAATATTGTGTGTATTCAGAAAACTAATTTATTCTAAAAACTAATATTCTATAGATAAATGCCTTCTGGACAGTATGTCCAAAGACATTATACATTCCTCACCTAAAAAGCATAATACTTCTAAAATCCTAATAACAGAAAATCTGCAAACTTAAAGGGATAGTATTCCCTGAAAATAATTTTATTTTATACCTTTATGGTTTGGGAGATATTAGCAAGTAGTTTCCCCCGGAGTGATGTCACTGCTCAAGTCTTCAGATTTGGAATCCGGTCCCCAGACCGGCCGGTGGCTCTTCAGCAGTGCCGAGATCACGATCTTTAAAAGAATTTCTTCATTGGAATGGTCTACAAAGTGCGCTTGCAAGCCAGGCACACTTTGTAGACAGTTCCAATTAAGTAGTTCTTTTTAAAGTTCGTGATCTCGGCACTGCTAAAGAGCTGCCGGCTGATCTGTGGACCGGATTCCAAATCTGTCCACTAGATGGAAGACTTGGCTAAAACAGCCAGGAAAAGGGAACTTTACTTGCTAATATCCCCCAAACCATAAAGGTTTGGGAGATGAGACTTATATCATTTTTAATGGTTTTTAAGAGCTACAATAGAAAATAAAATTAATTTCAGGCAATACTATCCCTTTAACCAAAAGTCTATAATACTGACTTCCCAGGATGCTCCGCTATAGGGTGATCTACTTTTCTCCCTCACAGACAGGTATCAAACAGGTTAAACGGACCCAGACAAAATGCCTCAATCAGAAATGCAACCCCTGCATTATACGGTGGCTTGTTCCCTACCAGCGCTGTTACAGCTTACCTAGTTTTCAGCGTCATCTACAGGCTCAAGGCTTCAAGCATACAGCAGGCCTTTGTTTTATGTGCCATGCTTCCTGTAGTCCCCTCCTACCTACTTCCTTCCTCTGAGATGACTGACCCGACTCTGTTGCCCTTGCGTTGTTGTTCATAGCAGTTCTATTACCGTGGGCTCTGTGTATGAGATGGCTAGTCTTCCGTCCAAACTGGTGCTGACCTGTGGCTCTGTCTGACTATTCTTTTGTCTATCCCTATAGTGGACACCCAACCTGGTGCAGACCTGTGGCTCTGGCTGACTACCTGAACCGTGTATGACCTGGCTTGTCTGACTACCCCCTCTGGTGCTGACTTGTGGCTCTGTCTGACTATTCTTACGTTTGTTCCTTGTACCTAGCAGACACCCAATCTAGTGTGGACCTGGGGCTCTGGTAGACTAGCTCTGATACTGACTGCAGGCGTGAATCAGTTATCCATTTCCTCATACTGACTGCAGGCGTGAGTCAGATATCGCTCCCTACTAACTGCAGACGTGAGTCAGTACTCTCGCTTCATCAGATCAAGATCCAGTGTTCCTGTTCCTGCAGAGACTGCCAGTGGCTGAGGCCTAGTCTCCAGCAGAGTGGTCAAGCTTGGCAGCCTACTATTCCTGAGAGCAGTGCTCGCTGGCTTGTAACCCTCTGCTTGCTACTTGTGTATATAGTGTGCTCTACTTTTCTATTAATAAATGGTAAAAATTCATCATTCTTACTGTTATTTGTATTTCTTCTGTGTCCATACACGGCATGAAAATGGGTGATGTCTCTGCCCTCCAGCTGGGTAGGACTTCCTCTACTCTTCAAAAGTGCGGTTCCGTTAGAGGCTTCAGTATCCTTTTGGCCAAGCTGTAAAAAACAACCAGAAAATAGTGAAAACAAGATGGGTAGGGTATGCCATGTATGGACACAGAAGAAATGCAAACAACAGTAAGAATGATGAATATTTACCATTTCTTCTGTGTCCCTCCCCGGCATGAAAATGGGTCTTAAAAAGCAGTACCCATAGCAAGGTGAGGGAGACAAGGCATTCCAACTAGGAAGGAAAAAATAGTTATTAATAAAAAAAGAAGACAGATCCTACCCATTCAAGAAGGGATGACTGCCTCCAACACCTTCCTCCCAAACTTGGCATCCGCCGAGGACTGGACGTCCGGATGATAGTGCTTGATAAATGTGGACAATGATGACCAAGTTGCTGCCTTACAGATCTCAGAAGGAGAAGCATCAGCCTTCTTGGCCCAGTAGGTGGATAGTGCTCTAGTAGAGTGCGCTTTCAAATTTTTGGGAGCCTGCTGGCCTGATTCCTTGTAAGCCAACTGAATGAAAGAAGTAATCCATCTGGTTATTGAAGCTTTGGAGACTGACTTTCCTTTGAGTTTCCCTTGAAAATAGATGAAAAGGGAATCGGAATTTCTAAAGTCCTGAGTCCTCTTTAAGTAGACTGAAAGAGTCCTTACCAAATCCAAATTATGAAACTGCTGCTCCTTAGGAGTCTGAGGATTAGCACAAAAGGACGGTAAAACAATCTCCCAATTTAGATGGAAGTCTGAGATGACTTTTCCCCTAAAGGATGGCTTAGGTTTCAAGACTACCTTATCTTGATGAAACACCATGTAAGGACTGCTGCAGGATAAGGACTGCAATTCATTCACTCTGCGAGCAGACGTGATAGCTGTTAGAAAAAGTACTTTAAAGGTCAAATTCTTCAGTGGAATGTCTTCCAAGGACTCAAAGATATGGGATCTAGATAACCAAGACTAAGTTAAGATCCCATGGAGGAATAATATTACGAATAGTAGGCCTGATTTTGGATGTTGCTCTCAGGTACCTTTTAATAAGGTCATGATCAGATAGCTGAGTGGCCAGGATAGCTGACAGAGCAGAAACTTGGACCCTGATAGATGCTGGTCACAATCCTGCCTGGAAACCATCTTGCAGAAAATCCAAGATTCTAGGGACAGATATGAACAGATTCTGAGGAAACTTAGACTTAAGCCAGGATAAAAATGTAGACCAGATTTTGGAATAAACTACCGAAGTAGATTTCTTTTGGCCGGCAATGATGGTGCTAACGACAGGGTCGTCAGACGTAGTAAACTGATGTCTGGATGAACTACCGGACCTTGAGTCAGAAGGTTGGGAATCATAGGAAGTTGCCAAGGTGGTTGCACTGACATGGTGACCAGGAAGGAGTACCAAGGTCTTCGAGCCCAGTCTGGTGCGATTAGAATAACATTTGCTTGATCTCTCTTGATCTTCCTGACTACACACATCAGAATTGGAACCGGAGGGAAAACATACGCCAGGCTGTAAGTCCATGGAATTCTCAATGAGTCTTGTCCTTCTGCCGTCCTCTCCCTCCATCTGGAAATATACCTCCGGCATTTCGCATTTGTCTTGGAGGCCACGAGTTCTATCTCTGGCTGACCCCATCTGAGACAAATCTGTTTGAAGACCGATGGATTCAAGGACCATTCTCCTGGATTTATGGTAGATCTGCTTAGATAATCCGCTATAAGGTTGTGTTTTCCTGTTATGTGGGATTCTGAGATGCTTCTCAGATTCTTTTCCGGCCAAAGAAGAAGTCTTTGTGCCTCTTTGTACAGACTGAGGCTTCTGGTGCCTCCTTGATTCTTTAAGTAAATAACCGTGGGTAGATTGTCTGAATAAATTAAGACATTCTTTCCTTTTAGACCGTCCTTTAACTTCTGAAGACAATTCCAGACTGCTCTCATCTCTAGAACATTTATGTGGAGAGGTCTCTCTGAAGGCCTCCATTTTCCTTGAAGAAGACTTGACCTCCACTTGCCTCCCCAGCACGAAAGGCTGGCATCTGTAAATAGAATCTCTGTGTCTTGTTCTTCCAGAGATACTCCCTTTCTGATATTTTGTCTCTTTGACCACCAGTTCTGTTCCTTTCTTGTGGATGGAAGCAGGGATATTCTTTGGGAGGGATTCCCAGAATCTTTGTCCCAAAACTTCAAGAAATTCCATTGGATGGGGCGAATGTGTAATTTTGCCCATGGGACTACCTAAGTGGTTGATGTGAGATTTCCCAGAAGCTCCATACAATCCTGAGCTGTGTGACTCCAATCCTTTTTTTGAAGAGAGATATCCTTCTGGAGACCCTGGATTCCCTGTCTTCTGTCAAAGTGACCGTGTTGTTCCTGGAATTCAGCTCCATACCCAGAAAGGTGATTGCTCTGGATGGGACTAGCTGACTCTTCTCTTCCTTTATTAACCAGCCCAATTGATGAAGATGCCTCAAGGACTTCTGGGTGTTCTGAATCGCCTGAGATTGAGATTCTGCCAGGATCAGAAGGTCATCCAAGTATGAAATGACATGAATCCCTTGTTTCCTCGGAGGTTGAATAGCTACTGCCAGAACTTTGGAGAACACCCTGGGAGCCGACGCTAGGCCAAAAGGGAAGAGCTGTAAACTGATAGTGGTTTCCTCTCACTGCGAATCTCAAGAACCTCCTGTGGGACGGTCTTATGGGAATATGATGGTATGCATCCCTGAGATCGATCGAAGACACAAATACCCCTGGAAATATCGCCTTCATAATCGAAGCTGCTGATTCCATCTTGAAATGGGACACTCTGACTGATTCAAATCCTTGAGGTCTAAAATTGTCCGGAATCCCCCCGAAGTCTTGGGAACTAAAAACAGAACCGAATAGATGCCAGAACCCTGCTGATGCAAAGGTACTGGCTCTATCACATTGTTGAGTAAGAGGTCTCTGACAGCACTCAAAGCTCTGGCTTTTCCCGGACTGGAGGGAAGTCTTCATTGGATAAATCTGTGGTGAGATGGGGTCTTGATAAATTCTAGCGGGTACCCCAGCTGCAAAATCTGCTGAACCCAGCGATCTGGAGTTGCTAGTTGATCCCAGACAGGCAGAAAAAGACTCAGTCTGCCCCCAACTGAGTCTACAGCCAGGGCCCGCATCTCTTCATTGGAGCCCTTTCTTGGTTTGGGACTTCCTAGGGAAGTCTCTCCTATAACCTCCTCAGAAATTCTGGCCGAATCCTTGCTTCTTATGGTAGTAAGAGCTTCCCTGGAATCTAGTTGACTCACGAAAGGAAGAATTCCGTCCTCTTGATCCAGAAGGTTTGGGGGGAGCGAATCTCTGACGTCTATCTTGTGGTAAGAAAGAACTCAAGATGTTCACCAAATAGAGAAGATCACGAGAAAGGCAGGGAGACTAGTTTACTCTTGGATGATGTATCTGCATTCCAGGACCTCAGCCATAGGGCTCTTCTGGCAGCGACTGAAAGTGCAGAAGATCTAGCAGTAAGACGAATAATATCTGAAGATGCATCACAGGAAAAATTAGTTGCTTCTTTCATGACTGCAACTTCTTTCAGGAGTTTGGATCTGGAGATGTTGGATTCAATCTTATCTTCAAGATTACTCAACCATATCCTCACGGTACGGGCCAAGCACTGTAGCTGCCTTGAGGTTGTGTCCCAAAACTGAAAACCGACGCTTAAGTATTCCATCCAGCTTCCTCTCTATGGGGTCCTTGAGATGTTCCATCTTCTAAGGGTAGCGTAGTGCGCTTGGCTAACTGTGCGATGGATGCATCAATCTTAGGAGGCAACAATCCAAGGATTAGTATCTTCTTCTTTAAAAGGATACATCCTTGAAAACCTTTTAGTACCGTGGATCTTCTGTCGCCCAACTTCCATTCTTCCTTTACCAAATCCAGGATAGACTGATGCAAGGGAAAAACAGGAGCGTCTTTTCTTTTCACCAAGAAGGCTGCGTCCATTATGTTCAGGTCCTGTGGCGTATTGGACAGACCCAATGACTTCCTGATAATACGGATCAGACCGTCAATTCTGTCTATATTAAATGAACCTTGGTCTTCACTGACTTCTTCTTCCTCAGAGGAGAATTCTGATTCTGGATCAAACAGACTGGATTACCAAATCTCTTCCTCCCGCATGGCTGACGTACCTTCCCCAGGATCCAGACGCTGACGTTTCCAGGAGGGCTCACCTTCTTGCATGGCCTTAAAAGTGTCCTGCATGGAAGACTTCATCCAGCTTAAAAAAATTAGTGAACTGTGATGTCATATCTAAACCAGCAGCAGTTTTAATACATTCTTGGCATAACTTCCCTGCGTCAGCTGAGCTTAACTGTGCATTACAATTAAGGCAATACTTAAGCTTAGAAGCACTTTTATCCTCCTTGCTGGAGACTTCAGGCTTCTCCTTCTCTCTCTCTGTCTCTCTATTTTTCTTTATCTTTTTCCTTCTCCCTCTCCTTATATTTATCATCTTTATCCTTCTCTCTTTGTCCCTTGTTAGCAGACATTTTGACTTAGACCATATAGGAACAAAAAGGTCTTACCTTATATACCCCATGAGAGGGGTTAAGAAGTTCAAAGCGCCTCACAGCCGTCCCCCGTAGGTGCCACATGGTTTCCTGTCGCGTGCGTTCCACTCCTGGAGCGCAAGATCTTAAAAGAGGGAACTTCCGTTTCCTGCTTCCGCCGCCTTGCAATGCTGCGCTGAAAACTGCCAAAGGCGACTGGGCTGTAGGCGCATCCTGCTTGCCGTACACAGAGGGCAAGGAAGGAAGAAATGAATCAGGGCAAGGCATGCTGGCGCCGAAGCGGGTCACTAGAGCCGCTGCGCCGCTTACCTGATGGACAGACGCAGCTGCCCAGGAGAGGAGAAGGAGCGCCGAAAGGTAAGCCAACACCGTCCTTCCAGCTTGGTAGGACAAAAGAAACTGAAGCCTCTACCGGAACCGCACTTTTGAAGAGTAGAGGAAGTCCTACCCAGCTGGAGGGCGGAGACAACACCCATTTTCATGCCGGGGAGGGACATAGAAGAAATTTTGCATTTAACTATGCAGTACTGACTCCTGAACATTATTGGTAAACCGTGACACTGACAAATGTTCAAATACTAGGAAAACCCCTCTGGCAAGAAGCAGATATCCTCACCCTCAGTTATTCATCGTGAAATGCCAGTTACAGAAAAACACCGCAAAAACAAAAAAAAGTCTTAAAATAAACCATAAATCAAACAATAGTGGATATCACAGTCTCAACCAGATATAACGTATCTATATAATTGGAGACCAATGCTACAATTGTTAATGCAACTTGATCTTCAATTCAGCCCAATCACTATTCTGTGACTCACTACCTCCAAAATAGACCTTATATAGGAGATCTGCAAGCAAATATTCACTATATCTCCCACAATAATTAAAATAAATAAATAAATAAATAAATAAATAAATAAATAATCACGGTGATCCTCTAAAAATCATAAAAAACAGAAAAACCCAAAAGTTTTAATCTTTAGCCCCCAAAAAGGAAAACAAATACGCAATGTCCGTATGAGGCAATTTTCAGCCCCAATGATATATTTATAGATGTAAACTCATATACTGTATACCACAGACCAAGATCCCTTTAAGGGAATATAAATGTTAAATTCTTATGACCCATTACGATCTTTCCTGTAACTTCAGTCATCTGTGATCTTATCTATACCGTTAACAGTTCATGTTTTCATATCCAGAACAAGCTTCGATTGAATGGGAGTATATGAAGATTTAAAATCAACCCAGATCCCTTTAAAAGAATGTGGATATCTTAACTTTTCATCCCCAACCTAAGAGGATTTTTGTCTTTCATGTTAAATCCTTTTCTCTTAGACCATATAGGTTACTGGTGCATTGGGTAGGCAGGTACAATTCTTGAAGAGAATGCTGGGTGGAGCCTACCTCCTCTCCTTAGCTGCAGCTAGCCCCCTAGCAGAAAGGTTTGAGACACTAACTAGGGACTAGGTAGTAAGAAGGGAGAAGAAGACTCTTGTCAGCATGAACCTGACAGGACTCCCACGTTCAGTCATAGGAGAAGCAAGCCAGGTTCCTTGACAGGGTAGGAGACCAGTAACCTATATGGACTAAGAGAGAAAGGATTTAACAGGTAAGACTACAATCCTCTTTTCTCTGTCATCCAATATAGGTTACTGGTATATTGGGATGTCCAGCAAACAAGTTTCCCAGGGGTGGCAAGTAAGGCAAGGACCAGGTGCAGGGCCCCAAAGTCACCAGAGCCTCTATGAACCATCAGATCATGAACAGCTGAACAAGAACACGGATGTGTCAAGAGACACAAAACCGGTGCAGAACCTCACCAGGAACATAGCACAGCACACAGAACTCGAGCCAACTGGGCTCAAATGTGAAGGCGCACTGAAGAGTTGAAAGGAGAACCTAGACAGGCAAAACTGCCTCTAGTCTCTTCCTTCCCAAGCTGGCGTCAGCCGACTCCATCACATCCACTCGGTAGTGCTTTGAAAAAGTGTGCACAGACGACCAAGTGGCAGTCTTGCACAACTGATCAGCTGAGGCTTGATTCTTGTATGCCCAAGAAGCCCCAATGGATCTGGTGGAATAACAGAAACATGAAAGAGGACCGGCTTCTTCCGTAACTCGTAAGCCTTACGAATAGTAGACTTAATCCAAGAAGCAATCGTCACCTTGCATGCCGGCCTCCCTGCCCTGGGCCCCACAGGAATGACTAATAAGGTGTCAGACTGGTGAATAGACTTAGTGCGGTGTACGTAAAACTTGAGACACCTCACTACATCCAACAAGTGAAGATCTCTTTCCTTGTCAGAGGCAGGGTCAGGACAGAACGAAGGCAACACAATTTCCTGATTAATGTGGAATTCCAATACTACTTTCGAGAGAAACTCCCGAGAGGTGCGAAGAACTGCCTTGTCATTATGAAACACCAAGAAGGGTGGTCTACAAGAAAGGGCCTGCAACTCCGCTACATGGCGAACAGACACAATCGCCAGGAGAAAAGCCATTTCCCAAGTTAACACGCGCAAGCGAATAGTGGCCAATGACTTGAATGGAGGGTGCTGAAGGACGTCCAAAACCAAAATTAAGATCCCACTGAGGAGTAGGGCTCTTAAAGGCAGGACGAGTGTGAGCAATGCCCTGAAAGAAAACCTTGTGATAAGTCTCTGAAAGAAGACAGAGAGAGAAAAAGTCTGAGCCTTAAGGGAACTCAGACTGAGACCCTTATCCATCCCATCCTGCAGAAAAGACAGGACCATAGGAAGATCAAAGTCCTGAGGAAGATCCCTATCAGCACACCAAGAGAGAAAGGTAGACCAGACTCTATAGTAGGCCTTGGAGGAAACAGGCTTGCGGCACCAAGCATAGTGGCCACTACGCCAGAAAAGAAACCCTTCCTCTTCAGCACTGAGGATTCAATTTCCATGCTGTCAAACCCAGACAAGACAATCCACATCCTCCTTCCACAGATACCCTTGAAGGAGGTCCGGACGGCAGGGGAGCTGAAAGGGCTCTGCCACTGAGAGATCCAGGAGCTCCGAAAACCAAGCCTCATGAGGCCATGGTATCGACATGGCATTCACTCCAGAGCTAGAGGGTCCCCCCAGTGTGAACAGAACAACGTAACTTTCTGATTGTGCCTTGTTGCCATCAGATCGATTAAAAAGGAAGTCCCCACTTCTGAACAATGAGGTTGATCACTTCTTGATTCAGTTCCCACTTCCCTCTGTCTACTGTGTGTCAACTTAGGAAGTCTGCCAGCACGTTGTCTACGACGGGAATATGAACTGCTGGTATGGCAGGAACATGTTCTTATGCCCAGGTTAAAATAGCTTTGACCTCCAACCAAGCTGCGACACTTCTTGTGCCGCCTTGCTTTTTGATATAGGCCACAGCCTCGGCATTGTAGGGATGGACTATGACTGGGCAGTCCTGCAGATGTGTCCAATGGCGAAGGGCATGAAATATTGCCCAAAGTTCCAACACATTGATGGGGAGGAGAGATTCCTCCGGTGCTAAAACCTACGAAAATTATAAAGCCTCTACCCACAGAACTTACACGTACATGTACCTGCAAAATTTTAGCTACAAAAAAGATGTCCCTGTCGATATGCTTCTCAAACGTTCATCATTCTGCAAATTTACCACGAGCAATTGCTGAAGCAAATAAAGTGAACTATGAAAATGCATCTAATACAGGAATAAACATTTTTTTCATATTCTAATAAACATTGTTTAGTGTATACATAAAAAGATTTTTTTAAAAATTGTTTAATTTCTAATAAATTAAATCTTCTTCTTTTACAGCCTCCATTTTGGAAAATGGAGGAAGGGTTGCTCTGAGGAGTTATTTTCTGTCTCTATAAGACTACTTGACCCCCAAAACCTATGTTTTGACACCAAAATGAAGTATATAGGTCTCATGGTTCCTGAAATATTACATAATCACTGCAACAAACCTGCCATTTTTAAAAATGTCGTCCAGAAAAATTCTGCCCAGTTCAGCAATGTCTACCCAAGCTAAATTACTTCTCCAATGGTCCAAAAAATAGGATTTTAGTCTTACCTGTTAAATCCTTTTCACTTAGTCCATACAGGTCACTGGTACTCTGGGAGGCGTAAGTCCCCTTTAATAGGCAGGAACAATTATGCAAATAATTTGCAAGGGGCGGAGCCTCCCCTCTTACTTAAGCCACCTTCTGGCCAGAGCCACTCATATTGATTTGAGACCCCAAGAACTGACCTCAGGTAAGCAAAAAGAAAGACTCCTGTGAGCATGCCCGAACGGTCTCCCACTGAATGCCACAGGAGATCCAAGACTGGTCCCTTGACAGGGTGGGAGACCAGTGACCTGTATGGACTAAGTGATAAGGATTTAACAGGTAAGACTAAAATCCTATTTTCACTGTCGTCCAATACAGGTCACTGGTACTCTGGGATGTACAAACATTGAGCTGATCCAGAGGCGGGAAGTAAGGCAAGGACCAGGCGCAAGGCCCAAGTCACTAGAACTGATATGACCAGTTGATAACATAGCCCAAACTGTAAGTGTCAACGGACACCAACCAAGGGAACAATCCCTGAACTAACACAGCACACGGAACTAGAGCCAACCGGGCTCAACAGTAAAGAAGCACTAAGGATCACAGAGCGGAAGACCTACACAGGCAAGACTGCCTCCAGGACCTTCCTTCCAAAACTGGCATCAGCCGAAGCCAGTACATCAACTCGATAGTGCTTAGAAAAGGTGTGCACAGAGGACCAAGTGGCCGCTCTGCACAGTTGATCAGCAGAAGCTTGATTCTTGTAGGCCCAAGAGGCCCCAATAGATCTGGTGGAATGGGCAGTCACCCGGAAGGGAACATGCTTATTCCTCAACTTATAGGCTTCACGGATGGTAGCCTTAATCCAAGAGGCAATGGTAACTTTGGAAGCCGGTCTTCCTGCCCTAGGCCCCTCAGGAATGACGAATAGAGCGTCAGACTTCCTGATAGACTCGGTGCGATGAACATAAAACTTGAGGCAACGCACCACATCCAACAGATGGAGATCTCTTTCCTTGTCAGATGAAGGATTAGGGCAGAAAGAGGGAACCACAATCTCCTGATTGATGTGAAACTCAGACACAACCTTGGGTAAGAATTCCTTGGTAGTGCGAAGCACAGCCTTATCCTTGTGGAACACCAGGTAAGGAGGTTTACAAGACAAGGCCTGTAACTCTGCTACCCGGCGCACTGACACAACAGCCAAGAGGAAGGCCATCTTCCAAGTCACAAGACGTAATGGAATGGAAGCCAAGGATTCAAACGGTGGTCGCTGTAGAACTCCCAGCACCAAATTGAGATCCCACTGGGGAGCAGGACTCTTAAAGGCAGGTCGAACATGAGTCACACCCTGGAAAAAGACTTTCACATCAGGAAGGACAGCAATCCGTTCCTGGAAAAACACAGACAAGGCAGAGGTCTGAACTTTGAGGGAACTCAGACTGAGCCCCTTATCCACACCGTCCTGCAAGAAGGCCAGGACAGTGGGAAGATGGAAGTCAAGAGACAACTTCTTGTCAGAGCACCATGTCACGAAAGTTGACCATATGCGATGATAGATCTTGGAAGACACAGGCTTACGAGCACTGAGCATCGTCGATACCACAGAAGGAGAAAAGCCTTTCTTAGCTAGAATCGAGGATTCAACCGCCATGCCATCAAATGGAGAGAGTGAACATCCTCTTTCCACAGATACCCCTGAAGAAGCAGGTCCGGACAGGCTGGAAGTGGAATTGGATCCTTCACTGACATGGCCATCAATTCCGGAAACCAGGACTGGCGAGGCCAGTTTGGAGCAATCAGGATGACAGGACAACGTTCCCTCTTCAACTTCTGGATAACTCTGACCAACAGAGGAAGAGGAGGGAAGATGTAAGCCAGGGAGAAGTCCCAAGGGATCGACAAGGCATCCACTGCTAGAGCAAGGGAGTCCCTCAACCGGGAGCAAAACACCGGAACCTTCCTGTTGTGTCTGGTAGCCATCAGATCCACCACAGGCATCCCCCACCGTTGAGTGAGCATGTGAAACACCTCTGGGTGCAGAGCCCATTCTCCGCTGTCGACGGTATGACGACTGAGGAAGTCTGCCATGACGTTGTCCACGCCTGGAATATGAACCGCAGAGATGACAGGCACGTGATCTTCTGCCCAAGACAAAATATCCTTGACCTCCCACCAGGCGGAACCGCTTCTTGTGCCGCCTTGCCTGTTGATGTAAGCCACCGCCGTGGCGTTGTCGGACTCCACTCTGACTGGAAGACCGGTCAATTGAGACTCCCAGTGCCTCAGGGCCAGCCGGACAGCTCGAAGTTCCAGAACATTGATGGAGAGCATGGATTCCTCCAGACCCCATTTCCCCTGAGCACTGAAGCGACCCCAGACTGCACCCCAGCCCCGAAGGCTGGCATCCGTAGTGACTGTGGTCCAAGGAGGAACTAGAAAGGATTTCCCTTTCAGGAGATGAGAGAGATCTAACCACCAGTGCAGACTCGACTCGACATGAGGAGGAAGAGAAACAGACAGATGTTGATGATCTGGATGATTCTTGCACGTCTGGATCACGAATCTCTGAAGATCCCTGGAGTGGGCCATGGCAAATGGTACTGCTTCGATTGTGGAAATGAACTTCCCCACTAAGGACGACAACTTCGGAACTGGAATCACGTCCAGGTCCAGAATTCCAGCCACTCTGACAGCTATCTGGTGAGCCACGTCCTCTGGAAGAAACACCATGCATTGGCGAGTGTCGAACAGGAGACCCAGGAACAGAAGCCTCTGAGATGGAATCAAGTCCGACTTGTCCAGATTCAGGATCCAGCCATGACGGTTCAGGGTGTGCATGCACATCTGTAACTGCTGGTGGAGAAGCTCCGCTGAGGAGGCCTTCAGTAGGAGATCGTCCATGTAGGGGGTCACTCTGATCCCATCCTGATGGAGCACCGCTATCAAGGAGCCCAACACCCTCTGGAAGACCTGAGGGGCTGAAGTCAGCCCAAAGGGGAGCGCTGCAAACTGAAAGTGTCCCCTGTGGCAGGCAATCCTGAGATACCGCCTGCTCTCTGGATGAATAGGGATGTGAAGATAAGCATCCTGAAGGTCCAGGGAGGCAAGAAACTCCCCTGGAGACATTGCTGCAATCACAGAGCGCAGGGACTCCTGGCGGAAGTGGGAAGTCACCACATAGGCATTGAGATCTTTGAGATCCAAGATGGGACGGGCTCCTCCGTCCTTTTTGGCTACCACAAACAGGTTGGAATAAAATCCTGAACCTGTGTCCCCCTGAGGAACCGCCTCCAGGACCTCTTTGTCCAAGAGATCCTGAATAGCGTCGTCGAACAGACGCCTTTTTGTGGGTTCCTGAGAAGGACGAGTAAAATGGAACCGAAAAGGAGGAAGGGAAGAGAAAGGGATCCTGTATCCCTCTGACACCACCTGAAGAACCCATGGGTCCGCCACTGACTCCTCCCAAGTCCGGCGAAAGATGCGGAGACGACCGCCTACAGCCGGATGCGGACCCGGGTTCGGCGAGTCATGCCGAAGCAGTCTTGGAGGTCTTGGCCTTGGAGGCAACTTTGGGCCTCCAGGACTGTTTGGGCTTGGAGGAGGAGCGCGTAGTGGGAGGACCCGTTTGGGCCGAGGAGCGTGTCTCAGTCTGAAAGGAACGAAAGGACCGATTGCGTTTGGCTGGAAACTTTTTCTTAAAGACTGAGGGTAGAAGAGTACTTTTACCGCCAGTAGCCTCACTGATCATTTCTTTGAGTTCAGACCCAAAAAGCAAATTCCCCTGAAAGGGCAAGGAAAGCAAAGTCTTCTTAGAGGCTGTATCAGCAGACCAAATTTTCAGCCAAAGAGCGCGTCTAGCCACCACAGAAGAAGTGGAGGCCCTCGCCATCATGCGCACAGCATCAAAAGCAGCATCAGCAACATAGTTCTGAGCTTCAGTGATATTAGCAAGAAGCTGCAACTGTTCAGATACAGGCGCATCCTGGCGAACTGCTTCAGTCAGTCGTTCAGTCCAGGCCGCAATAGCTCTATTAACCCATGCCACAGCAAAAGTGGGGCGCATGGCTGTGCCAATGGAGGCAAAAATAGACTTAAGAGAGAGCTCTAGTTTCTTATCCGTCCAGTCCTGCAAGGCAGAGGCATCTGAGACAGCCAAAGCAGTAGATTTGGATAGTCTAGACACAGGAGCATCCACTTTGGGAGGATGAACCCATTTTGCCAGCTCCGCCTCAGGAAAAGGGTAAAGTTTGGCAAACTTTTTGGAGACAGAGGAAGATCTATCAGGATTCTTCCATGCCTCAGAGACCAGACGGGCAAGAGTAGGGTTAGTTGGAAAACAAACAACAGGCTTAGATGGCTTTTTCTGAAAAACATCAGTAGGATCATAAGTGGATTCCTGAGTCAGAGGAAGGTTGAGCGTATTCAGAACCGCTCTGATCAGACCCTCAGCCGAAACTTCAGGGTCACACTCATAGGGGTCCCCAATGGACCTGTTAGATTCAATAACAGTACGTTCCTCAGCATCAGAATCCTGTAAAAGTTCTTCTTCAGAAGAATCAGTGATATCAGGAGCTCCCTGTGGCTTAGGCAGGGAGGTCCTGATAGTAGAGGGGGTCTGCCAGACCTGGAGAGCCCCCTGTACCTGAGAGGGGAAGAGTTGAAGCGTGGATCTGAGATCCCTAGTGGCAGCTTTAAACTCCCTCACCCAAGATGGCTCAATAGCGTGGCTGGGAAGCCCAGGGTTGCTATCTTGACCAGTACAATTAGGGCATAGATCCCCCACATTATCGCCATCCAGCCCAATGTGGCAAGAGGAGCAAAACGCCATGGGGGTAGCGGACCCCCCATCCTCCTTAGACTTGGGTCTAGCCCCTAGCTCCAGTGAAGTAGACATGCTCACAGCGTCAATATACCCCACTAATAACACTATCACCCAGAAAAAGTGTTAAGATTAAAGTTTCACCCCAGAAATGTTCTAAAAACGGACTTATCTGGCCAGCGAAGGGTTAATCTGTTGAGGAGAGAGAAGGCTCGGTCCCTGCGTAGTGTACTCGCCTAGGAAAAGTACCACAAAATGGCGGCCGTCGTGACAGCCAATCAGAAACTAGCGCGAACCAAGCGCTCATGGGAAATGTAGTTTTTTTCCCAAAAGTACCCCAAACAGTGCCCGAAGCCCCCCTGAACACCCCACATAAATAAAACACATTCCGGATGATAGAGCAGGAGCCTAGAATTAAAATGAGCCCTCTCTGAAGTTGCTGTGACAAGCGGTTCCAGAGATATGTCCCATACTGTGAATTCCCATAGAGAGTAAAGGAGCCCTTGCGTCTGAGCGGGAAAAAGCCGCGCTTAAAGGCGCGGAACACCATTTTTAATAAAGTTTAGTAAAACATTAAAAAGTGCCCAAACAAGCATGAAACACATGAGAAACATAAATAAATGATACCCAATGCTCCAAAACTCAGAGAATAACACAGAAATTGCATAAACAGTAATAATGCAATAAAAACACCCTATGAGTGCTGGAGTGTATTAAAACTCCCAAATACAAGCCCATCAAAGGGACACTGTGGGGACAAGTGGACCTTCAGCACTCAATGGGTGACTCACCTTCCTTGCTGACTTCTGTCTTCAGGTGACCATGATAGGGAGGGAAAGAACCAGAGGTAAATTCCCCAACAGGGGAGCTGCTTAACACAAGCTGTCCCCTCATCAGGGTATAGGTCCACAGAAAATCCCTGGAAGCTGCACCAGCCACTTTCAAGAGGGCAATTCACAGCCATGGTCACCCTCCTAATGGTGGTATTCCATATTTGAATAAAAAATAATAAAATACTAAGATGCAT
Organism: Rhinophrynus dorsalis; assembly: GCA_037306005.1. Taxonomy (NCBI): domain Eukaryota; kingdom Metazoa; phylum Chordata; class Amphibia; order Anura; family Rhinophrynidae; genus Rhinophrynus; species Rhinophrynus dorsalis. The sequence continues at coordinate 167,084,741 of CM074718.1, forward strand.
AGATGTTCTCTACCTGGTGTGGAAGCACACCAGGAACAAATCAATATGAGTGGCTCTGGCCAGAAGGTGGCTTAAGTAAGAGGGGAGGCTCCGCCCCTTGCAAATTATTTGCATAATTGTTCCTGCCTATTAAAGAGGACTTACGCCTCCCAGAGTACCAGTGACCTGTATTGGACGACAGTGAAATCTAAATCTCCAGACAACAGTTTTTTTTTGTTTTTTTTTTTTTAAGGAGTTATATCAAGGGACCAGGACTAATATATATTGTTATATGGTCCTAAGCTCTTAGAAGCTATAGAGGCTTTCAACTTATTGTCTGCAAAACACTGAAACCATCTGCAGCATCCAGTGTCTTTTCACCAAGCAATTTTAATAGACATAATTCAAGTTCGGTTTTAGATCCTATTTTAGGTGTCAGTCATTCATATTGAGCCATATTAGTACAAGTGCAGAAGAGAATCCATCATTTTGGTTTGTTCTCATTCAGGTCTCACTTTTGTCAGTAAATCATGGAGATCTTTTTTCCTTCCCCACTCACTAAGAATAATGACAATCATTTCAAGCACAAGAATAAGGGAAAAAAACTAAAACATCTTTATTTCACAAATGTAAGCTTCTTCCAAAATAAATTAGGATCATTAATGGTGCAAAACATAAGTGTTATCTACTAGTTATAGTTTAAACTTACCACACACAATTTTAAACTACTGTTTCTCAAGTCTAGCTGTGAATGGCACCACAAGTCCCCTGCTCTCCCTTGGAAAGGAGACATTCACTTACATTGGCATCAGACCAAGAACCCGCAGCCTGAGGCCCTCTAGATGTTGAAGACTGCAGTTCTCCTCATGAGATAGTAATACCCAATAAGAAAGAATACAGTGTATGGTTTATCCACCCAAGTAAAAACAAATTTGCTCCCACCGCTGATCAATATACAATTCAAAAGTTATTGCAGGCAAACTTGAATTTTTTTTTTAGGCACAGTATCTTGTCTTCATGGCCTGAATTTTTACAGTGGTGCTGTTGCTACACCATCCTATGGAGGTGTAAGCTCAACTGACCAAGGTTGTCCACAGGATGGTGTAGCAACAGTAGTGCAGCATCCTTGTGTTACTCAGGAGGATAAACCCTACTCTAATACATATTATATAAAATGTATATTTATATTTTAAGTATTAATTTACTATCATTTTAACAAGCTAGGTTCATGGTCACATAATGCATGATAATGAAACTACAAAACTGACAAAAAAGTACTGCAATTATATACCATTCTTTGGCATCATTTCAAAATTCTTTTTACTGAAGTGACCTTAAAAGGGAGGTTTCCAGGTTCTGGAGAAGTTCCAGCATTGCTAGAAGCTTCTTCTTTGCACTTTTACATCAGTGATAGATATCCACTAATGCCACACCTATTATCCACTGACAAGCAGGGCTGTTTTAAGATACTTCTGGACAATGTATAAAGTAGTAGGCAATGTGTTAAGACTATTAAATGTTAAAATAAAATAACACTTTTTCCCCTGCTCTAGCTGAAAGTGAGCACTCAAGCTTTTAGTAACTGCACAATTCTGATATTTCATTTATCTTCATAGAATGCTTTGTGCTTAAAAATAGGTTAACATAATGCCATGCATTTACAGCCATAGTAAACTAAAAATGTACTGAAAGGATGATTTAACAAGAACTAAAGCCATTCTATAGAGAAATCAACTGCACCATAGGTGACAAACGTATGTTATAAAAATGTTAAGTTTTTAAAACCTTCAAAGCCAAGTTTCCAACATATTGCAGATATACCATTCTAGCATGCAATATATTAAAACTAAAGGAACATTAACACCAAAAAAGTGAAACTGGCCAAAGTTAAATCACATACTTAAAGGTAGCACATGTAGAAATTATTCAAATGGTACATCATTAAAATAATCCTAAACCAACTGTCCTGTTCAGAGAGCATTTCATTTAAAGTGTGTTTGTACTGAGCGATAAGCACTAATGGCAGTTACTTTAATGTTATTAGGGTCCATTGTGCTTGATATTCAGAAAGGTTATTTCAGCCCATTCAAAGGTAATCCTGGACAATCAATGGAAGCCATGGGGGAAAAAAAAAAAAAAAAAAAAGTTACGGATGGCAGATCCCTATAAGCATATACAAGACTAGATTTTAGGCCACAAAAACAACAAAATCATTTTTTTTTTTTTATTTTTTTTTTTAGATGTTATTACGTTCAAGGGTATTTAAGTATATAAAAACCCAGGTAATTTTAGGTGTTATGTTCCTTTAAATTTACTAATTATTTCAACAAGAATGTTTATTTGTTCCCTATAGTGCAGATATGCCACAGAATTTTTCCAGTAGCTCTAAGAATGTCAGCCTCAGAGTATTCACCCAATGCAGAGTTTTCGCAAATTGAATAGAGTGAATTGTGTGCCCCAGATCATCAGGAAGCAGGATATCAAGATGGCTCCAAACTATGTTATATAATCCAAGCTTGACTGTGGGAAGCCCTTTCCAATACTGGGTGCTGGGCATCTGACCACATTGCCCTAACATTAAACAGCCCAGCACACAAAACGGTTTTGACAGAGTACATATCTTCTAAAATAAATACGCTGTTACTTATAGAATACGCACAAGTCATCTGTATAAAAAGTTGCACTGCAAATTTCAGTGTGCAGTTCTGATCACTGGATATTTTCCAGAAGCCACTGATACTCTTGATTTCTGTAATAGGGCTCTAAATAGATTCAAAACTAAGCATCTACGAGAATTTAGAGTACCGCTAGGTACAGGCATTTTTCTACGTAGATTAAAAATAAATATGAAAAAAATCAGTACCAACATGCATATTAAAAGCTTGCTTAACCCCACTTCCCTATAAAAGATGGTCAAAGCCTGCAATGTGGATTTAAATATGCTTGGCAGTGGGGTTTTTTTTTATTTACATAACATAATATAGATTGAGATGCCCTAGAGAATGGGCACACAAACTTTGATGGCTCTCCAGCAGTTGGACACTACAACTCCCATCATCCCAACCTACCACTGGCTGGCTCAAGATATCGGTAGATGCAGTCTACAACAGCTGGAGAACCAACTTTTCCAATCGTTGCCCTAAATCAAAAAGGCCACATGCAGCTCTCCAGCTATTGTGGTCAGACATTTCCATGGTTTTCAGCCAACTGAGGACACTGGAAGTTGGAGAACCTCAGACTGCCTACCACTGTTCTACAGCTTCACCATTTGTCATAGTCACTCTGTGGGTTTGTGAGTAGTCTCACTCTTCTGCTGTGATACAGCTACAGCAAAGGACATCAGTTGAAACCAAAACATTAAAATACATTATGCTATAAAAACGAATACATCAATGATTAGATTTTCTATGGGTTACCCCTATAATCTCTAAGCATTTAACAAAATTCAAATCAGGAAGAGAATGAAAGGCTGCATATCTCACTGAAATGGAGCTCTATTATGCGTATCTCATGGTTCAAGTAACTGAAAATATCTGATCCATCCCCCATGCAATCCACAGAAATAGAAGGCTAAACTTGTAAATCTTATAGCATCTGTAAAACAGTGTGACATATGCTGCTGTCCCACAATAATAATTTGTATTCAAGTCGTTAACATATTATGAACTTCCAGTGTTAGCTTCTCATTCATCTAGTGCAGACTGATCTACTGTATAATAATATTACTAATTGTACCAGATCTGTGAATGCACATATATGGCAGCTGGACCCATGTATACTATTCAGGTACAAATAAAACAAGTGTAACCAATGACAATGCAAAAGGAAACAAAACTGTGCTCTACTTCCGCTTGCTTTTTGTGTCTGTTGTTTGGAAAACACTGGAAGCAGACATGAGGTTCTCGATGTACTGCCCAAGGACCTGATTTTCTGACTTCAGTTTCAGATTTTCTTCTTTCACAGCATCAACTCTAGCTGAGAGATCTGCAAGCATACAAAATGCAAACTTCTTTGAAAACGATCCTAAAAGGCAGACTTTTTATAATTTATTGAGCATCAAAACATTCTTTAACACTGAACGAAGAACATACAATGGTGTTTATTTCTCCACATCTCTATAAACATTGGGGAACACTGTTTTAAAGTGGATTTTTCGCTTCACTTGAATTAAGTTAGCCGGTTGGATAGGTGTCACTGTGCAACAATGTATCCAAGGTGAGCTCTTGGCACAGCATTATGAGAATTAAGGTCTATGCTGCACATAAGTCACAACTCCTAATTCAGAGACTTCTTCATTCCTCAGGACTGGTTTTGTGGAGGTCCCTGTGTAAGCACTAGTACAGATCTCAAAATGGATGGAGACACTGATACTGTACAGCTGCTTGCTTTTTGGATAACAAGATGCATAATAACTTTTAAATGAAGTCTTAAAAATACATTTATATATATATATATATATATATATATATATATATATACACACATACACACACACACACACAAACATGCACACTAACCCTTTATTTTGACTTTGCATATTCCGCAAGCATATTATATACACAGTCACATTGCCTATACTTTATATTACTTGTTTATTCATCGTCACCTATTTTACACTTATGCCCCTGACAATAGGCCAAGTTTTTGTATCCAAAGAGTATTCTGGTCAAAAGACCATCAAAGCAGGATGCGATAAAGTATGTGATACAGTCTCTCTGGGTGCCAGTTTGTGTACATTATGTCTCTAGACCTGCATTCATGTTCCCTGACAAAAATCTCTAAAAACATCAGGAGAGCTCAATGTCAGAAACATAAATATAAATAATTAAAAAATTGGCAAAGATTAAATAAATAACAAATAATGAAAAGTATAGGTAATTTGATTTGACATTAGGCTATAGGCGTTTTCAAACAATACATGCTTTGCTTCTCACTAATGTAAGATATACATATCGTTTTACTTTTCAGCGAAACCAAATCAAAGCTATGATATCCATTCACAAACTATAAGCTGATGAAATGTATTAATTTAAAAGTAATACAGATGTACTTTTGAGGAAAAATTTTCAAGAAACAAAAAGGAGTGACAGTATAATTCTCCAGAGGTCTATTGTGCGTGGATAAGATGTAGTAGGCCTCTTCCTGCTCACTTTTTTCTGAGTACGCACCCATAGGGTGAAGGTGGTGGTCTATTTTTTTACAAATTCGTTACACACAAGGGGATCCCCTGTTTTCTCTCCCTTTTTTTCTACAAGGTAAACATTTTATTAAAATTAAATTCAAAACGTATCCAAGTACATGCAAAATCCAGGTTAGATGCTACAGGCAGTATTTTATACCTTCTAAGGTGTGTTGGAGTTCCAAAACTTGGTTAATGAGTCGTGTCTTTTCTTCCAATTCAACTTGGTTTTCCATCTCCAGAACTATGAAGACAATCACAAATTAGTTTCAGTCTCTAAAAGTAACAGGCCTTCACTGCCAGCAAATGTCCCAGTCATGATAGACACCCAGCTGTCCAGAGTGGTTCTAGGTTGCATATATAGACCACCATAATTGTTGAGAGGTGCCAGTTGGCTGACGGCCCTGCCCCTCAATTGTCTATAGATGTCTTAGTGTGCAGTCACCCTTCCAAAATTATCGGGATAGGTTCAAATGTTCAGTCAGATCCTGGACTGTCAGTAGAGGACAGAAAATAAAACATCAGGAGAAGTTTTCCAGGGCACAAAGACTAACTCTGGCACAAAGAAAATGCAGAAAGACTCGACTAGCACAAATGATCACTTACAGTCTCAGTAACATGACAAAAACAGGAGTTATCTGAAAACACATCAACCTCCAACTGGAAACCCCAACTCTTGTCATGGATTCAGGTAGCTGTGTTTGACAATTATGGACAACAGATGGAAGAAGCATACAGGGCTAATGATCAGGGTAGCCTCTTACACTGGAGCTTGAAATCACAAAACAAATTTGGTGTGGCTGGACCCCCAATACCATACCATAACTACATGGAAATGGCATGATTGACACATGGCAGTACAATAAGATGCAAAATGGTATTGATACGACAACATGAGTGCAGCCAGATGTGTCAACTTTTGATATTTGATGACAATTTCCCTTTAAACACTTGAAGATCAGAGAAGTGTGCAGCACATTGGGAAACAAAGAGGAGCTTCACTAAGTGGAGATAAAGGTGGAAACAACTTCTCCAGTTCCTTTGTTATTCTATGGAGACTATGCAACAAGATTTCTTCGACTCTGGAGATCTTAGAATCCATAGAATAACATAGGAACTGGAGAAGTGATACCACTGGAGAAGTCATCCCCACTTTATCACGCCTTAGTAAATCTCCCCCAAAGTGTTGTACTCAAATCTGACCCTCAAAGGCCTAAACATCTGTATAACAAGTTACATACCATCCATATCAGAATTCATCAAAGCAGATGATGACCCTTGTGGAATCAAGCGCAACTGTAGGGCACAGAAGTCTGTCATAAAAAAAAAATGAACAGTAAATGGTAAATATATGCAAACAACAAAACCCATTAATAAAGCATGTCAAGGAGATAATATGCTAGAGGAACATAGTATAATTTTATATTACATATACTAGCAATATTGGCACAGCTTTGCTCGTGCTGCTAATAAAACAAATTTAAAAAAAAAGAAAAGAAGACAAAAGTCCCATGCAGTAGTATGTATGACTAAAACGTTTTTCAATCTTAAAATTTAGGCATACCACGAACTTTATATAAAAAAAAAAAAAAAAAATTAAAACAAGTATTTAAGTTAATCACTATATTTTGTTAATTATTAGCCAAACTTGTATAGGGGGTGATAAATCCCCTTTAAAGCAGAACTACCACCTTTAAACAACTTTAGCTTTAATAACTCCCCATCTGGCAACTAGCTGCTTAGTAGCACTAGTCGCCAGAATTATTACCTTGTTTAATAGATTTATCAGTTCTTCCGGGGCTGACAGGCAGGACGGCTCGCAGACATCTTGTCATAGTGACATTCGTGTGCCTGCTCTATCATTCCCTTCCAGAGCTGAACGGCAACTAGCAACGCCTCCTAGAGCCGGCTGGGACTGACAAAGCAGGTGCGCGCACGTCACTACGGCAAGATATCTGCGATCCTCCCTGCCTGTCAGTCCTGGAAGAATTGATAAATCTAGGTAATAATTCTGGTGACTAGCGGTACTAAGCAGCTAGTTGCCAGATGCGGAGTTATTGAAGCTAAAGTTGTTTAAAGGCGGTAGTTCAGCTTAAGTACCAAACTTTTTATAAATACACTGAATTATTTTTTACATTATACATTTCAATACTAGACTGCTGAATGCAGTTCAAATAACCAAGCTGTTCTGTTAGAATACATGGGTCATAGTTTATCTATAGGAATAGCTCCTTTTTCAAAAACACTTCAATTTCAAAACTGCAACGTCATTGCAGTGCAGTTACAATACTTAAAACATATTTTTGTAAACAATTCTGCATCCAAAAGCAATTGCCCATTCAAAATAAGGGACGGTGGGCAACCTGCAGACCTCCAGCTGTTGCTGGACTACAACTCCTATTGCCCCCTCTGCAGCTCTCCAGCTGTTGCTGGACTGCAATTCACATCATCCTTAAGGATGGTGGAATCTCCAACAGCTGGCATGCTACAAATTACCCAACCCTGGCCTAGTCCTAATAAATACATACTAAAAAATGCGAGAGGCTCGTCACTGCTATTTCTTGAAGAGAAATGTTCAAGTACATATCAGACTAATCTGAGAGCAGTCCAGTCCCAAAATGACAGGCAAGTCCTCTCTGCACAGGAACACCAGATGTACATTTTGGCCTTGTTCGGCCTTGTCAAAGTAGCTGAATTCCCTAGTCCTAAGTAAAAGTGCAGCAAACATTTCTCATTATAGGTGATGGTAAAGCTTTGTCTGTCTCTGATCTCAAAAGAAACAAAACACACAGAGAAGTGTTAACCCTTTGAGTGCCAGAGGGGTACGCAACGCACTGCAAAGCAATGCGTTCCCCACTGGCACTCAAAGGGTTAAGTGCGTTTTTGGCAAACTGGAAACTCCGTCTCTGTTAGATCTTATACCTATACCTTGTGTTTCTCTGTTTCCCCCTGATCGGCTGCTAACAACGGCTTCCTGTATGAACCACCATAAGAAGACATGAATAATTAATGTACACTTTCACCACCTTCTATATCCTACACTAGCAGCAAATCCCAACTCTAAGCATCTTTACAGACAACAAACCATTTTGCTAATGTATAGATCAACCAATAGAGGGTAAGGAATAGGCATGATTTCATCCCTTGGCTGTGACCTGAATGCTTTTATAGTGCATATATCACAAGCTGAAAATTCCTCCTAAAATCAGATTAAAACTTCAGCCCTTGTAAACCCACTGGGTGACCAGTCAGGTTTTCATTGTGGTGACATTTCAAGCACCCAAAGGATAAATAACCAACACTATTGTACAGCGCTGCAGAATTAGTTGGATCTATATAAAGAATATTAATAATAATACTATTGTGGACCACCTGGGCCAGCAATCAATTCACTAGTATTCAACCAGCAGTTTCCCTAAGATCTGATCTGGAAACATAGGTTCTATTTCGAGGATTGGAAAGACGCAGCCCTGTATCTCCCAAATGAAAATAACGGGAGTTGTAGTCCAACAGCAGCAGAGGGGGGCATGAACTGCCCAACCTTGGATTTATATTCTTTACATTCTGTATGCTATTTCATGCCTTTCTTTTCGGACATACAGGGCTAGATTCTATTACAGGTGCTAATTTTATCTCTGCTTTTATCTCCAGTTTTCTCTATAGACTTTAATAGAAAAATGTTTGATAAAATAAGCGTTAACATTCAGCACATGAAATAGAATCTAGCCCACAGTGAGGAGGAATTGGTCGGATCTATAATATATTCTATTTTTATTTTTTTAATAAAACAAGTGCAAAAAGTTCAGATTTTCTACAAACGTGTTGCATGCCCCTATGGCACTCAAAGGATTAAAAGCAGTAACTGACTGCCAGGTATAATATATACTTATCCCCTACTGTTCTACAACCTTTAACAGAATTAAGGATTGCCAGTTGACACAGCAGTTTACAGAATTAAATATTGACATTTGATGCATGCATAAGTGTGTATTAAGCAATGTGCCACATTATTATTGCAAAGAAAAAAATAGAAACAGGTAGAAAAAGAGAAGTGATGCAAAGGAAAATGTAGCAGAATATTTACCACACAGCTTGCAATCTAATCATGTAACTAGATAGGATAAGTGAACTATCAGATTAACTGTAAAGCAAAAGAAACATTTCAACTATATTACATAGGATCACTACCTCAGCATATGTAGCAGGTATGCTTTAACCTTTTGTGTGCCAAAGGGGTGGCTATGCATTTCTCTGCAATGCATTGCCCACCCCTCTGACATTCAAAGGGTAAAATGATTATAGTAGTATAACTCTATTAAGCCCTCTTCTCAGATGACCAGAGCTACTGGACATGGTTGATGCTGTGTGGTGTTTCTGGGTGTGTACATTAAAATGTTTTATGCGTAGAGAAATGCCTGTATGGATAAGCACTGTTTGTGGTCTGTACATACAAGCCTATAAGACACTAGAATTGTTAAATATAGTTTACATATATACACGTACAAATGAATAAACACAACAGTAAGGTGGAGATCTATTAGCCTTTTAAGATGCACAGGGGTGACCAAAGCATAGTTTCGTGTCAATGTAACTATAATGCCATGCCCATAAAAATGTGTATATATACCGCTATGGCAATATAAATATATGCGTACACAAACACTGCTCCCTCTGACCATGTATAAATGTATGGGTACACCACCATTTCCATTTAAATGTACACGTACACAATTAAGTCCATACAGACAAATACGTACGTTATCCGCGGTACCTAGTCCTTCCCCTGCACCACAAACGGAACTGAGCATGCGCAACAGCTGAAACCAGCGTCCTGACGTTTCTCTAAAACTAACGTTCCCCCCCACCAATTCCATTCTGCGCTCAACCAATTATATGAGAGAGAAGTGATTCGGCCAATTGTAAGTGATGGGAGGAGAATACCGATTGTAGAAATCGCCGAGTTCTAAAATATTGAACCGTATAATAGTGACGTAATTGCTGAGACAGTGTATTTGGAGGTGGTAGATGTGTACGCTTATTTCGCCTGGTGTAATTCCGTGATTAGGTTTTGCATGAATGTATATTTGGGTATGTGAGTTGTGGCGTTTGGGATTTTGTTGAATGTTAACGCCCATAGGTTCTTTAGTAAAAGCAGAAAAATCCACGTGTGTTTTGTTTTCCTTTGGTCCGCAAAGATGGGATACGCATTTGAAGCCGGATTAAATAATCAAAAACGTGAGAAACGAACGGCTAGTTTGCAATGAGTATAGGTTAACTACGTTTTTGAACAGCATATTTCCCAAGTGTCCCTCTTTAGGAGTGACAGTTTCTCTTTGAGACCCAAATCCAGCTTTCCAACTCAGGTGTCCTGCATTTTAGGATGTCAGACTGCGTTGTGGTTATATGTCTATGTGTATCACATTGCTCTACAGCAATAAAACTAACATTAATGTTTATTTAAATATCAGTATATTTGCTTACAAATGTGTTTAACCCGGATTCCCCGGTCGTGAAGGGAAGCGGAAGTGACTTAACGACCACGGAGCAATTTGTTTTATTGCTCCATTGCGTTCCGGACTCCCAGAACGGCGTGCAGCCACGGGGGGAGCCCGGAACTCGATGACAGTCATAGTACGTCATCGGTCGTTAAGTCAAATCGACCCTTGACGTACTATGACCGTTAAGGGGTTAAATAAAATACTTTGGCTGTGCTCTAAATAGTTTGTTCAGTTACACAAGTGTTAGTAGGTCATGAAGTAATCTAAAAATTATCGGTAATGCTCCACCTTCAGGAACACGACCTAAAACAGAAGTGTCCGTTTAACCATTTGAAATGTTGGTTGTTATGTGCGTGATACTTTGGTCTTGCCCTAAATCATGTATTCAGTTACAAGCATACCTGGGAACTCTCAGGGTTTGACCCAAATCTCAGGGTGAAGAGCCAAATTCTCAGGGTGAGAGAGTTATGTGTTACCTACTAAATGATTTACAGCAATTAAATGTTACTTTAGTCTCTATGTTGGTGCCAGTTTTTCCAGAACTATGGGGGAGATGTCCTATTTGTCTTGTTTGTGTTTAGGCAGTGATCTCTCTAAGTTATAACATGATAAAGGTCCCTTGAGGACCGACTGTAGCACCTCTGGGTTAGTGCAAGCAGGTATTTATTCCATAAAATCTACAATGTGGGATGCTTTAAGGGTAAACATTTCAAAGATCTCAGGGTGAGCTCATTTTAAAAGTTCCCAGGTATGGTTACAAGAAGAAGTCTCAATAGGTCATGAAATAATCTTAAAATTCTTGGTATTGCCACACCCCCAGCAACGCCACCTAATCACAAGAGTCCCTCTTTGGCAATTTTAAATGTTTTGAGGGATGGAAGAGTATTGCTCACAAAATTAGTCCTCAATGGTTTCCTTTTGTGTGAAGAGTTGTGTAAATTGTAGAATATGCTAACGTAGTGTCCTGATAATCTTAATTTTAGTAATGACAGGAGGTGAATATTTTGCTTTAACTTCCTTTACTGAAACCATAGCAGCACAGATAATTTACATAACCAATCGAGAAACAGCAAGTAAGGCCATATAAGACCCCTACTCCACAAACCCCTCCTCTTTCTTTGCCTAAGACAAGCAAACAAGTGTAATGACAGAATAACATAAAATTCGGTCAACACGAAGTAACCTCTTCCAACTAGAGACCAAAGCTGTCCAGATCAACCTCCAAAACTGACCTTGAGGCAGGAGTTACGCTGAAAGAAAAAAAGAAATGGATGATAGTACACGTCGTAATATGAACATAAACAATATCCATACAGATATGCAAACACATGACAACTTGTAAATACATCAATAAACACCACGAAATTCCCACATTTGACCCTTCTAACATTCCTTACCTAAAGCAAAGACCCAAAGGGAGGGGAAGGGGGGGTATTCGCCTCCTGTCATTACTAAAATTAAGATTATCAGTACACTACGTTAGCATAGTCTACAATTTTACCACATGACAGGAGGCTTCATATTTTGCTTTTTTAACGGAAATAAAAGGTGCGAAATGTGTTCTCCCTGGACCAATCTGCCGAACACAAAATGTTCGCAAGGGAAACCCCTGCAGAAAAAGCCTGTGACGCTGCAGCACGTCTATCGGAATGAGCTCCAAAAGAAAGATCGATCCCCGCCAAAGTCAAAATCCACCTAGCCAGCGTTGTGACTGAAACTAGTTTATGAGGTCTGAAATATGAAACCAACAACTGACCAGATGACCTCAAACACAGAGGAGCCATGACCTCAAACAAAGAGGAGCCGTAACCTCCACATATTGAAGCAAAACCCCAACCACGCAAAGTTGGGGCACCTCCTTAAAAAAAAAACGGATACAAAACTAAAGCAGAATCCTTAGTACACCTAGTAATGGAAAAGGAAACCCCCTCCGGGGAAACCGAAAACCAATCAAAATCAAAAGCTCTCACATCCGATACCCTTTGAAAAGACAAAGGAGGCGCGTAAGCTTCGCCAAAAGCTGTCTCAAAGACAACTGCTCATTATCTGGCCAATTCCTCAAAAAATGCAAAACAACTTCAACATCCCAAAACCGAGCATACTTAGGTGCCAGTGGATGAGCCAATTTAATTACCCTTAAAAGGCGACAAATCAAAGGATCGCGGCCTACCGACACACCTGCTACCAGAACATGAGCAGCCGAAATGGCTGACCTCATGACATTAATGGACCTATAAGAGCGACCAATGGAAAATAAATGTGACAAAAAATTTAGAATTACAGGTACAGCTGCTGTAAAGGGATTACAATCCCTCTCCCACACCAGCTAACCCAGGAGTTCCAGGCAGAGATGTAACTTTGTCTTGTGCCAGGAACCCATGATTCCCACAAACGGTCTTTAACCGTTTGAGATAATCTACTGACAGCCCAGGATCCCCTGAAAGCATCCAAGCCACTAGCGATAGATGACCCTGCCTCACTAGAGGGTGTGGCTCTCCTCGTGGGTCAGCGAGTAAATGTGGAAGATAAGGGAGAAGAAGAGGATGGTCGCAGGACATTTCCAGCAGATCTGGATACCACGGTTGACTCGACCATAAAGGAGCAACCAGGAGAAGGATCAACTTCTGAGACTTGATGTGATGAATTACTCTTGCCAGCGTGGCAAACGGAGGAAAGGCGTACCCCCCCTTCCTCAGCCAAAAACTGCAGAAACGTGTCCACCGCTGCACAACCTGGATCTGGAAGCCTGCTGAAATAAGTCTTTAGTTGATAATTGGTGCGAGACGCAAAAAGATAAAACTTCAGAGGCCCCTGAGAGTATATAGGTGATGAAACACCTCTACATTCAACTTCCAGTCATTGCTGTCTCTCCAATTGCGTGAGAACCAATCCGCCATCAGATTGGAGGTTCCTGCAGATACTCTGCTTTCAGCATGATATTGCGTTCCAAACAAAACTGATAAATATCCTTTGTGGGCTCCGTGAAATCCCGAGACCTGGCGCCCCCCAACCTGTTGATATACTGGACTGCAGAGATATTGTCCATCCGAAGAAGGATGCAACAATCGGACATCTCTCTGGCAAGACTGCGGACCGCGAACGAACCTGCAATTACTTCGATACAATTGATGTGAAGGCCCTCTTCTTCCTGAGACCAAGGGCCTCCTATGGAAAACTCTGCACAATGAGCCCCCCAGCCCCAAAGACTGGCATCTGACTCCAGAACAAAATACGGCTAAGGTCTGAAAATCACCTTGCCATTCCATGCTTGCATGTGTAGCAACCACCACCGCAGCTCCGTATGAGCCTCTGAGGAAAGATCCACCAGGTGGTCGTAAGAATGACTCTCTCGAAGATGTCTGGCCTTCATCCGCTGCATTGCCTGGTAATGCAGAGGGCCCGCATATTTCGCCTGGATAGAGGACGACAGCAGTCCCGCTATACGAGCAAGAAGACGAAGAGGCACTCGATCCAATCGAAGCACCCTTCAAATCTCATTCCGAATGGCCATAATCTTGGACAGAGAAAGACGCGGCAAGCAAGATACCGAATCTATCTCGAACCCTAGAAACTGTACAACCTGAGAAGGTACCAACGCCTACTTGTCCCTGTTGACAATGAAACCCAAGGATTCGAGAAACCGAATGATAAATTTTGTCTGAGTGTGCAATCTGGATACTTCGTTGCAGAAAATCAACAGATCTCCAGGTAAATAAGGCAACAAATCCCTCTTGCCCTGAAATGAGCCACCACCGGATTTAGAAGCTTCACGAAACACCACGGAGCTGAACTGAGACCGAACAGGAGGCACGTGAATTGACACAACCTGTCTCTCCATTGGAAACGCAGAAAACGTCAACAATCCACGTGTCATGGTTTTTGATGAACACTCAGATCAGTAAGGTTAAAGTGACTTTATTGAGTAAAGTGCATACAAGGAATAAGGCCGCAGGCCCACAGCACGAAACAACAATATATAGTAGTCAATGAAGCAATGACTGTACACAGAATGACTGAGATGGGATGCAGGAACAGGAGCTTACTAAGTGTCACGGTTTATTATGACTCTCAGACACAAGTTTTAGGTAAAAATCAATTTTATTGAAATAATATATTGATAATGTAGGATGGCATTCACATACATACAGATATATACAGAATATAACAAAGACAGAAGACAGACTCTACCGGTCCTGTCAATATACCGGACAGGACAGTCTGAAGTAATAGAATGTTAGGCTCTACCGGCCGGGTAAGGCAACCTGCAGATGGAATAGCATAACGGTTCTACCGGCCTTACCAATACCAGGCAAGGCAGCCTCAATAGATTTACAAAGTAGGCTCTACCGGCCCTGCCAATACCGGGTAAGGCAACCTCAGATGGAATGTGGCAAACAGTTCTACCGGCCTTACCAATACCGGGCAGGGCAGCCCAGAGATAGTAGCAGCAGTCAGATGGTAATGGCAAATTGACAGGATCGTAAGCAACCCAGTGTACACACACTGAGACCAACTGGGGAATCGTAAAGTCCCAAGACTTTGGAGCAAACCAGCGTCCGCACGCTGGGACAAACACAGAATTGTATAGCTTATAGGCTTTGGAGCAAACCAGTGACCGCACACTGGTGTAACAAGCGAGTTTGTATAGCCGCAAGGCTTTGGAGCAAACCAGTGACAGCACACTGGTGTAACAAGCGAGTTTGTATAGCCGCAAGGCTTAGGAGCAAACCAGCGTCCGCACGCTGGGACCAACACAGGATTGTATAGCCGATAGGCTTTGGAGCAAACCAGCGTCCGCACGCTGGGACCAACACAGAATTGTATAGCCGATAGGCTTTGGAGCAAACCAGTGACCGCACACTGGTGTAACAAGCAAGTTTGTATAGCCGCAAGGCTTAGGAGCAAACCAGCGTGCGGACGCTGGGACCAACACAGGATTGTATAGCCGATAGGCTTTGGAGCAAACCAGTGACCGCACACTGGTGTAACAAGTAAGTTTGTATAGCCGCAAGGCTTAGGAGCAAACCAGCGTCCGCACGCTGGGACCAACACAGGATTGTATAGCCGATAGGCTTTGGAGCAAACCAGTGACCGCACACTGGTGTAACAAGCAAGTTTGTATAGCCGCAAGGCTTAGGAGCAAACCAGCGTCCGCACGCTGGGACCAACACAGAATAGTATAGCCGATAGGCTTTGGAGCAAACCAGTGACCGCACACTGGTGTAACAAGCAAGTTTGTATAGCCGCAAGGCTTAGGAGCAAACCAGCGTCCGCACGCTGGTGTAACAAGCAATGTCGCCGACGCGACCAGGCAGGAGGTCGCCAGGATACAGGAGACAGGCGATGAGAACACAGGAACCGGCAACGA
The DNA here is from genome assembly GCA_037306005.1 of Rhinophrynus dorsalis. Taxonomy (NCBI): domain Eukaryota; kingdom Metazoa; phylum Chordata; class Amphibia; order Anura; family Rhinophrynidae; genus Rhinophrynus; species Rhinophrynus dorsalis. The sequence goes on from CM074718.1 coordinate 167,100,765, forward strand.
TTAGTCAGGTCAGGAAACAGCAGAGAAGAAGTTCAGCAGGAACTGCAACACCAGAGACTAGGCCAGAACCAGGACTGGAACAACTCAGCAGGCAGGAAACACTGGAACAGTAGAGATCAGGAACTCAGGAACACATGAGATCAGGAACACTGGAACAGAGGCCCAGCTACCACTGGCATAGAGATAGCAAGAAGGTCAGAAACAACACGAAAGGGCACTCAAAGGGTGCCCAATCCAGGTTTAAATAGGCAATAAGAGGCGGGCTATCTGCAGACAGCCAATAGAAGCCTCCTACTGGTGACAGACAGGGAACTGCAGCAATCACGGGCACCGTGATACTAAGGCAGGCAACCCTCCTCTAGAGAACCCGGAGAGATCAGGCTACTGGACCCCGGACTGACAGCAGGACAGAGGATGGCAGGAAGTCCTGGAGATGGTAATTGGCACGAGACCCAGACACCTGGGTGGCACAGAAACCAAATAGGCAGCGAGGCAACACTGACCATGGGACAGGGGTTCCAGGGTGACCGAGGCCACCGCTTACAGATGTTAAACCCTAGAGCGCTAGGGGTGGATCGTAGGCAACAACTGGAAGGCCACAAGTGTCCCCTCACACGACAGTGGAATAAAGCGCAAATGCTGGCTCTAGGCCCGACCGCCACTAGATAGGGAATAGAGCTCAGGGTCTCCTCACACCACCGAGTGTGTAATATGCAAGTGCTGGCCCTAGCCCAGTCACTGCAACAACAAAGGAGCACAAGGATTGCCTAGACAGTCTAGGCACTGAACGAGTTAACAGGAGATGCCCAAAGATATACAGGAACTCCCACAGGGAGTGAGCCCAGCAGTAGTGCAGAGGGAGACAGAGAGAGATCTGAGTAACTCAGTCAGCACTTGATAGCACTGTACCGGTACTTCGCATGTACACACCGCCACGGGCAGTTGGAGTAAGTGGCTATAGCACAACTGCTATGCCTATGGTCGACAAAATAAGAATAGCGCCATGCGGTGCACCCCAACAAGGCAACTGGAATATGTCAATTGTAATGGTGGCCAGACTAGGACAACGGAGGAGACACAGCCATGCACGGATGGCAACGGGACAATGGCACAGCCAGGAGAGGGTTACAAATGAACGGAAGCACATACTGGTCAGGAGCAATGGAACGGCTCACTAGCCAGACAGGCTAGCAACAGAGAGGGTTCTTAGCCAGATCCGTTCAGCAACAGAGCGGGTACTCAGCCAGAGCGGTTGGTAACTGAGCGGGTTCTCAGCCAGATCAGTTCAGCAACGGAGCGGGTTCTCAGCCAGATCAGTCAGTAATGGAGCAGGTTCTCAGCCAGGGCAGTCAGTAACGTAGCGGGTTCTCTGCCAGATCAGTTCAGCAACGGAGCAGGTTCTCAGCCAGATCAGTTCAGCAATGTAGAGGGTTCTCAGCCAGATCAGTTCAGCAACGGAGCGGGTTCTCAGCCAGATCAGTTCAGCAATGGAGCGGGTTCTCAGCCAGATCAGTTCAGCAATGGAGCGCGTTCTCAGCCAGATCAGTCGGTAACAGAGTGGTATGCAGGAAACACAGGAACGTTGTCAGGCAGGCCGAGTCATACACGAATCAGCAATAAACGTCAGTATCAGATACACCACGAAAGGGCGCCTTGGAATGGACATGACAGGATATATAAAAGCAAGCCCTGGGTGGAGCAAGGATGTTAGGCCAATAAGAGGGCAGCCTTGAAATTAGGCAAAGTAACAATGTTGCCGTCAGAGCAGGAACACATGCACCGTGATACCACGGGAACCGACAAGTAGGCATCCTTGAGATCTAATCGCGTGAGCCAATTGCCTTTGGCCAACAGATCACACATAAGATGAATACCTTCCATCTTGAAATGACGGTAAACAACAAAAGCATTGACCTGTCTTAAATTGATGACAGGATGATAATCTCCAGTCTTCTTTTGCACCAAGAAAATGTTGCTGCCGAAACCACCTTCGCCCGGTGCGAACTGCACTGCGCCTTTAGAAAACAGTGCTTGTATTTCAACATCGATCAACGTTCTGCCTTCCATCGACACCACTGCTGGAGCTGGCCGGAACGGCTGCACTGGAAAAGAGTGAAAATCTATCACATACCCTTTGTCTGCAGCACCCAGGCATCCGTCGAGATTTTTTTCCCAATTCTGCAAGAAAAGAGGCAGTCTGCCAGTCATTACCTTAGGACAGAGAATTGGAACATAAGTACTCACCTGAGGTAAACTTGCCTTGGACATGTTCTCTAGCTCCCCGGCTCCTATCCGATCCCCGTTGAAAGGAGGTAGGTCGGAAGTTGTTGGATGGGAAGAATGAAGCTGAGGATGGATTCGCCCCAAGGGCTGAAGACCAGAATCGGTTGGTGGCACGCCCTCACTGCCGACCAGCCCTTCCAAAAACACCTCTAGATGTCTGGGAATGAAACACCTGTTTCAAAGAGGTCTGCGCCTTATTCTTGGTGGTGAACAGGTTCACATTTTTCCTTAACTCTGTAATGAAGGGTTCTCCAAAGAGAAGAACTTTGGCTGCTGGCCCCAGTTCCTTAGATCCCAAATCAGCCAATTTACAGTCTATGCGAAGCGGGGACGCATTACGTTGTTCAGAAGACACTGCAGCATTGGTGTTTCCTAAAAGGCAGATGGCGCGTTGCGCCCATTCCCTTAATGCATTCTCATCCAAAGTCGAGCCATCTGACTTGGAGAGATCAGCGAAACATAAAATTCTTGCTAAAAGCCCCAAAATGTCCAGCATCTTATCCTGCACCCTTTTCAATCCCCTCACGTGGGTCACAACCAGACGTACTCATAAATGTCAACGTGGTTGAATCAAATTCAGGTGTAAAGGAGACTGGCCTGGGGCATTCCACCTGTAACCTGTTCTGAACCTCCCGGTTGAGAGATTTCTGGGGCCAGAAGTGGATAAATTGGGCAAGGTGATCCAGCAGACTCCATTCAGATGACTTAGGATGTCGCAGGCATTGAGGATCAAACAGTGGAACCCCCTTGGTATCATAAAAGCAACCTTCTTGGGACCCATGCCCAACCGATTCCTTTACATAAGATGAATCATAGTCGCCCATTTAGTATCATCCTCAGAGGTTGGAGAATCCTCCCTCTATTCGTCAACAATTGCCAAATCTGGGGGAGAAATGTCCTCTTCATCAGGAGAATGAACCGGTGGAGGTAACGTGTCAGGAACCTCTGTGTGCCTCTGCCGCTTGAGGGGAGCCTTGCCAGATGCCCCACGTGGTCCGGTGGAAGACCCTTTCCAGTGACATTTGGCCGCAAAGACCTCAGCACCAGAAGATCCCCCCGACTGGAGATCCTCTTCCTCCCTGCCAAGTAGTTCTGAAGAAGGAAAGTCTGATACAGGATCCGAAGAAAGCTGAGCCAAAACCTTAGACAGGATCTTCTCCACAGAAGCCATCACAGTGACATTAATGATGGAGTGGAAATGCAGAACATGAGCAGGAGAGTCTCCCATAGAGTATGGTATTATGGAATTTGTGTTTTTTTTTATTAGTACACCAATAATAAATCAGTAGCTAGGGGCTCACCCCAGATGTACCTGCAAGGGTTTAACACAGTCTGAGCTGCATGGTTAATGGCCCTATCCGCTTCTCTGGCACGTCTCCAGGAGGTGTCCAGTTTATCCTCTTCCCTGTAGCATATTCTGGATGGAATGGATCCCGGATCCCCTGTTTCCTTCAGAAAGAGGGCCCCATCTCCTCTGTAGTGTGATTCTGTCGCTTTGGGGAATGATGCCCCATTAGAAGATAGAGAGAAGAAGATGAGGAAGACTCTTCCCTTACCCCTGGGTACTCCCTGGAGGATGATTCCAGGATCCCTGTGGAGGGCTCGATGTCAGTAGTTTTAGATTACCTTCAGCTTTCTTAGGGTCACACAGGATCAACTGCTCAGGATAAGAGGGCTTCAATTAACTTTGCATCTTATGATTTTCTTGATTATCTTGGAAGAATGGAAATCACCAGATTGGAAGGTCTACTTGTCTAAGTGGTTTGACCTTCTTTATATTTTTCTGCTGAAGCATTAGATCTGTGAGTGTCACGGTAAATGTAGGTAAATGAATCACACAACACAGGTAAAGGTGAATTTAACCAGTTTATTTAAAATCAATAAGCAGGCGCAAACACACTTTCCCAAACTTCTTAGGAACAGGCGTGATGACAGTGCACAGTCCACTACCCAGGAGCTGACACTGAGCTGTAACCTGTGTCCACTTGGTTGCCAAGGCAGTACTGAAGGAAGAACTAGCCAGTGTACACAGATCGAGTAAGCAGAAATCTAGAGAGCTAGGGATCCAGGCAACTAGAGCGGGACCGGGTCACAGATAGGTAATAGTCTCAATTAGGCAAGTCTGGGAATGCACGGAGCGTGGACTGCCGGGACTGTTCCAGAGATGAGACTAACTCTGAGGCTGTTGAGCAGAAGGCAGCGTGCAACAATACCAGGGAGGTAAATGTCACGCTAGGCTGTATGGAGCGAGAGGCAACAGAAGTTGATAATGACAGAGTGGTAGTCAGACAGAACCAGTGATAAGCACGGAGTGGGTAGTCAGACAGAGCCACAGTCAAATACCGGATCGGGTAGTCGGCCAATATCGGGGTCAGATCGAAGCAGGTAGTCAGACAGGCCAGGGTCATACACGGATCAGGTAGTCAGACAGAGCCACTGGTTAGATACCGGAGCGGGTAATCAGACAAAGCCAAGGATCAAGCCAGAGGATACATGGAAGCCAAACTAGGGTCAAACGAGAGCAACAGCAAGTAGCTCTTGTAAGCTCCTTGGGGCAGGGACCTCTCTCCTAATGTTTCTATGAATGTGGCGCTTATTTTATCCCCTCTTATTTAATGTAACTTACGTCTACTGTAAGGTGCTGTGTACATTGTGTGGCGCCATATAAATAAAGATATACATACATAGATATACATACTTAGTAATGCACCATGAAAGTGCAACTAAGCCCAGTCCTCAGCCTGTATAGAAGGCCGCAATGGAAGGCAGGACACAATCGTCCAATTAGTGCCGAAGGGTACAAAATAGCGAGCACGACGTCAAAGACACACGCCAGCAGCATAGAGGCCAGCAGGGGACGGCAGCAATTGGCAATGCCGCAGCTCATCAGCCAGAGGAGACAGGACCAGAAACATAACAGGCAGGCAATAATTACGGGCACCGTTATAGTGAGGCACTCTCCCTTATCCAAGAAAACAGCCCTGCCAGTAGCCAGTGCAGTGGCATTTATTGTTAAAGATGAAATTTATGTCTACCACATCAAAACTTGACTGTTCTGCAGATAACTTGCTCCTTTTTGTGCCATATCATAATACATTGCTAGTCCATATTATCCGTACCTTTGAAGATGACAGCTCTTTGTGTTTCAGGTGAAAGACACCAAATCCACCATTTTAAATCTGAACATTCCTAAGTCCGCAGCAACCACTCTTCAACACCAATGGGAATTACCTTTGAGGCGCTGTTCAAGTAGGAACGCGTTCTAACTTTATTCCCCTCTTCTGATCTATTCAAGAGTTAGTCTTCTGTTGGAAGGATCTTTACGTCTCCTGGATGGGCAGGTTAGGCTTAGTCAAAATGGTTCTGCTCCATAAAATTCTGTGTCGTCAACACGCTTACCATAAAGCTCCCGCTCATGCACTAAAACAATCTCTCAATGTACTCATCTGGTGCTTTAAAAGACCTGGATTACCATACTGGTTCTTAAAACTGCCACTCTCTTTGGATGGCTTGGGAGTGCCATACCTAACTCTTTACTATAAAGCCACTATACTTACACACCTTACAGAATAGCGCATGTTCCTGCTAAGTAATGGGTGGATTGTGTTCAGCAGTTTGCCAAGGTTTAGACCTGGGTCCATTATGCTGGAGGCTGCCCGCTAGCTTCCCACGGAGTTGCACTGTCCATGTTATCTTAGGCCATCTTCTGACTTCTTGGGCCAACACCAACACTACCCTTTCCCTCCTCCCATACCCCTCACCAAGGCTGCTGATTCTGGGCAACCCTGCCTTCCCCTTTAAATGATTGGCAAATCTTTTGAAATTTGGAGGTTTCACAACCACCATACCATAGAAGGTCTGGCTCCTACAGAGAGGGAAGAAATTATTTGATCCCTTCTGATTTTGTACGTTTGCCCACTGACAAAGAAATGATCAGTCTATAATTTTAATGGTAGGTTTATTTGAACAGTGAGAGACAGAATAACAACAAAAAAATCCTGAAAAACGCATTTAAAAAAAGTTATAAATTGATTTGCATTTTACTGAGTGAAATAAGTATTTGACCCCCTGTCAGTCAGCAAGGTTTCTGGCTCCCAGGTGTCTTTTATAACAAGCTGAGATTAACATTTGTTTCTGATTTGTCCTTGTTGAGACTAGTTTGCATTTTGAGGGTTTTTTCTCTATCTCCATGGAATCCTGGTGGGATAGAGTTGGTATAGCCCCATGGTTTCTGTGTTCCACAATGGAGAAAAGCAGATTTTTGTGTACATACTTATACATCCTTTTCTCTTAGACCTTGTGGAACTCAGGACATCCAGTCTGAAGAAACCAGGTTGTCCTTTGGGTTCTCTGGTTTTGTGACCACATTCCTGCCTTACTTTTTTTTATTTCTTGGCATTGAAACGGAAGCTGCTAGGAGGGGGTAAAGTCTACCTGGGAGGGAGTCTCTGCCACCAGAGGGCTCTGTATGCACGTGCCCTGCCTCCGTTACCCCATAAATTACCCCATGGTTCCTTTGTGCCACAAAGACTAAGAGAAAAGGATTTATCTTTAAGTACACAAAAATCCCCTTTTCGGTGCATTAGGCCCTTAGTCTAAGTAGAAGAGCCCCGTTAAACAGAGATTTTCTGGTTTTGTCTCTGTTCAAAAATAAATATTTGTAAACTGTTCTAAATTTAAAGTGGATCTATCACCACTTTACAAGTTATTCTTGTTAGGTAGATAACTTAGCGAATTAGCTTAAAAGTTGTCATTAAAAAAAAAAACATTATTTGCCCAAAAATTAAAGTTTAAAGTGTGCCCTGAATGCTACTTCTGACCAAACTGCTCTTTCCGCAGTTTGCCGCACTGCCTCCACCCCGTCCCTCCAACCAGCATCCTCCGATAACGGAGGCTTTCTATTAGTAAGCTGGAGAGAGCTCATTGGCAGAGATCAATATCTAGCCAATGAGATCTCTCCAGCTTACTAACAGAAACACCTCAGTCATCCGAGGATGATGGGTAGTGGGACAGGGACAGAGGCAGAGCGGCAAAAGCAGTTTACCCGGAAGTAGCATTCAGTGCACTTAATTTTCAGGCAACTAGCATTTTTTTTTTAAAGTTATCTACTTAACAAGAATAACTTGCAAAGTGGTGATAGATCCACTATATAAGTTCATTTAGAATAACATTTTTAGAGAGCAATGTTCATAAAACATAACATAATTTAAAAATCTTGGGTGTTAGCACTGTTTGTCAGTAAATTAAAGAGAGAAATATTATTTTAAAATATCTAAGATGAATACATGTAATGGTGTTTATACATAGATTTTTAATGGTAATTTTTTATTCAGATCTGGAATGAAAGTGAAACTGTGAATGTGTAACAAACCAGTGATTCCTTCACAATCACAAGTATATATGATAGCCATTTTGTTTCAAACATTAGTTTATGAGAAATTTAGCTTTGTTAATAAGTCATTCCATGCAAAGTAGACATTACTGACTGGCATGCCATCCAGATACTAATATTCCACACTGTTCTCCCTCTCATCTGATAGTCTTTACCAGCTAGTACTAACATATTTTTATAAACTGATAAATATAAAAAGCTAAATATCACATAGTTATTGTTTGTGATAAAATTGCTACCATAACCTATTTGTTACAAAGCGACAGTTCCACCTTAAATCAATAGGAATTTTCATTTCTCCCCTATGGTACAGTTGGTTTGCTCTGGAATTGTTCTTCATTAGCTTATCGAATATGGGTCTTTTTTTTTTTAAAATTTGTGGCATGTTTGTCTTCCCTGTTATTCCTGTCTTATTCCTACTTAAAAAAAATGATTCCCTAAATGGCTTTTATCAACACCAGTTCTAACAATAGAGAAAAGTATGGAGCTGACCAAGGCCTATTGGTGGATCCCCCCTCTGTGAAGGAGAGACTTTGACTGTTATTTATGCATTTTAGATCCCTCTAATTTTCCAAAACAGTCTGCACCTTATGTCAAGAAAGGTGTGAAAAGTAAGCAGTGTGTAAAAATGGGTGTGAACATGAAGCAAGCTATGAGGTTGGCTTAAAGGAGCCATAAACTTTTGTTATGAAAAATATATATTGTTGAGTAAAATAATGGTACCCCTACTGCTGAGAGATGCACATTTTCAGAGTTATTAAAGGGATAGTAATAGAAGAAAATAAACTGTTTTGTCATCATGTAGCGCGGTATGTCAATCCTATCGGAGTTGTAGTTCAGTAGTTATTAAGTTAGAAAGGATCCCCTTCCCACCCCTATACTTATGTCACTCTGCATCTCATGCCAGTCAGGACAGAGCATAGTGAGGGACAATTTCAGCGAGCATAAGGAAAATTCTGCCCTCCTTCGTCAAGGGTGGGGCAGGGTTTTCCTCAGGCTCACTACATAAAGATTGTCCGTCTCTGTGAGATGTCCGGTCAAGCAACCAAATCCCTCACCTGAGAGGAGGAGGCGTAATATAGGTAAAGGGGTGGAGGGGAATACATTCTAACTTAACAACCCTCTGTACATGATGACAAAACTATAATGATGAATAGTACCTCAGTTTATTTCATCTATTACTATCCGTTTAAAGGGATAGTAATACTTAATATGTTAAAAAATATATGTTGTAGTGTTTATCCCCCTGAGTAAAAAAGGGTACTCTCACTGCTGAAAGGTGTTTTTTTTTTCAAAAGTTATTACAGCTCAAAGTTGAATTTTTTAGGTGCAATATCACAGCGGCCTGAAATTGTTCAGTGGCGCTGTTGCTACACTATCCTATGATGTAACTTTGAGCTGTAATAACTTTTTTGCAGTGGGTGTACTCTTGTTTTACTCAGGGGGATAAACTCTACAATTTTCTTTTTATATTTTAAGTATTACTATCCCTTTAAACTCCTGCTTGTTACATTAACAGTGCCCTCTAATGGTCATATTCTAACTTTTGTTTCTCTCTTTGTTCTCTGTTATATAAGTCATGCTGTGAGAGTGTTCAGTAAGAAAACACAGTGCAAATTCACTTCCTGATTATTTGAACTGTTATACCATTTGAATAAAACAACTGACCTAGGTGGGAGTACACTTGTTTTATTCAACAGGAAAAGCTCTATAACTTACAGATTTTCATAAAAAGATAGAAATCTGATCTGTGCCAACCACTAATGTTGAGAAAAATTGAGAATGACTAATCGTTTTAGATGGGATGGAAACCAAGTACAGTTATTGTATAACCCCTTGGATAATAGAGAGATTTCCAGCTTACTACATAGAACAGCTTTGGAGACATCTTTAATGTCCATAAATTTCAAAATAAACTGACCCTGAGATCTTTAAATAAAGGAGTCTATAAGCTATGTCTCTATTCTCTGTAACAGTCCTTAAGGATCCTATAACCCACTGAGGAGAAGAGAAGTGTGTTATACCTTATGAAGCAATGCATTGCACACCGTTCTGGTCCTCAAGCGGTGGGGTGCGCAGTAAAGGATGATAAGAGCTCAGGCTGGCAATTTACATGTCGAATCTGTGTCAATGGCACCTCGGCACTGTGCACTAACGTCTTCGCCATCATATCCCCTTAAAGCGGAACTACCTCCCGTTGTAAACTTTGCCCAAAATAAATACCCATCTGGCGACTAGATGCTCAGTAGCACTAATCACCAGAATTATTACCGCGTTATTGAGAATTATACATCGCTCCCGGATGGACAGCCAGGGAACAGAGCAGACATCTTTCCATACTGACGTCTGCACACCTACACTATCAGTCCCAGCCTGCTCTAGGAGGCATTGGTAGGAGCCGTTCGGTACCAAAAGGGACTGACAGCGCCGGTGAGCAGCCGTCACTATGGAAAGATGTCTGCACTGTTTCCTGGCTGTCAGTCTGGGAGCAGCATAGAATTCTCATTAACGCGGTAATAATTCTGGCGACTAGCACTATTGAGCATCTAGTCGCCAGATGGGTAATTATTTGGGGCAAAGTTTACAAGGGGTGGTAGTTCTGCTTTAAATCCACTGTCATCACTATGAATCTGCCATGCCTTAGACAGGTTTACTATTTTCCACTTAACAAATTGCACTGGCTCATTTCTATATAGAAATTCAGGTTAATGAGCCATTATTGTATTCTTGTGGGTGTGTTTGTATGTTAATGTGGCTGTTCGCCACATGCACTAAACTCTGATAGCAGTCTCTGCTGTTGGAATTTACAGTCCCAACATTGCCTACCTGAAGCTGGCGATGTTAGGATCTTGCTGTAGCTCTCTATAGAGCTAGAGGACACTATACTGTCAATGCTAAAGAGCAGAGACAGCAGCTGCCCTCTTTTAAGCCTTTCACACCACCAACAGAATTGCAGGAAGAGTGAGTGCATAGTATCTGAAACAACTAATTAAGAATCTGACCTGTAAAAGACTAATACTTCCTGCTTCTGAAACCACTATACTAATACATTGTGCTTTAACGCACACACACACACACAAAAAAAAAATCAATGCTTAACATGGACCTATGACCTTGAATTTTATTTATGTATGTGAAAACTTCATTCAAAACTGCCTATGTGTCATTTTAGTCAAAATTCCAGCAGATGTATAGTGTAGGAGATATTCATACTTTGAAAATGAAAAGTCCCTGGTACAGCACATATCTTCATTAGTATATGACACGTAATTGAAAAGGCTTCTTTAGCATATGAAACTTTACTGAAAAGCTTAATCAACATATGAAATGTCACTGGTATGTCAATTAGCATATGGCAACAAGTATAACTATCTCCTTAATTGTACATTTGCTAGTCTTTTGACTAACACAGGCAGTTTTTAATTTAGTTTTCAAATATACAGACTTGAATTAAAGTGAAAGTTAATAAGTATTAATAATAACATCTATTATTTCAGCTGCCAATTTGGTTAACTCAGAGAGTGTGTGCTGAAAGTGCTTTGAGTTCCACTGGGAGAAAGGTGCTATAGAAATATGAGTTATTATATATATATATATATATATATATATATATATATATATATGCACACACACATTTTTTAAGTGAAATTATCACACAGTAGAATGTATTTATTACTTTGGAGAAAAAAGGTGCCTGTACGGAGTACAATTAAGCACCCTATTTTATTCACAGGGAGAAAAAACGTAAATGAGTTTCAATCATCAGAGAAAATATCATTAATCAGAAGATGGACTTACTAGTCGACCAAATGTTAAACATCTAGAAAACAGACTTGTCTACTGATCTGCTCAATAGTAAGCACTGAGCAACGGTGTCATCATAAACTAGTGACAATTTCCAGCCCTATCCACATATTTGTGTGTATTTGAGTTTAACAAAATGTAATCCTTTAACCCTTTATATGCCAGAGGGGTATGGAACACATTGAAAAGCAATCAAAGGCTTGTGCAACACATACATATAGGTTTAACATCACAACCAGTAAAAGAATCATTTTTAATTTTATTTTTATTATATTATTATTATGGTAATGTGAGAGTAGGAATAATTTGGGACAGATTATAGACCTCCTTTTCCAACAATCACTGTGTTGTTGCATACCCCTCTGACACTGAAAGGATTATATATGATATAGACACAAATAACTATATTGTATCTGCTTTGCTAATGTATACTACCCTATTACGTATGTTAAAATACATGCCCAGATAGCTGATATGATAAAGAGTGGTCACTAGATGGCGAGACTGTACAACAATAGTATTCTGGATGTTTCATTTCCTAAAATCTACTACATACAGTATAATAACATGAAATGTGATGTCTTGTACGTGTCTTTTCTTGTTTTCATTCATTTTGAACACAACTTTCTGTTTTGGGAACAAGATGCACTTATTAGTCACTTACCTTATCATCCCTATTTTTGGAAGTCATTCTCCCTTCTCCCTCTTTTTCTTAAAGTCCGATAAGTGTGTAGGTAACATATAAAGGTAGCTTAGACTGGGCCCACCTGGTAAGACAACTTACCCATCTCTTTGTGTCCCTATAATACTTGTTGATTCTGCCTACTGAGCCCTTGCTTCCCTCCCCTCTTGTCCCATTTAACATACCCTGGCCCCTTAAACATCCAGGATGGGATGAATCTAGGACTGCTACTTCATTCCTTTACAATACATTACTATTTATGAAAAATGCATACTATACAGGGATGTAAAGAAATAATTGTAGGCTACCAATAGTGATAGAGCCAAACGTGGTCTACCCCTGCTCCAGAAATGCTTCCTACTCTTCATTTCTGTCTGCTCCATTTACCTTCTCCTTCTCTCCAGAGGTGGCCTCTTTCAGTTATGATTTTTCCACACATTCTAGTGGGCATGATGGGGCTCATTCTTTTACACTTTCTTACTTCAGTTAGGAGATGCCCTTGGGACCCACGCCACTATTGGCCACAATTGCTGTAGAGTAATTATGCTGTTATAGTTTTTAGGGGAATTTGAAACTACATTGCTGTTCTGTATTCTTTATTTGGGGGTCCCCTGGCTATGGCTGATGCAACGGAGACATGGGTGAGTCTAATATCATCAAGACTTCAGGGTTCTCCTCTGGTATTTCTATGACCTTTCATGAGTTAAGTCTGTGTAGGGCCTTGGTTTCATCTTGCCCTGTGGACCCTATTTTCTGGTTCCTTCTTCTGATCAGGTGTGTATGGGGACTGAAACACTTCTTTCTAGGTTTCCCTGCTATGCACAGGACCCTTCCTTCCACCTTCCTTTACAGATTACTTGGTCAAGTAAGGGGGAGTTTTGTCTTCTGGAAGAGGTAGGCTGACCATATTTCCTTGAGAAAAAAAAAACGGGACGGGGTGTGGGACAGACGGACAGTGGGATTCCTTCACTCAGAGTCCGATCATAGTAAGCTGCAAGCAGCTAGAACGTGTTTGCTCCGTCTCTTACTAGCGATGTTCTCTCTCTCTCTGGCCAGAAAGCCTGCCCCTGAAGTAAATCGGAACTTCCTCTCTTCGTCACTCACACTAGTGGTTTTATTGTGTTTACTGTATGCATTGATTACCATAGAGTCTTATGACTCATCATGATATCACTGTCTAAGACACTCTATGGTAGAGACTAAGAGACTCTATGGTAATTTACCATAGATTTGAGAGTCTTAGACAGTTATGAGTCACTTGAGTCATAAGACCCTATGGTAATCAATGTGTACAGTAAAACCACTAGTGTGACGAAAGGACGTTCCGACTTACTTTATCTTATGAGAAATAAACAAGCCGCGTTCAGTTTTTTCCAAAAAAATAAAACTATGTATAAGTTATATTAAAAACGGGACAAAATTGACATTTATTATAAAAAGACGGGACGGTCTGGAAATATTAAAAAAACGGTACTGTTCCATTTAAAATGGTACGTGTGGTCAGCCTAGGAAGAGGCGGTTCCCTCTGAGATAATAATAATAATAATTTGTGATTTTATAGCGCTTTTCTCCCTGTGAGACTCAAAGCGCTTTACAGATCTATAAACAGACATAAAATTTAAGGGGAGATGGGGATCTCTACTGTGCTTTAGTTTTTTTCCCCTCTGGATGATTCCTTTGAGGAAGACCCAGGGTCAGATTGACCCAGACTTAATGTTCCCTTATGTTTACATGTTAATTTGATAAGTATATTTTGCATTTCCATTTATGTATAAGGTTTCACTGCTTTTAATATGTCTCACTTTATTGCACTTATATGAGATATTTTGGGTGTTTTTGTACTTTTTAATTTTAATTTTTCTTCTTGGGGGACATCATCTCCTTATTTTTTAAGTGTTTACAGATATATCCCATCATTATATGCCTTCCATATTGTTTTTAATTCTTTTTATGCTATCCTTATATATTTTTGTATTGTTTGCCTCACTTTATTAGGCTATATTAGGATAGATCTTCTTAGTTTTCCTATGGTCTCTCCTTGTGTTCTGGAATGGCATTGTCATCTTTACATCTTTCCCTTCACATAATTTTCTGAAGTCTATGGTACCTCATGGTCTGGCATGAGACCGTTTATTTCCATGTGTATTTTTTTCCTTTCCTTGGTGGACATGCAGGGTTGAGTATCTTTTCGTTCCCCAGAAGGATTCCTGGAATGCATTTTTCTCCTTTCTTTGTTCCCAGAAAGGATATTAACTGTCACCTTCTTCAGGGCTTGACGCATCTTTCATTTTGTTTTGGCCACCGTTATAGATATAGTCTAGTTATATTTTGCTTCGCTAGTCTTGAGGGATGCTTGTCTGTATATTCCCATTCATGCAGATTTTTTCTGCATTTTCTGTGGTTGGTCTTTCAGGACTGTTTCTTTCTGTTTTTCCTGCTTTTCCATTTGGTCTGGCTGTTACTTTTGGGGGCTTTTACATGTCCTTCATTTTCTTGACATGAGAATTAACACAGGAATGGATATTTGTGCCAAGCATGAGACCCAATCATCTTGACTAATGTCTCTGCTATTACTTTGCCTGTCAGCAACGGTGCAGGAGAATATGCAGGTATTTGACTAGTTCCACTCAAGAACTGTTGCTGGACATTCTCTGGAATTAGTCCAGGCAGCAGAGTCATCTCTTCCATGTCTTGTCTCTACCTGACAAGACAAATTCAGATCTTCTTCAGTGTCTTCAGCTGTTCTATCAGTCAAAATAGTATGCCTTGTCTACCTTTTCCCCATACCTGTAATTGTTATTACCATTTTAGTGCAGGCAGATAATAATAGGAAATAAAAAATGATAGGTGTAGTTTATCAAAATGTAGTTCAATGGGTGAGCGCATGAAAATAATATGTATCTAAGTGATATATAGACGTGAATGATACTACAGACTGAATAAATAAAACACAAATATGTATGAAGTAAGTAAATGTAAATAAAGTTCTAATACTCACTCCTCCCCTTTAAAAGTACCAAATCACAATAAGTTGCAGTGGTATTCAGTTACAGATATTGCATGTGGATTAAATAGAAATGGTAAGAAACATAATGTAATCTGTTTTATACAAATATGTATAAAATTTGTATGATCAATTTAGGATCACTGTAAATACACCTGTATTCGTGATCACAAGAAAAAGTCCAGATCACTAGAACAACATATTAGTCAATACAAGGATCAAACCTGTTAGAGCAACTACTTTTTTATCTGAACTAAGAACATGAAACACAGATACTGGTCCAATAAAACAAACAGTCCAAATGGAATCAGAAAAGATCGAAATCTTGCTTGGAGTTGCCAAATAAAAAACATCTTAAAATCAGTAGTGTAAAGCTCCTGATGAAATAACCTTCAGTGTTATGAAACGCGTTGATCCCCTGAGAACATTTATTGTTTTTAAATTTTACCTTTGATTCCATATGTTTGTTTTATATATCAATAAAAAAGTTTTTTGCATACTTTGTAACTGCTATATTACTTCTCAGAAGCCATCGTAGTCTATCCTGTGGTGTGGACAAAGGAGGCTGGCACCAAGAGACCTATGGAGAGCTGAAGCGGTTACCTAGTGAGGGAGATTTAATAATTACCCTCATAAGCCTTTCCTGAGTTGATGGTTAACTACTTGGGATATTTATAAACTGTGAGTATCTTATATTTCGATTCTTTGAAGAGATGCAGCTAAAAGAATTTGAGTGCGTGTGGGCAGTTTTTTAATTCCCCGCAAGCATTCCCAGCATGTCTGACTCGGTGTCAGCTATGTTGGGGTTAAAATGTAAGTGTAACTTCTTTCCAGGATTGATTTTAAGATGTGTTTCTATTATTCAGATTCTAGCAAGACTTTGATCTTTTCTGATTCCATTTGGAATGTTTATGTTTTATTGGACCAGTATCCGTGTTTCATGTTCTTAGTCATTCCAGATAGAAATGTAGTAACTTTATTGTCATTCTAACAGGTTTGATCTTTGTATTGAACTCGTTCTAGTGATTTGGACATTTTCTTGTGATCACGAGTACGGGTGTATTTACAGTGATCCTAAACTGGCCCGATAAATTATATATATATTTATTTAAAACAGATTACTCATGTTTCGTTCCATTTCTATTTAATCCACATGCAATACCTGAATCTGCATATCACTGCAACTTATTGTGATTTTCTTTTATTTATTCAATTTATTAAATTTGTAATATCAATCATGTGTATATATCACTTAGTAGATACATATAATTTTCATGCGCTGACCCAGTGATCATTTTTCAGATAGGGGTTTGTAGCAGCTTTCACCACATATTTTTACAAAATCATTCAATAATGAATTTTTGGATTATATATTTAAAACACATTTTTTCATTCAACTATTTATATTATTAACACCTCCATTATTTTTCTTTAGGTGTAGTTTAGTGCTCCTAGTACCCTCTACTTTATGTTAAACCATACCAATGTGTTACCATTTTTGTTAGGCTTCCAGTAGGTAATGTCCATGGTTTTCAAATATTTCAGTATCTTTTAAGTGGTGGAAATGTTAAAAACCATTTTTTTCCTTTAGTGGCACTTCTGATAACATATGTGCTCCCCAGCCCTGGGGTGGGGTAAAAAGGAAAATGATCCCTCATTTTATGCAGTTTGTTTTCTTTCCAATATAGTTTGCTTTTTCTACACTTTCTTCATATTTCTATTTGTTACAGGCAAGAATGCATAAAAATATAGGTTTTAATAGAGATAGTTTTGTTCTTCTGGCACCCCTTACAGTATGTTAGCTCAAATCAATTGGGGCATTCTCTTGGGGAATGAACTGCTCTTGGGAAATGAGTGCTGTTGGAAATTCCAATTTTCGAAGATTTTTTTTCATAGAAATGGAAAAAAAACAGATACATTTTGGTCTGTGCAGTTTTGTGGTCCTGGCATGCCCTACAGTGTGGTGTGTCAGCTCATATCAATGGAGTACCATTTTCTCTAAACACCTAACCTAATGTGGTATTCCATAGTATTCAGAGATTTCAGTATATTTGAAAAAGTATATTTGTGATTTTTTTTTTATTTACTTATTTTGTTACATTAGCTTCGTCTTCTGGTGACTTTATAGCAAGCATTCCTTGGGGAAGTGACCAGTTCCAGAAATTGGAATTGTTTACTTTAAAAAATATATTGCAGTTGTAGAGTTGCATGATTTCTCAGTATTTTGTGCCTGAATTGTAGAATAGTGCTAAATGAAGAAAAAAATGATTTTACATTTTTTAACTGCTAATTGATATAGAACGTCTTATGCATAAAACAATTCATTTTGGAAAGGCGGGTCAATACTAAATTTAGAGCCATAAACATTTGCTAGTGGAACATAGAAACAATACACTTCAGCACAGTTCTTTGTCATTCATTTTATTAGAATTAAAAAGAACATAAACTTTTTTTAATTCAGGGTAAGATTGTTTAGGGTTATCCACAATCCAGTGGTATCTTTTGAAAATGTAGAGTCTGCTAAAAAACAGGATATGAAGTGTGGGATGCTTAGCACTGGGGGATGAAAAGGCTTTGCAGCAAAATGGTTAAAACGGAACTTTCAGTCCGCATTCATAAAACGCATTCATAAAACGCATGGTGACTTGCTTTGAAATAGATGTCTTACCTTTAAAAAATACCCCAGTGTAAAGGAATCGGTCCCATTTGGAGACCGGAACCCAGGCTACAGTGCAGGCATCTTGTCCGCATGCCTGCTCTGTCAGTCCCAGTCTTCATTGAGTAGCACTGCAATGCACCATATAGTTACCAGAGAGACTGACCGCGCAGGTGCATGGACCGCACTAACCTGTCCTTCAGTCCCCAAACGGGAGCAATTCCTTTACACTGGGCTATTTTTTCACCGTAAAACAATTATTTCAAAGCTAGTCGCCATGCGTTTAATGAATGCATGGCGACTAAGTATGAACTGAAAGTTCCGCTTTAAAAGTGGAGCAGGGAATTATAGTTGTGGAGATGAATTGGAATATTTTTTTTGTCAGTAAGTGGGAGATTAACACAGTTTCCTTTCTACTGGTTTTGATGAGAGCAGACTCCAATCCCTTTATGCTGTTCTCCATATACCGCTAAGTACTCTGTGGAGAACAGGCTATAAGCAGCAATGCAGTAGGATAATGGAACTGTATACTCATGGATTGTCAGCTGAGAAGTCACAGACAGACAGCAGGAAGAGAGTTAAGGGATAGAGGTCTGCCCACCCCTAGGGTTTTGTAATGCAGTACTCCATTATTTTTGGGCACATGTAAGTACAATACATTTTAATATAAATACGGATGTTTAATACTACACTAAGAGGGTTTGTGTTTTATAATAAGGTCTAGAATTTCATACCCAGAGGAGATTACGTTGAGATTTTGAGATACTCTTGCTAAAGTATATACTGTGATTGGCCTATTCATGGATTATAATTCACATACTTTGTTCTGTTGAGAATAATGCATTATTAGAGTTATGTTTCTGTGTTTTTATAGCAATATGGAATTTGCAACAAGCATCTATAAAGAGCTTGAAATACATTCAGTATTGTTGTTATCAACCCTTTGTGTACTGTAAAAAAAACATTCCTAAGATGCCATTTAAATGGGTATTTTAACCTCCTGAATGCTAGAGAGGTACCTAATGCACTGCAGAAGCAATGTGTTGTAGACCATAACAACATATATGGGGTTAAAAGACCCAAGGCAATGTACAATTTTGTCCCCCTACATTGCATTTGGTTTGTTCATGAAATGGTCCACTTTGCTTTTATTCCTAGGTCCATAACAAACTGATTGCAGTCTAGTGTGGTGGGAATGGTTAATTGCTGTGTTGTAAGTGGGGTTTCTGCTTTAACCCCTTAAGGACCGGGAAAATCTGAGGTGGATTTCACTTAAAGGGATAGTAATACCTAAAATGTAAAAAAAAATATGTTGTAGGGTTTATCCCCCTGAGTAAAACAAGAGTACTCCCACTGCTGAAAGATGTTTCATTCAAAAGTTATTAATTTTCAAAGTTGAATTTTTTAGGTGCAATATCACAGTGGCCTGAAATTGTACAGTGGCACTGTTGCTACACGATCCTATGGACAGCTCTGGTCTCAGGACCATAAATCTCCATAGGATGGTGTAGCAACAGCGCCACTGTAAAATTTCAGGCCACTGTGATATTGCACCTAAAAAATTCAACTTTGAAAATTAATAACTTTTGAATGAAACATCTTTCAGCAGTGGGAGTACTCTTGTTTTACTCAGGGGGATAAACCCTACAACATATTTTTTTTTACATTTTAGGTATTACTATCCCTTTAAGGACCGGAGCAATTCTGACCTTTTTAACAATGTCTTTGTTCAGCAGTGTTTTCCCTCTAAGGGCCATATGTTCAAAGAGGTAGCGAAGTAGCTTTTGTCGTTTGTGATGACTTTTCAAAGTACAGTGTCGTTGGGATCATTAATATTTTCAGAGAGTGTCTGTTGTGATTGGAAATATGTCGTCTGTCCTGACTGAAACTGTCGTATGGAACGACAAAAAAATGTACTAACTAAAGACAAAAAAAGTCTTAAAAAATGTCTTAACAACAAAAATGTCTTTAAAAATGTCTTAACTAAAGACAAAAATGTCTTAACTAAAGACAAAAATGCTCATATTCAGAACACATTCCCTCCACTTTTTTCTTGACGTACAAATTTTGTCCTTTGAAAGAAATTTTTTTGTCGTTAGTTAAGACAAATTTTCTTTTCCTCTATGCGACACTGGAAAATAGTTTAGCCACGCCCTAGCCACGCCCCTTTGCCTATCAATTCTGAAGTTGTGTCGTACACTACGGTCATTACTAGTTTTTTGTCGTATACTCTATAGAAAATATGTTGTTCATGCATTCAATTAATTAATTTTGTCTTTCGTACAACAATTTTTTGTCGTTATCCCTTTGAACTTACAGCCCTAAGTCTTTTATCCCACCCCCATAAATTATATACTGTTTTTTAAGCACAAATAGGGCTTTCATTTGATACCCTACTTATATGGATAACCCACCATTTACTTTATTAAAATTTTTAAAAAAATATAAACAAAACACCATTTTTGTTTTTTGCCTTGGGATCAGTTGGGCACAAAGGGTTAAATTTTTATGGTGACTGCTTCAAAGGTATGACCGGTCAGTCATACCTACAAAATGTGCAGTTTAAAGTGGCCACTGCCCCCCCCTGGGTGAAAATCCCCATGTCCCTTTTTCCCACCCTATTTTGACACTTTTTTATCCGTGACATTTGGCGGTGTGTATAAGTACATGGCTCCGCAACAATCACACTTCCAATATTGTTTAATCAGATGTTTTTTTTTTTTTTTAATAAAATATTTTTGTAAAAAAAAAAAAAAAAAAGTATCATTGCAGGTCAGAAATTGGCCTGTATTTAGCAAGCCCCTGGCACCAGCAGTGAAGGGTTTAATACCCCCAGCTGCTGTATTTACGTTTGCCACTAGGTGTCTCCTGTCTACTTCTGTCTCCCTTACTTTGATAGCAAGGGAGACAGAGGCAGACGAGACACACACAGACAGCATGCTTTCTGTGCTGCCTCTGTCCTTCACTATGCCGGTAGATGTGATCACTGCTACGGCGATCACATGAACCAGCACAAGCAAGAAGGTCTGAGACTGAACGCCCCAGTCTCTGAGCGCTCAGTCTCAGCCTGGCACGGAGGCATGCTGCTATCATTTAAGCCATGACAGTCCTGGTACATCATTGATCCTTAACGCAAATCCAGCCATGACCTACCAGGAGAGTCAAGGGTCCTTAAGGGGGTTAAATAACAGAAAGAGAGAGAGATCTGTAAGTTGATCAGTGATCTTTGAACTGAGAAGCTAAACTTACTATATTTGCTGGAGAAATTGAATAAGTATTTTGTGTGTGGTGTAGTGTGGTAAGGGAAAGGTTAAAAGATAAAACTGTTTTTTCCCTCCCTTTGCAGTAGCAAACTGATTGCAGTCTGGTGTGGTGGGAGTGGTTAATTGCTGTGTTGTAAGTGATGGGTTTCTGCTTTAAATAACAGATACACAGTGAATACTTGAACGTGTGAATCGTGCGTCAGTGTGTAAGTGCAGAAGTTTGGAAATTTGAATAACAAGGGATTCAAATAAGTGGGGTAAGTGTGGGAATTTAAATAACAGGGGGATTCAAATAACTGCAAAAGTGTGGGAATTTAACTGACGGGATTCAAATACAGGGGATTACACAGGGGAATACATTTATCAACCTTAGTGTGTGTGTATATATATATGTGTGTGTGTGTGTGTATATATATATATATATATATATATATATAGTGCATTCAAATTTTTTATATATATTTTTTATATGAATTGTCCTTTGAAAGTGTTAACGTAACTGAAGTGTGCAGCAAGGAACAAGAGGGTTCTCCAGTCCCCCAAACAAGTGCAAACATAGAACAGACAATAAACCTGCGCTCCTCCAGTATATTTGTGACTAGTGTGCCCCGTATTAGGCATATATAATAACACTATGGATAAATCTGAGGCATTGCTGCCAACATTTCTATCTCTAGATAGGGACTTCAAGTGTTCAGAGTAGGTACTTGCCACACTTAAGGGACCTTGGCAGACTTTAAACTAGAAAGGGGGGGGAGGATGCTGCAGCACAAGATGGTGAAGGTAGTATAATTGAGGAAATGTATTTAGAGAAGGGGCTTCTAGGTCAGCAAAGGTAATTATAATGGGAGATTTCAACTATCCTGAAATTGACTGGAGCAATATGACTTCCGGCACAACAAAGGGAAATCATTTCTTTAAGTATGATAAATGATAATTTTATGTCCCAACTAGCAGAGAAGCCAACTAGAAAAGAGGCCCTGCTTGACCTAGTACTTTCAAACAATTCTGATATGATATAAACAATGTACAAGTAAAGGAATATTTGGGTAGCAGTGACCACCATATGATATCCTTTGAAATTTGTTATGAGAAACCCAATAGCAAGGGTTTAAATAAAACATTCAGTTTTAAAAAGGCTAATTTTGCAAAGCTAAAAGAAGTGTTAAAGGATATTAGTAGAATTTAATTTTCAAAGATAAAAATGCACAAGACTCATGGAATGTATTTAAAATGCTCTTAGACAAATATACACGTCAATATATATCATTGGGGAATAAGCACAAGAGGAGTAAAGGGAAACCAGTATGGCTTAATAATGAGGTTTGCAGGCTTTTAAAGTGTTTAAGTCAAATGGGTCAGATGCATTATTTAAAAAAATATAATGAATGTAATAAAGCATGCAAACAAGCAATTAAGCTAGCTAAAATTGAAAATGAGAGAAATATTGCTAATGAGAGCAAGAAAAACCTTAAACAATTCTATAAGTATATTAATCACAAAAAAGTTAAGGTTGATATTGGTCCTCTTAGGACTGAGACAGGTGAATTGATTAGTGAGGATAAGGCTATGACTGACACCCTAAATACATTTTTTGCTTCAGTATATACAAAGGAAGCAGCAATGACAGGCTATGGGCAAACAGACAAAACAACAGAATTTCCTCTGTCATGTACATGGCTTACTGAGGACAAGGTCCAAAATAGTCTGGAAAGGGTTATGGTGAATAAAGCACCTGGACCTGACGGTATACACCCAAGGGTACTTAAAGAACTTTGTTCAGTAATAGCAAGACCATTATACTTAATATTTATTTATTCATTTTCATAAGGTATAGTGCCCTGTGATTGGAGGAAAGCTGATGTAGTTCCATTGTTTAAAAAGTGAGCAAGATCCAAACTAGAAAATTATAGACTTGTGGGCTTGACTTCCATAGTGGGTAAGATACTAGAAGGGCTACTAACTGACACTATTCAGAACTATGTGAAGACAAACAATATTATTAGTAGGAATCAGTATGGTTTCATGAAGAATAGATCATGTCAGACTAATTTACTTGCATTTTATGAAAGAGTAAGTAGTAACTTGGACAGGGGAATTGCTGTTGATGTAGTATACTTGAATTTTGCAAACGCTTTTGATACAGTGCTTCACAGCAAGTTATTGCATAAATTAAAAAGCTTTAGTTTGGGCAGTGTTATCTGAACATGGATTGAGAACTGGTTAAATGATAGATGGCAGAGAGTTGTAAATGGAACCTTTTTAAATTGGTCTAAAGTTATAAGTGGGGTGCCACAGTGTTCAGTCCTGGGCCCACTGCTTTTTAATTTGTTTATTAATGATCCAGAAGTGGGAATTGAAAGTAGCATCTCAATCTTTGCTGATGCCACTAAGCTTTGTAAGGAAATACATACAGAGCTGGATGTTTTTCTCTGCAGAAGGATTTAGATAAACTGAGTGAATGGGCAGAAAAGTGGCAAATGACATTTAATGTAGATAAATATAAGGTTATTCATTTGGGCTGTAGAAACAAACTTGCTACAAATACTCTAAATGGGAAACAACTTGGGGAATCCTCATTAGAGAAATATTTAGGAGTACTGATAGACCATAAACTTCATTAAGACATTATTGAACTGGAAAAGGTTCAGAGACATGCAACAAAACTGATAAAGGGATTGGAGGATCTGAGTTATAAAGAGAGACTACCCAGACTGGGCTTGTTTACGTTAGAGAAGAGATGTCTAAGGGGTGATATTATTACCATTTACAAATACATTTAAGGTCAATACAAAGAACTAGCCAATTAATTATTTACGCAAAGAGCTGAGCTAAGAACAAGAGGTCATCCATTAAGACTAGAGGAAAGGTGCTTTCGACTAAAGCAAAGATAGGAATTCTTTACAGTAAGGGTGGTAAAGCTATGGAATTATTTGCCTTTGCATGTTGTACTTGCAGATAATGCAACTGCTTTCAAAAAAGCATTGGATGCCTATCTAGCACAGAACAATATTGAAAATTATGACAGATGGCTACAAAGGTAGGATGTTGATCAAGGGAACTATCTGACTATCTGAAGGAATTTTTTTACCCACTTGGGGCTAAATTAGAAATTGCTCCAGAGAGCTTCTTTTTTGCCTTCCTCTGGATCAAAAGGGGTGTTTTTGGCATGGGCTGGACTTGAAGGATGAATGTCTTTTTTCAGCCTCATCAACTATGTTACTACGTATGTTACATAAAATAGCATAAACAAATTGGTTTTATGGCATTACATAGCAAGTGATGGGCTTGTTGAAGGCTCATAGCAGTGTTTCTGATTCCCAACTGATTTTATTGATCCAGGGTATTTAGAACAGTAGAAAGTGTGTGTGTTATTGCACAAAAGACTAAAGTTTGGCATTCCTCAGTAACAAATGCTTGGGGCCTTATAAGGGTCCACTGTTATTTCTTGCCTAGGTACAGAGACAGTGAGGTTTATTCATTACAGTGCACTAGTGACATCAACAGTAGTTTCAGTTTGCTGCATCCCTCAGCTTTAGAGTTTTAGAGATAACACCAAATGCTTCTACAGATATGAGCCTGTGAAATAACAGTATTCAGACTTCAGGTACTTCAATAAATAGCACGAGAAGGGTTTGTTTAGGGGTTTGCCATCAAATTCTATGTTTCTTTCAAGGACCCATAAGATATGAGGTTTTTACAGTAGGAAAAATGGACAGCGTAGATGGACCAAATGGTTCTTATGTGCCATCAAATTCTATGTTTCTACGTTGATCTGGGTAACTGCGATCAGCTAACTTACAGTGTGAGAGTCGCAGATGCCATTCATTTGACATTGAACTGGATATACTTCTCAGACACCTGCAGGCAAGGCACTGTAGATGCTGTTTGCCTATCCTATGGTCATAACCTCCTTATATGAACCCACTCTATTCCCCTCTTTAGTTAGGAATACCCTTAGCCTATAAACATTAAGTGGATTAAAAGCTCCATGTAAATCAAAATTATACTTCCTAGTGTACACTTGATTTACTTGAGAATTGCTCCTCTTAAAAATTCCTAAAACATAATAAAATAAAATTAAAAAAGTGTGCCAGTGGGGTTTCCAATTCATTTCTTTACAATGCATTGGACACCCCATTGGAACTTGCACCTATACCTTCCCAGCTCTCTGAACCACTATGCACCTCCCCTCACATACACTATCTGACCCACTCCTGCATGGTTTCACTAAAGACCCCCACATACCATGTGAGACCCTCAAGCCTAGTTCTACTGCACAAACCCCAAATAAAACTACCCATAGACCCCTGCATACACATTCTGTTTCCCCATCCATATTCCTCCGGTAGTCTTAGAATCTCACATATACTGGCTGCTTCTCTTGGCACCTAATACACTATGTCAACTGATACCGATGGGGTACCATATTTCTCAGGTTGAAATTAGGTACTGAATACACTAGGAAATCCCATGGTTTTGAAATATTTTAGTTTGAAAATTACTGAAGTATAAAAAAGTTTCTGTTTTTTTTATAGTATCTCTTTCTGGAAAGCGTTGTGCATACTAGCCTAGGGTTAAAAAGGCAAGTGCCACCTCATCTGATGTCAAAATGTCAACTTACCAAAAGCCTTATTGACTCTTTCCTCATATTTGTAATAGTAATGGCCATTTTAGTGCAGGTAGGTCATTTCACAAAAGAAAAAAGTGACATATGTAGTTTTGTTTCTTCTGACACCACTATGGTATGTTAACCCATACCAGTGGGATACCGTTTTCTTGGGCTGGTAGAAGGTACTGAATACAAGAAAATGCCATGGTTTTCAAAGATTTTAGTTATATATTTTAGTATATTTGAAGTGGTGTATATGTAAAAAAAAAAATTCATACAGCACCATCTTATGACGATTATTGTGCACACCTGCCTAGGGGTAAAAAAAAGCAAAAAAATACACTAATTTGACGCAGGGGAATGTCTGTTCTCCAGAATGGTATACCTTTCCTTTATATCTCAAATAGGTAAGATAATTTTAGTGCCAGCAGCATATTAAAAAAAAAAAAAAAGAAAATAAGTAGGAGTATTGGGTCTGTCAACCCTAATGAATGAAGTAAATAATTACATAGTTTTCAAAGATCTTAGTAAATATAAAATTCAGGAAACATTTGTGCTTATCAGGGTATGAGTAGAAAGGCAAGTAACCCCTCATTTGATGCGTGGGGATAATCTTCTTTCCAAAATAGTGTACTTTGTCTACAGTAGTAAATTCCATAGTTTTCAACATTTTCAGTACATATGAAAGGGTGTAAATGTAAAAATATGCCTATTTTTTCCCTTTAGTGCAACCTTCTGGGAACAGTGGTGCGTAACAGTCTATCGGTAGAAAGGCAATAGACCCTTCATTTGATGCTGCGGTATATCTACATTTGGGAAATATATACTTTGTATATCGTTATTGAGCTATTATAGTACTTTTACCATGTACCCAATGGGATTTGCATTTTAGTACATAAAGCTGAAAATACAATATGTATTCCTGTTAACTAGGGTCTGTGTATGCCATGGATGTAAGTAAAACTATACATATTTGGTTATTTTTATACACAGGAAATTCAGGGCTTTTCAAATTAATTAGAGTTTTGACTACCAAAATAAATGTTTTTGATATATAGTTTAATATGGCAAAGTAAGCAAAGTTTTACATTTTTTTTGTACTTATGACATCATAGCTTGTCGCACAATAAAAAATGTTGTTTTATGAGGTGCCATGAAAGAGCTGAATTTGTTATGGAAAAAAAAACAATATGTAGTTTTCCATGTTTAACTAGAAAATTACCAACAGGAATCATACATAAACATACACTGTGTGCACAATTATTAGGCAAGTTGTATTTTTCAGGATTAATTTTATTATTGAATAACTACAGAGCTGTCCGTCAATCCAAAATGTTAAGAAACCTTAAACCTGAATATTTAAGAAAGTAAAAGTGAGGTTTTGGCTTTTCTTAGGAGAATATCTATGTGTGCACAATTATTGGGCAACTATTGGTGTGCAGAATTATTATGCAACTAAATGAAAAAAGATAATTTTCCCATCTTACGTGTTTATTTTCATCTATTAAAGTGAGAATACTTAAACAACTCAAAATTTACAAATATACATTTGTGACATTTCCAAAAAAAAATCAGTGACCAATATAGCCACCCTTCTTTTCAATAACAGTCATAAGCCTTCCATTCATGGAGTCTGTCAGTTTCTTGATCTGTTGACGATCAACATTTTGTGCAGCAGCAACCACAGCCTCCCAGACACTGTTCAGAGAGGTGTACTGTTTTCCTTCAGCCTAAGTCTGCTGTTTAACCCCTTAAGGACCGGCCGCACACTCACAGACCCATCACTTGAGGACCACGGAGCATTTTATATTTTCTTAATCCGATTCCAGACTCCCCAAACGGCGTGCAGCTGCGTGGGAAGCCCGGAATTCCATGACGGTCCTGGTATGTCATGGGTCCTTAAAGTAAATCCAGCAATGACGTACCAGGGCTGTCAGGGGTCCTTAAGGAGTTAAGAAGGGCCCTCAAGTTCTCAGTAGGGTTTAGGTCAGGTGAGGAAGGGGCCATGTCATTTTCCTAATCATCTTTAAGCCTTAAGGGCTGGCTGCGCACACACGCAGCGGTCACATAAGGACCACGGAGCATTTTTTTTTTCCGATCCGATTCCAGACTTCCCGAACGGTGTGCAGCCAGGCGGGGAGCCCGGAATTCCATGACGGTCCAGGACCGTCATGGTTCCTTAAGGGTATAACAACCTATGATGGTCCAAGACCATCATGGGTCCTTAAGGGGTTAAGGCCTTTACTGGCTAGCCATGCAGTGGAGTACGTCGATGCATGCAATGGAGCATTGTCCTGCATAAAAATCATGGTCTTCTTGAAAGATGCAGACTTTTCCCTGTACCACTGCTTGAAGAAAGTGTCTTCTAAAAACTGGCAGTAGGTTTGGGAGTTGAGTTTGAATCCATCTTCAACCCAAAAAGGTCCAACTAGCTCATCATTTATAATACCAGCCCATACCAGTACCCCTCTTCCACCTTGCTGGCATCTGAGTCGAAGTGGAGCTCTGTGCCCGTTACTGATCCAGCTATTGGCCCATACATCTAGACCGCCAAGAGTCACTCTCATATCATCAGTCCATAAAACCTTTGAAAAATCTGTCTTCAGATATTTCTTGGCCCAGTCTTGATGTTTCAACTTATGTGTCTTGTTCAGTGGTGGTTGGGTTTCAGCCTTCCTTACCATTGCCATGTCTCTGAGTCACCTAGTACTTCTGAACACTCCAGGTAGGTTGCAGTTCTGGAATATTACAGCACAGGAGGATAATGGGTTCCTGGTAGCTTCAGGTTTGTTTCTTCTCAAATCTGTGGCAGTTAATTTGCATCTTTTTTTCTCAACACATTTCTTGAGACCCTGTTGACTATTTGCAACAGAACGTTTGATGGTTCTGTGATCGCGCCCCAATATCGTAACAATTTCAAGAGTGCTGCATCCCTCTGAAAGACTTTTTACAATTTTTGACTTTTCAGAGTCAGTTAAATCTCTTTTTCTGCCCATTTTGCCTGAAGAAATGAAGCTGCCTAATAAGTATGCACACCTTGACATAGGGTGTTCATCTCCTTAGGCCATACCCTCTCTCATTACACGAATACACATCACCTGATATGCTTATATCCAATAAGCATTCAAGTTTATACAGCTTGGAGTTGGAAAATAAGCATAAAAATGATATGTTCAAAATACTTGCCTAATAACTGTGTAGTGTATGGATAGCAAAAGTGATGAAAATGTGTCTGGTCAGCAGGGTATAGAAAATAGCCCAAGCCTTTGACACTGAAGAGTTATATTTTTTGAATAGGACTCTTGATCCATTGGATGATAGTGTGGTCTCTAAGGAATTGTGAAGGAATGCATTAGAGACCTTTCCACCATATAAGAGGTGAAATAAGCTGTCTGAGACTGGCCAAAATACAATATAACCTGGACATTAAACAGTGTATAAACTGGTAAATTAAAATGGCCACCATACCACCAGGCTCCAGGGCCTGGAGCAAGGACATCGAGATTATGCTGGTAATTTATGCAACTGAGATGTCGGGTGTGGCCAGCGCAGCTAGGGCTCCTTTTACAATTAGTTGCCTTTTGCCTACTTTCCCTGATTTTCTTAATTAAAGGGAAACTTTCACATACCCACATCTCACCCCCAATAGATGTCTACCTCTTAGTCATGTTGGAAAAATAAGGCAAAAAATATACATAATCACGTCTTGTTTAAAAAAAAGTACCTCTGTAGCCATGGGATCTATGCAGGGAGAGCACGACCATGTTTGGGACGTGTCCGGACGATTGTCATCACTCTCCAGTTATGTAGGTATTTTAAATACAGATCCTTTTTTTTTGTGCACCTCAACAATAGCAACGTATCTATAAGCACTTTCTGTAGGGTGAAAGTTCCGCTTTAAGCTTGAGATGAGAGTTCCCTTTCAGCTACTTTCATTGGAAGGATAGGTTTCTTAGTCATATTACCCAACAAACTGTAACTACAGTACATGTACTATTTGTAGACACCTGTTACACCAATTATACGTTTAGGTAATTTTTAAGATAATTAAAAACTGCTTTTATGTTGTACTAGCCATTTGTTTGTAATATATGTTGTTTTTGGAAAAGTAACCTTTATTTGTTGGCACAGTGTGGAACGTTGTTAATTAGTTTGTGTTCTGGGCTGTAAATGAATAAGTATAGAACCCACACAATGGGGGTATTTCCATTAGCATAACAAGTGGTACACTGGTCTGCAAACAGAATAAAGTAACATACAGTCCAGGGAATTAACACAAACAATACCATGCTGTGCCAGCAAAACATTTCTTTCTCAAAAACTATTTACTTCTAAAAAAAAAAAAAAAATATATAGGTCTAGTATCATGCATTTTTCATCACTCACG
Organism: Rhinophrynus dorsalis; assembly: GCA_037306005.1. Taxonomy (NCBI): domain Eukaryota; kingdom Metazoa; phylum Chordata; class Amphibia; order Anura; family Rhinophrynidae; genus Rhinophrynus; species Rhinophrynus dorsalis. The sequence continues at coordinate 167,130,848 of CM074718.1, forward strand.
TTGTTTTCTGTTTTCCTGCGATGAAAATGTGTGTCTAAAGAATACTGTGTATTGTATTTATTTACATGTTTGGGGGATGTATACTCCTGCCAATAGGTCTTTGCACAAAAGCGTGGAGAATTGTTCCAGGCTGGTGCACATGTCAAGAGAGGTGGGGGAAGGAAAAAAGAAATGATGAGCTTTAAGACAACTCTCTTGGTAGAATATTCTATGATTTTTCTACACCTTGTGTATACAAAGTAGTTTCCTCTTCTGCTGATTCCCTGTCTCCTAACACATAAATAGATCGCTTATTATTGTAAAAAATCTCTGTCAAAGTCAAGGGGAAGAAAAAAAGGTGAAAGACATTTTGTAGGGTCATTGCTTTTGTTTTCTTTTGGATTTAGTCTAGGGAATGTTACACCTAATAACATAATGCACACTATAAGACAGGAGGGGACCAATTACTGGCTGAAGATTATGAGAACTGTAGTCCAGCAAGTGCTGGAAGGTATAAAGTTGCCCACCCTTGCTCTAGGCATGGGACTTGTGGACTAAAATTATAAATATCATGCATTTATAAAGTTGTAGCAACCATTGGTGTAGAGAAGAGGAATCACAAAAGAAAGGTATGGAATTATTTGCACCTGTTCAGGAGCAGGATATGCTCCTAATCAGCCCTTTCCCCATTATATTCTAAGCACCTAATATGGAGCAGTCTATGGCCTTGATTCTCTTCTACCCAATGCCAAAAAACAGCCAGCAGCATTATTTCAAGCACGATAAGCTATTCAATTACCTGTGCTGTGAAAAAATGTCGGTAAAAAACCCACGTCGGTCGATAAATGTTGCAGCATTTTCAGCCACTGAAAAACCAAAAACACTGAAATATGCTATTCAATTCAAAGCATTAGCCCTAAGATCCATTAAGGGACCCACATTATTGTGGGAAAGTCTGCATCCCGTTGTTTTGGACTCAAAGTCCCTTAACGCATCTTCAAACAGTTGATGCTTTCATTGAAAATGAAAAAAAAAAAAAAAAAAAAAAGTCATCAGGGATGTATTCATATGGGGCCCTAAGCCCTCATATCAGTGCATCTAAAGCACACCCAAAATGTGTGCTTACCCCACTGGCATGCACAGGGTTAGTCAGACTAAGTTACAAAACAGCCCGACAATAAACACTTACCATAAATCCTGATATCCAGCAGAGTCTTCAGCACCCTGTTCAGCTACACTGTTACGGTTTATTGACACTCAGAGACAGTAAGTTAGGTAAAAAACACAGTTTTATTGAACAAATGTAAAATGGCAATAACCCTCATGGGTCCAGTAGTATATATACAATATAGAACTATCACGGGACAGGTTACAGTAGTAAATACCCACACGGGTCCAGCAATTGTACAGACAATAATAACAATATACTGACACAGGTCAGGTAATACGTGTGATACTCAAACGAGGCAGCAGTGAACAGGTTACTGATAGGCCAGGAAGACTGACAGGACCTATCAGCGCGAGGCCCTTAAGACTCTCACTAGGGAGGGAGAGTATAAACAGTGAGTAATGCCACAGGAATAAGCAAAGGCCCTTAGTAAACTTATAGACTGCCATAGCAGTAGCGGAGGACAGACTGTATGCCCAGAGGTTGCCCAACGGAGACTACAATGGCAACAACCAGTGGAGAACGGCCCTTTCCCCCCTGGAACACTCAGACCAATGTCGACTGCCGAGGTGGAAGTAGCCTGAGGCGCCCAAGGAAGACTAACCTCAGCTGATGGGAAGAGCATAGGTCTAGTGTAATGTGGTACAGAATGGAAGGCTCACACCGGAGTGTAGCCCGCGTGACACGGAACATAACCGAGACCAGGCTGCAGGAATGAATGTACGGTATGCAACACTGCCCGAATGCCAAGCCCAACGGAGCCACAGAAGGAGCAGCAGGAAATCCTGGACAGATAGTAAATGAAGGCCCAACGGGTCGGTACACAGATCAGGAACAACAGCCATCCGGAATCGGTATCCAAGCAGGAACATCAGCCAATCCGGGTCAATACACAGAGTAGGAACGTCAGCCAGGCCGGGTCAGTACATGGAGCAGGAACTTCAGCCAATCCTGGTCGGTACACAGAGCAGGAACGTCAGCCAGGCCGGGTTGGTACACAGAGCAGGAACGTTAGCCAATCCGAGACGGCACACAGAGCAGGAACAGAAGCAACAGAGTAGTCAGGCAGTCTGGGTCATACACTGAGATCACACGAGAAACTGGAACAAGCGCTGGTACAGAAACACCACGAAAGGGCAACAGCGAAGTGACAGGACCCAGTATTTAAGGACAAATACTGGGCAGGCCAAAACCACTGCAACCAATAGGAGCCAGCTGAGAACAAGACAGACAGAATTCCACCAGCATAGCACGGGCACCGTGATATACTGTCTGTCTTCTGCCATCTTCTGTCTTCATTCTCTCCATCTTCTGTCTTCTTCTCTTCTTTGTTTCACTCATATTCCTGTAAAAAGAAAGAAAAAAAAAATTACATATTTGCGACAAATATAACTCGGACATATGTGCATAGTTTTTAACCCCTTAAGTTCCAGAGGGGTACGCAATGCATTGCATACCTCTCTGGCACTCAATGGGTTAAGCAATGCACTTTCTGAGTTGAACTTGCCAGTAGAAATGTCCCCATTGTTTTTGCTAACATGAGATATTAGTTGTCCAAGAGAAAATAAACATGTATGTGAAAAATATATTAAAAAGACCCCTTTGTTGTCAGTAGTGTTGGAGGCAGGAATAGGAGAAGACAGGACCCCCCCCCTCCATACCTCACAGGCCAATTTGGAACAGAGATTGCCTTTTTATATGCGCAGTCTCTGTTCAAAATAACTCACAACCATTGGCTGGGATGTGTGCTTATGCACCTCCCAGCCAATAAGCTTCTAGGGTGGTGATCACAGAAACAGCTAGAATCTGATTGGCTAGGAGGTGAATAAGAATACATCTCAGCCAATGGTTGTGAGTTATTTTTAACAGAGACTGCCCATATAAAAAGGCAGTCTGTTCAATATTCCTTCACACTGGATCAGGCATTGGCCAGTGAGGTGCAAAGGGATAGGGTCTATCTCCTCCTATTCCTGCCAACACCTCTGTCGACAGAGGCAGAGACCACGAAGGGGGCTTATTTATGCGCTATATATTTTTTGCATACATGCTTATTTTCTCTAGGACAACTAATATATCATATTAGCTAAAACAGTGGATATATCTGTATTTTCTTTTCGCAAGTTCTACTCGGACAAAAGTACTTTTCTTAACCCCTTGAGCAACGCGTTGCATACCTCTCTGGAACTCAAGGGGTTAAACTATGCACATATGTCCTAGGTTATAATTGTGGCACACAAGTAATGTTTTTTATTCTTTCTTTTTAGAGGAACATGAGTGAAACAAAGAAGAGAAGAAGACAGAAGAATAGATGACAGAAGAGAAGAAGAAGATGGAGAGAAAGAAGAGAGAAGAAGAAAGAGAGAAAACAGCAGAAGAAGATTACAGAAAAAAGAAGGAAGATGGAAGAAGAAAACAGACAGTGAATGACAGGTACGTGTTACACAGATATTAGTGTTAGGTATAGTATTGTTGCACTTTACTGTTAGAGATAGTGTAGGGTTAGTGTTTGGGAGGATAACTGATCGTTAGCTTTTTTCCTTTGATGTTCCCATTATTGCTGCTATTTATCTGTTTTGGGAACTTAACACACAAAATTACATTTGGCTACAACTCCTTTTCTGTGGCCTAATGTCCATTGTGGTTTCAGCTGGTAGGGCAATTGAATACCGACTTAGACATTTATATATGTTGGTCGGTAGCCAATATTACCCTACTGCATGTTTTACTGCACGCAATTTAATTGAGGCCTATGAGTCTAAGTGTTGAGCAAATACCCATCTGCTGTTTTGTACGTTTCAGTCATCTTAATTTTGTGGTCCTCAGTCAGCTGCTTGGAGGAGCTCATGATTGTTCAGTGTAAGCACAACACCCTGAGGGGTTTGAAAAATCAGGGAATTTATGTGGAGGATTGCTTTTGGCACTGAACGGGTTGGAACACCACTGTCCTGGTAACTTTGTAATGTAGTTAAGGAAGGTGAAAATAACGGAATAATTAAATTACTCAACACTTTGAATGAAGGAAAAAACATGGACTGAAAACAAAGAAGGTGGGCTCTCTGAAGTTTCAAATCAAGTAGTGCAAGTGTGGTGAATGGAGCTTGTTGGGTGAATAGTTCACCAAGACTTCATGCACCAGTACATCTACCAGAGCGGACCATTTGCTGTTGATAGATCTTTACCAGTGTAGCTTTGCCACAGTAATTTATCCTTATTATTATTTTTCTCTCTTGAGGTCCAGATGAGTTGGCAATGCATTACTTTGCGATGTGTTGCTTACCCCCATTGGGTTAGCAAGGCATTTAATGAGGTTATATCAAAACTATGCAGTTTCCTTAACCCCTTAACGTCCATGGTCCCGGGAAGTAACCTTCCCTCAAGGACCACTTTGATGTTTCCGATGCGCCAGTACACGTGACCTGTGACGGAGGAGCGCTGTAAGTAAAATATACATGACGTGCTATGACCGTCACCAGTCCTTAACGCAAAAACCACGTGACATGACGTTAAGGGGTTAATTACAGAAGCAAAGTTCCGACCCTGACAAATCTAGACGAGCATTAGTCAAATCCGAAATAATATAATATACAATACTGTTAAAGAGGCTGCAGTAAGAGGAAATTGAGCAAACCTACTTTACCATAGGGGTTAAATTGATTTTACATAGGGATATTATCTCTGGAAAGGTGGAATGCCCTGGAGATCTCTCTGGCTTTCAAGGAGGTTATTAGCAATTTTTAAATCTGTGAGAATTTGTATTTGTCATCTATGGGGCAGTTGGTTTGCAGCAGAGTCCATCCAGTTTTTATTAGTCTCTTGTTGTCTCAGCTCTCAGCCCTCCCAGCCATATACACTAAGAAAGTGGAGCAGTTCTGCAACTAACCTGCTACAAATACCCCAAATTTGTATTAAAGGGTCAGTATAGGGTTCATACAAGACTCTGAAATGCTAGATTGTTGAAGAGTTATGGGAACATAGTTCCCATAGATCTAAAATTCTCCTTTGCCCTCTTGTTATCTGCAGTGCTCGGTGACATCAGTGCCAAGCGAGGAACTCATAGGAAATTGCTCTCCAGTGTTGAAGCCACATGTTTGTGAATCTATCATTAACTGGCTTCTATACAGAAGAGAGTGATCTCCAATGAGCTCCTCACTCAGCTTTGATATCACCCAAACTTGCAGATCATCTTTGACACCTTGAATTGTTAAATTCTAGTACATACCCTGAATTGCTGGCAAAAAATGATTTACACCTTTCACCCAGTATCTGTTATTCTATGTTTAACACGTTGGGTGTGCATCTCATTATTTACAATCCAGTATGTTTCACACTCCTCATATATACTCAGAAAGTTGTTGGTTATACGAAAGGAAATTTATAATTATTCCTCAAAGTGACTATTTCCAGCCATTCATAGTTCCCAGGCCTTTGCTCACTGAAACAATCTTTATATTTCATGCAAGATCATTTATTTATGCTAAATGGTTTTTCCCTGGAGCTTTGCTTCGAAAAAAGCTTATAATATTGGTCAGGCCATTACTGACCCTGCAGTCTGTGCTAAAGATGAACCAATGTTAATCTATTTCTTTCTTGTTAGATTCTTTTATACATATCCTCTAAGGTCTTTGTCAGATCAGAGGAGGTTCCAGCGACAGCGCGGTTTATATTATCTTCCACTTACAGACTCAGCAACTTTCACTGAACAGCAGTAATTATTCTACCTTAGATTTATCCATTTCCAATTAAGAATCCTCAGTTCTGGCAAGTTACACTGACAAAATAATGTCCATTTATTTTATTTGAATGGATGAAATACTGTTGTAACAGATAGTGCAACATTAATCAGGGTTATGCATGACCCCCCCCCCCAAAAAAAAGGCACAAATTCTTCAATGAATCTGTCGTGGTTGTTCAGAGAGCCTTGGTTCTCAATATGGCTTCCGTGAAGAAGATCAAGGGGCTCCACATAACAATTGTAATGAATGGAGGGCAGGTGGAGGAGGATGAAATGCCAAAAACTGAAGCTGATGTTCTTTGAGAACGTGATGCAACGCTGGACCAAACCAACTACACCAATGGGGACAACTAAAAAAAAGGCAATGCATTGGAGAACCTCTAAGATTCAAGGGGTTAAAAGACCCTTAAAATCAATAGAAATTTTCTTTTCTTTTATTTTTTTCTTAAGTCCAGATTCCACATATGAGGGGAGGTGGCTTACACTAGGTAAAATGGGCAGGAGGGCAATACTTTATTATTCAGTTACTCTTGAACTACAACTCTGACAGTATTGAAATAATACTCTCCATGGCCCAAATACTATGAAGATTAATTGGAGCTGCTTTTATTTGAAACATCACTCTCCCTTTAATTTTCTGAATATTGCAATTAGAGATGTGGAAATTGGATAGCCAGTAACACATACACTGAGTGTGAGGGCATTGTTCCTCTGCAGTTCTGAATTCTACACTCTGGCCTCTGCACCGGCAGGATGTGAAAGAGCTCAGAATGTGTACTAGGGGAGTGATGTGACAACACGCTTCCACAAGTCACTCCTCCAGACCATTGTCTGGCCATTGTGACTGGGACTTGCCAGTGAATAGCACCATCTCTCTTTCTGCCTCCAGGATCTCAGGCTTGGCACCATTCTACTCAACAAAATAGCCAAACAGAGCAGAAGGAGTGTGCTACAATATATGTTAATGCAATATACATGAAAACTTTACTGAAAAAAAATAAAACGCCGGGGAGTGTTTTTCCATTCATCAGCATGAAGCAACAGGGGAATAAGTGCTCACCCCTGACATAATTGCTCACCACCAAATATAAAACACAATCCATAGCATTGAAGAGTAATATATGCTATATAATAATTCGCTAAGTGTGTGTTTGTCAGAAGCCATCATGCGCAGTAGAGATGGCTGAGTGCGCTGCAGTCATGCCCAGTACAGACTGCCCGTGCTGCGGCTGATAATGGAGTGGGGCTCCGAATTCAGACCGGTGCACAGAGAGGACTAAGTTCTGAATTTGGAACGCCCCACTCCGTATCAGCCGCAATGCAGGCAGTCTCTACTGTGCATGACTGCACCTCGGCCTTTGCTGGGTGGCACTGTGGCCCGTGTACACGGGCTTTTCAACTAGTATATATATATATATATGTATATATATATATATATATGTATATATATATATATATATGTAATAAACAAGTGTCTCTAAAAAACTCCTGTATAACAATCATTGTATTTCAAGGTCATATCCAACAGACAATGCATGTTGTATTCTGATGAAAAGGTCGTATAAGGCCTTGAAATGCATTGATTGTTATAGAGGCATTTTATAGAGATAGGTTGTCTCACTGATTTTAATACACTCTTTTATTAAATATATATATTACTCTTCAAAGCTATGGATCGTGTTTTATGTTTGTTGGTTCAATCGTTGCCCTGTTGCTTCATGCCGGTGGATGGAAGAACACTACTGCATTCTGTTTGTGTGAGTAAAGTTTTCACCTATACAACATCTAGACATATAGTGTAGTACCCTCCTTCTGCCCTGTTTGTTTTCTGTCCTTCCCTTTCTTTTTTAAAGAAACTATGGCATCTGGCATCTCCATAGAAGTGGCTGCTGCTGTTTCAATATCCTCCACATGCTGGTCTGCTATTTTCATATGTAGCCCATATACTTTGTGAGTACATTGTATGGCGTTATTGTGAATTTACTTCTTCTATCACAAAAGTTATTATTCTGTTAGGCCTCCTCTTTTTTTCTTTTTATCTTACACGGCAGATTCAGCAGTGGTAGGCTTTCATATGGTCATCTCGCCTAAACACAGATTGTTTTACAAGTGATGACCACTTCCATGATATACTGGAGTAATTTAAGATGGTATCTCTGGAACAGAGGCACAATAGCATAGTGATTATTAGGATTTTCAAGCCATAGTAAGATAAGAGGAATGTGGTTATTCTGAGCTCTTCGAATTCTTTGAAAGCTAGGTGTAGCCCTCTATGCCCATACTACTACATCAGACAGATCACTGCTACTAAATTATAGTTCTCACTTTAAAGGCTTCTCACTTCATTTTGTTTGAATATTCTAGCCCTATAGCTGTTCTCCACTCATATTTCCTTCCCTCATCTCTTCTTCTTAATCATTGGAAAGCACCATAGTTCTGATATTCAGTACTGTTAGCGTTACATGCATTTTCAGGATACATCTACACACCACACAACTTGATCTGTTCTTCTCTTTTTTCACCTCCTGTATTTTATGTTCAATTAGCAAGGGACTTTCTGATCTAGTACATCAATATGTCACTGCAAAATAATTGCAATGCTTTTTTTAAGTGTTTAAAATCTACTTTATCGTACCCTAAGTATTAAAACATTAAAAAAGATCTGTTTACAACAATTGCAGAATATGTAATCTTGATCACTAAACAAGTCCTTTGTTTCTTCTATACACTGGGCCATATTTAGAAAGTGAAACAATTATTGTTCAAAACAACTGTACAGTATGTATAAAATGGTCTCCTTGGATGGTAAAGAGGTCTCCAGCACATTGTTTTACAATGTGTTGGTGTTTTTTGTAGCAATACTTTGAGTGCCAGAGGGGTACCCAGTACATTGCTTTGTAATGCTTTGTGTAGCTCTCTGGCAATGAAAGGGTTAAAGGAGTTAAAAGTCCAATTTTAGTGAGTGAGAATTCATAGTAAGATTGACTAACCCTTTCATTTCACACTCATGTTTTATAATTGAATTACGACAACTCTCATATTGTTGAATCAATATATATTTATAGTAACATATAGTAAAATACTCTACCACATAAAGGTGTATTAAAATATATATTGGTTAGGTGGGGGTGAGATTACAAGAGACTCGGGAGCACCTGAATCCCAGAAGCAGGACGTTTCAGAGTGCAGAAGCTTACTTGAGAATGCCTTGAATGTCTCCACGACCTGAGGCTGCTCCCGCTCCATGTACGTCGTTTAGGAGTTATGCTGAGCTGCTTTTTCACTTGGGTCTTTTACATCCTATGGTGGAACCCAAGATCCAAGGGTTAAAGACCCCTCCTCCAGAAGGGCAGGACACTTAACTAAGAAGGCCTTCTGAGGCAGAGACTCCCACCCTGCACCACTTTGTCTAGTGACTTTCCATAGGATGGAAGCAAGAAAATTATCTCTTTTAGTTAGCCTTCTTTTTTAATTCTGATTGGATGGGGCTGCGTAATCAGTTGTTTCCACTCCTATATCTGGCATCCATTGTAGGTTTGAACCAGAGACCAGATTTCAGGGAGCTGGGACTGGTGGAGGATGCTTGCATCATCAGCCCTCTCCTCATACTTTTTTTTTATCTGAGCAGCTTATTTTCTTCCTATAGAGGAGACTGAAAAACTGAAGAGAATGGATTATCTTTTTCTGAGTACACAGGTTAGATCAAGGTAACCATTCACCTGGCATGTGTCCTCAGGAAGAAGCCTGTGCCCCTTTGGATTATGACACATTCCTTCAAGATGGTGGGTGTTTCCTGGGTCAACAAAACCAGGCCTCTGCTTAGAAGCTGTGTAAATCTCTTCACACAGACACTGCCATATATGTGCCTGTGTAGGTGTCCTTCTTGGTTTGAGTTTTGGCTAGTAAGTTCCTGTTATTTGGTTTGCAGTGTTGGCGTCTGTTGGCACCTAAGGTTCATGTTGTATCAGTACATTTCTGTTAGAACTGGTCTTTGTTTTGAGGGTTTTTCCCTTTCCCTCTCTGGAATCTTATTGGATGCTTTCTTATATCCCCATGGTTCCTGTGTCCCATATAGGACATAAGAGAAAAGGGGGTTCTTGTGTACTTACCAATAAATCCTTTTCTCTTAGTCTATGTGAAACACAGGACTTCCCTTATGGAGAAAAAACAACTGTTTGAGACTCAGGTAGGGAGTGCTCTTGGGTTTTCTGGTTCAGAGAATTTCCTTCCTTATTATACTTCTGTTTCTTTCATATTTGCTATATATGTTATATACATTAAAAATGAACTTGTCCAGATGGGAATAAATTGGAGGAGGGTGGTAGTCTGTACCTCTGAGAGCCTTTTTTTAGTTAAGTGCTCTGCACTCCTATGGGAGGAGACTTTACCCCATGGTTTCTGTGTTTCACATGGACTAAGAGAAAAGGAATTATTGGTATATACACAAAAATCACCTTTTAAATGCTGACGGCCTGGATCCCTGCTTTGTAGCTGAGAATCAGCAGGCTGGTCTCAACTGTGCTGAATACAAGCCTGTGGTCCTCTGTGTCTTGACAGACTGCTCTCCAGGTCAGGGTATGAGCTCCTGGAAATCTGTTTCCAAAGGCTCTGTTCTCTATCAGGTAGAATCAGAGCTCATTCCTCCTCATGGATGTGCAGTTGTGATTCCTATGTGATAGGCTGGGCTGCTTTAATTGGTGGTCTCCTGTGACCGCAGGTGCCAGTTGCCCCATCTGGTACAAGAAAAAACTTCCAGCCAGCACGGCAAATTTTGAGTGTAACTGGGAGGGTATGATAAAAAAAAAATTTTTCTGTGTTTTGCTGTCGTCCTACAGGCTGACATGGAGCCAAAATTGGCTATAAATGCCCTAAATTGTAAAGGAAATGTAGAGAAGGGTTGTAAAAGGCCCTAGAATAGCCTTTTGAGAAGTGGGTGGCAGCAGATTGCCTACTCCAGATTATCCTCCTCTACTATAAAAGTAACATCCGGTCCCAAGCATCCTATATAATAATTCTCTATGATGTTTGTCAGAAGCCATCATGAGCAGTAGAGACTGCGCGCATCCGGGCAGTCTCTACTGCACATGAAGCGGCCACTTAAAGCAGTGCGTTGCGTACCCCTCTTGCACTCAAAGGGTTAACATTTCCTGGACCTTGGCCCATTTACAAAGGCTTTTACATTAGTTAAATATAATGATGTATTGATAATTTTATAGAAAATGTTCCATGGGACTGGAAACCTGACCAAATTAATTAATTGGAATTAAATTGCTTCCATATACAAAACAGTTTTTTTCCGCATACTACCATTATGAACCAAACTCAAATATGACTGCAAATTGTCATATATAGAGCACTCATAGGCATGGATTGCTTTGCAGCTGATAATTTTATCAAGGGTTTTTATCCACAAATAACTCCTCAGACTTCAATGGAATTTTTTTGGTTAAACTAGTTGATAACAGTTATCAATTGCATTGCAATCTATGTATCAGAGGTATTACAGCAGTTAAAGGAACATTAATCCCTAAAACTATTCCAACTTAAAAGCTTGGTCATGTGTTCCTGACTACCACTAAACTGCTGCAGTAGCTATGGGGTTAATATACAAATAAACAGGAAAAATGGGGTTAAATTAAAGCTCTTGAACCCTGAATGAATAATGAAAAATTAAAAAATCCTAACAATCCTAAGTCATAATAATTATAATATGATCAATTAAAGATCACCAAAGTTCATAAACCTGAAATATTCAGTCACAATAACGATGAAATCTGTTCCCAGAGTCATATACCACCTTTCATTTTAAACACAGATACTGGTTAAAGGGGATCTATCATCACTTTACGACTTTGTGTAAATAGTTTTCATATCCAGCAAATATATTTAAAGTTTATTCATTTTTTTAACCGTTTATTTGCAGAAATTAGAAGAATAAATACAGCCCTGCGCCTTCTTCCGCATAGACTGCTCTTGTCGAAGTTTGCCGCACTGCCTCTGCTCCCTTCCCACTACCCAGCCTCCTCCGATGACGGAGGCTGTCTGTAAGCTGGAGCGCTCTCATTGGCCAAAAATTGATCTCTGCCAATCAGAGTGCTCCATGATTGGCAGAGATCAATTTTTGGCCAATGAGAGCGCTCCAGCTTACAGACAGGCAGCCTCCGCCATTGGAGGAAGCTGGACAGAGAGAGGCAGACCAGTAGGCTGCAGGATGGATCAGGTAACCGCAGCCTGCCCGGAACTAGCCGTGGGGCTGTATTTATTCTTCTAATTTCTGCAAACAAGCAGTTTAAAAAAAAAAAAAGAATAAACTTTAAAGCATATTTGCTATATAAAAAAACTATTTACACAAAGTTGTAAAGATGCGATAGATCCCCTTTAACACCTAAGGCTGCTATAGCATAAACTGCTGCAATAGTTGATCTGCCTAGACTTGAATTAATGATGCACATAGAAGGGAAAGCATATAATCTCTACGTTCAATAACATAGATTTTATTTATGAACCTTCAATACCCTGCAACTAACTATATGTTTTGTACTCACATGGCAATGACTTATCACCCTAGGCTGGTGACCAACCAAAGATACTTGTTGTCTCCTGCAAAACTCTGAGCACAGGATGGATTTAATTCCCTGCTGTGAGCAAAAACCCTACTGCAACAGCAAATAGGGTACCATCCTGCATAAAAAGAGGCATAGATGCATGAGATGCTAATCTAATTCTACCTCTATATAAATCTGCGGTCTCATCTAGAATATGGAGTACAGTTTTGGGCACGTGTTCTTAAAAAAAGACATTATTGATCTGGAAAAAGTGCAGAGATGTGCAACAAAACTGATAGAGGGATTGGAGGATTTGAGCTACAAAGAGATACTAGTCAAACTGGGTTTGTTTACATTAGAAAAAAGACGTCTAAGGGGTGATATAATTACCATTTACAAATATATTCAAAGTCAGTACAAAAAAACTCTCCAATTAATTATTTACTCAAAGATCTGAACTAAGAACAAGAGGTCATCCATTAAGACTAAAGGAAATGTGCTTTTGACTAAACAATGGTAGGGATTTTTTGCAGTAAGGGTGGTAAAGCTATGGAATTATTTGCCTAGGATGCTGTGTTTGCAGATACTATAACTGCTTTCAAAAAAGTAATGGATACCTATCTAGCACAGAACAATATTGAGAATTATGACAGATGGCTTCAATGCAGATAGTTCCGTGGATCAACAACCTGACTGCCATTTGGAGTAAGAAAGGATTTTATTTTTACCCACTTGTGGCTTAATGGAAATGGCTTCAGTATTTGCTTGTTTTTTCCTTCCTTTGGATCAACATGGGTGATTTGGCATGGGCTGGACTTGATGGACTAGTCTTTTTTTCAGCCTCATCAACTTTGTTATTACGTTACTCATCGAAGGGGGCGTTAATGGTGGAATTATAACATCTGATCCAGTTACTCATACGTTTTTATTGTGTTTGTGCTTTTTTCTATTTTGTTTTTTGAGCTTAGTGGTTACTACTCACCCAGGCGAAAGACTAGGCGATGATTAATCCATCAGCTACCAAAGCACTTTAGTTGTAGCCAGGGATATAATATATGTGAAGTTCTCTGTTCCTTTAAATGAAATATTATCAAAATAATTAAATATTTTACACTACATACTGACTGTCATTCACCCACAGTTTTTGGCAGAAATACAAAAAATATTAATTTAGTGGAAAGAAGGCCAGAAATCCCCTAAAAATCCTCCAGATAAAATATTCTGATAGACATTCAAAACGTTAAATGGGAATTAAAATCTTAGATAAAATTGAGGTCATATAAACTTGGAATAGAAAATTATACTCAAATATATAGTTCATATAATTCAAATAATAAGTAAAATATATAAACTATCCCAAAATTGATCTCTGTTGTCAGTTAACACAGTTGGTCCCTTCTGAGTTAAAGTATGAACCAGTGCTCATAGTCTTTCCTATGCTAGTTCATGTTTTGATTTGGAAGAGATAAACTATAAGCTTTAACTTCTTAGACAGAGTTCATATACGTCTTGATGTGGAGCCTTGTTCATAGTTTATATATTTTACTTGTTATGATTTCAGTTATTTGAACTATATAGTCTATTATAATTATCTATTCTCAGTCCATATGACCTCAATAAAAATTAAGAGTACTGTTACACTTTGTTCTATTAGTTACAATGTCAGAATTTCAGATCATATTATTACAAGTCTCTACCCCAAGAATATTTAAAAGTATAGAGATATAAAATATAATTTTCTTAAACCTAAGCCACACCACATCTTCTGTGGAACCTACAGAAGCCAGACCCAAAATCTCAAACAGCTTACCCACAATTCAGGTATTACCATACTTTTGAAACAGCAAGAGGCAAATATATTAAAAAGAACTGAAGTAACCATGGAGCAATTAAACTACACATTAGGGGACACATTACCACAGATGTAATGCCTTAAAAGCTAGAGATTTGTCCATTGCTTTCCAAAATAAATAGACTGGAGACCACTCAAGCCCCATTTAAACCAGTGAAAATCTGGGGAATTCTATCTGGAAGACTTTGTCAACAATGGTGGAAATGTATACAACTGGAGTTATAAAGAAAGTGTCTGTAAAATTGTCTCAAAGTGACGTAAGTATATGTATAAACACCTAGCGACATTTTCTATAAGTGCTAACTCCAGTTACTTTACTTTTTTTTGAAAAGTGGAATAGAAATGGTCTTGGCTAAAAAAGAATTGTGTCCCAAAGTATATATAAAGAAATTCACTAATTGCGACAAAAATAAAGGCAGCTTTAGGGATTAAATCTTAATGCCAAGTATAACCTGTTCTTAGTGGAAGTATATAATGACAGCTATGTGTGTGAAAATATATTCACAGGTGAGAATTTTCTCCGAATATTCTCAGATAGACATAATTATCAATGTGACTATACTTCTTTATAAATATGACCAGACGTTATAAATTTTAGCAACAATTCTTAAGTATACACTAATAAGACTTTTTATACCTCCCAGTGTTTCTTGAGGCTGAAGAAATGGCTAATTCTGGAGCAACCCAAACGCACTTTGTAGGACAAATGCACATTCCCTTAGTCTCCACTACATTGATTTACAATTTTAATTTGTTCACTATGGCAAAGTTCATCAACAGTGGTCCTCAGGTACACCTAACAATGCAAATTCTGAGCACAGATAAGTATTTAGTGGATTTATCATTCTGATTAGTTCGCTTGTACTCAGGCAGGAAATTCTCCACGATCCTCACTGTAAGGGGTACTTGAGGCGTATGGTTGGGAAATTCTGCCCTATATATAATACAGTTGGTTTGCTCCAGAATTATTCTACTTATCAGCTTCCTTATCTACATCATACAACGCAGAGGAACACTTGTCTCCACTGCTACTAGTGAACTTGCCCCATATGGACATACCTCAACTAAAACTAACAAGCTGGTCTAAAAGGTATAGCCCAAAATCTTTTCATGAACTGCAAGACTATTACCAGCACCCCCCCCCCAGACTTCTGCAAATATACATTAATAACTAATGTTCTCAAATAAAATGTCAGAATTATAAATCAATCAGAGAATGCCTTATAATGTATTTAACACAAATACTTTTCTGAGGCGATGTCTTTCATATAGCAGTCAAGTGCATCCATTTACTTTTATTCATTTTAGCTCTGCAGTGGTCCATAAATGAACATTATATTTGACCATTTTAGGAATGTTTACATAACCTTTTAGAATCATGTGCAGAGCTGCCCATGTCCATGGAGAGAGATCTACCCATGATTCTAAACTGCCATGAAAACACTCTTTAAGATATGTTTAATTAATTTTAAAGTGGATTAAAACAGTCTATATGTTGTACTAGCCATTCATTTGTAACATAAATAGTTTGTGGGAAAATAACATTTATTTGTTGCTGGCACTTATTTCTTTCTGTGCTGGTCCAATATTTCCATGTACAGTGATATAATTGAATTTAGACCAACAACAAGGAACATTTCTAAAGCCTCAGTGAGCGATAAGTTTGACCTCAAACAGAATTAATTAGCATTCCGTGCCAGGGATTAGCATAAAATGCAACACTGTGCAATCAAATTAAAATGTTAATATCTCAACAACTCTTTAATTTACAGAAAACTCCCCAATACAACATAATCAGATTTTAATCCTATATAAAACAAAGTAAACTTGTGCTAGGCTGAGAACCTCCACCTTTGTAGAGACACCTTAATACATTTTTGCACACAACTCAGCCATCACACTGTATCATAGCAAGGGGACAAGCTTTTTGAATCGTGGGTCCCATGATGATAAATCCATACTTGTGTGGGCCGCAGTCATTTTTTGTTGATAAAAGCTCATAGCAGTAATATAAAAGCAGTAAAAAAATTAACCAACGTTATTTGTGCAGTGAGTTCACAGTCATAGGCCCACTACTTTTGCTTCCTCATCCCTACCGCTAAATGCTGATTTGCTGGGAGTTGCATAACCCCACATCCCAGCCAATGGAAGCCTGCGTACCATTTAGAACAGAGACTGACCCTATAAAAAGCACTCTCTGTTCAAATTTTCCTCAGAATGGCTTGGGCAACAGCCAGAGAGGTATCTAAGGGGGGGGATTTTTGCTCTGATTTCCTGCTGATGACCCCTGGGGAGGCAACAGTGTACAGTACAGCAATATCTTTGGGGGCATTTCTTCTGTAAACATGGATATTCTTTTTATTAATTGTGTCATTCTGTGCTGGCAACTTAGAAGAAAGAAGATAAGAATATAAGGAGATAAGAATACAGAAGAAGATGCAAGATAGAAGATTAAAGAAGATGACTTGAACTGGATGACCAGGGTGTGAAGACACCTCTGGACATCAGACCAGGTGTTTATTTTTTTGCTTTAGTGGGATTAACCCTGTGAGTGCCAGTGGGGTATGCAATGTTCTGCAATATGTTACATACCCAGCTGGCACTCATAGGGTTAAGGTCTCTTACATTACACACATTTTTCAGTACTTTGGATGTACTGATATGGGGCTTAGGGCCCATATCAATACATCCACTGGTTACTTAGGGTTTTTTCCAGTTCAGTTCCAGTGTTGGTTGTTTAAAACATGGTTTAGAGGACTCTGTGCCAAAAAAAAGTTGGTGCCGATTTTTTCCAATAAAGTAGGGTCCTTAACCCCTTAACGACCGTCCGTGCGTTGCGGTCACTAAAGGACCACAAAGCAATTTTTTTTTATTCCGGACTCCGCGAACGATGTGCCACCACGGGGGGAGCCCAGAATTCCATGATGGTCATAGTATGTCATAGGTCCTTAATTCAGATCTACCCATTACGTACTATGACCGTCAAGGGTCATTAAGGGGTTAACGTATGTTACTGTCAGAATTTTGCGCCCAGCGTGTTTTTTTTCTTGATGTGGTAGTTTTTTACAGGACAGGTATTTGAATGGCTTACTGTGTGTGAAAAACTATCATCGCTTTTTTTTTTTTTTTTTTTTTTTACAACAATTGGAGAGCTACAGGTCTCCTTTCCTAGGATGCCAATAACCTACAGTGCACATGATACTGTCTATCTGACCTAACACTGTAAGATTAGTGAAATATTAACCCCTTGACGGCTGCCTGATCTGGCACGTGGGCGGCTGTTAAGGACCAGTGCATTTTTTTTTATTTTACAGCAAAGTATTGTGGAATTGCAGAGCGGCATGCAGCCGCTCTGGCATCCCACAATTCCATGAATTGCCAGGATCATCTCCTGTCCATAAGTGTTGGAAACGGAGTGACCATCCTGGCACAGTACAGGGTTAAATATAATTGGGTTTTAAATCTCAGAACAAAATACATTCTTATTGTGTTTTATACAGCATAGAAAACATTTGAAGCATATATCAAGTCTGCATCTAAAGTTGCATGTATTTACATATTCATCTTTTTGTCCACATCTGAGAAAAAATGCATCTCTTACTAAATACATGAAAATATAATGAACATTAACCTGGGCTGCTTGAGATATTGTTTCTAGATGCATATGAGTAGGTTCTAGTATCCAAGGGGTTAAACACTATAAAATGTAATTTTAAATTAAAATTCTCACCTAATAGCACTCAAGAGTTCTTTACTGTGGACAAAACAAAGAGGAGCAATTCTGGAGCAAATAACTGCACAATGGGGAGAAATTGGTTCTTTTCATTCGTCATTATGCATGTGAGTAATTTTGGAGCCAATCAAATGCAGCATAGGGAGAAATACACATTTCCAAAATTCCCATTGATTTAATTGGAACTTTATAAAATCCCTTGAATGGTAGAGAGGTCATCAATGCAATGCTTTGCAATGTGTTGGCGACCTCTATAGTATTCATGGAGTTAAAAGCCCCATTTAAATTATTGGAAATAACCATCTCTCTCCTGTAGTATATTTGGTTTGGTCCAGAACTGCTCCTCTTTAGTTGATTGAATATGACACTTAATTTGCAAAAATATAAATAATTCCTCTTTACCTGTGTTTTCATCCCCCAGAGAAACATTGATGAATGTTTCATCCTCTTCTTCTTGCAAGTGTGGATCCATTCCTGCCATTTTCTCCCTGGTGTTGTCTTAGTAAATAAAGCCTCACATCTGTCGTTTTACTGCCTGCATGTGACACTTCAAGTTAAATCATTAATAACTTTCTACAAAACAAAGGCCACCTGATTCTTCCCAGAGAGCAGACATCTCTTATTATGTAACTTGATCTTGCTTGGTTATAAAAGGTACAAAGTCTAAAGAGGAACTATGTCTTTACGAATGGGTGGCTCAAAATATAACCCTTTAAATGCCAGAGCATGAGCATTGCATTGCTCTGTTATGATTTTTTCACCTCTCTGGCATTCCGATTTAACAGAAGAACCTACCTAGGTAGTAGTCCTTCTCAAAACAGTCCAGTAAATATATATTACAGTATTTTTCATTTAATTTATTTATATGTAAATCCATTAGAAGTTTGAATTTAGTTTGCATCTCCACACTATGGTAGGCATAAACACTCTAAACAAGATGTCAAAGAAAAAAGTTCCATTCACATTCAGCAGAACAATGTAAAAAGAGACTCATAGGGGTAATGCACTAAGGCATGGTAAAGAGGTGATAAAGCAGAGATGGTTCCTCTGGAGAGATCACTTATCTGGTCCCTTTGTTATTCTATGGAACCTGTGCACTAAGATCTCCAAAGTTGTAGAAATTGCAGTCTCCATAATCACCTTTTTATCATGCCTTTTTGCACCTCCCCCATAATGTGACGTATGTCAGACACCTGCCTTGGTAACTTTTCCTGTTAACCCCTTAGATCTATACAACAATTTACTTCTTCGATTCGTTAGTTATATTTAGCATTCAAAGAGATAAACAGTTGCAGAATCAAATATTTTACCTTTAACCCCTTAAGGACCGGGAAAATCTGAGGTGGATTGCACTTAAGGACAGGAGCAATTCTGACCTTAAAATGGTTAAAAAAAGTTAAAAAAAACCAACATTTTTATTTTTTTTCTTGTGATCATTTGGGCGCAATGGGTTAAATTTTTATGGAGATTGCATGAAAGGTATGACCAGTCAACCATACCTACAAAATGGGCAGTTTAAGTGGGCACTCTCCCTCTGGGGCGAAAATCCTCATTTCCCTCTTTCTCTCCCTATTTTCCCACTTTTTGTTTGATCAGACTTTGTGGTATGTATAAGTTTATTATATTGCTCCACAACAATAAAAGTGGCATTAACTTTTATTTAAACTCCAGCATAACTGTTTATAAATTAAATGCGTAAATAAAATATATTGAGCTTGCTAATTTTATTTATTAAATTTACAGACTGCTGTCAGTAGGTCATTAAAGGACCTACATGTATCCAAGCCCCATCTCCAGCGCTGAAGGAGTTAATACCTCCAACTCTGGCCTGTATTTCTGTGTGTGTCTGCTCTCTGCTCCTTTCTCACTTACTTTAATAGCAAGAAAGAGAGAGGCAGAGAGCAGTCACAAAGGCAATGTGTAAAACACATTGCCTTTGTGAATGAAAATGCCAGCTCCTGGAGCGATCACATGTACCAGCAGAAGAGAGAAGGACTGAGACTGAGCACTCTGGTCATGCAGCGCTTCGTTTCAGCCTGTAAAGCGTGATAGCAGTGTGCACTGAGGTGCGCTGCTATCATTTAACCCATGATGTGCCAGGACCGTCATTGGTCCTTATGGGAAGTTTACCCATAACGATCCTGGCACGTCATGGGTCATTAAGGGGTTAAAAGAGTAGTAATGTTTTTTCAGGTAAAACAAAAACATATTGTAGGGCTATTCAAGCTGATTAAAATAATGGTACTCTGACAACCCAAGTTTTGCTTTGTTCTAAAGGCCAGTAAAGTTATGGAATTCTTTGCCTTGGAATAATGTGCTTGCAAATACTGCAGTTACTTTCAAAAAGCAATGGATACCTTTCTAATATAGTACGATATTGAGAATTATAATAGTTGATTTCAAAGCAGATACTATGTTGATCCAGTGAAATCCCTGACTTCCATTTGGAGTCAGCAAGGAACTGTTTTTTACCCATTTTGGGCTTAATTGGAAATGGTTTAATTGGGTTTTTTCTGCCTTCCTCTGGTTCAGCAGGCATTATATGGCATGGGCTGAACTTGATGGACATATGTAATTTTCAGCCTAATCAACTATGTTCCTATGTTAAAAGATCCACGATATAATAATAACTTTACTGTTCTAATTAAATAATCACTTCTTCCGATTAAGCTTTTTCCTTCATTGTTATTACTCTTTTAATTCTTAATATTTAGATTTTTTTTCCAGTAAAGTATGCATATCTGATCATTACATATATCCAACATTTCCAGAAGATGGTGTTGTATAGCATCTCCCAGAGGGAGAGTGCCCACTTAAAACTGCCCATTTTGTAGGTATGGTTGACCGGTCATACCTTTCATGCAGTTGCCATAAAAATTTAACCCATTGCGCCCAAATGATCACAAGAAAAAAAAAAAAAAATTGTGTTTTTTTACTTTTTTTATCTGTTTTAAGGTCAGAATTGCTCCGGTCCTTAAGTACAATCCACCTCAGATTTTCCCGGTCCTTAAGGGGTTAAAGGTAAAATATTTGATTCTGCAATTGGTGAGGTTTTGTTTGTTTGGGTTTTTTTTTACCTTTTTGCTATTTCAAAGATACTGAACTAACTGAAAACCATGGGAATTTATATCCGTTTAGCTATAGATATCTTTCACATAAAATGTTACCTCACTGGTATGAGTTGACACTTTGTAGGGGGCACCATTACCATTGAACTGCACCTAACGTAATTTGTTGTTTTTCTTACATTTTCTCAAATATGATATTCTTCTACTAAAATATCCACAACAACTGCAGAAATGAAGAAAAGCAAACTGAGGAGAGGTTTGGCTTTTCTACCCCAAGGTTGGTAGGCATACATTTTTCTAGAAGGTGGCGATATAGGAACAATTTGACTTCTTTAACGTTTCATCTACTTCAAAATAACTGATATGTTTGAAAGAAATGGCCACCCTGAGAAAAATAGTACTACTTTTGTAAGAATTGACATACTGTAGGGGGTACCAGGGGCTCGAAACTGCACCTATCATTTGTACTCCCGGTCTCCCCCTGTGTAACCTGAGGGGGAGATCAAGGGTACATTTGCAGTCAGCTGTGGAGACTCTAATACATTTTAGCTGCTGGGGATCTCCACAGAATATTCTGAATCAGATGTGAAAGTGTTTGGTACATCTCTAATGTAACAGAACTATTTAAACCTGTGAATGCCAGCGGGGTACACAATCCATTGAAAAGCAATGCGCAACATAGCCAAATGACACTCAAAGCGTTAAGAAAACAAGTAATAATAGTATTAAAAGAACACATTTTTAAAACTTTACAACATTCCAGCACAGCCACTAATACTCAGCATATATATGCACAACCCTTTAACACCCACCTAGTGCAGGCATAAATATAAGGAAATGTGTTTCACTGATTTGCCTTGTCTGGGTGCAGAGGAACAGTATATCCCTGAAATGCCCATACAGTCACATATATCTTACAAAATATAGCACAAAGTGGCTATGTTGTTGCATATAAAGCTTTGTATAGGAGTTAGGGGCAAAGCAGAAAGAAGAACCATAATGATGGACTGCACTGTCCACTATGGTAGAGCTGCCCCTGGCACCAGGGGACACCACTTTTGCTACAGTGCCCGTAAATTACCCTTACTGAAAATATGGCCACTTGGTGAGGTCCACAAGTGGCCACCTAGATAACTCCCAACATTTAAAATAGCCAAAGGGACACTTTTGTTTTAGGTGGTATTGATGGTAAACAGGGCATTAAGATAATTGATTACTTCATGATCTATTGGCAGTTTGTTATGTAACTGATTAAATGATTTAGAACAAGAGCAAAGTATTTATTAAAAGACTAATTTATAACCACACATAACTTTAAACAAACATTAATGTGAGTTGTATTTGTTGTGAATCAGTGTGAAATATTTATATTCACACTACACATTTGGATCTCTTAAACAAAAAGTTAGCAGTGTATAAGAGAGTTTAGACAAACTGGGTTTGTTTACATCAGAGGAGAGACGTCTAAGGGGTGATATTATTACCATTTACAAATATTGTCGAGGTCAATACAAAGAACTATCCATTGAATTATGTACGCAAAGAGCTGAGCCAAGAACGAGAGGTTATCCATTAAGATTAGAGGAAAGGTGCTTTTGACTAAGACAAAGGCATGGATTTTTTTTACAGTAAGGGCAATAAAGCTATGGAGTTCGTTGCCTCGGGATGTTGTGCTTACAGATATGGTACTGCTTTCAAAAAAGCAATGGATACCTATCTAGCACAGAACATTATTGAGAATTATGACAGATGGCTTCAATGCAGATAGGTTGGTGATTCTGGGACCTATCTGACTACCATTTGGAGTCAGGAAGAGATTTGTTTATACTCACTTGCTGCTTAATTGGAAATGGCTTCAATTTTTTTTTTTTGTCTTTCTCTTTATCAACAGGGGTGATTTGGCATGGGCTGGACTTGATGGACACATATGTTATTTTCAGCCTCATCAACTATGTTACTATGTATGTTACTATGAAAGAGGGACTGAAAGATTTGGTTATCAAAGAGGGCCTTTCTCTCACTACCACAAAAATGCAAAAAAGAAGCTTGTGTCTCTCTTTCTCTGTATGTATCTCTGTATATGTGTGTATATATATATATATATATATATATATATATATATATATATACATACACTTGCAGTGTGGGACGACGTTGCCTTTTTTTTTTTTTTTTTTTTTTTTTAAAGCTTAAAGTGGATCTATCACCTCAGTTCAAATCTACATACTTGAAAACTGCCTGAAAAACTGCCTATATGTCATTTTAACCAAAAGACCAGTAAACATACAGTTCAGGAGATATTCACACTTCTTTCATACGCTAATATATGCTAATTGTGGCACAGTGCAGCGTAAGTGATGTTTTCATATGGAACAGACAAGAGAAGAGGCGCTAATAGTGCATTAAATCATTTTAAAATGAGATGAATCCCCCTGCTTCCAAAGAACCTACTAAAGTCCATTAAAAAAGGACAGCAATAATATGGGAAGGGTTCTGACTGCCTTCACTCAATCATCCAACATGCAGAGCTGCTCCCCACCTGCACTAGAGACCTCAAGGTTCCTCGATAAAATGGAAACACAAAAACACAAAATGGGGTCGCTTACTGGATCAATAGTTAACTATAAGTTTTGGATCTATTCAGATTAAGATAACACTCAAATTTAGTAGTATACCGGCTTTGTAGTCCATACAGCCAGCTAATAGTGTGCAGGATCACAACCCGTCCTGCTGGGGAATCTCCCGCAAATCTGGAGGTGTTTCAGGTTATAATAATCAGCCAACTCTTGTATGTAAAAAAGTATCAACATTTTTATTTTATTCTGAATACAATAATATCTAAAATTGATTCTGTAATGAAACTGTTCAACCCGTTTCTGAGCTACGCTCTTTCTTCAGGAACCAAACAATAAAACATACAAATCATAAAAGAATATACAAAAGCTAAGATTCCTCTACTCTAAATTGGATCATTCAGCCAATATCATATCCCATCATTAACCGAATGGAGGCTCTCTGTCACGGTCTTGTAAGAACACTTAGGCAATTAGTTAAAGGGGAACTTTCACCCCTTAATAACTAAAGCTCCCTTTACTGCTGACCTGGCGACTAGCTGCTTAGTAGCGCTAGTCACCAGAAAACTTACCCCATTCTCAAGATTTCGCCATTTGAAAGGATCAGGAAGCACGGACGTCTCTTCACAGTGACGTCCGTGCGCCTGCGCTGTCAGTCCCTTGTCAGTCCCTTGTGCACCGTATGCACCGTACGGTGCACAAGGGACTGACAAGGGACTGACAGCGCAGGCGCACGGACGTCACTGTGAAGAGACGTCCGTGCTTCCTGATCCTTTCAAACGGCGAAATCTTGAGAACGGGGTAAGTTTTCTGGCGACTAGCGCTACTAAGCAGCTAGTCGCCAGGTCAGCAGTAAGGGGAGCTTTAGTTATTAAGGGGTGAAAGTTCCCCTTTAAGGTTAAGATCAGCTTTATTGAAAAATAATAAATCAACAAGTATGAATCACCCTACTTAGGTCCAGATAAGGACAGTACCATAGTACTTCCCAAATCTGACACGTCAGGATGAACAGAAATGATTGGCAAGCAAAATATACAGTAGAACTAAGTAGGCTTGATCCGTCGACTGGTAACTGGAACAGAGTAAACCACAGCAGTACCAAACCGCGGAAAGGCCCTTCTATAGTGGTAGGTAACTGCAGGGCAAATCGCTAGAAGATTAGGGTAGTGGAGGCAACACAGAAAGGACACTGGCAAGTGACTGAGTCCCTAGCATGCTAGAGATAGCGGAGGCAACCCAGATAGGACACTAGCAAGTGATCGAGTCCCTAGCATGCTAGGGGTAGCGGAGGCAACCCAGATAGGACACTGGCAAGTGACCGAGTCCCTAGAACGCTAGGGATAGCGGAGGCAACCCAGATAGGACACTGGCAAGTGACCGAGTACCTAGAACGGTAGGAATAGCGGAGGCAACCCAGATAGGACACTGGCAGAGGACCGAGTCCCTAGAACACTAGGGATAGCGGAGGCAACACAGCTAGGACACTGGCAAGTGACAGAGTCCCTAGATGCTAGGGATAGCAGAGGCAGCACTGAAGGATACTGGCAAGTGACCGGAGCTACTCGCAACACAGTCTCCCACGTGACCTAGGGAGTGACAGGCCAATCAGGCGCTGTAGCGGAAGTCACTGTGTAGTGAGAGTAAGAGTAACAGAGCACAGGGTACACACCCTGTCGGGTCAGAAGCCAAAATTCCAGATCGGTATACACAAAGGTAGTAGCCAGTCCTAGTCGGCAACGGAATCAGATACTCAGCCAGGTCGGTACACATGGAGGTAGTCAGCCAGTCCTAGTCAGCAATGGAGCGGGTTCTCAGCCAAAGCCAGATCGGTACACACGGAGGTAGTCAGCCAGTCCTAGTCGGCAATGGTGCGGGTTCTCAGACAAAGCCATATTGGTACATACGGAGGTAGTCAGCCAGTCCTAGTCAGCAACGGAGTGGGTTCTCAGCCAAAGCCAGATCGGCACACACGGAGGTGTTCAGCCAGTCCTAGTCAGCAACGGAGCGGGTTCTCAGCCAGTCCTAGTCAGCAACGGAAAGCAATAACACAGGAGCGACAGGAACGAAGTCAGGTGAGTCGGGTCATACACAGAGCAGGAACAAGCAGCAACTCAAACGCTAGGTACAGGTACACCACGAAAGGGCACTGAAAAGATGACAGGAGAGAGTTTAAAAAGGCTAGCCCTGGGCGGAGCCAGAGTCCAATAACCAATAAGAACCGTGCAAGGAGAAACCCGGAAGTAACAGTATCGCCCTGCCATTAGGATCACGGGCACGGCGATACTCTCTGGACACTTAACCCCCATGGTAGGTACACATCCATTGTGTCTCCAGGTATTCAAATGATCCAGAAGATTATCCCCCAACACTTTACCTTTAAGCTGAACATAACCCGAAACAGAGTAGAATCCCGCGTTCTTACAGCTTGCGGCTTTACAATGTGACATACCTAAATGTAAACATGTATTCAATACATTTATACAATAATACAAAAAAAAGACAAAATATACTTTACATATAAACCTAAACTTAAAAAACTCTAAATAATATATGAGATCCAGGGATAAATAAAGATACCTGAGTACCCATTCCCCCCAGTTACTTAAAGGAATAAATAACCCATAATGATCCAATAAGGAAAATAAAATAACACCAGCAATATATCTATCAGCACATAGGACTGAAATTCCCATATCTACCAATACATAGGATCACATCTAACAAGCAGATAGACACCATATTTAACCCAATCTAAAATTGCACTATATCTACATATTGTATTATTATCATCTAAATCCTGTATATACTCCATATGGTACACACAATTCCACTCCCTCTTTAGTCTTAACCTTCCTTTATTCAAAAGGCGATGGATAACTTCAATAGTGCAAACATGTCCACTAATTCCATCAAAAACACATTCCTAGCATAGTGTCTTTACACACTCATATATGTACCATATTTCTTAGATATTTTCTCAGTATAGACTACAGGAAAGAGAGAGAGAGAGATATACTCCTACAACCTAAATCTCTCAAGCTGTAACAACAAATATATCAGTCCAGCATATTCTTACAGACACAGACACAAAATCTATGGGACTAATCATCAGCTGTACATCTCATGATATCCATTTAACAAAATCAACAGCACTTTAATTCATATGGTTCACATACCACATGAATCAAATACCCCTAAAGTCCCTTTTATCCCAAAATTGGACCTTACAATAATATAACTCGACTCCTCTATTACTCAATTGGAGATATAGATATCATTGGACTACACATACTCCAAAATAATTGTAATTAGTATCTCCTGTCAAAAATTGTAAATATATATTCCTTCTAATATACAGATTATACTAATAGCGTATCTATTACTAATATATGTGTATTAGTGTATATAAATCTAATCCTACCCACATATTTAATATACCTTCCCCTAGTGTAACGAATAATCTACCAATCCCACATACCCTAAAAAACACCTAATAAATATTTTCCAATGATTCATTGAGTCTATTAGGACTCATAGTCTGCATTCTATAGATTCAGTACGCTTCATGATGGTTTAATCTTGTGATTCTACCTTCACCTTTAACTTGTTCTATAGGTATTATTTTTAGACATTCAAGATTCCTTTTATGCGTTGTTAAACAATGTCTTGATAGGCTATGTTGTTCAAATCCATTTTCCACATTTCTACGATGCTGACTAAATCTGCATCTCAACGTTTGTGTTGTCAACGCAATATATTGTAGTCCACATTCGCATTCTATACAAAAACTAGGAATGATGAACTACAATTCAGAAAAGACTTTATTTGGAATTCTTCTCCCGTCACCTTCGATGTAAATACTTTTACCTTATTACTAATAATGAACAAGTACCACAACGAACATTACCAGATTTATAATTCCCAACATGAGATAAAAACATACTCCTATTCTCCGTCTTTTTCTCCCTATTTAGGAGATCACTAGGAGAGGTCTCATTTTTTATGGTCCTAGCTCTCCTATATGTAAATCGGGGCTTTTCTTCCACAATGTTTTTCAAAACAGGATCAGCCATTATGATTTTCCAGTGTCTCGCAAACACACTTTCTATGGTCTTATAGTCATTATTAAAATGAGCCACAAATCTCACTGTATACTTTTTATTAGTATCCTCATTTCCTTTTTTACTCATCTTACTAATATTATTCCTATATTTCAATATATACTTCCTGTCTAAATCTCTCAACCTATTATATCCCCGTTCAACCAATTCAGAAGGATAATGTTTTTGAAGAAATCTGTTTCACAATACCATTGATTGACTGTCATAGTCCACAACACTGCTACAGTTTCTTCTTATCCTCCTGAATTGGCTGAAGGGGATATTTCTCTTCCAATTCACATGATGACTACTAGAGTAGTCCAGAAAACTATTAGAAACAGCCTGCTTGAAATATGTTCTAGACCCTATAGTTCTATCTCTATTGGTGAATAATTCATCATCCAGGAATTCAATCCTATCTATATTAATATTTGCAGAGAATTTAATACCCATATCATTATGGTTTAAATGATCAACAAACTCAGGTATCAATAACATTTCACCCTTCCAAATGATCAATAGATCATCTATAAAACACAGATATAGGACCAGGTTTGCCCCGAATTTTGACTCCCATATATATTTTTCCTTCAAAATACCCCATAAAGATGTTTTCGAAACTCAGGGCAAACCTGGTCCCCATCCCAGTACCCTATATATGTAAAAAATGTTCATTCTTAAATCTAAAAAAAATATGACACAAAATAAATCTGATAGTCTCCAGAAGAAAATTACACTGAATTGTAGGCATCAGCGCATCTTCCTTAAGGTAGGCTTTAACAGCTGAAATACCAATTTCATGTTTGATATTAGAGTACAACACCTCTACATCTAGAGAGATCCAACAATAATTTTCTTCCCACCTGATCCCTTCCATATCCTTTAACAAATGTGTAGTGTCCCTAAGATGGGGCCTAATTCCTACCACATGTTTTTGCAAGTGGAAGTCAATGTACTGTGAGAGATCTGAGGTGAAGCTGTTCACCCCAGATATTATGGGGTGATCATCGAGTCCTTTATGTATTTTGGGTAGATGATAAAACACAGCCTTCCTCGAATCTCTCACATACAAAAAGTCTCTCTTTCTTTGAAAGAACACACTCATCAAATGCTCCTTCAATCAGATCACCAAATTCCTTAATATAGACTTGAGTGGGATCCCTATCTAAGCGGGCATAATATTTAGCATCCCCAAATATTCTATAGGCTTCCTTCTCATAATCCTCATAGTTCTGAATAACCACTCCACCCCCTTTCCTTTTCAGGGTCAAATTTCGCACAGATACATTTAGATCCTTAAAAATGTCAAATACATCTGGTCCTGCATCCGGACAAAACGAGAGACCCTTTTGGAGAACAGTTACTTGTACTTCTGATAATTCATAATTGGATAAACCGAAAATACCAATGTCCCATAGGGCCCTTACGTGTCCACTGACTTGCTTCTTTTGTTTTGTTTTCCTACTTCCCCTGCATCCTCGTCCAGGGGCACCAATCTTTTTATGCCTCCTTGGAGGGGATGGAAGAGATTGGAATGTCCTCAAAACTTTAGATCCCTCCCTATTGCTCCCTGTCCGACATCTATGTCTAAAAAATCACTATGTTGACACGATGTAGATGGTTCAACCCTATTATCCATCTGGATATTATTTCCATTTTTCGAAATAATATTCTTATTAGGTGCCACCAGCAAGCTATGTTACCTTCTTCCTTCGCTTCACCTATCCTAATATACTATCACGGTGCCCGTGATTGCTCTCTTTTTGTGTCAGTTACCCATAGGGGGCTCTCCATTGGCTGTCTGCTTTCAGCCCACCCTGCATTGCCTATTTAGACTGAGCCTGGGCACCCTTTGGTTGCCCTTTCGTGTTGTCTCTATGCTGCTCGTATCTACCTTATGTTCCTGAGCTTCCTGGGCCCTTTGCTGTGTTCCTGCTACCAGAATTCGTCCAGTTCCTGTAGTTACCTGTCCAGTGGTTCCTGCTTCATTTTCTGGTTGGAGTCGCAGCTTGGTCATCGTTTCCTGCTGCCAGTCCCCGCTGCCGTTCCTGATCCGGTTGATCGTCTGAGTGCTACAGGAATCCACCTGCTGGTTCCTATCCAATTCGCCTGTAGTCAGCTGACATTCCTGAGTCGCCTTGGCGACCTTTCTACTCTCTGCCGGTTTATCCAGTATGCGGGTACTGGTTCGCTCCACAGCCGCCCAGCTGTTATTGCAGGATATGATTAGCGTTCCACGTACAGGGTACTGGTTCGCTCCATAAGCCATCCGACTGCTATTGTACGAGACGTATCGCGTTCCCAGTGTGTGGGCACTGGTTCGCTCCATAGCCATCCGGCTGTTATTTCAGAATACGATTAGCATTCCACGTACAGGGTACTGGTTCGCTCCATAAGCCTTCCGGCTGTTATTGCAAGATACGTTTAGCGTTCCCAGTGTGTGGACACTGGTTCGCCCCTTAGCCATCCGGCTGTTATTACATAATACGTATGCCCTCTCAGTACAGGGTACTGGTTCGCTCCACAGCCTCTCGGCTGTTATGGTAACTCATGTGTTCCGGTCTCCCAGTACACGGATACTGGTTCGCTCCTTAGCCTCCCGGCTGCAGTTGCACCTTGTTGACTTGTTCCCAGTACTAGGTACTGGTTCGCTCCACCACCCTTGAGTCTATTATCGTATTGTGCATTACTGTCTTCCCAGTACGCAGGTACGGGTGGTACCCTGGTATTCCTTGGCTTGCCACTTATGCTGACTTAGCCTCTTATGTCATCCCTGTGACTGCTGTTGCCACCTTTACAGTCACTGAGGCTTTAGTGGTTGCCATTTGTTACAAATAGAAGTTTGGAATTTCAGAATAAAGACAAACACTGAAGTGAAATGCAGTTTATTATAGTTCACACAAGTATGAAAGAGAGATCTGCCAGAGGTTCCTCCGTATGAGAGACATACGGCTCTGGTGTATATAAAAAAAGAGACATACAATAAAACAAACAAGTTGCTTATCTATCCCCTGGAGCAAAACATCAGTGTGGGAGAGCCTTTCCACGCTAACTCCGTAGGATCGTTACACAAGTGAATAGCCCGACAGACCTGACGTCCCAAATGGCTAAACAGCAACACACAAGTTTGGATGAGGTAATAATCTCTACCTCTCCAACTTGAGACCAGGTACACACTCCCTAAGTCTCCAATGGCTCTAATCAGGTTGTCTTGATTACAGGTTAAAATACAGGCTACGCCCTAAGATGTCTAAAACTACGCATGCGTATGTGCTTGGTTATATAACACTGAGTATAGGAGACATCTCCAAATTACTCTCACAAACATCACGTGGCCTCACAGTTCCTGCCCCTCTGCTGTTGCTAAACTAATGCAGAGCATTAACCCCCAACTGACCGTGAGGAGAACACCAAAAACCATTCCTTACACCATTCACCCCTTACCAGGCTGCCTTGCCCGGTATATTGGTAAGGCCAGTAGAACCTAATTCTATTATCATCTTGGGTTGCCTTACCCGGTATTGGCAAGGCCGGTAGAGCCTGTATATTGCTGTCTGTCTATTGGCTGCCTTGCCCGGTATATTGGCAAGGCCGGTAGAGCCTCTATTTTTTTTTTTTAAAACTTTATTGAGAAAATAAGTCAGTACAAATGTAGCAGTAGTATACATACATGGTTCAGCATATAAGGTACAGAAAAGAAACAGTGCAGTTTCATATAGAAGAACAAACAGTTCATCAGCCAAAGGACACAATGGGATACCAAATATAAGCAAACAGGGTATCAAAACAGTAATAGTTCCAAATATATCATAGTAAACAAAGCAATGTTGATGGTGGAAAAGTGTATATCAAATAGAAGAAGGTATAATACAGAAACAACAATATGATGTCAAAAGATAAATTGCCTCCTTCACATCCACATGCTTCAAATAGTTTATTAATGTACTGCAGGAGAGGGTATGCATAAGGAATATTGTCAGAGATCCAAAAAGACTTGGAGAACTAAAAGACAAACAGGAGGAGGACAGGAAACAAAAGTGAGCGGATACAAGACAGCACAAAAGGGAGGAGATACCAAAAGGAGGGGAAAATAGGGAGGGAAAAAGGTAAAACAGGTAACAACGATGGACCTAGCCCAGCGCCACCCACAGATCACCCACCTCTAGGTCACCCAAAGACCACATGGTCTCCAAGCACCCCACCAAACAGCCAAAACCCGCCACAATCACCTATGAATTTTAAAAGGAACCTAATATTGGTACCAAAACACATGAGAATGGCGATCAGAATACGTCCACCAGAGAGTCAGACACAGGGAGGGACTGCCACCTCTGGAGTTTCCCCCAAGCTCTCCAAAGGGTTCCACAAAGTCCGAAAAGACTCTACTTCACCAATACTAATGGCATGAAGGAATTCCATATGCCTTAGTAAACATACCCTGGATCTCCACTGCTGAACTGTTGGGGCAACAGGAGATTTCCAGTGTACTGGGATAAGTGATTTGGCAGTATTGATCAGAGAAAGCAGAAGTCTGCGTTGGGGCATCCCACAACTAGGTAAGTTCAAAGACGTAAGAGCACATCTAGGTTCCAGGAATATAATATTAAATAAGAAGACTTCCGGAGTGAAGGAGAGAGTTATATCCAACAGGCGAGTAATATCAGTTCTAATATCTGACCAGTAAACAGTTATTTCTGGACAACTCCACCAAATGTGCAACAGAGTGCCTTCCTGTACCTGACATCTCCAACACTTCGAAGAAGTACCAGGATAGAAGGTAGATAACAACTTGGGTGTCCTATACCATCGGGATATTAACTTATAATTCATTTCTCTTGTAGATATGTCTCTCGGTAGTAGTACATTTTCCCTAAAAACACTTCTCCAGATATCCACAGTCCATGATAAACCAGCCTCCCTTTCCCACTGGGAAGCAAAAGCTGGTAGACCAACCGACTTCGCTTTGAGTAAAAGAGTGTATAACATAGAAAGCGGACGTTTTATCTTATATGAGCCAGAGACCAAGCGCTCAAAGTCCGTCAAATCCCTCTGCGAATAACCTTTTGCAACCAGTGACAAAAGGTAATGCTGTAACTGACAGTATTCCCACCACTGAGAATGCTATAATTCCTAACTATGTAGTCCCACTGTAAAATCCCAGTATCAAGAACTAGGGCACCCAAGGAATCTAGTTTCTCAGTACACCAATGATTAAAGGCCCGGGGATCCAAACCTGGTAGGAAGTCTGAATTACCTGTAATGGGCATAGCTGGAGAGGGAAAGGGGGACAAGTGGTACTTCCGATTTAAGAAAGTCCAGACCTCAAAAATACATTTAAGCACCACATGAGATCGTAAACGTTGAGGAAAGGAGTTAACATCAAAATAGAAAAATGTACGTATATCTACATTGGCACTATCATATAGACAACATGCAACCCACTCTTTCGGAAGAGGTGCTGACAGAGCCAAGACTTTGGCTAATACGGCTGCCTACCAATACAATTGGAAGTCTGGCAAATTAATGCCACCGTCCAACACCCCTTTGTAGAGTATAGCAAGCACCAATCTTGATTTTTTGTACTTCCAAAGAAAACCGCTAACCTCTCTATCTAGGTTGAGGAAAAAAGATTCCGGCAGGGAGATGGGTAAAGTTTGAAACAGATATAAAAGTTTCGGCAGTGTCACCATCCTCACGAGATTGGCCCTGCCGAACCAGGAGATAAACAGAGGGTTCCATTTTCGAAAGTCAGATCTAACAGATTCCAGAATGGGATCACAATTGGCTTGAACTAAGCTTGACGGATTCGAAGTGAGATTAATTCCCATATATTTTATAGAG
Source organism: Rhinophrynus dorsalis (assembly GCA_037306005.1). Classification (NCBI taxonomy): domain Eukaryota; kingdom Metazoa; phylum Chordata; class Amphibia; order Anura; family Rhinophrynidae; genus Rhinophrynus; species Rhinophrynus dorsalis. Next base: position 167,164,439 of record CM074718.1, read on the forward strand.
GAAGAGCTCCAGCAAAATGGATATTTAGATTGTAGGGCATTGGCTGTCGAAGTAGATAGGGTTAGATTTAGGATCTCGGACTTGGCTAGGTTAATATTAAAATAGGAGAGCTCGATATATTGATAAATGAGATCCAACAGAGCAGACAGGGAGGAGTCCGGACTACTCAATAACAATAAAATGTCATCCGCAAAGCAAGCAAGCTTGTTCGCCCGCTCATGAGGAGGGATCCTGTAATTTGCGGGTGCATCCTGATACTATGAAGGAAAGGTTCCAACGAGAGAATGAAAAGCATGGGCGATAGGGGACAACCCTGGCGAGCTCCATTTCCGATAGAAAAGGAGTCTGATAAGAACCCGTTAGCCCGGACTCTAGCACTAGGAGAGGAATAAAGACTAAAAACCGCTGCAAGAAAGTGAGGCCCCAAACCTACATGAGTCAGAACCGCCAGAAGGAATGACCAGTTCACCCTATCAAAGGCTTTCTTGGCATCAACTGAGAGAGCCAAAGCCGGAATCCTTTTGTTTGCGTCAACATAGATCAGGGAGATTGCCTTAATCATATTGTCTTTCGCTTCCCTACCAAATACAAATCCCACCTGATTAGGATGAATCAAGCTAGGCAGGAATGGCTGGATGTCACTGTTTGTTAAGACTCTCAGACGCAAGGTTAGGTAAAAACACAACTTTATTGAAAAGATTAAGATAATCCCATAGGATATTAAACACATACGTAATATATAGAATGGCAAATAGTAGAACTATAGCAATTCAGACTCTACGGGTCCTGCCAATATACCGGGCAAGACAGCCTGGGCATATGAGGAATAAATGGCTCTACCGGCCCTGCCAAAACACCGGGCAAGGCAGCCTAACGGAAACCAAGGAATAGGCTCTACCGGCCTTGCCAATATACCGGGCAAGGCAGCCTAACGGAAACTCAAGTGGTAGGCTCTACCGTCCTTGCCAATACCGGGTAAGGCAACCTCAGGATGGAATAACGTAAGGTTCTACCGGCCTTACCAATACACCGGGCAAGGCAGCCCAAAAGAGCAGGTGTCAACCACAGTGATCTAAAAACTGTCAGGTGGTATTGACAGTCTAGTTGTAAATGATAGGCTGCAAGATCCAGTGGTAACACCTTGTATTCTGTACACTGCAGTACCTATGTACTGTGGGAATAACTGGCTGTCTAGGACTGGACAGCACACAGTGAACCAACAATTATCTGTATACAGAGATGAGGAAGTAAACCAGCACCCTCACGCTGGGAACCATCAAGCAGGATATCAATAACCCACAGGTCATGGAGCGAACCAACGCCCGCACGTTGGTATCTACAAGCTATAGTATAGTCTATATAGCGATGGAGCGAACCAGCGTCCGCACGCTGGGATTAACAGGCAGTATAGTACAGCCGCAAGGCTTGTGGAGCAAACCAGCGTCCGCACTCTGGAAACCAACAGGCAGTATAGTATAGCCAGCAAGGCTTGTGGAGCGAACCAGCTCCCGCACGCTGGGAACCGACAGACGGTATAATATAGCCGCAAGGCTTGTGAGCAAACCAGCATCCGCACGCTGGAGACCAACCGACAGGATAGTATAGCCGCAAGGCTTGGGGAGCAAACCAGCGTCCGCACACTGGAGACCAACAGACAGTTTAGTCTAGCTGCAAGGCTTGTGGAGCGAACCACCGTCCCCACGCTGGGAACCAACAGACAGTGTAATATAGCCACAAGGCTTATGGAGTGAACCAGCGTCCGCACGCTGGGAACCAACAGACAGTATAATATAGCCGCAAGGCTTATGGAGTGAACCAGCGTCCGCACGCTGGAACCAACAGACAGTGTAATATAGCCGCAAGGCTATGGAGTGAACCAGAGTCCGCATGCTGGGAACCAACAGACAATGTAATATAGCCGCAAGGCTTGTGGAGCGAACCAGCGTCCGCACGCTGGAACCAACAGACAGTAAGAATAGCCGCAAGGCTTGTGGAGTGAACCAGCGTCCACACGCTGGAAACCAACTGACAATGTCGCCGAAGCAAACGATGAAGAAAGTCACCACAGTCGCAGGAACCGGACCCAGGAGACGAACAGGAACCAACTAGGACGATCAACTGGATCAGGAACGGCAAGAAGGCTGGCAGCAGGAAACCGCACTGCAGACAGGAGATTCAGGAACAGGATGAAGTCAGGAACTCAGGAACACAGCAAAAGGCCCAATAAGCTTCTGTGGCATAGTGGAAGTGGATGCAATCAGAGACACCACGAAAGGGCAACCAAAGGGTGCCCAGACTCAGTTTAAATAGGCAATGTGAGGCGGGCTAAAGGCAGACAGCCATTGGGAGCCCCCTACCGGTAATAGACATAGAAATGCAGCAATCACGGGCACCGTGATACTGGAGTCGCATCGCTAAAATTTTTGCGAATAATTTAATATCGACATTGAGCAATGAAATGGGGAGATAACTTCCACATTGGGAAGGATCCTTCCCAGGTTTCGGCAGAATCAAAATGTGAGCTTCCAAAGCCTGGGGAGGGAGAGAAATTCCCATTCTGAAAGAATTAAACGAAGTAAGTAAGTGTGGAACAAGAATGGATGCATAAGTAGTGTAGTAAACAGCCGAGAGGCCATCCGGCCCCGGACTCTTCCCCTTAGGAAGACTATGCACCGCTTTTGTTATCTCCTCTACTGTAAACGGCTCCACAAGAGCCGCAACTGCCGTTTGGTCAAGATGGGGTACTCCCGACTCACGGAGGAATTGCTTGATTTGGTCTGTAGTACTATCATCTGCAGCAGTTCCAACCGTCTCCTTCAAATTATATAGCTTCCGGAAAAACATTGCAAAGGCATTTGCTATATCTGGGTAAGTGGTGACAAATTTCCCGTAAGTAGTTTGTATCTTAGAGATATGATTAACTGTCCTCCTTGATCTTATACATCTCATCAACATCTTCCCGCTTGTTCCCCTGAAGAAACTTACGGTACTTATACCACATAAAGGACATGTGCCGTTTAGTCTTAAAAATGTCACTTAGCCTAGTCTTGGCTGCGGTGAGACGTGCAAGGTCCAGATCCGACCTAGTTTTCTTGTGTTTGCCCTCGAGATCCGAAATCTCCACCAGCAATGATCTAATTTCCAAGTTCTGCATACGTTTCTTGTACGCTGCTAATTTAATCAGCTCCCCACGCATAACACACTTGTGTGCCTCCCAGATAATTGGGGTGGAGACTGAGTCATTAACATTGGTCTCAAAATACAAAAGTAGTTGTTTACGTATAAGTTCAGTATCGGCAGGCAAAGAGAGTAGGGTCTCATTAAGAAGCCAATGCGGCGTCCCAACAAGACAGTGGGGTAACGTAAATTGAGTAATTACAGGAGCATGATCCGCCCACAATTTAGATGCTATTTTAGAATCAACTAAGGTATGCGCCATATACTGCTGGACAAATATATAGTCAATACGGGAATATGACGTATGCAATCCAGAAAAATAGGTATAATCTCGTTCCTTTGGATTCAGCATCCGCCAAGTATCCACCAGTTGGTATGAACTTAGCAAAGACTGAATCTTTCGGAGATATGTATTATGAATCGCAGAGACACCTCTGGAGCAGTCTAGAGAAGGTTGCAATGCAACGTTAAAATCACCTCCAAGTAATACTTTGCCTTGAGCAAACTCATCAAGTTCTCCAAGAACAGTTTGTAAGAAACGTAATTGGTCAGTATTTGGTGCGTACAGAACCGCTACAGTCACAAGAGAATTACAGAGCAATCCTTTGATAAAAAGATAACGTCTATCTGTATCTTCCTTAGTTTCCACCATTTCCCAGTTCAGATTTCTGTGACATAAAATCGCAACATTCCTAGTTTTAGTCGTAGCAGAGGAGGTCCAACAATGTGGGTATGTAGCATTAGAGAAGTGCAGTGGGTCTGAGGCTCTAAAATGAGTCTCTTGAACCAGTATGAGATCCGCCTTGTGTCTAGTAAAATCCCTAAAGGCCATATTCCGTTTCTCAGGGCAGTTCAGACCACCCGCGTTGACTGAATAAATAGTGATGGGCTTGAGCTCCATGATGAGGTGAACAGATAAGACCACGCAAGTCCCAGGAATCAACCTACACAGGTAGACCGTAGCCACGCCGAGCCCAGCCCAGTTGCAGAGGGGAAGGGGGAAAAGGAGTTAGGGAAGAAGGGGAAAAGGGGGGAAAGGGAGGGAAAAGGAAGGGAAGGGGGGGAAAGGAAGAGAAGGGGGGAAAGGGAGGGAGGGAAGGGGGGAAGGGAAGAAAAGGGACACAAATAGGGATAGGAAGGGGGTAAGAAAAGAAGGGAAAGAGGGGGAAGAAATACACTAGATTGAAAAGAAAAGGAAGGAAGTAAAGAAAGAAAAGGTTATAGAGAAGAGAGAAAAGAAGTAGAGAGCAATAACCAAAAGGAAATTGCTGATATAAAGAAAACCGTGTCTGAAATATGGCAAAGAGATAGCAAAGAACATACAACAAAAAGCACAGATAATGGCCCTAAGGCACAAGGGTAGAGCAATAGAGGTGTAAAACAGTAAGAAATGGTAGGAACAGTGCACACTTTATCAGGGAGTAATATCTAGGTATAATCTGTGCAATGGAAAAAACTAGAAATGAAAATTACAACCAAAGAGTAACTTAAGTAGAAAGCACGTGGAACGTAAGCGGGGGGGTATGACAAAAAGAAAAGGAAATATAAGGTGCGAAAATTGGTGTAACAGTAAGAAATGTGGAGGAGAATATCCCTGTTAGGAATCCTATTGTATACTACTATGAGCAAGATAGGGTGAACAAAGTAGAGGAAAATAAGGGAGGCAGTACGAGGGAGGCAGCACATCATAAATCTCTTTAAGTCACCGAAATAAAAGTGGAGAGTCCCCCAACCGCCGCCCTCAGGGCGCCCAGGCATGAACCCCACAGATCCCCACAAGTCCCATGGAGCAATCCCGGCACCCAACCAGTGTGGCAGGTTAGTCCACTGCACATGCAAGGGACCTCCAGTAATCCAGTTCCCGACAAACTAACATCAGTTTAGGAACTCAAGTATGGTGTAAGAAGTTCAACCATCATTACAATAAAGGCTTACACCCAAACACACATTTCAAACAGTATTCGACATAAATGAGTTAGGTGCGTGGAAATAGAAGAGTTCCATAATTGTGGAGATCAACAGAGTCTCTATTTTGGGAAAAGTCCCTTTTCTAATTAGTCCACATTATTAACAGTAGGTAAAGAAAGGTTAATCAAAATACAAACATGATATAGTTACATTAAATACCACATCAGGCTGGAAGGTTATCGTCCCGCGGGGTAAAGGGCAAAGGCCCCAATGGACCATTCTCCACTTCATCATCGGTTCTTCCCCTCTTCTGATGGGACCGTCCTCCCGAGGTTGCATCCCCCAGACGCTCCGATGGGGAGAAGATGGCAGGCCGAATCAGGTTAGTATGTCTTGGACCTCCAAAAGCCTCTGGTAGTGTAATGCCCAGCTGTAGGCAGAAGTCGGGAACTTCCTCAATGCTTCTAAGAGTTGCCATCCTGCCGTCTTTTTGAGATGTCAACATAAATGGGAAGCCCCGTCACTCTCAGGGATTCAGTAAGAGGCTTCAAAAGGCGGCGTTGTTGAATGGTATGGAATGATAAGTCCAGGTAAAGCTGTATAGGTACACCTGCAAACTTAATCTCCTCTTGCTCACGGGCCGCCCTTAAGATAGCCTCTTTAACTTGAAAGCGCAGTAGGCAGCAAATCACATCCCTCGGCTTGTCTGGTGAAGCATTCCTCGGTCGGAGGACCCTATGAGCCCTTTCAATTTCAACACCTGGATCCGGGGATGCATGTAGAATAGATGCAAACAGCGTTTGTAGAGACGCCATTAAGTCCCTGGTTTGTACTGATTCTGGAAGGTTCTTTATTCTAATATTGCAGCGATGGCTGCGATTATCTAGATCGTCCAGTTTATTCTGGAGAGAACCTATCTGTTCCTCCTGCTGCAAAACAATTTGCTCTAGATTTTGGTGACGATCCGCCTGTTCGCCCTGGGCCTCCTCCAAGTTTTTGACACGATGCCCCAGGGAGAGTAAGTCCGTCCTGAGTTCAGATATCGCAGAACGAACCGCTTGTTTGATGTCACCCACCATCGTCTTTATATCTTCTTTTGTAGATAAGTGAACAATATCCGCTTTAGTAAGATAGTCTGACATGGTTTGAGCACTGTGGGTTCTCAAACACTCCGAGGCTCGATTAAGTTGTATAGGTTCCAGCGGTTGTCGCAATGGTGGGTTCCCGCCAACGTCCGTGTCTGTATGTCGCGAGGAGGCCTTAGGTAGATACTTGGCAATATCTCCGAAGCCAGCCAGTTTTATTCTTCTTTCGTCTCCCCTGCATGGAGATATAAGAAGCAGGCACCACCAGAAGAATATTTCAGGTCAAAGAAATGCCAGTTGCACCTAAAAATAAGCTAAAATCCCCTTAGGTGTGCGGAGCTACTGCTTCACGCGTCCATCCAGTACCAGAGCCAGGCTCCGCCCCCGAGCCTCTATTCTTGAGTACCAACTTCCTGGCTGCCTTGCCCGGTATATTGGCAGGGCCGGTAGAGCCTATCTATTCCTTGTACCAACTTCCTGGTTGCCTTGCCCGGTATATTGGCAAGGCGGGTAGATCCTATCCATTCCTTGTACCAACTTCCTGGCTGCCTTGCCCGGTATACTGGCAGGGCCGGTAGAGCCTGTATTGCTATTGTTATTATTGCTTTCCTGTCAATAAAGATATATGTATGAATGTGTATGATACCCTATGGGGTTGTCTTAAACTTTTCAATAAAGTTGTGTTTTTACTTAACTTTGAGTCTGAGAGTCTTAACAAACCGTGACATATACTTAACTCCTCTTACAGTAGGTCTTTGATATTCCTCTTGTGTTTTATCTTGTGAATATCAAAGCAGACCATTCTTGTTTCTATTTTTGTCCTCCTGATGAAGTGGTGGTTATGCCATGAAACATGCTGATGAATTTTAAAGATTTTTAATTACATTTTGATACTTCTTCGTCACTTTCTGGTCTGCTATGAGAAAGTTAATTCATTTATTGTTTTCCATCTATTTGTCGAAAAAACGGTTCAAATCGGTGGTTGCACATTCGTGAGGTTCCTTTGCGGGGAGAACCAGTGCTAATTTTCCCCCTGGCTACATGAAGGACCGGTCTGATTTTTGCTGTGAGTATATCAATACTATATTGAAAAGTGTATTACATTTGTATCTCTGGTAATGTGGAAGAAAAACCCCGATTTACATATAGGAGAGCTAGGACCATAAAAAGTGAGATCTCTCCTAGTGATCCCCTAAATAGGAAGAAAAAGATGGAGAATAGGAGTACGTTTTTATCTCATGTTGGGAGTTATAAATCTTGTAATGTTCGTTGTGGTGCTTGTTCATTTATTGGTAAAAATATTTACATCGAAGGTGGCGGGAGAAGGATTCCAAATAAAGTCTTTTCTGAATTGTTCAAAAACAGAAAAAAAGAAGAAAGCTTGCAGCGCTAACTCATCATAAAATATCCATATAATAAATATAAATTACATATAAAAATATAAAGATGAAAGATATAGATAGCAGCAAGAAATGAGAGGGTTCTCCCGTCCCCCTGACATTGGGCCTAAACCCAAAAGTGAAAACACACACAAACAAACAAATCTGCTCTCCTCTATATGCTGTGAATAATGTGTGCCCTATAATGGGCATATATAATAATCCTTCGTAAATCTAAGTGAAATAAGTGAGAATTTCGCCCCACAAATTGGCCAATCCGTGTGTAAGCTTACCAACCACGCCAAGGTATCTCACTTTATGGTAAGTCCTACTCTAATATACCTACAAATACTATCTAAATTAAAAATCCCTGAAGAAAGATGTTATTTTGAAACGCGTCGGAGGGGACCCTTTAAATTTAGCATAAGGATTTGTGATACAACCTACGTACAAGAAAACCAAAAGTAGCAAAGACATATTCATAGTTCTTTTGGTTTTCTTGTACGTAATGTAAAGGAGTTACAGATGTTTATGGCCACTCTCCCCATGTGTAATAAAACGGAGTTAGAAGTGTGTAAACTCTTACTTCTGTGGTGATTAGTTGGATCACCCCAGTACAGCTCTGTACCGTACAGCTGTCAATCACCTCCATTCCCCCTCCCCTCTTGTGTCTCCTTCCCACCTCCTTCTCCATTTTTTTGGTTTCGGTGAACGGATAGTGAGGGGTATAGAAAACTTATGTGGCTATGTGTATGCTGTACTGAGGCACTGTGTGGGATATATGCAAATCTCCTCATAGCTGCACCCAAGGTTGTGTATGTTGGGCTAAGGCAGTGTGTAGGAGATCTGCATATGTGCTCTTATGTGCCATCCCCAGAGTGTGTGTATTATAATTGATGTGTAATACTGGGCTCAGGCAGTGTAGAGGAGATATGCAAATATCCTCCTAGCTGCCTCCCTGGGGTGTGAGTGGCACTGACATAGAATTTGTGGCCGCATAAGCACTTCTTCTTTTATTATATATATATATATATATATATATATATATATATATAATATATATATGTAGAGAGAGAGCGATAGTGAAATAGGCAGCGACATTCACTGTATTAGTAAATAAATGGTGCACGTCCTATAAGAGTATGTATATAAATGTATTCAGCCTGGGAGTCCCGGGTTGCAGAGAGAGACAGCACACATCTGTAAATATCTGTATGTGTGATTTATTCCAGAATCGTTATGGATAGCTGAATGTTTTTGGTCCTCACTGGACCTTCCTCAGGGAAAAAGAAGGAAAAAACTAACATATTACATCTATTTAAAGTAAAGTAACTGATGTGACTCCCCAGTCACATTGTCACCACAGCTGGAATGCAAATTGTCGATGTTCGCCAACGCTCAACGGTGTTGGTGACATCAGAACATGCACGAGGTCCATTGCTAAGCAACTGGTACCTCCAAATAGACAAAGCAAAGTGCTGCCGGCAGAGCTTTTCTTTGTCTGTTTGGAGGTACCGGTTGCTTAGCAACAGACCTCTTGCATGTTGTGTAAGATCCAAATGGTCAAGAATTGATTGGACCACATGAAACTGGAAAAAGAGACAATACAGGTAATCAACTGATCGAATTTGCAAAAGAACAAAATTTGTACATCATGACTTCATTCTACAGGAAAAAGGCCCAGAGAAAATGGACATGGAAAAGCTCTATTGGTAATGCAAGTGAAATCAGCTTCAACTTCATACTTCCCGATAATAAAATGATATTCACAGACTGCTCAGTCTTAATTCATTTTACATAGTAACATAGTAAATTAGGTTGAAAAAAGACACAAGTCCATCAAGTTCAACCTTCGCCTCATACCTCAGTAACTGAGAATTTTATAGCTTTCCTGCTACCAATTAAATTAGTCTTTATCAGACCTTCCTGATCAGCCTACTGATAAACAATATAACTCTGTATGTTCCCTTTTGAAAGAAGTGTATCTAATCTTCTCTTAAATGTATCCATTGTATCTGCCATAACTACCTCCCTGGGCAATGAATTCCACAATTTGACAGACCTTACCGTAAAAAAACCCTTCCTCTGCTGAAGTTTAAACCTCCTTTCCTCTAATCTCAAGGGGTGTCCCCTGGTCACCTGATCAGGCCTTGGAATAAATAGATCACCGCAGAGATCCTTGTATTGACCTCTCATATACTTGTACAATGTGATAAGGTCTCCTCTTAGTCGTCTTTTCTCTAGAGTAAATAAACCAAGTTTGTTTAGTCGTTCCTCATATGTCAAGTCCTCCATTCCCTTAATTAATTTTGTTGCTCTCTGCTGTACCCTCTCTAGTTCTAGTATATCCTTTTTCAGAACCGGTGCCCAAAATTGCACTGCATACTCAAGGTGAGGTCTTACCAATGATTTGTATAATGGCAAAATAATGTTATCCACTCTTGCTTCTATACCTCTTTTTTATGCAAGACAGGACTTTGTTTGCCTTTGCTACTGCTGTTTGACACTGGTCACTGTTTCGAAGTTTGTAGTTGACAAGGATACCCAGGTTTTTTTCTAGCAATGAGTCACCTAAAATTATTCCATTAAGTTTATAAGTAGCCTTGGGATTGTTTCCTTCCAAATGCATGACTTTACACTTCCCCACATTAAACTTCATATTCCACGTTTGCCCAATCTGACATTGTATGTAAGTCCCTCTGTAGAGAGAAAATATCCTGTTCTGAATTAATGACTTTGCATAATTTAGTATCATCTGCAAATATTGATATTTTGCTTTCTATATCTATTTCCAGGTCATTTATAAACATGTTAAAAAGCAGCGGACCCAATACTGAACCCTGAGGCACTCTACTCTCCACTTTAACTGTACTGGAGAATTTTCAATTTACAACCACACACTGTTCCCTATCCTTCAGCCAGTTTTGTATCCAATTGCAACGGTTATCTCCTAGCCCCAATTTCCTTATTTTATACACCAGCCTTCTGTGTGGCACTGTATCAAATGCCTTTGCAATGTCTAGATATACTACATCTACTGCCTTGCCATTGTCTAGGTTGCTGCTTACCTCCTCATAGAAGATGAAAAGATTAGTTTGGCATGATCTGTTCTTCATAAAACCATGTTGATTCGTGCTAATGATTTTATTTTTTGTGCTGTAATCCTTAATATAGTCCCTTATTATCCCTTCTAACAGTTTTCCCAATACATAGGTCAAACTCACTGGTCTATAATTCCCAGGTTCTGTTTTAGTTCCCTTCTTAAATAGAGGCACTATGTTAGCTCTTCGCTAATCCTGTGGCACTGAGCCTGTGGTAATAGAATCTTTAAAGAGTAAATATAGGGGTTTTGCTAACACTGCACTAAGTTCCTAAAGAACCCTTGGATGTATACCATCAGGACCCGGTGCTTTGTCAGTCTTAATTTTGTTCAGTCTTCCCATGAGTTAACCCAATATCTATTAATTGTATTTTATTTGTTACTTGCGGAGGCTCTTCTACCATTCCTTGCTCCCTTGTATATACTGATGCAAAGAAAGTGTTTAAAAAAATCGGCCTTTTCCTTATCCTTAACTTTGGAATTTGAGAATTGTCTAGTGAGAGCAAAAACCTAAATTGACTGCAAGTAAGAAAATGATCAAGTCAACAAACGTGAAGATCGATACTAGACAGCTACTGAAAAGAATTTTGAGTTAATACTGTCTAATAGCTTTAGTATGCTACAAGACATTCCAGACACAGACATTACAACCCACAATGAAAAAGTTATTGAGACACTACCCATGCCCTTGCACCTACTGTAAAACTAGGTAAACCAACCAGAGAAAATCAAAAGAAAAAATTGCCATGATGAAATAGCAACAAGAAATTAAGCAAAACAATAATATTAGAAACAGGGTAGAATATGTAGAAATGTGCAAGACCATAAGGAAGAGCATAAAAGAAGAAATGTGCAAGGTCAATGCTGAACTCATCAAAAGGACACTGGAAAAAAATCAAAGACTAAAGAAAGCAAAATGAAAGATGGCCACACATAGGAGCCAGATGTTTTCATTAAAGCTTGAAGATGGTACAACAGCAAAAACTCAACAAATAGTAAAACAAGTGGAATAATTGTATTCAAATCTTTTTAAGGATGAAGGACAACAACTGAAGATTTGGTAGAAGAAGTTGAAGTTAAAATCAATGAAAATTGCCAATGCAGCTGAAACTGATAAAGTTACTATTGTATTGTTGGAGGTCAACTCTTATTCAAAGCCCTAGCTTAACAATTTTGAAAATACCTGTGCTTGAAAAATGGAAAAATGCAGAAGTCATCCTACGGCACAAAAAAAGTGATAAAGCGGATCTAAAAAACTACCAATCAATAAGCCTATTTCCAGTGGCCCTCAAGGTTTTCACAAAGGTACTCTCAAGAAGAATGTACACAATACTTAATGTGGCACAACCTAAAGAACATGCAGGCTTCAGGAGTGGTTTCAGTATAATGAATCATATCCAGACAGCGCAGCAAGTTATAGAGTGACATCATGAATATAATCTTCAATTATATCATTACCTTCATTGATTACAAAAAGGCCTTTGACTCAGTGAAAGTAGTCCTGAAGAACTTCAAGAAAAAGAACAGACCTGCGCTCCTCCATACCAACTGCAAGAATGCATTAATGAGCTACAACAGGAAAGCAAAAAATTTTGGTCTGAAGATGAATATCAACAAAATGCAAGTCATGTTTAGCAAATTTACCATATCAAGGAAAATCACAGTAGATGGACAACAACTAGAAGAAGTGGACAAGGAAATGTCAACAGATGGAAACACCATGATGGAAACTGAGCAATGAATAAAACTGGGATGGCAAGCGTTTGGAAAACTAAGTAGTACCATCATAGAGACAACTTTACTACTCTGTCTCAAGCAAAAGTTTGTGACACCAAAAGAAGTTTCTGGTGGTACCTACACTGAAGGTTAATGGATGCTTTTATATGTGGAACTGGTTTATGCTTCTAAAAATGGTGAGTAGTGCTATATATATACTGTATATATATATATATATATATATATATATATATATGTACAACAATCTGCAGATGAAAAACATCTAACATCAAGTGCACACTGAGGTCTTAGAAATTAAAATTAACACTTTATTTAACTATTAGCGCTCGTCTTGAGGAAGGCCCCAATAGGGCACGAAATGTTGACGAGTGCTAATAGTTAAATAAAGTGTTATTTTTAATTTCTAAGACCTCAGTGTGCACTTGATGTTAGATGTTTTTCATCTGCAGATTGTTGTATACATATTTCCAGGCATAAATTTACAATTCAATATCGAATTTTGGAGTGCCCACCTTGCACTATTATATATATATATATATATATATATATATATATATATATATATATATATATATAAGCACTAAACAGAAACTTCTCTTGGACTCTACGAATCTTTGCTCCCAGTCATGAGCCCCTGACAAAATAGTTAGTGCATATGGAACTGTTATCATATAGCAAGCATAGGAAGCACTGGCAGTTATCCCGTAAAATATTTTACTAGCGATAAATGAATTGGTACTGTCATGGGCAATCAATAAATTAAATTCTGGGTATGCAATAGTTAAATACATTATGCTGTTTAAAATACTGATTTTCTTATAGCAGTGTTTGTACAAAGGTCACTTGCAGAATGTGTTACATAGAAATTTTGTTTTATACTTAACAAATACATATTCACTAAACTGTTAGGCCTCGATTCAATTATCTGACCTAAAATAGCCAGTAGGGCAAAAATGGATACCGGACGGCCAAAAAAAAATGTCTAAATTGGTATTCAATTGCCCTACCAGCTGAAAGCACAACGGATGTTAAACCGCAGAAAAGGAGTCTTGGCCAAACGTCCGTTTTGTGTGTTAAGTTTCCAAAGCTCACGCTAAATAGCATGAATAATGGGAACTTCAAAGGAAAAAGGTAACAATTGTTAGTTCATCTGTATTACACTAACCTGTCATCCACTATCCTTCTTCTTCTATCTTAATTTTTTTTTTTTTATCTTATCTTCTTTCTTCCTCCGGTCTGTCTTCTTTCTTCCAACTTCTCATCATTTATCCATAAGAAAAATCAAGAGATATGAACACACATTGCATACAAATAACCCACACATCCATGCATAGTTTAATCAGAGCATTGTCATTTTAAAAACAAAAATATATTTGTTTCTTTGAAAACTGTTATTTTTAAAGACAAAATTAAAGCTTTTAAACTGATTTTGTAGGGCAATATTAATCAAAGTCACATTACTGACATTTTTAATTCTTTAAGATACACTTTCAAATGTGATGGACTCACTTCTGAAAATATTGTTCTTCTTTTACCACCAACTCATAATCCAACAGTTCATTATGATGGCTTTTTGAACATGCCTGAGAGTATCTATGTCTTCTCTGTCCCATCTTATTCCAGTATCTGTAGAAAATGAGTGGGGGAGTCAGAAAAGAGGCTCCAGAGAGAGTCATCCTTACATGAGCCAATCAGCAGCTCACTTTTGCCAGCCATTCCCAGGCCTGATGGATTTGTGCTTGCCAGTGAAAACATGACCAATATAACTACAATATGGATTCACACATCCATTTTTCAAGTTGCAAAAGACAGTGGGTCATATGATTAAAGGCAAAAGTTAATGAATTCTGGGATAGAGCAAGTGCACACCAGGGAATAACTAAAAATCCCCATTGAATTAATTGTGGCTTTTGACCCCTTAAGGACCCATGATGTGCTAGGACCTTCACAGCAGTTCTGCACTTAAGGACCAGTGATGTTACTGACACGACATGGAACTCAGGGGTCCTCGCATGACTACACGCCAATCCTGGGACTCCTGAATCAAAATCACAAAAAAAAAAAAAAAAAAATGCTCCGTGGTCCTTAACTGCCCAGTTAAATTAATGGACTTCTGTATTTGTTTCTGTGGTGCACTTGACTTGTCACAGAATTAATAAACGTTTGGCTTTATACTTAAGATTCAATGACACATGCATGCTGGTTAAAACTGGTCCACAAGACTGTATTTTAGTGTTTTATGTGGCTTATAATGTGTTAGAAATGTGTTTGCTGCATGTGCTTAACAATGTTTTTCCTTTCAAAATATGCATATGTAAGCATTATATGTTAAATGTCCTATGTCTGGTATTCATGTGGGTCTACAGTTCTACAGTACCTAGAAAAATGGGTCAAGCTCACTATAGTCATACATTTGGCAGCATGTCTTGGCTGTTTTTCCTGTGAGCATTAGTTATTGTGGCACTGCAGTTCTTTTCCTTCTGGCAGTGAGGATGTTAAGCCTCTAAGGTTATTTGGATCTGGTTTGTAGGGTTTGTGAAATAAAATGATCAGCTGCTGATAGATTTTGCCAAAATCTTCTGGGTCTCTGAAGATGGAGTTCACAGCACTCTTAGTTAAAGCTGTATAATCTTGCATCACAGAGCTGGAAAGGAGCAGCAGCTGGCCTCAAGCACACTCCTTCAAGCCCAACTGTTCCCTCCAGAGAGGAAATCCTGGGATGAAGGCCAAATTTGTATAACAATCCTCTAGACAAGCAGATCGCATCACAAAGATATGAATCCAACAATAATCTAAAGTGTCTAACTGATCTCAGCAACTGTTAACACTTATATAGTTTGCTCTCTGCCTTACAATTAAAGTGACAACTTATTTGAAAGCTTTAGTCAATTTGCTAAGCACATAGTTATGTGCCACATATACGTTATGGCTAAATACAGTAACTGGCTAATGTGCAAATTATCAGGCTAATGTGCACATTAAACAGGTGTGTCTGGATGTAGTAGGAACAAACACAATTCATCTCCATGCCCTAACCATAAATCGATACCATAAACTTTAATCCTATTTTTAACTTAACAAACTGAGGTCAGAGGGGTGCAGAACACACTGCAAGTTCCCACAGAGACTCAAACAGTTATCACTTAGGGAGTGATGTTCAAAAATTAATTGTAATAAAGTTAATCTGTCACTTTTGAAAATGTTGCATAACAAATTAATAACAGGAGAATTATAAGTAACTTTTTTCAGTTAATATTCATTTAAACTGTATTCTTCTCTATGTTTTTAGGCCAGTTTTACTGTGCCAGGAAAAATTATGGAAATAAGACAATATGAAAGGAAATCCCTATTCAAATTTCCCTCAGTGCGCACTGGGCAACAGGCCAAAAGGTACAAGGAAGGGGGATTTTTGTTTTTGTGTCCTGCTGGCAGCAACGTATGTTTTATGATAACTTTATTGTACTGTATATTTTTTCTTTAACAGGTTCAACACTACGTTTAAAGAAGAAGAAACTTAGATGACAGAAGATGAAGATAACAGATGAATCAGAAGAAAGAAGAACAAGATATACACTTACAGAAGAAGAACTGAAGAAGAAGACCTTAGTGCAGGTAAGTGTTGATTTTTTTTCTTTGGGATACTTTATCATTCAATTACTCTTAAACTACAACTCTGACAGTATTGAAATAATACTCTCCATGGCCCAAATACTATGAAGATTAATCGGAGCTGCTTTTTTCGTGAAATATTACTATCACTTGCATCAATACCAGAATGACTGGTGGTGTGCTGGAGACAACTATGCCTACATGGAGAGCCTGCCCCAGAGCAAAGAGGCAAGCTTTTAGCACAAGATTGGCAGGTCTTCTGGGGAAGATCGCTGCCAATCATTTTAAACATGACAGCACTCTCCCTCTTGGATACAAAGGTTCCTTGTAAAGTTGGGGGCATAAATATTTGAAAATACACAGCATGGTTTATTTTATTTTGGCAATAAAAGTATATGGGTGGTGAGTAGGAAGAAGGTGACAGGTCCATTATAAGTTTCACCAAAAGCTATTTTTCTAATTGAGTAATCAATTATTTTATGTTCTTGCAAGCTCATTTTGTGTAATTGATCGATGAAGATGGATTAAAACAACCAAAACTAAGAGGTCCTTGTCCACAATCTTCTTGAGGGGCAGTCTCTTGACTGTTTTAAGTACACTTATTATCAGAGCTGATTTCCAGTCACGTCATGCCAGGTCTATACCTGGTTCCTTCTTACCCAGTATTACATGGGAGCAACAGTGCAGTGTACCATTACTGAATGAGATGACCTGGTACCTTTCTTCTTAAAAAATCATATAATTATTATTATATTAAACTGTAATTTACAAGAGCCAAAGTAGTCTCCTCTTATTCTCATCAATTATTAATTTATCTGTAACAATGTATTGCACAGGCATAAACACATAACTATAAACCTAAATATCTCAGAAACTGGGTTCCTTTTTCATTTTAAACAAAATCAAATAATACCCCATCACGGGCTCGATTCTATTACCCACGTTAAAGCCGCTGTTACAAGAACAAAGCAATGTGAATTTTGTAAACGTGTTACGCCTTTATTCTGTTGCAGAACCACAGTAAAACAAAACTGGCGTAGACAGCACATTTCAGAGTACTAACAAAATTGGCGCTGTCTGCTTTTATTCAACTACCGCCTTAAAAACCCGTGAAAAATGTCAAAGTCCAAAGAAATAGGCGTACGTTTGATGACAGAAAGATCAAGTTTAGTGTTAGATGTGTTCCCCACATTATCAAAATCCGACATAGAGTGCCCCCTTCGACATTTTAACTCCCCCTTTTAAAATTTGACTTACATTGTTTTCACCACTTTAATTCGACAAATATTGTACATTTGATATTTTAACCCTTCACCTTGAAAATTCGACTTACAGTGCTCCCACAACTTTTTTTCTCTTTTTAAATTAAACATTGTTCTTCTCCTGTTTTTTACGACATGCCTTCTTTGTATTTGTATTGTATAATTAACCCTATGAGTACCAGAGAGGTAGCAACGCATTGCAATGTATTTGCTACCCCTCTGGTACTCATAGGGTTAATAGGCAAGGTATGCGACTGCATACCTTGCCTGTATATGTGTAAAAAGTTTAATTTTATTGTAGTTTAAAAGAAAAACTTGCATAGGACTTAGTTGAAATAAAATAAATGTTATTATATGACTTTAAACATCCCAAAAAGAAACATGTGGTCTCTAAAGACGCTAGCCATTGTGACTAGTGTAAGTGAAGTCACAAGCAAACATATATACAGTATAGAAATAGACACACTGTGCTTAAAAAAATTCTATAACCAAAGCTATATTGATTTAACAAACATAGTAGCACATCCAGGCACTCATTGAAGATGTTACCTCTTGAACAAAGCTACAAGGGCAAAATTCATAGGGCCAAAATTCTGGCCATAACAAGGTAAGTTGGGGGTTATTTTTTATTAACCCTTTGAGTGCCAGAGAGGAATCCAACGTATTGCAAATTCCACTCTGGCACTCTAAGGGTTAACTGTGGCTAAACCACCGTGCTGCTATACTATGTGGGGCCTGATACTTCAGTTAGTAGACAGGGTATTGGGATGTTTAACCATTTGAGTGCCAGGAAGGGCACTCAAAGGGTTTGAAATATCAATGTATTTATCAGAACAGTGTGCTAATCTGGAATCTAGATTTTGTCTCTCAGGCAGTACTATTCATGGCAATAAGCATGATACATCTATTTCTGAAGACAGGATGGGTGGTAAAGAACTACGATGGTTCTCTCCTATCTCTTTTACCACAGTGGTTATACTGCATCTCTAAATAGCTTCTTCTCTACCAAGTGCAGTCAATTTTAAAGAGACAATGGGACATATGTCTAACATAAAACTGAAGGAATTTTAGGGCAAATAAATTGCACCATAGGGGACATTAATATTCCAAAAATTCCCATCACTTTAAATGGGGTTATTAATTCTTTGAATGCTAGATAGGTCTCCAGTGCTTTGAAATTTAAATCAACAGCCATTTTTAGTTCTCTCCTATAATGCACTTGGTTTCCCCCACCATTCTTCCTCCTTTCTTTTGAAAATACAGCCCATAGAAACCATTTCTATGCTGTACCAGTCTATTTTTTGTAGGAGAAATAATTTCTTAGAAATTAACCTTTACTATTTTTTGTATCATGATGCGGCACTTTATGCTATGGCTTGGCATAATGTGCTAATTAGTTTATATTATATTATTCTCTGACCTGTTAGAAACTCCCAGTATGTGCTCTCAGCCTAGATTCATACAAAGTAGGGGGCAGTCATTATGGCTCAGAGCTGAAACAAATTAGCATACTGTGCTGGGCATTTGCATAAAGTGCATTGCACACCCCTCTAGCCCTGAAGGGGTTAATGTAATTTATGGAAATATATTACAACAGTATTGTGGAGTAGATTACTGACTGCAGAAATTGTGTAGTCCCATTTAAGTATCTTTCACTATATATTTCTTTTTATTTATCTTTGCCCTGGTAAACTGGGCTACACTTTGACTTATTGCACAAATCTTCACAGATGTCCTCCTGTTTTTAATCAAATTAACACTGTCACTTTATCTATTGCCTTGTTCTGGTGCATTTTAAAATATGATCAGGCATGATTACATTGTACCCTATACGAAACAGCTTTCCGCTAAGTCTGTGTATCTCCCAAGTGTCAGCAGGCACAAACACCAAAACGTTCATGGGATTCTAGGAATTTTTATTTGCACCCCCATGGTACAATTGGTTTACTCCAGAATAATTCCTGCATGCTTTTACTAATATGGGCCAATGGATCTCCCAGTCAGATGCCCCCCCCTCCAGTGGTGATCACCTCCACAAAGCAGTGAAAACTACCAGCAGCATATATCCAACCCATATTGCTATGTTCATAATTCAGATATTTCCTTAATTAATTTTGTTGCGCTTCGCTGTACTCTCTCCAGTTCTAGAATATCCTTTTTTAGAACTGTTGCTCAAAACTGCACTGCATACTCGGAATTATGTTATCCACTCTTGCTTCAATACCCCTTTTTATGCAAGACAGGACTTTGTTTCCTTTTGCTACTGCTATCTGACACGGGTCACTGTTTCCAAGTTTGTAGTGAACAAGGATTCTCAGGTCTTTCTCTAGCAACGAGTCCCTAAAATGATTCCAACTAAGATATGTAAGATAAACGTGGGAATTTTGGAAATGTTAATTTTTTCCCAAAGGTTCAGTTGATTTGCCTCTGAATTGCTCAACCTTTTCTTTGTGCATAGGACTCATTGAGGTGTGTTTATAAACATAGTAACATAGCTGATGAGTCCAACAAAAGACATGCTTTGCCATATCATTATAGTTAATACAAATGAATGCAAAAATACAACCCCTAATGAACATATTTCCAGTTAAGCCTTAAGTGGTTTATTAAAAAATCCTTCTTGAAGCCAAAAGGCAGTTGGATACTTCCCTGGATTAACATCCTATCTTCATTGCAACCAGCTGTTACAATTTACCTGGTTAAATAGAACGAGAGCCTGCTCCGGGGCTGACAGGCAGTAGAGCGTGCAGACATCTTGCCATAGTGATGTCTTGGCACCTACGCTGTCAGTCCCTTTTGGAGCCGAACAGCTCCTAGCAACTCCTCCTAGAGCCAGCTGGGACTGACAGCGCAGGAGCAAAGACGTCACTATGGCAAGATGTCTGTACCAGAAAGGGAATGAGATGACATAAACTTTAACCGCTTTGCAATGCAGAATAAAGCGGAATACATTAAGGGTAGGATGAATAGGGAAATAACAGCAAAATAAATAGCAAATTAAAGCCATAAATAGAGCACTTGCCCAGAAGAGTGACTAACCTGCATGAGGAGCAGCAAGGAAGAGGAAGCTGTGATGCAGGGTTGGACTTATATAACCTGGGCTTAGTTCTGATTGGTTGTTCAGTTTTTTATGTGTTTTTTTCTCTTGCTGCTGTGAGGATCAGTAAAGTAAGATTAGGCAAAATATGAAGCCTCCTGTCATGTCATAAAATTCATGATGCTACTGCAGTCTACAACATATTGCAAAGTAAAGAGTCAAAATCCTGAGTTGAAACTATGGGGATTTTGGTTTGTTTCCTATGATACAGTTGGACTCTCCAAAAATTACTCCATTTCTTTGTTCATATAGCCCAGCACCTCTACCTAAAATTGTGAGTTTATGTATCCAGATCTTTATTTAAATTGATCATGTTTATTTTGCACTGTTACATGAATTGTTTTGCAAAAGTGCAATGAAGAGTCGTCTTAATTGTTATATTAAACAACTGAATGAGGACAAAAGTGTCTCTGTATAGCTGCTTGAAACACAGAGGAAAATTTTTCACCACTTTGATTTAGTTTCACAAACTAGTCAAAACACAAAAATCATTATATTTGGTGAACTTTATAATTGTTTAGTGGTAATGTAGGTATTTCTTTATTACTTAAATTGGATCTAAATTTGTTTATAAGAACAACTTAGCTGGCATGCGTTCTTCATACACTAGTCAGGTATATCATTTTTTTGCTTTGGAACTCTTGTAATCTATATACTGTACCATGACAGAATAGTATTTCATAATAGTATTTCACTATTCACAAATGCTTACATTGTGCTAAAGAACCATAGGCAGGGCTTTCTTCTGTAGGATTTTTTTACTCAGGAAGTTGACACTTTCTATGGCCATATAGTCCTAGTCCCATCTATGAGTTTTGCACTTTCATTTTGGTCCCAGATATACTATATTGACCCTATAAAGGAACACATAAGCAATGAGTCGCATAGCCATCTTGTCCTTAAAGGATTAAGTCTGTCCTGAATGCCATGTCTAAGGAGGTAGACATGACTCTTACTGGCTGTACACCTGGATCTCAAATTATGTTCGTTGCAGTATTGACATCTATAGACACACACACTCTGTCTGCTTCAGTTTAAGAAGTGGAAATTACATTGGTAGGACTCTGGAGTCCTGGAGAAACTGTCAGTTAGAGTCATGTCCACCTCCCTATACATGACACCCAGGACTGACCAAATTTGTTAACCAAGGAGCATTGGGTGCCCTTCACATTTTATAATTCACTTTGTCGCACTTATCCCTGGATAATGATACAATGGTTATACTTATAATACTGCTCTTTCATGTATTTTATTTTTTAATTTCTACTTTATTGTTCCTGTAAAGCATTGTGTACATGTATGGTGCCATATAACTGAAGATACATACATTCAATGGTCAAATTAAAAACTGCTATTAGTATATTTTGGCCATAATATGGTAACCTGATTATTAGGCTTGTGCATTTCATTTCTTTACAAATGCAAATTACTGGCAAACTTTCTAGTAGTGGTAAGTTAATATTGTATAACTATGCTTCAAAATTTGTTTTATAGCTTCTAGATGAAGCAGGTCTTTACAATCGGCCTTATGTTCAACACCTGTGTAAAAGAAAACAAAAGCAAGCACTTATGATTGAATACATTTCAACTATCAATAGAGTGAGATAGGGATGTCACTTTAACTCCCACGGCACTAACAATGAAGATGTCACTACATCAATCATTATACTAATGCCATATGTCCCAGTGGAACTGTTCAGAAATGCCGATATAAACAGGAATCACATTGCTCCAACTCAATATTTTAGATAAAATGTCACATTTAATGTCATCTTGCTGTTGACATGCCATGGCTATTGAAACCCGGAGGACCATATGTTCAAAAGAAAGGTAGAGAAGTTCTGGATCAATCCAACTTTACCATAAGGTGGGGCAAACTAAAATTAAAAATTCCTTTTGATTAAATGGGTCTTTTACCCCCCTTGAATGCTAGTGAGGTCTCCAATGAAATGCAAGGCATTCAAGTGGATAAAAGTCTAATTTAAAGCAGTGGGAAATTGTATTTGTCCCCCTTTGGAGACATTACTCAGCTTTCAATATGGGACTTCAATATAATATCACTAGGCTGATAGAACCAACCGAATGTATAAAACAAGGTCATGGTGCATGTGCTGCACACACACACACACACACACATATATATATATATATATATATATATATATATATATATATATATATATATATATACTTCACTAAACAATGGCCTGGGCCTATGTAGGACACATTAGTACATTTCAGATCGCAACTCATCCAGCGTGCAGTTTTGCAAACAAGCTCGTAATGTGGAATTAACACTTTATAATGACTTATAGTGATTTTGAAAAACCATAATTTTGGAGGTATTTTTCTTTATTTATTATTCAGTTTATGCAAATTAGGTAGTACTGAATGTCACAGCCTTACTCTCTTTCCCTGCTGCAACTTCATTCCAGGAAGTACTGGCTAATTTGCATAAACTGACAAATAAAAGAAGCAAAATGTCTTATAAACTATGATCTTAAAGGGGAACTTTCACCCCAAATAAAGTCCCCCCCAAATAATTAGCCAACTAGTGATTAGCTTACCAGTAGTACTATTATCCAGCCTAATTACATCATTAGTCAGAAATCCTACTTCTGCCGAGACTGGCAGCCAGGCAACAGGGCTTTAGAGGCATCTGCGTGCCTGTGCCATCAGTTCCTTTAGGTATCCTCCTAGAAGAGACTGGGACTGACAGCGCAGGCACACAGATGTCTGTAAGAAAAGATGTCAGTGATGTCTGTTCTGTTGCCTGGCCGTCAGTCTTGGCAGAAGTAGGATTGCTGACTAACACGGTAATAAAGCTGGATAATAGTACTACTGGTAAGCTAATCGTTAGATGGGTACTTATTGGGGGGGGCTTTATTTGGGGCGATAGTTCCCCTTTAACCCCTTAAGGACCAGCGGTCCCGGGGTGTGCCGTCCCTTAAGGACCACATAGGAATCTTTGCCGTGCTGTCCCACGTGACTGATCACGTGGGGCGGCACGTCAAACGGGGCACTGGAAGAGATCGCTCCGGTCTTGAAGCGATCAACTTCAGTGCCCGGTATTACTCACCGCGCTCCTACAGGAGCGTGGTGAGTAAAAGTACGTGACGTGCCAGGACCGTCACTGGTCCTTAAGTGCCGGACCAGCGTGACGGTCCTGCCACGTCAATGGTCCTTAAGGGGTTAAATAAATATTGGCTAACATAAATATAACTGATTTTGGAAAGCTCTTTCAAATGCTCCCTGATTAACTATACAGCCTTTAACACCTTGAATGCTATATATTTATCCAATGCATTGTGACTACATTGGACTACAACTGAGATCAAACGCAACCAAAAAAGAGACCAGAGGTATAACTGACTTCTGTTTTAAAACATCTACTTCTCTTAAACAAATTAAGAGCCACTTATTCATAGGGTAAATTTGCCTTTTAAATAGAACTTTTAACTTTTTCATTGCTAAAGAGGATTCCAGTGCCTGGCTTCAAAGTGGATACCTCTCTAAAATTGAAGTTATTAAAAGCAACATTTAAACAATTGGGGTTTTGGGGATTGTTTGTTATTTGTTCTTTAGGATTCAGGTTGTTTTACCTCTAGCTTTGTGCATATAACCATAATCTTGAGTTATTCTGGAGTAAACCAAATGCACCATAGGGGACAAATAAAAATCCCTGTTAAATTAAAATGGGCCTTTAGCCCCTTGAATGCTAAAGAAGTATTTAATGCATTGCAAAGCATTCACAGGTTTAAAAAAAGCTCCGCAGAATAACTCCAGTTTGATTTTATATATTTATATATGGGCCCAAAAACTGCTTTTAATCTAATAACTTGTTGGGGGAGATACACTAAGGGTTGATGCTGTACGTCTGGCAATTTGTGGCAAACACATTGCTTTGGCAATAGAGACATACATCACCAGATGCACAAAGAATTAGTGATGCAAGGGGAAGGGGGGATAATTGCCTCATTAGCATAGGGGGTTGTACAACTGCTATTGATGTCCTCCCTTATACATGACCAACAGTTCGAAAACCCTGAAAAACAGAGCATTCCTTTTGCTCCCCACTGGCGGAATGGAGAGGATGTGCTCAGACTTCAGCACCACAAACAGCACCATAAACCCTTTCAGTGCCATAGGAACGTGGACTTGCAGTTACTTGCAGTTACTTTCCTACAATACATAGTTACAGTCCATAGTTATGAGCTGCGGGGATGTGAGCAGATTCCAGTGGAGCAGCTTGGCGAGGCATTCGCTCACATCCATGCACTTCACCAGACACTCTGTCGAGGTGAGCAGATGTGAACGGATGCAGCTAGGCAGATAGTCGAAGCATCCACTGACTTCTGTTCGCATCTGAGGTGTGCAGATGCCGGCAGGGCAGCTTGATGAAGAATCCGCTGGCATCTGTTCACATCTGCACACCTCGCCAGACAGTGTCTGATGAAGTGCGTTGATGTGAGTGGATGCCAGCAAAGCAGCTTGATGAAGCATCTGCTCAAAAAATCTACTTAGTATATGATTAAAAGCAGCTTATAACTGTTATTGTCAGAAAGTAACCCCCCCACACCCAACAGTATCAATGCATGAGATGCCAAGGGGAATTTGATAAAATAAAATGGATGAACAGATGCATAAAATGTATGTGCCCATTTAATACATTTGTCAGAGGATTTTTTTATCATCTCTTTTATCACCTCACCCCATATTCCCTTATTGTTTCCTCTCTTGTACTCATCTTGGCTCATCTTGCACTTTTCTAAAACATTTTCTAGTATGTTTATCTTTTTGGATCTCAACTACGACCAAACTAATAAAATAACTGAATTATTTATGAATGACAAAAAGTATTTAGGTTATACTGTGTCTCAAATAGCAAATAATGTTTTATTTATTTCAGTGCCATTGCATACCCCGCACATCCCTATGGCACTGAAAGGGTTACAGGAGGACAGCTGCTTTCTCTGCTCTTTTCTAAGAACAGATTCCAGTATGGAAACAGTTTGTCGACATCCAAAGCAACAAGTGTGGCAAAATATTAGAGTAGATGTAATCAATAGTCAGGCAGCTGTTGGGTACTACAGCTCCCATAATTCCCAAGCAAACTTTGTTTGTTTTGAAGTGGTGTGACATACAGGAGACTGCAGATATAATATAAAAAGTAAATACATATACCTGAAATCTGTATAAATGACACCTACCTAGGTAAGAGGCGGGGAAAAAGTAATCCATTAAGACTAGAAAGGCACATTGGAACATTAAATAAAAATAAATGCAAGGCTTTTTTAATGTAAAGGCAGTAATGGTGTGGATTCTTTACCTAGGAAAGCTGTGTTGACAGGCAACATATATAATTTCAAAAGTATTATATACCATTTTAAATAAGAACAATATAAGGAAGTTATGACAGTTGGTTACCATGCAGAAAGAATGTTAATTCCGGGAGATATCTGATTAACCTTTGAGCCATTCTACCTTCCTGGGCATTTTCTTATAATGCTGCCCTGTCAGAGGAACTTGGCTGCAAGAGAGAATACTCTGGGACAAAGGAGAGATATTACCCAGTAGTGTCTGTGAAAGCTCTCACTTATCTTTAGGTCTGGGACACAGGCCATGCTTCAGTGGTCTCCAATGTATCCTTCACAAGCTTTAAGTACCCTTTGTCACAATGTCTCCCAGGTAGGTTACCTCCTTTCTAGTGAATTAGCACTTCTGGGCTTTCATCATTAAGTCTGCCTCCTGAATACGAGTCAGTATTACTAGTAGATGTTTGAGATGAGACTCACAGTCCTTGATGTATATGACAATATCAAGATATGCCAGAGAAAAGAGCTCCAAATCAGACTGGTTCATAAAGGGCTGGAACATTCCTGGGGCATTCTCATAGAGTCCAAGGGGACAGGTGAAGGCTCATTTGACCCTGTCAGTCAGTTCCACTTGCTACCTATTCATCAGGTTTGTTGTGAAGATAAACTAAGAAGGACCTGGTCTGTCTAGGATTTATCTGCCCTAGCCATTGAATAGGAATCACCCATCTTTACTTGGTCTAGCCTCCTAAAATGAGAATTGCATGGACCCAACTGGCTTCTTTACTAGAACAACAGGGCTTGCTCAGTCACTACAGAACTTAATTATGTTATTCAGCTCCAGCATTTCCTTCACATCCCTCTGGGTGCAAGTGGGGCTGACCATGTATGGATGGGTTTGCATGGGCGCAGCCTGCCTTGTTTCGCATCATGTTTAATCTCCTTCACAGTTCCAGGTAGACTGGAGAAAATGTTCTTGCAGTGGAACAAAACCTGCTGCAGCTCTGCCATTCAGATGGCTCTAATTTCTGAGGTCTTCAAAGTTGGAACTCCATTTGCAGCTCTACAGAAGATCAAAGACTTAATCTCCGTCCTCCAATTGATCCTCAGGCTCACAAACAATTTTTGTTACCACCCCACACTGATCGTACAGCTTTAAATATTTAAATGATCTGTACTGTGTGTTCCTGTATTGTCTTGTCTGTCTGCTACATAGCATCATGAACACTTCTGATAATTTTATGTTGTTCTTTTCCATATAGCTTTCATCTTCCTGGCCTTTAACATAAGAGCAGAGGTGACATTCTGGTCATAACAAGTCTTCCGTTTCTTTTAAGCTGCTTCTAATTTCTATGGCCAGGGACATGAGCTTCTTTAAGAGAGCTAGTATATTTAGCATACCTCCCTTTTCTAACACGCCTGCCATCACATATATTGTCATTAAAGGGATAGTAACACTTCGTTTTAACTTTATTTTATTTTGTAGGCATTAAAAAAACATGAAGAATGATATAAGTCTTATCTCTTAAACCTTTATGGTTTATGAGATATTCACAAGCAAAGTTCCCCTTCCCGCCCCTTTTACCTAGTGTAAGCCATCTCTTCTCAGATGTGAGTCTGGTTGTATGACAGTACAGATAACAGAAGGGGACAATTTTCTTTGTATGAAAACAATGAAAGCCCTTCCCCCCTTGACAAGGTTTTCAGCTTTTTCCATTATCTTAATTGAAGATTGTCCCTCTCTGCAGTCTACCTGGGCATCTCCCTTCTGATTTGGTTGAACAGGGGGGGAAACTTTGTTTGTGAATATCTCTTAAACCATAAAGGTTTCAGAGATAAGACTTATATCATTCTTCATGTTTTTTTAATGCCTGCAAAATAAAATAAAGTTAAAATGAAGTATTACTATCCCTTTAAGTCTGATGTACTATAAAGAAGTAGAGTAATTCTGGAGTAAATCAACTCCACCCAAGGGAAAGTAATATTCACCAGTCTACCTTTGATATAAATGGGGTTTTAACCCCTTGAATGCTAGATACCTCTCTAGCATTCAAGGGCTTAAAATCCTCATTTACATCAATGGGATGTTTTTATTTGACCCTATGATACAATCAGTTTGCCCCAGAATTAGTCAATTTCTTTATAGAACACCAGCCTCATTGTTTTGGTAGCACATGCTGTATGCAGCAGTGCTATTTGTCGATTATTAATTTATGTATCATGTCTTATTTCTTGAATGTGCATCCATGACATTTGCAGAATTCTTTTTCTTTCTGAAAGTTATTGAATGTTTTTTTTTTTTCAATAAAGTTTTTATTGAACAGAAGTTTTACATTTGTATTTGTTATACACAAAATAGACCCTTTAACATATTATTCATAGTTTAACAAAGTGTAGTGCTACCAATAAACATGTCTCACAATGAATAACAGATAGTTTGAAAATAAGCTTCTCAACTTCTGCTTGAATATGGTAAGAAGGAGCAACAGAAAAGAAAAGAATGAAAAAAACAGCAGAACGGAAAAAGAAAAGTGAGATTAAGATAAAAAAAGGGGGGTGTACAGACAAAAAGGTAGGGGGGGGGAGTTGGCTTATTATCAACAGTCACACCGCGGGCCTCCTGGACTCCCAAAGAGTCCACACTGATTCATATATCTCCATCCTGGAAACGAGCACATAATGCATCCTGTCCATCTGCAGGTTAGTGGTAACCAAACAACTCACTTCCTGAAGAGATGGAACCAAGGCGGATTTCCAATTCCTAGCCAACAAAGTTTTAGCAGCTATCAAAATATGTCCCCCCAGAATCCTAGACGTCAAGGGGAAATCAGTAGGGAATGTGTTAAATAGGACAACCTCCAGAGTTTTAGGTAGGCGTCGCGAGGTGATAAGTTCTATCAGCCTATGAATCTGAGACCAGAATGACTCAAGAACTGGGCATGACCACCAGACATGTAGCATAGTGCCCACTTCTGAACAGTTTCTCCAGCACAGATTCGACACAGAGGGAAAAATATGAGCCAATCTCGATGGAACTAAATACCAACGGTAGAGAATTTTCCTGGAGAGTTCAATATGGTTAGAGCAATGAGAAATCAACGAAGGGTTAGAAAGTGCTTCTCTCCACCAAGAGTCATCTATCCCATGTCCCAGTTCTCGCTCCCAAGAGGACATGAACGGAAGTTTTTGTGGTACAGAAGCAGTAATCAAGGAATAATAGCAAAGAGATATGGATTTGGAGGTTAGGAGCGGGCGCATGCAAGCTCTAGATATCTGGTGCAGTCCAAGAGAGGGAATAAAAAGAGAGTTAGGTGATGACCCCAATAAATGTCTTAGCTGTAAAAATTTATAAAAGTCTTTCCGGGCCAGACCATAGGAACCTTGGAGGTCCTCATAAGATTTCAAGTGGCCTCCTTCCCTAAGATCCGCTAGAGACAAGATACCCGCTCTACGCCAGGTGGAATAATTTGAGTGCGGGATCAAAAGTTCCATTGATCCCAACGGTGTGGCAGGAGATAACTGACATAGCTCAGGAAACATTGAGGAGTAGTTTCTCCAAATCCGGAGAGAAATTTCCGTGCTAGGAAGTAAAGTATTCAATTTAGGGTGTAGCCTAGCGGGGAGCCATAAATAATCACATATTCTATGTGGGGACACCTTTGAATCCTCTATATCAACCCAAGCCACAGTTCCGGGAGAAGCATGAAACAAGATATTTTGTGCCATTCGAACGGCCTTAAAATAGCAAAGAAGAGACGGAACACCCAGGCCACCCCGCTTCATCGGCAACATCAGCCATCTATTAGAAACTCTGGACACCCGGGAGTTATGGATAAAACGATATATCGTCGTTTGAGCTTCTTTAATAAAGGCAGAAGGTATCGAGATGGGCAGAGCTCTTAGTAAATAAAATGTCGATCCTCCCCAAACTATTGTAACAGAAGCTATGCGGCCCAACCAGGAAAGCATAAGTGAAGACCAATCTGACATATCTTGTTTAATTGACCCCCAAAGTTTACTGAAATTCGCCGTGAATAATGCTGCCGGATGACTTGTCAATGAAATTCCCAAATAGGTAAGAGTATCTCTCCTCCACTCAAAAGAGTAGTCCATTCGGAGTTGAGCCATCTTGGCCTGACTCATGTTCAAAGGAAGAGTTATTGAATGTTTTTAAGAGTTTCCAGATGCTCCACAAACAAGGCTTTTACCTTGAATCCTGTAAGCTTTTTAATAACTTGCTTTTTCAGTTAGTGGAAAATTAATCTAACAAATGGATGGTGGGGGGTACGTACTCAACATAGTCTCATTGTCATAGTTCATATAATGATCAAATGGCTGGTTGGGGATAATGCGAGTTGTAGTGACCAACAGCAGGAGGCCCAAAGATTGATTATAACTCCAACAAATAGTATTTTTAGGCATGTTCCACAGGTTTATTAATTTCTAGTAAGAAGTGGAAGCTTCTACAAGTTTATTTTAACAAAGCTATGAATGGCTAAATTGGAGGATGAGAATGATAGCATTTATGGTCCAAAAACTGCTGGGGAGCCACAGTTTGCACACTCCAGTGTCAGTCCCATCTTAGTTAAATATATGTATTTTTTAACCTTCTACTCCCTTTAATTCTGAACAAGCCTACTCTTTTGCTGTTATAAAAAAATCAACACATCCAAGTCTTGTGATCAATCATACCCAATATGTAAAATATGATATTTTTAAAACAGGCACCTTGTTATTGAAATGACAGCTGTCTGAGCATTTCTTTGGTAATGAACCTGAAGGAAAGGAGCTGTGTCTGAAATGTATTGTGCATGCTAATAAAGCTGTGATATCACAAGTGCATTCTTGGCATGTTCAACGCTCCTCTGACTGACATCAGATGACAATAACCCACTGGCAGAACAACAGCTTTACAGGCCACATTTAAGATGTCATTCTCTTTCTTAACTTCAACACTGGCCCATCCAAACTTGTCAGTCTCCAGACCACAGAGGACATGTTAGTCCTCTGTGTGGACTGTAAAAAATAATTATCCTGTCCATTCTTTCTAAGTTGATATGATTGAAGACATGTAAATTCAACATGTAATAAGATGACATAAGACTTTCATTTATATGTCCATACCTGAGAACAATGTCATATCAGTGAACCCAGAATCCTCCTTATTCCATCAGGTACATAGGCTCAAGGAAAGGATTAATATTGTGTCAGAGGGGGCTTATGATGTGTGGGATGAGAGTAAGCAGATTAGATGCCCAGGGCCTTAGTCATTAAGCATAGAGGTTTAATGCTGGAGCAAATCAACTGCACCATAGGAGGACATTAATATTTCCATTGGTTTTAATGTTTTTAACTATGTGGATGCTAGAGAAGTCACTCATTGCATCTCAATGTGTTGGATACCTCTTTAGCATTCAAGTGGTTAAAATCACAAATGAAATCAATGTGAATGTTGAATTTTCATTTGATTTGGTTTGCTCCTTAATTGCTCCTCTTTAGCTTGATGAATAAGGTTCTAAGAGTGGGCAAGTCTCGGGGTGAAATAGGCATTCTAGGGCTAGGAATAGGAAGATCATTATTATTATTCTTTATTTATATAGCACCAACTTAATCTGCAGCGCTGTACAACAGGGAATAGACACACAGGGATGTTAAATAGTAAATCATATGTGAAGAACAGAAGGATCAGAGGGCCCTGCCCGTGACAGCTTACAGTCTAGAGGAGGAATGCCCCCGTGCCCAGGGAAACCTAAACATTGGAAGATTTGGGGCACACTTGGAGTCCTTTCTTTGTGTGTGAAGTACCTTGCAGTACCCTAAAGGTATTTCAAGGCTCATAGTTTCAGTTAAACAGGTGACCCTATCAGGGAGTGTTAAGTGGAGGAACCAGAAGACCATGTAGCTCCCATATGCATCTTAGAACAACCAGTACCAGGGTGTGAAGGAGGACAGGGACACCTTTCCCAGGACAGGTGTAGATTTTCTATGGTTTCTGTACCCTGCAGGAAAGGGTAAATTATGTCACCCATGTGTTTCCCATATTTAGTTTATACAACAAATTAGCTTCAGGGCAATAAGCATCTTGAATGGTAGAGTTAGCCTTTAGATAACCTGAGCAGGAGGTGTTCTAATCTACATCAAGGAATGGACTAGGTAGGTTATGGTGTCCTGATAAGCAGTTGTAAGTGACCCATTTAACTGACCCTTAGTGCTTATGGACCCTGCTAATATAGTTAAAGCCAAATCAAATTTGGTGGTACCAATGCCCTGTCATCTCCTGTTGATCATCAGCTGTCCAGTGTCTTACTGTACTTTCAAGCTATGAAGAGAGCAAGGTTACAGCATCTACTCACTTTAGAGATAGGTGTAAAGCTCCAGAAATGATTTCCCCAAGTGAACTCTCACCAGGTTGGTAAAGGGAAATTTTGATATGTACTCTGAAACTCAAGGGACACTGTATAAAGGCCAAACTGCACACACCATACACCTCATATACACTAATCAAATCCACTACACACTGAGGGTAGCAGCAGATTAAGGTTTGCTCTATCAAGGTTTTTTTTGTAAGAAAAAGGTATACATTACAGAGTTACATGATGAAATTGAAAAATATGTCCATCTATTTCAGCAGTTGTCAGATATCCTTTGCTGCTCCAGTGGAAGGCAAAAAATAACCTTTTGCTTGGTGAACTTTCTTTATATGTGCTATTGTTTGATAGGTTGCTGGTGGACACCCACAATTTCTTTGTTTGTTCTTATGGCTAACTTAACCTGTATTCAACCATTCTCTGTATCAAATAGAAAGAATTGTAAAAATGGAACACAAATTTGACATTAAAAAAATCAGTGTTAATGGAAAAAAAACAACAACAAAAAAAACCAACAGATTATATAGAACACAAAACAATCCCCTATTCAGTTTGTCCATCTGCTACAGTGTGGAATAGGGATGGGCAGTACGAGGCCTTCTAGCTGTTGAGGACTACAACTACCACCACACACAGCCAGCCAATGGGAATTGTAGTCCTCAACAGCTGGAAGGCCTCAAGTTACCAAATCCTGGAGTACAGTGTAATAAAATAACCTATTAAATGACAAGTAAACTATTTATAAATATAGGTATTTTCTTTCCTTTCTAGAGCAAACTGCTTGGTGTGCATATAAGTGTATCACATTGCTCCACAGCATAACATTCACATTAACGTTTGTTAAATTTCAGTATTTGTTTATAAATTAGTCCATGTATATAAAAATGTTTATCTTGCTGTAGAAAGAGGTGTCATTATGTAACGTTCAATGAATGTTTAATGTCGTACCCATTAGTACTGCCCCCAGGACCACCAACTAAATGAAAAGTGTCCCCTCTTTGGCCAGTTGAAGCGGTCTGCCTCACAATCACAGTGAGTATGAGAAAGACAGAGAAGAGTGATAAAGGCAATGTTTAGGAACGCTGCTTTTGTCATGTGACTCCAATTATAAACGTGATTGCTGTAACAGTGATCACATGTGCAGAACCACTGCGAAATGGCTGGAATAGCGGCACTACCTGATCATTAATCCATGATGTGCCAGAACAATCATCCGTCCTCAAAGTAAGCAACTGAGTGACAGTCCTGACATATCATGTGGGGTTAAGGAGTTAACCCCTTAACGACCGGGAGAACGGCGCCACAACGCAACTGAACGACCGCGGAGCATTTTTTTTTCTTTTTCTGGTTCCGGACTCCCCGAACGGCGTGCAGCCATGGGAGGAGCCCGGAAATCCATGACGGTCATAGTACGTCAAGGGTCGTTCAGTCAGATCGACCCTTGAAGTACTATGACCGTCAAGGGTCTTTAAGGGGTTAAAAAGGGTGATTTGAAGAAATAATTATAAAAATAGATAACATTTCAAATAATTGTGCTTCCCAATCCTGAAAGATTTCATGAACACACCAGATACAAATGAAGACTGGTGGTACCTTCTTGTGGTTTGCTGTATAAAGTAATCTACAGCGCATCTGATTACATGTGAAATAAACACATAAGTCATTTATGCTTCAGTAGAAGAGGTTTGCCTTCTGTGGCAAACAAACTGCTCCATGGAGTACAAGTAAAAAGTCCCCAAATACTCTTTGATTTAAATGGGACTTTTAACCTTTTGAATGCTAGATAGGTCTCCACTGCATTCCTTCTCAATGAGTTGGATATATCTCTATGATTTAACCCTTTAAGGACCGGGAAAATCTGTGGTCGTTTTCACTTACTGACCGGAGCAATACTGACCTTTTTGACTATGTCTTTGTTCAACAGTGTTTTCCCTCTATGTCGTTTATTCCACCCCCATAAATTATATACTGTTTTTTTAAGCAGGGATAAGGCTTTCTTTTGATACCACGCTTATATGGATAACCCACCATTTGCTTTATTAAAATGAAAAAAAAGGTAAAAAAAAAAGGTAAAAAAACCACCATTTTTATTTTTTTCTTTTGGGATCAATTGGGCCCAAAGGGTTAAATTTTTATGGAGACTACTTGAAAGGTATGACCGGTCAGTATATCATTGCAGGTCAGACATTGACCTGCATTTAGCCAGCCTCCAGGACCAGCAGTCAAGGGGATAATACCCCCAGCTGCTGTATTTTCTTTTTCCACTAGGTGTTTCCTCTCTGCTTCTCTCTCGCTTACTTTGATAGTAAGGGAGACAGAGGCAGAGGAGAGACATACAAGCAGTATGCTTTATGTACTGCCTCTATCACTCAGAATGCCGGTACATGTGATCACTGCTACTGTGATCACATGACCCGGCACAAGCAAGAAGGGCTGAGATTGAACTCCCCGGTCTTGGAGCGTGTACGGAGGTACGCTGCTATCATTTAAGCCATGACGGTCCAGGACCGTCATGGGTCCTTAAGGGTATAACAACCCATGACGGTCCAGGACCATAATGGGTCCTTAAGGGGTTAAAGGGTTAGTAATGTTTCAAAATAAAAGCAGCTCCAGTTAATCTTCATAGTATTTGGGCCATAGAGAGTGTTATTTCACTGCTGTCAGAGTTGTAGTTCAAGAGTAATTGAATGATACATTTTCCCCCTCCTGCCCCTTGTACCTAGTGTGCACCACCTCCCCTCAGATGTGGAATTTGGTCTTAAGACCAGACAGCTCACAGCAAGGGACAATCTTCTTACTGTGAGAACAATGAAAATCCTGCCCCTCTTGACAGGTTTTTCAGGTTTTTCACTTATGCTAATTGAAGATTGTCCCACTCTGCAAGCCATCTGGACACCACCTTTCTGTTCTGAGGTGAGCAGTGTTACCTCAGTAAAAGGGGCAGGAGGGGGATATTTTATCATTCAATTACTCTTGAACTACAACTCTGACAATATTGAAATAACACTCTCCTTGGCCCAAATACTATGAAGATTAATTAGAGCTGCTTTTATTATGAAACATTACTATCCCTTTAAGGGGTTAAACCAGTTTAACCCTTTGAATGCCAGTGGGGTGTGCAACATTTTGCAAAGGAAGGTGTTGCACACTACTCTGGCCTTCAAAATGTTAAATCTAATTTTATTTGCTAATATGGAAATCTGGAATGCTCCCCGTTTGCTTTTATACATAAGGCTCATTGTGTATTAGAAGCTGATACATGGGTGGATACTAGATCTAAAAGCTAATACACTGGCTCAGTCTATGGTGATTGATTTTGTTTGGTATGTGAACTCAGAGCTATGGACTTGTCATTAATAACCATTAGAACTGTCTTTCCTACAGCAGTGGTTTGTCAGGAGAGGAATTCTGCAGCACCTTGGTCAGCTCCTGCATTGAACTCTATAGCCTTCTGCTCACATAGCTTTTTACTTGTCTTACAGCTGGGAAACCCATGACACTAGAGTCCTGAAACTGCCTATTTCATGTAATTTTATATATAAAGTGACAACATATTCCCACTGAGCTGTAGAATGGGTGTTCTATTACAAAAGAAAATGACAGCAGTCACATACATTACAACAAACAGACAGGCTCAATAGCTTACAGTATACATTCTGATTTGACAGCAAGCTACATTGCTATGGTGCAGTAGTCTTTGATGGGCTATAACGTGTCTTACATTGTTATAATGTGCTATGTATTAACCCTATGGATACTTCATGGGTCATGCTTTCTGATAACTCACTATTTAGATTAACAACAAGAAATTCCACTGGATTCACTGTTGAATTTGTCAGTTCAGTACAAAACAAATTAATCAGTTATAGAGTTGTTCATGGTGAGAAAATTATTTTTGTCCGAATCATTTATGAAAATGTTTTTCCTCGTTCAGCGAAAACTAACTTAATTTACCTTTGCATTTGGACGAAGTTCATTCAACATCCCTGCCGCCTTCCACTTCTCTGGACTGACATTTGAACAAGATTTATCCAGCTAAATTACACAACACTTAGCCAACTCTTAGACCTCCCCAGGACATCCCCCACACAAATTCAAAGTCATTCTTTTACATGTTTTCAATTAAAACAACAGGCCTAGTTGCTGGAGACAGCAGTGATGTGTCTGGAACACGGTGACTGTACAGTGCCTATGTGCACTTTTTTAAACAGCACCAACTTATTCCGCAGTTTTATACAATAGGGAACAGATATACAGAGACATAAAACAGTCTAAATGAAACAGAAAACAAACGGATCAGACGGCCCTGCTCAAGACAGCTTACAGTCTAGAGGCAGAGCTCCAAATTATGAAGGGTGCTGCAGCTGTGTTGGCCACACCCACATTCTGAATTGTGGTTGTGGCCAGAGCAATGCCAGTGTCTTGCACACTTTTTACACCTCTTTACAGGCCATTATGGACCCCCTTAGATGCTAGTAGATTTCCAACACATTGTGGAACAATGTTTTGGAGATCTCTCTAGCAACCAATCTTGTTTTGTTCTTGCTTGTTTTACGCTAAGGATATTTTCTGTGCCAGGAAGCAGTGGATGGGCCTAGGGGTGGGTCATGTAAGGAGTGGGGATGTGGCCATAGAAAGAGTTAAAGGAGCCTATTGTGCCTTGCCTGAGGGTGTCTGGGATATAAATCTGGCCCTCTATGTACAATGTGCCCATTCTTCCCCTCACAGCATTATCTGCACACTGAGGTGTATTTTCTCCTTGGTATACCAAATAATCCTTTGGAAAAAACCTCATCTATATTTTGAAGTTTTGCTGTATATTTCTGGATTTGTGTATTAGAGAGATGCTATTGATTATCTATTTCTGTGCACATTACTATAATTGGATTTAAATTATTTATCTCTACAAAGATAGGCTAATATCAACCTCAAAATGCCATCAGAAAGAAAGTATTGTCATCAAGAGAGAAATAGGAGACCCAGCACTTATTACACTGTCCACTGAATGGTGCAGTTCCAAATCAAATCATGACATCATATTGCATGAACCCTTTGCGTACCCCCCTGGCACTCAAAGGGTTAATGTGTAAAAGGACAGCATTCAGGTCATACTGAATAAATAATATGACATAGTACAGAAAAGGTGCAAATGCTCATGAAATTGATAATATTGGTTACATTCATTACTACTAAAGAAAGATAGCTAATGCCATTTTTGCTTTACCTTACAACTGAAATGCAATTGTTTCTGGGATTAACCCCACAGGAGCCACTGCTGTGTCCAGAACCAAAGACATTCCAGTGTACACTTAAAGGGGATCTATTACCTGTAAGCTGGAGCGGTCTCTGGCCAATGAGAGCGCTCCATCTTACATGCAGAAAGCCTCCGTCATCGGAGGAGGCTGCATAGAGGGAGGGGAGCAGAGGAAGAGTGACGGACTGCGGTTACAGAGCTGGTAAACGCAGTCTGTCCAGAAGGAAGCCGCAGGGTAATCTTTACAAGTTTAATTTGGTCAAAATAACAATTTTTAAAAAAAAAATGAAAACAATTTTCAATCCAATCGCTATATAAACTAACGTTTTAGCAAACATGTATAAGGGTGATAGATCAGTAAACTTTTTTTATGAAAACCTATATGTTATAGAGATGTTCCTGCTGAGTAAAACAAGGGCACACCCTCTACTGTCAGTTGGAGAATTGGTTGTCATTGACTTTCCTTTCAAACAGAAGGTAGCAGAATAACTAACTGGAATTTGGCCACTAGAGGGCACTGCTGATGTAAAAAAAAATCCAAACAAAAAGGTTTAAACTGCAGTAAGACTGGAAAAACACATCTCTTAGCAGAAGGAGTACCCTTATTTTACTCAACATGAGAAACCCTGAAAGATATATTTTTTCATAGCAAATATTTACTGCTTCTTTAAACTAGTACCTCGCTCTGTTGACTCTCTCAAGGATGGGCATTCTGGAACAGTAGTATGCGCAATGCAGATTTTGGCTCCAGCGATTTTCAACAAGAACAGAATTGTAGTCAGGGATAAAAAAACAGTATAATTTTGCTGGCAAATCTGTTAGTTTCAATAAAGGTACCCTTAAAGCTCATTTCCATTGGCGAGCCCTATCCAGTACTTCTTCTGTAAGAGTCCCTAGCTGGGGGATTCTCTCTGCATGGCTCCCAAAAGACCCAAGGCTTCGTCCAAACATTATTACTGCATTGTGCAGCTCAACTGCACCATTAGTAGAAGGAGATTAGAACCATTACATTCCACAAGCTGGCAAAAATCCATGGCTTTAAAATGAAAGTTGGGGCTTTAGCCCCTAACTCTGTACCTAGTTACATACCTGCCTATGTTCTTTTGCTTTCCTGGGGAGGAACATAATTCCTTGTTAGTGCTCAAAGTGATCCTGAAGAGTTGTTAATATTCCTTGGAGAATCCTATTTTATATCTGAACTGTCTGGGGCCAGACAGATGGCAGTTTGCTGCTCTAGGAAGTCTACAGAGCTGCCCCCCCTTCATATGCCTTACCAGGTGACCTTACTCTGGGGACTTGTTTCCGATCTCATCAGGGAGCCTGATAACAGGAGCATCTGCACCTCTTGGGACTCCAGTCCCTAGCAACCACCTGCAGATACCCCTTGAGCACCTTACGTCCTTCTTATGCAATAAATCTTGTGTTTTTTTGTGTGAAACACATATTTTAGAAACCATAACATCCTTATTTAATGTTGCTGTTTTATGCAACTCCATATAACTATAAATATATATGTGTGTGCGTGTGTGTGTATATATATATATATATATATATATATATATATTTATTTATATATATATATATGTTGAAGGGGCCACAGTGCCACCCAGCAATGGCCCGCAGTGCAGTCATGGACAGTAGAGACTGCCCGCGCTGCGGCCGATGTGGAGCAGGCCGTTCCGAATTCAGACACGCAGAGAGGACCACATTCTGAATTCGGAGCCCCTCTCCGTTATCAGCAATGGCATGGGCAGTCTGTAGTGTGCATGACTGCAGCGCGCACAGCCGTCTCTACTGCGCATAACGGCTTCTGACAAACACACATTTAGCAAATTATTATATAGAATAGAATTTTTCAGACACAACAAGAGCTAAGATGAACCGGAGTAATTCTGGAGCAAACCCATTGCATCTTAGATGCAAAATAAGAATTCCACAAAGTCATTGATCTAAATGAGCCTTCTTAACTCCTGCATGATGGAGTTCTCCAACACTTCACCATGTATTGGAGAATTCAAGGGGTTAAAAGCCCCATTTAACTCAATAAGAGTTTTTGTTTTTGGTTTGCTCCAATTTGACTCCCTTATATATATATATATATATATATATATATATATATATATATATATATATTGTATGGTTTATTCTGGTAAAACAAGGGTACCTCTGCTGCTGAGAGGTGTGTAATACAAAAGTTATTGCAGCTCAAACTTGCATTTTTTAGGTGTAGTATCTCAATGGCCTGATATTTTACATTAGTGCTGGTGCTACAGCATCCTATGGGCAGATTTGGGCAGTTGAGTAGAAACCTCTATAGGTTGGCATAGCAACAGCTCCACTGTACAATTTCAGACCTTGTGATACTGCACCTAAAATAATCAAGTTTGAGCTGCAATAGCTTTTGAATTAAACATCCGTAGGGGTACCCTTGTTTTACTCAGGAGGATAAACCCTGTAATATTGTTTTAATTATTAAGTATTACTATGCCTTTAAGATAAAGAGATTTAAATAACCCTTTGAAGATCAGATTGATGAGCAACACATTGCAAAGCAATGCATTGCACCCCCTTCTGTTCCTCAAAGGGATAAAGTCACAAGGACTGACACGGAATTCTAACTAGAATTCTCCACATATAGATATTCAGTTATGAAGCATCTAATGGCAGACACACAAAGAATCACTCTTATCTTTTCTTGTGTGTGTACATGTGCAGATATATTAATGAATGAGCACAAAGATTCTCCCCAGGCACATGCACATTTTTATATATCAGTTCTTGTTGACTGCCATATTCCACTGAACTGAACTGGGCATCTAGTTTACACATAATCAAAAATTACATGGGTAAAGATGACTTTTAATGCATTGGGTCCTCTCTGCACTCAATCCATGACATATTTTCCTAACTAGTATAAGCTGCCTTATGACTGCCAGAGAACACACTAATCATTGATAACTAAATCAATGTATTTATGCAAAATTACATAATTAAGTATGTGGCTGCATACCGTTTGCCATCAATTGTTTAAAAAAATAGTAATTGTTTAAAAATACAAATCAGACCTCATGGGGGGCATCAGGACCCCATGGCATTGATCACCTATCCAGTAGGATAGGTGATCAATACAGTGACAAGGAAGGCAATTGCTTCCTTCCTTTTCTACCTACTCAAGCCGGCTGCTTGTTCTGTAATAGCCGGCTTGAGTAGGACACCCCTAAGTGAACCCGGTCGTTTGATTCATTCATTCATGAAAAAATTATTTTGTTACAAAATCATCAGTTTTTGCAATGAAATGCATTTTAGCTTAAAAAAAGTCAATTTTGTGCAAAAATGTTCTATTTTTGACCAAAATGTTTAACTGACAACAAATGTCTTCATCAAATCTTTGCACAAAACATTCGATTGACAAACAACACCCCATACTTATTCACAACCTGGATAGTGGTGTGTGTGTGATTGGCATCATACCATTTGATGATAGAGATGTTTCCATTGCATTGCTTTGCAATACATAGTAACATAGTAAATTAGGTTGAATAAAGACACAAGTCCATCAAGTTCAACCTTCTCCTCATACCCCAGTAACTGAGAATTTTATAGCTTTCCTGTTACCAATTAAGTTAGTCTTTATCAGACCTTCCTGATCTGCCTACTGATAAACAGAATAACTCTATGTTCCCTTTTGAAATAAATGTATCTAATCTTCTCTTAAATGTATCCATTGTATCTGCCATAACCACCTCCTTGGGAAGTGAATTCCACAATTGGAGGCTTTTCTAATATGGAGCATATCACTGGACGTCAGAGAAAAAGGCATGCACCACAGATCACAGGCTAATTTCTAATTTACAGCATTTTTCTTTCTGCTATTGATAGATTGCATATATAAATCAAATATTATTACCTCAGATGTCTGTACAAAGGGTGTAATTGCAGATTAAAGGGAAGTACCACTTTATAGACAGTGTTCTCAAACACATTTATTATGTTTAATGATGCATTACGCTATAGGGAGACCCTTCCCACAGATAGCCAGGGCACATAAGGAAAATGGGAGTAATACTCTATGGGCCTTATTTATCAAGAATTCTGGAGCAGACCAGCTGTGCCATAGGGGACTAATGAAAATCCATATTGATTTAAGTGGGGCTGTTAAAAGCCATATTTAATCCA
Organism: Rhinophrynus dorsalis; assembly: GCA_037306005.1. Taxonomy (NCBI): domain Eukaryota; kingdom Metazoa; phylum Chordata; class Amphibia; order Anura; family Rhinophrynidae; genus Rhinophrynus; species Rhinophrynus dorsalis. The sequence continues at coordinate 167,205,906 of CM074718.1, forward strand.
ATGGATATTTGAGGAATGTTTAGTTGTTCATTAGAGTGGCTTTGGTTTAACTCAGAATTGCATTTTATTAGCTTGTCCCTCCTCATCTTGCATCACTGATGATGTTTGAGCATTGCTTATGCTAGAACAGCCTTCTCACTTTCTGATTTTATTTTCCTTTTTGTAGCCATATTTAGAAAATGTATAGCATGGAATTTTGAAAATGAATAGATGCACAGCTTGAACAGCAGCTAATGAAATTAACCTAAAAGTACTTTGAGATCTTGAAAGAATGAGGTCTGAAAATTAGCAGAACCAAACAAGAGGGAAACATCACAATTTCCCCTTTGGACATGTTGGTCCAATCAATGTCATGGTCTCTTTTACTCTTTGACACAAACACCAGAGTAGGAGGACAAATCAGGCATGTTTAAGCATTATCTGCAAACCCAGCATCCTGTCCTGTACTGGTGGGTTTCACGTGTTTGATAAAAAAGCGAGAGTCAATATTTCTATTCTGAGAACTCTGATACACAAATAAAAGAAGGAAATGTCACCACCACTAATGAAAAAGTCTGTTAGTTGGACAAGAAATAACAAGATGAATATTGTGGAAGGATCTGACATGGATAGCTGGATGCATTTATGAAAAATAGGTGGTTTACAAAAACTGTAGATAATGGGAATAAAAATAAAAGGAATTATTCTACAGAATGAAAACATGTAAAGCATATATTATATTTTACTTTATTTATAATGAGGCAACATATTGCACAGAGCTCTACATTAGGGAAACACAGTGATATTACTGTACAACATTTAAAGAGTCAGTAATGTCCCATGAAAAATGCTTAGAGTTTTGTAAATGTGCAAAAAACAAACTAAATGACACAAATCTTATCTCTCAAACCGCTATGGTTTGAGAGATATTCCTATTCAATGTTCCCCCTCCCTCCCCTTCTCCTGATTTCAGCGCTGTGCTGACAGCAGGAGATCCCTGTCCGGGGACCTGCCAGCAGCTCTGCAGCAGAGCCGAAATCGCGTTTTTAGAAAATAATTACTCCACTTGAAAAGTCTACAATGTGTGCCTGGTTTGCAAGCACACTTTGTAGACCGTTCCAATGAAGTAATTCTTATTAAATAGCCCAATTTCAGCTCTGCTGAATAGCCTCCTCGAGTTGGCCAACTTGAATCTCCTGCTGTCAGCTTTACAGCTGACATCAGGAAAAGGGGAGAGAGAACAATAAGTATGTTGGGATACTTATTGATGCGAAGACTGCGGAGAAGGCGTGCAAGGGCGAGAGCTAGGGAACACCGGCAAGCCCCAGGCACACCTTATCAACAGCCTTCACCTGTTGCAAGTGAGGAGGCTCTGGCTCAAGAGCCACACAGTAGCCCATCCCCACCTGGAGGACAACACCTGCCTGCAGATGCACAGCTGCAGCAACAGAATGCTCCCCAGCTGCCACAGGTACCCCTGGAGCAGCGTAGGATGTATAGATGACCACAAAGGCCCAGGGTATACCACCCAAGGGTCCTTCTCTTTCGATTGACCGATGACGAGGTGATTGATCGCTACAGGTTGAGGCCGACCAGCATTATTGCCCTGTATGAGGTCATCAAGGATCAGGTGGATTCCATCTACATCCACAACCATGCCCTCTCTGGCCTGCAAAAACTCCTGTGTGCCATACACTTCATGGCAAGTGGCACCTACCAGTCGACTGAAGGTTACGCATCTGGCATGTCACAGGCCACGTTCTCCAGAGTGCTAGCCCATGTCTTGCCAGCCCTCAAAAGCAAGGCCAGTACCTATATACATTTCCCCACCACCGACATGGAGTAGATACATCTGAAGCAGAGTTTTTTCGCAAGGGGAGGCATGCCCAGGGTCATGGGTGCTATAGATTGCACCCATGTCCGTATCAAAGCTCCGGCACGTCACGCACATATCTTCATTAACCTCAAGAACTTCCACTCCATGAACATGCAGATGGTGTGTGACAGCAACTTGAGAATCATGAATGTCTGTGCAAAATATCCCAGGAGTTGTCATGATTCATATATACTCAGAAACTCATCTGTACAGAGAGACTTTGAAAATGGAACCTATACAGGGGGATGGCTACTGGGTGAGTTAATAATACCAAATCACACCACATCCACACGTGCACACACAACACTGCTCAGCATGCTCTTCACTCACAGCTAGCACGTCCACCTCATAAGACATCATTCACACAATATGTGCTTCCTGTTTAACCATGTCACTGACTGTTCACAGGTGATGCGGGCTATGGCTGCAGATAATGGCTAATGACCCCTGTGGCGAATCCCCAAACAGATGCCCAGGAGTGATACAGCCAGGCCCATAGCAGAACAAGGAATGCCATTGAGCTAACTTTCTGGCTCCTAAAATCCTGCTTCAGGTGTCTGGATCACTCAGGGGGAGCACTGCAGTATGCACCTGGCAAAGTCTGCGACATTGTTATGGCATGCACTATCTTACACAACATCGTGGTGGACACCAAACTTGTTGATGATGTTCAGCCCCCAGCCATACCTGATGACCCTCTGGACTTTGTCGAGGGTGACAAAGGCCTAAGAGGGTGCAGATAAGAGACACATTGATCAGGGAACACTTCAGCTGTGAGTATAATTGTCACAGTTTGTTAAGACTTTCAGATGCAGAATTAGGTAAAAACACAACTTTATTGAAAAGTTAATGTAACCCCTTAGGGTATCATACACGTACACACATATATCCTTATTAGACAGGAATACAATGCAAACAATAGCAGTGTTGGCTCTACCGGCCCTGCCAATATACCGGGCGAGGCAGCCAAGGAATTGGAACTCATGAGTTGAGGCTCTACCGGCCTTGCCAAAATACCGGGCAAGGCAGCCGCTGGACAGGAGACTAAGACTGGCTCTACCGGCCTTGCCAATACCGGGTAAGGCAACCCAAGGAAACAGGACAGGTTCTACCGGCTTTACCATATACCAGGCAAGGCAGCCAATTGACAGGAGATAAACACCGGCTCTACCGGCCTCGCCAATACCGGGTAAGGCAACCCATGAGACAGGACAGGTTCTACCGGCCTTACCATATACCAGGCAAGGCAGCCAATTGACAGGAGATAATGGTAACCACAAGCCTCAGTGACTGGAAGGTGGAGCAACAGTCACTACATAGACAAGAGGCTAAGTCAGTAAGTAAGCCGTCAGCAGCAGGGATTGCGGATGGATGAGGAGAAAACCAGTGCCCTCACAGATGGAATGCCATGACGCTAAGTAGCAATGGAGCGAACCAGTACCCAGTACGTGGAACGCAGAAATCTACAACATAGCCGGAAGGCTTCTGGAGCGAACCAGTACCCAGTACGTGGAATGCTATCAATCCTGCAATGCAGCCGGGTGGCTAGAGGAGCGAACCAGTACCCTGTACCTGGAATGCTTACAATACTGAGACAGTCGGGTGGTAGAGGAGCGAACCAGTACTCTGTACGTGGAACGCTATAATGCTGAGACAGCCGGATGGCTAGAGGAGCGAACCAGTGCCTGTACGTGGAAAGCTATAATGCTGAGACAGCCGGATGGCTAGAGGAGAGAACCAGTACCCTGTACGTGGAACGCTAACATACTGAGACAGCCGGGTAGCTGTCAAGCAACCAGTACCCGCGTACTGTAAACCGGCAAGATAGAAATGTCGCCGAGGCGACTCAGGAACGTCAGCCAACTGGAGGCAATCAGGAAAGGAACCAGCAGATGGAAGCAGGAACCAGCAGGCAGACGGTCAACCAGAATTAGGAACAATGGCGGTGACTGGCAGCAGGAAGAGGTGGCACCGGATCAGGTGGAGGCAGGAACAATACGACTGGAAACACTGGAACAAGTTGAACACAGGTCGCAGGAACACAGCAGGGGCCCAGGATACTCAGGAACAAGGTGTAGACTCAAACAGCACAGAGACAACATGAAAGGGCAACCAAAGGGTGCCCAGACTAGGTTTAAATAGGCAATACAGGGCGGGCTGAAGATAGCCAGCCAATGGGGAGCCCCCTACTGGTGATAGACACAACAGAAGAGCAATCATGGGCACCGTGATAATAATGCATATATGCACACAATCCATGCATACACACTCACCACAACACACATGTTCTGTTCTACTCCACAGGATCAGTGACACAGCTCTGACACTGGCTGCAGTATGGACCACCATCATCAACCATTCCATAGACGAGTCATATTGGGGGTAGGGATTCCAATGACATCTGACACCCTGTTGTCCATGTTGATACTACTACCTCAAGGATATCATGCATGCCCCCCTGGAAACCAAGGTACAACACTGTAACCATGTTCAGTATATCCCAGGGCTCCATAGGCAGCAACTAATGTGTTTTGCTATGATCAGAGCCATAGCAACCATGGTACCCCTGTAGCGAGAGAGTTTTATCCAATCCAATACATTGTATAACACTCTGTCACATCAGGGGTTAAGGGGAACATTTATCTACATATTATCTACAGTGGCAGTGTGTTATACAACACAGAGGTCATGAAATGTGGATCAGATCTCCAGGGACACTATGCTGACCTGTGTGTGTGTGCTGTGATATGTGCCCCTGACATGAATACACACACATCTACAAATATGTCCAAATAGCTTCATGAAACAAATATATTTGGGCTGCCACTGTCACTGCTGAGGCTGCTGCTGCTGAGTCTTCTGCTGCTGAGGCTGCTGCTGCTGAGTCTTCTGCTGCTGAGTCTGCTCCTGTTGTGGCTGCTGCTGCTGCTGAGTCTGCTGTTGCTGTGGCTGCTGGTGGTGCTGTATGTGCTGGTGGAGTGGCTGCTGCAGATGATGTGTGTGTGCGCCTACTACATCTAGGGACTCCGAGATGTCTGTGCTGGTGGTGGAGTAATGTCTTCCCTTGGTAGGGGGCGCTGGGGCTCCCCAATCAAGCCCAGGTGATGGTAGTCCAGTAACCAAGGGTCATACCTTGGCCACTGGTAGGTGCTTGGCCCACCCCGGGATCATACCTTGGGCCATGCTGGGGAGCCATCCAGGAGGGTAGGTCCATCTGCCGTGAATATGGCCCATATTGGGTGGTGGCCACTGTCCCGGGCAGCCATTGTCTCCCTGGTGATGGTGCTGCTGCTTGAGGCTAGTAGGTTGTGGAGGTGGGGGGATGCATCCACCTCTCCTCCTTTTGCATCCAGGCACTGTATTGGTGTGGTGCAGACATTGGTGGAGCAGCCTGTGGTAGAGCAGACAGTGGTGGAGCAGACAGTGGTGGAAGAGGTGTGGATGGTGGGTATGGTGCCCACCGGCTGGTCCCCTCCTCTGTATACTCCTCACTGGGTACTGATTCCACCTCCTCCACAGGCTCCTGCTATGCTGGAGGCCCATAAGCTGTGTGGATAAATGAGATGGTGTGATTAGTAAATGTAGCAATGATAGGATTAATGGGATAGCAATGGTTAATTTCACCTTGAGGTAATATTGTAGGCATTCAAAACAGATGTGGATCGATATAAGTCCTATCCCTCAAACCCTCATGGTTAGACAGATATTGCGCTATGTGACAGCTGGAGATTTCAGTCATTTGTCCACACGGAGGCTCTTCAGCAGAGCCAAAATTGCCCCATTTACAGATAAATACTTAATTGGAATGGTCTACAAAGTGTGCCTTTGTCTACTAAAAACATTATGGAACTCTTTACCATCCTCAATCAGAGAGGCACCATCATTATAGACTTTAAAAAAAAAGCTAAAGACCCATCTCTTTTATCATGCATTCAGTCAACTCATGTGACCATAAGGAAATCTTAATTTTTATGTCTGTTTAGAGATCTGTAAAGAGCTTTGAGTCACACAGGGAGAAAGCGCTATAAAAATCACATATTATTATATAAAATTCTATATCCCATCCACATTAAATCAATGTTAATATGTAAAGTGAATGCAGGTGAGTGCCACTATTAATCCTATGGGCACCTTGGTCTAGCGGCATGAAAAACCTTCCAACAGACGCCACTATAAATAGTAATCTGTATATAAGCTCAAACAAGAACCCCAAATATTCTAAAAATGCCAAAAATATACTTCTGTTGCAGAAGAAAAGATAAAAAATAAAAAAAAAACATTAAATTACATAGAATATTCTAGTGCAATGATTTTCAGGTGTTTTTGTGTTGGGTTTTTTTTATTGGTCGGTTTTGTTTTTTTTTGCTCAAGGCACCCTAGCACTCATTCTTGACTTTTCAGGGCATCCCTGTAATCTGCAAACAATGTAATTAAGGGCACAAGTACTTAAATACAAAGTTGTTCTTCTGTTTCACAACAATGACAGAAACTAGCATGATGTGCTCAACAATTTCCTAAATATAACATTCTCATTTTTGTCAGAGTGTTCATTGGAAAAAATGGCCTGGTACTGGTACAAGAAACATGGAATACAGTTTCAAGCTACTTCCTACTTAGAGCTGAGATGCAGAGGTGTGTGTGACTGTATATGTGAGAGAGTGTGTATGTGAAAGGAATATGTGTGTATGTGATGGAGTATATGTGAGTTTGGAAAAACTATTATATAAATCTGAGTGCTTATGTAAACTTTGTTAAATTAAAAAAATACTTGTATATAAAAAAATCATAAGCCTTTACTTAAAAATGATAGAACAAACATATCCAACCTCATACAGAAAATGCTTCCCTGTCATATGACTATACAAATATGTTCCTATACACCAGTGGTTCTCAACCTGTGGGTCGGGACCCCTTCGGGGGTCGAATGACTATTTGCCAGGAGTCGCCTAAAACCATCAGATATTTCTATTTCTATTCATAACATTAGCAAAATTACAGCGATGAAGCAGCAACGAAAATAATTTTACTGTTAGGGGTCTCCAAAACTTGGGAAATTTTATCAAAGGGTCACGGCACTAGAAAGATTGAGAACCGCTGCTATACACAAACAACCATACATATTAGTGTTGAGCGAGCATGCTCGGCCGATGCTCGGATCGGCTCGAGCATCGCTCTGCTCGGCACATGGCGGTACTCGTACGAGTACCGCCATGTGCTCGCCCGGCATGTTCGGGTGGCGGGGATCTGTGCCGAAGGAGGCACAGATCTGAAGACGCTCCGCTGGACCACCAGGGACTGGAGGTAGGGGGCATTGCGGAGATGAAGGGGGCATTGCGGAGATGAAGGGGGCATAGCGGAGATGAAGGGGGACATTGCGGAGATGAAGGGGGCATTGCGGAGATGAAGGGGGCATAGCGGAGATAAAGGGGGACATTGCGGAGATGAAGGGGGACATTGTGGAAGGGGGGCATTGCGGAGATGAAGGGGGCATTGCGGAGATGAAGGGGGTATAGCGGAGATGAAGGGGGACATTGCGGAGATGAAGGGGGCATTGCGGAGATGAAGGGGGCATAGCGGAGATGAAGGGGGACATTGCGGAGATGAAGGGGGACATTGCGGAGATGAAGGGGGACATTGTGGAAGGGGGGCATTGCGGAGATGAAGGGGGCATTGCGGAGATGAAGGGGGTATAGCGGAGATGAAGGGGGACATTGCGGAGATGAAGGGGGCATTGCGGAGATGAAGGGGGCATAGCGGAGATGAAGGGGGACATTGCGGAGATGAAGGGGGCATTGCGGAGATGAAGGGGGCATAGCGGAGATGAAGGGGGACATTGCGGAGATGAAGGGGGACATTGTGGAAGAGGGGCATTGTGGAGATGAAGGGGGGCATTGACCAGGCACCCTCCCCTCATCAGAGCAGGGGGTGCCTGGTGTAATGCTCGTGTCGCCCCATTCAATTCAATGGGGCTCGGGTGCTCGGCCGAGCACTCGAGCCTCCGGCGGTGCTCGGTCAGAACACCCGAGCATCGGGGTGCTCGCTCAACACTAATACATATCAAATATGGGCCCAAAATTGTGCAATCACCGTTAGTGGTGTTCGTTCCCAAACCTCAGGAAAAATAAACACTGAATGTCTTGGACCACCACACCACTCCCACTTTGCTAAAAGATGACCCCCTATACTATCCAAATACAGAAACAAGTGATAACAAAAAATCAACAAAATGGTAAGAAGTACTAGCAACCTCACCCGTATCATCCACAGTAATTTCTAAAAATAAGACGGCAAGGGTACAGACAACCCAATCCTTAAAAGTGTTATATTCAATAGTCTGATATTATATAATAAAGCAATCTAATCTACCACATATATGTCTAGTGAAGAGAGGTCAGAATTTCCTTCAAACACATAACGTCCTTCAACCAAATAAATGGACAAACCCATCAATGTGAATGAGCATCATCATTTCCCTTTTTTTCTTTCTTCTCTTTTTTGGTCCTGGTACCAGGTGAATAGAATTGTGTATCTGCATGTCAATAAATTGATTATTTTGTATTATTGTATATCGGGGATAACAATGCAAGTTTTTTTAGATTGATGGGGAATTATTTGCCTGCCGACACATCCATCAGTAGATGGTCAGTGGTTACCAACATTGAAAGACGTTCATTCATTTTGATGGGTTGGTCCATTTATTTGGTTTAAGGAAGTTATGCAGGGGAGGGCTGGCCTGAGGGGCAGGGGGGCAATTGCCCCCTAGGCCGGTCATATTTCTGGGCTGGTGGGCCACACCCGCTTTCTGTTATAAATGTAGCTACACTAGTGATACCACTGAAATGGAGCTACAGTCCAAATGGAGCAACATTAGTAGCACAACCCATTTCTCTTGTAAGTTCTATGGTATCACTAGTGCATATTTACTTATATTGTAAGCTCTGTAGTAGCATTAGTGTAACCCCATTTCAACTGTAAGCTTTGTGGTATCACTTGCCTTACTTCACAACATTAACCCTTTGAGTGCCAGAGGGGTAAGCAGCAATGCGTGGCGTACCCCTCTGGCACTCAAAGGGTTAATGGCAATTTTAAACTTAACAAAAGAGGGTGGGCTGGGGCAGAGGGCTGGAGCGATAGTAGAATTGGGTCACTTGATTGTAGTTGCCCTCCAGGCCACAAGTTGCCAGCCCTCCCCTGAAGTTATGTGTTGGAAGCTAATTCCGACCTCTCTTCACTATACATATATGTGGTAGATTAGATTGTTTTATTATATGGTATCAGACTATATTCCAGACTATACCAGAATATATGGTACCAGACTATATATCAGAATATAGAATTTTCACGGATTGGGTTTTCCTGTACTCTTGCCGTCTTATTTTTAGGAACCATCCTATATAATAATACGCCAAGTTGTGTGTAACGCCCGACATGCGCAGTAGACACTGCTGCGCGTGCGGCAGTCATACGCAGTAGAGACTGCCCGCGCCGCGGCTGATACAGAGCTGGGCGCTCCGAAGGAGCGTCCAGCTCTGTATCAGCCGAGGCACGGGCAGTCTCCACTGCGTGTGATTGCCCCGCGACCGGCTGCAGAGGCTCTGTATCAGCAGAGGCGCGGGAGACCCGCGACCGGCTGCCAGAGGCACTGTGGCCCGTGTAACGGGCTGTTCAGCTAGTTGTAGATAATACACGTGAGGTTGCTAACACCTCTTACCGTTTTATAAATTTTTTTGTTATCACTTGTCTCTCTATTTGGATAGGTGGTCATCTTTTAGCAAAGCGGGAGTGGTGTGGTGGTCCCAGACATTCCTGAGGTTTGGGACCGGACACCGTTTAGAATGATTGTACAATTTTGGACACATATGTTATATGTGTGGGTGTTTGTGTATAGGAGCATACTTGTATAGTCATATCACAGGGAGACATTTTCTATATGAGGTTGGATGTGTTTGTTCTCTCATTTTTAAATAAAAGTTTTATATAGAAGTATTTTTAAATTCAACCAAGTTTGGTTGGTGCACCCTGACATTCCCTGTGTGGAAACAGTGTATATGGTACTTTAATTACAGTTTAGATTACAAAAAAAATAAGTTGGAAAAAAATGTCAGCCTCCCTAAGGATTTTTTTCTTCACAATAATGATTATGTTTTATATTCCAACTACAATTAATCAAGCATAAAGCCTCACTTACTGTCTTACAAGAAGGAAAACGTGAAATGTATGACTCAGTCATGCTTGCAAAAAGCAAAATCATGCAAATTTCACTTTGTGCATCTATTAATACCTTTTTATACAAATAACGAGATTACAACAAATGAAGAACTGGGGTATTTAGGATGGAGTTCATAGACAGGCTTTGGACTTTAAGGGAAGATTCACAGATAAAAGAATGAAAAAGATGTTTGTAAATACTAATTGATTCCTAAACATTTGATGACAAGGAATCTGATTGATTAGTCACACGGATATGAATACTGGTAAATTATTTAACGCTTTGAGTGCTAGAGGGGTGAGCAACGCATTGCTCTGCAATGCATTGCGACCCCCTCTGGCACTCAAAGGATTAAATCTTTCTTTCCTTCTTAAAGGGGAACCCTCCCTATAGGAATCAGCAGTTCTTAACCCTGTGAGTGCAAGGGTGAACGGCACACATTACTTTGCAATGTATTCTGTACCCCTATGGCACTCAAAGGGTTAATTAATCTGTTATGCTAAGAAGACATTAAGTAATTCTGAGGAAAATCCGCTTCACCACAGGAAGCAATTAACTTCCCAAATTCAGATTTAAGTGTGAATTTTAAAAGCCCTATTTAAATCAATGTTAACCTTATTTGTCCCCTATAGTGCAGCTGGTTTGCCTAAGATTACCTCAGTTCTGTTTAGTATATCAACCTCAACTGGTCTGAACTCTGTTGTAGTCTGTAGCTGTTCAGAGGCAACTGCTATTACAATGTACTTTTGATGGCAAAATGATCAGCACCAAAATGTTACTGAATTTTGCATGTTATTTCTGAATTATCAAACGTTTGCTTGATGGCTAAAACGCCCAGTGTTTTGTGAAAGAATCAGAGATTCTGCCTAATTCAACAAAGCAATTAGCACACAAGCACCAACTCCGGAGCTGTGCGGTCACATAGTGCAGAAGCGGCATGTCTGGGGGGAAGGTCTTAGAGAGAGGCCAGTATGATGCTGTCACGTGACCGGCGTGTATATAAAAGCAGATGCGCACTGGCGCCCATTTTCGCCAGGCGCATCTGAGGTAAGCACAAGCACCCTGTTTAGAGCGGTGCTTGTACTAATTGACAATCATTAATTAGTAAAAAGTAAGTGTGTTAATAAATATTTACAATATCAACAAAAAAAAGCAGCTGATGGTGCAGGGACAAAGCTGCTGCCTCTGATGTAAGAGTCCTGTGTTCACTACCTCACATAACATTCTACAAAAATTCTCTCATATAACATTTTACAAAAATAAGATAAAATAAATAAAAATGCATGGACTAACGGAGGAGGTGAGAAGAAAGAACACACCATGTTCTGTTATGTTATGTCATCAAATTAGCCTATTTCAGGTATCACCAACATTTGGCTTTCCATCTCATGGAGAATACAACCACTGACTGGTTGGGGAAGATGGGAATTGTAGTCTGAAACAGCTGGAGAGCCACTGACTGTGAATAAAGTTCAGACCATTGGAATAACCGAAATCGGAAATAATGCAGTATGTCAAAATGTACATTACTCTTTATGGATATGATCTGTTGCTCATTTGCCAAATGCATCTGGGCTGTTTCCATCTGTTGGGGTTTTATGTTGAAATACTTCCTCAATTTTATGCTCATTGTATGTTTTACAAGACAGAAATGATACAATGGATATGAGACTTGTCTCTGGAGAGCTTGTGTTTGTCTAGATTACATCTGTGAGGACCTATCATAGTGGATACATTCCAAGTGATCACACCCTGCAGTGACAGTTCTTCAGAGCATCTATGGCTCCGGGAAGCTGACATTTGCTAGCACGTTGAAGTCATTAGCATACATTGTTAGTGAGTTGTCAGTGGGAAACAAAGTTTATGTATAGAAAATGTAACTTTTGCAAAGACAAGAGTTTCTGAATAATATTAGTACTGCAGACTTTTCAGATTTTTTCATTGAGACATGTGGGATATTTCGCTGTGGGGGATAGATTAGTTTAAGAATGTTGACATCAGTAGTTGTCTCTACTGAACTGAATGGTGTTTTAAGTTACTGAAAAGCCTTAACTTAATTTATTGGCACAAAGGGCCATATTAAATAAGTTAATGAGGAGAAATTCTAGAGCAAACCATCTGCACAATAGAGAACAAATACCCCATTCACTTAAATTGGAATTTTAAGCCCTTGGATGCCTGATAGGCCTCCAACCCATTGTAAAACAGTCAAGGGGTTAAAAGACCCATTAAAGTCATTAGGAATTTTAAGTTTTACTCAGTGGCGCAATTGGTTTGCCCCAGAATTCATACTTTTATTCTTATTGTTCTCTACGGGCCTTACGCAGCAGCAGACAAACATTGGAACAACCCAGCTGCCCCACACAGTCCTTCATACAGCAGTCAGATATACAGTATCTATCTATATAGTTTAGCATCATATCTGCAGTTGCCTGTATTTGTTAAACGGCATGTTAGGTCTGTGCTCATAATAAACTAAGGCCTCCACCAGGGGATCCAAGACAAGTGGAACTGGCAGGTCCACCTCATCTTGTCAATGTCCTTGACTCTTTGACCCCCCATTAATATTGTTCCACAATGAGGTTGTCATTATAACAGCATTGTAACACTGCCATAAAGTTGTAATGACTGCCCCATGTTAAATACAGTTTATATCATTGTTGAATGGAATAACTTTGTTCTCGTTTGAACAAAAGCAATGAGATTCAGGGATAGTTTTGTGCACGTTACTGCTGCACATAATGATGACTATAATAGCATTAAACATTAACTGTTGTTTGATAGGGGGAAGCGGCACAGAGTTAATGTCCACAACAACTTTGACTCTGAATTTACAACTCTTTGTTCATTTGAGTGAGAATTAAATTTTTTCTTTTAACAAAATATTTTAAAAAATGTTTTACACGTAAAGTGGAAAATCACTCCTTATAAAATACTTCCACATATGATGGAGTGTGTGCTGTTTCTGTGGACGGATTTCTTACTAAGTATGTTGGCAGAGGTCCCCAACAAATTCTAATGGAATCTAAGGGGTTAATTATTTATTTACTCAAATGATGGAACTGATACTTGCTATATGCTTTCTATATGCTTGGCAATTTAAAACTCTGTTAGATAGCCAAAGTGAATATTGTCTACCAGATCCCAGAGGCCTTCTTTACTTTTATTTCCAGTCCTTCAAGGGACACTAATGTCCAATAAAAAATGTTTTTTGTTTTGTAGAGTTTAAAAAAATAAATTATGTGGCACAAATCCTATCTCTCAAACCTTTATGGTTTGAGTGATATTCACATCTAAAGTTCCCATTCTCCTGATGTCAGCTGTACAGCTGACAGCAGGAGATTCAAGTCAGCTGACTCGAGGAGGCTCTTCAGCAGAGCTGAAATCACATTATATAAAAAGAACTACTTCATTGGAACTGTCTACAAAGTGTGCTGGCAAACCAGGCACACTTTGTAGACCGTTCCAATGAAGTAATTATTTTTAAATAAAGCAATTTTGGCTCTGCAGAAGAGCCGATGGCTGGTCCCATGACAGAGATCTCCTGCTTTCAGCTAGAGCACTGATGTCAGGAGGGGGGGAGGGAGGGGGAAACTTTAGACGTGGTTTGAGAGATAGTGTGTGTGTGAGACAGAGACAGTGTGTATGTGTGTGTGTTTGTGGGGGAGAGCGAATGTGTATGTAGGAGAGAGTGTATGTGTGTTTGTGGGAGATACAATATGTATTTTGTGTGTGTGTGTTTGTGTGAGAGAGAGTGTGTGTGAGAGGAGAGAGTGTGTGTTGTTGTGTGTGAGAAAGTGTGTAAGTGTGTATACTTGTGTGTGTGTTTGTGTTTATATTCAATACTGTTAATTTACAGTGTCCACTCAGATAATAGGCACTGCTGGGCACCCTCTTGCCTATTTTCTTTTCTATCGAAATACCCTTGGCCTATAACAAGCAAGGCCAAAAATGAAAAGAAAACACTTTAACACATTGTTTGCTAGAGACATCTCATGTTGGAGATCTCTCTAAGATCTCTCTAGCATCCAAGGGGCTAAATAATAGCATGTAAAGGGAAAAAAAAAATGATACAGGTACATTGAGATTGCCCTGGCCACACCCACAAATCAGCATGTAGGTGTGGCTATCACAGCTGAGGTACCCTTCAAATTTTGGAGCTCTAGGTAGTTGCCTACTCTGTTGGAAAATCCAGCCCTCAGCACTTAGAATGCTATTTGAGCACATATTTACTATATAATCACAGACCCAAAAGGTGAGTGTAGGTTCGTTCTGGGCCAGTCTGGTGAGTTTCAGTAATTAAATGCTGTCTTTAAGACAAACATAGGCATGACATTACAGAGGAATTATTCCTTACGAATTACAGGCTCTTCATTTGTATAACACAAACACACAGATGATAAGTATCCTTTACACAGAAGTCAGTTATAATCAGTGATGTACTCATACTAAATTAAATAGTGCCAGGGCTTACTCCATTTAATTGCCCCATCCAATAGATCACTTTATGTTCTCCAACTGACTCTTCCTTGCCACATGGTCTCAAGAATGTTATTTGCAGTTTAGATGTATTTTTATGTATTTTTTATTCAAATTTTATTGAGAATCTGAATACAGTTACAAAAGACATAAAAGAAAAAACAACAGATACATATGAGCAAGAATAAATAGCAAAGTCATTAAACCAGCCAGTATAACGACCAGTATTGGTATTCCAATAACTTCCGGAAAGACAAGTTAACAACATAAAGAAGAAGAAATAATCAGCTGGAGACAGCATAAGACGATTCCAACGAGCCTTAGTAGGTTCCCAACAGTATATATGAAGTTGAGGCACTAATATTGTTTATGCAAAAGAGAACCTGAGTAGGGCATAAAGTAGAATGAATGTATTTTTAAGCAGGTAAGAGAAGAGTGGAAGTCGCCATCATTTTTAAACTATTCTAATTAAGAAGGGTGCAGGGACTGTGCTCTACACCAGTGGCAGAATATAATATAATATAGGACCTATAATGCACTGCACCACATCTACATGCCAGGTTTGCATAGGGGGTATATATATTTTTAGAATAGTAATTGACAGTATATTCCCTGAACAGACGTGTGATCTGAAGCGGGTCTATAAGTCAAATAGTAGTAAGGGCTTTTATTGATGATCAGTCTGTACATATATACATATGTCATATGACGTCACGTAATAGACATCTGGGTGGCGTCAGGGGTTAATGCTCATAGGTGCACTTGTGTTCCGGTATTGTTATCCATTTTCGATGTGGCTGTTTGTATGGTGGGATCCAATAAAGAGATACATAGTTTACATGAATTTGATGTGTGTAAGATTTTAATAAAATATTTTTGAGTTTATTTTCAATATGATTAACTGACTCTTTACCTACAATTGACCATTAGAGTTCTCAACTAGTATATTGTAATATATTTATTTTTTCCTTTTGAGGGAGTGAGGAGGGTTGTTGTAGCTGCATATGGTCGACTTTGTTGGATATATGTGACACTCATATGCACCACTAAATTAAGTGAATTAAATATCAGGATAGACTAAAGCATCTGGAAATGTATAGCTTGGAGGAGAGAAGAGAGAGTGGGATATGATAGAATCATTCAAATACATGAAGGGATTCAACAAAGTGCAGGTGGCAAGTACATTTGAAAGGTGTAAAACTGTTAGGATAAGAGGCCTTAGTCTAAAACTAGAGGGACAGAGGTTTAGATGTAATTTAAGAAAGGTTTACTTTACTGAGAGGGTAGTAGATAAATGGAATACCCCACCAGCAGAAGTGGTAGACGTTAATACAGTGACAGAATGTAAGCATGCATGGGATATGTATAAGGCTGTCCTGAACACAAGACAAGACCCAGGACCAAATAAGGTTTGAGGTCTTTACAGTAGGAAAAACGTGCACACTACATGGGCCAAATGGTTCTTATTTGCCATCAAAGGTTATGATTCTATGTGGAAACCTAGCACTAGTATGAATCAAAGAAGAGCCCCTGCTTGCACCCTGTTCCCAGTACATCAATGGTTATAACTATATGCATTCTGAACATGCATGATCTTTGTTGCAGTATACTGATCTTTAGTTTCAGTTTACAATATGACAAATATAATTGATTCTTATGAACGATTCAGGTCTGTTGAAGCCTGTTGTTTGTTGTGGTGAGTCTGAATGAAACTCAGACCTAAACACAACATTAAGTACAGGCAACTGCAAATACAATACAAAAAAATAAATAGGTATTTAACACGATACCTTACTGGGTAGGTCCTATTAAATGCTTTTCTCAATGCATCCTGAGTGGGAGGGGCCTAGATTAAAAAATGGAGAGCCAGTCAGGATATGCCCTGATATGTATTAAGAGAGAGGTCACAGATGGGGGTGTGCCTCCCTGTTTGCAGCCAGACAAGAGGCAGATAATGTAGGCCCCAACTTGGGGCACTCACAGGATGCCAGGTAAATGAACTAGGGCCTGCCTTTCTCCAGGGCTGCAGAGAGGGGAGGTTATCATCTTCACGATAGAAGACGACTGAACAAGATAAGGAAAGGAATGATATTAGGGAAAATGTACGTATCTGCCAGTGCGGCTTCTCTGGCATTAGCCCCCAGTTCCTGCACTCGCACTTTGGTGTATGATTGATTTAGTGTATATTGGCACATACACTCCACCCTCGATAAGATGTGCTTTCTATCAAGCCCCAAACACAAGATTTCCTTAGCACTTTGTTTAACCCTTTAAGGACCAGAGAAATGAGCAACACATTGAAAAGCAATGCAGTGTACACCCCTGTAGTCCTTAAATGGTTAATACAAGATGCAGAACAAAGGAATACGCTAAAATGTTGTAGTCTACCCCAATGCATTCCCCTTGGAGCAGGTGGCGTAAAAAGGGGTTCTATCACCCCTATACAAGGTTCTCTTAAATGTTAGATTATATAGAGACTAGTTGAAAAGCCCATGTACACAGGCCACAGTGCCACCCAGCAACCTCGACTAGTGGCCAGATCCTCTAGTCACTGGCCGCACTGCAGTCATGCGCAGTACTGACTGCCTGAACATGCCACAGCTGATACGGAGCGGGGAGCTCCAAATTCAGACCGTAGTCCTCTCTGCGCCTCCAGTCTGAATTTGGGGGTCCCCGCGCAGCCGTCTCTACTGCTCATGACGGCTTCTGACAAACATCCTTAGCGAATTATTATATAGGATTATTTGGAGTACTTGATTAATCTTGTTTTTCAAAATGCTATTTTGCCAAAATTCAAGGAATAAATACTGCCCTGCACCCTACTTCCGGACAGACTGCAGTTACCTGATCTGTATGGCAGTCTATCACTCTGCCTCTGCTCCCCTCCCTCTATCCAGCCTCCAACAATGATGGAGGCTTTTTGCCTGTAAGCTGGAGCTATCTCATTGGCCAGAGACTGCTCCAGCTTACAGGCAGAAAGCCTCCATCACCGAAGGAGGCTGGATACAGGGAGGGGAGCAAAGGCAGGGTGACAGACTGCTGTACAGAGCAGGTAACCACAGTCTGTCCAGAAGTAGGGTTCAAGGCAGGATTTATTCCTTGAATTTTGGCAAAAATGAAATTAATCAAGTATTCCAAATAATCTCTATATAACCTAACATTTAAGAGAAACTTGTATAGGGGTGATAGATCCCCTTTAAGGGGAGAACTTTCCTTGTGCATAGCTTAGTAAATTGGTGTAGCCAGGTGGAAGACTAAAAAATCAGCTTCAGTGCATGTTATAGCGTGGAATCACATATACATAATATACATTAATAATTGATACAAACACTTCAGTTAAGTTCCGTATGAAAAGAATATAAGTTGGGAAATGCAGGTTTTTCCATATAAAACTCTATATGTATCAGTTCAGGTTTTGTATTGTTGTATGTACACATAAAATCTACACAGGAGTTATTGAGTGTCCTAGAGGTTGTTGTTTTTATTTTTCAGATTTTGGTTTATTATTTATTCTCCCCCTTTTTAACTGTAGTATCAATAAATGTCTAATTTCTATACAACCTCGTGTGAATTCAAATGCACAGATATTTGTGTGTGGATTTCTATGTATGCATAGTAACATAGTTGATGAAGCTGAACAAAGACATGTGTCCATCAGGTTCAGCCCATACCATATCACCACTGTTGATCCAGAGGAATTTAAAAAAAAAAAACATTGAAGCCATTTCCAGTTCAGCCCCAAGTGGGTAAAAAATGTATTTTCTAACTCCAAATGACAGTCAGATATTTACCTGGATCAACATCTTATCTTCTTTAAAGCCAATGTCATAATTCTCTATATTATTCTATGATAAATAGGTATCCATAACGTTTTTGAAAGCAGTTACAGCACCTGAAAGCACAGCATCCAGATGCAAAGAATTCTATAACTTTACTGCCCTTACTGAAAGCGTTTTTCCTCTAGTCTGAATGGATGACCTCTAGTTCTTTGCTCAGCTCTTTTACTAAATAGTTCCTTGGAGCATTATTTTGTAAAAGGTGCTCATATCGCCCCTTAGAGATCTCATGTCTAATGGAAACCCAATTTGGCTAGTCTCTCTTTATAACTCAGATCGTCCAATCCCTTTGTCAGTTTTGCTGCACCTCTCTGCACTTTTTCCCGTCCAATAATGTACTCCATATTGTAGATAAGGCCTTACCAATGATTTATACAGAGGTCGAATTATATTTCCATCCCATGCATCTATACCCCTTTTTATGCATGGTAGTACCCAATTTGCTCTTTCAACAGCTGCACAATACTGTGAAGTCTATCATTTATCAGCACTCCTAAATCTTTCTGTAAGGAGGATTCCCTAAGTAGTCTCCCATTTAGTGTATATGTAACATGTTTGTTTCTCCAGCCAAAATGCATAACCCTACATTTTTCTACATTAATCTTCATCTGCTACTTTTCCACCCATTCACTCAGTTCATCCAAACCTTTCTGCAGAGAAAAAACACACTGCTCTGTATGTATTTTCTTACACAGTTTAGTGTCATCAACAAAGATTGAGATATTACATTCAGTACCCACTTCTAGATCATTAATAAACAAATTAAAAAACATTGGGCCCATGGCTGAACCTTGTGGCACCCCACTTACAACTTGAAAAGATTCCATTTACACCAACTCCCTGCTATCTATCATTTAACCAGTTCTCTATCCATGTACAGAAATCACCTCCCAAACCGAAGCCTTTTAATTTATGCAGTAACTTGTTGTGGGGCACAGAATCTAAGGCCTTTGCAAAATCCAGGTATACTACATTCCATTGTCCAAATTACTACTTGCCCTTTCGTAAAATGCAAGTAAATTAGTTTGACATGATCTATTCTTCGTAAAACCATGCTGTTTTGTACTAATAATTTTGTTGGTCAGCACATAGTCCTGAACACTGTCAGTTAGTAATCCTTTTATTATCTTACCCACTATGGATGTCAAGCTCACAGGTCTATGATTTGCTAGTTTAGAGTTTGCCTCCTTTTTGAATAATGGTACTAAAATAGCTTTCCATCAACCACAGGGCACTATGCCTGATGAAAGTGAATAAATACATATTAAGTATAATGATCTTGCTATTACTGAACAAAGTTCCTTAAGTATGTTTGGGTGTATGCAATCAGGTCCAGGTGCTTTATTTACCATAACCTTTTCCAGTCTCTTTTGGAATTTGTCCTTGTAACACTGAAAGAATGACTGGGTAACACCAAGTAACCTGAAGATGCTGGGGAGCGCAGGAGAGAGTACAAGGCTAGAGATTGTAGGCAGTGTAGTCCTATACCCTTGCTGCGGCCTGAGCCAGAGTTAAAGGTACTGGCCACAAAGCCAGATAACAGGATGAGTATAGGACACAGAGCTGAGCAGATACTTGGTGTAGGAGATGGATACCAGCAAATGAAGAACAGACTGGTAATTTGGATGTGGAGTTGACCAGGAGTCGGTTAGTTGTACACAGCCGGGGTCAGAGAGCCAAGTCGGATAGTTGTACACAGCCAAGGTCGGAGAGCCTAATCGGATATTCTTACACAGCCGAGGTCGAAGAGCCAAATCTTAAAATCGCAAACAGCCAGAGCCAGGAGCCAGGAATCAAATCAGATCAGCAGCAGAGTTGGACATAAGCCAAGGGTCATATACAGGAAATGACAATACAATTGGAACTCAGGAACACAATAAGACTTGAAGAACGAGCATCTTCCCGACATTCAGGCAAGGTATGTAAAGGCGGACAAACCAATGGGGTGCTTCGAGAGTGGCAGAATGATTATAGGATTGATTGACAGGAGGAGGTGGAGAGACAGAAGTAGAATTATGGACAGCTAAGCCATAGTAATGGAGAGTGACAGTCCTCAGAAAGTCATGTACATGATGGAGGAAATTCTGTTTGCCCATAGCCTGCCATTGTTGCCATTGTGTTTAAGATATAAGCATAGCCTTATCCTCACTAATTACTTCACCTGTCTCAGACTTAAGAGGACCAGTATCAATCTTAATATTTTTGTTAATCATATACTTGTAGAATTGTTTAGGATTTTTCTTGGTCTATTTTGCAATACTTTTCTCATTTCCAATTTTAGCTAGCCTACTTGCTTGTTTGCAGATTATATTACATTCTTTATATTTTTAAGTAATGCATCTGACCCTTCTAACTGAAACATTTTGAAAGCCTGCTTCTTATTTCTCATTTTCCCACAATCCTCTTTATTAAGCCATACTGTTCTTAATTTGCTCCTCTTGTACTTATTCTCCAACGGAATATATTGACGCATATATTTATCTAAGAGCATTTTAAACAAATTCCATCTTTAGGTGAAGGTTACATCCCACTGAATGTACTTTAATACTGCTTTTAGCATTGTAAAATTAGCCTTTTTAAAATTGAATGTTTTGGTTAAACCCTTGCTAATGGATTTCTAATAACATATTTCAAAGGATAACATATTGTGGTCACTGCTGCATAAATGTTCCCTTACCTGTATACTGTTTTCAATGTCAAAATTGTTTGAGAGCACTAGGTCCAACAATGCCTCTTTTCTAGATGGCTCCTCTACTAGTTGGGACATGAAATTGTCATTAACCACACTAAAAATGATTCCCCTTTGTTATGCTGGAAGTCATATTTCTCCAGCTAGTTTCAATCTCCCATTATGATTACATTTCCTGACTGGGAAGCCTTTTCCAATTGCAGTAACAGTTGGGCTTCATAAAACTCTCCAATACTAAGTGGCTTGTAGAAAATTAATATATTTTTATTGGTGTATTCTTCCTGGACATAGTAACATAGTAAATTAGGTTGAATAAAGACACAAGTCCATCAAGTTCAACCTTCTCCTCATACCTCAGTAACTGAGAATGTTATGGCTTTCCTGCTACCAATTAAGTTAGTCTGCCGACTGATAAACAGTATAACTCTGTATGTTCCGTTTTGAAAGAAATGTGTCTAATCTTCTCTTAAATGTATCCATTGTATCTGCCAAACAAAGACTTTAAAGTGAGCATGCCCTGAACACATTTCCTCTTGCATGAGCTGAAAAATGGAAGAATCATATAGCAATTCCCTCTGCTCTTTGATAGCATATGCCGAGAAACAAGGTGCAGAGCAACAGAAATCCCTGACACTCCCACACTGTCCTCTCCTTAATAAGCAAAATACAATCCCACTCTGCAAGCGCAGTACACTCCCACACTGTCCTCTCCTTAATAAGCAAAATACAATCCCACTCTGCAAGCGCAGTACACTCCCACACTGTCCTCTCCTTAATAAGCACAATACAATCCCACTCTGCAAGCGCAGTACACTCCCACACTGTCCTCTCCTTACTAAGCACAATACAACCCCACTCTGAAAGTGCAGTACACTCCCACACTGTCCTCTCCTTAATAAGCACAATACAATCCCACTCTGCAAGCGCACAACAATCCCGCACTGTCCTCTCCTTAATAAGCACAATACAATCCCACTCTGCAAGCGCAGTACACTCCCGCACTGTCCTCTCCTTACTAAGCACAATACAATCCCACTCTGCAAGCGCAGTACACTCCCGCACTGTCCTCTCCTTACTAAGCACAATACAATCCCACTCTGCAAGCGCAGTACACTCCCGCACTGTCCTCTCCTTACTAAGCACAATACAATCCCACTCTGCAAGCGCAGTACACTCCCGCACTGTCCTCTCCTTACTAAGCACAAAACAATCCCACTCTGCAAGCGCAGTACACTCCCGCACTGTCCTCTCCTTACTAAGCACAATACAATCCCACTCTGCAAGCGCAGTACACTCCCGCACTGTCCTCTCCTTACTAAGCACAATACAATCCCACTCTGCAAGCGCAGTACACTCCCGCACTGTCCTCTCCTTACTAAGCACAATACAATCCCACTCTGCAAGCGCAGTACACTCCCGCACTGTCCTCTCCTTACTAAGCACAATACAATCCCACTCTGCAAGCGCAGTACACTCCCGCACTGTCCTCTCCTTACTAAGCACAATACAATCCCACTCTGCAAGCGCAGTACACTCCCGCACTGTCCTCTCCTTACTAAGCACAATACAATCCCACTCTGCAAGCGCAGTACACTCCCACACTGTCCTCTCCTTACTAAGCACAATACAATCCCACTCTGCAAGCGCAGTACACTCCCACACTGTCCTCTCCTTACTAAGCACAATACAATCCCACTCTGCAAGCGCAGAAAACCAATTGCACTATGGGGCAAATTAAATCCAGTTGTTTTAAATGGGGCTTTAACCCCTTGAATGCTTCAAGGTTTTCCAACACGTTGTTTTGCAATGTGTTGGAGACCTCTACTCTCAAGGGGAAAAGTGCCCCATTTAAATCAATGGTACTTGTTTTGTGTCCCCTCTAGTATTGCTCCTCTTTTCTTCTTACATACAGCCTGCTGCTGTTTTGTGTGGGCCAAGAAGCTTGTGATGTGAACAGTAACTGGAATAGATGAGACTTTCTATTCCAACGAGTGAATTATATCTCTGTGTGTTCTTTTAATAAGAAAAGAAACAAACTGTATATACGTATTATAAGCAAACACCAGATGTCCACTGCACCCACGGGTTCTCCACCTACATATGGCATTTTTCAAGAATAAGAAGGATTTTAGGAAAAGTGTTTCACCAAAATGTGCATTTTTATACTTTGCAATGTATATTCCTTCACATCTATAACCAGTAAAGGGGTATCAAACTGACAAATGCATATCCCCACTACAACAGTTTAACCACTTGAGTGCTAGGGTTGCCCAAAACATTGCAAAGAGCCTAATTAGACCCATACAATTCAATGGACACCTAATGTTCTCACCATTCTCCAAAAAGGTAGCTGGGCCTTCCAATTGGCCACAAAGGCCCTTTGCGGCCACCCCTGATATCTCACATGCACATGTCTGTCTTCCTATTCCCTGGTTGTTCTGGATACAGCTCTAGCAAACAGTCTCCTCCAAACAGCACATGCTCCTTTCCAAACTGTATTCATCTTACGCCTGCCCCTTTAAGAACCATCCCAGACCAAGTCATGGGAAAACCATAAAGGGACCTGACTCTATGGAACATTAGGTAGCTTCCATGCAGTCTACATTCATATTATCTCTGTATGCTACTTGCACTTATGAAAAGTGTGCCAGTTGCTTGTTTCCAGCAGTGTATGGGTTAATTAATTATTAGACCTGTATTGGATTGACCATGGCATTATCCTAACTAAATGTCTACTGTGTTAACTGTGTTAGATGCAAATTGTTAACATCATCAATGACCACACAATGCACTTACCAATCACCTGTTTGAACACCTGGGTGTCAGAATGTTTCTTTAAATTAACCCTTTGAGTACCAGAGGGGTACACAACACATTGCTTTGCAAAGCTTTGCGTACCCCTCCAGCACACAAAGGGTTAAACATCATAGATTTATTACAAATTGGCAAACTGTAAATCTTCAGTGAGGTCTCCAGTCCTATGCAATCAAGGCTCACCTGTCAGGGAAGTCTCAGAAAGGCATAGGGCATGTCCACACATCAATAAGAATACATGAAAAATTAAACAAAAGAAAAGTCTGTGAATCAGATCCTGATCTTTACAAATAACCTGTGACTTGCCACAGATAATACACAGTGGGGTTTAGTTACATGTTTCTGGCCAAAAGCATCATAAGCTTGCCTGCTTAATCAAGGCATCCCAGATTTAAGCAAGTCCGTCACTGCCTCAAAACTGTGAACATGTATTTAGAATAATGAGATTAAAAGGCAGTAATACCACTTTACCCCTACTGTGAACAAAACCCTTGTGAGGGAAATAAGGGAGGTATTTATATTATATCTTCCCTAATTCAGCTACCACCTGATACAGGGAGCTACAAACCAAGAGAAGAGGAGCCAAAACCTCTCAAATTACATACAACAAATATAACATTTTCCGTTATTTGATTTTAACCAAGCACTTATCTTATCATAGAATCTACTGGGTATATAAGTGCTTTACTTTTATACATTTTTAAGACTCAAGAGACCTATTTTTAGGTACAGTTTTGACAAGACCATAAAACAAAACTGGACCAGTTTTGTGAAAACCAACTGTTTTATTGGGACAGATACATTTTCCAATTGATTTAACCCTTTCAGTGCCAGATGGGTACTTAATGCATTGCTTTGGAATGTGCCGCATACCTCTCTGACACTCAAAGGGTTAAAATTAACATTTTTAATCCTTTGATTGCCAGAGAGGTAAGGAATGCATTGCTTTGTAATGCATTCCGTACCCCTCTGGCACTCAAAGAGTTAACTCAGTGAACCCTAGATAGGTCCCAAACTCATTGCACTGCAAAGAGTCATATCCCCCTCTAGCATTCAAGGGGTTAAAAGCCTCATTAAATCAATGACATTTTTTTTGTTTGTTTCCCCAGAATTACAATTTTTCTTCATGTATGTGGACCCCGTTTCCTGTTTGACCTCATAACAACATATAATGCTCATATCTTATCCCTGTATCGCATCTAATCCTGAATATGGCTGAAAGTTTCAAAATAGCAACAACACATAGCTATGCCATTTTTAAAAGGAATTTTTTTGCCAATCTATGAAACATGTACAAAACACATGAAAAATGTATACTGCATTAAATCTGCCAAGGGAGAAAAAATATCCACAGCAGATTGCTATCAATGTTGTTAACCTGCTAGGATGGAGGGTTTGTATGTGACGTATAAAAAAAATTTGAGGAGAAAAGTACCACTCTCTTCCTCATCCATATTCAGCCTTCTGCCCAGAGGAACCGTGTGTTTTTCTTGACATTATATAATTGGTCAGCTCCTGAGGCTTTGCTTGACATACTTTTCAAAAATGGCATATTTTCTTCAGAAGATTTGTATATAAAATATAGTCAGTCAGTCTGTCTGTCTGGGAGCCTTTATAAGCCATTCACCAAGCAATGGTCACACCGAGATTGATGTACTAAGAGGAAGCTGTGCAATTCTGAGGCACCATAGGGAATAAATAAAAATTCCAAAAGTTCCCGTTGATTTAAATTTAGACTTTTAACGCTCTGAATGCCAGAAGGGTCTCAAAAACCTCTCTGGAACTCAAGGGGTTAAAAGTATACTTTAAATCAATAGGGATTTTTATTTGTTCACGTTGCAGTTGGTCTGCCCCAGAATTCCACCATTTTTACTTAATACATCAGCCTCAGTGTGAAGAGAGGGATGGGATGGTTCCTTAATAGATACTTTGATTTTTGAGACATTGGACGTTGTGTATAAAGACAAGTTGGGGCACTTCTAGGCCAAACTAATAGTACCATGGGGGCAAATGTAAACTGATCTTTGATTTAAATGGCACTTTTAACTTAGAATGCTAATGAAGTCTCCAATACCAATGCATTGAAGATCTCCCTAGCATTCAAGGGGTAAAAAGCAACTTTTAACTTTCTGAGTGCCAGTGAGGTATGCAACACATTGCTCTACAATGCGTTGTGTACCCCTCTGGCACTCAAGGGGTTAAATAAATGGGAATTTTGTGGATATGTATTTGTTCTCTATCCTGAAGTTGGTGTGCCCCAGAATTGCTCCTTGAGACCCACTGTAATGGTGTCAACACTGCTGCCTTAACATCTTGGCTGTTTGAGATGTCACCAAAGCATTACTTTCCAGTGTGGTGGAGATATCTGTTGAATCCAAGCGGTTAAATACTGATTTCATTTTGATTAATGAAAACAACAAAATCATAATAACACATATAATATATCTCCTTGGGATGAGCCTTATGTTCAGAAACACTGCCAAGTCATGCAGATCTCTCCAGCACTGACTGGGGTTAAGCTCTATTTTCTAAGCTGATATTATCCATAAAAACAGATGTCTGTAATTCTCTCTTCTTTGACCTTTGAGACTTATCAAAGTCAGATAGGTAATCATCCAATCAAACGGGCTATCATTACCAGAAGAAAAGTAATTATAATCTGAATATGTTTCAACATGATTATTATAAACCCCAGACTTTTCCAGATTTGATTGGAGTAGAATTGTAGACATTAGTGCTTCATGATTTCAGCATTGTACGCTTACTAGTTGTTCTTTTTTTTCACATTTTATTTTGCCATGAAAGCAGTGTTATATTTATTTTGAAATTTGATTTTTGGAGTATGAGCACTTCAAATATTTTAGATGACATAAGTAAATGTGTAACTGCAGTCAGATCAGTTTACAGTGACTTCTCTGTTGGTCTCTGGAGGTTAGCCAGATATTTCTTGTAAGTCTAATGGTGCCTACATTCAACCATTATCTGAATATTACACTACATCAGTGGTTCTCAACACCTTGAGAAGCAGAATGGGAATAACAGAAATATTCAGGCATTGGGGGGCACTGGAACAAGGCAGAGATGACACACACCAAAGGTTATGTACAGTCATGGCCCAGTATTACACTACATCAGTGGTTCTCAACACCTTGAGAAGCAGAATGGGAATAACAGAAATATTCAGGCATTGGAGGGCACTGGAACAAGGCAGAGATGACACACACCACAGGTTATGTACAGTCATAGCCCAGTGTATTCTGGTGCAAAGGGACATTTATAGAAGCAAGCTGGGCATGTTCCCAAGTTATGCTTATGTATAAAGGCCTTTTTGAATCATTTGCACCGCAGGGTGGGCAAATTTTAACTTGACTTTATATTCAAATATATTCTTCTATGGCATGCTGACACCTAGCTTGTAGAGGTAATAGTAAACTGCTAAAGATAGAAATGTAACCTTCAGTGAGCATCCTAAATACATAATAGTTGTACACAGTAAAGTAATAATTATGTTGTCATAGGCTTCAGTGCAGGGAAAAGAATCCAATAGCCGGAACTAGAGCGCTTCACCCACACAACCAATCACCTGCAGGGATTGAGCCCCACTGTTTGAATGGTCATGGGGAATTTGACAAGAACACTTAAGTTAAGCAGGATGCAAAGGGTAGCCATAGTCAAACCGAACAGAAGTTGTTTAAAAAGGGAGCAGATATTAGATGTAATCTGGCTGGACAGCAGTCACAGAGAGAAGTGAAGAGTAGACATAGTGAAACAGACCAGAGGTCTTATTACCTGGAAGAGTGAGGAAGGAAGCTGTAGTAAGAAAATTGAACTAACTTCAGTACACAGATGGCTATCAGGAGCACAGGGAAAAGAAAACTAGAATAAACTCTATATGGAGGAAATGTACAGGAGTGGCTTGTAATGGAAGTCAAGTTGAAGTCAGAGTATTCTAAAATATGCCAGACTGCAGGATAGACTACAGGACATCCTAGGACTGATCAGGATAACATTATACTGACAACAGGGGCTGTGCAGAATCCAAGACAGCACGGTGATTACAGATTTGAAGAGTAATAAATGTACTACTTTAACCTTTATTTGAGTTGTGTATATTTATTCATTTTATCTGCTGGGTTACATTTTCTTTAATCTAATTTAATATTTTAATTTTTGTACTTATCCTGAATTATCTCTTTTAGCTACTCACTTCCTTCCATTTTTGGTGTGAGTATCCTATAACCTATAGTCTGCAGAAACATTTTGCGGCTCAACTGCCTCAATAAAAGATGTAGGAACCCTGTGTATGATTTTCGTGGATGCAAATGAGTTGAGGACAGTTTGCTTTCAGACTAGAGATACACAGTGCTCACAGGAGTTAATCAACTATGCTTTTCTACATAAGGAAGAAAAATAGGAGAAATCCAGGGGCACCCCGTGTGCAATATCAAACGATAAAGCTTCACCACTACCACCAAGTTACCAACGTTTATGCAAGGGTAGTATCTTTGAGAAAGAGGTATATCACTGTAAAATGTGTTAGAATAAGGTCCATTTTTACATTTTTAATTGTTTTTTCATGTGTTTTTACATTTATTATTTTTCATTTCATAAATTAGGTATTCATTTATATTGAGAGTATAAGCCACCTATATTTCTTCCTTTCATCCAGACCGGTTCCTAGTTATTCCTAAGTGGAGACAGGAGAATCTCTCTGCATGGTGGTTTGTCAGGCTATCATTTACCTGACCACCATACTTGTGAGTACAATATTAATTTCATTCTTGTGATAACTTTTATTGGGTTACACTATGAGGCACCCTCTTTCTCTTGTGTTTCTACATGCTTTTCCACAGGATGGCTTTTTTTCACATTCAATAAAAAAAAACTCAGACCAAAATTTTGCTGATTACATACAAGACTAATGCATCATTGAGTTCCTCAAAAGAGACAGATTTTCCAAGGAAAACCACACTAGTGAAACCTGATTGATATCTTGCATAATTTTTCAGTTCTGCCAAATGCTTATCGTTAACCAATATGCAAATGGATGAAAATTTGCTTTCCAAACTTGAAAGGCAGCAACAGATCTGAACATCATATCAGGTGGAACTTCTGGGTAGATTCTTTATAAGAGGCTTTCCAATGCCATTTTCATGGCAGTGTTCCTTGTTTTATCATGTTAGAAGATGGCTTGATATTTGATAACAAATATACAATTTTTATGCTTCATTAACTCCAATTGTTATGTAGTTTTTCAGTCCTTGTTCTTTGCTTATCTGCAGATGAACAGTTCCTTGGAAAAAGCAAGCATTCCTCTGCACCTGCAGTCATCAATAGCTGCTAACATATTTGGAGTTACTACTCAAGTTTTCTTCTAGACCCTGCAGGATACACTAAACTACATACATTTTCTAATCCCGCTTCTTTGCTTTTCATATCTGCAGATATATATCATTTTCCACTCAGACTTCGAGGTTAAAGGGGAACTGCTCTGTGCAGTCCCAAAACAGCTCCTGTCAGCAGACAATAACACAACCCAGGTGTTTCTTGCTCACAGTCACATATTTTAATGCATTTATTGCTCATCCTCCACAGTCCCTTAGTGTCAGGCTTGGAAGTTTTATGTAGTCTCTGCCCACAATTCAATGAGACTAAACTGCAGGACTACAGGACACAGTTCAGTCTTTCTTGCAGGACTAGTAAACCTCAATTTTACTGGAAGGTATACACCCAGCAGGCACCCTATAATGCACTATAACCATGAATATTGCCTTTTAAAAATCACATACTTCTGTAGGAGCCCTTCATACAGCAAACAGATATACTGTGTATCTATTAATGTATTTTTGCTCAGTGTCTGTATTTACTGAGACACATGCTAGGTCTCCATTAGGTTCATGTCTCTTCCCAATGAGCAAAATGTATTCCCAATGAACAAACATTCTCAAGAGTTGAAATGAAAAAAATCGCAGCTCCCTTTTTCTTGGTACCTTCACTTTGTACTGCCACAATCTTCCAAACCTTCTTCTCTGGTCTACTTCTCCTGGGTTTTCAGTTCCTGATGTGGGTCTGCATATAGGTAGAGTGTGTAAAAGAAATAATCACTTGGGCACCAGGGCTTTACATCAAACAGGAACTTTTATTAAAGGGTTGAACATAGTCACATGGAACATTTGGGACAGGGTACATTTGTGATCATATCATCCTACATAGTTTCTTCTCTAACTGGATTCCCGTACACTCTATGGGTCTCCATACTTAATCTCTTTTCTATCCCACCAACAGACACACATCTCCACACTCATTCAGGGTATGTCTACATGGAGGCTCTTATACCGTACTTTCCCATGGAACCATTTTTCACTCATTAAATCTCTGTAACAGATACTATACAGAGGACCCTTGAGGAGACCCTTGTCCTCTGTCCATGGGATGATTGCAACCAGGGAGACCTGTTCCTGCCCCTGACCAGCCTCAGCTGCTGCAGCACATTATATTGGTCCTTTTGAGATCCTACTATGGCTCAGCAAGGCCGCTCCTTCCATTAGCAATGCTCTAAAACATTGCTCTCCTGCATCTTCACAGCAGCAGGTCCATCTGGGAATGTGTGTTCTATCTTGACATCACAAGATTGTTAAAATTGTTAATTATTTCTGTCCTAAGAATTTTCTTCATCCTTCTATATGATTGATCTAATATATCTAAATAATACTCTTTTTTTTCCTGAAAATGTTTGATGATAATTGGAGTTTTTTCTTAAAAGAATGTTTGCTAGACATTTTTATGATAGCGTGTAGGTATCCATTATTATGTACGGGTTTTCTGTAGTATTTAATAGCATTCGTATTATCCCTATGCTATAACAAGGCATGTCAAAATTCTATATTCTCTTTCTTTATATTAGAGGCAAATGTCAGTCCTAATTTATTATAATTTATGTAGAGTAAGAATTTTGCCAATGTTTCCCGTATTATCAGTATATCATTTATATACCTCTTAATCAAATGTTTTCTAAAAGGTTTCTTTGACCAGATATACAGCTTCTCGTATCCCCACCCGCATACAGAAGTTAATGAATGAGGGGCAAAAATGCACTACAGCTCTGTTTCCTTCATTTTGCCATAATAACTATCCTTAAAGAGTTAATAATGATGTTATGAAATGACCAATATATAAGGGTCTCTGCTGTTCTGGTAAAATATCATCTGTCTCAAGGATGCGTAGAACTGAACTTGAACCTTCTTCATGGGACATATATTTAAATAAAATGATGCAACCTCTCTCCTGTAATCCTTGATGAAATGGACAGTGAGTCCATGGCATGAGTAGTGCTAGCAAAGAGACTTCCAGAACCAATATCCCTACCAACCACTCCAACTGGGAGGTTTGCCTGTACTTTTCACAAGGACACATTCTCAGTTTTCTTCACACAGGAATAATTTTGCTTCTGACAAGAGCTTTCTTTCTAGTGTCACTCTCTACCCTCTGAGCAGCCCAACAAACATCTTATCAGTGGTAAGGTGTACCATGAATCCCGTCAATGGAGAAGAGTGAATAAAAGGAAAAAAGATACCAAAGACAAGAGTGGATCAGATGGGCACACAGGATAACTCTAAAGGGTTAGGAGTTAGATTAGCAGAATATCAGTGTAAGTACAATTTTACTTGTGTGTGTGGGGGGAAATTAAATATAAATAAATAGTGCTTTTTAGATGGGATTTTTTTGTGTTTTTTTTCCACAATGTGCACAAAAGTAGCTTTGTTGCCAGATATACATTCCGCCTAGCTCCTTACATACATGATACACTTTTCATGCAAACCTATAATTTAAAATGATGTACAAAACTGTTACTAAACACCCAGTTTTATGAAACATTTCTCACACTTACAAATCAACAATTTTGGGATGGATACAGAACCCCATCAAACACCTTATTTAGTGTACTTTTTAAGGACTTAAGAAATTAACACAGTCAGCATCTGCATCCTGTAAAAACTAGTTCCTCAGTTAATTAGCAATAGCCAGGATTAGATTACAGATGAGTTTAGCTCTCAATGTGCCTTTTTTAATTTGGGAGATTTTCCTAAATGCAATATTGAGCTTTCACCTATGCAATCTGTTTTAAACTCAGCTGCACGAATCACCACACTCTCCCTAAAAACTGAACCTGCTCACGTAATTCTCAGACATCTGTCAGGGATCCCGATTCAGAAGCGCATTAATTACAAAGTCCTTCTTCTTACCTTTAATGCTCTTCACACTGCTACCCCTCCTTACATCTCTTCCCTCATCTCCTCTTATGTTCCTGGCCGCCTCCTTCGCTCAGCACACAACGCACTTCTTGTTGCACCATCCTCACCCTCTGCCCTCTCCCATCTCAAACCTTTCTCGCTTTCTGCTCCATACCTACGTATACCCCTCTCCCTACGTCTTGAAAAATCCCTCTCTGTCTTTAAGTGTACCCTGATATCTTATCTTATGGAGCACTAGGACCATGCAATGCCTTTGGTCAAACTCAGCACTTGTAATCTCAGCACTTGACACCCTCTTACCCCATTGTCTGTCTCCTTTTACCCATTTAGACTGTAAGCTCCTTGGGGCAGGGACCTCTCTCCCATTGTTTCTATGAAGGTTGCACTTGTTTCATCCCCTCTTATTTATTGTAACATATGTCTATTGTAAGGTGCTGCGTACACTGTGTGGCACCATATAAATAAAGATATACATACATACATACATACATACATACATACATACATGCATACATTACATTGCAGTGCACATGGTAACTTGGACTCACAGATAAGCCTTCTTTCCATGTTAAAATAATGTCTGGATAAGGATTGAGAGAGCAGAAAAATACTCTGAAACATCCCATCAACTGAGCTCCTGAATGGCTGAGCCTGCAAATTTAGCAGGTGTTATTGAAACTTCTAAATGACTATGGTGTAATGCATGCTCAGTGCATGTCAATGTGGGTTAAATATGCAAGGTAGTAAAATGGGTGGCAGCATATGATGAAGCAGATTATTAATTAATAATCATAACCCTTCAGATAGGTGTCTGTAATATACATTTTTATAATTGATATTGAGAGACACAAAGTCAGTGCTTTACCAAATTATTCCACCGTATCAAAAAGGTCATGAGATATTCAAAAACAACACTGGTTCAGTTTGAGGTGTTTTATATTGTATAGCTTATTTATTCTCATGCTCATCATATAAGTGGGGTGTAGGGTGGGGGTTAAATTAAGGCATTGCAGATATAAGGTACAGGACTGGCAACAGTAACATATTTGCATACTGCCAGACTATTGGCCACTAGCATGGGGCTCCCAGCAATGCTTCTATGTATGCCACCAACCAGTAGATGGCAGTTCACAGGACAATGCCTGTGCTTTCATAACCAGGTTGAACCAATAGATGGCAATGCAATACTGCTATGCAGGGTTTGACCAATAGATGGCATCAATGCAATACTGCTATGTATGGTTAAAGGGATAGTAATGTTTCACGAAAGCAGCAGCCCCAATTAGTCTTCATAGTATTTGGACCTTGGAGAATGTTATTTCAATACTGTCAGAGTTGTAATTTAATAATAAAGTATACCCCTCCCGCCCCTTTTACCTAGTGTAAGCCACCAACCCTTAGATGCGGAATCTGGTCCTGAGATCAGACAGCTCACAGCAAGGGACAATTTTCTATCTGTGAGCATAAGGAAAACCCTGCCCCTCTTGACAGTTTTTTTAGGTTTTCCCTTATGCTCACTGAAGATTGTCCCTCTCTGCGATCCATCCGGACAGTCTTGCTGCTCTGAGGTGAGCAGTGTTACATCAGTAAAAGGGGCAGGAAGGGGATACTTTATAATTTGATTACTCTTGAACACACTGTCAGAGTGCTAAGGAAAGCAGGTTTGTGATCTTTCTTATATATAGTGTCCAATATTAATGTAGGTGAACATTTGGGAAACAAGTATCACAACATGGTTTCATTTGAGATCAGTTTGAAAAGCAAAAACATACAGGTACAACCAAAACTCCTAATTTCAACAAAATGATAACAGCAGCAATGCAACACATAAACTGGGATAAATTATTAAAAAGGAAAAAATACCAAGGAAAATGGTCAGACTTCTAATCTAGGTTGCAGAAATATATGCCTGGAGAACAAATGCAAAAGAACCATTGTAGTTAAATGCAAATTTAAATAAGCAAATAGCAATGAAAAAAGGCATTTAAACTATTTAAATCTGAAAGAATTGAGAATACTTTAATGTAATACAGGGAGTGCAACGTAGATTTCAAAAACGCAATTAGGTTAGCAAAAATGAAAAATGAAACAAGAAATGCAAAGGAGATCAAAAGTAACCCAAAGAAGTCTTTCAAATAAATAAATGGCAAAAACTTTAAAAAAATGCATTGAATCTTTCAAAAATTATATAGAAGGCTGATGTTCTGAACACATTCTTTTCATTGGTACAGTATATATATATATATCAGTATTGGTAGAATAGCCTCCACAAATAACAGTTATAACCATACCATTATCAAACATAGGGTTAACATAAGAAGGGGTCAAGGGAAGACTGGACAAAATTAAGTCTAACAAAGCATCTGGGCATGATAACAGACATCCAAGGGTCCTTATGGAATTCAGTGTAGTGTTAGCAAAACTCTCTCTCCACAGGATCAATGCCACAAGACTGGCTTAAAGCCAAGGGAACTTAAATAGAACCCGGGAATTATAGACCTGTTAGTTTGACCTCAGTAGTGTGAAAACTGCTTGAAGAGATAATAAGGGATTATATTCAGGATTACACTTAGAAGAATAACAGTATTATCAGGGATCAGCACCTTGATGCAACCTACTTAGTCCCTGGGCCTTCCACCTATCTTTGCCCTTAGATGGTCATACAGTATACTCAGCATCTACTACCTGTTATCTGTGATTCTTCTGTGATTCTTCTGATTCCCGTTGTGACCTGGTCTGTTTATTGATTCTGCTGATTTCTGGCTTCCTGACTCTTTCCGGCTCTGCTTACCGACCACCTACTTCTTTGCAGTTATCCAACCTTCTGTGTACTGACTTCGGCTCTGCTTACTGACTAACCACTTCTCTCCAGTGATCCGACATTCTGTGTACCGACTCTGGCTCTGCTTACTGACCACCCACTGCTCTCCAGTGATCATACTCTGTGCACCTACTTCCATCTTGTTCCTCGACTACCCATACCTCTGTGGTGATCCGACCATCGGAGTATTCACTAGTCCCTTGTCGTATGACTACCCACACTACTTCTATGATCTGAACAACAGACTTCTAACCTTAGGCCTGTTGGTTGACTTCCAGCGTCTGCATTAGGGTTCCGACCCCATGTCAGTGCTTAGTGTGTCTCTGCTTAGCTGATACTCGACCCACTAGGCGAACCCTGACCAGGCTGAGAGATTGTCATATAGATCTTGCCAAACAAGTGTTCTGACCTTCTATGAAGTAGTAACTAGCAACCTAGATAATGGATAATCAGTGCATATAATAGACAGATATTGCAAAGGCATTTGCTACAGTGCCATTCAGGAGGCTGGTGTATAAAGTAAGAAAATCTGGCCTAGGGAATAACCTTTACAACTGGATAAATAATTGTTTGAAGTATAGGGAACAGTGTGTTGTTAATGGAAAATCCCCCAATATTGTTAAAGTTAAGATTAGAGTAGCACAGGGTACAGTACTTGGTCCACTGCTCTTTAACATGTTTATACATCACCTGGAAATAGATATAGAATACAATATTTCAATAAAACACTAAATTATGTAGGGTTATACATTAAGAGCAGGATGTTTGTTCTCTACAGAGGGGTTTACACAAATGGCAGATTGGGCAAACAAATGGAATATGAAATTTAATGTTGGAAAGTGCAACTCCAATATTCAGTGCAGTTTTGGAAAGGGATATTCTAGAGAGAGAGAGAGTACAGAAAACAGCAACAAAATTAAGGGAATAGATGATTTGAAGTGTGTAGAACATCTAGCCAAAGTTGGATTATTTACACTACAGAAAAGATGTCTAAGAGGGGATCTTGTTCCTTTCCCTTCCTATGCGAAGTCAATAAAGGATCTCTCTAGTGAGATTTTTCATTCCAAGGCCAGATGAAATAACTAGGCATCACCCCTTACAATTAGAGGAAAGGAGGTTTCAACTTCAGCAGAGGAGGGTTGTTTTTACAGTAATGTCTGTTAAATTCTGGAATTCTTTACCATGGATGTGGTGATGACAAATACAATGTATATATTTAAAAGAAGATTAGATGCATTTCTTTCAAGAGGAACATAAAGGATTACACTGTGTATTAGCAGGTAAAACAGTAGGTTCTGGTAAATATACTAACACTAATTTTGGAGGCAGGGAGGATTATATAATTCTCATTTTTCTGAATTATGAGGCAAAGGTTGAACTTGATGGACTTGTCTCTTTCTTTCAACCTAATTTGCAATGTAAATGATTGCCTGAAGATGCCATTGTGATGGGACAAACTTAAAGGGATAGTAATACTTCAGTATTACAAATCCCTATATTAAAGCCCTTGTAAAAAGAAACATTTTGCCCCCAGTGTCATCTCTCAAACCCTCTCAAACCCTCTCCCTCCCCCTTCCCCGTAGTCAGCATTTTAGCTGACTGCAGGGGAGAGAGTCTTACGACTTTCAGGCGTCTCTCCAGCACAGCCGGATCGCGTTAACTAAAAAAAAAAAACGTTCACTGAAATGGTCTTCTACGTGTGCTTGGTTTGCAAGCACACATAGAAGACCGTTTTAGTAGAAGTTTTTTTTTTTAGTTAATGAGATCGCGCCTCTGCTGCAGAGCCGCCTGATGATCTCTGACCAGATTTCCCTGAGTCAGCTAAAATGCTGACTACTGGGAAGGGGGAGGGAGAGGGCAACTTTAGAAGCGTTCATCTCTCAAACCATAAAGGTTTGAGAGATGACACTGGGGGCAAAATGTTTCTTTTTACAAGGGCTTTAATATAGGGATTTGTAATACTGAAGTATTACTATCCCTTTAAGTAATTATTCTTCTCAGATGAGTTATTATGAATTTAAACATAGTAAAAATTAATGTATGTTAATCTAATTTAGATATAGCCATGTCTGCACTAGTTGTAAATCCAGTTAGAGGCCTACATTACATTTTCTTAAGAAAGCATAATGTCATCTAAGGGTATGTGACAAGCTGATCCTTAAGGAACCTGTGAGTCACTACTATTATGTTGTTCAGGTGCTAAATAGAGAAAAATCTATAACATCTTGCTACAAAAACACTAACTTATCCTCTTAAAACCTTTAAGAAAATTGGGACATCAAAACTAGCTCACTCATATAGTCTGATTCCCTGTTTGAAACTTACCTGTCATGGAAGCAGCTATGCTGTTTGCCACATTTAATTTGAAATTCAATTAGTTACAGAGGTGCAATCCTGGAGTAAACCATCTGCACCATAGGGGACAAATAATTTATCCCAATTCCCATTGAGCTAAAGTGGGCTTTTAACCCAGTTAATGCTATACAGGTATCCTAAGTGTTGCAAAGTAATTTGCTGGAAACATCTCCAGCGTTCAGTTAAATCTATGGGAATTTTTATGTTTCTCCCATATAGTGTGTTTGATTTGCACCAGAATTGCACTTCTTCAATTTACTGAATTGCATCTGAAGGATTTTATTAAAAAAGGCAAAAGTTGAGCAATACTGGAGAATCCATGATGTACCATAGGGACAATAAATATTCCCTTAAAGGGATAGTAATACTTCATTTTTGCAGGAATAATATTGTATGTATTAAATAAATAAACAAACCATCTATGTATTTTTGCCATAACTTGAATAGTTTAGGAGCAATTGAGTTGCAAAGTTTACCCTCCCACCCCTTTTATGTACATCACCAGACGGATTGTCTGGAAGGCCGAACTAGGGGCTAGATTTAAAGGCAGCCGTTAGTAAAAAAAAGCACTAACGGGTGTGTTAAGTTCCATGTAGCAATTCAAAGATCCGTCTAAAGAACAGCTAACGGCAGTTTCAGAATCCTTATGGCCGATACACTTACGTGCATTCAGACGCATGGAACAACATAACCCAGAGCCATTCAAAGGCTTGCGGTACTGGTGACGGCTGAAAAAAAGACACACTTAACGGCAAAACGTTAAGACCCACTTTTCTCAGATGTTAGACACTTAACGGGCAAAACAAAACACCCGTTACATAGGAAAATACACAAAATGCTTACCGCACAAGCATGTAAATGGAAAAATTAACCCGTGCAATGCCAAAACAACACAAAAACATGGACACACAACACAAATCACTGTCACACACAACAACAAGCAACACCACAGGGACAACGACACCCAAAAAAACAACAACACAGCATGACACGGAATAATGGGGGTTATCAAACAAAGCGGACACCTGCAAATATAAGCTCACCTGTGCAACATCAACACGCGACCTGCACCCCACATCTGCACACCCGCAAATGGCAGACACATACCAAGCACAACCCACCACATCTTATAACACACACACACACCTGCAAACACTTACCTGGACAAAAACAACTCTCCATTGGTCAACACTCACCTCATCACCACACCTACACAATGCCCTATCAAGTACTTAAAGGGACAACTCAACACACTCACTTGTGGCTTGTTTTCCACTCAGGGAGGGAGAGAGAGATAGAGAGTGCAATCAGTATGTTGGGTTACATATTTTGCGAAGACTGCGGAGAAGGCGTGCAAGGGAGAGAGCTAGGGAACATCAGTAACCTCCAGGCACGCCTGATCAACAGCCTTCACCTGTTGCAAGTGAGGAGGCTCTGGCTCAGCAGCCACACAGGAGTCCATCCCCACCTGGAGGACAGCATCTGCCTGCAGATGCACAGCTGCAGCAACAGGATGCTCCACAGCAGCAGAGGATGTATAGACGACCACCAAGGCCCAGGGTATACCGCCCAAGGGTCACCCTCTTTGGAATGACTGATGATGAGGTCATTGATTGCTACAGGTTGAGGCCTGACAGCATCATTGCCCTGTATGAGGCCATCAAAGATCAGGTGGATCCCATCTTGTCACGGTTTATTATGACTCTCAGACACAAGTTTAGGTAAAAATTAATTTTATTGAAATAATAAATTGATAACGTAGGATGGCATACACATTCATACAGATATATACAGAATATAACAAGACAGAAGGCAGACTCTACCGGTCCTGTCAATATACCGGACAGGACAGTCTGAAGTAGCGGAATGTTAGGCTCTACTGGCCTTGCCAATACCGGGTAAGGCAACCTGCAGATGGAATAGCATAACGGTTCTACCGGCCTTACCAAATTACCGGGCAAGGCAGCCTCAATAGATTCATAATGTAGGCTCTACCGGCCCTGCCAATACCGGGTAAGGCAACCTCAGATGGAATGTGGCAAAAGGTTCTACCGGCCTTACCAATACCGGGCAGGGCAGCCCAGAGATAGTAGCAGCAGTCAGATGGTAATGGCAAATTGACAGGATCGTAAGCAACCCAGTGTACACACACTGAGACTAACAGGGGAATCGTAAAGCCGCAAGCGAGTTAGTATAGCCGTAAGGCTTAGGAGCAAACCAGCGTCCGCATGCTGGGACCAACACAGAATTGTATAGCTATTAGGCTTTGGAGCAAACCAGTGACCGCACACTGGTGTAACAAGCGAGTTTGTATAGCCGCAAGGCTTTGGAGCAAACCAGCGTCCGCACGCTGGGACTAACACAGAATTGTATAGCGGATAGGCTTTGGAGCAAACCAGTGACCGCACACTGGTGTAACAAGCGAGTTTGTATAGCCGCAAGGCTTTGGAGCAAACCAGCGTCCGCACGCTGGGACCAACATAGGATAGTACAGCCGATAGGCTTTGGAGCAAACCAGTGACCGCACACTGGTGTAATAAGCGAGTTTGTCTAGCCGCAAGGCTTTGGAGCAAACCAACGTCCGCACGCTGGGACTAACACAGGATTGTATAGCCGATAGGCTTTGGAGCAAACCAGTGACTGCACACTGGTGTAACAAGCTAGTTTGTATAGCCGCAAGGCTTTGGAGCAAACCAGCGTCCGCACGCTGGGACCAACACAGGATTGTATAGCCGATAGGCTTTGGAGCAAACCAGTGACCGCACACTGGTGTAACAAGCGAGTTTGTATAGCCGCAAGGCTTTGGAGCAAACCAGCGTCCTCACGCTGGGACCAACACAGGATAGTACAGCCGATAGGCTGTGGAGCAAACCAGTGACCGCACACTGGAGTAACAAGCAATGTCGCCGACGCGACCAGGCAGGAGGTCGCCAGGATACAGGAGACAGCCGATGCGATGACAGGAACCAGCAACGATCAGTCAGGTCAGGAACCAGCAGAGAAGAAGTTCAGCAGGAACTGCAACACCAGAGACTAGGCCGGAACCAGGACTGGAAGTACTTCAGCATGCAGGAAACACTGGAACAGTAGAGATCAGGAACTCAGGAACACATGAGATCAGGAACTCAGAAACACTGGAACAGAGGCCCAGCTATCACTGGCATAGTGATAGCAAGAAGGTCAGAAACAACACGAAAGGGCACTCAAAGGGTGCCCAATCCAGGTTTAAATAGGCAATAAGAGGCGGGCTATCTGCAGGCAGCCAATAGAAGCCCCCTACTGGTGACAGACAAGGAACTGCAGCAATCACGGGCACCGTGATAGTACCCCCCTTCAAAGACCCCCTCTCCTAGAATAGGGTCTAGGTTTCTGTGGGTAATTGGCATGAAAGGCCCTAGTTAGCCTAGGTGCATGAAGGTCCGTACTATCCACCCATGATCGATCCTCAGGACCATACCCTTTCCAATGTACCAGGTACTGTACCCTTCCTCTAAGCCTACGGGAATCAATAATGCGATTGCAAACCAGAGGCTTAAGAAGGGACACATGGAACACATTATGGATACGCATGGATGCAGGTAGGTCTAGTGCATAGGAGACAGGGTTAATATTGCGAATAACTCTGTATGGACCAATAAACCGAGGAGCCAACTTATTAGACGGAACCTGCAGCTTGAGATTTCTGGAGGAAAGCCATACTCTATCCCCAACCTGAAAGGAAACCGCTGGAAGCCTTCTGCGATTAGCATGGCGCTGATGGCGCTGAAATGACTGACCAAGTGCCCTCTGAACTTGTGCCCATGTGGAACGGAGTTGCTCGATATGCTCATCCAGAGCTGGAATCTGTTGCGTCTGAAATGAGTCTGGAAGCAAACAGGGCTGGAACCCATAATTAATCAGAAATGGAGAGCTCCCAGATGAAGAATTGACCGCACAGTTCCTGGCGAACTCTGCCCAAGGCAACAAGTCGGACCAATTATCATGATGGTCAGTAACGAAACAACGGAATACTTCTCTGGCGAACACCATTGCCAATTCCTTCGCTGAAGGAAGACCACGGAGGGGCACGAAATGAGCCATTTTAGAAAACCTGTCCACCACCATGAATATAAAGGAGTACCCCTTGGACATAGGCAACTCTCCCATAAAATCAATGGAAACATGAGACCAGGGGCGTTCGCCATTAGGCACCGGTTGAAGCAAGCCAGCAGGGAGATGTCTCGGGGTCTTAGCGCGGGCACAGGTGGCACAGGCATTCGTAAATTCGGCACAATCGTTTCTCATGGAGGGCCACCAAAATAACTGAGAAAGGGACCATAACAATTGGTCTCTACCAATATGTCCCGCAGCCTTAGAGGAATGGTAGGTTTCAAGCAGCCTAGTACGAAATGGTTCATCGACAAAACATTTGCCCACTGGAGTTTCATGGGGAGCGGACCCCTGAGAGGCCAGGATCTCCTCCCCTAAAGGAGAAGTGATACTCGTGCGTATAGTAGCCAGTATTCTATCAGGTTGGATGATGGGTGCTGGTGCTTCCATTCTGTCACTGTCAGCCTCAAATTGTCTTGACAGTGCATCCGCCCTGATATTCTTTGACCCCGGTAAGTATGATACAATGAAATTAAATCGAGACAGGAACAGTGCCCACCTGGCCTGACGGGAGGACAATCTCTTGGCCTCCGAGAGATAAGTCAGATTTTTATGATCTGTTAGGATTAATACGGGAGTCTTGGTACCTTCAAGCAAATGATGCCACTCCTTAAGAGCGAGGATAATGGCCAATAATTCTTTGTCACCTATCTCATAGTGGCCTTGAGTGACAGTCAATTTCTTAGAGAAAAACCCACAAGGTCTGAGAGTACCACCTTTCTCGTGTCGTTGCGAAAGTACTGCCCCAACCCCAATATCTGAGGCATCCACCTCTAACGTAAATGGAAGTAGAGGATTGGGGTGGGATAACACAGGAGCCGCAGCAAATGCCAGCTTCAAATTCTCAAAGGCATTCTCAGCAGATACCGGCCAACAAGAAGGATTAGCACCCTTGTGCGTAAGATCGGACAAAGGTTTAACAATGGAAGAAAAGTTCTTAATAAACCGCCTATAATAATTAGCGAAACCCAGGAAACGCTGTATGGCTTTAAGCCCCTTGGGTTTTGGCCATTGTAAGACAGCTGACAACTTATCCTTGTCCATGGCAATGCCATCATTGCCAATTATGAACCCCAAGAATGGCACACTGGTTCTATGAAAGTCACATTTTTCCAGTTTACAAAATAATTTGTTCTCACGGAGTCGTAGCAATACTGCGGATACATCTTTGATGTGCTGTGCCATGTCTTGAGAGTAAATCAATATATTGTCCAGATAAACCACAACACATGTCTGTAACATATCTCTCAGCACATCGTTTATCAGTTCCTGGAAAACTGCGGGGGCATTACATAGCCCAAATGGCATTACAAGATACTCGTAGTGCCCAGCTCGAGTATTAAAGGCAGTTTTCCACTCATCACCTGCTCGAATGCGCATCAGATTGTAAGCGGCCCGTAGGTCCAATTTGGTAAAAATCGAAGCGCCCTTAAGCCTGTCAAAAAGCTCGGTAATGAGTGGTATTGGGTATGCGTTTTTTGCCATTAGTTTATTCAAGCCCCGGTAGTCAATGCATGGTCTTAATTCGCCATTTTTCTTTTTTACAAAAAAGAACCCAGCCCCAGCTGGAGAGGTAGATTTTTGTATGATCCCTCTAGCAAGGGCATCAGAAATGTAATCCTCCATAGCCTTATTTTCCTCACAAGATAATGGATAAGTGCGTCCTTTCGGAGGTACTGCCCCAGGCTGCAATTCGATGCAACAATCATAAGGTCTATGCTGAGGTAGCAAACTGGCCTCTCCTTTGCTAAAAACATCGCCAAACTGTTGGTACACATCCGGTATAGCCGAGGAGGTGCACAGGACCTTAACAGGCTGGATGACGCACTTGTCCATACAAAACTGGGACCAAGCAGCAATTTCACACTTTTTCCAATCAAATTGTGGGTTA
Source organism: Rhinophrynus dorsalis (assembly GCA_037306005.1). Classification (NCBI taxonomy): domain Eukaryota; kingdom Metazoa; phylum Chordata; class Amphibia; order Anura; family Rhinophrynidae; genus Rhinophrynus; species Rhinophrynus dorsalis. The sequence goes on from CM074718.1 coordinate 167,249,256, forward strand.
TGTAACTGTAACCACGGAAAGCCCAATATTACCGCATGGTGCGGAGAATTAATCAGTTGAAACTGCTGCTCTTCTCTGTGAAGTGCCCCAATAGTCATAGACAGTGGCATAGTTTCAAACATAACCTGAGGCGGTTCTAAGGGTCTGCCATCAATCGCTTCAATAGTCAAGGGATTTTCTCTTTCAATGCGTGGAACTCCGTGCAATTCAGCAAAGGTATTATCCATAAAATACCCTGCTGCACCAGAGTCAACCAAGGCCAAAACCTCCACAGAGCGTTGTGCCCAAGATAATACCACCTGTATGGTGGGTTTCATTGTGCCCGACACTGGGGACGATTGTACACCACCTAGGGCCTGTCCCCCAAGGTACCCTAGGTGTGTGCGTTTCCCGGACGTACCGGACAGGAATTTAGCAAATGCCCTTTTTTACCGCAGTATAAACACAACCCTTGTCTTCTGCGATAAAGTCTCTCAGCCTTGGTTAGTCTAGTGAAGCCTATTTGCATAGGTTCACTTGTCTCCCGTACAGGTTCACTAGACTTCAATGCCAGGGGAGGGATGGGTGGGCAAAACATGCCACTAGGCTCCTTATTCTTTGACCGTAACTTACGATCTCTGGCAATTGATCTCTCACGTATTCTGGAGTCAATTATCATAACATATTCAATGTAGTCATCTAGATCAATAGGTAGATCTTTAGCAGCGATTTCATCCTTAATGTGGTCATTCAGGCCTTGAGAAAAAGCTGCCAATAATGCCTCGTTATTCCAACCTACCTCTGCTGCCAATGTGCGGAATTCGATGGCGTAGTCGCCTACTGTACACCTGCCCTGATGTATCTCCATAAGGCGTTTGGCAGCAGAGGTGGTTCTACCAGGAGGCTCAAACACTCTTCGAAAGGATTGCACAAATTCTCTAAAGTTTTTAGTACAAGGTTTAGCATTCTCCCACAAGGGGTTAGCCCAAGCCAAAGCTCTGCCAGTGAGCAAAGATATTGTAAACCCCACCTTACTACGATCATTGGGAAATGCGCGTGCCGTCAATTCCATAAAAATCTCGAGTTGGTTGATGAACCCTCTGCAGAGACTAGGGTCACCATCGTATCTTAGCGGCAAGGGTGCAGAAGCCATTAACCCTTTAACAGTGCCCCCTAGGGGTCTGGTATCACTCTCCGGTGTCTGACTTGGCGAGACCACCGGGCTAGAGCTAGATTTGTCAGCAAGTACCGTGCGTTCAAGGATCGTTTGAATTGCAACTGCCAACTGATCCAAACGTTGCTCGTGCACATCCATCCTCCAATGGATATTCTGTGCATTACCTTCACCTTTGCTGTCTGAGGTCATGGCCCTTTCGTACTGTCACGGTTTATTATGACTCTCAGACACAAGTTTAGGTAAAAATCAATTTTATTGAAATAATAAATTGATAACGTAGGATGGCATACACATTCATACAGATATATACAGAATATAACAAGACAGAAGGCAGACTTTACCGGTCCTGTCAATATACCGGACAGGACAGTCTGAAGTAGCGGAATGTTAGGCTCTACCGGCCTTGCCAATACCGGGTAAGGCAACCTGCAGATGGAATAGCATAACGGTTCTACCGGCCTTACCAAATTACCGGGCAAGGCAGCCTCAATAGATTCATAATGTAGGCTCTACCGGCCCTGCCAATACCGGGTAAGGCAACCTCAGATGGAATGTGGCAAAAGGTTCTACCGGCCTTACCAATACCGGGCAGGGCAGCCCAGAGATAGTAGCAGCAGTCAGATGGTAATGGCAAATTGACAGGATCGTAAGCAACCCAGTGTACACACACTGAGACTAACAGGGGAATCGTAAAGCCGCAAGGCTTTGGAGCAAACCAGCGTCCGCACCCTGGGACCAACACAGGATAGTACAGCCGATAGGCTGTGGAGCAAACCAGTGACCGCACACTGGTGTAACAAGCGAGTTAGTATAGCCGCAAGGCTTTGGAGCAAACCAGCGTCCGCACGCTGGGACCAACACAGGATAGTACAGCCGATAGGCTGTGGAGCAAACCAGTGACCGCACACTGGAGTAACAAGCAATGTCGCCGACGCGACCAGGCAGGAGGTCGCCAGGATACAGGAGACAGGCGATGCGATGACAGGAACCAGCAACGATCAGTCAGGTCAGGAACCAGCAGAGAAGAAGTTCAGCAGGAACTGCAACACCAGAGACTAGGCCGGAACCAGGACTGGAAGTACTTCAGCATGCAGGAAACACTGGAACAGTAGAGATCAGGAACTCAGGAACACATGAGATCAGGAACTCAGGAACACTGGAACAGAGGCCCAGCTATCACTGGCATAGTGATAGCAAGAAGGTCAGAAACAACACGAAAGGGCAATCAAAGGGTGCCCAATCCAGGTTTAAATAGGCAATAAGAGGCGGGCTATCTGCAGGCAGCCAATAGAATCCCCCTACTGGTGACAGACAAGGAACTGCAGCAATCACGGGCACCGTGATACATCTACATCCACAACCATGCCCTAATTGGCCTGCAGAAACTACTGTGTGCCATACACTTCATGGCAAGTGGGGCCTTCCAGTCCACTGAGGGTTAAGCATCTGGCATGTCACAGGCCACATTCTCCAGGGTGCTGGCCCAGGTCCTGCCAGCCCTCAAAAGCAAGGCCAGTACCTATATACATTTTCCCACCACAGACATGGACTGGATACACGTCAAGCAGGCCTTTTACGCAAGGGGAGGCCTGCCCAGGGTCATGGGTGCTATAGATTGCACCCATTTCCGTATTAAAGCCCCAGCACATGACGCACAACTATTCATCAACAGGAAAAACTTCCACTCCATCAACGTGCAGATGGTGTGTGACAACAACAACATGAGGATCATGAATGTCTGTGCAAAGTATCCTGGCAGCTCACATGATTCATACATTCTCCAAAACTCCTCAATGAAAATATATATACAAACTGGGAGCCAAGATGAAAACTAAAAAACTCCCCAACTACTGCGCCTCTTCCTACAGTATGCACTCAAGGCAAAATATACAATCAATAAGTAGAAAAACAGTTATAAACGGGAAGCTAGGAAAACATAATAGGAAATAAAAGAATTCTAAAAAAACAAACACAGATGCTTGGATTCTTTATTCTTTTCCTTAAGCTATACAATGCTCTTTGAGTCCAATGCTGCACGCTCACTAGGAGATGGGTTCCCACTCCAGACTGGATAAACTAGAAGAAAAAGGAAGAAAAGAGCGGCGCAAAAAAGTCTCTCTAAGCGTAGTATATTAATCACAGAAGATTGGTCCTTCACCAAAACACCGTGGAACAAATCGTCAGAATATTACTCACATTTTTCAGAGGCACACAACCTGCCTCCTGGTCTACTCCACTTGCACTGGCTTACACCCCAGTATAGTGATCTTCTCCACTCGGGGTCACACGTAGACAGAGTTCTTTATAGGATTCTTCATTAGGAGTGATAGATTTGTGGAATATGCCAGTTGAGCAGAGGATATATAAAAAATCCAATGCTACAATAGGCTAAACCTTATTTGATCTCGTCAAAAAATCAACTCCTATTATTCTTTAAGAAAACTGCTACTTCTTAAGAAGCAAGCCAGTGTCTCAAAAATTATGTGAAACATATATGAGTATAAACCAATTTGAATTTTATTACTTCAAAAAGAAGATAAAAAGAAAAATACAAAATTTAATCAATGACTTTCTTAGTCTAAAAACTATAGTTAATAAAAAGATATATATATGCGCATATGATTAAATTATAATAAAAAAAAGGAAATAAAATAAGAACCAATAAAATCAATATGCACCACAGGACAAAATAATTTTACAGCTAACGCGTTTCGTCACTAGATGTGACTTTCTCAAAGCTGAACAAAAGAAAAAGTTATACATTTCCAGATTAGACTTTAAATACCTGTATGTGTTGATAACCCTCCAACTGGATCCTCTGCAGATCATTAAGTTAACATAATTTTAGCGTGCGTTCCATGGCTTGAACTTCCGTTCTTTGGTTAGGTTTCCTCACTTGACCCACAATCCTTTTCGTGTGTCCAATCACCTATATTTTTTGTGAGCGCCCGTCCAGTGTAGATTTGCGTGCTTTCAGTATAATAGCTGCCAGTGCGTTCCAAATACAAAGCACATCCATCGGGTCTACCGGAAGTGGCTTCTAATCGGAGCCACACTCCATCACCCGAAGTCAGTATCTGCCCCCAGTCGGAACGCGCCATTCAAAATGGCAAATATACAAATATACACATAATGAATACATTAGTACATTGCCCAAGATAGATATATACACTGCACGTGCATCCACCTTTGAAACGCACCATATGGAACGCAACAGGCCGTGCGCTACAACTTAGAGCGCATGACCTACATGCGCACTCAGCGTGCGCTTCAGGCTGGAACACATCACATGGGGTATGTGCACTTTTAATACAGGCATCTCACACAAAAGCTGGGTATACAGAGGATTTACCCAGATAGTATAATATACACTGCATATATTTTAAGGAGGTTCATCCATGGACTGTTCAAAACAAAGATCCAAAAGTATATGGATAAAAACACACACTGGTAAGTATTATGATCATTAACAGTCTGAAATACATACAATACAATAAATAAAAGAAGAAAATATATAAATAAATAAAAAAATAAATAAAATTAAATAAATAAATAAAAATGAAAATAAAAAAATCATCATTTCATTCAACATGGGGCCCTTTAGTTTTCCATTATTTCTAAAGATACACACACAACTCTAAGGGATACACCTCACAATTATAATATCTTCCCAATAAGTCATATAACCCAAATTTTAAATAATTTTTCATCCAGAAGAGAGAGCAAAAGTTTATATTATTACAATCTCATCAGCATCTTCTTAAAAAATAAAGGGACATTTTTCCAGAACTCCTCAGTCCACAGAGATTTTGAGAATGGAACTTTTACAGGGGGATGGCTTTTGGGTGAGTTCACAATACAAAATCACACCACATACACAGGCGTACACACAACGCTGCTCAACATGCACCTGACCCACAGCTAGTACGTCCACCACACACAACATCATTCACACAACATGTGCTCCCTGTCTCACCATGTCACTCACATTACACAGGTGATGCTGGCTATGGATGCAAGTCCTGGCTACTGACCCCTGTGGCCAATCCCCGGGCACATGCCCAAGAAAGGTACAACCAGGCTCATGCCAGAACGAGGAATGCCATTGAGCGGACCTTTGGGCTCCTCAAGTCAAGATTCAGATGTCTGGACCACTCTGGGGGGAGCACTGCAGTATGCACCTGCTAAAGTGTGCGACATAATTGTGGCGTGCGCAATACTGCACAACATCGCAGTGGACACCAGGCTGCTGGATAACATCCAGGACCTCCCCATACATGAAGTGGCCATGGACATCGGGCATGTGGAGGAGACCTTGAGAGGGGCACAGATCAGAGACACTCTCATCACGGAATACTTTACCTGTGAGTATAACATAGGCATGCAAACAATCCATGCAAGTCCCCCGTCAGTCCTGTGACACTAACCACACTGCACATTATGTTCTGTCTCACCCCACAGGAACATTGACACAGCACTGCACTGGTAGCAGCATGGCCCCAAACATCAACCATACCATGGACGTGGCAAATTGTGTGTGGATTAAAAAACCATCCTCCATTCCACTCTCCACGTTGACATACAGACCCCAAGGATATCACGCACACCCCCAGGAGAAACAAAGTACAACATATAACCCATGTTCATCACCTTACAGGGCTTGATTGACAGTAACTAACTGGATATGCCATGATCATAGCCTGAGCAACCATGCTAGCCCAGTAGCGAAAGAGTATTATCCAATGCTATGCATTGGATAATACTCCGGCACAACAGGGGTTAAAGGGCCATTGGACTCAATATGGGACCTGTACTGTGCTACAGCTGAGAAGAGCAGCAGAGGGGTGGATGTACAGTGGTACTGTCACACAACGTAGAGGTCATGAAACGCAGATCAGATTACCAGGGACTCCATGCTGACCTGTGAGTGTGCAGACATATGTGCCCCTGACATGAATACACACATCAACAAATATGTCCTAATAATTCCAGGGAACAAATGACATTGGGCTGCCACTGTCACTTTCACAGTGGCAGCACAATGTCATTACTTCCATGGAGCTCTCAGAACACTTGTTAATGTGTGTATACATGTCAGGGGCACATATCCGTAGGGCTGGTGCACATGTCCTTAGTTCTCCACAGAATTGGTTACAGATGAGTACACAACACATTGTCAAGCAATGGTTTGTGTACTCACCTGTAATTGTGAAAATTGAGGGGATTAAAAAGTCAAAATTGTTGTTGCTTGATGATCAGTTCAGGTCTACTGCTCCAAATCCCGTCCACTTGTCCCACAGGCATCCATAACATGATCCATCCTTGAACTGAAGATCTTCCATGTGACTGGATTGATGTCTTGACAACACCTTCATGAAGATCACCCCTTGCTGTTTCTGGTGATGTTGTTGGTGATGCAATGTTTGACCTGAGGTTCACACAAACCTCTACTGTAACATTCTCATATAGACACAGAAAACACAAATTCTCGAGTGTTATAACCTGTACAGGTAGGATGCTCAGCTACAGAGTTGTCAAACCTTGTGGACAACACATGAGCAGGGCAGCAGTGTTACTAAAGTAGTACGATTTAGTTTCAAAGTACATTTAGTGTTCTCATACAAGTGTTCAATGCATATAGGCAATACACACAGAAAACACATGTACGTTCAAATGTACTTTGAGACACAATAAAGATGAACCATCACCATTCTGTCTGTGTCTGTATGAGGATATATTTGATAACACATTTGTCAATGCGTAACCACACCCAGGATAGAGTATCCCCCATACATGGAAAGGCATCACCCACATCACAGGAGCCCACCACTTGTTTGCCAGTGTGTGGACTCTGTGATGTATCCATGCAAACAGATGATGGTGGCAGTGATACACAAATGTGTTGTGGGATTGATAAAGAGGTAATACAGGGGACATACTTCCACAGTGAATACCTGTCCACAGTATCTGCGTTGCTCAGTATAATCAATGTTCTGAGATTTTGCTCCACTTTGACATATCTCAGTACATGGGCTATATCAATGAACAACCAGACTAAGTGGACATGTGTTATCACTGGTGAAGTCTGTTACTCCCTTAGGGAAACAGCAACTCAACTTACTGGAGACACATTGAAATCCTAGGTTAAAACATTGGCTTCCCCAGTAAGTCAGTTGCACAATAAGTGTGTGAATCCAAGACAATATTGATACATGTCCCATTTATCTGTCCTGCTTGTTATGTCCCCGCTAAGTCACATAGCTGTTTGTCTGGTTATCCCATTAATCCACTGAGTTCAAGAGTGGTCCCCAACGCATTTCTTTGCAATGCGTTGACTACCACTCTGGCACTCAAAGGGTTAAACACAACATATGATGTAGACGAATGTTCAATGTTGTACCATTTGTTGTGCTAAGGGGTATGTTTTGTTGTTCAAATACAACACACAACATCGCCATATAACACAGTGGTGTCATATGGCTCCAGGAATGTATTTCCAGTTGAATTTGTACAACGGTTGTGTGTGTGTGTGTGTGTGTGTGTGTGTGTGTGTGTGTGTGTGTGTGTGAACCCATGTTGTAGCATCCCACAAACATTTCACCCAGGCAGAGGTTGTGTTCACTGTATTGTATGGCAATGCATTGGAGACAACCCTGCCACCCAGTCCATAACTGAAGACACAACAGATCAGACAGGAATCCAAAAAAAAAGGTTTCTTTATTGAGGGGAAAGTTAACAGGTTGGGCCTTTCATTTTTTCCTTTTTGGGTGGGGGGCCTTAGCCTGGGTGCCAGAGGTGGATGCCCTTGTTGATCTCCTGGTAACCCTCTGCCCCCTAGGTGTGGCTTCAGGGGTAACACTGGAGGGGGTGATGGTTGCAGTAGACCCCTCGGTGGAACGCAAGTTCTCCCTCTCCATCCTCAGGTTCTCCCTGCGGTTTATCTCCCTCAACTCCACAAGGACCTGTGTCAACATGTCCATGAGACCAGTCCTGAGCCGGTGGAGTAGTGTGTTCCCCCTGGCCACCTCCGACTCCAGGGCTTGGATTCTGGTCTCCAATTGGGCAATGTTCCTCCTGGATTGCCTCCTGCTCATGGTGATGTTGCTGTCAGTACTCCTGCTCGACCGGAGTAGTCTCTCTGAAGGGCCATACACTCCGCCTCCATCCCTGTGAGGAGTGCAGTGCTGGAGGTGGATGTGCCCGGTGTCCCTGGTGCTGCTGTTTCCTCTGCTGCTGAGGGTGCTGATTCTTCTGCTGCCGAGGGTGTTGTTTCCTCTGCTGCCGAGGGTGCTGTTTCCTCTGCTGCTGAGGGTGCTGTTTCCACTGCTGCTGCTGAGGGAGCTGATTCTTCTGCTGCTGCTGAGGGTGCTCTTTCCTCTGCTGCTGCTGAGGGTGCTGTTTCCTCTGCTGCTGCTGGAGGTGCTGTGGCTGCTGTGACAGTTGTTGGAGTGGCTGGTGCAGATGATGGGCATATGCCCACCACATCAAGTGATCCTGAGCTGCCCAATGATGTGTGTGCTGGTGGAGGTGTGAAAATGTCCCTGGGTAGGGGGCGCTGGGGCTCACCAATTAGGTCCAGGTGTGGGTAGTCCAGTGGCCAAGGGTCATATGGTGGCCACTGATAGGTGCTGGGACCCCACCTTGGATCATACCTTGGGGCATGCTGTGGAGCCATCCAGGAGGGTTGGTTGATGTGTGAGGCATATGGCCCATATTGGGTGGTGGCCACTGTCCCTGGCAGCCATTGCCTCCCTGGCAGTGGTGGTGATGCTGCTGGAGGGTAGTAGCTGGTGGAGGTGGCTGGATACATCAACCTCTCCTCCTGTGGCATCCAGCCACTGTACTGGGGAGGTGCAGCTTGAAAGGGTGCAGCCTGTGCTGGTCCAGCTTGTAAGGGTGCAGCCTGTGGTGGTCCAGCTTGTAAGGATGAAGAAGGTGGTGGTCCAGCTTGAAGGGGTGCAGTAGGTGGTGGTGCAGCCTGTGTTGGAGGGGATGGTGATGGTGGGTACGGTGACCACCGTCTGGTCCCCTCCTCAGTGTACTCCTCACTGGGGGGTGATATAGCCTCCTCCACTGGCTCCCGCTGGGCTTGAGGGCTGTAAGCTGTGTGGAGAAATAAGATGTTGTGATTAGTTACCTTAACCATATGTTTGTGGAGACAGTTATACTTTGATATGTGGTGAAAAAATATATATGTGTTTGGATTAATCCCCCTGGGTAAACAAGGGTACTCCCACTGCTGAAAGGTGTTGTTTGAGTTATTACGGGTGAAGGTTTCATTTTGAGGTGCAATATCACAGTGGCCCGAAATAGTACAGTGGGGCTGTTGCAACACCCTCCCATGTAGATATCTGGTCCCTGTACCAGAGCTGTCCATATGATTGTGTAGTAACATCACCACTGTACAATTCCAGGCCACTGGGATATTGCCCCTGACATATCCATGTCTGAGCTGTGACACCTTTTGAATCAACACACCTTTCAGCTTTAGGAATACCATTGTTTAACTCTTGGGGGGGGGATCCACCAACATATATTTGTCTTCACAACTTGTAGGGATGGCTATCCCTCCAGGGGGATGGCAAAGGTTAAGTCCACCTTGATGTCAGATTGTAGACATTGTTCGCTGTTAGTCCTATCCCTCCTACCTTCATGGTTGTTCAGATATTGCTCTGTGTGACAGATGTAGATTTCAGTCATTTGTCCACACGAAGGCTTTTCAGCAGAGCCAAAATCGCCCCATTTAGAGAACAATACTTAATTGGAATGGTGTACAGAGTGTGCATGGTTTGCAAGCACACTCTGTGGACCATTCCAAAGAGGTATTTATCTCGAAATGTTGTGACTTTGGCTCTGCTGAAGAGCCTCCATGTGGTCAAATGACAGCTATCTCCACCTGTCACATAGAGCAATATCTATATAACCATGAGTGTTGGAGGGATGGGACTTAGATCGAGACACATCTTTTAACGATGGCAATGATATGACATCATGATGACATTACCCATAGCTATCCCATTACAGTCACACACAAGTAGGAATGGTCATATATGTATGTGGATATGTACCCTTCATATGGATACAGTAATATTCTTCCAAGATGTGAAGCCAGAGAGCAGTTCAGTAGGTGTGATTGCCTTACTGGCTATATATGTGCACCCATCCAACAATACATTGGCTTGATTAGATGGATATGAACATACCTTGTATATCCCATCTATGTAGAGTGTGATATACTATGTATGTGTATTTGGATGGTAGCAATGTAGGTTGATTTGTGATGGGTGCACATATCTGGCCAGTAAGGCAATCGCATCCAGTGAATTGATCTCTGTGTTCACATCGTGTTGGGACATATTTAGAAACATTTGAATCCTAAGGGCAACAATCCAGCCAGTAGTGAGGGATATCTTTGATTGAGGCCTGTTTTTTTCTCTGTGTATGAGCCCATCCATCCTTCTGTGTGAGGCAACCGTACTCAATCCTAGATATCCATCAGACATGGCCTGTTTGTGACCATGGTACAATGTTTGCTATTTGTTTCCCATGTTTATTCTGCAAAGAGCGGCTGGTGTACCATCCATCCATGTCATCAGCACCCCTGTGGATCCATGTGGGAATCAGATGTGGGATATGTCATTTCAAGTTAGAGTAAATGATTGCAGCCACAACACCAAGGCCTACTTCATCTACCTTTAATTCTGTGGAATAGTTTTCGGCCTGTGTGTTGCACATACAAGCATTTATTCTCTGGGACACTGTGATGTGTGACCTGATGCACCCTTTTTGTGATTCAGTAAGCGATGATGTTGAACTGATGAAGTGAACATGATGGTGACTTCTCCAGTGATCTCCTTTCCTCATTTCCAGTGTTTTCCATGGAGTTTGTACAATGGGACCCTATGAACTTGATTCTTGTTTTTGCATAGTCTCCATAGACTAACACTGGTATTGGTGAAGTGAGGGTGTTTGAGGGATACTTTGTGTCCACCATCTTTTTGTCACCGCTTAGTGAATGTCCCCTGTGTAGCATGTGATCTTTGGCCTATTGACTTGTTTGTTGTCTGGTTAACCCTTTGCATCCCAGAGGGGTTGCCAAAGCATTGTTGATCGATGCATTGATGATCCCTCTAGCACTCAAGGGGTTAGGTGCTGCCTTCCCTGTGGGGACATGGGTGACACTGTGTGTTAACAGTGATGATATATGACAGACGACATTTTGAACATAACAGTTTGTGTATTGTGTGTGATGAGCACAGCGACAGGAGGGTTGAAGTAGGACTTTGACAGGTTTGGACCTTGCCATTTGTCCTGGTGTTGTGTCCTGTTTTTAACCCTCAGAGTGCTGTGTTGGTGCAGTTGTATGGATGAGTGATGGGCATGTGTTGAGGTGTGACTGTGTGTGCAGCTGGTGTTGGTTGATGTAGTGTGTTTTTCTGTAGTATTACACTTACTGGTAGCGTGGAGGCTCCTCTCATCCCCAGTGTCAGCTCCTCCAACGACCCCCTCGATCATGGTCGGGGACATGGTCTGCTGCACCATCTCCTCCCAGCCGCAGAATGTGATGGGCACAGATGGGCCACCTCCGGTGCCTCAGGCTTGCTTGGCCATGTCAGATATCTTGTTCTTGACCACCCTCCGGCAGTCAGACTCCACGTCCCGCCTGCATGTAGCCACCTCGTTCACCCGGCTGCAGATCTGGTTTCAGGCTGCCTTCCTCCTCGATGACAGGCCAGGGACCTTCGCCGTCGGGTGGAGAACACTCTGCCTCTCCAGGACAGCTTCCACGAGAGCCATGTTCGCCTCCTCAGTATATCTCGGATCCCTGATCCTGCCCTCATCAGCTCCGGCATGGGAGGATTCAGAGCCGGAGTGCCCTGCCTGGTCTGACCCTGACTGCATGTGTTGCACCCCAGCAACTACCCCTCGTCCCACTGTAGGTTCTGTCCCTGTCCTGCGCAAGCCTGCTCTTGTTGGCTGGGTCCCCCTCCACCCTGCGGATCTCCCTCTCCCACCCCTGCTCTGCTGAGGGATACCCTCCTGACCTTCCTCCTCCTCCACTACTCTCCCCATCCCTCTCTCCTGTCCTCCTCTCCTGGCCATCACTTACCCACTCACACCCAGGCACTCCCACAGGCCCTCACAGACACACTCGATCCACTCATTCTCTGTCACACACTTTCACTCACAGATTCATACTGTCAAAATAAAATGTAAAATGTGTAAGGTGTTATAAAATAAAAGGACTATGTGTATGTATGTGTTTGTGTTTGTATGTGTGTATGTAATATGTGCAAAGGTGTGCTATGTGTCGTATTATGTGCAATGCTCTCCTCTCTCCAAACTCCAAAACTCCTCTACCTCCAATGTACGCTCCTGTCTCCCTGTCTCTAATCACTATCCTCCGCTCCTGGGTCCTGATATCTGGCTCTGAAGAACTCGATAACAGACAGTGTGTAACGGTTATTTTTGGGTATATATAGGTGTATTTGAAGTTTTTTGATACATTGGGGCTTTTGTGATTGGCTGTGTGTTTGAATTCCTTTTTGCATCAATCAGGGTTGCTAGACAACGGCATGTTACTATGCTCGATAGCTATTCTCGTAGAGTACCTATTGAATCTGCCGTAACTCATGTGTTATTTGCGAGCGATGTGCCTTTTTCACTTAGCGGCTGGTTTAACGGGAGCCTTTAAATCTAGCCCTAGGAGTGGATACCAAGGAAATCTTCATGACGATGATCTACTGCCTCAAACCATGCACACTTTGTACCAATGAAGATTTCCTTGGTATCAACTCCTATTCTGGCTCTCCAGATGATCCATTCGAACCGCAGACCAGAATCCAAGTCTGTCATCTTGAGTGGTGACATAGATAAAAGGAGCGGGAGAGGTAAACTTTACAGTGCAATTGTATCTAAGCTATGCAAGTTATGGCAAAAATACAAAGATGGTTTAGTTTAGTTCTTTAATGCATGCAATATTATTTCCTGCAAAAATTAAGTATTATCCCTTTAACCCTCTGAGCGCCAGAGAGGTATGTTTCAATGCACTGGATACCTCTCTGGCACTCATATGGTTAAATGTTAGAGAGGACGCTAATGCATTGATTTGCAGGGCATTGAAGACCTGCGTAGCATCCAAGAGATTCAAAGACCCATTTAAATCAGTGGGAATCTATAGTCCCTGCCAATGGTAGAGCTGGTTTGCACTAGCACTGCTCGCTTTAGATTCCTCAGTCATACCTCCCAACACCTCAAATTGCCAAAGAGGGAGACTTGTGTTTTAGGGGGTGTGGCTGGTGGGCGGGGCATTATGAGAATTTTTAGGCTATTTCATGACCTATTGACAGCTCCTTGTATATTCTAATAAATGACTTATAACAAGGACAAAGTATTTTATTTACACAGACTAATTTATAAACACAAATACTGATGTTTAACCCTTTGATTGCCAGTGGGGTACACAACACATTGATTTGCAATGTGTTGAATACCCCTCTGGCACTCAAAGGGTTAAACAAACAGTAATGTGAGTTTTATTGCTGTAAGGCAGTATGATACATTTATACACACACCACACAACCTGGTTTCCTAAAAAGAGGGACATCAGGGTGGGAAAGAGGGACAGAGGGATTTGGGTCAAAAAGAGGGACTGTCCCTCCTAAAGAGGGACACTTGAGAGGTATGCTCAGTTTAGCCCTGCATGTCTTCCTGTGACTGACAACAGTAGATGGTGTTTAGTTGTACTGAGAGCTGTATAAAATCGTCTGTACAGTGATCCCACAGTAATACCACAGAAGGTATTTTTAATAGTTAATTAAAATGCAATCTATATTGGTAACAAAACAATTGAATTGATATGTAACATTTATTATTTGTTAATCTGTTTAGATCAGTATTCCTGAAAGACTGATCCATGAATGTCAGTCCCTCACTTGCTTTAGGGATCCTGCTCCTGTTGAAATAAATGGCCTAGACCTTGGAAAAATGCTAACTCAGTAAAGAAATGGAGACAAGCAGACTTTTACATCAGCAAAACTAAGAAACACTGGTTTAGCTAGACATATAAAGCAGATATAAAGCATGTAATATATAAACAATTCAATATATTTTGCAGGGTTTTTCCTCCAGGGTACAGCTCAAACTTGCATTTTTAGGTACAATACCTACAAGGTCTGACATTTTATGGTGGCACTGTTGCATCAGTAGTCTATTTACATCCATTGTCAGTGACAATAACCCTCCATAGGCTGATAAAGTAACAACGCCACTGTACAATTTCAAAACATGGAGGTACTGCACTTAACCCTTTAGAAAGCCAGAGAAGCAGTATCCCTCTGGTACTCAAAGGGTTAAAAAAATGCATGTTTGAGCTGTAATAACTTTTAAATAAAATAGGGAGTAGCAGCAGGATTGCCCTTGTACTTCAAAGGAAAAACACTACAATATATGTTTTTCCATGTTACATGGTACTTCGCCATTAAAATAGTACACAGCTTTTAGTCTCATTACATTTTCTATTTAAACTGCCTATATCTTGTGTTTTTAAACAGGTTAATAGTTTTAGAGAATTTTGGTTTAGTAGTTGGGGAAAGTGTTCTCAGACTTAGGGCTCGATACTATTCCCCACAATAAAAAAGTAGCTTAATTTGGCGTTCTAATACATGCGGTGGCTTCAAGACACATTAAAGGACTCACTTTTTTGGTGAAAAAATTGTACCATAAAAAGTAGGCGCTGAGTCCCTAAAGGGTGTTGAAAACCACTGATGTATTGGATGTATTCATATGGAGTCTCTTTTGTTTTAAAAACAAAAGAATATTAACTCTTTAATATGCAGAGCATTGCATACCTCAGTGACACTCACAGGGTTAATCCTTGGCTCACACACCTCCCAGCCAATCAGGTTCTAGAGGGTTTCTTCACACCCCCCCCTCCCCAGCTAGAAGGTGATTGGCTGGGAGGTACGTAAGCACACAACTGAGGTAATTGTAGAGTGGGAACCATTTGAACAGAGACTGGCCATATAAAAGCCAGTCTCTGTTCAAAATGCCTACATTCTGGCTCGGACAACAGCCTGAGAGGTATGAAGGGGGAAGTGTTTTATTCTACATCCTGCCGCCACCACCAGTGACAGCAGAGGAGGTGGCAGAGCTGCCTAATTAACCTTTGGGATGCCTGGATTTTTTGAAAACATGGAATGCCTGCCTAAGTTTTTTTTGAAGAAATGCCAGCATCACTTTATATTTGTGATGGCTGCATCTTATTTCAACATAATATGCCAGTATGCATTTAACCCTTTGAGTTCTGTAGGGGTACCCCTCTGCACTCACAGGGTTAAGCAAGCATATCATTGGACTTTTTTCATTTTCAACTACAGATTTTGGAAGAAGAAGATTAGAAGAAAGAAGAGAAGAAAGAAGATGAAAGAAACAAGAAGACAGAAGAGAGATGAAGACGATAGTGGCGTAACAAAGGGGGCCAACTGTGATTGGGCCCGTCACTCCAGGGGCCTGGCCACCCTCTGAGAATTCCCCCCCACCGATGCCCACAACAAGCTGAGGTCTGTGCCTTCTTCGACACAGACCTCTACTAGTAGCTGAGCTCCCACTGTCTCTGGCACTCTAGTAATGCAGAGCTCTGGGAGCTCCAGCTGCTAATAGAGGTATGTGCCGAAAGAGGCACAAACCTCTCCTGCCCCCAGGGAGGTAGGAGATGGACACTGGGGGTCAATGGGGGCAATGTGGAGAAGTGGACACTAGGGGCAATGTGGAGAGGTGAACATTGGGGGCAATTTGGAGATGGCTCACTTTTATTGTTTGACACTGCGTCAAACAACGAGAGTTGTTTATTTTCCTTTGATGTTCCCACAACTCACAGTATTTAGAGTGAGTTGTGGGAAACATAATCTGCAACGAGTGTTTGGCCACAACGTGGATTTTGGCCACCGATGCTGGTTGGTCCATGTATCAGTTCAGCTATAGGATAGCTTTGGTACACAAGTGGGTTTCTCGCTCTGTGTTTTTTCCCTTACCTACTGTTTTACCTGAGGGAATAGTATTGAGCCCTTAAAGGGATAGTAATATTTCACAAAAACAGCAGCTCCAATTAATCTTCATAGTAATTGAGCAATAGAGAGTGTTATTTAAATACTGTCAGAGTTGTGGTTCAAGAGTAATTGAAGGATAAAGTATCCCCCTCCCGCCCCTTTTACCTAGTGTAAGCCATCTCTTCCCAGATGTGGAATCCAGTTCATAGACCAGACAGATAACAGCAGGGGACAGTCTTCTTCCTATGAGAACAATGAAAGCCCTGCCCCCCTTTACAAGTTTTTCAGGTTTTTCCCTTATCTTAATTGAAGATTGTCCCTCTCTGCAATCTACCTGGGCACCTCCCTGCTGCTCTGAGCTGAGTAGTGTTATATCAGTCATTGAATTACTCTTGAACTACAACTCTGACAGTATTGAAATAACACTCTCCAAGGTCCAAATACTATGATGATTAATTAGAGCTGCTTTTATTATGAAACATTACTATCCCTTTAATCAGATAAAGCTGCAAATTTCTCACATGTCAAGAAAATCAACTCACATCACATCAGTTTCTGCCAGCGGTGTAGAATAAATTGAGGAATAATTATGTAAATCCTTTCAAGATGGAATCACCCACTGAACAGAGGACTAGAAAGGCGACAAGTAGTCGAAAAAAATAAAATAAAGAATATAGTGCATCTCAGCCATAATGTAAAGAAAACTTTTCAGTTTTAAATCACAGGCAAAAAAGTTATAGGCCTGCTTTAATTAATGTAGATGATTATCTTTTTAGTTTAGTGTAACTTATATATACATAGTTACTAAATGTAAAAATGTTATCATGAGAACTCTAGCATGTAGCTACACCTTGGTCATTGCCCTAGGCTCTATGATGTCTTGGTCATTGCCCTAGGCTCTATGGTGTTTTGGTCATTGCCCTAGGCTCTATGATGTCTTGGTCATTGCCCTAGGCTCTATGATGTCTTGGTCATTGCCCTAGGCTCTATGGTGTTTTGGTCATTGCCCTAGGCTCTATGGTGTCTTGGTCATTGCCCTAGGCTCTATGGTGTAGTAACTGTAGCACCCTATAATCACTCTCTGTTGTTGATTGTAGTATTGATGTGTGATAACCAGGAGTGGTTGCATGTTCATGATCTTCACAAAAGTGCTGTGGACCTCTAGCTAATAAGACTTCTTTTCATCTCCACTTTGTTTGAATAATTTAACATATAACCCAGTGGTAGAAAGCCAAATAATTTTCACCAATGTAGCTTTCCAAATGTATTTTCTCTTCAGAAATCTATTCTGATGTGGGCTGCAAATGCTTAAATATGGCAACATCTGTTGCTGCATACTTAATAAACAGAATAGCAGTAGCTGAACTGTATAAATATTTTAAAGAAAATTGTAATTTATTAATTTCAGAATCAAAGCTCTTTGGGTCACACTTGAAAAAGTCAAAAGCTATGTTTAAATAAGTGCATGTACATGCATGTGTGCATGTTTGTGAGGAAGTGTGTGAAAGTAAAAAAATTGTGTGTATGTGTGAGTGTATGCATATGTTTAAGTAGAGAAAGAGTATGCTTGTGTAAGCATATGTGTGTGTATATGAGAGTAGAGAAAGTGTGTGTGTTTGTGTCTGAACATGTGTGTGTATGTGTATAAGAGTAGAGGAGGTATGTGTGTGTGTATGAAAGCAGAGAAAGCGTATGTGTATATATGTGTCAATAAAGAAAGTGTGTGCATGCGTGTGCGTATGAGAGTAGAGAAAGTGTGTGTATGTGTGTCAATAAAGAAAGAGTGTGTGTATACATGTGTGTGAAAGTAGAAAAACTGTGTGTGAATGCGTATGTGTGTTTAAATGGAAAAAGTGTGTGCTTGTGTAAGTGTATGTGTGTAAGAAAGCATAGAAAGTATGGGTGTGAAAATAGAGAAAGTGTGTGCATATGTGTATGTTTGTGTGTGTGTGTGTGAAAGTAGAAAAAGTGTTGGTGTGCACAGAAAGTGTGAGTGAATCATAGCAGAGAAAGTGTGTGTTTGCATGTGCATGACTGTCAGTGTATGAATGTGTGTGTGTGTGTGTGTGTGTAAAAAGTAGAGAAAATGTGTATGTATTTGTATATGAGTGTATGGTTATATGTGTGTGTGTGTGTGTGTGTGTGTGTGTGGAGTATGTTTGAGTAAGTAAAGAAATGAGTGTATCTGTGTGTATGAGTGTGAATGAATGTGTGTGAGAAAGTAGAGAAAATGTGTGCACTCACGTGTATGTGAATGTGTATGTTAGCATGTGTGCTTTTGTGTGTGTGTGTGTATGCGTGTGTTCATTTAAAAGCAGAGTATGTGTGTGTTAAAAAGAATGTGTGTGCATGCTTTTAACTGAATTAAATAAATTGTTATAGACTTTAGAATATATATATATATATATATATATATATATAAAAAGAGAGAGAGTTGTTAAACTGTGGTTGAATTGTCCTTGGCGCTGTTAGTGGAGGGAGGAAGAGGACGTTCTGGGACAGCTTCATCTGCATTGGTTGCCTGTATTGTGCGTATCTGGCTTCAATATCCCTTTTTGTTACCCCTCCCCTGCTGCTGACCATAAAATCATGATATAGACATGATATAGACATGTTTCATCATGAACTGGGAAGACATGTGAATGAAAATGTTCAGAAGTTGGTCTGCATAGAAATAAATGCTGATCAATGTAATGCATTACTTCAGTACTAGGCAAACATTGAGGCTAATATACTAAGTAAAGTGGTTCAATTCTGGGGCAAGCCATCTGCATCACAGGGGAGAAACACAAAGTTCCACTTTAAAGTGAACCTGTTACCGTCCAGTTTTCAGTCTTGTTAAATATATCAAATTAAACCTTTGAGTGATGGGGGTCGCAACTCATTGCAAAGCCGCTGGCAGTCAAAAGATTATATTGCCTATATTTGTGCCTTTTGTTTTTCAATCGGTTTAATATTTTTAGGGAATTTTGATTTGTTTGTTGGAAAATCTAATCTAGCAGGTTGTTGCGCTCTGATCTGTCTGCTAAAGGCTGAATAATTAACTGCTCATATACATTCCTGAAGACTCACCTCTCTCCAAGCAGGGAAAGAACTGAAGAGGAATTATATTCATAGAGATAATGTCTTCATTTTTTGCCTTTGTTCAACCTTATTTTTCCCTCTGATTCATTTAGTCCACCCACACAAATTATTTTTTTAAAGATGAGTAGGGCTTTCTTTTGATGCCACATTTATATGGATAATCCACCATTTAATTTTATAATAATATAAAAAAGTGGAAATATTGGGGGAAAAAAGGGTTAAACCATGTATTAGTGTTTGGAAGAACATCAAATAACATGCCTTCAGTTATTAAAATGTTGCCACTTTTGTTAAAATGATTATTCCAATATGTGTAAAAAATAAACTTATCATTTGCTATTTCTCCACCACTGTGTGCATTCGCTGATGCGGCAGTGGAGAAACTGATGAGCAGCATAGACCCCCCTTCATGACCTCACAGGCCGATGCCTGTTCCACACTGAGTTAATTTGAACAGAGTCTGCCTTTATATATGGGCAGTCTCTGTTACAATTCCCTCACAGCCACTGGCTGAGATGTGCTTACACACCTCCCGGGCAAAAGCTGATTGGAGTTGCGTAAGCACACATCCCAGACAATGGCTGCGAGGGAATTGGAACAGAGACTGGCCATATATAAAGGCAGTCTCTCTTCAAATTCCCTCACAGCGAAGACCCTGTGAAACCAACCGAACTGTGACAAGTCAACACAGACCAAGAGGAATCCAAACCTGCGACTTAAAACCCAACCTGAGAAGATGGAGTAGTGAGGCTCAAGCCTCGGTATCCAAAAATCCCCGCTGATGGATAAAATCTATCAGCAAGAAGAAGAAGACGACAAATTCCCTCAGTGTGGAATGGGCATCGCCCAAAACTCATCTAACAGCAGGGGGGGGGTTGTTGGCATTTTTTCATAGCACAGGTAATTGAATCACTTACCATTCTCAAAAAATAACTGGATAAAAAGTTGGTCGTACCTCCCAAGAGTCCCTTTTTAGGGGGGTAACGGTTCTGAAGCAAAAATTTCTATGTACCTCTTTCCCACTCTGGTGCCCCTCTGTATAGGGAATCAGACTGTGTGATGTGTATATAAGTGTTATCACATTTCTGCACAGCAATAAAACTCACATTAATATTTGTTTAAACATCAATTAGCCATCGGGCCTCCATTTAATTAGGCCCGATGGCTAAAAAAACAGCCAATGGCATTTTTTCAAAATAAAATGTTGGGTGATAAATTTAGCAGCGTTTTCACCCACAAAAAAAACCCAAAAACCACAGCAAATTCTGCAACCATTTTTTTTTGTCACAGAGTCCCTTATTAAAACTAAAAACTGGTGACTCATGAACTGAAAGAAAAAAAAATGTTAAAAAAGACCCAAGTGGATGTATTGATATGGGGCCCTGAGCCCAAACATCCAAAACACTTGCACTCACAGGGTTAATCTGACTTAGTTACAAAGCAATAGCCCCTGAAAACAAACACTTACCAGTAATCCTGATGTCCAGTTGAGTCTTCAGCACCCTGGTCAGCTACTGCCATGTTCGTCTTCTGTCTTCCTTCCTCTGTCTTCCTACATCTTTCTTTCTGTTCCTTCATTCCTGTTAAAAAAGAAAGAAGTCATATTAAATGATGTGTGCCCAAACAAAACCCTGACATCTGTGCATAGTTTAACCCCTTGAGTGCCAGAGGGGTACGCCTGATGGGCCAATGCCTGTTCCACTATGAAGGAATTTTGAACAGAGACTGCCAGTCTCTGTTCAAAAGGACTTACAGCCATTGGCTGGGATGTGTGCTTACATACCTCCCAGCCAATCAGCTTTGAATGGGGGATTGAGGAAACCTGCTCGAAACTGATTGATTGGGAGGTGCATAAGTACACATCCCAGTCAATGGCTGGCAGTCTCTCTTCAAAATTCACTCAGAGTGGAACGGGCATCGGCCCATCAGGTACCAAGGGGGTCTGCTCATTTGCCCTTTTTCCACAACACCGACGACGACGGAGAAAACAATGGGGCCATATGGATTTCAATATTTATTTGGCCACTTCTAAACTTTTTTTGGGAAGCAAATATTTTAACCAGATTTATGGGGCAATTGATTTATTAAGTTAGCATGCTCTATCTATGTAACCTTGACATCTGTGCATTGTTTATCCCTTTGGTGCCTGGAGAGTGGTACGCAACATATTGCTTTTTTTTTTAGCTTTTTTCCTTTGATGTTCCCAATATTTACAATACGTAGTGTGACCTTTGGGAACTTATTGCACAAAACGCACGTTTGGCCACAAGTTCTTTTCTGTGGCCAACAGTCTGTTGTGCTTTCAGCTGGTAGGACAATTGAATACCAACTTGGACATTTTATTTTGTTGGTCGGTAGGCATTTTAGCTCTACTGGCTGTTTTATCTCACAAAATTTAATAGAGGTCTATGTGTTTATAAATGAGTCTGTGTAAATAAAATACTTTGGGATTGCTCTAAATTATTTATACAGTTAAACAGAGAGGGGTCAAACTATAATGCGATTTTTTTTTTATTTTATTTTAAGTTTTCCCCATTAGTCCAGCTCCTAGTACCTCAAAAGTGCCTAATTTTTGGCCATTGGAGGCACTAGGGGCTCTGTTCTCTGCTTCGTTCTTCCTTGCTATGACAGTTCCTTCAGAGAACACTGACAAAGGCAAATATATACTTACTTTACCTTTATCATATAGCTTCGCTGACACATGTGATCGCTGTAGCAGCAATCACATGTACCTAGCCACCGGGGAAAGGATGAAATTGACTGCTCCGGTGCTTGTGCACTGCAATAATTTTTCTTGTGACCTTCCATGACTTTCACCCATCCTTAAAGTATGGAAACGAGTGACAGTATGGGCCTCTCACTTGTTGTTAAGGAGTTAAAAATAAGAGGTACACATTGACAGCAGCACAGATACTCTTACACTCACAAATACAAACACATCTAGACACACATTTTCACACAAACATATTGTCTGTTTCTTACATACATACAGTACACACATAAACATATACGCACAGACACTCACACATACATATATACACACATCTCTGATTTCTTTATTGAACATGTTTCAGTAATGAGTCAGTGTTTTGTGGGGATTACCACATTTAGTCCTTTTAGTGATACAGAAGTAGCTCACTGAACACTGCTTTTGTAATAAAGAGGTTAATGCATACCAGCGTGCACATGCTTTCTATCTGCAATACAATTAGATCACTCATTGTTACTTCCTGTATAGTAGATTGAGAGCATGTGACACCTCTCTGACATGTGTCATATTCTGTCAACCAATGTATGCAGCTAACATGGAGTGTCAGACTAGCCTGGCCTGGGTCTGTGAAGTCTTGTAGCTTCCAGATTGCTGCCTTCTAGCTCCTACTCCTGTGCTGCAGCTCTTTCACTAGGAGGACGAATTATCACTTCGTTTTATCTCCAAATTTCCACCTAGAAAAAAATGGGAGAAATGCACTAAAATTGTTAAGGGTCCAGTTTGTTGATATGTTGTTGAATCGGACAAAAATCCATTTTGTATTATGATTTAAAGGGATAGTAATACTTAAGTATTACTAATCCCTATAGTAAAGCCCTACTAAAAAAAACAGTATTGCCCCCAGTGTCATCTCTCAAACTATTATGGTTTGAGAGATGAACGTTTCTAAAGTTGCCCTCCCCCTTCCCCGAAGTCAGCGTAGTAGTTGACTGAAGGGAAATCCGGTCATAGAGCATCAGGACGCTCTGCAGCAGAGCCACGATCGCGTTAACTAAAAAAAACTTTCACTAAAATGGTCTTCTACGTGTGCTTGCAAACCAAGCACACGTAGAAGACCATTTCAGTGAAAGTTTTCTTTTTTAGTAATGCGATCAGGCTGTGCTGGAGAGCCGTCTGAAAGTCGTACGACTCTCTTCCCTGCAGTCAGCTAGAATACTGACTACGTGGAAGGGGGAGGGAGAGGGCAACTTAAAGGGGAACTTTCACCTCCTCATTATCATTATTGTATCCCTTCCTTTGTGTCCCTTCTGTACATTGCGGTGTTTCTTTTTGCCTACAAATCTGTTTAAATGAAGCAAAAAGATACTTGAATTGTGTACCTTATGACGTTAGCAGCCGCACAGCCGCGCACTGTATGGTGCAGAAGACACTCCCACAGCCTCAGCTCCTTTCACTTGCCCCAGCATCCTCCGATGACGGACGCGTTCTGTTAGTAAGCTGGAGAGAGATCTCATTGGCAGAGATCGGCAAAAAGAAACACCGCAATGTACAGAGGGGACACAAAGGAAGGGATACAATAATGATAATGAGGAGGTGAAAGTTCCCTTTTAAGAAGCATTCATCTCTCAAACCATAAAGGTTTGAGAGATGACAATGGGGGCAATACATTTTTTTAGTAGGGCTTTACTATAGGGATTACTAATGCTTAAGTATTACTATCCCTTTAAGTGTCTTCGCCATCTCATCCCTCTAACTACACCTTGTAATGTAGTGATCTGACAGACTAAGAGCCCAATGTAAACTGCCTAGTAGACTCTGTGAAGCAGATTCCTCACAAAGATGTGAAAGACTGCTATTTGATTCTATGATAAAAGCATCACAACATACAATATAGGTATACTGCAAGACAGGCCTCAGTGGGCCGGATGCTTGGGAGCGAAGACTAGTATGAAGCTGGCTGGTAGTGGGTGCTCTCTGGGTTGCCTGGCTGGAGCCCAGGCCAAGTTAGGGATGGTGGCCGCAAGGCCAGATTAGTGCCGACCAGAGGAGCCGGGCTGCACCTCAGATGACAACGCAGAGGACAGCAGTTACCCACTTGGATCAAAGAGGATACTGAACAAATAACCCACCTGCAGTATAATTGTAGTTGCTGTACAGGAACAAAGAGGCCTGGCGCTCAACTGAGAAGAGAACAGGATAGTCGAAGTCCGACTGGGTGGTTGAGGAGGAAGAAGCCCACCAGGGAAAGGCAAATGGGAAGTTAGACAAGCCAAATCAGGAATGGGTGAGCAATGTAGAACAAGGCAGCAGAAGGAGGAATGGTTGAATCAACAGAGCCATTGTTGATAACAGGATATCAGACGAACAAGGTACCAAACAGTAAAACAGGAGGGAAGTCACAGGAATAGCCAGGCCAGTACACAAGAACACTCAGGAACAGGACAGAAAACTCAGGGTCATGACCTGGAATGCTTTGCTCTCTCCCCGACCAAACACACAGAGGCTCTAAAAAGTCTCAGGGCAACCACAAGAAAAGACAGGGAACCAGGATCTGGATAACAAGGGAAAACAAAAGGAAAACCAGACAAGGAATCACAAAAGACAAAGAAAAAGGGGTAGAACATGACACACCTAAAATAAGCCTACATTGCCATGCTTTTTCCTTGCCTTTGGTAGGTTTAAGCTGTTGTGGTGTCTCTGTCACCACAACTCATTTGCACATTGCTGTTTGGTTTAATGGTACATTTTCCTCACTGTTTAAATCAATCATCTGATAGTCAGCTCAGCACTGTTTACATCGATCATCTGATAGTCAGCTCTGTTAGGGAATCTTTACCTGGATCGCTGCCTGAGAGGGCACCTGTCACACTCTTATGTTATCTTTGCTAGGTATGGTACCTTTTTACTCCCTTATGATCAATCTGTGGAATCTATGTCAAATACTGGTACCAGGAGGCTGTAAGGATCGCAAGGAAAAACACACACAACAGCGTATACAATACAAGCTCTCTCTTTATTCTTATCATATATAGCATTTATAGCCCTATACAGCCCCCCCTCTCCCCTACAGGGAGGGGCGAGGTGCACAGTTTCACAGTTTCAACATAGAACAGAAAATTATAAAAAAACAGAAAAGCAAAACTTGTTCACAGGAAGGGGGGGAAGGGGAGAGAATGCAGATAACATTTTCTTCAGTATCCCATCTCCTCCCCCGTGGGGGGGTCTGGAAACTTTGCTCATTCTCGCGTAACAACCTTGAGCATACTCAGATAAGGAACTAAAACAAACCAGTCTGGTGGTTACTCGTGTTGTTCCTCCCCTGTACATAGTTTTCTGCAGATTCAGTCAAATGTAACTTTTAACCCTATAGGTGCCGAACATAATTCTTACACACATTATCCCTGTACCCTTCAATCCCTTCTTTGAATCAGTACTAAACTGATTCACCAAACTAAACTCTGGGAATTACATTGGGCCCTGGAATGTTAACATGGCCTGTTTGACAAATATGTAATGACTTGTTACACAAACAATTTAACCCTAAGAATATTTAACCCTTATACAATCCTTTCAATCCCTTCTTTGAGTCCGGGTGTACCCGGACTCACACAAATCTTACAACCTGGATAAGGCATTATCATATAGTGGTGCAGGACTGTGGAGGTGCCTTAAATACTGGGTGTAAGGACCTGACCCAGGGGAACAACACCTTTTTGCAACTAGACAAAACAAAAGCTTAAATAGGACATAAAGAACAATAATAAGGAAATGGGGTGAAGTTATATATGCACTGTTGGAGTACAGCTAGCGAAGCAGGCACGCTGATGAGGCAAGTGGTCATAACGTCAGTAGGGCTGACCATGTTGCACAAGCAAACGTTCGTAATGTTCATAACATGCTGGTGCTAAGTAGATCCAGACATTGGAGTTCTCACGGGTCTCTGGGGTGTCTCTGCAGTCCATCTGACCCCAGTGCAGAGGTGGCCTTTCTGAAATCCTTACGTAAGTGAGGGTGAGACATAAGTAGCATACATAAGCCAGCCTTCCACCCCCCACACTTATAATGTGAATACACATTAGACCATCATTTTCTATCTTTAGGGGCACCTCCCCAAGCAGGCCACTTTCACTGCCAGAGGGTGCTAGCTTTCCAAAGGGATGGATCTTCATGATGGTCTTGTCCCACGTAGGCAGGTGGTCAGGGATTATTATGCCCGTCAAAACACCTACTTGATGATCTAACGGTGGCAGTTGATGCAATAAGCCTACTTGCTGGTATTCCGGAACAAAAGCCTCAGACTTTCACCCTGTTCTGCCTCCCTCTGGGCATCTGCTGGGCACTGGGAGGGCACAGGGCCTTTAACCTGCTCAGGCTCTGGTGCAGCTTTCACTCTGGTGTGGTATATCCAGGTCTTTCCTTTATGCAGCGTGACTGCGCTGTAACTTGTCAACAGAAGCTGCAATGCACCCTTCCACTGGGGCTCCAAACACTCTGTTCTTCATGTCTGTACATATACCCACTCTCCAATCTGGAAACTTGCACTGGGCCAGCCGAAAGCAAAGGCTGTTGAACAGAAAATCTGTGAAGAAAAGAAAGGGTATGCTGCAAAGCAGTTACATAATCCATAATCTGCTGATTACCAATCTCTAAGGTAGATCCTTGATACATCACAATCCTATTCCAGGGCCTACCGAAGAGGATCTCATAAGGAATAAACTTTTAAGGATTTGGAAGGGGTCACCCTGAAGTGAGTCAAGGCACGGGGAAGCGCCTCTGGCCATTTGAGTCTTAGTTCAGTACATAGTTTGGTCAGAGAGCGCTTAAGAGTCTGGTTCATCCTCTCAACTTGTCCAGAGGATTGAGGCCCCCAGGGGGTATGATATCTCCAGTCCACCCCTAGAGTGACACAATTACTTTTAACAATTTCAGCTGTAACATGTTTTCCATGGTCTGACTCAATAACTCAAGGCAAACCAAACCTTGGAATTACTTTTCTTATTAACACCTTAGCTACTGATCCCGCAGTAGCTCCTTTCAAAAGAAATGTCTCTAGCCACTTAAACAATTAATCAATTATTACAACAGCATACTAAAATCCCAGTACAGGTTGCAAAACAACCCAATATAATCTATGTGGAGCAGTTCAAATGACACCCAAGCCCATTGCCTGGCCCCAGTGATTAGAATATGTCACATTTTAGGATTTATTTACAAGTATATATCACACAAATCCCAACAATTTTCTAACTTACTTTGTACATATCTGGTCTGGGTAAAGTCACTTCCTCCAGGGCTTCTACACAGTCATGCTCTGGAGGATCATTTATGTCCTCGGTCAATAGGGTAACTGGTTTTGGCAGAGCTAAAGCAGGGGCGAACATCAGCACCCGCTTCAGTTCATCCCATACTATCGTATCAGGAGAATCATAGTCAGTTTGTCATACAATCCTTCAGTCAAAATATTGGCCACTATTAGCTTAACCCTTGCCTAGCCTCTTTGCTGATGGGGTACTATCTGACCTAGACCGGTCCTGCATTAGGCTGCAAGTCAATAACGGGTCGGGCATCTCTACCAACCCCTGGCTTTCCAGCTGCTCAAACAGCAGAGGCCACTGAGCGCAGAACCTCCTCCGGGATGTCTGAATCATGACTATCCTGGGAAGTGTGTCTCAGTGCCATCTGGAAAGTCAAGTCATAATAGTCGGGTACATATACCTCTATCTTGTCAGCGTCAAAAGTTATCTCTGTCCTCAATCTGGTCAACAAATCCCTTCCCAACAGTGCAATGGGGCATGACTCTGATAGGAGAAAACCATCTTGGACCATAGTCCCTTCTATGGTAACTTCCATAGGTTGTATATATGGCATAGAGGAGGGAATTCAATCCACCCCTACTATACTGATAGTTTTCTTCACTATGAATTCCACCCTCCGGCACTATAGGATAATGCTAAAAAGACTGATCCTGATCCCTTCCTATTCTGTCTTGTGAGGTGAGTCATTTCTGTCTGCATCACCACCAACAGATGCACCTTCTTCCTGGGGATTTCTGTCTGTATATCTATACTTATTCCTCAGCTTGGGGCAATTTCACTTCCAATGTCCTTCCTGCTTACAGTAAAAACATGTATTCTTTCCTACCTGCTTAGATCTCGCTGTACCACTTACATTATTCTTTCTACCTGCTTCAACAGTGCCAACTTTCCTTGCAATTGCTAAAACACTAAACTTTACATGGTCCTTCAATATCTGCCTAGTCCTTTTGTCTTCCTCTGTATCTCTGTACATAACTTCTGTCCTTTCTTTCTCCATTAATTCACTTACTGGCTTGCTCAACACACTCTCAGTGTTTCCCTAAATCCATGCAAAGATGCGGCAAGGGACTTATCCCTCTGCTGCACAACCTACTGCACCCCAGGAAGATTCAGAGGAGGTTCCCCAGGATCAGAGAACAGTAAAACAATAATACATTATCAGTCACGTCATTAAGAGGGAATGCATCTGCAGTCCCTACTTATCTGTCTCTAATTTCATTAGAAGTTAATTTCCCATATGTATCAACAATCCTTTCTCTTTCATTCCCCCATAACATTATTACAACTGGGAAGGATTTACACAGGAGAGGGAGGGGTCTGATGCTGCGCGATCGTCTCATAGTGGGAGAGAATCAGCACACAGGCATTTAACCCCTTCCTGTCATTTTCAGGGAAAGCAGGATTGCTGTTTCTCTAATTAACAGACAACAGGTTGCAAAGGGCACATAACTACAATTTGTTCTTATGGAGGCTAAATCACAATTCAACAAATCTTCAGTTGAACATATACATATATACACATATATACACATACACATTGGGTGCACCACTTCAGTTGAAATATATGTTTCCCAAGGAGTCAAAAACAGGAGAGGAAGGGGTGCCCGTGACCGTGCCGGGTGGACTGGCTGGACTATTCGGTCTTAGATCACTAAGGACCATTGAACCGGTAAGACCAATGCCAAAACCCCCTCAGACACTTCCAACAAGACAGCCCCCACATTCCTGCCTCTTCAAGCTCAGCACTGTTTACATCGATCATCTGATAGTCAGCTCAGCACTGTTTACAACCATCAGCTGATAATCAGCTCTTCACTGTTTATATCGATCACCTGATATACTGCTCTGTATTGTGTACATGGAACAGCTAGCTGATCAGTGGCTAATGGGGAGGTGCTGTTCTGTGGATGGGACTTCAAGCTATGCATTGCGAATTAAAGATATTTTCCATTAACCGTTTGAATGCACAAGGGTCGTGCAATGCATTATTCTACAATATGCCCCCCCAGGAACTCAGAGGGTTAAGTGAGATCTACTGTTGCTTTTGGTGCTGAAATCTGAGAGCGAAGGCATCCTTTCTGCTCCCCACTTGGCATCCCCAATGCATTGGCAGCTTTACCCCAAACTTAAAGGGGATCTATCACCCCTATACAAATTAGTCTTATTAGTTAGATTATTTAGTGAATATGTTTAAAACTGTATTCATTTGTTTTTTAAAATGCTATTTGGGCAAAAATTAATGTTTAAAGAGTGCCCTGCACCCTACTTGCGGACAGACTGAGGCTACCTGCTCTGTACCACAGTCTGTCACTCTGCCTCTTCTACCCTCCCTCTACCCAGCCTCCTCCAATGATGGAGGCTTTCCGTCTGTAAGCTGGAGCAATCTCATTAGCTAGCTATCGATCTCTGCCAATAAGATTGCTCCAGGCTTCTAGAAAGAAAGCCTCCGCCATCGGAGGAGGCTGGATAGAGGGAGGGGAGCAGAGGCAGAGTGACAGACCCTACCACACATGATTGCATTGGCCTGTGTTCAGGCAGTCTCTACTGCACTTGACTGCATCCGCCTGTATTCGGGCAGTCTCTACTGCACATGACTGCATCGAAATGCGTTCGGGTAGACCCTACCGTGCATGACTGCATCAGCCTGTGTTCGGGCAGTCTCTGCTGAGCGTGACTGCATCGGCCTGTGTTTGGGCAGTCTCTACTGTGCAGGACTGCATCGGCCTGTGTTCGGGCAGTCTCTACTGTGCATGACTGCATCGGACAAACATATATCTGGCCTTTTATATCATAGGATTTTTTTCATTTTATGAGGCTGTTCATATGCGTAGTTTTATCAATGTAGGACTAATGGAAATTCTATTGCAAATTTACTCTGTGTACATTTTAATGCAATCAAATTTTTAGTATGGGATTCAATGGGATTGCAATAAAATCACAAAAAAAGTAGCTGGGTAACATCGCTGGTAGTGAGTTTTACATCAGTTTTTATAGTGAAATCAATGGACATTGGGATAAAAAAAACAGTCTTGCTACAAATTGCTTATAAATTTAATGTAAAAGCAATAAAAATGCATGAAAAACGCAACTAAATGTATTTCTGTTTTTGATTTCACTGCTAAAAAACAGTCACTCATGTGAACATAAAATAATGGCCATGTATATGTAATCTTCCGTTTTTGTTTTGTGGAATATTATACCGACACTGAAAAGGTTAATCTCTTTGGTTGACAGAAGTACCACTAACACACTTCATTGATAATGAAAACCCAGACTCTGGTAAGAATATTCATGTAGAAGAACTAATCGCAGTAATATTTGCCATCAGCAGATGGCTCAGACGTGCTAACTAGGGAACATCTACAGCTTGTATCATGTGAAGGGGAGCACAGCAGTCTAGCTGGGAAAAAAATAAATACTAAAACAAGCAAAAGACGAATTACTAAGAGGAAAAAGAGGCAGGTCACCACCCCCAGCTTTTCAGCAGCTGGACATGTAGAATGAGATAGGAAGGGAAACCACAATTCTCCTCCCCAACCATCAGAAAAATCAATACACAAAAAAGCTTGAGAAGCTGGTTCTTTGAGCCTTTGACAAGCAGCATCCACTGTACATTGGGGGGATGAATGCAAACAAACCAACAGAGAGATCTAACACAAAGAAAGCAAAACGAGGTAACAGAGAAATGTGATATACTAATAATGATCAAGAAAAGTGGGGGAGGACACAGCATGAGGGAAGACAGGGAGGCTGATTGGCTAAAAAGAGATGGAACAGTTCTGGGGCAAACAAACTGCATTTTAGGGGGCGAATAAAAATTCCCTGAATTCCTGCTGCTATAACTGCTTGTATACTAGACAAATCTACATCATTTTACTTTGCAAAGTATTGGAGACCTCTGTGGCGTTCAAATATTTAAAAGCCAAATTTAACACTTTAAATAAACCACTTCACATAAAGGAGCAGTACACTTTTTAAAGGGATAGTAATACTTCGTTTTATCTTTATTTTATTTTGTAGGCAATAAAAAAACATGAAGAACGATATAAGTCTTATCTCTCAAACCTTTATGGTTTAAGAGATATTCACAAGCAAAGTTTCCCCTCCCGCCCCTTTTTCCTAGTGTAAGCCATCTCTTCTCAGATGTGGAATGCAGTCCATAGACCAGACAGATAACAGAAGGGGACACTCTTATTCCTATGAAAACAATGAAATCCCTGCCCCCCTTGACAAGCTTTTCAGCTTTTTCCCTTATCTTAATTAAGATTGTCCCTCTCTGTAGTCTACCTGGGCACCTCCCTTCTGATCTGGCTGAAGGGGGGGGGGATACTTTGCTTGTGAATATCTCTTAAACCATAAAGGTTTGAGAGATAAGACTTATCTCGTTCTTCATGTTTTTTTAATGCCTACAAAATAAAATAAAGATAAAACAAAGTATTACTATCCCTTTAATGAAACAATATGTTACTTGGCTTTTAGTAAAACAAGGACACTTCCATTGCTGTGAGAGTTTTCATCTCAAATGTAATTACAACTGAAACTTTTATATTAATATAAATTGCAATTTTCTACTGTGATCACCAGTTTATGCTATCACTGACTTTGAGGAGCCATAAACTAGGGCTCAATCTCTCCAACAGAGTGTTTTGTTAACAAAACGCCTTTTGGCCACTACTTAGTGCTGCTGCTAGCAGTCTGAATTATAAAATGCAAGTTTGAGCTGTAATGACTTTTGAATGAAAATCTGCCAGCAGTGATTGTTGTACTCAGCAGGAAACCCCTGTAACATATGTTTTCATAAAATATATTTGAAAGTAACTATGAAGATAAGGAAAAGAAAGATGCAGGGGTGCAGTACAAATATAGTATAAATATAGCATAGAGGCATAAAAATCCTAATGACCGCTATGAATATTCTCCCTTGCTCCTTGGTTAAAGAGAAAACATTAACCCTTTGAGTGCCAGAGAGGTATCCAATGCATTGCATTGCGTTGGATACCTCTCTGGCACTCATATCATTAATGTCTTATCCATAGAGGTGGACATGTTGGTATAGGAACCACAGGACTCAAACTCCTCCCCATCACCCATGATAATCTTAACCCTTTAAGGACGAGAGTGTGTGCAATGCATTGTGCACCTCTCTGGTTCCGAAAGGGTTAACTAGACTCATGCATTTTGCATACTTTAGCCTGGAAAAAACTGTCAGTAGCTGCATCCATAGACATGAGATCCAGATCTGATTGAAGATGTTATCCCTTGAATAAAGGCACAAGAACAAAACTAACACAGAGCATTCAAATGTTCTAGTCATCGTAAGGCAAGTGTGTGGGGGTTGTTATTATTAGGTGATGATACTTCTCATTTATAGTGAGTGAGACTTGGGGAGACAGTATGAGAAAATGAAGGGACACACCTCCAATTACTCCCCTGTTTCTCCTCCTCATCTGTAAGGGAGATTGTCTTCAGCTGAACTGTGTGCATTTTTTCCAAGCCGTCTGCCTGTCTGCAAGGAAATGATAGGGTCTTTTTTTTCTCTTCTTTGTAAAGCAGGAAGCAGACAAAAGAAAAGGTGGAAAGCCCTGCGATGCTGTGTGTCTCTCTCCATCCCCCAGAGACTATATCATGAGACCTCAAGGAAGATGATAAAAGCATATAATAAGAGAAGCAACAGAGAGCATTGCTCAGTCACAAAGTATAGAGCCTTAACCCCTGTAAACTGAGTGATCCTGCATTTTTTCACTCCAAAATGTTGGAGATTTCCCCCGTTATGATATTGAGCCAGGCTGGTTTGACAAGAATCAGCCAAGTGAATGCCAGTGTGACTGGCATTTAGAGGGTTGTCACCTTATGGTTTTAACATTAGCAGTCATAGAGCACTGGTAGAAACTGTTGGCATGGACGTGCACAGACATTTTGGGGGGCAGGGGCTCAAATGAAAAAAAGGGCACTTCTCATAATTGTTATTTTTTTTTTTGTTAAAAGGGCACTTTGGACAAAAAGGGCAGGTGCTCAAGCCCCCCTTGTTGTCTATGTGTGCACGTGCCTGACTGTTGGAACACATCTACTGTCATGCACAGCCATAACCAGCTGTTGAACTACAATTCTTATCAGGATGCTGGAAGTTGTAGTCTAACAGCAGCTTGAGATCCAGAGGGTACCGACTCTTTCTCTGGGGTATATAATTCTTTGAGTGCAAGAGGGATGCGTAACTCATTGTTATGAAATTGGTTGTCTACCCCTACTAGCCTTGTACCAAAACAGGTAACTTCCACTAATGCACTGCTGATTTCTTATAGACTGTATATTGCTGTATAGAACTGATGTACTCTTGGTATATTATTTTGGTTACCAACTTCCTATGTCTCTCTTTCTATTGTCTCTGTCTACCATTGGTCTGCCTGTCTTGACTGTCTCTCTCCAGAGTCATTTATATCCTAGTACACATCACAGACATACATACACACACTCTGTCACACACACTCACACACTCTCTCTCTCTTACACAC
The DNA here is from genome assembly GCA_037306005.1 of Rhinophrynus dorsalis. Taxonomy (NCBI): domain Eukaryota; kingdom Metazoa; phylum Chordata; class Amphibia; order Anura; family Rhinophrynidae; genus Rhinophrynus; species Rhinophrynus dorsalis. The sequence goes on from CM074718.1 coordinate 167,283,077, forward strand.
ATTCTCTGCCACATACACAAATTCTGTCTCTCACACATACATACTCCCTCTCTCTCTCTCACACTCACACACACACACACACACACACACACACGTGTACATCTGTATTGTGACATTGCTGAAACAGGTACATGCTTATAACACTTATCAGTCTGTACATCTGAGTATTTCAAAAGTATCCCTGTTTTTTGTTGGGGAGGTGGGAAGAATCAACTCGGTGGAAACTTCCTTCTACTTTTATAGCATGTACCAGTGGTGAATGTAGGTAGAATGAATACATTTAGTAAAAAGTTACTTGCATCCTAAAGATAATTTATGACTCTTGTGACACCATTGGCTCATCTATGAAGTGCTGCAGTACACATCACAAGCAGATAACAGCCTGCAGCATGAGGTTCATCTGCAGTTATCACTGAGGTGTGAAACATACTTTGGTGATCAACTGAGGTAAATTACCAGCACTTGAAAAATATTGATAACCTTCCACAGATAATGGGGGACAATTATTATGCAGCTGCAGAAGTTTTAATAATTATTTCTGTAAAACAAACTAAAAAGCTTTCTCCCTACAAAACAATATTTATATTAATAAATGTGCTCTAAAGGGTTATCTCAAATGAGCAATAAATAACTTCAGTGACTGTTTACTAACATCTGTATTTTTGTGATTTCCACACTAAGATCCTATAGCAGAATGCAATTTGTGAAGAGCTCACTATCATTCAAGGGGTTAATGAAGCAATGAGTTGGATACCCCTCCTGCACTCAAAGTGTTAAGATTAGTTTTCCTTCTAAGCTGAGATCCTTGGTAACAACCCAGCACTGAAAGAGATAAAATTATAAATAAAATTGGGCATGGCTGCCTGGCGCATCTGTTTTTTTCCAATACAGCCTTGTATAAGCAATCCTTTTTAACTCTGTCACTGCTGGATTGCTAACCTGTGCTCATCTTAGAGGGAACACTAGATAAACCCCACATTTTGTTTCTCATCTATGGTGTACTTGGCTTGCTCCAGAACTGATTATGCTTTGCTTTCTGCATATATTTCCAGGGGAGGTAATAAATAAGCTAAAGACATTCAGGGCTCGATTTAAAGGCAGCCGTTAACCAAAAAAAACACTAACGGGTGCGTTAAGTGTCATGTTGCAATTCAAAGATCCGTCTAAACAACAGCTAACGGCAGTTGCACAATTCCTACGGCCGCTACACTTACGTGCATTCAGACGCATGGAACAACATGGAACAACATACCCCAGAGCTATTCAAAGGCTTGCGGTACTGATAACGGCTGAAAAAAAGACACACCTAACGGCTAAAAGTTAAGACCCACTTCTCACACACGTTAGACACTTAACGGCCAAAACTAAACACCCGTTACAGAGGAAAACACACAAAAGGCTTACCGCACAACCATGTAAATGGGAAAATTAACCCGTGCAATGCCAAAACAACACAAAAACATGCACACACAACACAAATCACTACACACAAAACAACAACCAACACCACAGGAACAATGACACACAAAAAAACAACAACACAACATGGCACGGAACAATGGGGGTCATCACACAAAGCGGACCCTGCAAATACAAGCTCACCTGGGCAACATCAACACGCGACCTGCACCCCACAACTGCACGCCCGCAAATGGCACACACAGAACAAGCACAACACACCACATCTTATAACACACACACACACACCTGCAAACACTTACCTGGACACAAACAACTCTCCATTGGTCAGCACTCACCTCATCACCACACCTACACAACGCCCTAGCAAGTACTTAAAGGGACAACTCAACACACTCACTTGTGGCTTGTTTTCCACTCAGGGAGGGAGAGAGAGAGAGAGAGCGCTAGAGAGAGAGAGCTAGAGAGAGAGAGGTAGAGAGAGAGAGAGAGACAGATAGAGCAAACAGTATGTTGGGTTACATATTGTTGCGAAGACTGCGGAGAAGGCGTGCAAGGGAGAGAGCTAGGGAACATCAGCAAACCCCAAGCACGCCTCATCAACAGCCTCCACCTGTTGCAAGTGAGGAGGCTCTGGCTCAGCAGCCACACAGGAGTCCATCCCCACCTGGAGGGCACAGGATGTATAGACGACCACCAAGGCCCAGGGTATACCGCCCAAGGGTCACACTCTTTGGAATGGCTGATGACGAGGTCATTGATCGCTACAGGTTGAGGCCTGACAGCATCATTGCCTTGTATGAGGTCATCAAGGAGCAGGTGGATCCCATCTACATCCACAACCATGCCCTAACTGGCCTGCAGAAACTACTCTGTGCCATACACTTCATGGCAAGCGGGGCCTTCCAGTCCACTGAGGGTTACGCATCTGGCATGTCCCAGGCCACATTCTCCAGAGTGCTGGCCCAGGTCCTGCCAGCCCTCAAAATCAAGGCCAGTACCCATATACATTTTCCCACCACCGACATGGACTGGATACACGTCAAGCAGGCCTTTTACGCAAAGGGAGGCATGCCCAGGGTCATGGGTGCTATAGATTGCACCCATGTCCGGATTAAGGCCCCAGCACGTGACGCACAGATATTCATCAACAGGAAGAACTTCCACTCCATCAACGTGCAGATGGTGTGTGACAGCAACATGAGGATCATGAATGTCTGTGCAAAATATCCTGGCAGCACACATGATGCATACATTCTACAAAACTCCTCAGTCCACAGAGATTTTGAGAATGGAACCTTTACAGGGGGATGGCTACTGGGTGAGTTCACAAAACAAAATCACACCACATACACAGGCGTACACACCACTCAGCTCAGCATGCACCTGACCCACACCTACTACGTCCACCACACAAAACATCATTCACACAACATGTGCTCCCTGTTTCACCATGTCACTCACATTACACAGGTGATGCTGGCTATGGATGCAAGTCCTGGCTACTGACCCCTCTGGCCAATCCCCAAACACATGCCCAGGAAAGCTACAACCAGGCTCATGCCAGAACCAGGAATGCTATTGAGCGGACATTTGGGCTCCTCAAGTCAAGATTCCGATGTCTGGACCACTCTGGGGGAGCACTGCAGTATGCACCGGCTAAGGTGTGTGACATCATTGTGGCGTGCGCAATACTGCACAATATCGCAGTGGACACCAGGCTGCTGGAGCACATCCCGGACCCCCCCATACAGGAAGTGCCCATGGACATCGGGCATGTGGAGGAGACCATGAGAGGGGCACAGATCAGAGACAGGCTCATCACGGAATACTTCACCTGTGAGTATAACACAGGCATGCAAACAATCCATGCAAGTCCCCCAGCAGTCCTGTGACACTAACCACACTGCACATTTTGTTCTGTCTCACCCCACAGGAACAGTGACACAGCACTGCACTGGCAGTGGACGTGGAAAATTGTGTGTGTGGACTCAGCAACCATCCTCCATTCCACTCTCCACGTTGACATACAGACCCCAAGGATATCACGCACACCCTCAGGAGAAACAAGGTACAACATATTACCCATGTTCATCACCTTACACGGCTTGATTGACAGCAACTAACTGGATATGCCATGATTAGAGCCTGAACAACCATGCTAGCCCAGTAGTGAAAGAGTATTATCTAATGATTTGCATGAGAAGGGACATCAGACTCAATATGGGACCTGTACTGTGCTACAGCTGAGAAGAGCAGCACAGGGGTGGATGTACAGTGGTATGGGCACACAATGTAGATGTCATGAGACGTAGATCAGATTACCACGGACTCCATGCAGACCTGTGAGTGTGCAGACGTATGTGCCCCTGACATGAATACACACATCAACAAATGTGTCCTAACAGTTCCATGGAACAAATGACATTGGGCTGCCACTGTCACTTTCACAGTGGCAGCACAATGTCATTACTTCCATGGAGCTCTCAGAACACTTGTTAATGTGTGTATACATGTCAGGGGCACATATCCCTAGGACTGATGCACATGTCCTTAGTTCCCCACAGAATTGGTTACAGATGAGTACACAACACATTGTCAAGCAATGGTTTGTGCACTCACCTGTAACTGTGAAAACTGAGGGGATGAAAAAGACTAAATTGTTGTTGCTTGATGATCAGTTCAGGTCTACTGCTCCAAATCCTGTCCTCTTGTCCCGCAGGCATCCGTAACATGATCCATCCTTGAACTGAAGATCTTCCATGTGACTGGATTGATGTCTTGACAACACCTTCATGAAGATCACCCCTTGCTGTTTATGGTGATGTTGTTGGTGATGCAAAGTTTGACCTGAGGTTCACACAAACCTCTACTGGAACATTCTCATAGAGACACAGAAAACACTAATTCTTGAGTGTTGTAACCTGTACAGTCAGGATGCTCAGCTACAGAGTTGTCAAACCTCATGGACAACACATGAGCAGGGCAGCAGTGTTACTGAAGTATTACAATTTAGTTTCAAAGTACATTTAGTGTTCTCATACAGGTGTTCAATGCATATAGGCAATACACACACAAAACACATGTACATTCTAATGTACTTTGAGACACAATAAAGATGAACCATCACCATTCTATCTGTGTCTGTAGGAGGATATATTTGAGAACACATATGTCAATGTGTTACCACACCCAGGGTAGAGTATGCCCCATACATGGAAAGGCAACACCCACATCACAGGAGTCCACCACTTGTTTGCCAGTGACTGGACTCTGTGATGTATCAATGCAAACAGATGATGGTGGCAGTGATGCACCAATGTGTTGTGGGAGTGATGAAGAGGTGATACAGGGGACATACTTCCACAGTGAATACCTGTCCACAGTATCTGTATTGCTCAGTATAATCCATGTTCGGAGATTTTGCTCCACTTTGACATATCTCAGTACATGGGCTAACGAACAACCAGACTAAGTGGACATGTGTTATCACTGGTGAAGTCTGTTACACCCTTAGGGAAACAGCAACTCAACTTACAGGAGACCCCAATGCTCAGCCCAGGATATCAATGTGTGTGCTACACGTTGAAATCCTAGGTTAAAAACATTGGCTTCTTCAGTAAGTCAGTTGCACAATGAGTGTGTGAATCCAAGACAACATGGATACATGTCCCATTTATCTATCCTGCTTATAATGTCCCTGCTAAATCACAGAGCTGTTTGTCTGGTTATCCCATTAACCCACTGAGTGCAAGAGTGGTCCCCAACGCATTTCTTGACAATGCGTTGTCTACCACTCTGGCACTCAAAGGGTTAAACACAGCACATGATGTAGACAAATGTTCAGTGTTGTACAATTTGTTGTGCTAAGGGGTATGTTTTGTTGTTCAAATTCAACACACAACACCGCCATATAACACAGTGGTGTAATATGGCTCCAGGGATGTATTACAAGTTGAATTTGTACAACGGTGTGTGTGTGAACCCATGTTGTAGCATCCCACTAACATTTCACATAGGCAGAGGTTGTGTTCACTGCATTGTATGGCAATGCATTGGAGACAACCCTGCCACCCAATCCATAACTGAAGACACAACAGATCAGACTGGAATTAAAAAAAAAATGTTTTCTTTATTGAGGGGAAACTTAACAGGTTGGGCCTTTCATTTTTTCTTCTTTGGGTGGGGGGCCTTAGCCTGGGTGCCAGAGGTGGATGCCCTTGTGGATCTCCTGGTAACCCTCTGCCCCCTAGGTGTTGCTTCAGGGGTAACACTAGAGGGGGTGGTGGTTGCAGTAGACCCCTCAGTGGAACGCAAGTTCTCCCTCTCCATCCTCAGGTTCTCTCTGCGGTTTATCTCCCTCAGCTCAACAAGGACCTGTGTTAACATGTCCATCACACCAGTCCTGAGCTGCTGGAGTAGTGTATTCCCCCTGGACACCTCCGACTCCAAACCTTGGATCCTGCTCTCCAATTGGACAATGTTCCTCCTGGATTGCCTCCTGCTCCTGGTGATATTGCTGTCAGTACTCCTGCTCGACCGGAGTAGTCTCCTCTGAAGGGCCATACACTCCGCCTCCATCCCTGTGAGGCGTGCGGTGCTGGAGGTGGATGTGCCCGGTGTCCCTGGTGCTGCTGTTTCTTCCTCTGCTGCTGAGGGTGCTGTTTCTTCCTCTGCTGCTGAGGGTGCTGTTTCTTCCTCTGCTGCTGAGGGTGCTGTTTCTTCCTCTGCTGCTGAGGGTGCTGTTTCTTCCTCTGCTGGAGGTGCTGTTTCCTCCTCTGCTGGAGGTGCTGTTTCCTCTGCTGCTGGAGGTGCTGTTTCCTCTGCTGCTGGAGGTGCTGTATCCTCTGCTGCTGCTGAGGGTGCTGTGGCTGCTGTTGGAGTGGCTGGTGCAGATGTTGGGCATATGCCCACCACATCAAGTGATGCAGAGCTGCCCAGAGATGTGTGTGCTGGTGGAGGTGTGAATATGTCCCTGGGTAGGGGGCGCTGGGGCTCACCAATCAGGCCCAGGTGTGTGTAGTCCAGTGGCCAATGGTCATATGGTGGCCACTGATAGGTGGTGGGACCCCACCTTGGATCATACCTTGGGGCATGCTGTGGAGCCATCCAGGAGGGTGGGTTGATCTGGGAGGCATATGGCCCATATTGGGTGTTGGCCACTGTCCCTGGCAGCCATTGCCTCCCTGGTGGTGGTGGTGCTGCTGATGGAGGGTAGTAGCTGGTGGAGGTGGATGGATGTGTCCACCTCTCCTCCTGTGGCATCCAGCCACTGTACTGGGGAGGTGCAGCTGGAAAGGGTGGTGCAGCCTGTGGTGGTGCAGCTGGAAGGGGTGGTGCAGCCTGTGGTGGTGCAGCTGGAAGGGGTGGTGCAGCCTGTGGTGGTGCAGCTGGAAGGGGTGGTGCAGCCTGTGGTGGTGCAGCTGGAAGGGGTGGTGCAGCCTGTGTTGGAGGGGATGGTGATGGTGGGTAAGGTGACCACCGGCTGGTCCCCTCCTCTGTGTCCTCCTCACTGGGGGGTGACATAGCCTCCTCCACTGTCTCCTGCTGGGCTTGACGGCCGTAAGCTGTGTGGAGGAAGAAGATGTTGTGATTAGTGACCTTTGCCATATGTTTGTGGAGACAATTCTACTTTGATATGTGTTGAAGAAAAATATATGTGTTTGTGTTAATCCCCCTGGGTAAACAAGGGTACTCCCACTGCTGAAAGGTGTTTGAGTTATTATGGGTGAAGGTTTCATTCTGAGGTGCAATATCACAGTGGCCAGAAATAGTACAGTGGGGCTGTTGCTACACCCTCCCATGTAGATATCTGGTCCCTGTACCAGAGCTGTCCATATGATTGTGTAGTAACAGCACCACTGTACAATATCAGGCCACTAGGATATTGCCCCTGACATATCCATGTCTGAGCTGTGATACCTTTTGCATCAACACACCTTTCAGCAGTACGAATACCATTGTTTAACTCGGGGGGGGGGGGAGATCCAACAACATATATTTGTCTTCACAACTTGTAGGGATGGCTATCCCTCCAGGGGGGTGGCAAAGGTTAAGTCCACCTTGATGTCAGATTGTAGACATTGTGGGAACAGATGTTGTTCTCTGTTAGTCCTATCCTTCCTACCCTCATGGTTGTTCAGATAATGCTCTATGTGACGGATGTAGATTTCAGTCATTTGTCTACACGAGGGATTTTCAGCAGAGACAAAATCAACCCATTTAGAGAACAATACTTAATTGGAATGGTGTACAGGGTGTGCATGATTTACAAGCACACTCTGTGGACCATTCCAAAGAGGTATTTCTCTCTATATGTTGTGACTTTGGCTCTGCTGAAGAGCCTCCGTGTGGTCAAATGATGGATATCTTCACCTGTCACATGGAGCAATATCTGTATAACCATGAGTGTTGGAGGGATGGGACTTAGATCAAGACACATCTGTTAACGATGGCAATGATATGACATCATGATGACATTACCCATTGCTATCCCATTACAGTGACACACAAGTAGAAATGGTCATATATGTATGTGGATATGTACCCTTCATATGGATGGAGTAATATCCTTCCAAGATGTGATGCCAGAGAGCATTTCATTAGGTGTGATTGCCTTACTGGCTATATATGTGCACCCATCCAACAAGACATTGTATTGATATGATGGATATGAACATACCTCGTATATCCCATCTACGTAGGGTGTGATATACTATGTATGTGTATTTGGATGGTAGCAATGTAGGTTGATATGTGATGGGTGCACATATCTGGCCAGTAAGGCAATCACATCCAGTGAAGTGATCTCTGTGTTCACATCATGTTGGAACATATTTAGTAACATTTGAATCCTAAGGGCAACAATCCAGCCAGTAGTGAGGGATATCTTTGATTGAGGCCTGTTTTTTTGTCTGTGTATGAGCCCATCCATCCTTCTGTGTGAGGCAACCGTACTCAGTCCTAGATATCCATCAGTCATGGCCTGTTGGTGACCAAGGTACAATGTTTGCTATTTGTTTCCCATATGTATCCTGCATAGAGATGCTGGTGTACCATCGATCCATGGCATCAGCACCCCTGTGGATCCATGTGGGAATCAGATATGGGATATGTCATTTCAAGTCAGAGAAATGATTGCAGCCACAACACCAATGCCTACTTTTTCCTGCTTGAATTCTGTAAAATAGTTTTCGGCCTGTGTGTTGCACCTACAAGCATTTATTCTGTGTGACACTGTGATGTGTGATCTGATGCCCCCTTTTGTGATTCAGTAAGCGGTGATGTTGAACCGATGACATGAACATGATGGTGACTTCTCCAGTGATCTCCTTTCCCCATTTCCAGTGTTTTCCATGGAGTCTGTACAATGGGACCCTATGAACTTGATTCTTGTTTTGGCATATTCTCCATGGACTAACACTGGTACTGGTGAAGTGAGGGTGTGTGAGGGTTACTTTGTGTCCACCATGTGTTTGTCACCGCTTAGTGAATGTCCCCTGTGTAGCATGTGATCGTTGGCCTATTGACTTGTTTGTTGTCAGGTTAACCCCTTGAGTCCCAGAGGGGTTGCCAATGCATTGTTGATCGATGCATTGATGATCCCTCTAGCACTCACGGGGTTAGGGTGGGGGTGGGGACATGGGTGACATTGTGTGTGAACAGTGATGATCTATTACAGTCGACAATTTGAAAATGAAGGTTTGTGTATTGTGTGTAATGAGCACAGCGACAGGAGGGTTGAAGTAGGACTTTGACAGGTTTGTCCCAAGTTGGACGTTGCCATTTGTCCAGGTGTTGTGTCCTTTTTTTAACCCTCATGGTGCTGTGTTGGTGCAGTTGTATGGCTGAGTGATGGCCATGTGTTGAGGTGTGAGTGTGTGTGCAGCTGGTGTTGGTTGCTGTAGTGTGTTGTTCTGTAGTGTTGCACTTACCGGTAGTGTGGAGGCTCCTCTCATCCCCAGTGTCAGTTCCTCCCACGACCCCCTCGATCATGGTCGGGGACATGTTCTGCCGCACCATCTCCTCCCAGCCGCAGAATGTGATGGGCACAGATGGGCCACCTCCGGTGCCTCGGGCTTGCTTGGCCATGTCAGACATCTTGTTCTTGACCACCCTCCGGCAGTCGCCCCATCTCTTCTTCACAGACTCCACGTCCCGCCTGCATGTTGCCACCGCGTTCACCCGGCTGCAGATCTGGTTCCAGGCTGCCTTCCTCCGCGCTGCCAGGCCAGGGACCTTTGCCGTCGGGTGGAGAACACTCTGCCTCTCCAGGACAGCTTCCACAAGAGCCGTGTTCTCCTCCTCACTATATCTGGGATCCCTGATCCTGCCCTCATCAGCTCCGGCATGGGAGGATTCAGAGCCGGAGTGCCCTGCCTGGTCTGACCCTGCCTGTGTGGGGTGCTCCCCAGGAACTACCCCTCGTCCCACTGCAGGTTCTGTCCCTGTCCTGCGTGTTCCTGCTCTGGTGGGCCTGGTCCCCCTCCGCCCTGCGGATCTCCCTCTCCCACCCCTGCTCTGCTGAGGGATCCCCTCCTGACCTTCCTCCTCCTCCACTACTCTCCCCATCCCTCTCTCCTGTCCTCCTCTCCTTGACATCACTCACCCAGTCACACCCAGGCACTCCCACAGGCCCTCACAGACACACTCGATCCAGTCACTCTCTGTCACACACTTTCACTCCCAGATTCACACTGTCAAAATAAAAAGTAATATGTGTAAGGTGTTATGAAATAAAAGGACTATGTGTATGTATGTGTATGTGTTTGTGTTTGTATGTGTGTATGTAATATGTGCAAAAGTGTGATATGTGTATATATAGTGCACCTCTCTCCTCTCTCCAAACTGCAAAACTCCTCTACCTCCAATGAACGCGCCTCTCTCCCTCTCTCTAATGACTATCCTCCGCTCCTGGGTCCTGATATCTGGCTCTGAAGAACTCGATAACAGACAGTGTGTGGCGGTTATTTTTGGGTATATATAGGTGTATTTGAAGTTATTTGATACATTGGGCCTTTGGGATTGGATGTGTGTTTGAATTTGTTTTGGCATCAATCAGGGTTGCTTGACAACGGCAGCCGTTATGTTACATGTTGTTTGGAGCTCAGTTATCGTGTGATTTGTCCGCCCGTTGTGCATTAACATGAGCGACAACGGGTTTTGTGTTACGTGTTTTTTGTGTGCCTACGCTCGATAGCTATTCTCGTAGAGTAGCTATTGAATCTGCCGTAACTCCTGTATTATTTGCGAGCGATGTGCCTTTTTCACTTAGCGGCTGGTTTAACGGTTGGCTTTAAATCGAGCCCTCAGTCTTTCACCATACTAACTGCACCACAGGGGGCAAATAAATATTCCCCACATTCCCTTTGATTTAAATGGGGCTTTGAACCCTTAAATGCTAGAGAAATCTCCAACCCATGCAATGTGTTGGAGACCTCCCTAGCATTCATGGGGTTAAAGTGGACTTGTCAACTTGAATTTTTATACACATTTGAAAACTTCACCCAAAACTGCCTGTGCATAATTTTAACCAAAAGTCCAGCAGATGTGTACTATTCACACTATTATTTCTGGGGAAAAGTAAAAGTGAAAGTCTGCACAGAGCTTAATTAGCATGTGAAACGTCACTGAAACCCTTCATTAGCATATGTAACACCACTGGAAAGGCTTTGATAGCATAAAAAATTTCACTGAATGCTTCATTATCATATGAAATATCACTCATGCCGCACGGGTACAGCAATTAGAATACATTAGCAGATGGTACCAAGTATGATTATCTCTTTAACTGTACATTTGATGATCTTTTAACTATCATGAGGCATAGGCAGCTGTTAATGAAGTTTTTAACTATGCAAACTTGAATCATGGTGACAGGTCCACTTTAAAACGCCATTTAAAAGATTCCGTGTATTTATCAATTGGTGTTCTTGTATTTTGTTTATGTTAACCCTTTGAGTGCCAGAGGAGAATGCAGCTTAAATGAATAAGAAATTAGTTGAAGAAGAAACTATTCAGGCATGCTTTCTCACTCATGTAGAACTGAGTCCCGATGAATAAAATTGTATGAAACCGGCGTGTTAATAAATATACAATTCTTTTTTTGAAATGGCAGTTTTCACCAGATGTGAGTTGACTATAAAGTTAATGAAATGTGGATTGAAAAGGAATGTCTTTTCAAAAGTGTTTCCATTAAATATGTAAATAACTCACACGCAATATGTAAATAACTCACACGCAAAAAAAGAAAACCGTGTTATTTAAATTCACTTTTAGTTACACTAAAGGTTTAATTCATCAAGATAAACAGGTGCAATTCTGATCAAAACAACTATAACATAGGGTTGAAATGAAAATTCTGCAAGTCCCCGTTGATTTAAATGGGGGTTTTAACCTCATGGGGGTTATTCATTAAGGGATGATGAAGAAGTGATAAAGTGGAGATGTTTTAACCCAGTAGTGTCACATGGCATGCCAGGACCGGTAAATTAATTGCCAAAAAAAAAGCTCAGAGGTCCTTAACGGCTGCCGGATTGGGTGATTGTTCAGGGGTTAAATTCTCCAAGTCCTATGTTATTCTATGGAGCCTGTGCACTAAGCTCTCTAAAGCTAGGCATATCTTAGTGCACTGGCTCCGCTGAATAACATAGGACTTTGAGATTCTATCACAAAGTAGAAGTCATCTTCTTTATCACACCTCAGTGTATCCCCCCCCCCTTGAATGCTAGAGTGGTCTCCAACCCATTGCTCTGCATCTGCTCTCTAGCATTGGAGGGTTTAAAAGTAGTGATGAGCGAGCACCCCAATGCTCGGGTGTTCGGGTGCTCTGACCGAGCACCCCCTGAGGCTCGAGTGCTCGGCCGAGCACCCGAGCCCCATTGAAGTCAATGGGAGGACTCGAGCATTACACCAGGCACCCCCTGCTCTGATGAGGGGAGGGTGCCTGGTCCATAGGAAAAGGGAAGAAAAGGATGGAAACACCACAGAAATGGTTCAGGGACAGCATAGGGAGGATGTCTGGATGCATCTTGGACTCCAACATCGCTGCTGGGAACGATCTTTCGCACGTAGTACGCCATTTTTACAGACTGACCATAAAACACACAAAAAGGAAAATAAAAACGACTTTAGGCGAAAAATTGTTACCAAACAATATTTGCTGTATATTTACTTGTATATCATCTGCAAATTCTCCCAAAAATTTCCTTGATTTTCAGAACTGAGGCCATGATTAAGAGGGAAACGTGCGCAGAGGCAAATTCTCCCAAAAATTTCCTTGATTTTCAGAACTGAGGCCATGATTAAGAGGGAAACGTGCGCAGAGGCAAATTCTCCCAAAAATTTCCTTGATTTTCAGAACTGAGGCCATGATTAAGAGGGAAACGTGCGCTGAGCTGACCATCTAAAACATTATGGGTGAGGGTCTGCTGCAGAGCTGACCATCCTAAACATTATATGCGAAGGCCCGCTAGTGAGCTGACGCTATAAAACATTATATGAGAGGGCCCGCTAGAGAGCTGACCCAATAAAACATTATATGAGAAGGCCCGCTGGTGAGCTGACCTATATAAAAATTGTCAAACAGGGCCCGCTGGTGAGCTGGCCCTATATAAAAATTATATCACAGGGCCCGCTGGTGAGCTGGCCCTATATAAAAATTATAGCACAGGGCATATGGAAGAGGAGGAGGAGGATGAGAAGATTAAGAGTCAACCATATACCCGTTTTTTGGGTGGAAGGGGTGAATGGGAATACAGAGTATTCCCATCATTGTAAATAACATATATAAAGTGAGTTTATGTTCCCCCGGGGCTTTCCTCCAGTGGAGTGGAGAAGTCAGGGGAAATCCAGGCCTTGTTCATTTTTATAAGTGTCAACCTATCAGCATTGTCGGTGGAAAGGCGGATACGCTTATCTGTTATGATGCCACCAGCAGCACTAAATACCCGCTCAGACAGAACGCTGGCGGCAGGGCAGGCCAGCACCTCCAAGGCGTAGAGTGCCAGTTCATACCACGTGTCCAGCTTGGACACCCAGTAGTTGTAAGGCACAGAGGGATCATTGAGGACGCTGACACGGTCTGCTACGTACTCCTTCACCATCTTCCAAAACTTTTCCCTCCTTGTGACACTGGGATGCGCATCAGGGTGAGGGTGCTGGCGGGGTGTCATGAAGGTGTCCCACGCCTTGGAGAGTGTTGCCCTGCCTTTCTCGGAACTGCTGTGTGCTCCCCTTTTCTCCCCTTCTCGGTTGGCCAAGGTAGCACGTACTCTGCCGCCAGCGTTGTCAGATGGAAAATTTTGGAGCAATTTTTCGACAAGAACCTTCTGGTATTGCACCATTTTGCTTGTCCTCTCCACCGGAGGAATGAGAGATGAGAAATTCTCTTTGTAGCGGGGGTCCAGAAGGGTGAACACCCAGTAATCCGTGTTGTTTAAAATGCGTATAACGCGTGGGTCACGGGAAAGGCAGCCTAACATAAAGTCAGCCATGTGTGCCAGAGTACCAACAGTCAAGATTTCGCTGTCCTCACCAGGAGGATGACTCTCAATCTCCTCATCCTCTTCCTCCTCTTCTGCCCACCCACGCTGAAGAGATGGAACTAAAGTTCCATGGCTACCCTCTGTAGCGGAGGCAACCGTGTCTTCCTCCTCCTCCTCCTCCTCCTCCTCCTCCTCCGCCTCCTCCAATTGTCGCTGAGAAGACGAAGTGAGGGTGCTCTGGCTATCACCTTGTGTAAGCTCTTCCTCCCCCATTTCCACCTCTTCCACATGCAAAGCGTCGGTTTTAATTGTGAGCAGCGAGCGTTTCAGTAGACACAGAAGTGGGATGGTTACACTGATAATAGCGTTATCGCCGCTCACCATCTGTGTCGATTCCTCAAAATTGCGTAAAACCTCGCAGAGGTCTGACATCCATTCCCACTCCTCACTTCTGATTACAGAAGCTGAACGGAGAGGCGACGACCGTGTAACAGCTGGTACTCCACTACTGCCCTCTGCTGCTCACAAAGCCGGGCCAACATGTGGAAGGTGGAGTTCCAGCGCGTGCTCACGTCACACAGCAGCCGGTGAGCTGGCAATTGTAAGCGCTGCTGCAGCTTCAACAGGCCGGCCGAAGCTGTAGATGACTTACGGAAATGTGCACACACGCGGCGCACCTTGGTCAAGAGATCATGCACATTGGGGTAGGTTTTTAGAAATCGCTGCACCACTAAATTAAATACATGCGCTAGGCATGGTACGTGTGTGAGCTTGCCGAGCTCCAAAGCCGCCACCAAGTTACGCCCATTATCACACACAACCATGCCTGGTTGCAGGTTGAGTGGCGAGAGCCACTGCTCGGTCTGGTGACTAATCCCCTGCAACAGCTCTGAGGCCGTGTGCTGTTTGTCCCCAAGGCAGATCAGCTTCAGCACGGCCTGTTGACGCTTCCCCACTGCAGTGCTACACTGCTTCCAGCTACTGGCTGATGGGGGAGTGGCGCTGCGTGTAGAGAATTCGGAGGTGGAAACGGAGGAGGAGGAGCCAATAACGTAGGTGCTGGTGGAAACCCTGATGGAGGTAGGGCCCGCAATCCTCGGCGTGGGTAGCACCCGTGCCATCCCAGGGTCCGAGTCGCTCCCAGCCTCCACGACATTCACCCAGTGTGCCGTCAGGGAAATGTAGCGTCCCTGGCCACAAGCACTTGTCCATGTGTCAGTCGTTAAGTGGACCTTCCCAGTAACTGCGTTGGTCAGGGCACGGGTGAAGTTACGGGACACATGGTGGTGTAATGCGGGGATGGCACACCGGGAAAAGTAGTGGCGGCTGGGGACCGCGTACCGAGGGACAGCTGCTGCCATCAGGCTGCGGAAGGACTCAGTGTCCACAAGCCTAAATGGCAGCATTTCGATGGCCAGTAATTTTGAAAGGTGTGAGGTTAGTGCTATGGCCTGTGGGTGGGTGGCTGGGTACTTTCTCTTGCGCTCAAATGCCTGGGGTAACGACATTTGGACGCTGTGCTGGGACAGGGAAGTGGATGTGGTCGCTGATGGTGCTTCAGATGGTACAGGTGCAGGGCGGGAGGTATGCGGGCCTGCGCCTTCGACAGGCGATTGGCCGGCACCGAAAACAGGGGAAGAGGAGGCAGTGATGTGGCCTGCAGACACAGATGGGCGATCCAGGCGTTCCTCCCACTTACTACGGTGCTTGGATGCCATGTGTCGGATCATGCTGGTGGTGGTGAGGTTTCTAGTGTTCATGCCTCGGCTCATTCTGGTGTGGCACAGGTTACAAACTACAATTCTTTTGTCGTCCGCACTTTCCTTAAAAAAACGCCATACCGCGGAACACCTACCCCTTGGCAAGGTAGATTTACGCAAGGGGGTGCTCCGTGGAACATTTGCGGGCCGGTTTGGTGCGGTCCGCCTTCTTTCTGTAGCCACACCACTGCCTCTTCCAGCCTGTTGCGGTGCTGCAGATGGCTCACCCTCAGGACTGCTGTCATCGCTCGGCTCTACACCTTCCCAGGTGGGGTCAGTCACCTCATCGTCCACCAAGTCCTCCTCCACTTCCTCACTCTGATCATCCTCCTCAAGTCTTGATCCCACCACATACTCAGTCATTGACAACTGTATAACATTCTCCTCAACAAGGTCTTGAGACGGAATAGTGGTTGATTTAATGGCAACTGTGTCTCATCATCATCATCATCATCCACTACTTCCTTTGACCTTAAATGCCGTTCACATCTGTCATCTTCTTGTGATTGGGTAGCCTCTAGAGGTTGTGAATCAGGGCACAAGATGTCATGTTCCTCTGCAAGCGTGCTTGGAGAGAGGGTCAAATGAAGGATTGGTGATGAGACGAGCTCCTCACTATATCCCAGTGTGGGATCACTTCTTTGACCAGACCGTGTATGGTGGGAGGAAGGATGATCAGAGTGAGGATTATGTTGACCAGACTCTTGGCTACTGAGAGTGGACTTGGTGGAAGACAGGGTGGTGCTTAACCGACTGGAAGCAGTATCAGCTGTCATCCAACCGACCACCTGTTCGCAGTGGTCGGACCTCGAGAGTGATGTCCTGCGACGCCCTGTAAAATTACACATTAAGCTAGGTATGGTGGATGTCTTTCTTTCTTGTGCTCTGGCACCAGGCACAGTTTCTCCGCGTCCTGACCCGCGCCCTGAACTTTCAGGATCACGTCCACTTCCCCGTCCCTTTTTACCCGCCTTCTTCATCTTACACAGAATATGTGACTTTAATATTTGAGTTTGAAAACTTAACAGTATTTCTTACTATTCTGCAACTGTGCAGAGTACACAGAATAGGCTGCTAAACGGCGGTGAAACACACTGAATGGAATATGTGACTTTAATATTTGAGTTTGAAAACTGAACAGTATTTCTTACTATTCTGCAACTCTGCAGAGTACACAGAATAGGCTGCTAAACGGCGGTGACACACACTGAATGGAATATGTGACTTTAATATTTGAGTTTGAAAACTTAACAGTATTTTTTCCTATTCTGCAACTCTGCAGAGTACACAGAATAGGCTGCTAAACGGCGGTGACACACACTGAATGGAATATGTGACTTTAATATTTGAGTTTGAAAACTTAACAGTATTTCTTACTATTCTGCAACTGTGCAGAGTACACAGAATAGGCTGCTAAACGGCGGTGAAACACACTGAATGGAATATGTGACTTTAATATTTGAGTTTGAAAACTTAACAGTATTTCTTACTATTCTGCAACTGTGCAGAGTACACAGAATAGGCTGCTAAACGGCGGTGAAACACACTGAATGGAATATGTGACTTTAATATTTGAGTTTGAAAACTTAACAGTATTTCTTACTATTCTGCAACTCTGCAGAGTACACAGAATAGGCTGCTAAACGGCGGTGACACACACTGAATGGAATATGTGACTTTAATATTTGAGTTTGAAAACTTAACAGTATTTTTTCCTATTCTGCAACTCTGCAGAGTACACAGAATAGGCTGCTAAACGGCGGTGACACACACTGAATGGAATATGTGACTTTAATATTTGAGTTTGAAAACTTAACAGTATTTCTTACTATTCTGCAACTGTGCAGAGTACACAGAATAGGCTGCTAAACGGCGGTGAAACACACTGAATGGAATATGTGACTTTAATATTTTAGTTTGAAGACTTAACAGTATTTCTTACTATTCTGCAACTCTGCAGAGTACACAGAATAGGCTGCTAAACGGCGGTGACACACACTGAATGGAATATGTGACTTTAATATTTGAGTTTGAAAACTTAACAGTATTTTTTCCTATTCTGCAACTCTGCAGAGTACACAGAATAGGCTGCTAAACGGCGGTGACACACACTGAATGGAATATGTGACTTTAATATTTGAGTTTGAAAACTTAACAGTATTTCTTACTATTCTGCAACTGTGCAGAGTACACAGAATAGGCTGCTAAACGGCGGTGAAACACACTGAATGGAATATGTGACTTTAATATTTGAGTTTGAAAACTTAACAGTATTTCTTACTATTCTGCAACTCTGCAGAGTACACAGAATAGGCTGCTAAACGGCGGTGATACACACTGAATGGAATATGTGACTTTAATATTTGAGTTTGAAAACTTAACAGTATTTCTTACTATTCTGCAACTCTGCAGAGTACACAGAATAGGCTGCTAAACGGCGGTGATACACACTGAATGGAATATGTGACTTTAATATTTGAGTTTGAAAACTTAACAGTATTTCTTACTATTCTGCAACTGTGCAGAGTACACAGAATAGGCTGCTAAACGGCGGTGATACACACTGAATGGAATATGTGACTTTAATATTTGAGTTTGAAAACTTAACAGTATTTCTTACTATTCTGCAACTCTGCAGAGTACACAGAATAGGCTGCTAAACGGCGGTGACACACACTGAATGGAATATGTGACTTTAATATTTGAGTTTGAAAACTTAACAGTATTTCTTACTATTCTGCAACTCTGCAGAGTACACAGAATAGGCTGCTAAACGGCGGTGAAACACACTGAATGGAATATGTGACTTTAATATTTGAGTTTGAAAACTTAACAGTATTTCTTACTATTCTGCAACTCTGCAGAGTACACAGAATAGGCTGCTAAACGGCGGTGATACACACTGAATGGAATATGTGACTTTAATATTTGAGTTTGAAAACTTAACAGTATTTCTTACTATTCTGCAACTCTGCAGAGTACACAGAATAGGCTGCTAAACGGCGGTGATACACACTGAATGGAATATGTGACTTTAATATTTGAGTTTGAAAACTTAACAGTATTTCTTACTATTCTGCAACTGTGCAGAGTACACAGAATAGGCTGCTAAACGGCGGTGATACACACTGAATGGAATATGTGACTTTAATATTTGAGTTTGAAAACTTAACAGTATTTCTTACTATTCTGCAACTCTGCAGAGTACACAGAATAGGCTGCTAAACGGCGGTGACACACACTGAATGGAATATGTGACTTTAATATTTGAGTTTGAAAACTTAACAGTATTTCTTACTATTCTGCAACTCTGCAGAGTACACAGAATAGGCTGCTAAACGGCGGTGAAACACACTGAATGGAATATGTGACTTTAATATTTGAGTTTGAAAACTTAACAGTATTTCTTACTATTCTGCAACTCTGCAGAGTACACAGAATAGGCTGCTAAACGGCGGTGATACACACTGAATGGAATATGTGACTTTAATATTTGAGTTTGAAAACTTAACAGTATTTCTTACTATTCTGCAACTGTGCAGAGTACACAGAATAGGCTGCTAAACGGCGGTGAAACACACTGAATGGAATATGTGACTTTAATATTTGAGTTTGAAAACTTAACAGTATTTCTTACTATTCTGCAACTCTGCAGAGTACACAGAATAGGCTGCTAAACGGCGGTGATACACACTGAATGGAATATGTGACTTTAATATTTGAGTTTGAAAACTTAACAGTATTTCTTACTATTCTGCAACTCTGCAGAGTACACAGAATAGGCTGCTAAACGGCGGTGATACACACTGAATGGAATATGTGACTTTAATATTTGAGTTTGAAAACTTAACAGTATTTCTTACTATTCTGCAACTGTGCAGAGTACACAGAATAGGCTGCTAAACGGCGGTGATACACACTGAATGGAATATGTGACTTTAATATTTGAGTTTGAAAACTTAACAGTATTTCTTACTATTCTGCAACTCTGCAGAGTACACAGAATAGGCTGCTAAACGGCGGTGACACACACTGAATGGAATATGTGACTTTAATATTTGAGTTTGAAAACTTAACAGTATTTCTTACTATTCTGCAACTCTGCAGAGTACACAGAATAGGCTGCTAAACGGCGGTGAAACACACTGAATGGAATATGTGACTTTAATATTTGAGTTTGAAAACTTAACAGTATTTCTTACTATTCTGCAACTCTGCAGAGTACACAGAATAGGCTGCTAAACGGCGGTGATACACACTGAATGGAATATGTGACTTTAATATTTGAGTTTGAAAACTTAACAGTATTTCTTACTATTCTGCAACTCTGCAGAGTACACAGAATAGGCTGCTAAACGGCGGTGATACACACTGAATGGAATATGTGACTTTAATATTTGAGTTTGAAAACTTAACAGTATTTCTTACTATTCTGCAACTGTGCAGAGTACACAGAATAGGCTGCTAAACGGCGGTGATACACACTGAATGGAATATGTGACTTTAATATTTGAGTTTGAAAACTTAACAGTATTTCTTACTATTCTGCAACTCTGCAGAGTACACAGAATAGGCTGCTAAACGGCGGTGAAACACACTGAATGGAATATGTGACTTTAATATTTGAGTTTGAAAACTTAACAGTATTTCTTCCTATTCTGCAACTCTGCACAGTACACAGAATGTGCTGCTAAACTGCGGCGAAGCACACTGAATGGAATATGTGACTTTGATATTTTAGTTTGAAGACTTAACAGTATTTCTTCCTATTCTGCAACTCTGCACAGTACACAGAATGTGCTGCTAAACTGCGGCGAAGCACACTGAATGGAATATGTGACTTTGATATTTTAGTTTGAAGACTTAACAGTATTTCTTCCTATTCTGCAACTCTGCACAGTACACAGAATGTGCTGCTAAACTGCGGCGACGCACACTGAATGGAATATGTGACTTTGATATTTTAGTTTGAAGACTTAACAGAATGTGCTCTAATCTGCAACTTTGCACACTAAACAGAATGTGCTCTAATCTGCAACTTTGCACACTAAACAGAATGTGCTCTAATCTGCAACTTTGCACACTAAACAGAATGTGCTCTAATCTGCAACTGTGCACACTAAACAGAATGTGCTCTAATCTGCAACTTTTCACACTAAACAGAATATTTTTTTTTTTTTTTTTTTTGTTTTTTTCCCCCCACACAAAATAACCTGCTGCCCCCACACACAGTAGTCCTAAAAAGGACTTTTGGTTCTTTTTTTTCACAATTTTTGTTTTTTTCCTCCCTACACTGCCTTTCCCTTCCTATCCTCAGCTCTCCCTGGCTCAGACTGAGCCGAACTCGATGGTCAGGTGCTATACAGCACCCGACCACGGGTTCTGGCCAGCCAATCAGTGTAATGCCAGCAGCCAACATGGCTGCTGGCATTACACCGATGTCAGAGCCTCCCTGCACGTTTATTGGCTGCGCAGCAGCCGCAAAACGTGCGGGGAGGAGACCCGAACATGGCGGGCGAGCACATGCGGTACTCGTACGAGTACCGCCATGTGCCGAGCAGAGCGATGCTCGAGCCGATCCGAGCATCGGCCGAGCATGCTCGCTCAACACTAGTTAAAAGCCTTATTACAATTAATGAACATTTAATTTTCCCCTATATAGCAGTTGATTTCTTTGGTATACTTTTAAAACATTGCATTAAGCATGTTGCAGTGATGAAAAGGACGATATGAGAATCTTGCCCTGCATAAAAGCTTGAGATAATCACATTGCGTCTCTAAACGGCGCTTCAACTCAACCCGAAGTATTGCCCGCATACCTGAGGAACGAAAGGCTACATATCAAATAAAGAACTAAAAATCCTAGATATTTTTGTTCATTATGTAGCTTAACCATTTGAGTGCCAGAGAGGTTAGCAATGATTGGGGACCTCTCTGGCACTGAAAGGGTTAACCATGCTACAACTGTAATGACCAGTGTTGCTTGTCTTTCCTTAGGTATGCGGGCAATGCTGCTGGTTGAGTTGAAGTGCCGTTTAAGGAACACACATGAGAATCTTGCACTTTTATGCAGTTCGAGCTTCTCATGTCTCCCCTATCATTACTGCAACATACTTAATGTGGCGTGTACCCGCACAATGTTTTAAAAGTGAACCGGTTTCTTCAAGAACTGAAGTTCGTAAAGCTGATGAATTGAAAAACCATAAGTATGCATCTGTTTTTGTCAATGGCAGAGAAAACGGCTTTCCACTTGAAAAGTGCTGCTTACGCTCATTCCTTTTATATTTCCTTTTGTAGTATACATAGATATTTGTTCATGCCATGGGAAAGAAACTCAGTCATTAAAGGGATAGTAATGTTTCATAATAGAAGCAGCTCTAATTAATCATCATAGTATTTGGACTTTGGAGAGTGTTATTTCAATTCTGTCAGAGTTGTAGTTCAAGAGTAATTAAGT
This sequence comes from Rhinophrynus dorsalis, assembly GCA_037306005.1. NCBI lineage: Eukaryota > Metazoa > Chordata > Amphibia > Anura > Rhinophrynidae > Rhinophrynus > Rhinophrynus dorsalis. Next base: position 167,305,198 of record CM074718.1, read on the forward strand.
AATAAAGTATCCCCCTCCCACCCCTTTTACTGATGTAACACTGTTCAGCCACATCAGAAGGGAGGTGCCCAGGTAGACTGCAGAGAGGGACAATCTTCAATTAAGATAAGGGAAAAACCTGAAAAACCTGTCAAGGGGGGCAGGGTTTTCATTGTTCTCATAGGAAGAAGATTGTCCCCTTCTGTTATCTGTCTGGTCTATGGACTGGATTCCACATCTGAGAAGAGATGGCTTACACTAGGTAAAAGGGCCGGAGGGGGAAACTTTGCTTGTGAATATCTCTCAAACCATAAAGATTTGAGAGATAAGACGTATATCGTTCTTCATGTTTTTTTAATGTCTACAAAATAAAATAATGAAGTATTACTATCCCTTTAAGTAATACCCAATGGTTCTTGACAAACAGCAAGTTGAACAGTAGTAGACAGCAGCAGATCTGGGGCTGGATTCAAATGCAGGTGATAAATGTTACCTCTCATTTTAGAAAAAACTTTCCTATTGAAGTCTGTGGGGATACTTGGAGATAAAAGCAGAGATAAAATTAGCACATGCATTTGAATCCAGCCCCTGGTACACTGCTCTTTCTCTGCTGTTTATTAATTAACCTGTATTATTTCTTACTAGACCTTCATTGGCTGTTTGTGAGCTAGTCTCATTGCATCAGTGATGTGTTCCAGAAACCTAAAATTCAGCAGCTTACCTTTCAGCACGACCGTTGCCTCCATTAGGATATATTGCTAAAAAAAAAACAACCCACAGAATGGTTAACCCCTTGAGTGCCAGAGAGGTATCCAATGCATTGCAAGGTAATGATTTGGATACCTCTCAGCCACTAAAAGGGTTACAAGAAACAACATATTATTTTAAGTTCATAGTTTTTAATGTCTTTGTTACTTTAACATTATATTTATTTTTAATATGTACTTGACCATATTCCTTTGGAAATATACATTGATTAGCTTAAGCAAGCTTGTATTGAATACTGTATGTAGAGATTAGCATCATCCCAGTTTTTTTACATGCATTTTACCTGGTTAATTTTTATCCCCAAGAACCAAAAAAAAATCTATTACTTTATTAGCCATACTTGGTTATCACTTTAATAACATTCCCAGCTTTGTGTCTCCCTTTCTTTTTCAGATGTTAAACTTGATTCGTAAATTTTGCAGTTTTACTTGGTATCAGAGCACATCCTTTTAAACAGAGATGTCTGGGTTCTGTTGCTCATGAAAAAATCTATTATACTTTATCATGAAACTTGGATACAAAACCAGTGTTGATTCTAGTACAAGAGCTAGTAACATAGCTGACTTGCATTGATCAAGCTTAGCAACTGCACATCAAGACACTTCTTCTTTTTAGAGGTTTATTCTGTGGTATCAGGTATATACAGCAACAGCATCCTCTGTCTACATTATAGCAGTATTATGTTTCAGTGTAGACTTTCATCAGGATGCAAATATTAGGACAGAGGATGAATCCATTAAGGCCATTCCCATCTATACATTCTGGACATATATGGCCATCTGTGGTCATTAAGGAGCAATACACAAGCTTTGAAAGAGAAATTACTTTTTTGAAAAAATTCCAGCAGTCTGCACATACTTCAACAGACGTCTACACATACACAAACCGAAATATTCCAACAAAGGCTTTCATTGCATCCATACTGTACCACTGCAGCTATATTGCATAATATAATTCATCAGCCATATCACCTTTGTTAATTCCAAGGAAGGCAAAACACCCTATTGAATCCATTTCCAATAAAGCCCAACGCTGGGTAAAAAAAAATCCTTCCGGACTGAAAAAAGGCAGATAGATATTTCCCTGGATCAACATCCTATCTCCTATCTACATTGTAACCAACTGTCATAATTATATATAATGTTATGGGTTAGAAAGGTATCCAGTACTTTTTTGAAAGAACCTACAGTATTTGCAAAGGCAGCCTCCCAAGGAAAATAATTCTACAATCTTACTCTCATTACTGTAAAAAATCCCTGCCTTTGTTTTAGTCAAAAGTACATTTGCTCTAGTCTTAAAGGATGTGTCTTGTTTTTTGTTTGGTTTTTATAGCTCAGGAAATTCTTTGCATCAGCCTTGTTTATAAATATTAATTATAATCCTTCACCCCATCTCCAACATCTCTTTTCTGATGTAAAGAAACCCAGTTTAGCTAGTCTTTCTTCATAAGAAAAATCTTCGTCCCCTTACCAGTTTTGTTGCATGTCTCTGCACTTTTTCCAGTTCAAAAATGTATTTTTTAAGAACTGGTGCTCAAAACTGTACTCTGCATTGTAGTTGAAGCCATATCAAGGATTCATAAAGATATAATATATTTCCATCCCATGCATTTATACCCCCTTTTTTAACATGATTCTACCCTATTGACACTGCACATGATTGTGAAGTATATTGTTAAATAGTAATCTAAAATCTTTCTTTAACAAGGATTTCCCAGGTAAATTTCCATTTAGTTTATGAGCATCATGCTTGTGTCTGAAACGCAAATGCATAACTTTACATTTATCTAAATTACACCTTATCTGCAACTTTTCCATCAATTTACTCAGTTTATCCAAATCTCTGTGCAGAGATAACACACCCAACTCTGTTTGTATTTCCTTAAAAAGTTTAGCAAAGATTGAGGAATTAATTTAATACTCATTTCAAGATCATTAATAAACCCTGAGAATAAAGAATGTGTACTGACGGGGCATTATCAGGCTTGCCAAAAGCTATCCTTAGAGCAGCTACATACACCAATTGTTTTGTAGAAATAGAAAACATGTTATGTACTGCCGGGGCTTTATCCGGCCTGCCAGAAAAATAATGTTTATTGATGTAATCAGGAAAGCAAATCTACCAGACCTAGATCTAATTCTGCTGAAGAATACTGTTGTTAAAATATTCAGGAAAGCACATCTAAGAGATGGTTACTGCCAAGACTCATCACTCTCACCAGAGGCATAATACTTTGAATGTAATCAGGAGAACATAGCTATGTACCCAAATGCCACTGCAAATTCTATCGTTCCACTTAAGATACAGTTCTATAGATCATCACATACTGTCACAATCAATGGCGAGATAACTTCTCCAAACACTAAGTGGTACATAAAGGAAGTAATCCAATAGATCCACCCTCTCTCTCTTTTTTAGTGTTGTGGTTTTATATGCTATTCTATTCTTTGACACAAGGTGGCACTATAAGTGTAGGTTCTTCTAAGGTGAACTGGGTCTTCAGTACCGGCTTTTTCTATTATTTCCTCTTTGTCTGTGATTCACCTCATCATTATGGGCTACTGGGGACACACGAGGGGAGTTTCCATTTCTCTATATATGTTTGTATATTGTATCATTGTATTGAATGTTTTGCTCGATAAAGGTCGCAATCTGACGAAATGTTGCATTTGCTATACCAGTAAATTGTTTTTTGCTTTATAAAGCTGTGAGTGCACAACAAGTTTTTGTTTAGTTATTTTTCCGTGGCACCCGGTAATATTAATGTGTTGGTGTGAGTGTTGATCCCTTCTATCTATCTATCTATCTATCTATCTATCTATCTATCTATCTATCTATAAAACCCTATTGCCGGGGTATATAGCGGCTTGCCAAGAAAATAAATAAAGCTACCTCATTAGAGGGTACAATCCAGCTTGATAATCCTATAATAATCAAAGTCTATTTAACTGGATGATGCTGACACAGATTTTTCTAGCATCACAGCTCTAATGAGGTAGTTTTATTTAATTTCTTGGCAAGCTGGAATATGCCCTGACAATAGGGAGATATATATATTGATGGTGGGTCTATAGGATTACTGCCTTTACTTACCACTTAGTGATTGAAGAAGTTATTTCAACACTGATTGTGACACTGTGTGATGACCTATAGAATTGTATCTTTCTGGGGAACGATATAATTTGCCATGGCATTTGGGTACATAGACATTCACAGCATTATGCCTCTGGCGAGTACTTTGTACTTTAATGACTGAGTCTGTCATTTTTTAGTTAATCAAGAATCAGATTCCACCACATTGTGCATCATTGGTTCCTTTTTAGTCTAGCCAGTGTCCGTCTTCTAATTTGACTAAATTTTCATCTTTTTTACGAGTATCACATAAGCCGATAATGTCCCAATTCATGTTATTTAGTTATTGTACTAGTTTCACTAGTGTGGAACTGTACACATAAATTGAATGTTAAAGGGATACTAATACTTCATTTTATCTTTATTTTATTTTGTAGGTATTAAAAAAAGCATGAAGAATGATATAAGTCTTATCTCTCAAACCTTTATGGTTTGAGAGATATTCACAAGTAAAGTTTCCCCTCCTGCCCCTTTTACCTAGTGTAAGCCATCTCTTCTCAGATGTGCAATCTGGTTGTAAGACCAGACAGATAACAGAAGGGGACAGTCTTCTTCCTATGAGAACAATGAAAGCCCTGCCCCCCTTGACAAGTTTTTCAGGTTTTTCCCTCATCTTAATTGAAGATTGTCCCACTCTGCAGTCTACCTGGGCACCTCCCTTCTGATCTGGCTGAACAGTGTTGCATTAGTAAAAGGGGCGGAAGTGGGGTAATTTGTCATTGAATTACTCTTGAGCTACAACAGAATTGAAATAGCACTCTCCAAAGTCCAAATACTATGATGATTAATTAGAGTTGATTTTATTATGAAACATTACTATCCCTTCAATAGTTCCAATGTCTAAAGACCAAAGGCAGCCTGACAGAACCCAGTAATTCTTAGCCCCTCTGCTATTGAGCTGGTCTTCCCACTGCTGTAGGATATAGCTTACAAGCCTCTGGGGAATGAGGGTCATTGTTTTTGCTTGAAGTCACGCTTAGGGAATAGACCATAATCTGCCACACTGGTCCGATCCGGGTTGGCAGATTTTGGATTGATTTAGTATGTTGCTTAGCTTTGATCTGTCCGCCATGGGTGACCCTGCCAGGAGTATATGCTCCCAATGGCATAGTTCTTGGCTTCACTGACACATGCAAACACTATGTATATTTTATTGCAGTACACATTGGATGCTGAACTCCCATATAAGTCTTATTTCCACACTGAATGTTGCCATTGGAACATTTAGATAAGCAGCGAGAGAGAGAGAGAGAGAGAGAGAGAGCAAAAAAATTGCCCCAAGATCAAGTCCCTGAATGGCTTGAACCTGTAAATCCAGCAGCTGATATGGAAGCTTCAAGCCTATTCAAGTGAATTCTAACCTTCAGCATGCCTGTATGGGTTACATATACAAAGAAGTCAAATGGGAGTAAATATATGTTGAAGCTAACTTGTAGATCATTTTAGCCACCCCCAAATATATGAGCATAGCTGGTGTCTGCAATTAATTCTTGTTTCTGCTGAGTGATTCAGCTGGAATGTAATCCAGGTCAAAGTGAGAAAAGTAGAGAACGCTCTGATCTTAAAATGTAACAATACCATGCATATGGTATGGCTTATTTTCAAATTTTCAATTTTAAATTAGAATCTTAAATCCATTTTATTTAATACTAACGCATTGAATCAGATTTTTAAATGGTATGTGGTAAAATAGTCTTGGTTTCATGAACTTTAACATGCTTTTCTGCCACTATTTATTTTGACGTGTGGAAGTGGAAGTACAATTATCACCAAACGTCAGTGAAGCTGATGTACTAAGTACTGAAGTAATTCTGGAACAAACCATACTCAGCATAAAGAACAAATAAAAATTCCTCAAATCTCCATTGACGTAAATGGGCTTTTAACCCATTACATGTTGGAGAGCTCTCCCTAGCATTCAGGGGGTTCAAATCCCCATTTAAATCAATTGGAATTAAGATTTCCTGGACATCCATGGCATCATTCACTAGATGGGGTCACTCCTCCCCTTTCAGCTGATAGGACAGATAAAAGGTCAAACAAAATTCATACTGTATACGAGACCCCTTCACCACTTGTTTTGGACCCTCCCTTTCTCACTGCTTGGGTACTCACCGATCTAGTGAATGCTACCATGGTTGTTTAGGAAAATGGAGAATTATATCATACTTACTGAAATTCTCTTTTCCTGGACATATCCATGGCAGCATTCACTAACTTCCCATCCCTTGTTTAGCTTATAGCTTTGGGACTAAGATAACTGATAAAGGGGGAGGGGTAGGGTTACCACCCAGCCGGTATTTTACCGGCAGGCCGGTAAAAAATTGGCTTCTGTCCAATGTTAAGTCTATGGAGAGAATGTCATGGCCGGTATTTTTTGCAAGAAAAGGTGGCAACCCTAGGGAGGGGTCTCTTATACTGTTTGAATTTTGTTTGACCTTTTCTCAGTCCTATCAACTGAAACAGGAGGAGCTAAACCATCTAGTTAATGTTGCCATGGTTATGTCCAGGAAAAGATATAATTCTCCATTTTCTCCCCTATTGTGCAGCTGGTTTGCTCCAAAATTAATCCAGTACCTCTTAACACTTTGAGTGCCAGAGGGATATGCAGTGGTTTGCTTTGCAGTGTGTTGCGTACCCCTCTGTCACTCAAAGGGTTAATATGTCAGCCTCACTGACATAAGACACTGGGCTTTATTTACAAAACATTAAAATTTGCCTTTTTCTGTGCTGCTCATCTAAATAGTGAATAAGAGTTATCTTCACTTTTGAATGCCAGAAGGTTGTGCAATGAATTATGCACCCTATGGCATTCAAAGGGTTAAGAAAAGAGAAGGATGGAGCAATATATTCCAAAAGCTACAATTCTTATGTATTGCTTCCAATTATGCTTTGCTGCTTCTGTAAATGTTTCCATTGATTAAAATGTGATTACACAGAGTACTGAAACAGGAATACGAATGCCTGTCTTAGACTTTGTGTGTAATCTCTGTAGTAAATCACTCAAAATAGGAAATGAGTAATATGTTCTAGATCACATTCTATTTTGAACATTAAAAGGAACCGATACCCTTTAATATCTCTTAATGTGTTTAGCAGCTATACTTACCTACGTAGGTGTGCTACATACAGCAGTGAGTTATAGGTATATTTTTTTGCATTTGATGATTGTTGTCGTTTGCTGCTGCTGGATGGTTTTAGTTTAAAATTTGACCCTCACAAACCATTCAGGATTATTGAAGCTTACTTTTGTTGTGAAGAGGTGTGAACTAAAGGAAGGCTTCCGCAGTGATTATTACATATCTCCCAAATATCCCTCTTTAGGAGGAACAGTCCCTCTTTTAGATCCAAGTCCCTCTGTCCCTCTTTCCCACCCTGATGTCCCTCTTTTTGGGACATCAGACTTTGCGGGTAGTATATTAAGTGTATAATGTTGCGCTACAGCAATAAAACTCACATTAATGTTTGTTTAAACTTTAGTTTATGTGTTTATAAATTAGTCTGTGTAAATGAAATACTTTGGTTGTCATAAGTCATTTATTAGGTTAAACAAAAATGTGTCAATAGGTCATAAAATAGCCTAAAAATTATCGGAAATGCCCCTCCCACCAGTCACACCCCCAGCAACACCACCTAAAACAAAAGTGTGTGTCCCTCTATGGCCATTTGAAATGTTGAGAGGTATGTTATTATATACAGGAAACTGCAGATATAATGGAAAATACATAAAATTGATATGTATCAATGACACCTTCCTAGGTAAGTCAATCTATAAAACACATCTGTTAAACTCATTAAAGGTAAACAATATCCTACGAATGGATGGCTAATATTTTGGTTAACAGAATTACTTACCTAGGCAGGTATCTTTCATAGGCCATTCAGGTTTTATTTATAGATTTATTTATATATTTTGTATGTACATTATATTGATGGGAGTAACGTAATGGAGTGAGGAGGGTGCACACAAAGCTATGCACTCAAGGGAGCTCATCAGCTCTTCACTATGCTGCCACTCCTTACAATCTGAGCAGTTTCCTATCATGGCTAATAGCCACAGACATCATCATGGACGGCGTCATTTCTCTTTCAGCTGGATTGTTTTGTACAAAGAGGCAAAAAAAAGAGTTGCAAGCATAAAGGTCTGCTTTAAACACTTAAAGGGATAGTAATATTTCATAATAAAAACAGCTGTAATTAATCATCATAGTATTTGGACTTTGGAGAGTGTTATTTCAGTTCTGTCAGAGTTGTAGTTCAGGAGTAATTCAATGACAAAGTGTCCCCCTCCCGCCCTTTTACTGATGTCACACTGTTCAGCCACGGCAGAAGGGAGGTGCCCAGGTAGACTGCAGAGAGGGACAATCTTCAATTAAGATAAGGGAAAAACCTGAAAAGCTTGTCAAGGGGGGCAGAGCTTTCATTGTTCTCATATAAAGAAAATTGTCCCCTGCTGTTATCTGTCTGGTCTTACAACCAGATTCCACATCTGAGAAGAGATGGCTTACACTAGGTAAAAGGGGCGGGAGGGGAAACTTTGCTTGTGAATATCTCTTAAACCATAAAGGTTTGAGAGATAAGACTGATATCGTTCTTCATGTTTTTTAATGCCTACAAAATAAAATAAAGTTAAAACGAAGTATTACTATCCCTTTAAATGTCCCTTAACAATTAATGCATAAATAAATAAACAAAAACAATTCTCTTTAACGTTTGTTAAAAAATAAGAGCTTAGCTATCTGAATAAATGTTCCCTGAATGACATGGTTATGTAACCCAACATAATTTTATCCCAAAGAGCCTGTAACAAAGTGATGCAGTTGTCAAAACTGAGCTGATTGTTTGGTTTTAGTAAATAATTGTGTCAAAAATGCATGTGCTTCAGACATGTTGATGAGTTTAACCCACTGAATGCTAGTACGGTCTCCAATGCACTTCAGTGCAAGGGACTGAAAACCTCTCTAGTGTCCAATGGGTTAAACAACATTTGCAACGTTAGCTAACATTTTTAGAATGTTTAACTCGTTAAGGACCAGAGGGGAATGCAATACATTGCAAAGCAATGCATTGCACCTCCCTCTGCTCCTTAAAGGGTTAAAAGGTATGCAAGTCATGAAACATTAAGAAAATAAGTATTTAAATACCACTCAGGATGATGTCTCCTTGAGCTTTGCTCGGTAAGACATAACTGTTAGATTTTGCTAATCTTAGCTATTACAAAGTGTTATCTATGGCAGTGTCTAGACTTGGAGCCAGCCAGCCAGTGCAGTGTACTGAATACATGAGCTTGCAAGGAGGAAGCACCTATCAAGTGGAATCCAGTCCAACTTTGCAGTGTAGCCTTGGCTGTGATGTCTTTTAGTTTTAAGTTTTATTTCCACTTGTGCACAGGTCTGACAGCAGCTGAGTCTCAAATCCCAGATCACTTAATATTCTAGTCTTGTGTTAGGTTTTCCTTTACTGGATTACACCTAGCTTTAAAGATGCTGCCATGAACATTTTTATTTTTGTAATAGGTATACAAAAGAGGAGGGATATTCAAAGTGTTAATCTCTTCATATTTTAAGGGGAATTTGGATGATTTTAAAGGAGTAGAAATAATTATGCGCATGAATCCTTATTGACATGGATTAATAAACATTGCACTAGATTGCATTATGTTCTGTCACTCAGAAGATAAAAAGGCATATTGTAACTCAGAGGGAGACAATGTACGGGACTATAGTGCTCAACAGCTGTTTGTAAATGATGGGAATTGTAGTCCCCAACAGCTGGTGGCCCAGCAATTGATTAACCCTGTTGTAAATCTTTACTAACCCTTTGAAGGCCCTTATAGGGTTATCATACCCAAGGAATAAGTGTCTCTTAATTTGATTAACTTATTCAAGTAGGAGTTGCGTATACCCATAGTATTTTCAGTTTCCCATATATAGTGAGTGATCCCTGATGAAGTCTGCCCAGTGAGGGGTTAATAGTTTATATTCCTCAACTAACAGAAGAAAAATGTAAATCAAATCAATATTTAGTGTGACCACCCTTTGTCTGCAAAACAGCATCGGTTCTTCTAGGTACACTTCTACATTGTTTTTAGGGAACTCTGCAGGTAGGTTGATCCAAACATCTTGGAGAACTCACCACAGTTCTGTGAATTTAAGCAACTGCAGTTGCTTCTCTCTCTTCATGTAACCCCAGACAGACTCGATGATGTTGAGATCAGGGCTCTGTGGGGGCCATATCATCACTTCCAGGTCTCCTTGTTCTTCTTTATGCTGAAGATAGTTCTTAACAACTTTGGCTGTATGTTTGGGGTCGCTGTCATGCTGTGGAATAAATTTGGGGCCATTCAGCTCCATTTGCATAAATGCAGCCCCAAACTTGCAAGGAACCTCCGCCATGCTTCATTGTTGCCTGCAGACACTCATTCTTATACCGCTCTCCAGCCATTCAGGCAAACTGCCTTCTGCTACAGACAAATATTTCATATTTTGACTCATCAGTCCAGAGCACCTGCTGCCATTTTTCTGCACCCCAGTTCCTGTGTTTTCGTGCATAGTTAACCCTTTGAGTGCCAGAGGGGTACGCAACGCATTACTTTGCAATGCTTTGAGTACCCCTCTGGCACTCAAAGGGTTAAGTCACTTGGCCTTGTTTCCACGTCAGAAGTATGGCTTTTTGGCTGTAAGTCTTCAATGAAGACCGGCTCTGACCAGATTTCTCTGGTCAGTAGATGGGTGTACCAGGATCCCACTGTTTTCTGCCAATTCTGAGCTAATGGCACTGCTGGACATCTTCCAATTGCAAAAGGAAGTAAACTTGGGTGACCACTGAGTCTACGGTCCTTAACGTTGCCTGTTTCTTTGTGCTTCTTCAAAAGAGCTTGGACAGCACATGTGGAAACCTCTGTCTGCCTTGAAATTTTTGCTCAGTCTTGCTATGGTGTATGACTTTTGACATTAAACTGTCTTCAGGGTGGTCACACAAAATATTGATTTGGTTTAGATTTTTCTTCTGTCCACTCACTATCATCATCATATACATATATATATATATATATATATATATATACAGGGCTTAAAATTTGAAGTCCTTTGCTACTAGCCAGACCTGAAAAGTTACTTGCCACTGCAAGCCATAACATACCCACCAGGGCTGAATTTCTACTCACCAGGGTTAAATTTTCACTTGCCTTTTGCTAGTGGCGAGTGGAAATTTTGAGCCCTGTATATATATATATATATATATATATATATATATATATATATATATATATCAGGGCTCAAATTTTCCACTCGCCTCCTTGCATTTGGCGAGGAGAAATTGAGTAAGGGCGAGTGGAAACTCAGCAGATTGCATATCTGTCCCATCGCTCCAACTTGATATTCCGCTTCCCAGGCTTCTTGCCCGCTTTTAGATTCCTTCATAGAGCCCTCAGCTGCATTGCTTACACTGCATCGAGATGCCGAAAATTGATTGGATGCATGCTGCGCATCATAATATGTGTGCATGCAGCGTACGCCTACCCTTACCCTCCTTACAGCAGTTTCAGCACGCTTTGACTCAGTGCAGAGTGAGTCAGGGAAAGATCGGTAAAACGCCGGCACTGCGTATATATATATATACAGGGCTTAAAATTTGAAGTCCTTTGCTACTAGCCAGACCTGAAAAGTTACTTGCCACTGCAAGCCATAACATACCCACCAGGGCTGAATTTCTACTCGCCAGGGTTAAATTTTGAGCCCTGTATATATATATATATATATATATATATATATATATATATATATATATATATAGAATAAATTAAAGAAGGGCAGCACCCGTGGGTCTTTTTCAAAGATAACAGAATTTATTGGTTTGCAAAAAACTTGTCAACGTTTCGGTCCGCTCTGGGACCTTTCTCAAGACAAACAAACATTGTATTACCTCGTGTTAAATCCCCTTGTCCGTCCCGGTGTCGTCACTGGCACTCGTGATGTCATCACCGTGGGCACCTACTGTGAGTGGCCGACGGTGGACCAATCAGAGCGGTCATGTGTAACCGGTGCTGAAACAAGCTATTGTGGATTCGCACACATGTTCTTTTGGAAAAGTCTAATGTTCCAAAAGTCAGTACAACATCAAAGATACCTTTACAATTAAAATCATACTATGAGAAGTACATAACAACCTACAAAATGGCCAGGTACCAAGGTGTCAACCTCTACAATAATCTAGGGGATGTCTGTAACCGATGGGGATTCCCTTCGCTGCCTCATCGCTATTGCAAAGCGATCGGCCAACGAGTGGAGATATCCCCAAGTCAGTCTCTCCCCTAGATTGTCACTGGTCGTATCATAATAAAGTTTTAGCACTCAAATGTGTAATTATGTCAACCGATCATCTTACAATTCCTTTGCGAAACGAACAGTGTTAGTTCAATGTACTAAATCGAAATAGCATCCTCCCCCTGCAAAATTAGATCCAAGTCTATCCATCTACAAGAGTTAATTGCGCATCAATCTAGAGACAGTAAGTAATGCGGGTCTATGTGTCCAGTGATAAAATAGTCAAATACCAATAGTGTTGAAGATGCTCCACATTTATCACAGACTCCTCCCATGTGGGGCAGCCGAAATCGCGATCCCAAAGATGAGAATGACAGTACCCTAAGATCCAGTCTTGGTGCTTCATGGGTTAAATGTATCAATGCGAAGATTCATAACCGCCAGTAGGGGGTGATATATATGCACATTTGTGATTTAACCATTAAAATAAATCCAAAGTAATGGTACTTAATAGGTATCACCAAGTCCTATTGTAGGTTGATGTTTAGATAGCAACGCCCCCCATTGATTTAGGAAGACAAGGGGGGTTCTATGCCCATACAACCCTGGAGAGGTGTCCTATATACCAAACATTTGCAGAATGTGAATGTGACAAAAAGATTCAACTCATCCCTTTCCTCTGGATGGTTTACTATCACATCACAGGAAACAATTTAAAGGTAATCTTTCATTGAGACCCCTAGGGGTGACAGTATCCAGTCGGTGAATCCAGTGTGCCTCTCTCTGGAGCAGAAGTTTGCCCCTATCACCCCCTCGCGGAGGAATTTGTTGTTGATCAATAATCATGTAGCGGAGTTCCGCCAGTGTATGCTTCGCTGTAACAAAGTGTCTGGCCACTGGTTTATCAGTGGTATTCCCATTTAATGCATCCCTAATGCTGGATCTATGGTTTGCCATTCTTTCCTTAAAACTTGTCTTTGTCTTCCCCACATAGAAGAGGCTGCAAGGGCATTTAATAAAATAGACCACAAAAGTACTGGTACATGTGAGTTTGTGTCTGATGGAAATGGGCTTTCCAGTGTAAGGATGATGAAATTGAGTCCCTGTTAGAAGATATCTACACGTAGTGCATCCTGTGCATTTAAAGCATCCCTTCTTCTCTGAAGGGAGCCAGGAGGAGTATTGGGTGGTGTAACAGTGTCTAGGGTCCGTGTGCACCAGAATGTCCCTGATGTTACGTGCTCTCTTGTAGCAATTACGATGAAGAGGCTTGAAATTATTTGGCAAAGTTTTGTCCGTGGACAAAATTTTCCAGTGTTGTTTCATTGTTTTATCAATGTTCATACTCTTTGTATTGTAAGTAGATACAAATGTGAGCCTATCTTCTTGTGTAGTTGGCTTGTGTGTTTGTAACAAGTCAGTTTGTGTCTGTGTGCTTGCTCGTTGTAAAGCAGCATCAAGAATGTCCTCTGTGTATCCTCTCTGTTGAAGTCTTATGTATAGGTCCATCAGCTGTTCTTGTGTCTTTGTTGGATCTGTGTTATTTCTAATGATCCTGAGGAACTGACCGTATGGCACCCCTCGTTTGGAATGTACAGGGTGAAAACTGTTAAAATGTAACAGTGTATTTCTGTCAGTATCTTTTCTGAAATTTGTAGTGCCCAGGCCATCAAGATCCCGATATACCGTTAGGTCTAGAAAATTAACCTGTTGGGAATCTGCTGTATGTGTGAATTTTATAGGTGTATCAAGCTTATTAAGATTCTCCACAAATTCAATGAAAGAATCTTTAGATCCCAACCATACCAAGAACAAATCATCAATGTAGCGTCTGTAAAACTTGATTCGTTCTGGTATCAACGGTAATATGTGTAGTGATTCAAACTGTGACATGTACAAGTTAGCGAAAGTAGGAGCAACGTTAGACCCCATTGATGTTCCTGATATCTGGAGATAATAATCTCTCTCAAATCGAAAATAATTGAGAGTTAGACAATATTCCAAAAGCTCCAGAAGGAATCCAGTGGGGGGGCGATTAGGTGTCTTATTAGATTTAAACAGTGCCAATGCTACAGCTTTAATCCCGTCACTTATAGGTATAACGGTGTATAGTGAGCTAACGTCCAGGGTTGCTAGAATGACCTCTTCTCCCAGATCTTTCAGGGATAAAATTTGTTTGATAAAATCCCCTGTGTCCTTAATGTAGGATGGTAAGTCTTGTACTAATGGCTGTAGCCAGTAATCCAAAAATTGTGCCACTGGCTGGAGTAAGGAGCCTCTAGCGGAAACAATAGGGCGTCCCGGGGGTTTTTCTAGATCTTTATGAATTTTAGGTAGTGTATAAAAAATGGGGCAAATAGGATATTCTACTAACAGAAATCTGTAAGTGGGGTCATCCAGCCATCCATGGGATAAAGCATTAGTGAGGGAATTATCCACTATTCGTTTGTGGCGGGGGAGAGGATCTCCTGCAAGTTTTTGGTAGACAGTTTGGTTCTGTAATTGAGATAGGATTTCCTCACGATAGTATGAATAATTCATCAATACTACCGCTCCTCCCTTATCCGCAGGACGAATAATAATGGATGGATTCCGTGCTAAGTTGTTAAGTGCATCTTGTTCTTTTTTTGTCAGATTATTGTGTACAGATGTGGTAGATTTAACCTTGCTCTCACTCTCCACTATTCTCATGAAACTCTTTATGGAGGGATTAGTGTTGGTAGGTTCAAAGGAACTTTTTGGAGAGAAAGGACTAATTGACCTTTCTGTGTTGTTTTGAAAATAATCCCGGAGTTTGAGATTTCTTTGAAATTTGTACAATTCAATAGACATTTTGAAGTCATCAAATTTGGGTGTGGGTACAAATGATAAACCCTTTGATAAAACATTCATTTCAGTGTTAGTGAGAGGGTGTGAGCTCAAATTAAATACTATCACTTCTTGATTGGTGGTTTTGGTGTGGTTCTTTTGTTTGTGCCCCCCCCTTCTGGGGTGTGGTCTCTTGCGTTGGATGCGGATCTTGTGGTAACCCCCAAAAAAGATTCCTTGGGGGCTACCACAACCGGAGGGGAATCGGAATCAGAGGAGTTTCCTGAGGACGTGTCCACTGTGCGTATATTAGGTTTGGTTATTCGCTTTCTAGAGCGTGTAGGGAATCTGGGTCTCTCTTGAGTCCCGGTCAACCATCTATAAACTCGGTTTTCTTTATAGTCTTGGTTTACCTTAAGAACCTTGGCAGATTTAAAACGATGTAATTCTGCCCTATAGGTATTAGTAGCCTCAGTCAACTTCTCATTCCATTTCCCCTCTGTATCAGCATTAAGGGTAGGTAAGTGAATCTCCTCAAAATTATCAATTTCAGCTTTGACCAGTTTCAATTCCCGGGTGACTTCTTCAATAACCAGTAGCATTAGATCGTATGAACACTTATTTAGAATGCAGCACCATCTCTTACAGAATTCTGGGTTGGTGCGTCCTATTGTAGGAATACTGGTTATGCGAAATCCCCTTGGAATGTGATGGGCCCTATAATAGTCAGATAAATATACTCCATGTAAGTGGAGATCAATTTTGCGTTGTTTTAATTTGGTCAAATTGTTGTAAATATCGAGGGGTGCCTTACCTTGATGGTATTCTACTGCTGTTTCTGTGAAGAGGATGTCATCCGCAGCTGTGGATGAGAATGCCAATGCCTCTGTAGGTTGTTCCAAGATTGTAACCGCTGGGAGGTCTCCCAGAGTTTGCGCAGGACGTTGTGTCGCCATGCAGACTTGAGGATAACACGTTGAATTTCAAAAGTAGTGGAGAATCAGATCGCCATGCTGGGGGTGCAAAACCTATACAATATGCAGAAAATTCATGAATGGAATGCACTCTCCCTTAAAAAGATAGTGTATGCCCAGGTGCACAATCCCAAACCTATAGTATAGAATAAATTAAAGAAGGGCAGCACCCGTGGGTCTTTTTCAAAGATAACAGAATTTATTGGTTTGCAAAAAACTTGTCAACGTTTCGGTCCGCTCTGGGACCTTTCTCAAGACAAACAAACATTGTATTACCTCGTGTTAAATCCCCTTGTCCGTCCCGGTGTCGTCACTGGCACTCGTGATGTCATCACCGTGGGCACCTACTGTGAGTGGCCGACGGTGGACCAATCAGAGCGGTCATGTGTAACCGGTGCTGAAACAAGCTATTGTGGATTCGCACACATGTTCTTTTGGAAAAGTCTAATGTTCCAAAAGTCAGTACAACATCAAAGATACCTTTACAATTAAAATCATACTATGAGAAGTACATAACAACCTACAAAGTGGCCAGGTACCAAGGTGTCAACCTCTACAATAATCTAGGGGATGTCTGTAACCGATGGGGATTCCCTTCGCTGCCTCATCGCTATTGCAAAGCGATCGGCCAACGAGTGGAGATATCCCCAAGTCAGTCTCTCCCCTAGATTGTCACTGGTCGTATCATAATAAAGTTTTAGCACTCAAATGTGTAATTATGTCAACCGATCATCTTACAATTCCTTTGCGAAACGAACAGTGTTAGTTCAATGTACTAAATCGAAATAGCATCCTCCCCCTGCAAAATTAGATCCAAGTCTATCCATCTACAAGAGTTAATTGCGCATCAATCTAGAGACAGTAAGTAATGCGGGTCTATGTGTCCAGTGATAAAATAGTCAAATACCAATAGTGTTGAAGATGCTCCACATTTATCACAGACTCCTCCCATGTGGGGCAGCCGAAATCGCGATCCCAAAGATGAGAATGACAGTACCCTAAGATCCAGTCTTGGTGCTTCATGGGTTAAATGTATCAATGCGAAGATTCATAACCGCCAGTAGGGGGTGATATATATGCACATTTGTGATTTAACCATTAAAATAAATCCAAAGTAATGGTACTTAATAGGTATCACCAAGTCCTATTGTAGGTTGATGTTTAGATAGCAACGCCCCCCATTGATTTAGGAAGACAAGGGGGGTTCTATGCCCATACAACCCTGGAGAGGTGTCCTATATACCAAACATTTGCAGAATGTGAATGTGACAAAAAGATTCAACTCATCCCTTTCCTCTGGATGGTTTACTATCACATCACAGGAAACAATTTAAAGGTAATCTTTCATTGAGACCCCTAGGGGTGACAGTATCCAGTCGATGAATCCAGTGTGCCTCTCTCTGGAGCAGAAGTTTGCCCCTATCACCCCCTCGCGGAGGAATTTGTTGTTGATCAATAATCATGTAGCGGAGTTCCGCCAGTGTATGCTTCGCTGTAACAAAGTGTCTGGCCACTGGTTTATCAGTGGTATTCCCATTTAATGCATCCCTAATGCTGGATCTATGGTTTGCCATTCTTTCCTTAAAACTTGTCTTTGTCTTCCCCACATAGAAGAGGCTGCAAGGGCATTTAATAAAATAGACCACAAAAATACTGGTACATGTGAGTTTGTGTCTGATGGAAATGGGCTTTCCAGTGTAAGGATGATGAAATTGAGTCCCTGTTAGAAGATATCTACACGTAGTGCATCCTGTGCATTTAAAGCATCCCTTCTTCTCTGAAGGGAGCCAGGAGGAGTATGGGGTGGTGTAACAGTGTCTAGGGTCCGTGTGCACCAGAATGTCCCTGATGTTACGTGCTCTCTTGTAGCAATTACGATGAAGAGGCTTGAAATTATTTGGCAAAGTTTTGTCCGTGGACAAAATTTTCCAGTGTTGTTTCATTGTTTTATCAATGTTCATACTCTTTGTATTGTAAGTAGATACAAATGTGAGCCTATCTTCTTGTGTAGTTGGCTTGTGTGTTTGTAACAAGTCAGTTTGTGTCTGTGTGCTTGCTCGTTGTAAAGCAGCATCAAGAATGTCCTCTGTGTATCCTCTCTGTTGAAGTCTTATGTATAGGTCCATCAGCTGTTCTTGTGTCTTTGTTGGATCTGTGTTATTTCTAATGATCCTGAGGAACTGACCGTATGGCACCCCTCGTTTGGAATGTACAGGGTGAAAACTGTTAAAATGTAACAGTGTATTTCTGTCAGTATCTTTTCTGAAATTTGTAGTGCCCAGGCCATCAAGATCCCGATATACCGTTAGGTCTAGAAAATTAACCTGTTGGGAATCTGCTGTATGTGTGAATTTTATAGGTGTATCAAGCTTATTAAGATTCTCCACAAATTCAATGAAAGAATCTTTAGATCCCAACCATACCAAGAACAAATCATCAATGTAGCGTCTGTAAAACTTGATTCGTTCTGGTATCAACGGTAATATGTGTAGTGATTCAAACTGTGACATGTACAAGTTAGCGAAAGTAGGAGCAACGTTAGACCCCATTGATGTTCCTGATATCTGGAGATAATAATCTCTCTCAAATCGAAAATAATTGAGAGTTAGACAATATTCCAAAAGCTCCAGAAGGAATCCAGTGGGGGGGCGATTAGGTGTCTTATTAGATTTAAACAGTGCCAATGCTACAGCTTTAATCCCGTCACTTATAGGTATAACGGTGTATAGTGAGCTAACGTCCAGGGTTGCTAGAATGACCTCTTCTCCCAGATCTTTCAGGGATAAAATTTGTTTGATAAAATCCCCTGTGTCCTTAATGTAGGATGGTAAGTCTTGTACTAATGGCTGTAGCCAGTAATCCAAAAATTGTGCCACTGGCTGGAGTAAGGAGCCTCTAGCGGAAACAATAGGGCGTCCCGGGGGTTTTTCTAGATCTTTATGAATTTTAGGTAGTGTATAAAAAATGGGGCAAATAGGATATTCTACTAACAGAAATCTGTAAGTGGGGTCATCCAGCCATCCATGGGATAAAGCATTAGTGAGGGAATTATCCACTATTCATTTGTGGCGGGGGAGAGGATCTCCTGCAAGTTTTTGGTAGACAGTTTGGTTCTGTAATTGAGATAGGATTTCCTCACGATAGTATGAATAATTCATCAATACTACCGCTCCTCCCTTATCCGCAGGACGAATAATAATGGATGGATTCCGTGCTAAGTTGTTAAGTGCATCTTGTTCTTTTTTTGTCAGATTATTGTGTACAGATGTGGTAGATTTAACCTTGCTCTCACTCTCCACTATTCTCATGAAACTCTTTATGGAGGGATTAGTGTTGGTAGGTTCAAAGGAACTTTTTGGAGAGAAAGGACTAATTGACCTTTCTGTGTTGTTTTGAAAATAATCCCGGAGTTTGAGATTTCTTTGAAATTTGTACAATTCAATAGACATTTTGAAGTCATCAAATTTGGGTGTGGGTACAAATGATAAACCCTTTGATAAAACATTCATTTCAGTGTTAGTGAGAGGGTGTGAGCTCAAATTAAATACTATCACTTCTTGATTGGTGGTTTTGGTGTGGTTCTTTTGTTTGTGCCCCCCCCTTCTGGGGTGTGGTCTCTTGCGTTGGATGCGGATCTTGTGGTAACCCCCAAAAAAGATTCCTTGGGGGCTACCACAACCGGAGGGGAATCGGAATCAGAGGAGTTTCCTGAGGACGTGTCCACTGTGCGTATATTAGGTTTGGTTATTCGCTTTCTAGAGCGTGTAGGGAATCTGGGTCTCTCTTGAGTCCCGGTCAACCATCTATAAACTCGGTTTTCTTTATAGTCTTGGTTTACCTTAAGAACCTTGGCAGATTTAAAACGATGTAATTCTGCCCTATAGGTATTAGTAGCCTCAGTCAACTTCTCATTCCATTTCCCCTCTGTATCAGCATTAAGGGTAGGTAAGTGAATCTCCTCAAAATTATCAATTTCAGCTTTGACCAGTTTCAATTCCCGGGTGACTTCTTCAATAACCAGTAGCATTAGATCGTATGAACACTTATTTAGAATGCAGCACCATCTCTTACAGAATTCTGGGTTGGTGCGTCCTATTGTAGGAATACTGGTTATGCGAAATCCCCTTGGAATGTGATGGGCCCTATAATAGTCAGATAAATATACTCCATGTAAGTGGAGATCAATTTTGCGTTGTTTTAATTTGGTCAAATTGTTGTAAATATCGAGGGGTGCCTTACCTTGATGGTATTCTACTGCTGTTTCTGTGAAGAGGATGTCATCCGCAGCTGTGGATGAGAATGCCAATGCCTCTGTAGGTTGTTCCAAGATTGTAACCGCTGGGAGGTCTCCCAGAGTTTGCGCAGGACGTTGTGTCGCCATGCAGACTTGAGGATAACACGTTGAATTTCAAAAGTAGTGGAGAATCAGATCGCCATGCTGGGGGTGCAAAACCTATACAATATGCAGAAAATTCATGAATGGAATGCACTCTCCCTTAAAAAGATAGTGTATGCCCAGGTGCACAATCCCAAACCTATAGTATAGAATAAATTAAAGAAGGGCAGCACCCGTGGGTCTTTTTCAAAGATAACAGAATTTATTGGTTTGCAAAAAACTTGTCAACGTTTCGGTCCGCTCTGGGACCTTTCTCAAGACAAACAAACATTGTATTACCTCGTGTTAAATCCCCTTGTCCGTCCCGGTGTCGTCACTGGCACTCGTGATGTCATCACCGTGGGCACCTACTGTGAGTGGCCGACGGTGGACCAATCAGAGCGGTCATGTGTAACCGGTGCTGAAACAAGCTATTGTGGATTCGCACACATGTTCTTTTGGAAAAGTCTAATGTTCCAAAAGTCAGTACAACATCAAAGATACCTTTACAATTAAAATCATACTATGAGAAGTACATAACAACCTACAAAGTGGCCAGGTACCAAGGTGTCAACCTCTACAATAATCTAGGGGATGTCTGTAACCGATGGGGATTCCCTTCGCTGCCTCATCGCTATTGCAAAGCGATCGGCCAACGAGTGGAGATATCCCCAAGTCAGTCTCTCCCCTAGATTGTCACTGGTCGTATCATAATAAAGTTTTAGCACTCAAATGTGTAATTATGTCAACCGATCATCTTACAATTCCTTTGCGAAACGAACAGTGTTAGTTCAATGTACTAAATCGAAATAGCATCCTCCCCCTGCAAAATTAGATCCAAGTCTATCCATCTACAAGAGTTAATTGCGCATCAATCTAGAGACAGTAAGTAATGCGGGTCTATGTGTCCAGTGATAAAACAGTCAAATACCAATAGTGTTGAAGATGCTCCACATTTATCACAGACTCCTCCCATGTGGGGCAGCCGAAATCGCGATCCCAAAGATGAGAATGACAGTACCCTAAGATCCAGTCTTGGTGCTTCATGGGTTAAATGTATCAATGCGAAGATTCATAACCGCCAGTAGGGGGTGATATATATGCACATTTGTGATTTAACCATTAAAATAAATCCAAAGTAATGGTACTTAATAGGTATCACCAAGTCCTATTGTAGGTTGATGTTTAGATAGCAACGCCCCCCATTGATTTAGGAAGACAAGGGGGGTTCTATGCCCATACAACCCTGGAGAGGTGTCCTATATACCAAACATTTGCAGAATGTGAATGTGACAAAAAGATTCAACTCATCCCTTTCCTCTGGATGGTTTACTATCACATCACAGGAAACAATTTAAAGGTAATCTTTCATTGAGACCCCTAGGGGTGACAGTATCCAGTCGGTGAATCCAGTGTGCCTCTCTCTGGAGCAGAAGTTTGCCCCTATCACCCCCTCGCGGAGGAATTTGTTGTTGATCAATAATCATGTAGCGGAGTTCCGCCAGTGTATGCTTCGCTGTAACAAAGTGTCTGGCCACTGGTTTATCAGTGGTATTCCCATTTAATGCATCCCTAATGCTGGATCTATGGTTTGCCATTCTTTCCTTAAAACTTGTCTTTGTCTTCCCCACATAGAAGAGGCTGCAAGGGCATTTAATAAAATAGACCACAAAAGTACTGGTACATGTGAGTTTGTGTCTGATGGAAATGGGCTTTCCAGTGTAAGGATGATGAAATTGAGTCCCTGTTAGAAGATATCTACACGTAGTGCATCCTGTGCATTTAAAGCATCCCTTCTTCTCTGAAGGGAGCCAGGAGGAGTATTGGGTGGTGTAACAGTGTCTAGGGTCCGTGTGCACCAGAATGTCCCTGATGTTACGTGCTCTCTTGTAGCAATTACGATGAAGAGGCTTGAAATTATTTGGCAAAGTTTTGTCCGTGGACAAAATTTTCCAGTGTTGTTTCATTGTTTTATCAATGTTCATACTCTTTGTATTGTAAGTAGATACAAATGTGAGCCTATCTTCTTGTGTAGTTGGCTTGTGTGTTTGTAACAAGTCAGTTTGTGTCTGTGTGCTTGCTCGTTGTAAAGCAGCATCAAGAATGTCCTCTGTGTATCCTCTCTGTTGAAGTCTTATGTATAGGTCCATCAGCTGTTCTTGTGTCTTTGTTGGATCTGTGTTATTTCTAATGATCCTGAGGAACTGACCGTATGGCACCCCTCGTTTGGAATGTACAGGGTGAAAACTGTTAAAATGTAACAGTGTATTTCTGTCAGTATCTTTTCTGAAATTTGTAGTGCCCAGGCCATCAAGATCCCGATATACCGTTAGGTCTAGAAAATTAACCTGTTGGGAATCTGCTGTATGTGTGAATTTTATAGGTGTATCAAGCTTATTAAGATTCTCCACAAATTCAATGAAAGAATCTTTAGATCCCAACCATACCAAGAACAAATCATCAATGTAGCGTCTGTAAAACTTGATTCGTTCTGGTATCAACGGTAATATGTGTAGTGATTCAAACTGTGACATGTACAAGTTAGCGAAAGTAGGAGCAACGTTAGACCCCATTGATGTTCCTGATATCTGGAGATAATAATCTCTCTCAAATCGAAAATAATTGAGAGTTAGACAATATTCCAAAAGCTCCAGAAGGAATCCAGTGGGGGGGCGATTAGGTGTCTTATTAGATTTAAACAGTGCCAATGCTACAGCTTTAATCCCGTCACTTATAGGTATAACGGTGTATAGTGAGCTAACGTCCAGGGTTGCTAGAATGACCTCTTCTCCCAGATCTTTCAGGGATAAAATTTGTTTGATAAGATCCCCTGTGTCCTTAATGTAGGATGGTAAGTCTTGTACTAATGGCTGTAGCCAGTAATCCAAAAATTGTGCCACTGGCTGGAGTAAGGAGCCTCTAGCGGAAACAATAGGGCGTCCCGGGGGTTTTTCTAGATCTTTATGAATTTTAGGTAGTGTATAAAAAATGGGGCAAATAGGATATTCTACTAACAGAAATCTGTAAGTGGGGTCATCCAGCCATCCATGGGATAAAGCATTAGTGAGGGAATTATCCACTATTCGTTTGTGGCGGGGGAGAGGATCTCCTGCAAGTTTTTGGTAGACAGTTTGGTTCTGTAATTGAGATAGGATTTCCTCACGATAGTATGAATAATTCATCAATACTACCGCTCCTCCCTTATCCGCAGGACAAATAATAATGGATGGATTCCGTGCTAAGTTGTTAAGTGCATCTTGTTCTTTTTTTGTCAGATTATTGTGTACAGATGTGGTAGATTTAACCTTGCTCTCACTCTCCACTATTCTCATGAAACTCTTTATGGAGGGATTAGTGTTGGTAGGTTCAAAGGAACTTTTTGGAGAGAAAGGACTAATTGACCTTTCTGTGTTGTTTTGAAAATAATCCCGGAGTTTGAGATTTCTTTGAAATTTGTACAATTCAATAGACATTTTGAAGTCATCAAATTTGGGTGTGGGTACAAATGATAAACCCTTTGATAAAACATTCATTTCAGTGTTAGTGAGAGGGTGTGAGCTCAAATTAAATACTATCACTTCTTGATTGGTGGTTTTGGTGTGGTTCTTTTGTTTGTGCCCCCCCCTTCTGGGGTGTGGTCTCTTGCGTTGGATGCGGATCTTGTGGTAACCCCCAAAAAAGATTCCTTGGGGGCTACCACAACCGGAGGGGAATCGGAATCAGAGGAGTTTCCTGAGGACGTGTCCACTGTGCGTATATTAGGTTTGGTTATTCGCTTTCTAGAGCGTGTAGGGAATCTGGGTCTCTCTTGAGTCCCGGTCAACCATCTATAAACTCGGTTTTCTTTATAGTCTTGGTTTACCTTAAGAACCTTGGCAGATTTAAAACGATGTAATTCTGCCCTACAGGTATTAGTAGCCTCAGTCAACTTCTCATTCCATTTCCCCTCTGTATCAGCATTAAGGGTAGGTAAGTGAATCTCCTCAAAATTATCAATTTCAGCTTTGACCAGTTTCAATTCCCGGGTGACTTCTTCAATAACCAGTAGCATTAGATCGTATGAACACTTATTTAGAATGCAGCACCATCTCTTACAGAATTCTGGGTTGGTGCGTCCTATTGTAGGAATACTGGTTATGCGAAATCCCCTTGGAATGTGATGGGCCCTATAATAGTCAGATAAATATACTCCATGTAAGTGGAGATCAATTTTGCGTTGTTTTAATTTGGTCAAATTGTTGTAAATATCGAGGGGTGCCTTACCTTGATGGTATTCTACTGCTGTTTCTGTGAAGAGGATGTCATCCGCAGCTGTGGATGAGAATGCCAATGCCTCTGTAGGTTGTTCCAAGATTGTAACCGCTGGGAGGTCTCCCAGAGTTTGCGCAGGACGTTGTGTCGCCATGCAGACTTGAGGATAACACGTTGAATTTCAAAAGTAGTGGAGAATCAGATCGCCATGCTGGGGGTGCAAAACCTATACAATATGCAGAAAATTCATGAATGGAATGCACTCTCCCTTAAAAAGATAGTGTATGCCTAGGTGCACAATCCCAAACCTATAGTATAGAATAAATTAAAGAAGGGCAGCACCCGTGGGTCTTTTTCAAAGATAACAGAATTTATTGGTTTGCAAAAAACTTGTCAACGTTTCGGTCCGCTCTGGGACCTTTCTCAAGACAAACAAACATTGTATTACCTCGTGTTAAATCCCCTTGTCCGTCCCGGTGTCGTCACTGGCACTCGTGATGTCATCACCGTGGGCACCTACTGTGAGTGGCCGACGGTGGACCAATCAGAGCGGTCATGTGTAACCGGTGCTGAAACAAGCTATTGTGGATTCGCACACATGTTCTTTTGGAAAAGTCTAATGTTCCAAAAGTCAGTACAACATCAAAGATACCTTTACAATTAAAATCATACTATGAGAAGTACATAACAACCTACAAAATGGCCAGGTACCAAGGTGTCAACCTCTACAATAATCTAGGGGATGTCTGTAACCGATGGGGATTCCCTTCGCTGCCTTATCGCTATTGCAAAGCGATCGGCCAACGAGTGGAGATATCCCCAAGTCAGTCTCTCCCCTAGATTGTCACTGGTCGTATCATAATAAAGTTTTAGCACTCAAATGTGTAATTATGTCAACCGATCATCTTACAATTCCTTTGCGAAACGAACAGTGTTAGTTCAATGTACTAAATCGAAATAGCATCCTCCCCCTGCAAAATTAGATCCAAGTCTATCCATCTACAAGAGTTAATTGCCCATCAATCTAGAGACAGTAAGTAATGCGGGTCTATGTGTCCAGTGATAAAATAGTCAAATACCAATAGTGTTGAAGATGCTCCACATTTATCACAGACTCCTCCCATGTGGGGCAGCCGAAATCGCGATCCCAAAGATGAGAATGACAGTACCCTAAGATCCAGTCTTGGTGCTTCATGGGTTAAATGTATCAATGCGAAGATTCATAACCGCCAGTAGGGGGTGATATATATGCACATTTGTGATTTAACCATTAAAATAAATCCAAAGTAATGGTACTTAATAGGTATCACCAAGTCCTATTGTAGGTTGATGTTTAGATAGCAACGCCCCCCATTGATTTAGGAAGACAAGGGGGGTTCTATGCCCATACAACCCTGGAGAGGTGTCCTATATACCAAACATTTGCAGAATGTGAATGTGACAAAAAGATTCAACTCATCCCTTTCCTCTGGATGGTTTACTATCACATCACAGGAAACAATTTAAAGGTAATCTTTCATTGAGACCCCTAGGGGTGACAGTATCCAGTTGGTGAATCCAGTGTGCCTCTCTCTGGAGCAGAAGTTTGCCCCTATCACCCCCTCGCGGAGGAATTTGTTGTTGATCAATAATCATGTAGCGGAGTTCCGCCAGTGTATGCTTCGCTGTAACAAAGTGTCTGGCCACTGGTTTATCAGTGGTATTCCCATTTAATGCATCCCTAATGCTGGATCTATGGTTTCCCATTCTTTCCTTAAAACTTGTCTTTGTCTTCCCCACATAGAAGAGGCTGCAAGGGCATTTAATAAAATAGACCACAAAAGTACTGGTACATGTGAGTTTGTGTCTGATGGAAATGGGCTTTCCAGTGTAAGGATGATGAAATTGAGTCCCTGTTAGAAGATATCTACACGTAGTGCATCCTGTGCATTTAAAGCATCCCTTCTTCTCTGAAGGGAGCCAGGAGGAGTATTGGGTGGTGTAACAGTGTCTAGGGTCCGTGTGCACCAGAATGTCCCTGATGTTACGTGCTCTCTTGTAGCAATTACGATGAAGAGGCTTGAAATTATTTGGCAAAGTTTTGTCCGTGGACAAAATTTTCCAGTGTTGTTTCATTGTTTTATCAATGTTCATACTCTTTGTATTGTAAGTAGATACAAATGTGAGCCTATCTTCTTGTGTAGTTGGCTTGTGTGTTTGTAACAAGTCAGTTTGTGTCTGTGTGCTTGCTCGTTGTAAAGCAGCATCAAGAATGTCCTCTGTGTATCCTCTCTGTTGAAGTCTTATGTATAGGTCCATCAGCTGTTCTTGTGTCTTTGTTGGATCTGTGTTATTTCTAATGATCCTGAGGAACTGACCGTATGGCACCCCTCGTTTGGAATGTACAGGGTGAAAACTGTTAAAATGTAACAGTGTATTTCTGTCAGTATCTTTTCTGAAATTTGTAGTGCCCAGGCCATCAAGATCCCGATATACCGTTAGGTCTAGAAAATTAACCTGTTGGGAATCTGCTGTATGTGTGAATTTTATAGGTGTATCAAGCTTATTAAGATTCTCCACAAATTCAATGAAAGAATCTTTAGATCCCAACCATACCAAGAACAAATCATCAATGTAGCGTCTGTAAAACTTGATTCGTTCTGGTATCAACGGTAATATGTGTAGTGATTCAAACTGTGACATGTACAAGTTAGCGAAAGTAGGAGCAACGTTAGACCCCATTGATGTTCCTGATATCTGGAGATAATAATCTCTTTCAAATCGAAAATAATTGAGAGTTAGACAATATTCCAAAAGCTCCAGAAGGAATCCAGTGGGGGGGCGATTAGGTGTCTTATTAGATTTAAACAGTGCCAATGCTACAGCTTTAATCCCGTCACTTATAGGTATAACGGTGTATAGTGAGCTAACGTCCAGGGTTGCTAGAATGACCTCTTCTCCCAGATCTTTCAGGGATAAAATTTGTTTGATAAAATCCCCTGTGTCCTTAATGTAGGATGGTAAGTCTTGTACTAATGGCTGTAGCCAGTAATCCAAAAATTGTGCCACTGGCTGGAGTAAGGAGCCTCTAGCGGAAACAATAGGGCGTCCCGGGGGTTTTTCTAGATCTTTATGAATTTTAGGTAGTGTATAAAAAATGGGGCAAATAGGATATTCTACTAACAGAAATCTGTAAGTGGGGTCATCCAGCCATCCATGGGATAAAGCATTAGTGAGGGAATTATCCACTATTCGTTTGTGGCGGGGGAGAGGATCTCCTGCAAGTTTTTGGTAGACAGTTTGAGACAGTTAAATTTTGAGCCCTGTATATATATATATATATATATATATATATATATATATATATATATATATATATAAAATGGATATGCACTCTCGCTTCCAAACAAATATACCGGGTGCTCCAGAATGGAAAAATAGCAAAAAAAGTCTGCGCACTCTCGGGTCTTATAAAATTACAATTATTGGTCTAATATGCAACGTTTTGGTCCTCTCAAGGGACGTTTTGCTTGATAAAGGTCCCTTGAGAGGACCGAAACATCACATATTAGACCAATAAAAATTGGTATTTTGTAATTTTATAAGTCCGAGAGTGCGCAGACGTTTTTTGATATATATATATATACAGAGCTCAAAATTTCAAGTCCTGAGCTACTAGCCAGGCCTGAAAAGTTACTCGTAACCAGTTTCCAGTTCTAGCCCCACCCATATCCCCATCCGTATCCCCACCCTTAACCCCCATCTCAAGTTCTCTTTGAATGACACTGTTATTCTATGTTTTATTCAGCATATGGCATAGAGGACAAACACTGTGCACATTTTCAACTGTTTTAACCCCTTGAATGCTAGCAAGGTCTACAGCACATAGCAGTTAAATGCTTCATTTAAATAATGTGAAAGTATTTTTAGGACCCGCTTCTTCCCACCACATGGTACAGTTGATTTGCTACTATTTGTCTTTATACATAAAGGCCATAGTAAACAGCACAATGCTTAACCTTTTAAAGGCCATAAGATGGTCTAACAACAGCGCTACTGCAAAAGATAAGGCTATAGAGGTACTTCTAACAAAAATTCAAATTCCAGTTGCAATAACTTGCGAATAAACCATCTACCAATAGTTGTAGTTTCCATGTTTTAATCAGTAGGACAAACTCTGAATTATATTTTTTCAATATTAAGCTTTAAAATCATTTTAAAGCACTGGGTAACTAATGATTTAACCTGATGAGATCAACCTTGTGAAGTCAAGTTAGAAAGGAAGGTTAAGTGAATCAAATGGATGCTCTGTACAAGAGAAGCACGTCATGCCCTGCTCTCACTGGCTGAGTAACACAACACAGCATGTGGGTCCCAAAGTACTAGGATGGTCACGCTCTCCAGATGCGTAAATTCAACTACAGCATCAGCTCCTTTTCTGCAGTGAGCGTACACGGTTGTTTGATGCCTTGATGGCACCTAATAGCAGGGATATGAGGACCTGCTCAGCAGGCCAGAGCCACACGCCTAATTATACGGGGGAGAGAGCCCACTGTTACCTACCAATGTCCTGCTGTAACTAACTGCTTCTTGTGTTACATAAAGTACAAGAGTTGTGTGTGTATATATGAAATGTAGAACAAGTAGGGGCAGATGTGCGTGTCTTACAGTCTTCGCATCACGAGGTGCCATATTCCTCCACCTGCATTTCCTGATTAGGTCTAACACTATTAAGCCTCTGTGCTATCTTCATCACCTCTTTGTTGCTCGGCCCCAGTGGCATCAACCTGCTGCATTCTCCGTCACAGAGATGAATGCCATGTTACATTCCCGCTCTATTCTCCAGTGCAGCATAATTCTTTGATAGTGCTAGTAAGAGGAGGGCAGCGGTGGACTTACTCTGTGTATGTATCGTATGCATTTTATGATGCTGCAACACGCAGCCAATCAACTTATTCTTTCTTTGCACATGTGTAAGCAAGCGCCGCAGCCGCAGATGATCACATTAGGTGCTGGAGACAGGACTGATAAAAAAGTAGTAGAAACATGTGGGGCAGAAGCCTGGGAACCAGGGAATCTCATACCTCCCAAAATTTGAACTGGCTAAAGAGGGACACTTCTTTTAAGGGGTGTTGCTGGAAGCATAGCTGGTGGGTGGGGCATTACTGTGAATTTTTAGGTTATGTGATGACTTATTGACAACTCTTTATGTAACTGAATAAACAATTTGGAACAAGACTAACATATGTTATGCACATAGACTCATTTATGAATACATACACTGAAGTTTGTTCAAATGGCGCTCTGCCTTAATTCTTGCTGGGCTTGTTTCCATATTGATTATAATGTGCAAGTGAGCAAAAATCATTTCTCTATAGGAGCTTAAAGGTACAATGAAGAGTCTGGGTGTCTTAAAAATTAAGGTCTTGACCATAAATGCTGGTAATACATTTCCCATTGCTCAAAACAAACAGAACCATTTGTACTGTGAAACTCCAAACCAGTGCTTTAGTGGCGCTTATAATGATCTCCCAGAAATGGTCAGTGAAGCTCTAAATCACCCAGCCTTGAAGACAATAGAGATATGAAGGAAGCACCAGGTACATTATAGAAAGTAATAAAATTGACGCAGTTGGATACCTTTCTGGCACTCAAAGGGTTAATACAATAGTAGGAGTCCTCATTCATACAGCTAGCAAGGTTCAACAATGGAAAACAAATCTGTTTCTTTTACATAAAAAAACTGAAGCTGATGTAGTAAGATGAAAAACATGTTCCCGACAACAGGGCTTATGCCAAAGAGTAAAAACTGTATTTAATTAAGTGTATCTAATCAGTTGGTATAAAAATGATAAACAGTACACTGAATAGTACAGTATAAAGCTTTGTAAGGCGTGCTACTGTTCATGTATTAAACAGTACAATACTCAACTTTTTTAAGGACATAATACAATATCTTATTGTGCATTACAGAGTTCTTATATCAAGTTTTTCTTAGAGGAGAAAATAACACATCCTAATAATAATAATAGTAACCCCTCATTTACCTTACTGTGGTCAGAAAATCCTAATAGCCCCTATGAATCCTTTCTTTGCATCTTTCTTCAATCAGTCCTTGATATCATATCCATGGAGGCGGAATGACAGTTGTCAGCAGTTCTTTCACACAGGTAGATGCAGGCAGAGTGTGTGAGGTTACGTTTCCCTTTAACCTTTTCAGTGCCAGAGGCTTGACACATTTCTTAGATGTTTGAGGGAGAACACATTTTCAGCATGATTTCTGTCTGTTTTGGCTTGACACCCGTGATTATATATGGAAAACTACATATTGGTCTTTTTCAGAATAAATGCAGCTTTTTCATGGTGCTTCATGTGAAGTAAAAATTGCATCATGCATCAAAAATATGTATATTTGTTGTGAACTTTCAGTTATTTTTAAATTCACTGAACTCTCGGAGTACAAAAATACTAAATATGTATAGTTTTACCTACATGCCCTTCCTGCACAGATCTCAAATTAACAGGAGAGCAATATGGTATTTTTAATTTCATGAACAAAAAATGTACACTCCATTGGTTATGTAGTAAAACTACCCTAAAACTGCTCAATGACTATATAAAAGTATATATTTCCTGAAATTAAACTAACTTATGAATCTGAAAATTGAGCAAGCATCTTTCTATGAAAATGTATAGCAAGAAAAGTTTGTTAAAAATTGGGGTTTTCTCAAAGTTTTTAGAAATTTACTCTAAAATTACATCTCAAGCAAGCTTACAAAGCAAATGAAAAATCGAGGAAATATGAATTTCCTGAGTACACTAGTACCCCCCACATATATAGAGACACACATTTTTTAATACAGCACATAACAGAATTTTAATTCACTTTTCATAAATATAACCAAAATGCACTAAACACAGTTTGAAGGCATACTTACCCCATAATATAAAACTAACTCCATGAAAGCATACATTCCCTGAAAGTAGATTTCACTCTGTATCAAATGAGAGGTCACTTGCCTTTCTACCCCTAGCCTGGTGTTCACAAATGTTTCCATAACGGGGAGCAAAAGGAAAAAAACAGGCGATTTGAACATTTTCACCACTTTAAAGGTTCTGAAATATTTGAAAACTGTGGGATTTCCTAGTATGTTCACTAATTTATGCTCTTATGGAAAAAATAGCATGCCATTGGTATGAGATGAAATATTGTGTTTGGGGCAAGAAGCAAAAAACTACACCAACAACAATCCCTTTCTTTTATATATATATAGATGACTTGCTAGTATTAAAATAGTTGTAACATAGAAATTAATGAAAGGTATACAAAGTATACCATATTAGAAAGAAAATAACCCAGCACAACAAATGAGGGGTCACTTACCTTTCTACCCACAACATGGTGTGCACAATATGTCTCTAAAGAAAAAAAAAAAAAAAAAACACATTTATTTTTACATTTCCATAATTTGAAATGAATAGAAATCTTAAGAAATTATGGAATTTCCCACCGTATTCATTAGCTACTGCCCTTGTGAGAAAAATGTACCCACTGGTATAGCCTGACATTCCAGAAGCACAACACTACTCCTACATGTTTTCTTTTTTTAAATGATCTTGCTTAACTAAAATGGCCATACCTGTTCGAGATATGAAAAAAAGTTATGCAAAGCATATCATTTTAAAAAGTGTGCTTTCACCTGCATGAAATGAGGAGTTGTTTGCCTTTCTACCCCTAGTCTGGTGTGCATAAGTATTTCTATAAAGTGGCACTAGAGGAAAAAACATTCATTACAAACTCTCCAAGGATACTTCAAAGTCTTTGAAAACCATGGAAGTACCATCCTGAGAAAATGGTACCTCATTTGTATGGGACTACATAACATATAGTGTGTCAGAAGAATTAACCTAGACCTGACAATGTTCTTTTTTTAAATTACCTGTCTGTATTTAAATGGTCAGAAGAATTACAGATATGAAGTAAATATAAGCACGGAATACCATTTTGAAAAGTAGATATTCACCTGGTATTCATCAAATGAGTGTTTACTTATCCCTAGACTGGAGTGAACAAAATTTTCCAGAATATGTTGCTATAGCAAATTAAAGGGTTAAATACTTGCTGCTTTCAGAATCTGTTCATTCACTTTAATATATAATTCCTCTATTACAGATACACATATTAAATATATTTTATATGTAAGTAATATTTACAGAAAGATTTATTAACTACATAATTCTGAATATTTTGAGATAATGAAGGACATTTATCAAAGAGCCAGTTGAAGTGAATAGCGAATGTACTGGTGGGTGTAGGCCTGATTCACTCTTTTATCATGCTTTAACCCTTTGAATGTCAGAAAGGTTTCCAAAGCATGGTACTCACAGGGTTAAGATGTCCCCAGTGAACAGTTGGACTTCCCATATTTATTAAGCACATCCATCTTCTCATGTCTAGCACAGAATGGGGTATTAGAGCCTTGAATATCCTTTGACCCCACCTTCCCATATAAAATGACATACATTCACATTGCAGATTCTATAATTGGTTACAATGCATTGCAGAGACACTATGGCTACTCATCAGAACCATAGCAGCTGCAGCTACTTTGCAGACTGTCATTTTGAATATCACTGCTTCAATGATATTGTTCTCTTAAAACAAAGCTTGTTTTTCCTACATTCCATCCTTTGGGTCATATGCACAAATATATTATAACATTTGTGAGGCAAAGCAACTGCACCATATGGGACTAATAAAAACCTCTTTGATTTAAATGGTGCCTTTAAACCCTTGTATGCCAGAGGTCTCCAACTTATTGCTTTTGCACTGCAAAGAAGACCTCTCTTAAATCGGTGGTTCTCAACTCCTGTCCTCAGGACCCACTAACAGGCCAGGATTTGATGATTTCCTTGTTAGAGCACAGGTGAGTTAATCAATGTGAATGTGCCTCACCACACCTGTGTTCTAGCAGGGAAATCCCTACGTCCTGGCCTGTTAGTGGGTCCTGAGGGCAGGAGTTGAGAACCACTGCCTTAAATCAACACAAAAAAGTCTAAAACAATAGAGGGCGAGTTATAAGGCAATAACATCCATATTATAATATAAATAGAGTGGAAACTGAAAGTGACACATAAAATACAGAAATTAGGTTAAATCGGGGGCATGTGCCATATAATATTGACAAATACACTTAACTGAATGTCCAGATAGAGACAGCACACTGCAGCACATGCTTCATGAAGAAATAAGTTACTTTATTTGCATCTCCAGAGCACCATAATATAAAGAGAAATACCTCAATCTACTCACACATGTAATGGTCACTTGGCAAGTGACAATGAGGCTAATGGAGGGCATTGATTCTTCCTCCATGCAAATACAAAAGGTTTCCCTCCATGGTATAGGTCTCTGCTGAAAGGGGTAAAAAGGTCTATAACAAAGTTGGTCTCTGAGTCTTCTACAATGGTTTTATAACATGCAGAGCTAAGTTTAATAACTTACTGTTCAGTAGTTCAAAAGATATTGAAGCTTAAATGATCCCCCTCCCACTCCTTCTGGACGCTGCCTGTGAGTGTGGTCCAGATGGAGAGATGTGAGGGACAAACTTCAGTATGCAAAAGGGGGTAGGGTTTTCCTTATACTTACTGACTGAAGATTGTCCCTCGCTGCAACCGTCTGGTCCTACAACCAGATTGAGGATTCAGTGGGAGGCGGCCAGAAGGGGCAGAAGGGGCTGCCTCCAGGTGATTGATATATCTGACTGTCACGGTTTACCAATAACGTTCAGGAGTCAGTACGGTATAGTTAAATGCAAAATTTATTAATAATAGAAAAGTAGAGCACACTATATACACAAGTAGCAAGCAGGGGGTTACAAGCCAGCGAGTACTGCTATCAGGAATAGTAGGCTGACAAGCTTGACCACTCTGCTGGAGACTAGGCCTCAGCCAGTGGTAGTCTCTGCAGGAACCAGGAGGAACACTTTATCTTGATCCGACGAAGCAAGAGTACTGACTCACGCCTGCAGTCAGTAGGGAGTGTTATCTGACTCACGCCTGCAGTCAGTATAAGGAAAGGGATACCACACTCACGCCTGCAGTCAGTATCGGAGTTGTCTACCAGAGCCCCAGGTCCGCACTAGATTGGGTGTCTTCTAGCTACATGGAACAAACATAAGAATAGTCAGACACAGCCACAAGTCAGCATCAGAGGGGGTAGTCAGACAAGCCAGGTTATACACAGTTCAGGTAGTCAGCCAGAGCCACAGGTCTGCACCAGGTTGGGTGTCCGCTATAGGGATAGACAAAAGAATAGTCAGACAGAGCCACAGGTCAGCACCAGGTTGGATGGAAGACTAGCCAGGTCATACACAGAGCCCAAGGTAATAGAACTGCCATGAACAACAACGCAAGGGCAACTGA
Organism: Rhinophrynus dorsalis; assembly: GCA_037306005.1. Classification (NCBI taxonomy): domain Eukaryota; kingdom Metazoa; phylum Chordata; class Amphibia; order Anura; family Rhinophrynidae; genus Rhinophrynus; species Rhinophrynus dorsalis. The sequence goes on from CM074718.1 coordinate 167,340,153, forward strand.
GTCAGGACTCAGACTGCCCTTTAAACCCCTCCTCAGGAAGTAAGTAGGAGGAGCAGCTCAGAGGAAGGAAATAGGTAGGAGGGGAATTTAGGAAGCATGGCACATGTAACGGATACCGCTGCCACCCAGCCTTGGGTGGCTCCGTTAGTCGCCGCTTCCCTCGCTCTGGAACAGGAAAACTCCACCAGCTTCTCCCAAGGTATCCCAATCACCAGGCAGGACTAGTGTCAGGATAACAAGAACTCTCCCAGCATACCAGCAGCTTAACCTCACCAGACAACACTTGTGTAGGTTAAAACAAGAACTACTTTATTGGAACCAAGACACACATATTTATACAGGTTAACACAAAAGGCCAAGAGGGGTGGAGGGGCTATACAATGGTGGGCTGAACAAAACACACAATGGTATAAACATTTGGTGTACACATCATACAATGGACCAGACATGATTGCATTATTTGGACAAAAGGGGGACTGTTGTGGGATAAACACTGGGACAAAGGGCTGAGGGGCTGGAATACACATTGTACAACAAAGGCCAGGAGGTTGAAGCATCTTTGAATATTCCGCTTCAACCCCTGGCCAATCCAATGCCTAGAATAGGCTGACCAATCCTGGTTGTGCTAGTCACGGCTAGCTCGGCCAATCAGACTCTGTAGGCGGGCAGCTAACCGACCAATCCCTGGGCTGCCTACTTTCCCCCATGTTAACTCTATGGGGGACCTTTAAACTCGTCACCCAGGGCATTGGCCAATCAGGAAGCCGCCTACTTCCCCATGTAAAGTCAATGGGGCTTTTGATTAGTTCTGCTGGCTGTCCTCCGCCCCGTGAATTCCACTCCTTAGTGGAAGAAAGTATAGTTCCAGGGCATGGGACGCTTCCCTGCCCTGAGGCCCGAGGATAGGGCAGTGGCAACCTCTAAACCCCCTGACACACGTAACAACACAGTCCACAGAGTCTGTTGGGTCTGCCCGGGGCAGACCAGACTGGGTGTTCCCAGACACCCTGTGCCCCCAATAAGCACAGGGTGACTTAGACCCGAGAGGGAACGTTGAAGAGGGCAAAGGAGCTTCCCTGGGCATGAAATCCACTTTCTTGTGGGAGGTGGCCGGCCCCCAGGCCCCTCCAGGAGCCAAGGGCATGATGGTTCCCGTGACATTTCCCCCCCTTCCAAATAAGACTAACCTGGGGCCAGACCCTTACCGGGTCTGCCAGCAGGTTAGTCATGTTCTCAGTCCATCCCATCTCCTGCACCATCCTTGGGATACCTGTCCCCCTCTGCCAGTATGGTATCCTGTTCTGCAGGGGGAACACGGTAGAGTCAGCTGGCTGGGGGTTGTTGTGGCCCGCAGTCCCACGCCCCAGGGTAGGGGTAACGACGTCGCTGGGGAGGACTCTGGCCCTACTCACCACGGGAGGGGTAACGGCTCCACTGGGACGGATCTCAACCCCACCCACCAGGGCAGGGACAACAAGGCTCTTGGAGAGGACAGTGATCCCACACTCCAGGGAAAGGGCAACAAGGCCTCTGGAGAGGACAGTGGTCTCACTCTCCAGGGTAAAGGTGGCAGTGCCACTGGGGAGGACCTCGATCCCACTCCCCAGGGCAGGGGCAACAAGGCCCTTGGAGAGGACGTTCGTCCCACTCTCCAGGGCTGGGGTAGCAAAGTCGCTGGAGAGGGCAGTTGTCCCACTCTCCAGGGCAGGGGCAACAAGGCCCTTTGAGAGGACATTCGTCCCACTCTCCGGGGCAAGGGTAGGGGCAACAAGGCCTCTGGAGAGGACAGTGGTTCCACTCTCCAGGGCAAGGGTAGGGGCAAGAAGGGCCTTTGAGAGGACAGTTGTCCCACTCTCCAGGGCAAGTGTAGGGGCGCTGGTGACGACCGCAATCTCAGCCACGACACCCCCAATTCCATCAGACATCTGCCGCTGGGGAGAGGGGTCAGCTACCTCCTCTCCCTGTAATACAAGCAGCCGCTGGGGAGTGACACCAATCGCATCCACTCCCGAAATACAGCACCTCTCTGCTGTGGGGACATCCATACCAAACGGGTTAGTGGTGGCCGCAGCTTCGCCTGCTCCCCGCTGACTAGACCATAACAGGTCGCTGAAGTCAGCCTCAGGAAGAGCCCCCTCTTCCACGGACAAGGTGCTTGTGGCGACCGCATTCTCATCCACTGCACCTTCCACGTCCATACAACGCTGCTGTGGGGGATAGGTGTGAGCCACCTCTTCCTGGAGATCCCTACACTCCATCTCCAGTCCCCACTCCTGGGTTACAAGATCCTCCAGCTCTCTCCATACCTCGGGTATTTCTGACACCCCCAGCTGCATGGCTCGCCTGTCGCGGATCTCCCAGAACCGGCTTTCCCTGTGACTGCCAAAGTCCGGCTCCTCAGCCCTGGCATGCCACAACGAGCTGGGACCCCTGTAGGCGAAGCCGCTGCACAGGAGAGGAGTTTTGGGGAACCCGAACCACTCAAATCCGGTCCTGTCGCAGAAAGCCCCATACTGGAGATCCAGGCAAATGACATCTCCGATCCAGGATGCCAGTACCTCGCTTGCCTGGGGGTCCGAACTCGGCCCAAGGATGCAGGGGCTCCACTGCTGTCTCTCGCTCTCATGCCTCTCCGCATAAGGGATGAAGCCCTCGGAGGAGAAGGAGTGTCCCTCTGCCTCCAGTGTGGCCCGCCGTTGTTCATAGCCGGATAGGGCTTGGCAAAGCATAGCCTCCATCTCCGTGTCTGACCGCTTGGCGCCTGCTGGTGGAGAGCTGCTTCATCGGTCTCCCATGAACTGTTGCTGAAACCTGGGGTCAAGCCCTGCGGCTATATCTCCCCCTGGATGCTGGTTTCAGTGTTGCTAAGACCGGGGTCAAGCCAGGTGGCTATATCTCCCCCTGGATGCTGGTCTCAGTTAGGTTCCTTGGCTTTATCTGTTTCAGGTGAAACGATCCTGGTGGTGGTTTGTATGTTCCAAACACCAACTGGGAAGCACCCTACCGCTGCCAACCAATGTAACGGATACCGCGGCCACCCAGCCTTGGGTGGCTCCGTAAGTCGCCGCGTCCCTCGCTCTGGAACAGGAAAACTCCACCAGCTTCTCCCAAGGTATCCCAATCGCCAGGCAGGACTAGTGTCAGGATAACAAGAACTCTCCCAGCATACCAGCAGCTTAACCTCACCAGACAACACTTGTGTAGGTTAAAACAAGAACTACTTTATTGGAACCAAGACACACATATTTATACAGGTTAACACAAAAGGCCAAGAGGGGTGGAGGGGCTATACAATGGTGGGCTGAACAAAACACACAATGGTATAAACATTTGGTGTACACATCATACAATGGACCAGACATGATTGCATTATTTGGACAAAAGGGGACTGTTGTGTGATAAACACTGGGACAAAGGGCTGAGGGGCTGGAATACACATTGTACAACAAAGGCCAGGAGGTTGAAGCATCTTTGAATATTCCGCTTCAACCCCTGGCCAATCCAGTGCCTAGAATAGGCTGACCAATCCTGGTTGTGCTAGTCACGGCTAGCTCGGCCAATCAGACTCTGTAGGCGGGCAGCTAACCGACCAATCCCTGGGCTGCCTACTTTCCCCCATGTTAACTCTATGGGGGACCTTTAAACTCGTCACCCAGGGCATTGGCCAATCAGGAAGCCGCCTACTTCCCCATGTAAAGTCAATGGGGCTTTTGATTAGTTCTGCTGGCTGTCTTCCGCCGTGAATTCCACTCCTTAGTGGAAGAAAGTATAGTTCCAGGGCATGGGACGCTTCCCTGCCCTGAGGCCCGAGGATAGGGCAGTGGCAACCTCTAAACCCCCTGACACACATAACAACACAGTCCACAGAGTCTGTTGGGTCTGCCCGGGGCAGACCAGACTGGGTGTTCCCAGTCACCCTGTGCCCCCAATAAGCACAGGGTGACTTAGACCCGAGAGGGAACGTTGAAGCGGGCAAAGGAGCTTCCCTGGGCATGAAATCCACTTTCTTGTGGGAGGTGGCCGGCCCCCAGGCCCCTCCAGGAGCCAAGGGCATGATGGTTCCCGTGACATTGCACATAAAACAGAGGCCTGCTGCATGCTTGAAGCCTTGCACCTGCAGATGACACTGAAAACAAGGTAAGCTGTAACAGTACCCCCCTCAAAGGCCCCCCTCCGTGGAGCCAACCAGGGTTTGTCAGGGAATCGAGCATGAAACCTGAGTACCAATACAGGAGCATGGACATCGCTGGCAGGTATCCAGGCACGCTCCTCAGGACCATAGCCCTTCCAATGAATAAGATACTGTAGGCATCCTCGAACCAAATGGGAGTCCAGAATATTTTTAACTTCATACTCGTCATTATCTACAACTCTCACGGGTGCAGGATGGACGGGAGCTGAGGTATACCGGTTGCAGACCAAGGGCTTTAACCCCTTTCCGACAATGGACGTACATGTACGTCCTCTGTAGCTGTTACTTAGTGACAGAGGACGTACATGTACGTCCAGGAAATCCGGATCCACGCGCGGCTGCACGCCGTTTGGGGACTTCCGGATTTATCTAAAAAAAAAAAAAAATGTTAGTCGGGCGTCACTAAGGGGTTCACAGGGAAACATGGAAGACATTATGAATGCGCATATTGGCAGGAAGCTCCAAGGCATAGGCCACTGGGTTAATTTTGCGCAAAACACAGAAAGGACCAATGAATCGAGGAGCCAATTTTTATAAGGAACCTGGAGGTGCAAGTTGCAGGAAGACAACCACACTCTGTCTCCTACTTGGAAGGTAGGTGCTGGCAGACGCCTACGGTCAGCCTGCCTTTTCCGTCGCTGCATAGAATAATGTAGGGTATGCGGTACCCATACCCACGAGGAACGGAGCTCCCATAAATGCTTGTCCAGAGCTGGAATTTCTTGTGCTTGGAAGGTCTCGGTGAGAGCCGAGGGTTGGAACCCATAATTGACCAAGAACTGGGAACTCTTAGTGGAAGAGTTAACAGCGCTATTCTGGGCAAACTCCGCCCAAGGTAACAGGGTAGCCCAGTTATCATGATAGTCAGAGATATAGCAGCAGAGAAACTGTACCAAGGCTTGATTAGACCTCTCTGCCGCACCTTTGGACTGCAGATGATACGAGGAGGAGAATGCCAATTGAATACCTATTTGCATACAGAAGCATCTCCAGAAACAGGATACAAACTGGCTTCCTCTATCGGACACAATTACTTTAGGAATGCCATAAAGACGTAAGACCTCTCTAGCAAATACCACTGCCAATTCCTGTGCAGATGGTAACCCTTTCAGTGGCACAAAGTGGGCCATCTTAGAGAACTTGTCTACAATCATTAGAATGACTGTATAACCCATGAAACTTGGAAGGTCGACCATAAAGTCAATGGATAGATGTGACCAGGGGCATTTCCCATTGGCCACTGGCTGAAGCAAGCCCATTGGCAGGTGTCTAGGAGACTTGGTTTGAGCACAAGTTATACATGCAGCCGTGAAAGCAGTACAGTCGGCCCAAAGACTAGGCCACAAAAATACTCATGACATGGACCATATCAATTGGTCACTACCAATGTGACCCGCAACTTTAGAGGCATGATATGTCTCCAACAACTTGCAGGAACAAAGCAACGACCATCAGGTTTATCAGGAGGAGCAGAGTCTTGGGCTGCTAGATTCTCTTCTCCTAGAGGAGAATTAATACAGGTACGAATCGTAGTGAGAATACGATCAGCCGGAATGATCGGAGAAGGTGGAACCTCTTCCCTGGATGGGCTACAAAACTGGCGGGACAATGCGTCTGCCTGTACGTTTTTAGAGCCAGGAAGATAGGAAACCACAAAATTAAAGCGGGACAGAAACTGTGCCCATCTGGCCTGCCTGTAAGACAAGTGTTTGGCTTCAGAGAGGTAAATTAGGCTTTTGCGGTCGGTTAAAATCAAGATAGGAACTTTAGTACCTGCAAGCAGATGCCTCCGTTCTTTCAAGGCCAGGACAATAGCCAGTAATTCTCTGTCCCCAATCTGGTAAAGCATTTCAGCTTTGGACAGTTTATTAGAAAAGAACCCACATGGACGTAGGGCCTCACCAGGAGCTGAGCGATGGGACAGCAAAGCGCCCCCTCTGACTTCCGATGCATTCACCTCCAGGGTAAAGGGCAGGGAGGGATTGGGATGTGCCAATATGGGACCTGACGCAAAGGATACCTTGAGCTTTTCAAAAGCCAGAATAGCTGGCTGTGACCACTCCGAGGTTTTTGCCCCTTTACAAGTCATGTCCGTCAGGGGTTTTACAATGGTAGAGAAATTCTTAACGAATTTTCGGTAATAATTCGCAAAACCCAGAAACCTTTGGATCGCTTTGAGTCCCTTAGGACGTGGCCAATTCACAACAGCAGACAATTTCTGAGGGTCCATGGCTAAACCCAGCAGTGGAAATTATATAGCCCAGGAATGTGACTTGAGGTCTGTGGAATTCACATTTTTCAAGTTTACAAAACAACTTGTTCTCGCATAATAGGCTCTGGACTCTGGATACATCAGACTGATGAGTCTCCAATGTAGGAGAGTTAATTAAGATGTCATCCAAATATACAACCACACAACTTTGAAGGAGTTCTCGTAACACATCATTTATGAACTCCTGGAAGACAGCTGGGGCGTTACACAATCCGAAGGGCATGACCAAGTACTCATAGTGCCCACTCCAGGTATTGAATGCTGTCTTCCATTCATGCCCTTCTTTAATTCGTACCAAGTTGTATTCGGCTCTCAGTTCGAGTTTCGTAAATATCTTTGACCCTTTATCCCGGTCAAAGAGTTCAGTGATCAGGGAAATAGTATATGCATTCTTTACCAATATCTTGTTTAGACCACGAAAGTCAATGCATGGACGTAATTCTCCATCCTTCTTTTTGACAAAAAAAATCCAGCACCAGCAGGAGATGTGGATTTACGAAGGATGTCTTGGCCAGAAATTGTGAATAATGGGTTTATTCATCTCCCATAGCAGCCAGCGCCCTGCCCGTGAGGAGGGATATAAGGAAACCAACTTTACTGCGTTCAGTAGGAAAGGCATCCGCTACTAACTCGAAATATATGCACAGCTGGTTAAGGAAGCCACTGAAACTATCAGGATCCCCACTATAACGTTGTGGGAGCTGAGTGGAACCCGTCAACTTCTTGACCATGCCTGTGTCAGGAGAAGTTGGAACCACTGGTGCCCGGGAGTTCTCTGGGGGGCCACCAATTGGGTACACATCTGTTCAAGGCTAGCAGTGCGCTGCAAAACCATCTGCATGACCAAAGACAACTGATCAAGTCGTTGACTCAGTGTCTCCATCCTTTCCCGGATGCTTTGAAAGACTGCAATACTATCACCATCTGAACTCATGGCCCTTGCGTACTGTCACGGTTTACCAATAACTTTCAGGTGTCAGTATGGTATAGTTAAATGCAAAATTTATTAATAATAGAAAAGTAGAGCACACTATATACACAAGTAGCAAGCAGAGGGATGCAAGCCAGCGAGCACTGCTATCAGGAATAGTAGGCTGCCAAGCTTGACCTCTCTGCTGCAGACTAGGCCTCAGACACTGGTAGTCTCTGCAGGAACCAGAAGCAGGAACAGGAACACTGGATCTGGATCCGACGCAGCAAGAGTACTGACTCATGCCTGCAGTCATTAGGGAGCGATATCTGACTCACGCCTGCAGTCAGTATAAGGAAAGGGATACCTGACTCAAGCCTGCAGTCAGTATCGGAGCTAGTCTACCAGAGCCCAAGGTCCGCACTAGATTGGGTGTCTGCTAGGTACAAGGAACAAACATAAGAATAGTTAGACAAAGCCACAAGTCAGCACCAGAGGGGGTAATCAGACAAGCCAGGTCATACACAGTTCAGGTAGTCAGCCAGAGCCACAGGTTTGCACCAGGTTGGGTGTCCGCTATAGGGATAGACAAAAGAATAGTAAGACAGAGCCACAGGTCAGCACCAGGTTGGATGGAAGACTAGCCAGGTCATACACAGAGCCCAAGGTAATAGAACTGCTATGAACAACAACACAAGGGCAACTGAGTCAGGACTCAGACTGCCCTTTAAACCCCTCCTCAGGAAGTAGGTAGAAGGAGCAGCTCAGAGGAAGGAAGTAGGTAGGAAGGGAATTTAGGAAGCATGGCACATAAAACAGAGGCCTGCTGCATGCATGAAGCCTCGCGCCTGCAGATGACGCTTAAAACAAGTTAAGCTGCAACACTGACCTGATCATTTACCTCCCGTGTTGAGGGAATGACAACGATCTCCCCAGCTGAGGTGACTGGCATCTGACTTGATTATGATGTCTGGAGATGTACCGAAAATTGTTTTCTGTTCCATGCCTCCATATAAGACAGCCACCAATTCAGTTCTTCCCTTGCTTCTGGAGATAAGGGAACAGGATCTGAATATCTTAAGCCTTTGCAAAGGCAGAGTGTTTTTAATTGTTGAAGTGCATGGTAGTGGAGTGGTCCTGGAAATATAGCCTGGATTGAGGATGACAATAGTCTAACCATCCTGGCTATACTTTGCAAATATATAATGTCCTTGTGCAGAACAATTTTTATCTCTTTGCAAATTAGATTCAACTTCCTTTATGGTAGATGAATCGAAGATGTTTGGAATTGATTGTAAAACCTAGGAGTATTGCCTTTTCCCAGTTCATGATAAAATCCAGATGGGTTGTCCATTGAACATGCAACTTTATTGCCATCATTCTCAGACATAATAAGTATGTCTTCCAGGTATATAATCATATGCACACCCTGCTCCTCAAAAAGGAGACCCCTGGTTTTATGAGTTTTGCGAAGCCCCAGGGGGCTTAGGAAAGTCCAAATGGTAAGAAAACAGAGTGCTATTTTCACCTATTCCATAAAAATTGAAGAAAGGGTTGATATTCTGAAGCTATAGGGATTGTTAGCTATGCATCTTTCAGGTTTAGTTTCATCAATCCAACCCAAAGGTAAGAGGGAATCTCTTAGACAATTAATGCCCTCCATCTTGAAATGTCTGCATAGGATATGTGTATTTAGTTCTTTTAAGCATATTACTGGTCTGAAACAAGTAACGAGGTTGTTGATGTACCCTTGAGAGTACAAAGTAATATCTATGATAACTTATTTTTTAGCTAACTTCTCTGTCCACCAATATATTTTCCTCCTCTGAGAACTGGAAAGAAGAGGAGTCATATTTTGAATGGTTTATGAAAAGAATCTATCTGATAACCAGTGGTTGTCTCTAGAATCTGGGGATCTGAGGTTATGTGTGACCAGTGAAGGAAAAAGCTGGAGTGTCTGCCACCCACATTTTCCTGGGAAACAAGGTGAGGAGGAAAGGGGCTTACCTGAGAAGTGTCAGGATCTGAAAGGGCCTCTTGAGGCTCTTGCTCTCCATGGTCTGCTCCTTTGAGTGAAAAAGGGACTGGGAAGCCTAGGGTCATATGAGTAATTGTAATGGTTTGTTCGACTCACAGACACAGTGGTTTAGGATAAAAATACAGTTTTATTGAATTCACAATACAGTAAGAACCTTCACAGGTCCTGTAATATACAGACAGTATAATACAGACACACAACAGGTTAATTATACAATGCCCACACAGGTCCAGTATAAAATGAAGGTACAGACAGTATATACTGACACAGGTCAGGCAAGAGGAGTTTCCCAGGACTCTGGTACTGCAGGAGTTAAAGTTCATCAATGATTGCAAACAGTCCCATGTGTGAGGGTATTGAGATAGCACTTATACCGAGCTTCAGGTTGCCCAAGCGCTAGCAGAATAACGTGAACTGCCAGAGCTCAACAGATGTAATAATGAGCACTACCGGAGCAATAACAGAGGCAGACACTTGCAACCGGTATAGCAGTAACGGAGGACAAGCCAATGGCACACTACAGAAGAAATAACGGAGGCAGACACTTGCAACTGGTAAAGTAGTAACGGAGGTATCACAGTGTCTGTGATCTTTCTGTCACTCTCATCTGTGGCAGACTGTGATTTGCTCGGTTGGTTTGGCCTGCCCCTTGGTGACCTTTTTATACCTGACGCTTACATCTGTCAGATGCCCTTTCGTGGTGTTTCTGAGCCATACTTGCTGTTGCTGTGTTCCTGAATCCGGATTCCTGTGTACCGACCTTGGCCTGTTCTGACTACTCTCCTGTGTTCCTGATCGTGTATGACCCGGCTTGTCTGAGAATCCTCTACGTGCTACGACCCGGCCTGTCTGAGAATCTTCTACGTGCTACGACCCGGCTTGTCTGAGAATCCTCTACGTGCTCCGACCCGGCTTGTTTGAGAACCCTCTACGTGCTACAACCCGGCTGGCTGACTTCCTGCTTCAAGATCTTCACGGCTGCCTGGCTTGTTGTCGCCGCCGCGACCTTCCTGGGTAACCCATCCATCTGTGCAGAGTTCCTTGCCGACTTGCATAAGCTGTGCCTCTCGTACCAAGCCTTTACACGTTGCAGAGCTAAGCTAACATACCGAGCCTGGAAGATTCAAACGTACCTATTAACCCTTGCACTGCCGCTTCTCTCTGACCGGACCTCCTTTCTAAATATAGAACCGTTACCTTGTAAGTCTACTGCTGCTGAGTTGGCCGCTACTTGGACGGCGGCTCCCGGTAACGTTTGCAGTAGTCAATCCTGTTAGGCCGGTTGGGCGTTCTTGGTTCTTGGTCTCACGGTTAACGACGGAGGTGTACGGTGTGGCTATTGGTGGCAAGGTTAGGCTCCAAGCTCTTGCTCAATCCGTAGGTAAACGCCCGCGGGGGCTCTTGGCTCGTGTTGTGCTTACAGTGGTCTCCAGTTATACGCCCGTGGGGGCTAAAACGCCAGCTTCGCATCTCAGGCTAGTCTCGATCACGCCCGTGGGGGCTACATACTCTTGCACTTGCAGGCTCACTGGTCTATTGACGAACGCCCGTGGGGGCTATCTTGGGTTACTGTGCTGCTATAACTTACATTGGTCACTGAACATCTACTACTCATCTTTATATGAACTCTGTGCTGTGCACATTTGCTCAGTTTATCTCTACACCACACGGGCGTGCCAAACCCCATAGCTGAGACTGACAAATTGTTCTCACACACCCTTTAGGGTCCTATTCCCTATTCTCTGTTCCTATGTTGGGTGCCTTCTGTATATTATATTAAAGCTATGTGTACTGTGTAATAGCTTGCAATTATTGCTGTCAACTGTAGAGGGCGATCCTTTGTATTTTATTTCTTTCAATAAAAGATTGATTTATTTTACCTACTGGTCTGAGTGTCAAAACAAACCGTTACAGGAGGACAAGCCAATGGCACACTACCGGAGCAATAACGGAGGTAGACACTTGCAACCGGTGTAGCAGTAACGGAGGACTAGACCAAGGCTCACTGCTGGAGCAGTAACGGAGGCAGACACTGGCAACCTGCAGGAGCAGTAACAGAGGACAAGCCAATGGCGACTACCGGAGCAATAATGGAGGCAGACATTTGTAACCGGTATGGTCAGTAACGGAGGACTAGGCCAAGGCACACTGCCGGAGCAATAACGGAGGCACACACTAGCAACCTGCAGGAGACGTAGCGGAGGACAAGCCAATGGCGACTACCAGAGCAATCACGGAGGCACACACTTACAACTGGTATAGCAGTAACGGAGGACTAGGCCAAAGGCACACTGCCGGAGCAGTAATGGAGGCACACACTAGCAACCTGCAGGAGCAGTAGCGGAGGACAAGCCAATGACGACTACCGGAGCAATCACGGAGGCACACACTTGCAACCGGTATAGCGGTAATGGAGGACTAGGCCAAAGGCACACTGCCGGAGCAGTAACGGGGACAACAATTGCAACCTGCTGGAGCCGTAGCGGAGGACAAGCCAATGTCGACTACTGGAGCAATCACGGAGGCACACACTTGCAACTGTTATAGCAGTAACGGAGAACTAGGCCAAAGGCACACTGCCGGAGCAGTAACGGGGACAACACTGGCAACCTGCAGGAGCAGTAACAGAACAGACTCAGGCAACCGGATTGTCTACTGAATAAGAATGTTGCCGAGGCGACAATAGCTGAAGAAGCAGGAACGTCAATCAAGCCGGGTCGGTACACAGGAACAGGAACGTCAGCCAGGCCGGGTCAGAACACAGGAGCAGGAACGTCAGCCGGTCCGGGTCAGTACACAGGAGCAGGAACGTCAGCCGGTCCGGGTCAGTACACTGGAGCAGGAACGTCAGCCAGGCCGGGTTGATACACAGGAGCTGGAGACTGAAGAGCAGTCAGGCAGGCCAAGTCGGTACACTGGGAAACACTGAGCAGTAAGCTTGCACTGGTACAGGAACACCACGAAAGGGCACCAAGTGGGTGCAGGAGCCCAGTATATAAAGGCCATACTGGGCGGGATCAACACAGGACAGCCAATGAGAGCATTACACAGGATAACTGACAGGAAAACAAAAACAAGGGAGCACGGGCACCGTGATAGTAATATCCTCTGCGGTAGGTGGAGGAGGGGTCCTGTTTGATTCTGTGAGCTCTTTTCTGAGAACTCTGAAATGATAGGACAGGAAAATGGCCACTGTTTTTCCCGACCTTGCAAAAAACTCTGGGGGAAACACAGAGTTTCTTTATTGAGGATTAGGCCTTATCTAGTGCTGAGAATGTGGCGACAAACTTCCCAAGATCCTTAATAAAGGAATCACCAAATAAAAGACTATCCGCAGAGGGGCCTTCTTCTGAGGATACAATTTCGGTCAGCTGGGGGTCAATTTTTAGCAGAACAGATCTGTTTCTCTCCATAGAGATGCCAGTATCGGTGTTCCCTACAAAACAAATTGCTCTCTGGATCCATCCCCTAAGGATGTTAATGTCTGCTGGGGAGTCATTAGCCATGGCTATCTTAGTTAGGACAAAGATCTTAGCTAAAGGTCACATAATATCCAATAGTTTATACTGACAGGCCTTTAACCCCTTATGGACCGGGAAAATCTGACGTTGTTTTCACTTAAGGACTGGAGCAATTTTGACCTTTTTGACTATGTCTTTGTTCAACCACATTTCTCTTTAATTCCTTTTGTACACCCACACAAATTATATGCTGTTTTTTTTAAGCACAAGTAGTGCTTTCTTTTGATACCATAATTATATGAATACCTTATCATTTGATTTAATTAAAACAGAAAAAAGAGGAAAAAAATAAAAAAAACACAACATTTTGTTTACATTTTCCTGTCAGGATTTGCATACCATTAGTTAATTACAAAAAAATACCCCTAACTTTATTAATTTGATTTTCCTGAATATGAGTACCCCATATGCCTAGTATTTCAATCCCTTTCTCACGTTTACAAGGTGAATATTACAAGATGGACGCCATTATGTCCAACCTGTAATTTTTCAACAATTGGCATGTATGCATCATAGCTTAGTTGACGGTGCCAGAACCAAAAATGTCCCACAAAGGTATATGTTTCTGAAAACTAGACAACATAAGGTAAATAATCAGGAAAATTTTGGAGTTTTTTATGCAGCTATGTTTCCAGAAATATTTTTCAAAATTGTGGTAATATTTTGTTTTTTGCCGTTTTCACACTTACATTTAAATATTTGTTGATATCAAGCACGAAATAGTTGAAATAAAAAAAAAATGCATTGATTAATATTCAGCTCCTTCTTCTGAGTACGGCAATACCCCATATGCATAGGTTTCTCAAGGTTTGGGGAAGCTATGGGGCGTAAATTGGAACATGCGAGTTTCCAGTTTCACACTTTGAATTTTTACAGCTTGAGTCATTGGTGCCATGTCTCATTATGGGGCTGTGTACCAGCACTCCACCTTAAAATTTTCCCCCAAAAGTGTATATTTTTGGAAAGTAGACAACCCAGGCTTTCATTTTATGTATGTTTTCACATTTTTTATGCAGCCATTTTGCCACCAATCCCTCATAAAACTTCATGTAAGTAAAAAAAATCAGCATTTTTCACACTTTGACTTCAATGTTGATGTGAATTTCAAGCACATGTTAGGTGAAGATTTTTAAAAATGCATTGTTTAGTGTTCTTCTCCTTCTACTGAGTATGGAAATACCCCATATGCATAGGTTTCTCAAGGTCTGGGGGAGTTACGGGACCCAATTTTAAACAAATATTGAATTTTCACATCTTGCTTAACTGGTGCAATGTCTCAATTGGGGCTATATAACAGTGCTCCACCTTAAAATATCCCCCCCAAAGTGTATATTTTTGAAAAGTAGACACCCCAGGCTTTCATTTTATGTATGTTTTCACATTTTTTACACAGCCATTTTACCACCAATCCCTCGTAAAACTTGATGTAAATAAAAAAATTCAACATTTTTCACACTTTGACTTCAATGTTCATGTGAATTTCAAGCACAGGATAGGTGAAGATTTTATAAACTGTATTGATTAGTGTTCGGCTCATTCTTCTGAGTACCGCAATGCTCCATATGCATAGGTTTCTCATGGTTTTTGGGAGCTACAGGACCCAGTTTTAAACAAATATTGAATATTGCTTAACTGGTGCAATGTGTCACGGATTTGAAGACTCTCAGACTTAAGGTTTGGTAAAATAACTTAACTTTATTAAAAGTTAAAGGCAGTCCCCGTAGGGTAAACATACATAACATACAACAGTAATATAACATATGATAGGTTCTACCGGCCTTGCCTAAATACCGGGCAAGGCAACCCAAGTGACAGTTTTAATGACAGGTTCTACCGGCCTTGCCTATACCGGGTAAGGCAACCGTGAGATGACATATACCGGTTCTACCGGCCTTACCAATACCGGGCAAGGCAGCCCTTACGGAATGCTGAATGTAGGCTCTACCGGCCCTGCCAATACCGGGTAAGGCAACCTTAAAGATGGTGAATTACAAGGTTCTACCGGCCTTACCAATACCGGGCAGGGCAGCCCAAAGGAGTACTGGAGTAGGCTCTACCAGCCCTGCCAATACCGGGTGAGGCAACCTACAGGATGGTCTCGTCAAGGTTTTACCGGCCTCACCAATACCGGGCAGGGCAGCCTGAGCGAGTAGACCAGCTGTCAGATGACTAAGACAGCATAGAGCATAAGTATAGAGGTCTTAGTCAGCAGGAGTCTATTGCCAGGGATACTCAGACAACTGCAAGGAAGTGGACAGCGACTGCCCACAGTACTGGATGTTCAGGAGCAAACCAACGTCCGCACGTTGGGACTAATGGTAATAGCGCCACCAGGTTTAATGGAGCAAACCAGCAACCGCACGCTGGAACCAACAATGTATATCGCAACCAGGTATAGTGGAGTAAACCAGCGTCCGCACGCTGGGACCAACAACGTATATCGCAACCAGGTTTAGTGGAGTAAACCAGCGTCCGCACGCTGGGACCAACAATTTATATTGCAACCAGGTTTAGTGGAGTAAACCAGCGTCCGCACGCTGGGACCAACAATGTATATTGCAACCAGGTTTAGTGGAGTAAACCAGCGTCCGTACGCTGGAGCCAATAATGTATCTCGCAACTAGTTTAGTGGAGTAAACCAGTGTCCACACACTGGGACCAACAATGTATATAGCAACCAGGTTTAGTGGAGTAAACCAGCGTCCACACGCTGGGACCAACAATGTATATCTCAACCAGGCTAGTGGAGTAAACCAGCGTCCGCACGCTGAGACCAACAATTTATATTGCAACCAGGTTTAGTGGAGTAAACCAGCGTCCGCACGCTGGGACCAACAATGTATATTGCAACCAGGTTTAGTGGAGTAAACCAGCGTCCGCACGCTGGGACCAACATTGTATATCGCAACCAGGTTTAGTGGAGTAAACCAGCGTCCGCACGCTGGGACCAACAATGTATATCGCAACCAGGTTTAGTGGAGTAAACCAGCGTCCGCACGCTGGGACTAACAATGTATATCGCAACCAGGTTTAGTGGAGTAAACCAGCGTCCGCACGCTGGGACTAACAATGTATATCGCAACCAGGTTTAGTGGAGTAAACCAACAAAGTAGGATCAGCAGCGAGAAGAACAATGTGGCCACAGCGACGGCCGGAGCAGGAGATTCAGGAACTCAGTAAGATAAACCCGCAAGGTGCTGGAACACAGGAACACTGGAACTCAGTAAGATTAACCCGCGAGGTGCTGGAACACAGGAACACTGGAACTCTGGAACACAGGAACACTAGCATACAGGAGCACTGGAACACCGGATCAGCAAGTACAGCAGGAACAGGCCCAGAAGCCTGACAAGCAGGTCAGGCAGAGTGGAGTCAGAAACACCACGAAAGGGCAACCTGGAAGTGCTCAGCCTGGGTTTAAAAAGGCTGTGTGAGGAGGGCTAATCACAGACAGCCAATCATGATACTCAGCAAGTGACTGACACTGGACAGCACCAATCACAGGCACCGTGATACAATGTCTCAATTGGGGCTATGTAACAGTGCTCCACTTTAAGATTTCCCCCCAAAAGTGTATATTTTTGGAAAGCAGACACCGCAGGCTTTCAGATTAGGTTTGTTTTCAAATTTTATCCACAGCAATTTTACCAACAATCCCTCATAAAACTTGACGTAAGTAAAAAAAACCTGTGTTTTTCACACTTAGACTTCAACGTTGATGTGAATTTCAATCACAGGATAGGTGAAGATTTTATAAACTGAATTGATTAGTGTTCGGCTCCTTCTTCTAAATGCGGCAATTCCCCATATGCCTAGGTTTGTCAGGATTTGGGGGAGCTACGGGGCCCAAACTGGAACATGCACGTTTCCAGGTTCACACTTTGAATTTTCACAGCTTGCGTCACTGGTGCCATTTCTCATTTGGGACTGTGTAACAGTGCTCCACTCTAAGATTTGTGTATATTTTTGGAAAGTAGACACCCAAGGCTTTCAGATTAGGTTTGTTTTCAAATTTTATCCACAGCCATTTTACCAACAATCCCTCATAAAACTTGACGTAAGTAAAAAAAAACCTGTGTTTTTCACACTTAGACTTCAACGTTGATGTGAATTTCAATCACAGGATAGGTGAAGATTTTATAAACTGAATTGATTAGTGTTCGGCTCCTTCTTCTAAATGCGGCAATTCCCCATATGCCTAGGTTTTTCAGGATTTGGGGGAGCTACGGGGCCCAAACTGGAACATGCACGTTTCCAGGTTCACACTTTGAATTTTCACAGCTTGCGTCACTGGTGCCATTTCTCATTTGGGACTGTGTAACAGTGCTCCACTCTAAGATTTCCCCCCAAAAGTGTATATTTTTGGAAAGTAAACACCCCAGGCTTTCAGTTTAGGTGTGTTTTCAAATTTTATACACAGACATTTTACTACCAATCCCTCATAAAACTTGACGTAAGTAAAAAAATCAGCGTTTTTCACACTTTGACTTCAATATTGATGTGAATTTCAAGCACAGGATATGTGAAGAGTTTATAAACTGCAATGATTAGTGTCCGGCTCCTTCTTCTGAATGCGGCAATGCCCCATATGCATAGGTTTATCAGGATTTGGGGGGGCTACAGGGCCCAAACTGGAACATGTACGTTTCCAGGTTCACACTTTGAATTTTCACAGCTTGCGTCACTGGTGCCATTTCTCATTTGGGACTGTGTAACAGTGCTCCACTTTAAGATTTCCCCCCAAAAGTGTATATTTTTGGAAAGTAAACACCCCAGGCTTTCAGTTTAGGTGTGTTTTCAAATTTTATACACAGACATTTTACTACCAATCCCTCATAAAACTTGACGTAAGTAAAAAAAACTTTGTTTTTCACACTTAGACTTCAATATTGATGTGAATTTCAAGCACAGGATAGGTGAAGATTTTATAAAGTGCATTGATTAGTGTTCGGCTCCTTCTTCTGAGTATGGTAATGCCCCATATGAATTGGTTTGTCAGGGTTTCCTTTTACAGACATGCCATTTTTACAGCAGGTGCCTTGTCTCATTTCGGACTGTTTGGCAATGCTGCAATGAATTTTACCCCCAAAAGTATATGTTGTAGAAGAGTAGACAACTGTTACAGCTTACCTTGGTTTCAGCGTCATTTGCAGGCGTGAGGCTTCAAGCATGCAGCAGGCCTCTGTTTTATGTGTTAGCCTCCAGTAGTCTCCTCCTACCTACATCCTCCCTCTGAGCTGCTCCTCCTACCTACTTCCTGAGGAGGGGTTTAAAGGGCTGACTGAGTCCTGACTCAATTGCCCTTGCTTTGTTGTACAATACAGTTCTGTTTCCCTTGGGCTCTGTGTATGACCTGGCTTGTCTGACCATCCATTCTGGTGCTGACTACTCTTTTGCTTGATCCCATTGTGTAGTGGGCATACAATCTGGTGTGGCTCTGGCTGACTACCTGAACTATGTATGACCCGGCCTGTCTGTCCATCCATTCTGGTGCTGACCTGTGACTCTGTCTGACCATTCTCCTTGTGCGTTCTCATTTGGCTTAGACATCCTTTCTGGTGCAAACCTGTGGCTCTGGCTGACTACCCTCTCCGTGGATGACCTGGCTTGTCTGACTACCCACTTTGGTGTTGACTTGGGGCTCTGTCCATTGTGCTTCCAGCATAGCAACACTTCAGTGGATATCCTATCTGGTGCAAACCTGTGGCTCTAACTGACTACCCGCTCCGTGTATGGCCCAGCTTGTCTGACTATCCTTTCTGGTGCTGACTAGGGGGCTCTGTCTGCTTCCTCTGTGTGTTGGTCCCCGCTCCACAGACACCCATCCTAGTGCAGACCTAGGGCTCTATCAGACCCCTAGACTGACTGCAGGCTAAGTCAGTGCTAGTCCTTTGGTCGTTCCGAATTACCTCAAGGCTCCAGTGGGCTGAGGCCTAGTCTCGGACAGTGTGGTAGATCTATTGGCGGACTGCTATTTCTGATACAGTGCTTGCCTCTTTGATCACCCTCTGTGTGTTATCTGTTTACTTGCATTACTGGTATTATTCAAATAAAAGATTGTTTTACTTTACCGTACTGACTCCTGGTTTATTCCTGGGAACCATGACAGTACGCAAGGGCCATAGATACAGATGGTAATAGTAATTCAGCTTTCCAAAGCATCCTGGATAGGATGGAGACACAAGATCAATTTATTGATCAGTTGTCTTTTGCCTTACAGACCTTGTTGCAGCGCACTGCTCATCTCGAACAACTAAACCCACAAACGGTGGCCTCCCCCCCTCCACCCTCAACACCGGTGGTTCCTACCTCTCATGATGCAGGCAAAATCAAGAGGTTGTCTGGTTCCGCTCAACCCCCACAGCGGTATGGAGGAGACCCAGAGTGTGTCGTGGGTTCCTCAACCAAATTGGCATATATTTGGAGATGGTGCCGCATACGTTTCCTACTGAGCGCAGTATGGTCGGCTTCCTTATCTCTCTCCTCACGGGCAAGGCATTGGCATGGGACAATCCTTTATGGGAGACTGATAAACCAATTGTGCTTAACTTCACAGAGTTTGTGAAGTTGTTCAAAAGTGTGTTTGATATGCCAGGCTGCGTGGTCTTGGCTTCAAAGAACCTATTGACCGTTTGCCAGGGAGCTCGTACTGTGGCAGAGTACGCCATTGAGTTTCTCACTCAGGCAACAGAGGTAGGCTGGAATAGCAAGGCACTGGTAGCTGCCTTTTTCCAGGGGCTTAACGATTCCATGAAGGATGAAATCACAGCCCTTGATTTACCTAATGTACTGAGTTCATTTCTTTCTGTATTCTTATAGTTACCAGACTCAAAGAACGACCTTCATTTAAGGAGTGCCTGCGGAGGGCTCCGGGCAGACTTTCTCCTCATAATACTGGCCCACCCTATCCTCCCTCACCTCCTATGCCTCTGGACTTTTCTCTGAGGGGGGAGAACATATACAGGTGTGTGCTACCTGACTTTCAAAGGAGGCGAGGGCCTTCAGGAGGAGGGAAGGACATATGCTGAGGTCCTGCCAGTACGCCCAGGAGAACCCTCACACCCAAGATCCTGTCAGGGACAGATCTTAGGCGGCATATAACAGTCCCCAGAAAATTTTCCTGATAAGCCCATGTTGAGGGTGTGCATCTCTTGGGGGGACAAGTCGGTCTTTGTCCCAGCACCACTCAATACGGGTGCTGCGGGTTGTTTTATCGAGGCGGAATTTGCGGCCAGTAAAGAGGTTCCATTGCAGTCCTGCTCTTCTCCACTGGCCGTGGAGGCTATTGATGGTAGACTCCTGCTACCAACTCACATTATGCAGGAGACCACTCTGTTAACTCTGAAGGTGGGAGCCCTTCACATCGAAACCCTGAACTTTCAGGTGATTAACTCCCCGCATGACACCATTGTGCTGGGGTTTCCGTGGTTACAATGGCACAACCCTAGGATGGATTGGCACACGTGTGACATTTTAACCTGGTCCCCACAGTGTTATGAATCATGTCTCTCCTGTCCTGTGAGACTGTCTAATGTTACCTCTCCAGCATTACCTGAGGAGTACTTACCATTTAAGGAGGTGTTCAGTAAAAACCAGGCTGGGGCCTTACCACGCTGGAGCTTGCGCCTGGCACATCACCTCCTATTGGCCATGTCTATCCCTTGTCGGTAGAGGAAAACAGAGTTATGGAGGAGTATGTTTCTGATGCACTGGCCAGAGGCATCATCCATAAGTCCTCATCTCCAGCAGGGGCCGGGGTTTTATTGTGTTAAAAAGAAGAACGGCCAGCTACGTCCATGTATTGATTTCCGCGGGCTTAAAATACTTGTTAAAAACGCTTATTTGGTTCCCCTGATCACCGAACTCTGTGATCGTGTCAAAGGATCTAAGATTTTTACGAAACTCGACCTAAGAGTTGTTTATAATTTGGTTTTGATAAAGCAGGGTCACGAGTGGATGACAGCTTTTAATACTTGTAATGGGCATTATGAGTATTTGGTGATACCATTTGGCCTCTTCAATGCCCCAGCTGTCTTTCAAGAGTTCATAAATGACATGCTAAGAGAACTCTTACAGAGTTGTGTTGTGGTGTACTTGGATGACATCCTAATTCATTCCCCCTCCTTGGAGACCCATTGGTCGGATGTATCCAAAGTCTTGAGCCTACTAAGTAAAAACAACCTGTATTGTAAACTCAAAAAGTATGAGTTCAACAAACCACAAGTGACATTTCTGGGGATCCCCAGAAATTGTCCGCAGTAGTGGAGTGGCCTCATCCTGTGGGACTCAAAGGGATCCAGAGATTTCTGGGGTTTGCAAATTATTACCGGAATTGTATTAAAGATTTCTCCACTATTTTCAAGCCTCTGATGGACATGACATGTAAAGGTGCCAAGACCACTGAGTGGTCCCAGACAGCCATAATGGCGTTTCAAAAGACTGAAGGCAGCATTTGCTTCAGCTCTGATTCTGGTACACCTGAATCCCTCCCTGCCCTTTACCCTGGAGGTGGACACTTCTGAGATTGGAGTGGGCGCTTTATTGTCTCAACGCTCAGCTCCTGGTGAAGCCCTAAACCCATGTGGCTATTTCTCGAAATAATTGTCCAAAGCTGAGATGGTGTACCAAATCGGGGGCACAGAATTGTTGGCCATTATTTTGGCCCTGAAGGAGTGGCAGCATCTCCTAGAAGGTACTACTTCTCTGATCCTGATCCATACGGATCACAAAAATTAGATTTACCGAACAGAGGTGAAACGCTTGTCTGCTAGGCAAGCCAGATGGGCTCTATTCCTGCCCCAATTCAATGTCGTGGCCTCCTACCTCCCGGGCTCCAAAATTGTGAAGGTGGACGCGTTGTCCCGCCAGTTCTGCAACCTCTCCAAAGAGGAGGTTCTACCGACCCCGATTATTCCGGGATCGGATCCTTGCGACCATACGGATTTGTATCACTTCACCCTTTGGAGAGGAGATCCTGGCTGCCCAGGCCTCGGCTCCAGCTGAAAAGCTGGACAGGAAGTGTTTTGTCCCGGCTCAGTTACATATTAAGCTGTTGGAGACGTACCATGCGTCCAAAGTAGCAGGTCACATTGGTCGGGACCAATTGATCTGGTCATTGTCTAGAGTCTTCTGGTGGCCAAGTCTCAGATCGGATTGTGTGGCTCTTACTGCTGCTTGCACGACCTGTGCACAGAGTAAGACTCCTCGACACTTGCCAGCTGGCTTGCTGCAGCCTGTGACTAATGGGGACAGTCCATGGTCCCATTTATATATCAATTTCATGGTTGAACTTTCTAGTTCCATGGGCTTTACGGTCATACTTATGATCGTGGACAAGTTCTCGAAAAAGGCACATTTGGTACCTCTCAAGTTCTTGCCTTCCGCGCAGGAATTGGAAGTGATATTTGCCAAGGAGGTCTTTTGATTACATGGCATACACAGGGTTAATGTGTCTGATAGAGGAAGCCAATTTGTATCCCGGATTTGGAGGTGCTTTTGTGCTCAGATGGGAATTCAGCTGGCATTCTCTTCCGCCTACCACCCTCAGTCAAATGGTGCGGCAGAAAGGTCCAACCAGGCCTTAGAGCAATTCCTCCGCTGTTATATCTCTGACCACCACGACAATTGGGCTACCCTGTTGCCCTGGGCGGAGTTTGCCTGGAATTGTGTGGTCAATTCTTCCTCACGGAGTTCGCCATTCAACCCTCTGCGCTACCCGAGGCCTTCCAAGTGCAAGATATTTTGGTTCTGGATGAGCATTTAAGGGCACTTCGTTCCTCATGGGCACGGGTACAGCATACCCGATGTGGTTCTACACAGCGGCAGAAAAGGCAGGCGGACCGTAGGCAACTGCCGACAACTTCCTTCCAGGTGGGAGATAGAGTGTGGTTGTCTTCCTGAAATTTGCACCCCCAGGTTCTATGTAATAAGTTGGCTCCTCGTTTTGTTGGTCCCTTCCGAGTGATACGCAAGAGTAACCTTGTGGCTTATGCTCTTGATCTTCCTTTCAATATGCGTATCCACAACGTATTTCACGTGTCATTGTTGAAGCCCTTGGTCTATAACCAGTATACCTTTGCTCTTGTTCTTCCAGCTCCCATGAGAGTTGCAGATCACGAGGAATATGAGGTACAGAACATTCAGGACTCCCGTGTGAGTAGAGGGCACTTACAATATTTTATTTATTGGAAGTGCTATGGTCCTGAGGAGCGCTCCTGGATACCTGCCAGTGATGTCCTTGCTCCTGTATTGGTACGCAGGTTTCATGCTCGATTCCCTAACAAACCCTGGCCGGCTCTGTGGAGGGGGGGCCTTTGAGGGGGGGTACTGTTACAGCTTACCTTGGTTTCAGCATCATCTGCAGGCGCGAGGCTTCAAGCATGCAGCAGGCCTCTGTTTTATGTGTTTGCTTCCTGTAGTCTCCTCCAACCTACTTACTCCTTCTGAGCTGCACCTCCTACCTACTTCCTGAGGAGGGGTTTAAAGGGCTGAGTGAGTCCTGACTCAGTTGCCCTTGCGTTGTTGTACAATACTTTTACTTTACCGTACTGACTCCTGGTTTATTCCTGGGAACCATGACAGTACGCAAGGGCCATAGATACAGATGGTAATAGTAATTCAGCTTTCCAAAGCATCCTGGATAGGATGGAGACACAAGATCAATTTATTGATCAGTTGTCTTTTGCCTTACAGACCTTGTTGCAGCGCACTGCTCATCTCGAACAACTAAACCCACAAACGGTGGCCTCCCCCCCTCCACCCTCAACACCGGTGGTTCCTACCTCTCATGATGCAGGCAAAATCAAGAGGTTGTCTGGTTCCGCTCAACCCCCACAGCGGTATGGAGGAGACCCAGAGTGTGTCGTGGGTTCCTCAACCAAATTGGCATATATTTGGAGATGGTGCCGCATACGTTTCCTACTGAGCGCAGTATGGTCGGCTTCCTTATCTCTCTCCTCATGGGCAAGGCATTGGCATGGGACAATCCTTTATGGGAGACTGATAAACCAATTGTGCTTAACTTCACAGAGTTTGTGAAGTTGTTCAAAAGTGTGTTTGATATGCCAGGCTGCGTGGTCTTGGCTTCAAAGAACCTATTGACCGTTCGCCAGGGAGCTCGAACTGTGGCAGAGTACGCCATTGAGTTTCTCACTCAGGCAACCGAGGTAGGCTGGAATAGCAAGGCACTGGTAGCTGCCTTTTTCCAGGGGCTTAACGATTCCATGAAGGATGAAATCACAGCCCTTGATTTACCTAATGTACTGAGTTCATTTCTTTCTGTATTCTTATAGTTACCAGACTCAAAGAACGACCTTCATTTAAGGAGTGCCTGCGGAGGGCTCCGGGCAGACTTTCTCCTCATAATACTGGCCCACCCTATCCTCCCTCACCTCCTATGCCTCTGGACTTTTCTCTGAGGGGGGAGAACATATACAGGTGTGTGCTACCTGACTTTCAAAGGAGGCGAGGGCCTTCAGGAGGAGGGAAGGACATATGCTGAGGTCCTGCCAGTACGCCCAGGAGAACCCTCACACCCAAGATCCTGTCAGGGACAGATCTTAGGCGGCATATAACAGTCCCCAGAAAATTTTCCTGATAAGCCCATGTTGAGGGTGTGCATCTCTTGGGGGGACAAGTCGGTCTTTGTCCCAGCACCACTCAATACGGGTGCTGCGGGTTGTTTTATCGAGGCGGAATTTGCGGCCAGTAAAGAGGTTCCATTGCAGTCCTGCTTTTCTCCACTGGCCGTGGAGGCTATTGATGGTAGACTCCTGCTACCATCTCACATTATGCAGGAGACCACTCTGTTAACTCTGAAGGTGGGAGCCCTTCACATCGAAACCCTGAACTTTCAGGTGATTAACTCCCCGCATGACGCCATTGTGCTGGGGTTTCCGTGGTTACAATGGCACAACCCTAGGATGGATTGGCACACGTGTGACATTTTAACCTGGTCCCCACAGTGTTATGAATCATGTCTCTCCTGTCCTGTGAGACTGTCTAATGTTACCTCTCCAGCATTACCTGAGGAGTACTTACCATTTAAGGAGGTGTTCAGTAAAAACCAGGCTGGGGCCTTACCACGCTGGAGCTTGCGCCTGGCACATCACCTCCTATTGGCCGTGTCTATCCCTTGTCGGTAGAGGAAAACAGAGTTATGGAGGAGTATGTTTCTGATGCACTGGCCAGAGGCATCATCCATAAGTCCTCATCTCCAGCAGGGGCCGGGGTTTTTTTGTGTTAAAAAGAAGAACGGCCAGCTACGTCCATGTATTGATTTCCGCGGGCTTAAAATACTTGTTAAAAACGCTTATTTGGTTCCCCTGATCACCGAACTCTGTGATCGTGTCAAAGGATCTAAGATTTTTACGAAACACGACCTAAGAGTTGTTTATAATTTGGTTTTGATAAAGCAGGGTCACGAGTGGATGACAGCTTTTAATACTTGTAATGGGCATTATGAGTATTTGGTGATGCCATTTGGCCTCTTCAATGCCCCAGCTGTCTTTCAAGAGTTCATAAATGACATGCTAAGAGAACTCTTACAGAGTTGTGTTGTGGTGTACTTGGATGACATCCTAATTCATTCCCCCTCCTTGGAGACCCATTGGTCGGATGTATCCAAAGTCTTGAGCCTACTAAGTAAAAACAACCTGTATTGTAAACTCGAAAAGTATGAGTTCAACAAACCACAAGTGACATTTCTGGGTATCCCCAGAAATTGTCCGCAGTAGTGGAATGGCCTCATCCTGTGGGACTCAAAGGGATCCAGAGATTTCTGGGGTTTGCAAATTATTACCGGAATTGTATTAAAGATTTCTCCACTATTTTCAAGCCTCTGATGGACATGACATGTAAAGGTGCCAAGACCACTGAGTGGTCCCAGACAGCCATAATGGCGTTTCAAAAGACTGAAGGCAGCATTTGCTTCAGCTCTGATTCTGGTACACCTGAATCCCTCCCTGCCCTTTACCCTGGAGGTGGACACTTCTGAGATTGGAGTGGGCGCTTTATTGTCTCAACGCTCAGCTCCTGGTGAAGCCCTAAACCCATGTGGCTATTTCTCGAAATAATTGTCCAAAGCTGAGATGGTGTACCAAATCGGGGGCACAGAATTGTTGGCCATTATTTTGGCCCTGAAGGAGTGGCAGCATCTCCTAGAAGGTACTACTTCTCCGATCCTGATCCATACGGATCACAAAAATTAGATTTACCGAACAGAGGTGAAACGCTTGTCTGCTAGGCAAGCCAGATGGGCTCTATTCCTGCCCCAATTCAATTTCGTGGCCTCCTACCTCCCGGGCTCCAAAATTGTGAAGGTGGACGCGTTGTCCCACCAGTTCTGCAACCTCTCCAAAGAGGAGGTTCTACCGACCCCGATTATTCCGGGATCGGATCCTTGCGACCATACGGATTTGTATCACTTCACCCTTTGGAGAGGAGATCCTGGCTGCCCAGGCCTCGGCTCCAGCTGAAAAGCTGGACAGGAAGTGTTTTGTCCCGGCTCAGTTACATATTAAGCTGTTGGAGACGTACCATGCGTCCAAAGTAGCAGGTCACATTGGTCGGGACCAATTGATCTGGTCATTGTCTAGAGTCTTCTGGTGGCCAAGTCTCAGATCGGATTGTGTGGCTCTTACTGCTGCTTGCACGACCTGTGCACAGAGTAAGACTCCTCGACACTTGCCAGCTGGCTTGCTGCAGCCTGTGACTAATGGGGACAGTCCATGGTCCCATTTATATATCAATTTCATGGTTGAACTTCCTAGTTCCATGGGCTTTACAGTCATACTTATGATCGTGGACAAGTTCTCGAAAAAGGCACATTTGGTACCTCTCAAGTTCTTGCCTTCCGCGCAGGAATTGGAAGTGATATTTGCCAAGGAGGTCTTTTGATTACATGGCATACACAGGGTTAATGTGTCTGATAGAGGAAGCCAATTTGTATCCCGGATTTGGAGGTGCTTTTGTGCTCAGATGGGAATTCAGCTGGCATTCTCTTCCGCCTACCACCCTCAGTCAAATGGTGCGGCAGAAAGGTCCAACCAGGCCTTAGAGCAATTCCTCCGCTGTTATATCTCTGACCACCACGACAATTGGGCTACCCTGTTGCCCTGGGCGGAGTTTGCCTGGAATTGTGTGGTCAATTCTTCCTCACGAAGTTCGCCATTCAACCCTCTGCGCTACCCGAGGCCTTCCAAGTGCAAGATATTTTGGTTCTGGATGAGCATTTAAGGGCACTTCGTTCCTCATGGGCACGGGTACAGCATACCCGATGTGGTTCTACACAGCGGCAGAAAAGGCAGGCGGACCGTAGGCAACTGCCGACAACTTCCTTCCAGGTGGGAGATAGAGTGTGGTTGTCTTCCTGAAATTTGCACCCCCAGGTTCTATGTAATAAGTTGGCTCCTCGTTTTGTTGGTCCCTTCCGAGTGATACGCAAGAGTAACCTTGTGGCTTATGCTCTTGATCTTCCTTTCAATATGCGTATCCACAACGTATTTCACGTGTCATTGTTGAAGCCCTTGGTCTATAACCAGTATACCTTTGCTCTTGTTCTTCCAGCTCCCATGAGAGTTGCAGATCACGAGGAATATGAGGTACAGAACATTCAGGACTCCCGTGTGAGTAGAGGGCACTTACAATATTTTATTTATTGGAAGTGCTATGGTCCTGAGGAGCGCTCCTGGATACCTGCCAGTGATGTCCTTGCTCCTGTATTGGTACGCAGGTTTCATGCTCGATTCCCTAACAAACCCTGGCCGGCTCTGTGGAGGGGGGGGCCTTTGAGGGGGGGTACTGTTACAGCTTACCTTGGATTCAGCATCATCTGCAGGCGCGAGGCTTCAAGCATGCAGCAGGCCTCTGTTTTATGTGTTTGCTTCCTGTAGTCTCCTCCAACCTACTTACTCCTTCTGAGCTGCACCTCCTACCTACTTCCTGAGGAGGGGTTTAAAGGGCTGAGTGAGTCCTGACTCAGTTGCCCTTGCGTTGTTGTACAATACAGTTCTATTTCCCTCAGGCTCTGTGTGTGTGACCTGTCTTGTCTGACCATCCATTCTGGTGCTAACCTGTGGCTCTGTCTGACTACTCATTTGTCTGATCCCATTGTGTAGTGGACATAAAATCTGGTGCGGACCTGTGGCTCTGGCTAACTACCTGAACTGTGTATGACCCGGCCTGTCTGTCCATCCATTCTGGTGTTGGCCTGTGGCTCTGTCTGACCATTCTCCTTGTGCGTTCCAATTTGGCTTAGACATCCTTTCTGGTGCAAACCTGTGGCTCTGGCTGACTATCTGCTCCATGTATCCACTCTGGTGTTGACTTGGGGCTCTGTCCACTGTTCTTCCAGCATACCAACGCTTCAGTGGATATCCTATCTGGTGCAAACCTGTGGCTCTGGTTGACTACCAGATCTGTGTATGACCCAGCTTGTCTGACTATCCTTTCTGGTGCTGATTATGGGGCTCTGTCTGTTTCCTCCGTGTGTTGGTCCCCGCTCCACAGACACCCATCCTAGTGCAGACCTGGGACTCTATCAGACTCCTAGACTTGTCCAGAGCTCAGAGTGTGTATGATATAGGTGACTGCGAAGTCCTGGCTATTATTCTCGCTCTCTGAGTGGTGTCATCTACTGGAGGGGACAAATTCCCCAATCCTGATCTTAACGGATCATAAGAATCTGACATATCTGTCTGAGGCCAAGAGACTGTCTCCACGACAAGCCGGGTGGGCATTATTCCTGTCCAGAATTAATTTTGCGGTCTTGTATCTTTTTGGCTCCAAGAATGTTGGAACAGATGCCCTGTCCAGGCAGTTTGGGTCTGACACTGAGCTGAGTCTACATTCCTACTGATCGTATTCTAGCTACTGTACGCACCAGCATTACATCTCCTCTGGGCGAGGAGATTTTGGCCTCCCAATCCACTTCTCTGGCTGACAGACCCAGTGGTAAATTTTTTGTACCCGAGACCCATCGTACCAGATTGTTGGAAACGTATCACTCATCAAAGGCTCACGTATCACTCATCAAAGGCTGCTGGTCATATTGACCATAACCAATTGATTTGTTCTGTCTCCCAGTTGTTTTGGTGGCCCAGTCTTAGGGCAGATTGCTCAGCCTAAATGGCGGCATGCTCCATTTGTGCTTGTGCCAAGACCTGAGACATCTTCCTGTGGGTCTTTTTCAAACTGTTCCCAATGGTGAATGTCCCTGGTCTCATGTTTCCTTAGACTTCATGGTAGAACTGCCGGTATCCAAGGGATACACGGTCATTCTTATGACATTGGACCGATTCTAGAAAATGGCTCCCTTCCTCCAGGGAATTGGCCGAAGTGTTTGCTAGAGAGGTGTTTTGACTCCACAGAGTGCCTAAGGTGCTGGTTTAGGATTGAGGGAGTCAATTTGTGCCTAGGTTTTCAAGGTCATTCTGTAACCAGATGGGTATCCAACTCTCATTCTCCTCTGCATACCATCCCCAGTCCAACGGGGATGCCGAGAGATCCAACCAAGGGTTGGACCAGTTTTTGCGCTGCTTCATCTCAGACCATCAAGACAATTAGGCATCCTTGTTACCGTGGCCAGAGTTTGCCAGGAATTGTGCAGTGAACTCTTCCTCACAGAGTTCTCTGTTCTTCATCAACTATGGGTTCCAGCCTTCAGTGCTTCCTGACTCCTTTTGTGCACAAGACATTCCGACTCTGGAAGAGCATCTTAGGCAGCTCCAGAGAGACCTACAAAGCTCCTGTTTTTCAAGTTGGGGACTGGGTTTACTTATCCTCCCGCAATCTGAACCTTCAAGTACCTTGTAAAAAGTTGGCCCCTCGCTTTGTAGATCCATACCGGGTGCTTCGCAGAGTGAACCCTGTCACTTATACTTTGTACCTTCCTGCCAGTATGCGCATACATAATGTGTTTCACTTATCATTACTAAAGCCCCTGATATGTAACCACTACACTACAGCACAAGTGGTGCCAGGGCCTGTGCAGGTGGAGGACCATGAAGAATATAAGATACAGAGCATTCTGGATTCTCACAGAGTCAGAGGTCACCTGCAATATTTGGTACACAGGAAGGCTATGGTACTGAGGAACGTTCTTGGGTGACTAGTGCTAATGTCCATGCTCCTGCTCCGGAGTTTCCACTCCCGTTTTACAGTTAAGCCTGGTCCTTTTTTGTGTGGGAGAGGTCATTGAAGGGGGGATACTATCACGGTATCTGGGTATCACAGTGCCTGTGATTCCTGTCACTCTCAGTGGTGGCTGTCACTGATTTGCTGACTGAGTTTGACCCTCCTCCTGATGACCTTTTTATACCTGGCTATCACATCTGTCAGATGCCCTTTCGTGGTGTTCCTGAGCCAGTAGTGCTGTTGCTGTGTTCCTGTATTCTGAGTTCCTGTGTACCGATTCGGCTTGTCCTGACCATTCTCCAGTGTACCTGCTTGTGTATGACCCGGCTCGTCTGCGTACCACCCTTGGATCCTGACCCGGCTAGACTGACGTTCCTGCTCGTGTATGACTCGGCTTGTATGACTGCCTCCTACGTGCTCCGACCCGGCCCGGCTGACTTCCTGCTCCGAAGATTGACTTCCAGCTTGTTCCAGTGACCTGCGTTTCAGTTGTCGCCGCCGCGACATTTCCAGTCTCTGCTGCCCGCGTCAGAGTGACTGCCTTGCCTGGTGCTTCCCTCGATTTAGTGCTGTGCCTCGTTCTTTGTGCAGAGTTGTGTGTATGCTGTGGGCCTTCCTCCCTGTGCAGAGCCTTGCATTAGCGCTGAAGCCTCGAGTAAACGTGCATTTTAACTCTTGCAGTGCTGCCTCGAATTCACTCTCGCTATCTCCTGTACGAGCCTCGTTACCCGTGATACTGCTGCTGAGTTGGCCGCTCTCTGTCGGCAACTCTAGTCCACCATTGCAGAGTGTTCACATAGTTGGGCCGTTTGGGCGCTTAAGGCTCTCCGGTATTGGCTACCGACGATATCATTTGACACAGAGTGTTGGCAGAAAGGCTTCAGTGTTGGCTTATCCGGTACTAGCCCGAGGGGGCTAGTGGCTCTTGCTCTCCTAATCCAGCATTCGATTACACTTGAGGAGGCTGTTAGCTCTTGCACCGCCGGACGGTTTCCGTTACGCCCGTGGGGGCTATTGGCACTTGCACAAACGAAAGCAGTTCCTGTAACTACACCCGTGGGGGCTAAGTTGATTCCCTTTCTGCTCACTATCCAACACCTTGGCAAGGCAGCTCTATCCTCAGCAATTGATGAACTTTGTCTATACAGCACAGCCCTTTTAACATCCAGGGCGTGTCAAACCGCCACCTCTGAGACAGACTGTTATTTGGACATTAACTCCTTGGGGGTCAATACCATCCTAGTGCATACTGTTTTGCATTTATGTCTGTTGTGCTATTACCATTGTATATATCGCAGTTTATTTATCTGTGTATTACCTACCGCCTCTAGAGGGTGTACTTGTGCCTTATTCACTTTAATAAAGTGTGTTTTATTTTCACTTATTTGTTCTGAGAGTCCTAAAAAACCGTAACAGTACGAAAGGGCCATGACCTCAGACGGTAAGGGTGAAAGTAATACTCAGAACATCCACTGGAGAATGGATGTCCATGAGCAGCGCCTGGACCAATTGGCACTGGCTCTACAAACGTTACTTGAACGTACAGTACATTTGGACAAGTCTGGTCCTAATCCGGTGGTCCCCCCAGTCGTGACACCGGGGAATCCCTCTGTATCTCCCAGTGCTAACACTAGAGGGTTAACGGCAGCGGTACCGTTAGCCCTAAGATATGATGGCGAACCCTCCCTATGCAGAGGTTTTATTAACCAGTTGGAGATATTTTTGGAGTTGGCACCCGAGGCATTTCTGAATGACCGTAGCAAGGTCGGCTTTGTGATATCTCTGTTGACGGGCAAAGCATTGGCATGGGCAAATCCGTTATGGAAGAATGCCAGACCCTGCACACTGAACTTTAGAGACTTCGTGGTTAAGTTCAGACGTGTGTTTGAGGTTCCTGGCAGGTCTGCCTCTGCTGCCAAAAGGCTGATGGAGATTCAGCAGGGCGAACGCACTCTGGGCGAGTATGCTATCGAATTCCGGACCTTGGCAGCAGAGGTAGGCTGGAACGATGAGGCCTTACTTGCAGGGCCGGATTTACCTCTCAGGAGCCTGTAGGCACAGAAATCTGAAGCGCCCCCCTCCCCCCATTAACCATCTCCACTGGACACCTACACAATGCTCCAAATCTCCACATTACCCCCCACATAACCATAACGCCCTCACATTGCCCCCATCAGCTCCAACTTGCCCCCATCAGCTCCAGCTTGCCCTCACATTGCCCCCATCAGCTCCAGCTTGCCCTCACATTGCCTCCATCAGCTCCAACTTGCCCCCATCATCTCCATTGCCCCCATCAGCATCTAACCTGCCCTCATATTGCCCCCATCAGCTCCACATTGCCCCCATCATCTTCACATTGCCCCCCATATCTGTTTCCTACCTCCCTGGTGGTCCAGCGGCAGGAAAAGTCTGTGCCTCCTTCAGCACAGATCTGTATGCTGTTGCTCCAGCGGCCTTCTCTTCGATAATGCAGAGCGCTGGGAGATGATGTAATCTCCCAGCACTCTCCATTACTAAAGAGCCAAGAAGGGAGGAACACCATACAGATCTGTGCCGAAAGAGGCACAGACCTTACTATGCAGATGGTTACTGCTGCCACTGTGCGCAGCGCTGGTTGCCAGTAATGGATTTGTATTCATGCCTCTCAAATCAATGCCAGCTAACAAAAGTCTACTTACACCTCCCCCTTCCCTGTAACACCTTTCTGTCCAGTTCTATCCTGCTTTGTGACTAGAATCATGTGAAAGTTACTATACTTCTAGAGTGGAGCTTGGCTTTGTTGCATCCAAAAGCACTACCCTTCTGTGTATTTTGACTTTTCATTCAGCCTCCATATTGCTACTAGCTGAATGACTGCCATTTACTAAACCCACCAGTCACCTTCCCCATCAACTGTAGTAGACTCTGTGGCTGGACTGGGTCATCTCCTCACATGCTATACATCACCTACGTGTATATCAACTTTGAGCAGAGCTAAGTAACTTTGTTCTTTTTATTCTCTTAACTTGCCCAGTACATGTGCAAATAGTGGAAACATGCATTCAGTGTTATGTGACAAAATCTTATAACTCTCTCAGTCATCCATAAGAATCTTTATGCAGATCCTCAAACAAATAACCATTAAGAAGATAAAAACTACCACTAACCATTATACAGCCTGACAGGAAAAAGAGAAGTGTCACCAGAAATAAGGTCCCTATGCAAACAATAGAACTGTGTGGGACGTTCCTGACAGGGAGCACTGACATCTAGTGATAAGGATAGGGAATGTATAGTGTTGTCTAACTGAGATTCCATCTGCCCTCGCTCAAATCTCCTCGCTAAATGCGAGGAGGCAGGTGGCAGTTCTGAGCCCTGCTGAATATCTATCTGGGGGTAAACAACTCTTGCAGCGCAGCATGCATTACTTCCCCCCCCCCTTGTAGTCCACCCAGACTGTCTGGATCAAACGCTGCCTGGCAGGCTAGGGGATGAAAAAAAAAAATCCCAATGGCAGGCGCCCCCTGGTGGTGTGCGTCTGTAGGCAGGTGCCTACTTTGCCTTATGGCAAATCCGGCCCTGCTTACTTGCTGCCTTTACTCAGGGTCTCGCTGAACAGATAAAGGACGAGATAGCAGCTCGAGATATACCCAGCGAGCTGGATGAGTACATTGACTATGTCATGTTGATAGACTCTCGCATCCGGGAGAGACGCTTGGCTAAGAAGGCCAAAGCAAAGAGTTATGGCCAGAACCAGTTCCTTAACCCACCCACACCACCCGTTCTACCTGAGCGAACAGCTGACAGCACTGAACCTATGCAAGTAGGTTTTACTAAGCTCACGAAGGAAGAGAAGCTGTATCGTATAAGGCAAGGCTTATGCCTATACTGTGGCAAACCGGGTCATGTATTACGCAATTGTCCTGTAAGGCCGGGAAACGAACGCACCTAGGGTACCTTGGGGGACAGGCCCTAGGTGGTGTTGAACAGTCCCTAGATACCTGCACCACTAAACCCACCATCCAGGTGGCATTTGCTTGGACTGATAAGGTCATAGAAGTCCTAGCCGGTGGACGTCCAGGGCCAAGAAGAATATGAAGTCCAGAGTATTAATGATTCCAGGAGATTTAGAGGAAAGCTGCAATATTTGGTTCATTGGAAGGGCTATGGCCCCGAGGAACGTTCTTGGGTTGATCAAGGGGATCTCCATGCTCCGAGATTAGTACGCAGCTTTCACTCTAAATATCCTTTGAAACCCAGACTCCGGGCTGGGAGAGGGGGTCTTTGAGAGGGGGGTACTATCACAGTGCCTGTGATTCCTGTCACTCTCAGTGGTGGCTGTCACTGATTTGCTGACTGAGTTTGACCTGCCTCCTGATGACCTTTTTATACCTGGCTATCACATCTGTCAGATGCCCTTTCGTGGTGTTCCTGAGCCAGTAGTGCTGTTGCTGTGTTCCTGTATTCTGAGTTCCTGTGTACCGATTCGGCTTGTCCTGACCATTCTCCAGTGTACCTGCTTGTGTATGACCCAGCTCGTCTGCGTACCACCCTTGGATCCTGACCCGGCTAGACTGACGTTCCTGCTCGTGTATGACTCGGCTTGTATGACTGCCTCCTACGTGCTCCGACCCGGCCCGGCTGACTTCCTGCTCCGAAGATCGACTTCCAGCTTGTTCCAGTGACCTGCGTTTCAGTTGTCGCCGCCGCGACATTTCCAGTCTCTGCTGCCCGCGTCAGAGTGACTGCCTTGCCTGGTGCTTCCCTCGATTTAGTGCTGTGCCTCGTTCTTTGTGCAGAGTTGTGTGTATGCTGTGGGCCTTCCTCCCTGTGCAGAGCCTTGCATTAGCGCTGAAGCCTCGAGTAAACGTGCATTTTAACTCTTGCAGTGCTGCCTCGAATTCACTCTCGCTATCTCCTGTACGAGCCTCGTTACCCGTGATACTGCTGCTGAGTTGGCCGCTCTCCGTCGGCAACTCTAGTCCACCATTGCAGAGTGTTCACATAGTTGGGCCGTTTGGGCGCTTAAGGCTCTCCGGTATTGGCTACCGACGATATCATTTGACACAGAGTGTTGGCAGAAAGGCTTCAGTGTTGGCTTATCCGGTACTACGCCCGAGGGGGCTAGTGGCTCTTGCTCTCCTAATCCAGCATTCGATTACACTTGAGGAGGCTGTTAGCTCTTGCACCGCCGGACGGTTTCCGTTACGCCCGTGGGGGCTATTGGCACTTGCACAAACGAAAGCAGTTCCTGTAACTACACCCGTGGGGGCTAAGTTGATTCCCTTTCTGCTTACTATCCAACACCTTGGCAAGGCAGCTCTATCCTCAGCAATTGATGAACTTTGTCTATACAGCACAGCCCTTTTAACATCCAGGACGTGTCAAACCGCCACCTCTGAGACAGCCTGTTATTTGGACATTAACTCCTTGGGGGTCAATACCATCCTAGTGCATACTGTTTTGCATTTATGTCTATTGTGCTATTACCATTGTATATATCACAGTTTATTTATCTGTGTATTACCTACCGCCTCTAGAGGGCGTACTTGTGCCTTATTCACTTTAATAAAGTGTGTTTTATTTTCACTTATTTGGTCTGAGAGTCCTAAAAAAACGTAACACTGGGATTCTAGCACTTTTGCTGGCTTGTTTGCTTCCTTGTGATTGCTTGGTGGCGGCATGGCAGGTGACTACTTCCTGGTTACTAGCACGTCATTCTGAGCGCTCGTTATTTTTATAGTTCCACCTTGATTCACCTATTTTGGACTCTGCCACCTAGAGAGGCCTTATATGCTGCATCCTGTCATTGCCTCAGTGCCCTTTTGTGGTGCACCTGAGCACTTTCTGAGTCTACCGTTGTGATCCGTTCCTGGCTGCTGAATCTGTTTCGTGTATGACCCTAGCTCTGTCTGAGTACCGATTTGTGCCTGAACCTTTGCCTGCTGACTGACCGCTCTGTGCCAGCTTTGGCTTGTACGACTACCCACTCAGTGTATGACCTTTGGCCTGGCTGACTAACCGCTCTATGCTGACTTTGGCTTGTCCAACTACCTGCTCCGTTTATGACCTTTGGCCTGGCTGACTACCCACTCCATGCTAAGTACTGTGGCTTGGCTGACTTCCCGCCCCGTGCTAAGTTCTTTGGCTTGACTGACTATGTGAATCATTTGACCATTGGCTGGTTTGTCCCACTCTCGCTCCCTGAGACCTGGCACCCTCCTTTCAGGTTCTCAGTCTCTGTCCTTGGTCGGGTAAGTCCTGTCCATAGTGCAGCAGCACATAATCCTACCGGGGATTGTTGTGCTCCTAGCGTTCTAGGGTGCTTAGTAGTTTCTGTGACCCTAGCATCCTAGGGTATTTCAGTTGTACCTTAGCATTCTAGCTTGTGGGCCTCCAGCTTCCGCTCAGCCTAGAGCACACTTACCACTATCTCTACCTCTGTGGTTCTGCTCTCTCTACTGGTTCGCTCCAAGCTTGTTCATCAGTCTGACTAGGTTCAGTGTCAGCTCCTGGTAGTGGACTGCGCGCTGTCCCCACGCCTGACCCCAATAAGGTTGGGGAAATGTCTATATTCAATTATCCTTCTTAATAAAGTGGAATTGATTTTATGTACATGTCTGAGTCGTTATTTGCAAGTCTCCCGTGACAGGAAAAGATGGCTTCATTGCAATGCACAGCATGTGGCTCTATAGTGTTACAGAGTGAACTACATATAGCAAATTACATGTGGTGTGTGCAGTCATGTGCTAGATACCAGGCCATGTTGAAAACAATAATCCCCTTTTAAGTAAATCATTTATTTCACAATTATTTATGTTTATTATTTTCATCTTGACCTGACACATAACACGTGACCACACACCACATGTAGATTGTAATATAGTTTGTTGTTCATCACTGCACAGATGCTTGCCATGACATGTGGTAGGGATGTCTCTTCTCCCATTTGATTATTACTTTTATAGGTTAAATGTCATCTTGCACATAGATCAGTGTTTACAGCCAACTATACAGTGGTTATGATATTTTGGTGTCCTCTGTTCTGACTGTCATATACTCTGGAATGTGGGGGTGATTATTTTCAGAGATGCTTGTCAGTCTAATTTGCTATGTGTGATGTTGTAATCACTTTTACATAAGGCGTAGTCACTCGAATGTGATTACTAATATCTCCATATCACATCTAGAGCACCTTATATATCTGATCTATGGTAACAGTATCAGATCTCAATATGTTTACATTAAGGGATATGCTTTTTTTTTGCTCCCCACTGTACACCAACAAGGAGTGTCTTCCTATTATCTGTGGGAGTGCTACAAAACACAGTGAGAGATCAATGAATGTGAGGCAATCTTTCTGTGTAGAATTGTGAATCGTAGTTTTGGATTCGATTTTCTGCGTTATATCATATGTGGATATGTATATATTTAAATGTCAGGTTTTGTATTTGTTCTCGGATTTTGAGGGCATATTTCTCACACTCTCTGTATTCAATAACCTTTTGTTATGCATATGGAAAATTATATCGTCATCTTCAGCCCTTCTTGATCCACTGCAGGATGAAGGCCTCCTTAGCAAGTCTCCAGCAACTTTGGCCGTGTGCCTTTTGTTGCCGCTCTGTACAGACAAATTTGGTATTTTCATCTACCCATCTTGTCTTTGGTCTTCTTCTTGGGCTTTTAGAATTGAGTGGAATCCATTCCAAAATTGATTTGGTCCATCTACCATCATGTCTTCTTGCTGTGGCCTGCCCATTTTTATTTCAGGCTCTTTACTTTTTCTGTGATGTCATAACCTTTGCTAATTAATCCACGCGCACATTTTTCTTTTTGTTATTCTTATAATTTGCCACTCCCTACTCCACTGTGTAACCTTAAGTTTTTGTATGGCTTTGGCATTCAGTGTCCATGTTTCACAGCCATATGTAAGAACTTGAGTACACACTGGTCAAAAATCTTTCGCTTGAGGCAGAGTGGTAAACTTGTCTTAAAGACTGTACTACTAAGTCTTCCAGATGGTTGCCATCCCAATCCACTTCTTGTGGTAACACAGGTATGTAAGAAGATTATAAAAGCTATAATTATGCGAATACATAGCTCTTTTTATCTAGGCAGAATACCCTCAGTATATAACATTTCAGAGTGTGCTCTGTATCTGAAAATGCTTAACTAACCTTTTTTATTATTTTTCTTTAAAGGATGGACTCAAATATTAATATCCTTTTTATAAATTGATCAATTTTGTAATAATCAGTGACCCATAAAAAGATAATCCTTTATGTCTTAGTTATAACAGGCTCAGAAATAAAGTCATTATCTCATCTAATTTTTATTGAAATTATACTCATTAAATGTGATTGAATCTTGGGACTATACCGTTTTCAGAGATATCATTGTGAGAGTTCTGTGTCTGATTGGGATAATGGAGAAACTGTGATAGTCCACTTGATAGTGAAAAAAGAAGACAATACTGAGGTTGATGCATATAATATTCTTCTCTATTTTAGTGAATATTTATTTGAAAAATTGTGTGCTGAATCTTTACTAGGAACTACCACTTTTTCTAAACCTACCCTCAGTGTGGGGCAGCCATCTTGACAGGAGTTGCATGATTATTCCCCATGCTTGAGGAAGCCAATATGTTTGTGCAGCCTCAGAAGAAGGAAGGGAGTGAGGCACTTTCAGCACAGATGAATAATAAATAATGTGGTCTGTGCCACGCAGGTCAGAGAAGTCAGCTCTGCTAAGATTAACAAGTCTATTAATACTAAACCAAAAATCTCTAAAACCATTTTAATGGTTAGAAAAAAAAAGCCTAAAGTATAGGCACTTTCCCTTTAATGAGACTAAGTCACCTGTAAGTCCTCCATTGTTTTTACATTACACCTTCCATAATCCTCGGCTGGCTGTTATACAGCTGAGGGTGATAGGAGTTATAGTACAACAAAAGCAGGTGAACCACAAGTTATCATGCCTTTTTAAGTGTTGAGAATTGCTATCCAGCACTTCTTAAAAAATATTTCTTAGGCACCTTTCACACAGATAACTTCAATGCTTTGTGATGTTACCCGATGTGAAAGTTACTATGCTGGGCTGTGGAGTCTTTCACATGGTCAACTATTGCATCATGTGAACCCAAAGATCAGCAAACTGCATCTTTACCAAGATCACTCAGGAATACACTAATGATGCAACAAGGGTGGCAGACTATGGGGCTGCAGACAAACCTTATCCACAAGAGTTTTCTGTGGTTTTGATGCTCATTGCAACCTCCAGTGAATCTCCAACCCATGTGGCTGGTGCTCACATTGGTTGGCTTTCAGACATGCTCCTCCTGAGTTCCGATCATTGCTGCAATGCAGAAGAAGGTTAGTGAAAGAACACAGGGAACAGGACTGTAGCAAGGGGCTGCTATAGTTTTGTGGACAACGTGGAAAAGTCCTTGACCTCTGTTTGATTATACAAGATCCTAATAAGCGATGTGTGTGTCATAATTGTAAACAAGCACATAGAAAATAATCTCTGTGAAGAAAAAATTGGAGAAGTTATAAGCTCAAAGAAATTATCTCTTTTATGTTTTATCAGTTTTTAACAAGCCTCATAACCTCCCATATTCCCTGTGCATTCATTAATTACACATTATGGAGCTTTCATACTAAAGAAATAATTTTCAAAAATGATGGATAAAAGTTAATTATATATAAATATATAAGAACTAAGAATATATGTCCCTTTAATTCTACTTTTCAGTTTATAGCTAAGTTATAAAGCACATATTACTGGTATGTTTATAGCCCTGAAGCAGCATGGCACACTGCCACCTAGAGGCTGATAAACATAAAGCCATGCTGCCCACTGAGGCACTCACTAATAGTTGCAACCAGATAAAGAAAGTTGTGGATGCGATATGAGTTAGTGCCATACTTCAGCCTCCTCTGTCTAAGATTTATCATTTAAGACAGTAAATGGTAACCAGATTCACCACAAGGGCCATACACGTATTCTGTAAGGCCACCAAAGGGTGGCACATTATCGCTTGAAATTTTAAATAGAAGTTAAAAGGGAAGATTAACTCCCTGGATACTAGCGTTGTTGTAGATTAACCACTTGGATGCTAAACAGATCTCTTTAGCACCTAAGGAGTTAAGGTGGAACAATGTATTTGTTAAGGATGT
Organism: Rhinophrynus dorsalis; assembly: GCA_037306005.1. NCBI lineage: Eukaryota > Metazoa > Chordata > Amphibia > Anura > Rhinophrynidae > Rhinophrynus > Rhinophrynus dorsalis. The sequence continues at coordinate 167,380,376 of CM074718.1, forward strand.
TATGCTTTGTAGCAAACAAAAGTCAATGTGGGCTTTTTGGTGTTAAATAGAGTGTGTGATGTGGTAAAGAGAAATTAAATCATCTTCCCACTGTACCAGAGAACATACAGGGATACTGGTGAGCCCTTAGTGGGCCGCATATAGCCCCTGGGCCACCTGTTGCTCAGGACTGCCAGCACAGGAGCCAGATTTGACCCTTATACTTCTAGTGCCGGGTTCTTTCCTCCCATAGACCTAAATGTACCCAGATGATAACTTTCCAAAGCTTTTAGCACCTAGCAGAAGTGATGTGATGTGTGAGAAGAAGAAGATGCATGGGCTTCTCAAATAGCGACAAAACAAAGGTCTGATTCTCTCTCAGTATTAGGTGGCCCAAACAATGAAACAGCAGCTCAAATACTGTATTTGCTGTGCCTTTGTTTAGAGTCTTGGTGAGGCCAGGATAGGCCTTTCTAGATCTGATTGTCTGATGGGGATGTTTCAGAGATGTAGGTATTTGAATCGTGGAGTAACTCATAGACATTTTCCAAGAAACCAAGACCCTAAGGAACTCAATGTTTTGGAACTGAGTTCCAAATGTTGGTGTTTGCAGCCCAACAACAGCTGGGGAGATGCAGGTTGCTCACTCCTGCTTATGCAAAGGAATCTGCAATGGATTCTGGGTAAGGATTTGGACAAAACCAATTCTAGGTATCTTCCGGCCATACATTAGATTTTTTGAATGACTTAAAATCTTGTGTTTGACCCTTTTTGGTATATATATATATATATATAGGGGTTAAACAACTAAAGGTAATCCTTAGAAGAGTCTCTTTGTCAAGCAGCACTATAGTTCAGTTCAGAACAAAACAAGTTAAATGTGTATAAACCGTTGCTACCCACATCATTTGCTATTTGTATCTAGAGCAAATATTGTCCCTGAATATTTTCAGAGGCCAGAATTTTTATGTAGTCTTTTTGTGTAACCCACTGGCAGTAATAATTCACTTTTGTGACATCATTACTTTAAATCTAAGCTCTGGCTGATGTCATTTCTATGATTTATAGAATGTCGGTTCACACAACATGATTAAATCTCTGGCTATCTAACCCCTGTGTGCTACGTTACAAGAAAACAGATAGGAATCCAAACATTTACAAGTGGATGCTGTAATTACATCCCTGAATTCGGGTGTCATAATAAACAACTCAGGACTTTACTCTGGTGGTTTGGCAAAATATCACCCAAGCCCCTTAATGTAATAACCAGCATGTAATTCACTGTTCTCATCAATTATGCCGCAATCTTATACTGCAGCGTTTGTAGCCCATAATAAGTTGTCAAATGGAAAAACATGATCACTGTAAGAGATGTCTTTATGATAACAGTATACAGCGCACATAATAATACACCCAAACATCAACCTTGTGAGGTTCGCATTACAAGCTAATTATCATTGGAATGCAATGGGATCCATGGTAGAAAACAAGCTAATTTTTTTGTTACCTACAAAGTACTAACAGCATGAAATTCTTACTTTCGGGGAAAATAAATTCTTCACAATCGATGAGAAACCTCTGAAGCATTATAGGGATTACATTTAAAAGAACTGATATACTACCTAGGATTTATTATATTCTGTCTTTACACTTAAAGGGATAGTAATGTTTCACAAAAACAGCAGCTCTAATTAATCTTCATAATATTTAAGCCATAGAGAGTGTTATTTCAATACTGTCAGTGTTGTAGTTCAAGAGTAATTGAATGATAAAGTATCCCCCCCCCACCCCTTTTACCTAGTATAACACTGCTCTCCTCAGATGTGGAATCTGGTTGCTTGACCAGACAGATAACAGCAAAGGACAATCTTCTTACTGCAAGAACAATGAAAACCCTGCCCCCCCTTGACAGGTTTTTCAGGTTTTTCCCTTATGTTAATTGAAGATTGTCTTTGCAGATGACACAAAACCATTCCTAGAGATTAAGCAGATGTCATTTTCTGCAAAGACAAAACTGGATTACTATAAGGAAAGCAAATATGGAACTTACTGTTGGCAGATACAGTAGACATATTTAAGAAAGGGTTGGACAAACCAAATACAACAAGTTGAAAGAATTACTGTAGCCATATAATGTTGATCCTGACTGGTTGTTTGGTTTCTGAGGCAGAACTGAAGCCCTTGGAAGTTTAACTGGGGGATATCCACTTGGCCTGGAAGGCATTCCATGAAATCTAAATGCAGGTTCAAGGAATTGTTTATTGAGGAGGAAGCGGAGGCCAGGGGACAGGAATGTTGGTCCGTGCATGTATCTAGTATTAGAGGATGGGATTTCTGTTCATCTGTTCATCAGTTTTTATTCTTTCACCCATGCGTATGATCCATTTTTTATTCATATGAAGTTTTTATGGAGATTTCAGTATTTGGGCTGTATCACTTGCCTGGAAGGAGTCTCCAACTAATTTGGTCTGTTTTATTGATCACTTGGTCTTGATTTCGAGCGATGTGGGGTTTTAGTCATAATATCTGTGTGATCTTTTTTGACAGATTTAAGTTTTTTTACCTCAATATTACTGTGTGTAGTTTGAAAATGCTAGCCTTTCTGCAATAGAAAGGAACATTTGGAGGGAATTTTAAAGGCAACAAACAGACTAAGCAAAGTTTCAGAACGCCCATGAAAGCCTGATACAACAGAACTACTATTCTGTATAACACTATGATAAATATGTATATATTTGTCTTTTATTAATAATTATGTACCTTAAATAGAAGGTATTTTTAAAAATGAAGTCTATGCTTGTGAATGTATATCTTGCACAAGCAGCACACTCCTATTTATATATTAACAAGTTGCGTTTTCCATACCTTTACAGATGCTATGCAGCTTAATGACCAACTAATGACTGCTGTCACACACATTACATTTAGGTATATGAGGAGACATTTCTCCAACCTGTCTCAGCAGGATGAGGCTGCACCTCATTACCTGTAGAGGTAGGAAATATTGGATTTATATTGAATAAATATGAATGTGCTGTGTCTCCTGTGGTCATGCTTCTCTTGAAACTGCACAAAGTCTGATCTTATAAATTTCTAATGATATTTTCCCTTTAAACAAAATCCATGATGAGGGGCCACAACAAGATGAGCAAACACAGACAGCTTATGTTTATGACGTGGAAATAACTTATACAGTATTTATTAAGTTGTCTTGGCCCTTTGAGTGCCAGTGGGTTCTTGAATACCTCTTTGACATTCAAAAGCTTAGTACATGTTTTAGGTTTGTAACAATTGTATTATTAATAATGGGTCTATTTTGCATCTTTTTTATTACATTATATTTACATAACCCCTTAAGGACCAGAGGTGTGTGCAACAAATTTCTTGCAAAGTGTTGCACACCCTCTAGTCCTTAAAGGGGTTAAACAAAGCAAAGAGGAGTAGAGTGTCGTAAAACACCCATAAGCACCCACATTACAGATATTACAGGTAAAAAATCATGTTTGACCTACAAAACTTTTGAATAAAACACCTCTCAGCACTGAGAGTACTCTTCTTTTATTCAGGAGGATAAACCCTACAATATATACTGTATATTTTTGCATATTAAGTGTTACTATCCCTATAAGGAGAACTGTATGAGTGAAAAGTTAGTAAATAGGAGCAGAACTAGTAAACTGACACTGGTACCTGTTTTAGTGCAGAACTGTATGTGTATATTTCCCTAGAACAGTTTGTCCACCATAGTCCTCGGGGTACACTATCGTCAGCTTTTCAAGATATCCCTGCACATTCACAGTAAAAACAGCACAGTCAGTATGATTGGATTGTCTGTGTTTAATTAGGGATATCCTGAAAATCTGAGCTATTGGGGTGTATTGAGGACTGGCGCTGAGTAATCACTACCAAGAAGTTGGCTTTTGCTAAGACTATAGAATGTATGTGGATGTGAAAAAACATCTGTAGTTCAGGACAGAAAAAGACAGAATTATTGTAAAGTGGTGAAATTTTACAGAGTGAATTAGGGCAACTTGTACAGTGGTTTTCACTCTTGTTTTTGTGTTTGCTCAAGGCACCCCTAACATGAGGTCTGGAATTTTTAGGGCACCCCTCAAATTGAATAGCTAATTTCTCAAGGATTTAATGAAGAGAACAAAACATAACAATACATATATATACAGTTATTCTTATATTTCACAGTCAGAAACTCAACAAAGAGCAACAAAGGACCACAATTCATACGTAGGGAAGAAAAGAATAAGTTAAAAAAGAATAAAGAGAAGGGATCAGAGAATAAACAAAGATTGAAGTTTCCCAGAATCCCCCATACAGGATTCTATAAGCCGATCATTTTTTACCCTATGGGGAGTATTTACACATCTCGGAATGCGGGGTGGAGATGGGAAAGTGGGAAACAAAGAGGAAAGTAGAATAATTCACAGTAAAGAAGATATGTCAAATAAACCCTCTACCTCTGCCTCTCCCAGTCTGCCCTCCTCTCCTTTTTTAGGGGTGGGGAACTGGAGCCCACAGAGACAAAAGAAAGGGGAGATGAAGACATTGAGGGGCAGAAAAAGAAGTCTTGGAATAGATGAGGATGTAGAGGAGGGGGAGGAGGGACTAAGAGACAAAATTTGAGAAAGGAATTAGTGGACATACCAGGAGTATCTACCATTTATCAGATAGGGATCTAGACAGCAATGAGGTTAGTGTTTTAAGGAAAGGATTGCTCCGAATATAGGACTGAAAAAAATTGACCTTTATATAGATATTGAAAAATATATATACATTCCCTTACAGTGAAGAGATTCTTTTTAAACAAAAATAGGGGAGCATATCACGGTGCCCGTGTTCCTGCTCTGACAGCGACATTGTTATTTTGCCTAATTTCAATGCCGTCCTTTTATTGGCCTGATATTCTTGCTCCACCCAGGGCTTGCCTTTATATACTCTGTCATGTCTATACCAAGGCGCCCTTTCGTGGTGTATCTGTTCCTGACGTTTGCTACTAAGTTGCTGTTATCGTGTATGACCTGGCCTGCCTGATGACGTTTCTGTGTTTTCTGTGTTACTGCTCCGTTACCGTCTGATCTGGCTGAGAACCCGCTCCGTTACTGACTGACCTGGCTGAGAACCTGCTCCGTTGCTGAACTGATCCGGCTGAAAACCCACTCTGTTGCTGAACTGATCTGTCTGAGAACCCGATCCGTTACCGACTAATCTGGCTGAGAACCCGCTCCGTTGCTGAACTGATCTGGCTGAGAACCCGCTCCATTGCTGAACTGATCTGGCTGAGAACCTGCTCCGTTACCGACTGACCTGGCTGAGAACCTGCTCCATTGCTGAACTGATCTGGCTGAGAACCCACTCCGTTGCTGACCTGTCTGACTATTGAGCTTGTTCCGTTGCCCCTGACCAAGCTGTGCTTCCGTTACACTTGTATTCCTCAGTTGTCCTAGTCTGGCCAGTGTTACAAGCAGCGGATTCCCATTTGCCTTGTTTGTCGTGCGCTGCTTGGCGCTATTCTTATCTTGTCGAACGTAGGCTTGGCATTCGTGCTATATCTACTCACTCTAACCGCCCTTGGCAGTGTGCACACGCGAAGTACCGGTACAGAGCTACCAAGTGCTGACTGAGTTACTCAGATCTATCTGTGTCTTCCTCTGCACTATTGCTGGGCTCACTCCCTGTGGGAGTTTCTGTATATCTCTGGGCGTCTCCAGTTAACCCGTTCAGTGCCTAGACTGCCTAGGCTTAGCCTGTGCACCTTCGCTGCTGCAGTGCTTGGGCTAGGGCCAGCACTTGCGTTACATCATACTCGGTAGTGTGTGGAGACACTGAGCTTCATTCCTTGTCGCAGTAGCCTTTGGGCTTAGAGACAGCATTTGCGTTAATTCACACTGTTGTGTGAGGGGACACTTGTGGCCTTCCAGTTGTCTGCCTTCGATCCACCCCTAGCATTCTAGGGTTTACTATCTGTAAGTGGTGGCCTCAGTCACCCTGGGACCCCTGTCCCTTGGTCAGTGTTGCCTCGTTGCCTACTGGGTTCTGTGCCACCCAGGCGTCTGGGTTTTGTGCCAATTACCACCTCCAGGACTACCTGTCACCTTCAGTCCTGCTGTCAGTCTCGGGTCGAGAAGCGTGATTTACCCTAGTCCACTAGGGGGAGGTTGCCTGCCTTGGGTACCTCCAGTTCTCAGCATCCTATCTCAGTTATTCGGATTCCAGTCATTGCCTCATTGACTTGCATATATTTGTTGTTTTGTATTGTGGGCCTGCGGCCTTATTCCTTTTATGCACTTTACATAATAAAGTCATTTTTAACCTTACCGGTCTGGTCTGAGTGTTCAACAAAAACCGTGACAGAGCATTACACAATTATCCCAGTTATAGTGTGGGAGATTGGTATAACATACAAAGACTAGAGATGTTGAAGATGGAAGAGGAAGGGGAATATAAAGAAAATGGAGTAATCGGAAGTCCACGTTTTATACAATGCAAAATAAAGGGGAGTATGTGAAAGTATATCAGGATTTGGTGAATAAAGATTTAGAGAAAATGTATGAGAAAAAGAAATATGGAAATAAAAATCTCAGCCAGGGAGAAAATGGAGCTTTAGAAAGACTGAAATTGGAAAGATTATGTGAAGGAGGCTAAAAGACTTTTGGGAGACCAAATAACATATGAAGTATTGAAATCAAATCCCACAGAAAAATGTATCAATAAGTTAAAATTCCTGCTAGATACATATAAACAAAAAGAGGTAATCACATTGGATGAATGTAAATTGCTATATCAATAATATCCAAAAATTCCCAGATTTTACCATCTACCTAAACTGCACAAAAGTTTAGAAACCCCACAGGTAGGCCCATAATGTCTAGCCTTGAGTCCCTCACTTCTAATCTCTATAAGTACATAGATACATTTCTTCAACCCCTAGTAAAATGACAAGCCTCTTTCATAAAGGACACTATACAGGTTATAGATCTCCTGGAAAACAGAGAATGGAAAAATAGCTATATCTTTGTCATGTGTGCGGTGTCTTCATTATACACTAATATCCCACACAAACAGCAAATAGGTATGATTAGATATCATTTTATGAAAGTTAATGTTTTATCAAAGGTTCAAAAGGATTTTATATTAGAGAGTATAAGGTTTGTATTAACCAAAAATAATTTTGTTTTTATACAAAAGCAAGGGACAACAATGGGCTGTAGATTTGCCCCTTCCTATACTAATCTGTACATGGCGGGGTGGGAAGATCAGCGGATATGGGCCAACAATCCGTATGTAGAGAACCTCGTCGTGTACAGACGCTATACTGACAATATTCTAATCGTCGAATTTCTGGATATAGTGTTATAACACCAAAAAAAATAAAATCGTAGTTAAGAACTATAGGAAGAAGATGGATAGCAATGCAACGAGTGGCCATCATAAAAGATGGATTGCAAATATTCTATTTGGTCAGTTACAAGAAGCACATGTAATTATAAATAAATTTAAAGAGAAAAGTTATGAGGAGGATAAACTAGAGGAAGCCTAAGTGAGGGTGAAGACAGAAAAGAGAGAAGGGATGTTAAAATATAAGGATACAAGGAAAGAGGAAAAGTAGGGGTGGTTACCATATTTCACCACTATGTATAATGATAGTGTAGATAATATCTTACATATTCTAAGAAAGCATTGGCACATTATCCAAGAGGATCCAATACTCGGGGCAGTATTGGAGGATAGACCAAAAGTATCCTTCAGAACGAAAAGAAATATAGAACAAATCTTGGTCCCTAGTGATATCTGGAGAAAGGGGATAGAGGATACAGTGAGGGAAAGAAAATATTTGATCCCCTGCTGATTTTGTATGTTTGCCCACTGACAAAGAAATGATCATTCTATCATTTTAATGGTAGGTTTTATTTGAACAGTGAGAGACAGAATAACAACAAACAAATCCTGAAAAATGCATTTCAGAAAAGTTATAAATTGATTTGCATTTTACTGAGTGAAATAAGTATTTGACATCCTGTCAGTCAGCAAGCTTATTAAGTAAGCTAATGAGTTCATGCAGGAGGTCCTTCCCAAAAAAGATGTCATTGATGTAACAAATGAATAAGGTCACATTATTAGTACATTTCTCATTGCCATTGCAAAAGACATATTCATGCTCCCACCGCCCCAAATAAAGATTTGCATATGTGGGGGTACAAGCACTGCCCATAGTAGTTCCTCTCAACTGCAGGAAAAACTTGTCATTAAAGGTGAAATAATTATGACATAACACAAGCTGTAATAATCTCACTATAAATTGATTTTCCTCTCCAGATATTGTGGACTGTTGGATTGCTTGACATCCCATAGTTTGTTTAATACTGGTGTACAGTGACTCCACGTCACAGGTCACCAATAGGGTGTTGTCATACTTCTTTTTTGGGAAGGACCCACCGACCTCCTTCAGGGATATATTAACTTACTTAATAACTTAATTTACATCTCATTTATACTATGAGTAACCAACAGGTGGACTTTTTGTATCTGCAAGTCATTTGGGACCCTGAAAATAAGATATTTATGAATTTGTTCAGAAAGCCAACAACAAATAACTCCATACTACATTATAGCAGTTCCCATTCCCCATCGGTTAAGAACAATGTCCCTATACGGGAATTCTTGTGCTTGAGATGCAACTGTACTACTGTTGATCTGTATAAATCTAATGCTAAGAATCTTAAAGAGCGTCTATTGGAGAGGGGTTATAGTAATACTATAATTAAGAAAGCATACAATCGTGCCCTTCATACCAAGAGAGATTCGCTACTCATTCAAAAACGTATTGTTCAGAGAGATACTGGACCTATCAGTTTTATTACAGATTATAGGGAACAAGGAAAAGTAATGTCCCCAGTGGCCAGACATTTCCAATTACACCATCAAGGAAAATTAAATGGTTTTACTTGTTGTGGATTGGAACATATCTCACTTGGCATAAGAGGGGGAGATGTGGCTCAGACACTCTTGATAAAGGAGTGTATGTGGATCTTTATTCTCAATACCATACAACCTGATGGAATTAATGAAAATCTTAATTTTGGAGTATTTATTTGATCCATTACTTATTCTGGTTTAGGTGTATATTTCACATCTGTGGGAATATCCCCCTATATTTAAATCCTGGATCATCTTTTTTTATTTATTTTGGTCCAAGTTAATAATAATTTTGTATTGTTCCATTATCTCTTTATGCATCTTTAATAAATATAATCTCTTAAATTCAGTATATGCTATATAAACCATACTATATCTCGTATGCAATATGAGGGGATTTATTTATAATTTATTGGGATCATAATATGGCCACTTTTCTTAAATTAGAAAATATAGGGAAATAATATATAATCTATTGTGATGTGTGACCATTAGTGTCTCACAAATTAAATATTTAATATCAATATCATACTCATGGGGATACCTCTTATGGTGTGTGACAGTCAGGGGTACATTTAAAGGAAGACGTTAGCCAAAAAAAAAAACCACTAACGGGTGCGTTGACGTGTTGTAAGCCATTTAAAGGTCCATCTTAAGAACAGCTAACGGCAGTTCACAAATCATTACGGCTGATAGACTTACGTGCCTTGAGTCTCATAGAACACGATTCCCCAGAGCCATTTAAAGAGTGCGGTACTGCTAATGGCTGAAAAAAAGATACAGTTAACAGGCAAAAGTTAGATAGCACCCATGTCCGTGTCAAAGCTCCAGCATGTGCTGGACCTCTATTCATCAACAGGAATAACTTCTACTCCATTAACATGCAGATGGTGTGTGACAGCAACATGAGGATTATGAATGTCTGTGCAGAGTATCCTGGGAGCTGTCTTGATTCCTACATACTACAGAACTCCTCAGTACACAGAGGCTTCGAGAATGGAACCTATATAGGGGGATGGCTTCTGGGTGAGTTAAAGTGGAACTACCACCGCTAAACAAGTTGATGTGTAATAAATCCCCATCTATCCACTAGCTGCTCAGTAGCACTAGTCGCCAGAATTATTACCTTATTCAATAGAATTCTCCATTATTCCCGGGCTGACAGGCAGGATGGAGCACAGACATCTTTCAATAGTGACGCCTGCATGCCTGCACTGTCAGTCCCAGACGTCTCTAGGAGGCGTTGCTAGGTGCCGTCTGGCTCCAAAAGGGACTGACAGCGCAGGCGGGCAGATGTCACTATTGAAAGATGTATGCACTCTGTCCTGCCTGTCAGGCCTGAAAGAATGGAGAATTCTACTGAATAAGGTAATAATTCTGGAGACTAGCGCTACTGAGTAGCTAATCGCCAGATGGGGATTTATTACACATCAACTTGTTTAGCGGTGGTATTTCCGCTTTAATACTTAATCACACCACATCCACAGGTGTACACATAACACTGCTCAGCATGCTCCTGACTCACAGCTAGTATGTCCACTTCAGAAAACATCATTCGCACAACATGTGCTCCTTGCCTCACCATGTCACTCACTTTCCACAGGTGATGCTGGCTATGGCTGCAAACCATGGCTCCTCACCCCGGTCGCCAATCCCAAAAACGATGCCCAGGAAAGATATAACCAGGCTCATGGCAGAACTCGGAATGCCACTGAGTGGACCTTTGGCCTCCTCAAGTCCCGATTCAGATGTCTGGACCACTCGGGGGGAGCATTGCAGTATGCCCCAGGCAAAGTATGTGACATTATAATGGATTGTGCAATACTGCACAACATCGCAGTGGACACTAGGCTGGTGGACAATGTGTGTTGTGAACAATAAAGCGGGGATACGGGGGACATTACTTCCACAGTGATGTCATGTCAACGGTTCACATATTGATCAATGTACCCAATGTTCTGAGATTGCTTTGGTTTGACATATCTCAGTACATGGGCTACATTACTAAACAAACAGACTAATTGGAGATGTGATATCACTGGTGAAGTTTGTTTCAACCTTAGTGAAACATCAACACAACTTACTAGTTAACCCAATGCTCAACCTAAGGTTTCAATGTGTGTGCTACACATTGGAATCTTAGCCTGATCATTGGGTTATCCAGTGAGATAGGCTGTGATTCTAACTCTTATTGCGAAACTGACTTACTGGAGAACCCAATGCCCCCCATAGGATTTCAATGTGTAGCACACACAATGAAATCCTATGGTGAACATTGGGTTCTTCAATAAGTAATTTTCACAATCAGGGTGTAAATCACAGGCTATTTAGCTGTATGTTATTTCATCTATCCTGCCTATCTGATATAAGTCTTATCTCTCAAACCTTTATGGTTTGAGAGATATTCACAAGCAAAGTTTCCCCTCCCGCCCCTTTTACCTAGTGTAAGCCATCTCTTCTCAGATGTGGAATGCAGTCCATAGACCAGACAGATAACAGAAGGGGATAATCTTCTTCCTATGAGAACAATGAAGGCACTGCCCCCCTTGACAAGTTTTTCAGGTTTTTCCCTTATCTTAATTGAAGATTGTCCCTCTCTAAAATCTACCTGGGCACCTCCCTTCTGCTCTGGTTGAGCAGTGTTACATCAGTAAAAGGGGCAGGAGATGGATACTTTGTCATTGAATTACTCTTGAACTACAACTCTGACAGAATTGAAATAACACTCTCCAAAGTCTGAAATACTATGATGATTAATTGGAGCTGCTTTTATTATGAAACATTACTATCCCTTTAACTATAACCTAACAGCCCTATCTTATCTTATCCTGCCCTCCCACTCTTAACTTTCTCACAGTAAATTCACTGCACATAGCATCTTGCTGCCTGGTCTCAGATGCTTCCCATTGCTCCTGCTACTTGTCTTGGGAACCATGTTACTCTCCTGAGCTGTGGCTCCTCCTCCCAGGACCAATTCTACATCTCCCAACTAAGGCTTCCAATATTTCACAGATCCCTAGAGCCCAGAAAACCATTTATGCGCCCATTTGGAAAACTTCCCTGACATAATGAGGGATGTAATGGGTCTGTGACAGTATTTGCCTGCATGAGCACCTGTACATTTTATTCAGTGTCCATACCTTCTTATCGTTAAGTATTTTTTTGAGTAATGAGTGTTACAATATGCCATTTTAGGGATACATACTTCATGAAGCAATTCTAGGGCAAATCAACAGCACTACAGGGAAGAGAGCCAATAGGAAAGCAGGTTGTTGGAGTGTCAGCTAGATAAGCAAACTATTGCTTTGCAAAGTGTTCCAAATTCCACTGATACTCAAATGGTTCATTTGATGCTGAAATGGGTCTTCTATATAATTAGTTATTAACTATTTGAGTGTGAGACAGGTGAGCAACCCCACCCTCTAGCTCAGAGGGTAATTAAGAACTCTGAACACATGCATACACTTTTTTTTGTTCTTTATTGAAACACTTAGTGATATTTCTGTGCATGCTCAACTACAGACAGCCATACAAAAGGTCAGCTAAATTAAATTTCTAAATTTCTAAAGTTAGGTAAAATAAAGAAAGCAGTGAATCTTCAAAAAAATTAAATAAAACCATAATATAGAATATTCTTTTCATTTTTGAATACTAGGCAATCAATTTTTAAAGTGGTAGGTCAATTTTAAAATATGTTTACATTTACATTTAAAATTATAAAGACCAAAAACAGTTAAATATTTTAAAAGTAAAAGCAGGAAACAGGTTGGGTAACCACTGTCTTCAGGGTTTGTTTATTTGCTGTTAACAAATACAAGAGTCTTGTTCACACTTACTGTTCACACAACGTCTGTCTTCACCACAAGTGAGAGCCCACCATCCACGCATAAGGCTACATTCCTCTTGGAAAATGAAATGTAAGCAATCAATGTATTTCTGTCTTCCAACATTACCTTTCTGGCTATTTATACTTGTGTCCTGAAGTTACTTGCTTCGCCTGCCAGCATTTGCATGTTCTAAGTCTTTTAGCCTAGTCTGTCAGAATTCATAGTTAAGTTATTGGAGAAGAGCCATGCTAACATTCTAGCTTTCTGTCACTGTCCACCTTGTGAGCACTGAATTAAAAAAAAAAAGCCATAACCATTTTCTCTAACTTACATGACAAAATTCAGCTAGAACAAAAAACATTCCACTTGGGTAATCATAGAAAATTTGAGACTACAAGCTGTATTTTCTAAATCTTTTTTGATAATGATATCTTATTTTTATTATCATTTATTTATAATGCTCCAACAGATTCTGGAGTGCAGCTTATTTAAACAGAATTATATATATTTTATAGATGAATTTGTATGCTGTTTCTCTTTGCATACAAATCATTTGTTTAACCGCTTGAATGCTAGAGTGATCATCAATAAAGAAGAGTGAAATGATTCTGTAATTTTTTTTTTCTTGTAAGAAACAGGCTGTGAAACACGAGTTTCGTTTCTGGGTTTTATTTGTTTTTTAGCCAGTCAGAAAACTGGAAAATCAATCATGTGATTTTCAGATTTATTGTTTTTAAAGTTGGTTCATTTAACCCTTTGAGTGCCAGAGAAGTATGCAATGCATTGCAAAGCAATGCGTTGCATACCCATCTGGCACTCAAAGGGTTAACCTTTATCCAGCCAATTCCTGTCAGGAGTACTTGTCTGAAGAAGGTGGGTATCCTCCTCTCCACCAATCACATCACCCACTTTCCCCCATGCTTTCCTTCTCCCTCTTGTTCTCTTAGCCTGTTCTTAGGTCTTCCTTCCCTATCTCTTCTGAACTTTTATCTTTCAGGCCCTCCAGTAGAGTCAGATTTTAGACCTTCAGCTCTTTCTCATTGTCCCATGCTCCATCCCCCTCTCTCGGACTACAATAATTATAGTTTCCCCCTGTTATCTTTGGGCTTCAACACTGGAGCAAGAGGATAGAGAGAAGCAGTAGGCCAGTGAATTCTATCAGCATATAATATGGCAGAAAACGTAGTAGCAATGATTGCCTGATCGACTGATTCCTCACTTGCCATCAACACAGTATTTATTATAAGGGTTACAATTAGTAGAGACATGCAGATAAAGGGTATGGTCAGTGGGCAAGTTGAAATATCTTGACTATTCCTGAAGTGGACAAATGATTAAATGATTTCTGCACTGATGCATGATTTCTGGCAATTAAATGATTATCCCCTTAAGATCACCTTCTCAGCCTTATGCAGTTCAGTAAGTACCCTACCTAACAGTTGAAATAACTATTGGCCACCTCCATCAATTACTCTTTACTTACCAGTTGTGAATTGCCGTTGATTGGAGGCTTTTGCGTAATAATATACATCTAGTATATGTCATAAGTAGGGCCCTCTGCTTTTTATTCTTTTTGTACTCTTTACAACCTTTGTTTTCTAACGAGTCTACTGAAAGGAGAAGCAAGCTAAGATTATTACCCAGTGAAGTCATGTTCACTAAGGAGGACACTTACAATATTTTTAATGGACTGTGAGTTATACAAATACAATTCCACTCTAAAATAAGCTCTGGAACCAGGTTATTGTTGCTGCTCCTGCCTAATGCATTCTGTCTTACACACATACACACATATAAAAACACAGAGTTAATTATGCACTGCAGACACATACATACACACACACACACGCACACACATGCAAGCACACAAACACATGTACATATACACACACACTCACACACATGTCTGTGAAGTCAATGCACTACCAATAGAGTGTGCTAGGAGTCTGACATGTCAAACTAAGCAGATATGAGAGCTCATTCCTCTGGTCACCCTGGGGTGATATTAGGATTTAAAATATTATCTTTTACTTGATGGTGTAAGGTTGTCCATTATTATTGGATAGATGTCCAAAAGGAGGTGTGTGGCATACTAATATGGAAAATGTCTGAACAGCCTTTGTTTAATATCTACTGAAATACATTTTATGTATGGTTGCCAGAAAAGGACACACAACATATACACACATTTTGAGAATTAATTATTGGGATGATAGCACAAGTGAGCCTATATCAATCTGCTATGGTAAGCTTGCCTTCATCACTGGACTGTGGGCCTGTCACCTACGCTGGAATTCAGAAAGGATGTCTCGATTGGACTACTGATAGATGCAGGCTGGGAGCAACCTCAAATGTATCATACTTTATTCTTTACAAGTCTGATTATACCTGCACATCATAACTAGACAGTGTGCTGAGATTTAACATAGGACTACACATCCAAATTGGGCAATGGACTCTCCTGGATGTTAGGAAACTGAGAGGTTGGAGAGTTATGAATCCTGAATTCACAGTGGTACAGACATCCAAACTTTGATGGTGAGCCTGGCTTGCCCTTATCACTTTTTGATGAGTATTTGTTTGCTATTACATATGATATGTTAACATATTTTTGACAGGCAAAACGGAGTATACTTCTTGCATTTTTAAATATTTAAATACTGTGGGGGTAATTCCTGATTTCTCCTCCACCCTTGTAACATAGTTGTACGAGAGACTTTCTCCAGTGTTGCAGTATCAACGTCCCTAACTCTTTGTTCATCTGTAGGAGCCAATGCAACTAAGTGACAGTGATTGTGCATGTACATTGTTAAGACTGACTGAGTACGTGTTTGTGAGACTGTGTGTCTATGTTTGTAAGACTGTGTGTTTGACTGGATATGTGTAAATGTATGAGAGTAGGTGCATTCCTGTTTTTGAATGTGTGTGTCTGTGTGGGCATATGTGCATTTGCTTAAGAGTAAGTGTGTTCCTGTGTGTGACTGTATGTGTGTGTGTCTTTGAAAGTGAGTCTGTGTGGGAGCTTGTACCAGTGTGTGTGTATGTGTTTGTATGAGATACATGTGACTGTGTGTTAATGGGCATGTGCCTGTGTGCGTGCCTGAATGCATGAATGTTTGAGTATGTGCAAGACTGAATGAAGATGTGTGTGAGATTGTGTGCTTTGGGGAGGTTTGTTGAAGTGTGAAACAATATATCTTACCATGGTATTGGAGCAAGATATCCACCATTCTTCTCTTATTAGATGTTTAAAGGAATGTAATCCCACCACAATACCAAAACTTAGTGTAAAAAAGTGAGTGTATTTGTGTGTCTGTGTGCAAGCATGTGTGTATAAGTGTATTTGTCTGTGTGTGAGAGAGCATGTGCCTCTATCTGAGAGAAAGTGAGTATGATCGAGAATGTTTGTGTGTTTTTGAGGATGGGAAAGTATTCACGAGCATGTGTGTGGGTGCTCAACAGAGTGTTTGAGTACTTATAAAATGTTTACAACTGTAGGGGTTCTACTCATTAAGAAGGTTGAGAACCACTGATCTACAAGATCTAATGACTTCATTAGATGATCAAACTGGGTGATTTCAAACAGTTAATTCATAAAGGACAATACTTTCCTGCAGAAGGATTTGATTCTGGGACAAGCCCAAATCACATGGATTAGTTTGACTTTCTGGCTGAAGCATCTGAACAACAATTAGAATGACTTAGACTCATTTTAAAAAAAATACTACCGGGGTTTAATTCCATTAAATCAATGTATCTTTTTGAAGATAAATGAAGTGGTAGTAGAATCTAGGATTTCGATTCAAGACTCATCTATTACATCCAGGATATATTTTTTCCAATTCAGTTTGCTTCTCTCTTATTTAAGGTTTTGCATAGTCCAGTGTAGAATGTGGTGGGAATTTTGGTTAAATAACTTTACCTCTGTCTGGTCTGGGGTACAAAGGGTGAAAGAAGTGTTCTGTGCTCCAAACTGGGCATGAACGTCATGTTGTAGTTTAAAATGGGATACAATGGGGTTTGTGGAATTGCAGAGATTAGTGGTGTGGTTTTGTGTATTCTCTGCACCAGGAACCAGTGGAATTGTCAAGGGCGGAATAATATGATGAGTATGACCATGGGTGGGGCTGTGAGCATCAAGGGTGCCTTGCTTAGTTGCACCAGAGATGTAAATCTGGTCCTATATTTATAATCCTAGGCAGAATATCCATAAATGTATCCACCTATATCCTATTTAACAGCCACAGTTTGAATCCATATATATGCTATTAGCCAAAAGATGAGCAATTCTGGAACAGATGAACTGCACAATAAAGGGGAAGAAAATTCCCTAAATTCCTATTGACTTAAATGGGTTTTTAACCCCTTTAGTGCTAGAGGTATCCAACATATTGCAAGGCAATGCATTGCAGACATCTCTAGCATTTAACAAATTAAAAAGCCGGTTATACTAAACTGGACATTTTGTTCCCGCCCCCAATAATCTTGCAATTGGTATGCTCCAGAACTGATCAGTGAAACAATGATGCGCACCACCATTTTCAAAGATTCCTTATTCCCACAAATGATTGAAACTTTCTTTAAAACTAGGCTGACCAGACCTCCCCTTTTACCGGGGACACATAGGAAATAGGCATATTTCAGGACTGCACTGAAATCAAAGTAGCCCTGAAGTATGCATTTTTCATATGTATCCCCGGTTAAAGGTGAGGTCTGGTCACCCTATTTAAAACACATCTTCTTTTATTTATCGAAAATATAAAAGGTGTAACACATACTTTTGTGGGCGTGTACAGATTACCACAGGGGCATTACTCACAGAGTGGAAGGCCAGCAGAGCTTAACTTTCCTGATCAACTATTTTCACGCCTACATGCCACTTAGTCATGATCAAAAACAACTGCAATTAGCCAATTACAATCGCTACTCTTTGACACAGACCAATCAATTCCACGGGTATGGTCTTTCATTGCCACACTGATATCGTGTCTTAATGGCAATGTTTTAAAACTACATATATTTTACCATGAATGTCATTAAGTAAAGTCACCGGAGGGAACGAGGAAGATTCTGCTCTTTCCACACGCATATATGGAACGGGAGATGCCAATTCTGCATGTGATTCCATTGCCATTTTTATTATACGTTATAAAGCTTTTTACTTCAGCTCAAAGAAGCATGAATATTAAAAGGGCATGTCCACCCCAGCATCATTCCACCTACATTCTCATTGGTAACATAAACCCAAATTAACTTACATCACAATACATGCGGTCTTTTCTACAGAGCCCACTGCACTGATGTGTCTTAGAGACAATGAAAGCCATTAACCCTTTGAATGTCACCAATTATTTGGCACTTCGCTATTACTAGACTCTTAGTCTTAGACTGGTCATCAAAAGGTATTGAACGAGTCTTAAACATTAACCCTTTGCCTTAAACATTTAAGACAACAGTAATAAAATAAAAACCATCTTAAAATTAATAGTGAACAGAAAGCTGGAAATAAGAACGATGAGTTGGAATTATATATATAAAGATGTATACCAATTACTACCTGTAATGACCCCATTGGTCACATCATTCAAATATTATCAGAAAATAGTTAAAATATTATCAGAACATTTTTTTTTATATATTTTATTTTTCTATTTATGATGTACACAACAAGTTCAATATGAGTCCAAAATGTATAACTTCAATATAAACAAATCTGTGACTATTATGATGAAGTACAGAATTTTCCCATGTGGATACATTCATTAACTTTAAACAATTTCTATCCCAGAGATGGTGGCTATTGCCATATATGCATTTATACATAACAAAGTACATCATAATCTTTGTTAAATCCTTGCGGATACCTGGTACATAAGACAAGTTGTCTAAATTTCCACCTCTTACTCACAATCTCACACGCTCTAATCCCTGTATCCTAAATGTATCTGGGTTATCTCTTTAAACTATGATGATACATTGGATCTAAATTCCTGACTTCTTATGTCTCAAAAAGATCAAAATGCCTGGAGATGGCAAAATTAAGTCCTTTTTCAATAACTTTTATTTGATCATCATTTAGATCATTTGATGAAAGATTGATCACTGTGAAATTTTCTTATTCATTCCTTTCTTCGAAGTTACTTTTCTTCCTCCAGGTTTTGGACCTCTCTCTTCCTCCCCTACTTGTGCGTCTTTTTTCTCCGTTGATAGTCGTGACCTGGAAGAGGTTCTCCTTCCCTGGCCATTCCAGAGATCTTCGGTGGTTACAGAAGTTCTCAATGCCTTATCCTCTCGTCTCAGGGATAAAAAAGAGGAAGATACTGAGTCATTGGTGTTATCTACATGTCTGGTCATTAAAGGTATAGTAATACTTCGTTTTAACTTTATTTTATTTTGTAGGCATTAAAAAAACATGAAGAATGATATAAGTCTTATCTCTCAAACCTTTATGGTTTATGAGATATTCACAAGCAAAGTTCCCCTCCCCGCCCCTTTTACCTTTTACCCTGTAAGCCATCTCTTCTCAGATGTGAGTCTGGTTGTATGACAGTACAGATAACAGAAGGGGACACTTTTCTTTGTATGAAAACAATGAAAGCCCTTCCCCCCTTGACAAGTTTTTCAGCTTTTTCCATTATCTTAATTGAAGATTGTCCCTCTCTGCAGTCTACCTGGGCATCTCCCTTCTGATCTGGTTGAACAGGGGGGGATACTTTGTTTGTGAATATCTCTTAAACCATAAAGGTTTCAGAGATAAGACTTATATCATTCTTCATGTTTTTTTAATGCCTACAAAATAAAATAAAGTTAAAATGAAGTATTACTATCCCTTTAAGGTACCATTAGTTTCATCACCCATTGTTTCAAAATCTGTACTTGAGAAACTTACTTTTTTCTCTCTAGAATACTTTAAGATTGATTTATATCTTCTACCAGATGATGCTCTATTCCACTTATAGATGTCGAGTTTTTCATAATCATTTTTATCACGTAAAAACTTCTTATGTTTTAAGTCCATCACAAACTTTTCCAACTTCTCTAAAAAACTGGATAATTTTCCATCCAGTATTTAAAATTCTTCATGAATCTTTTGTGTAGTGACCAAACTTTGTTTTTCTTTGATGTCAGCTTGAAGTTGTTGAAGAATCCTTTCTTTATATTCTATAATCAGACTCATGAGAATATTAGAGCAGTTTGTAAGTGCCTCATTCCACCTTTCCAGGAAATTGGCCTCTTCTGAGACAAACGTAGGGATCTCCCTTATTCACAGACCTCTGGCTATTCTACCCACTTTAAGATACTGCTGCAGTGTCTTTATCTCCCACCATGTATGTGTCTCTTTAGCCATTAGTTTCTCTAGGTCTTGAAAAAGGCTTGACAGCTCTACCTGTTCTTTAATTTCAACATTTATTATGGACGCCTCAAAATGTTTGGTCACATTAGTTTGTCTAAGAGTTACATCTTCAACAGTTCTCAAACATCTGCTTATTTCCACTCTGGATTCAGTCTCCTGTGGTAAATTAGCACTCTCCATTTAATTTATTTAAGACATACATACAATATGAAATAATGTTGGAGTAGTGTCGACAAAATGTTATCGCTCCTTGTGAATCCTGGACGTTTATAGTAAAAAAGCTTGTTCTTCGCTTTTTGTTTTATTCTATAAATAAGCCTGTGGATTCTTAATAAACACCTTTCTTGATGTGTATGGTAAAATATTCAATGAGCTCAGCAAAGAGAAATATATATATATATATATATATATATATATATATATATATATATATATATAACAACAACAACAAAAAATATGTGGCTCCATTAATAGTAAACCACACATGTACACCTAAAGACTCAACACACAGAGTAAAAATATATATCCACACTATCATATAGGAAAAGAAAACGGTGCTCCAGAACTGCTCATCTTTTCCTTTCTCCAGAAGGTCAATTGTAGAGCATATAACTGAAGGCTGCTGTGGAGCAGGGATTCTTGCCAGTAACCACAGAATATCAATGATTAACCCTCTTGAATGCTAGAAATGCCTCTTTATCATTCAAGTGTTTACATACTGTTAACTCCTTGGATGCAAAAGAGGTTTTCAAAACACCTCCCTAGCATCAAAGGGGTTAAACATTTGTATATAAAAAAGTAAATTATCGCATTCAGATCTGGCATACATGTACAACTGTAAAGCATTGTAAATATTATTGGATGGTTAGCTTATAACCAACAAAAAGCTGCGTCTGATCACTTGCATTTCAAGGGATTAGTGTTCATGTTCCTTGCATATGGCCTTGACACTTCAGCTTTATCAGCTAAGAAAATAACTTACACTGACAGTATATTTCAGCACAGACAGAGAGGAGTGCATCTTGTTCTAAAGATATGAGTGATGCCTTGTGATGTAAGCAAACTGAACAGAGGAAGACAAATGCACAAAAATGTGTATTTATATATTCATTATGAGTAAACTGTCAAGAGAACGTCATATCTGGATCACATCCACAGCAAAGGTTTTCTACAAAGATGTAGAAACAGCAGATGTTTCATTCAAAGGATGATTCAGAAACATTTTTTTTAAATCAAATTATGAATGAGGTCACATTAGCCTAAAATCCGCTAATAGATAATATGTTGAAATGTGAAACTGTGATTGATTGTGACTTCCATTTAGTATTGAATATAATGGGTGTTTGTACTAAAAAACGGGGGCAAAATGAGGGCAAGTAAATTAGCAACATGCATATATACCAATATACATAAATTAAAGAAATCAAATTGTTCCCTTTCTACCTTGCACCAAATATTGCAGTTCTTTCCCATGAACCTTTGTACCTAAATTGAAACTGACACTTCATCCTTTATCAGCAATGCAATGCAATGCATTCAAAGAATTAAGGGGTCCCTCTACTGTATACTTTGCCCAGGGCCTAATAGTGGCTTAATTCTTTAAGAACTAGGGGGGTGGGCAAAGCATACCAATGAATATATGAGAAATTATGGCAGAATTGGTGCTATCATACACATTTGGTAGTTATGCCCAGTCATCCAACCAAGAAATGAAAGATTGTTTTTTTATCAATGTAGGACACAAGACTCTAGAAGCAGAGCTACCTTTTATGAATCTAGATACAAATATGACTACTTATCAAATGTTTTCATTGCTACAAGAACGTGTATCAGTAGGAAGTGGATATGCACTTTTATTATTATTTATTATTATTTTTCCACAGTAGCAACCTAAAGCCCTTGTCAATAAAAATGCAGAACTAGAAAACATTACACACAAGTCCAGTGACAAAAAGACAAATGTCCATCTATGGGCCTCATGCACAAAGTAAAAGAGGAGCAATTCTGGAGCAAACTGTACCACAGGGGAGAAAAATCCTCAATATGTAATTCATTTCATGGAATGGGAGAGAAATGGTTAACCTATTTTACAAAAACAGGATTATCTGTGAAATTATCGCTTAGTTCTGTATGTTTTTAAAATGATCTCATTTTGAATTGGGGAATGGAAATATTTGAGTGAGTTTTATGGTGATTTATAGGTGGTTTCTAGCCAGGTAGTCTGGAATATGCTGCAGTCTCTCTAAATAGGTCATGCCAGTTGATCAGGGAATGTTTGATATCCTGTCCAAGCAGATGCATAAATTATCAGAGTGAATGCAGGCCTTTATTGCTTCTCAAACTGACAATCCCCCTTCTGAGCAGGTACAGGGTATTGGTCTTGATAGGAAAGTACAGGCCCAACCAGCTATAGCTGTTAGCAATCATGATCACCCACATGGGGAGGGAGGAGCTGTTGGCCCACATGAATAACACTTCATGCTGAGGTGTGATGATGAGGGTAGCATCCCAGAACAATTCTCACATAACACACTTCAAAGCATCTTAACAGGTAACAGATTACCCTCTAACAGGAAACCACTACTCAAACCTAGCAGGACTACTAGGCCCATACTAGGTAGGTTTGAACAGGAAGAGCAGTCACCCTTAGTATGTGACATCACAGCAATCACAAGGTTTCTTATGGACACTGTGCCCTTATGGACACTGTGATAAAATATATTATGTGCCCTGGGTTTTTGATATTTCAGAGGGCTACTTCTTCAGCTCATTGAGTGATATGGATATTACCACATGGGAAGAAACTGTTGAGGAAATAATCTTAGCATCTGGGCCCTCTAAAAACCACCATGAGGCTAAATGTTCTATATATGCACTAAAATGTAAGTCAGACCAGGACCCCAGGCAATTCTTCTCAGAATTAAAATGTGCTTATTTCCTTGCTGACAAGGATGCAGATTTTCAGTCTGTTGAGTTTAGAGAATTATTCTTTAATGCACTGCCCAGGAATATGAGAACCAATCTAGCCAGGGATTATTCACTCATGTTGCCATTAGTTTGGCTACTCACTCACGCTCTTAAGCTGTATAATGCCCAGCTGAGTGAGAATAACCCAGCTAAGAACAAGAAGCCTGCTCCCAATGTGTAGAGGAAACTTTGGTTGAGGAAAGTTTGCCATTTGAATCTGGCATGAGAACCTATGCAGAGGTGTTAAAATCTCCACAGGTTCATAATCAGGCACCAGTTAATAAAAGACCTGCCTGTGTTAGCTCCCAAGGGTCTAATGAAGCAAATGGCAAGAAGTTTCCTAAGAGGTTTCCAAAGGTAAATCCTCTGTGACCAGATGGAATAATTTAGAACTATAACATTTGAAATATTGATCACTGTTTTGTACATTGTGTGACATTTGGTAAATCTTGGTAACCAGATTGCAGAGTGGGCTGTTAAGTCCAGCACTCTGGCTTGTTTAAAGAATACTCCATGTGCTAAGGAATGTGCTAAGGAATGTGAATTGACTCCTGCTGTGCTTCATTGACCAGTCAGGGGAGGTTATTATGGACCAGTTAAAATGTCCCTTTTTCAAGCACTAATTTGTATTCTTATCTTGATAAGAGTGTCTGGAAGTGTATTTAAGCAGTGTGTTTTATCAATAAAGGCTGTTCTGTTCTACCCTCTTTAATACAAGTCTCGGCTGTATTTCTGGAGGGAGCTTGGGCTGGGGATTCTCACCTTAACCACTGCAGGAGCAAATTCACTTGCCTTGCCGGTCTACTGACGTACGGCCTCTGGAAACCTCACCTAGGATTCTGCAGCTAAATTCACTAGTTTTGCCAGTCTGCCAGGAGGCAGCATCCAGTTGTTCCTGCCTGAGTATCCAGGACCTCCAGGAAGCAGCAGGGCTCCAGCCGGGCCGAGGAAGAGTGGCAGCAGCGGTGGCGGTTCAGGAATCGATGACCCCAAAAGGGCCCGGTAAATCCTGGTACCGTCACATTTGGTGGCAGTGAGGTGGGATGCCCTCTTCCTAAAGACATCCAAACCACCACCGGGACAATCTCCATCGGAGATTTGGCTGGAGCCAATGGCAAGTGTATGGAGGGGTTCTACAAGCAGCTGAAGTGATCCACGTTAAAAGAGATCCTAACTGCCAGAGGTGGAGAAGCAAGTGGACCCAGAAAGACTGATTTGATTGAGGCTTTGATGCAGCTTTTACTACTGGAGCAATTCTTTCAACATACGGCTCCTGAAGTTCAGTATTGGGTAAGGGACCGTGATCCAGCTACAGTAGGGGAAGCGGCCAAGTTAGCCGACAAATATGTGTAAACCCGACTGAGTGGGCCCTGGCCCTCTCCGGTCCCCCCCACAGGATCTAATGCCACCCCTCGAGGGATCCAGGTACCAGGGCCCTACCCCATTCCCATCACTAGCTGCCAGCCCAGTAGAAGGCGTAGTTCTGGCCTGCAGTGCTATAATTGTTTGCAGCTGGGACATGTTCGGAGTAGTGATGATCGAGCACCCCAATGCTCGGGTGTTCGGGTGCTCTGGCCGAGCACCCCCGGAGGCTCGAGTGCTCGGCCGAGCACCCGAGCCCCATTGAAGTCAATGGGAGGACTCGAGCATTACACCAGGCACCCCCTGCTCTGATGAGGGGAGGGTGCCTGGTCCATAGGAAAAGGGCAGAAAATGATGGAAACACCACAGAAATGGTTCAGGGACAGCATAGGGAGGATGTCTGGATGCATCTTGGACTCCAACGTCGCTGCTGGGAACGATGTTTCGCCCGTAGTACGCCATTTTTACAGACTGACCGTAAAACACACAAAAAGGAAGATAAAAACGACTTTAGGCGAAAAATTGTTACCAGACAGTATTTGCTGTATATTTACTTGTATATCATCTGCAAATTCTGCAAAAAATGTCATCGATTTTTCGGAACTGGGGCCATGATTAAGAGGGAAACGTGCGCAGAGGCAAATTCTGCAAAAAATTTCATCGATTTTTCGGAACTGGGGCCATGATTAAGAGGGAAACGTGCGCAGAGGCAAATTCTGCAAAAAATTTCATCGATTTTTCGGAACTGGGGCCATGATTAAGAGGGAAACGTGCGCAGAGCCAAATTCTGCAAAAAATTTCATCGATTTTTCGGAACTGGGGCCATGATTAAGAGGGAAACGTGCGCAGAGTAAAGCAGGTGTTCAACGTGGTTATGGCCCGGGTAAGGTACAGCATTCAGGAACGGAGGCCGCAGCTACCACAGGTTTTACAACATGTCCGTTTGCCCTTGTTAAGTCCAAAATTTATAGTCGGAACAGTGGGGTCTGATCCATTCAGTAAAAGTGACGAAGTGACTTAGTGGATGAAGCCAAGAACTACCTTCTGCTCTGTCGAACACCCCAGCCCTATTTAATTCAATGGGAGGACCTGAGGCACTCCGATACAACCTGTATATCACAAAATGGAGGGCCTCATTCACATTGTGGTACAATAGTTCAGGTAGTGGTCCAACACTCATAAAGCCGATGCACTAAGTGAAAGGGCTGCCAAAAATTAGACTGAAATGTCACTCCAATACACCCTTTATTACACATAAAGGAGGGCATCATACACACCCTTGAAAAATTAGGATTAATAGCCTGCTGGTGACCCTCTAAAACATTAGGGGCGAGGGCATGCCGCTAAGCTGACCATCTAAAACATTAGGAATGAGGGTCTGCAGCTGAGCCGACCATCTAAAACATTATGGGTGAGGGTCTGCTGCGGAGCTGACCATCCTAAACATTATATGCGAAGGCCCGCTAGTGAGCTGACGCTATAAAACATTATATGAGAGGGCCCGCTAGAGAGCTGACCCAATAAAACATTATATAAGAAGGCCCGCTGGTGAGCTGACCTATACAAAAAGTTGTCAAACAGGGCCTGCTGGTGAGCTGGCCCTATATAAAAATTATATCACAGGGTATATGGAAGAGAGTCAACCATATACCCGTTTTTTGGGTGGAAGGGGTGTATGGGAATACAGAGTATTCCCATCATTGTAAATAACATATCTAAAGTGACTTTATGTTCACCCGGGGCTTTCCTCCAGTGGAGTGGAGAAGTCAGGGGAAATCCAGGCCTTGTTCATTTTTATAAGTGTCAACCTATCAGCATTTTCGGTGGAAAGGCGGATACGCTTATCTGTTATGATGCCACCAGCAGCACTAAATACCCGCTCAGACAGAACGCTGGCGGCAGGGCAGGCCAGCACCTCCAAGGCGTAGAGTGCCAGTGCATACCACGTGTCCAGCTTGGACACCCAGTAGTTGTAAGGCACAGAGGGATCATTGAGGACGCTGACACGGTCTGCTACGTACTCCTTCACCATCTTCCAAAACTTTTCCCTCCTTGTGACACTAGGCTGCGCATCAGGGTGAGGGTGCTGGCGGGGTGTCATGAAGGTGTCCCACGCCTTGGAGAGTGTTGCCCTGCCTTTGTCGGAACTGCTGTGTGCTCCCCTTTTCTCCCCTTCTCGGTTGGCCAAGGTAGCACGTACTCTGCCGCCAGCGTTGTCAGATGGAAAATTTTGGAGCAATTTTTCAACAAGAACCTTCTGGTATTGCACCATTTTGCTTGTCCTCTCCACCGGAGGAATGAGAGATGAGAAATTCTCTTTGTAGCGGGGGTCCAGAAGGGTGAACACCCAGTAATCCGTGTTGTCTAAAATGCGTATAACGGTGGGTCACGGGAAAGGCAGCCTAACATAAAGTCAGCCATGTGTGCCAGAGTACCAACAGGCAAGATTTCGCTGTCCTCACCAGGAAGATGACTCTCAATCTCCTCATCCAATTCCTCCTCTTCTGCCCACCCACGCTGAAGAGATGGAACTAAAGTTCCATGGCTACCCTCTGTAGCGGAGGCAACCGTGTCTTCCTCCTCCTCCTCCTCCGCCTCCTCCAATTGTTGCTGAGAAGACGAAGTGAGGGTGCTCTGGCTATCACCTTGTGTAAGCTCTTCCTCCCCCATTTCCACCTCTTCCACATGCAAAGCGTCGGTTTTAATTGTGAGCAGCGAGCGTTTCAGTAGACACAGAAGTGGGATGGTTACACTGATAATAGCATTATCGCCGCTCACCATCTGTGTCGATTCCTCAAAATTGCGTAAAACCTCACAGAGGTCTGACATCCATTCCCACTCCTCACTTCTGATTAGAGGAAGTTGAACGGAGAGGCGACGACCGTGTAACAGCTGGTACTCCACTACTGCCCTCTGCTGCTCACAAAGCCGGGCCAACATGTGGAAGGTGGAGTTCCAGCGCGTGCTCACGTCACACAGCAGCCGGTGAGCTGGCAATTGTAAGCGCTGCTGCAGCTTCAACAGGCCGGCTGAAGCTGTTGATGACTTACGGAAATGTGCACACACGCGGCGCACCTTGGTCAAGAGATCATGCAAATTGGGGTAGGTTTTTAGAAATCGCTGAACCACTAAATTAAATACATGCGCTAGGCATGGTACGTGTGTGAGCTTGCCGAGCTCCAAAGCCGCCACCAAGTTACGCCCATTATCACACACAACCATGCCTGGTTGCAGGTTGAGTGTTGAGAGCCACTGCTCGGTCTGGTGACTAATCCCCTGCAACAGCTCTGAGGCCGTGTGCTGTTTGTCCCCAAGGCAGATCAGCTTCAGCACGGCCTGTTGACACTTCCCCACTGCAGTGCTAAACTGCTTCCAGCTACCGGCTGATGGGTGAGTGGCGCTGCGCGCAGAGAATTCGGAGGTGGAAACGGAGGAGGAGGAGGAGGAGCCAATAACGTAGGTGCTCGCAGAAACCCTGATGGAGGTAGGGCCCGCAATCCTCGGCGTGGGTAGCACCTGTGCCATCCCAGGGTCCGAGTCGCTCCCAGCCTCCACGACATTCACCCAGTGTGCCGTCAGGGAAATGTAGCGTCCCTGGCCACAAGCACTTGTCCATGTGTCAGTCGTTAAGTGGACCTTCCCAGTAACTGCGTTGGTCAGGGCACGGGTGATGTTACGGGACACATGGTGGTGTAATGCGGGGACGGCACACCGGGAAAAGTAGTGGCGGCTGGGGACTGCGTACCGAGGGACAGCTGCTGCCATCAGGCTGCGGAAGGACTCAGTCTCCACAAGCCTAAATGGCAGCATTTCGATGGCCAGTAATTTGGAAAGGTGTGAGGTTAGTGCTATGGCCTGTGGGTGGGTGGCTGGGTATTTTCGCTTGCGCTCAAATGCCTGGGGTAACGACATTTGGACGCTGCGCTGGGACAGGGAAGTGGATGTGGTCGCTGATGGTGCTTCAGATGGTACAGGTGCAGGGCGGGAGGTATGCGGGCCTGCGCCTTCGACAGGCGATTGGCCGGCACCGAAAACAGGGGAAGAGGAGGCAGTGGTGTGGCCTGCAGACACAGATTGGCGATCCGGGCGTTCCTCCCACTTATTACGGTGCTTGGATGCCATGTGTCGGATCATGCTGGTGGTGGTGAGGTTGCTAGTGTTCATGCCTCGGCTCATTCTGGTGTGGCACAGGTTGCAAACTACAATTCTTTTGTCGTTCGCACTTTCCTTAAAAAAACGCCATACCGCGGAACACCTAGCCCTTGGCAAGGGAGATTTACGCAAGGGGGTGCTCCGTGGAACATTTGCGGGCCGGTTTGGTGCGGTCCGCCTTCTTTCTTTAGCCACACCACTGCCTCTTCCAGCCTGTTGCGGTGCTGCAGATGGCTCACCCTCAGAACTGCTGTCATCGCTCGGCTCTCCACCTTCCCAGGTGGGGTCAGTGACCTCATCGTCCACCAAGTCCTCCTCCACTTCCTCACTCTGATCATCCTCCTCATTTCTTGATCCCACCACATACTCAGTCATTGACAACTGTGTATCATCCTCCTCATCAAGGTCTTGAGACAGTAATAGTGGTTGATTTGATGGCAACTGTGTCTCATCATCATCATCATCATCCACTTCCTTTGACCTTAAATGCCGTTCCCCTCTGTCATCTTCTTGTGATTGGGTACCCTCTAGAGGTTGTGAATCAGGGCACAAGATCTCATGTTCCTCTGCAAGCGTGCTTGGAGAGAGGTTCAAATGAAGGATTGGTGATGAGACGAGCTCCTCACTATATCCCAGTGTGGGATCACTTCTTTGGCCAGACCCTCTATGGTGGGAGGAAGGATGATCAGGGTGAGGATTATGTTGACCAGACTCTTGGCTACTGAGAGTGGACTTGGTGGAAGACAGGGTGGTGCTTAACCGACTGGAAGCAGTATCAGCTGAAATCCAACCGACCACCTGTTCGCAGTGGTCTGACCTCGAGAGTGATGTCCTGCGACGCCCTGTAAACTGAGACATGAAGCTAGGTATGGTGGATGTCTTTCTTTCTTGTGCTCTGGCACCAGGCACAGTTTCTACGCGTCCTGACCCGCGCCCTGAACTATCAGGATCACGTCCACTTCCCCGTCCCTTTTTACCCGCCTTCTTCATATTACACGGAATATGTGCTGCTAATCTGCAAATTTGCACACTAAACAGAATGTGCTGCTAATCTGCGGCTAGGCACAGTGAACGGAATATGTGACGTTTATTTTTTACACTTTGCACACTAAACAGAATGTGCTGCTAATCTGCGGCTAGGCACAGTGAACGGAATATGTGACGTTTATTTTTTACACTTTGCACACTAAACAGAATGTGCTGCTAATCTGCAACTTTGCAGACTAAACAGAATGTGCTGCTAATCTGAGGCTAGGCACAGTGAACGGAATATGTGACGTTTATTTTTTACACTTTCCACACTAAACAGAATGTGCTGCTAATCTGCAACTTTGCACACTAAACAGAATGTGCTGCTAATCTGCGGCTAGGCACAGTGAACGGAATATGTGACGTTTATTTTTTACACTTTGCACACTAAACAGAATGTGCTGCTAATCTGCGGCTAGGCACAGTGAACGGAATATGTGACGTTTATTTTTTACACTTTCCACACTAAACAGAATGTGCTGCTAATCTGCAACTTTGCACACTAAACAGAATGTGCTGCTAATCTGCGGCTAGGCACAGTGAACGGAATATGTGACGTTTATTTTTTACACTTTGCACACTAAACAGAATGTGCTGCTAATCTGCGGCTAGGCACAGTGAACGGAATATGTGACGTTTATTTTTTACACTTTCCACACTAAACAGAATGTGCTTCTAATCTGCAACTTTGCACACTAAACAGAATGTGCTGCTAATCTGCGGCAAGGCACAGTGAACGGAATATGTGACGTTTATTTTTTACACTTTGCACACTAAACAGAATGTGCTGCTAATCTGCGGCTAGGCAGAGTGAACGGAATATGTGACGTTTATTTTTTACACTTTGCACACTAAACAGAATGTGCTGCTAATCTGCAACTTTGCACACTAAACAGAATGTGCTGCTAATCTGAGGCTAGGCACAGTGAACGGAATATGTGACGTTTATTTTTTACACTTTCCACACTAAACAGAATGTGCTGCTAATCTGCAACTTTGCACACTAAACAGAATGTGCTGCTAATCTGCAACTTTGCACACTAAACAGAATGTGCTGCTAATCTGAGGCTAGGCACAGTGAACGGAATATGTGACGTTTATTTTTTACACTTTCCACACTAAACAGAATGTGCTGCTAATCTGCAACTTTGCACACTAAACAGAATGTGCTGCTAATCTGCGGCTAGGCACAGTGAACGGAATATGTGACGTTTATTTTTTACACTTTGCACACTAAACAGAATGTGCTGCTAATCTGCAACTTTGCACACTAAACAGAATGTGCTGCTAATCTGAGGCTAGGCACAGTGAACGGAATATGTGACGTTTATTTTTTACACTTTCCACACTAAACAGAATGTGCTGCTAATCTGCAACTTTGCACACTAAACAGAATGTGCTGCTAATCTGCAGCTAGACACAGTGAACGGAATATGTGACGTTTATTTTTTACACTTTGCACACTAAACAGAATGTGCTGTTAATCTGCGGCTAGGCACAGTGAACGGAATATGTGACGTTTATTTTTTACACTTTCCACACTAAACAGAATGTGCTGCTAATCTGCAACTTTGCACACTAAACAGAATGTGCTGCTAATCTGCGGCTAGGCACAGTGAACGGAATATGTGACGTTTATTTTTTACACTTTGCACACTAAACAGAATGTGCTGCTAATTTGCGGCTAGGCACAGTGAACGGAATATGTGACGTTTATTTTTTACACTTTGCACACTAAACAGAATATGCTGCTAATCTGCAACTTTGCACACTAAACAGAATGTGCTGCTAATCTGCGGCTAGGCACAGTGAACGGAATATGTGACGTTTATTTTTTACACTTTGCACACTAAACAGAATGTGCTGTTAATCTGCGGCTAGGCACAGTGAACGGAATATGTGACGTTTATTTTTTACACTTTCCACACTAAACAGAATGTGCTGCTAATCTGCGGCTAGGCACAGTGAACGGAATATGTGACGTTTATTTTTTACACTTTCCACACTAAACAGAATGTGCTGCTAATCTGCAACTTTGCACACTAAACAGAATGTGCTGCTAATCTGAGGCTAGGCACAGTGAACGGAATATGTGACGTTTATTTTTTACACTTTCCACACTAAACAGAATGTGCTGCTAATCTGCAACTTTGCACACTAAACAGAATGTGCTGCTAATCTGCAACTTTGCACACTAAACAGAATGTGCTGCTAATCTGAGGCTAGGCACAGTGAACGGAATATGTGACGTTTATTTTTTACACTTTCCACACTAAACAGAATGTGCTGCTAATCTGCAACTTTGCACACTAAACAGAATGTGCTGCTAATCTGCGGCTAGGCACAGTGAACGGAATATGTGACATTTATTTTTTACACTTTGCACACTAAACAGAATGTGCTGCTAATCTGCGGCTAGGCACAGTGAACGGAATATGTGACGTTTATTTTTTACACTTTGCACACTAAACAGAATGTGCTGCTAATCTGCAACTTTGCACACTAAACAGAATGTGCTGCTAATCTGAGGCTAGGCACAGTGAACGGAATATGTGACGTTTATTTTTTACACTTTCCACACTAAACAGAATGTGCTGCTAATCTGCAACTTTGCACACTAAACAGAATGTGCTGCTAATCTGCGGCTAGGCACAGTGAACAGAATATGTGACGTTTATTTTTTACACTTTGCACACTAAACAGAATGTGCTGCTAATCTGCAACTTTGCACACTAAACAGAATGTGCTGCTAATCTGCAACTTTGTACACTAAACAGAATGTGCTGCTAATCGCAACTTTGCACACTAAACAGAATGTGCTGCTAATCTGCAACTTTGCACACTAAACAGAATGTGCTGCTAATCTGCAACTTTGCACACTAAACAGAATGTGCTGCTAATCTGCGGCTAGGCACAGTGAACGGAATATGTGACATTTTTTTTTTTAATTTGTGCCCCCCCAAACAACATATATCACTGCTGCCCCCACACACAACAGTCCTAAAAAGGACTTTTGGGTCTTTATATGGTGTTCCAACACTTTTCTTCTCCCTACACTGACTTTCCCTTCCTATCCTCATCTCTCCCTGGCTAAGACTGAGCCGAACTCGCTGGTCAGGTGCTATACAGCACCCGATCACGGGTTCTGGCCAGCCAATCAGTGTAATGCCAGCAGCCAACATGGCTGCTGGCATTACACTGATGTCAGAGCCTCCCCGCACGTTTATTGGCTGCGCAGCAGCCGCGAAACGTGCGGGGAGGAGACCCGAACATGGCGGGCGAGCACATGCGGTACTCGTACGAGTACCGCCATGTGCCGAGCAGAGCGATGCTCGAGCCGAACCGAGCTTCGGCCGAGCATGCTCGCTCATCACTAGTTCGGAGCAATTGCCCTCAGAGATGGTCCAGACCTAGACCCCTGCCCCAGAGGCCAATATCTCCACCAGTCCCACTACAGAACGCACCAAGACAAGCCTACTGTATGGAAAGATATGTGGAGACTCAAGAGAATGGGCCCTGTCGCTCTCCTGTACAATCCAAAGGAATTACTACTGACACTCGAATGGGCCAGATACCACATCTCAGCCCCATTCCCATCAGTCACAACCAGCCCAGTAGAGGGCACCGCTATGGACTGCAGTGTGATGATTGTTTATAGCCTGGGCATGTTTGGAGCAATTACCCTCAGAGACAGTCACAGCCTGGGCTCTTGCTCCAGCAGCCGGTATCTCTACCGGTCCCACCCCGGAGTGCACCAAGACAAGCCTACTGTGGAGGAGAGGACCCTGGCACTGAACCTATGGAGTATAATTTATCCATGCCCATGGGAGTGGATTACAATATTGTCCCTTTTGGCAGGGACGAAATGTGGGGACCGATCCACGAGGTGAGCCTGGTCCAAACCGCCAGCACAGATAACCAAGGACACCATGGTCAGACAGTGCTGGTGAACGGGCAGCCAGCCAAGGGGTTGAGAGACACTGGGGCCACAATCACTATGGTCCAACCCCACCGGGTTCCCCACAGTTAACTATCTTGGTCATGAAGGGACCACCAAAGGCTTATACCCGCTGAGAAAGAAGGTTGAGGCAATAGTCAAATCCAGAACACCAGCTAATCTCAATGAATTGAGATCCTTCCTAGGCATGATGAATTATTCCCGGAAATGTATTGATAACTATTCTGAAATAAAACCATTGTTGTTGTTGTTATTGAAGAGAGATCAACCATGGATCTGGAGTGAAGCTCAGAAACAGGCTGCGTCCGAGCTCAAGAGTAAACTCACCCAGGCTCCTTTTCTGGCCTATCCAGAAGGAGGTAAGCCACTCTACCTTGAGACAGGATTCACCGATCTTAGTTTCAGTGGGGTTCTGTATCAAAAGCAAGACAACCTGAATAAGGTTGTTGTTTATGCCAGCAGATCCCCATCTTCCATGGAAATAACGTTCAACATCTGAGAGAAAGCTTTACTGGCTACTGTTTGTGCATTACAGAACATTCATCGTTTCATTCAGGGTGAGAAAATCATTATTGAAACTGCGCATCAGCCTATAAGACGGTCCTATTAGCTATTGAGCACAGCATGAAGGAATTTGTCATCATAACTGATTCTAATTATGTTAGTTTTGTAGGATACCTCCCAGGTTGGAAAAGGAGCCATATGCTCCAATCCAATAATACACCAGTGAAACATGGTTTTGTTTTGAGAGATTGACAACCGTGTGACATCAAATGGCCTTACCATCTATTGGAAAAAGCCAAGGGTCATTTCAAAGTCCTGGGCCTTGAAAAACAGGGAAATGACTTAGCCGATCTATTGGCTAAAAAAAGGCACCCTTAAAAGGGAAGCCTTAGACATTTCACACCTACTTGGTCCTATACAGGTAAATGCTGTTACCAGGAAACAAGCCCGTAATGAAGCAGACACCCCAGAAGTACAGTGGATTCAAGATTCACCTAGTGAGTACTTGATTACAAGTCAGAAAGGGGATCCTATCATAAGTCTCTTCTACAAATATATAGAAGTTCTGCTAAGCCACCCAAACTCTATGCAAATTGTGTGGGAAAGGAAGACTTGAGGAACTTGATGAGATCCAAGGCCCAATTCCATATACAAGATGGTCTGTTAATCAGAATATCTAAAAATGGAATACTGAAATGGGTTATACCAACTACATTTAGGGGTTTAATGCTCCAACTTGCTCATGATGCATGAACTTCAGGTCATTGTGGAGGCAAAATCACGTATGAGATTCCCCGTGATTATGCATATTGGCCTCATATGCTTAAGAATGTACAAACCTATTGTCAAGGTTGTTTGGTG
Organism: Rhinophrynus dorsalis; assembly: GCA_037306005.1. Classification (NCBI taxonomy): domain Eukaryota; kingdom Metazoa; phylum Chordata; class Amphibia; order Anura; family Rhinophrynidae; genus Rhinophrynus; species Rhinophrynus dorsalis. The sequence goes on from CM074718.1 coordinate 167,415,297, forward strand.
TGTTCTCAATTCCAACCATATGACCCCACTCATCATGCACCACTACAGAAGAGGGGGATGTCTTTACATGATCAGATATTCAAATAAATTTTATAGGACCGGTCACCAGAACAGCAAGTGGTAACAAGAATATGTTAATGGTTACTTGTTTATTCACTAAATAGGTTAATGTTTACCTACAAACAATAATATGACAGAAACTGCCGCGGCTTTGTTAATTAACCATGTGTTCTCCAGGACTGGCCTACCACAGAGGATTGACTCTGATAGAAGTAGCCATTTCACCAGTGAAGTGATAAGTAGACTCTGGAAACTATTGGGTCTAAAACGAAAATTACATATTGCTTACTGTCCTGCGTCAAGTGGTGGGGTGGAGCGATATAATCCATCTATTGCTAACATTCTTAATACGTTTGTTAAAGAGTCTGGTAAGGATTGGGATCTTAAACTACCCCTAGTTCTCATGGTTATTCGTGCTTCGCCTAGTGCAGTCACGAAAATGTTACCATTTGAATTGATGACAGATAGAAAAATGGTCCTACCCCAACACTTGCTATACCATACATGTGATCAAAATCTAATTAATGTTCCACAACAGACCAATACATAGACCTTTTACGCAAGCATTTACAACATGCATTCGCGTTTGCACAGGAAAATCTGGAGAAAGCAGCAGTATGCACTAAGACTTACTATGATCTGAAGACCACCAAAAGGGAGTATGAGGTAAATTATCATGTATATGTGTACAATTTTGATAGAACCCAGGTGAGAGAGAAGAAATTATTAACCTCATGGAGAGGACCATATATCATAACTGATAAACTATCTTCAGTTGCTTATAAGGTTTCGATCCCTACAAATGGTTAGACTTTAGAAAAGATGGTTCATATTCACCAACTGTGTGCATGTCACCCTAAATCTCAGTTACATGTCATAGAAGGAGAAGGTGAAGAAGAATAAGGAACCTCATTCAAGCATGAGATACAGAAGTATTTCAATGATTGTTCCAATATGCTATTGGCATTGTCATATCTGGTTCTATTTTCTTCATATGTTTGTAGGAAAAATCTTTTTCTATCTTTCCTGACTGTTGTGTATATGTTCCCCACTAACACTCTAACACCTCTTTACAAAATGAATTGCTTCTCAATGATTCTCAGAAAATGTTGTTATGCTAATTTTATTCTTCCTCCTGATAAGGCTTTGTTTTTGTAAGGGAGCAGAGCAGCGATAGACTCATGTGTCATTTCTTTTAAAAAGTTCTCAAAAGGTTGAGGTTGGCTGACAGATCCATTTGCTATGGACGTCCAGACCTAGGATGTGATGTGGATCACCCTTCTTTTGTGACAGGAGTACCAGGCAAAGCCAAGTGTGGTTTCAGAACCTTCATCAAGAACTATTGAGCTAGAGAGTCCATCCTAGCATAGAAGAAATTGTATCCCAAAGGAGTTTTGTCAACATGTTTCCAAGATCGCCATAAAGAAGAATTTTATTTATCTCGCCTCCAGTCTCTAAAACTGGGAGTCCAATATGATATGCATACCACTTCATCTCAAGCCAAAACTAAGGAGATTCTTGAGTAGGTCAAGCAACTGTTCATATTAGACACTATGGGCTAGATTTAAAGGCAGCCGTTAGTAAAAAAAAAATCACTAACGGGTGTGTTAAGTGTCATGTTGCAATTCAAAAATCCATCTAAAGAACAGCTAACGGCAGTTGCAGAATCCTAACGGCCGATGCACTTACGTGCATTCAGAAGCATGGAACAACATACCCCAGAGCTATTCAAAGGCTTGTGATACTGGTAACGGCTGAAAAAAAGACACACCTAACGGCAAAAAGTTAAGACCCACTTTTCTTAGCCGTTAGACACTTAACGGGCAAAACAAAACACCCGTTACATAGGAAAATACACAAAATGCTTACCGCACAACCATGTAAATGGAAAAATTAACCCGTGCAATGGCAAAACAACACAAAAACATGCACACACAACACAAATCACTCCACACACAACAACAACCAACACCACAGGGACAACGACACACAAAAAATCACCAGCACAACATGGCACAGAACAATGGGTGTTATCACCCAAAGCGGACACCTGCAAATATAAGCTCACCTGGGCAACATCAACACGAGACCTGCACCCCACAATTGCACACCCACAAATGGCACACACATAACAAGCACAACACACCACATCTTATAACACACACACACCTGCAAACACTTACCTGGACAAAAACAACTCACCATTGGTCAGCACTCACCTCATCACCACACCTACACAACGCCCTATCAAGTACTTAAAGGGACAACTCAACACTCTCAGAGAGAGACAGATAGAGAGAGCAAACAGTATGTTGGGTTACATATTGTTGCGAAGACTGCGGAGAAGGCGTGCAAGGGAGAGAGCTAGGGAACATCAGCAACCTCCAAGCACGCCTGATCAACAGCCTTCACCTGTTGCAAGTGAGGAGGCTCTGGCTCAGCAGCCACACAGGAGTCCATCCCCACCTGGAGGGAAGAGGATGTATAGATGACCACCAAGGCCCAGGGTATACCGCCCAAGGGTCACCCTCTTTGGAATGACTGATGACGAGGTCATTGATCGCTACAGGTTGAGGCCTGACAGCATCATTGCCTTGTATGAGGTCATCAAGGAGCAGGTGGATCCCATCTACATCCACAACCATGCCCTAACTGGCCTGCAGAAACTACTCTGTGCCATACACTTCATGGCAAGTGGGGCCTTCCAGTCCACTGAGGGTTACGCATCTGGCATGTCACAGGCCACATTCTCCAGGCTGCTGGCCCAGGTCATGCCAGCACTCAAAAGCAAGGCCAGTACCTATATACATTTTCCCACCACCGACATGGACTGGATACACGTCAAGCAGGCCTTTTACGCCAGGGGAGGCATGCCCAGGGTCATGGGTGCTATAGATTGCACCCATGTCCGGATTAAGGCCCCAGCACGTGATGCACAGCTATTCATCAACAGGAAGAACTTCCACTCCATCAACGTGCAGATGGTGTGTGACAGCAACATGAGGATAATGAATGTCTGTGCAAAATATCCTGGCAGCTCACATGATGCATACATTCTACAAAAGTCCTCAGTCCACAGAGATTTTGAGAATGGAACCTTTACAGGGGGATGGCTAGTGGGTGAGTTCACAAAACAAAATCACCCCACATACACAGGCGTACACACCACGCTGCTCAGCATGCACCTGACCCACAGCTACTACGTCCACCACACAAAACATCATTCACACAACATGTGCTCCCTGTCTCACCATGTCACTCACATTACACAGGTGATGCTGGCTACTGACCCCTGTGGCCAGTCCCCAAACACATGCCCAGGAAAGGTACAACCAGGCTCATGCCAGAACGAGGAATGCTATTGAGCAGACATTTGGGCTCCTCAAGTCAAGATTTTGATGTCTGAACCACTCTGGGGGAGCAATGCAGTATGCACCGGCTAAGGTGTGTGACATCATTGTGGCGAGCGCAATACTGCACAACATTGCAGTGGACACCAGGCTGCTGGATCACATCCTGGACCCCCCCATACAGGAAGTGGCCATGGACATCGGGCATGTGGAGGAGACCATGAGAGGGGCACAGATCAGAGACAGGCTCATCACGGAACACTTCACATGTGAGTATAACACACGCATGCAAACAATCCATGCAAGTCCCCCATCAGTCCTGTGACACTAAGCACACTGCACATTTTGTTCTGTCTCACCCCACAGGAACAGTGACACAGCACTGCACTGGCAGTGGACGTGGCAAATTGTGTGTGTGGACTCAAAAACCATCCTCCATTCCACTCTCCACGTTGACATACAGACCCCAAGGATATCACGCACACCCCCAGGAGAAACAAGGTACAACATATTACCCATGTCCATCACTGTACAGGCCTTGATTGACAGCAACTAACTGGATATGCCATGATTATAGCCTGAACAACCATGCTAGCCCAGTAGCGAAAGAGTATCATCTAATGATATGCATTGGATAATACTCAGGCACATCAGGGGTTAAAGGGACTTTGCACTCAATATGGGACCTGTACTGTGCTAGAGCTGAGAAGAGCAGCAGAGGGGTGGATGTACAGTGGTATGGTCACACAATGTAGAGGTCATGAGACGTAGATCAGATTACCAGGGACTCCATGCTGACCTGTGAGTGTGCAGACAAATGTGCCCCCGACATGAATCCACACATCAACAAATATTTCCTAACAGTTCCATGGAACAAATGACATTGGGCTGCCACTGTCACTTTCACAGTGGCAGCACAATGTCATTACCTCAATGGAGCTCTCAGAACACTTGTTAATGTGTGTATACATGTCAGGGGCACACATCCATAGGGCTGGTGCACATGTCCTAAGTTCCCCACTGAATTGGTTACAGATGAGTACACAACACATTGTCAAGCAATGGTTTGTGCACTCACCTGTAACTGTGAAAATTGAGGGGATTAAAAATACTAAATTGTTGTTGCTTGATGATCAGTTCAGGTCTACTGCTCCAAATCCTGTCCTCTTGTCCCACAGGCATCCGTAACATGATCCATCCTTGAACTGAAGATCTTCCATGTGACTGGATTGATGTCTTGACAACACCTTCATGAAGATCACCCCTTGCTGTTTATGGTGATGTTGTTGGTGATGCAAAGTTTGACCTGAGGTTCACACAAACCTCTACTGGAACATTCTCATATAGACACAGAAAACACTAATTCTTGAGTGCTATAACCTGTACAGTTAGGATGCTCAGCTACAGAGTTGTCAAACCTTGTGGACAACACATCAGCAGAGCAGCAGTGTTACTGAAGTAGTACGATTTAGTTTCAAAGTACATTTAGTGTTCTCATACAGGTGTTAAATGCATATAGGCAATACACACAGAAAACACATGTACATTCTAATGTACTTTGAGACACAATAAAGATGAACCATCACCATTCTATCTGTGTCTGTAGTAGGATATATTTGAGAAAACATTTGTCAATGCGTAACCACACCCAGGATAGAGTATCCCCCATACATGGAAAGGCATAACCCACATCACAGGAGTCCACCACTTGTTTGCCAGTGAGTGGACTCTGTGATGTATCCATGCAAACAGATGATGGTGGCAGTGATGCACCAATGTGTTGTGGGAGTGATAAAGAGGTGATACAGGGGACATACTTCCACAGTGAATACCTGTCCACAGTATCTGTATTGCTCAGTATAATCCATGTTCTGAGATTTTGCTCCACTTTGACATATCTCAGTACATGGGCTATATCAACGAACAAACAGACTAAGTGGGCATGTGTTATCACTGGTGAACTCTGTTACACCCTTAGGGAAACAGCAACTCAACTTACTGGAGACCCCAATGCTCACCCCAGGATATCAATGTGTGTGCTACACATTGAAATCCTAGGTTAAAAACATTGGCTTCCCCAGTAAGTCAGTTGCACAATGAGTGTGTGAATCCAAGACAATATGGATACATGTCCCATTTATCTGTCCTGCTTCTAATGTCCCTGCTAAGTCACAGAGCTGTTTGTCTGGTTATCCCATTAACCCACTGAGTGCAAGAGTGGTCCCCAACGCATTTCTTTGCAATGTGTTGCCTACCACTCTGGCACTCAAAGGGTTAAACACAACATATGATGTACACGAATGTTCAATGTTGTACCATTTGTTGTGCTAAGGGGTATGTTTTGTTGTTCAAATTCAACACACAACATCGCCATATAACACAGTGGTGTTATACGGCTCCAGGGATGTATTTCCAGTTGAATTTGTATAACGGTGTGTGTGTGTGAACCCATGCTGTAGCATCCCACAAACATTTCACCCAGGCAGAGGTTGTGTTCACTGCATTGTATGGCAATGCATTGGAGACAACCCTGCCACCCAATCCATAACTGAAGACAAAACAGATCAGACTGGAATACAAAAAAAATGGTTTCTTTATTGAGGGGAAACTTAACAAGTTGGGCCTTTCATTTTTTCCTTTTTGGGTGGGGGGCCTTAGCCTGGGTGCCAGAGGTGGATGCCCTTGTGGATCTCCTGGTAACCCTCTGCCCCCTAGGTGTTGCTTCAGGGGTAACACTGGAGGGGGTGGTGGTTGCAGTAGACCCCTCGGTGGAACGCAAGTTCTCCCTCTCCATCCTCAGGTTCTCTCTGCGGTTGATCTCCCTTAACTCCACAAGGACCTGTGTCAAAATGTCCATGAGACCAGTCCTGAGCTGGTAGAGTAGTGTGTACCCCCTGGCCACCTCCGACTCCAGGGCTTGGATTCTGGTCTCCAATTGGGCAATGTTCCTCTTGGATTGTCTCCTGCTCCTGGTGATGTTGCTGTCTGTACTTCTGCTCAACCGGAGTAGTCTTCTCTGAAGGGCCATACACTCCGCCTCCATCCCTGTGAGGCGTGCGGTGCTGGAGGTTGATGTGCCCGGTGTCCCTGGTGCTGCTGTTTCCTCTGCTGCTGAGGGTGCTGTTTCATCTGCTGCTGAGGGTGCTGTTTCCTCCTCTGCTGCTGAGGGTGCTGTTTCCTCCTCTGCTGCTGCTGAGGGAGCTGTGGCTGCTGTTGGAGTGGCTGGTGCAGATGAAGGGCATATGCCCACCATATCAAGTGATCCTGAGCTGCCCAATGATGTGTGTGCTGGTGGAGGTGTGAAAATGTCCCTGGGTAGGGGGTGCTGGGGCTCACCAATCAGGCCCAGGTGTGGGTAGTCCAGTGGCCAAGGGTCATATGGTGGCCACTGATAGGTGCTGGGACCCCACCTGGGATCATACCTTGGGGCATGTTGTGGAGCCATCCAGAAGGGTGGGTTGATCTGTGAAGAATATGGCCCATATTGGGTGGTGGCCACTTTCCCTGGCAGCCATTGCCTCCCTGGTGGTGGTGCTGCTGCTGATGGAGGGTAGTAGCTGGTGGAGGTGGATGGATATGTCCACCTCTCCTCCTGTGGCATTCAGCCACTGTACTGGGGAGGTGCAGCTTGAAGGGGTGCAGCCTATGGTGGTCCAGCTTGAAGGGGTGGTGCAGCCTGTGGTGGTGCAGCTTGAAGGGGTGGTGCAGCCTGTGGTGGTGCAGCTTGAAGGGGTGGTGCAGCCTGTGGTGGTCCAGCTTGAAGGGGTGCAGTAGGTGGTGGTGCAGCCTGTGTTGGAGGGGATGGTGATGGTGGGTAAGGTTACCACCGGCTGGTCCTCTCCTCTGTGTACTCCTCACTGGGGGGTGACATAGCCTCCTCCACTGTCTCCCGCTGGGCTTGACGGTCGTAAGCTGTGTGAAGGAAGAAGATGTTGTGATTAGTGACCTTAGCCATATGTTTATGGAGACAGTTATACTTTGATATGTGTTGAAGAAAAATATATGTGTTTGGGTTAATCCCCCTGGGTAAACAAGGGTACTCCCACTGCTGAAAGGTGTTGTTTGTGTTATTACGGGTGAAGGTTTCATTTTGAGGTGCAATATCACAGTGTCCAGAAATAGTACAGTGGGGCTGTTGCAACATCCTCCCATGTAGATATCTGGTCCCTGTACCAGAGCTGTCCATATGATTGTGTAGTAACAGCACCACTGTACAATTTCAGGCCACTGGGATATTGCACCTGACATATCCATGTCTGAGCTGTGATACCTTTTGAATCAACACACCTTTCAGCAGTAGGAATACCATTGTTTAACTGGGGGGGGGGGGTGAATCCAACAACATATATTTGTCTTCACAACTTGTAGGGATGGCTATCCCTCCAGGGGGATGGCAAAGGTTAAGTCCACCTTGATGTGAGATTGTAGAGATTGTGAGAACAGATGCTGTTCTCTGTTAGTCCTATCCCTCCTACCCTCATGGTTGTTCAGATACTGCTCTATGTGACAGATGGAAATTTCAGTCATTTGTCCACACGAGGGCTTTTCATCAGAGTGCAAATTGCCCCATTTAGAGAACAATACTTAATTGGAATGGTGTACAGGGTGTGCATGGTTTGCAAGCACACTCTGTGGACCATTCCAAAGAGGTATTTATCTCGATATGTTGCGACTTTGGCTCTGCTGAAGAGCCTCCGTGTGGTCAGATGATGGATATATCCACCTGTCACATAGAGCAATATCTGTATAACCATGAGTGTTGTAGGTATGGGACTTAGATGGAGACACATCTTTTAACGATGGCAATTATATGACATCATGATGACATTACCCATTGCTATCCCATTACAGTGACACACAAGTAGAAATGGTCATATATGTATGTGGATATGTACCCTTCATATGGATACAGTAATATCCTTCCAAGATGTGATACCAGAGAGCAGTTCATTAGGTGTGATTGCCTTACTGGCTATATATGTGCACCCATCCAACAAGACATTGTATTGATATGATGGATATGAACATACCTCGTATATCCCATCTACGTAGAGTGTGATATACTATGTATGTGTATTTGGATCGTAGCAATGTAGGTTGATTTGTGATGGGTGCACATATCTGGCCAGTAAGGCAATCACATCCAGTGAAGTGATCTCTGTGTTCACATCGCGTTGGAACATATTTAGTAACATTTGAATCCTAAGGGCAACAATCCAGCCAGTAGTGAGGGATATCTTTGATTGAGGCCTGTTTTTTCTCTGTGTATGAGCCCATCCATCCTTCTGTGTGAGGCAACCGTACTCAATCCTAGATATCCATCAGTCATGGCCTGTTGGTGACCAAGGTACAATGTTTGCTATTTGTTTCCCATGTGTATCCTGCATAGAGATGCTGGTGTACCATCCATCCATGGCATCAGCACACCTGTGGATCCCTGTGGGAATCAGATATGGGATATGTCATTTCAAGTCAGAGTAAATGATTGCAGCCACAACACCAATGCCTACATTTTCCAGCTTGAATTCTGTGAAATAGTTTTCGGCCTGTGTGTTGCACCTACAAGCATTTATTCTGTGGGACGCTGTGATGTGTGACCTGATGCCCCCTTTTTGTGATTCAGTAAGCGGTGATGTAGAACTGATGAAGTGAACATGATGGTGACTTCTCCAGTGATCTCCTTTCCCCATTTCCAGTGTTTTCCATGGAGTCTGTACAATGGGACCCTATGAACTTGATTCTTGTTTTGGCATATTCTCCATAGACTAACACTGGTACTGGTGAAGTGAGGGTGTGTGAGGGTTACTTTGTGTCCACCATCTGTTTGTGACCGCTTAATGAATGTCCCCTGTGTAGCATGTGATCGTTGGCCTATTGACTTGTTTGTTGTCTGGTTAACCCCTTGAGTACCAGAGGGGTTGCCAATGCATTGTTGATTGATGCATTGATGATCCCTCTAGCACTCAAGGGGTTAGGGTGGGGGTGGGGACATGGGTGACATTGTGTGTGAACAGTGATGATCTATGACAGTCAACATTTTGAACATGACGGTTTGTGTATTGTGTGTAATGAGCACAGCGACAGGAGGGTTGAAGTAGGACTTTGACAGGTTTGTCCCAAGTTGGACCTTGCCATTTGTCCTGGTGTTGTGTCCTTTTTTTAACCCTCAGGGTGCTGTGTTGGTGCAGTTGTATGGCTGAGTGATGGACATGTGTTGAGGTGTGACTGTGTGTGCAGCTGGTGTTGGTTGCTGTTGTGTGTTGTTCTGTAGTGTTGCACTTACCAGTAGTGTGGAGGCACCTCTCATCCCCAGTGTCAGTTCCTCCTACGACCTCCTCGATCATGGTCGGGGACATGTTCTGCCACACCATCTCCTCCCAGCCGCAGAATGTGATGGGCACAGATGGGCCACCTCCGGTGCCTCGGGCTTGCTTGGCCATGTCAGATATCTTGTTCTTGACCACCCTCCGGCAGTCGCCCCATCTCTTCTTCACAGACTCCACGTCCCGCCTGCATGTAGCCACCGCGTTCACCCGGCTGCAGATCTGGTTCCAGGCTGCCTTCCTCCTCGCTGACAGGCCAGGGCCTTTTGTCGTAGGGTGGAGAACACTCTGCCTCTCCAGGACAGCTTCCACGAGAGCCGTGTTCTCCTCCTCAATATATCTCGGATTCCTGATCCTGCCCTCATCAGCTCCAGCATGGGAGGATTCAGAGCCGGAGTGCCCTGCCTGGTCTGACCCTGACTGTGTGGGGTGCTCCCCAGCAACTACCCCTCGTCCCACTGCAGGTTCTGTCCCTCTTCTTTGTGTGCCTGCTCTTGTGGGCTGATTCCCCCTCCGCCCTGTGGATCTCCCTCTCCCACTCCTGCTCTGCTGAGGGATACCCTCCTGAGCTTCCTCCTCCTCCTCCACTACTCTCCCCATCCCTCTCTCCTGTCCTCCTCTCCTCGCCATCATTCACCCACTCACACCCAGGCACTCCCACAGGCCCTCACAGACACATTCGATCCACTCACTCTCTGTCACACACTTTCACTCACAGATTCACACTGTCAAAATAAAAAGTAAAATGTGTGAGGTGTTATAAAATAAAAGGACTATGTGTATGTATGTGTATGTGTTTGTGTTTGTATGTGTGTATGTAATGTGTACAAAGGTGTGCTATGTGTCATATTATGTGCAATGCTCTCCTCTCTCCAAACTCCAAAACTCCTCTACCTCCAATGTACGCTCCTGTCTCCCTCTCTCTAATCACTATCCTCCGCTCCTGGGTCCTGATATCTGGCTCTGAAGAACTCGATAACAGACAGTGTGTGACGGTTATTTTTGGGTATATATATGTGTATTTGAAGTTATTTGATACATTGGGGCTTTGTGATTGGCTGTGTGTTTGAATTTGTTTTTGCATCAATCATGGTTGCTAGACAACGGCAGCCGTTATGTTACATGTTGTTTTGAGCGATGTTATCGTGTGATTTGGCCGCCCGTTGTGCATTAACATGAGCGACAACGGGTTTTGTGTTACGTGTTTTGTGTGTGCCTACGCTCGATAGCTATTCTCGTAGAGTACCTATTGAATCTGCCGTAACGCCTGTATTATTTGCGAGCGATGTGCCTTTTTCACTTAGCGGCTGGTTTAACGGGAGCCTTTAAATTGAGTCCTATGTCTCTACCTATCAACCAATTCGGTATATTGGTTTACTAATTGAAAATATTGTTTCACCTATTGATAAGAACAATAAGAACTTCATCTTATGGGAACAAGTCTATGCTTATATCCAGTTTATGGAATGAAGTGAATGGTTATCACTTCAGGGACAATCCCAATCACAAGTATAAGGAGATGACAGACTGTCTCTTCCTGTTTTATTGATAATATTTCAGAACTCTTGTCAAGTTAGAAAAATTATGCTAAAAAGGGGGATTTTATCAGATATTCTGCCATGGAATGTGAGAGAAATGGTTAACCTATTTTAGAAAAATCAGGATTGTTTGTGAAATTCTCTCTTAGGTCTGTATGTGTTTAAAATGATCTCATTTTGAATTGGGGAAGGGAAATATTTGAGTGAATTTTATGGTGCTCGATAGTTGTTTTCTAGCCAGGTAGTCTGGAATATACTCTCTATCTGATGTGAAAATCTAGGAAAAGGATTAAAAGTGACAGGTTGGTATTATGTACTGGTAACATTCTAGCCATCTCAGATTTGATTTCTTACACCTGGGACTTCAACATATATATAGTTTTTAATATGGTCTCAGTGCACCATCTTCTGGAACAAAGAAGTATTACTACTAGGAACATTAATTTAAGTCTTATCTTTATGAACCAATCAGAGAGTCTAGAAAGTTAATCTGACATTATATTCTAATGATCTGGCAACTCATCCAATCAGAGAAAGATGGGTTGTGAGTTTCTGATACAAGTTTTTACCTTATAAAGGGCCTAAATGCCAAAGGAAGCTCTCTTGGTGCTTACTTCCATGAAGTAACCATCTGTCCAGGACCAGAGAATTCTAAGAACACCACGCCTAATTTGTCTGATAATTTTACATCTCTTTACTATTAATTCGGTATAGCTCTCAGAATTATATATATTTACTCTGTATTTGAGGAAAATAATTTTATAATAATTCTTGTATATATAGAAGTGGCCAATCTATATAAAGTAAATTATTATATTAAGCTGTATTGGCTGTATCTTGTTCTGGGGAATTAAAAATAATGAATTAGCAAATTTATTCAGATAATTGTGTGATAGTTTGACAGCAGTTTTAGATCAAATAGCATTATTAATTAGTTTTAAATCTAATTATTAACACCTATAGAACCATATCTTTGTGTCTGAAAAGGTCATTGAGCTTATATCTGATCTGGTGAATTATTGTATTAACCTTTAGTTTGCTATTAGGAAAGTTTTTCCATTGTTTCTATCTTGGTGTCTGTTTCAGAGGATTTCTTTGTTACATGTGTTGTCTTACTGCATGGGCCTAAATTTTGTGCTGTTGAGAAAGTTCTCTTGCAGAACAAAAGAAGCTACCATCTTGAGTGGGGCAACAGTACAACCCATAATCTCTGGTTAACCCATGCAGTGCTATATGGTGTAACAAACAGGATTGCCATTGTCATTTGTACAGTATATGTTGTATGCAATTCATTAATGTGATATTTACTTTTTAACATATATTATTTTAATTATTTCTGAGTATATTCTTGCTATTCTTGGTATACTCTGTTACTGATTATAAGATATATATGCAAATGTAATCTTTCATCCAGGAGATATGCAATATTGAAAACAGTAGATAAAAAATTTTATTCTATTTATCTAATGTGGGAATTTTTATATTCCAGATACATTTCTAAATTTTAAAATATTGTGTATGTGGTAAAAGGGAATTGTTATGAGACCTGTGTTTTAAAATAGAACCAATTCACATAACAACAAAGTTTATACAGGTTTTGGGGCAAGAATTCATACACACTGCAGCCAACTGTATTATCATTAATTGTAAGGAATAATTAACCGTTTCTATGCTGCTATGTTCAAGTATTGCTACCATACACCTCTGGATACACCTATGTAAGGTTTAATCCTGTTTATGTTGGGTAATATTACTTTGAGATATTGGTTATTAATTCACTGTATGTCAGTTCCTTAGACATATCTTCGTAGGTGACTAAGTCATATTAAAAGATATATCTTTGAGTCATTTGGTGTTCACTTATTCATATCATTCTGATTACCTTTTATTCATAGTATATTTGTACTTAAATAAATGATATATATATTTTAGCACAAATATGAGTAATTGATTATTTTAATCAATTCTGTACTGTGAAGTAACGTATCAATACCTAGTTTGTGTAAAGATCTCAAATTAATTTAATTACCCATTTTTATCTACTTATGTGAAGATATACAACATAAGAAGGTCTCCTGTTAATCCTTTCCTTTCCATATATCCTTGACAATCATTTTGTAGTAGCCATATTAGACCAGTTATAATATGTTAAACACCCCTCTAGAAAGAAAAGGATTAATCAGGGAGTTGTACCTATATACTTATTATAAATTTCACACATACATATATATACAAACACATTTATCTATCTATCTAGCTATCTGTCTATCTATAATATATATATATATATATATATATATATATATATATATATATATATATACACACATAAATACATATAAACACACACACATACAGTATATACACAAACACACACACACACACACACACATATATATATATATATATATATATATATATTTACATCATGATTGGCACTCAGGTATATATTAAATGTGCCAGGTACAGCAGTAAGTAAATGCAAAGCAAAAAGAGCTGTGCACTCGGATCTTAGATAAATATTTAATGTAGAAACGAAATACAAATAATAATAATGGATAATAATAAAGAATAAAATAAGATAAAATAAAGAAAAAAAATAGTAAATAAAGAAAGAAAAAAGAAATGAATAAAGAAAAAAAAAGAAAATAATTAATAAAGAAAAAATGATAAAGAAATAATTAAAAAAAGAAAAAAAGAAATAAAAATGAGTGTAGGTCCAGTAACAAAAAATCATCTGTCAAGTTAAAAGCAACTATACAGATTATTTTTGTTAAGTCTGAATGCTCCCGGATACAGAAGTATTCATGTTGAAGTAACATTTAGACCTATTACCACCCCTTTTCAAGGCTGGAACCAGTTTGATTCCCTTAAAATTTAAATTAGTTGAAGAATGGTTTATAAGTATCACGGTGCCCGTGCTATGCTGGCGGCATTCTGTCAGTCTCTGTTTACTGCTGACGCTTATTGGCTGAAGTGACTTTGTCCTGCCCAGTATTTGTCCTTAAATACTGGGCCTTGTCACTTCTCTGGTGCCCTTTCGTGGTGTTTCCGTTACCAGCGATTGTTCCAGTTATCATGTGATCTCTGTGTACCGACCCAGCCTGCCTGACTACTCTGCTGTATCCGTTCCTGCCTGTGTACCGACCCGGACTGCCTGACTACTCTGCTGTATCCGTTCCTGTTCTGTGTAACGACCCAGCCCGGCTGACGTTCCTGCTCTGTGTACCGACCCGGCCCGGCTGACGTTCCTGCTCTGTGTACCGACTCGGATTGGCTGACATTCCTGCATGTGTACTGGCCCGATTGGGCTACTACTCGGGCATCTCAACTGCTGGCGGTCCCATTCCGGTCCTCAGTTTGGGGTTCTCCTCTGAGCTCCTGTCTCCGGACAGTTCCCATTCTGCTGCTCGGTTTGGGGTTCTCCTCCAAGCTTCTGTCTCCGGACAGTAGCATTGTGCCTTAGTGCCACTCCTGCAGTCTAGTCTCAGTTCAGTCTTGTCGCGTGGGCGACAGTCCGGTGTCTATCCCATCTGTGCACCACGGTATGCTTGACCCTCCTTCCTGCCTATAGCTAAGGTTGGTGTTACACTGGGCGCCTCAGGCTGTTCGATCAGGCAGTCGACATTGGGCTTAGCGTTCGTTAATCCCTTCGGGGAAGGTGCCACTATTTCACCGGCTATCCACCATGCAGTCTCCGTTGGGTGCCCTCCCGGGCATACTGCCTCAGTCCTCCGTTACTGCTAAGGCAGTCCTTTGTCACGTTTAGTTAAGACTCTCAGACGTAAGGTTTAGGTAAAAACATAACTTTATTGAAAAGTTAAGGCAATCCCATAGGGTTTTCATACACATACAAACATCACATATATATATAAGCAATTGACAATAGAGATAGGTTCTACCGGCCTTGCAAACAATACCGGCAAGGCAACCCAAGCGATATTGAAGGAATAGTGATAAGTAGGCTCTACCGGCCCTGCCAATACCGGGTAAGGCAACCGTAAGATGGTAACGTACTGGTTCTACCGGCCTTACCAATACCGGGCAGGGCAGCCTGAGGAATACACAAGGAATAGGCTCTACCGGCCCTGCCAATACCGGGTAAGGCAACCGTGGATTGGCAACGTAACAGGTTCTACTGGCCTTACCAATACCGGGCAGGGCAGCCCAGAATGGATACCCAAGGATAGGCTCTACCGGCCTTACCGATACCGGGCAGGGCAGCCCAAGAAGGGAGACACCACTAAGACCAGTGACTGTCAGATGACAATGACAGTAGGATGGTAAATAGAGTATACGGTCAAGCTGTCTCACCCAAGGAGAGGCTAGTGTCGGTACACATCTGAAACAAGTGCTGCTAGGACTGGACAGCACCAGAAGCCTGACTGCAAGTCAGGGAGTAAACCAGCGTCCGCACACTGGGACCAACAACTGTACCTTGAGCCGCAAGGCAAATGGAGTAAACCAGCGTCCGCATGCTGGAACCAACAGGCAGTAGAATAAGCCACAAGGCCAATGGAGCAAACCAGTGTTCGCACGCTGGGACCAACTGACAGTATTGTGAGCCGCAAGGCTAATGGAGTAAACCAGCATCCGCACGCTGGGACCAACAGACAGTATTGTGAGTCGCAAGGCTAATGGAGTAAACCAGCGTCCGCACGCTGGGACCAACAGACAGTATAGTGAGCCGCAAGGCTAATGGAGTAGACCAGCGTCCGCACGCTGGGACCAACTGACAGTATAGCGAGCCACAAGGCTAATGGAGTAAACCAGCATCCGCACGCTGGGACCAACAAACAGTATTGTGAGCCGCAAGGCTAATGGAGTAAGCCAGCGTCCGCACGCTGGGACCAACAAACAGTATTGTGAGCCGCAAGGCTAATGGAGTAAACTAGCGTCCGCACGCTGGGACCAACAGACAGTATTGTGAGCCGCAAGGCTAATGGAGTAAACCAGCGTCCGCATGCTGGGACCAACAGACAGTATTGTGAGCCGCAAAGCTAATGGAGTAAACCAGCGTCCGCACGCTGGGACCAACAGAC
This sequence comes from Rhinophrynus dorsalis, assembly GCA_037306005.1. NCBI lineage: Eukaryota > Metazoa > Chordata > Amphibia > Anura > Rhinophrynidae > Rhinophrynus > Rhinophrynus dorsalis. The sequence continues at coordinate 167,431,610 of CM074718.1, forward strand.
GAAATGTCGCCGGAGCGTCAGGAGAGAAATATCGCCACTGGAACTGAACACAGGAAACAGCAGGAGCAAGCCGAGGCTCAACCGGGACGAGCATCGCAAGTGGGCTGGCAACCGGAACGACAGCAACCGGAACCGGACTGGAACTGACAAGCAGGCAGGAACACAGGAACAGGTAAACTCAGGAACTCAGGAACTCAAGAACTCAGGAACTCAGGAACAGGCCCAATAGCTTCAGCAGACAGGCAAAGTGAATGCTGTCAGAGACACCACGAAAGGGCAACTAAAGGGTGCCCAGACTGAGTTTAAAAAGGCAACCAGAGGCGGGCTGACTGCAGACAGCCAATGGGAGCCCCCTGCAGGTGATAGACAGAGAACTGCAGCAATCACGGGCACTGCGATATCCTTTAATTGATCCTGGGCCTCCGTTGTCTATTGGGTGTTTCTTGCTATTTAAGCACTCCCTGCAGAGTGGGAGTTTTAAGGGCCTCGCACTATTAGGGCCTGTCAGCATTCCTGGCCTAATATTAACCCATTCATTGCTGCCTTGGTTGAGTTTCACACGAACATTGCCTGACCTGTGTCTATATATTGTGAATTCTGTATTGTACATATACTGGGCCCGTGTGGGTATATACCTTGCTATAACCTGTCCTGTGTCAGTACGATATTGTATATACATATTCAGCTGGACGCGTGAGGGTTATCATTTCTGAGTCTGTTCAATAAAACTGTGTTTTATCTCACCTACTGTATCTGAGTGTCAATAAAACCGTTACAATAAGATAGTGTTTAGCAACTGGTTTGTCTGATCTCTTGTCCCTGAATGCTGTATTAATAGTCGATCAGTGCCAACCATTCATTTCCTGAGGGTGCAATTAGTTTTGTTCACATAACTCAGACCAAAGGGGCATGTAATCATACAGATTACAAAATTGGTGGTACAAATGATCTGATGTTTAATGCTATATTTCTTATTCTTTTCCTCCTGGAGTTACAAGTAGTGCATCCTGAGCATTTATAGCAACCGGGGGGGCAGTTTCAAGCCAAGTTTTCATCTTTCTACTATAACTTGATACTGGATTGGTGTTAACCAATACATTATGTAAATTGTGACCACGTCTGAACCCAAAAAAATGTTGGTAATTTATTATCATTTGCCACAATATTCCAATTATTATGAACGGTTTTCTCAATGTCTCTGGCAGCTGTAGAAAATATTGTAGTAAAGATCAGTTGATCAGTTTTTTTTGTCTATGTTATGAGATCCTTGTGGGTCCCATTATAATAGTTCATCTTGGAAATCTACCAATTTGTGTCTGGGATATCCCCTTGCCACAAATTGTTCAGTCCTATCTGATAATTGCACCTCTTTATGATTCATCTGAGTTATTTCTTATTACTCTTAAGAGTTGGGACTTAGAGAGAGAGTGCTTTAGTACCAGATGATGAAAACTACTGCTGTGCAACAATGTGTTTCTGTCAGTGTTTTTATGAAATAATCTATATCCAAGTTTATTGTCTTTCTGGAAGATCTTTAAGTGAAGGAATTTGATGCTGGTCTGATCATATTTACATGTCATCTTCACAGTAGTATTCAGATTGTTAATGTGTTGAATAACCATTTTAGACTATCCTCTGTGTCATTCCATATGATCAACAAGTCATCAACAAAGCATTTAAACAGAATAATTTTATTGCCATAAGGTCCTCAGATGTATTTTTGCTCAAGTACATGCATATGTGCTGATCAAACACAGTTTTGTTTGCCAGTAGTAAATGGAGTCATCATTTCGGCCTAGAACATAGCTATCCTTCAAATAAACTATAACCATCTCACATGCAGTGAGACCAATCCTAGGAGCTATATGGTGTTCATGTGTATCGGTTACCAACTCATACTTTGGGAGTAAGTCTCATTGATATGTACCACCAACACCATTACCACAAATCTTAGATTGCTACCCATGAGACACATGAATGTAATGATGATGATGATGATGATAATGATGATGTTGAAATGTGCTCAGAAAAATTTTGTTTATGATGCTACCCCTTCCTTTCTCTTTCATCCCCCACAATGCAACCCTCACCTCTATCTATAAGCATATTTTTATTTTCTTTCACACAGTCCGATTCCTCAGAAAGACACTGTTTATACCTTGGCATAAATTTAAAAATGTTATATTTTAAACAGGGGTTCTGTTATATAGCAAGAATGTATTCCTCTTTGGTTTTAACAGACACTATGCATGGATCTTGCTCAAAGCATGCTAACATGTAATTCATTAGATGGTTCATGTCTGTTATAATTATTGTAAGAGGTTTACTATTGGAATGGCTACAACTAAATGGTGAAAATCAAAAGGGGGATATTAACTTGTGTGTCATGTGTCAACATGGCAACAGCAAAATGTTGCCTGTGTCATAAGGGCAATTAACTTGAACAATGAGTTGTATAAACTTAAGTGAACCTGTCCCCCACCGAGAACTAGAATCTGAATACACATTGCACTTGCCATATTTCTGGAAAAAAAAAAGATTTTGACAATCTTTTGTCAAATGACAATGTTTTGTAGGAACTTTATGTTAATTTCCTGTACAGCGTACGATTTATTTGAGTTTCAGGCCTAGATTCATTCATACCACAATGTGTGCTAATACTGGCTCAGCATCGAAAGCAATTAGCATAAAGTATCAAACTGTGAAACAAACAAAGGATGGTAAACCCTTTTCATAAACTATATTACAAACACATGGCCAGTACAACATATAGGCCCGTTTTAATTACCATCAAATTATTTAAATTATCTTAAGGTGATGGGCCCACTTTAAATGCCCTGTATTCCAAGCTAAAATCTTTAAAAATGCTGTATTTGTTACCTGTGCCTTTAAATCTAGTTTTACATATGTCTGGTGAGGGCTTCCATTTATGCTTTATTCAGGGCTCCCTGACCCCATCAGCATAATGTTCTTGATAAGGTCACTTAGAATTGATGGTGCGGTAATGTCTATAAACTTATACAGAAGAGAAAAGGCTTTCAGAACAGATGTGCAGTGGATACTTGGAGCACAGGAGATGCTCATCTAATTACATTAACTGAATTAGGTTTTGTTTCTCATTAAGAATTAAGCAATCACAATTACCCAAATAGTGGGTATATAGGAGAGTCCACATATGTATTAGGAAAGGATGTTTAGGATTAACCAATAGGGATCTACTATTAAGAATAAATACAGATGCTGGTTTGGAATATATGTTTATAACCCATTTTTTTAGGAGTTATAAGTTTTCACAAATCCATAGTAAAATTTGAGGCATAGCAGCTTCTGAATAAAGACAAAGTACAAGAAGGGCTGCATAGTGAACATGAAAACTATGTTATAGAATGATGTTAGAGGATCATTACATTTTTCAATTAACAAATACATGTTATTTGGCTTTTCTCTTTGAGTAAAACAAGGGCAATCCCATTCTTGGGAGATTTTTCATTCAAAGTTATTACAAAGGTATTACAGGTAATATTTATTTTAATCAAACTGTTAGCAACAGCGCCAACTAGAGGATTTTTTTTCTGTATAAAGTGGTCTTCTTAGTAAATGATAGGAACAGTAAAAACTGGTGACCAGAATATCAAATTACAGTTTAATTAAAAAAGTAAACTCTAATAACTTCTGAATTAAAAATCTCCCAGCAGTGGAAAATCCCCTTACTTTTACTCTGGAACCTGCCAAGGTCATAGTCAAAGTAACCCAGCCCCTAATGGTATTAACCATGGCTAGTCTGTGAGGAGGGAGAGAGTTCAGAGGCAATTGAGTAGCCTCCCCTCAAAGGAGATTTGTACTCTGAAGGTAAGAGGACAAGGCACCCACCACACAAAGGCTGGGGTATACTGAATCCCTAATCAGATCTTTGGGGCAGATTGAAAGTGACGTTTTAGTTTTATTATGAAAGTCCTCAGAGGAACTTGAAAAGCCAAGTACACATGACACGTACCAGTGCCCTGCCAGTTCTGTGTGTTTGAACCATCTGTTAAGTGGGGTTGGGGATTGTATGTTTCAGTGACACAGGGATGTGCAACATACAGTGCTTTGCAAAAGTATTCACATACAGTACTTTGCAAAAGTATTCACTACAACCTGGAATGAAAATGGATTTTTTGTGGGTTTGTATCATTTGATTTACACAACATGCCTACCACTTTCAAAATATTTTTTATTGAGAAACAAACAAGAAATAAGACACAAAAAACAGAAAACTTGAGCGTGCATAACTATTCACCCCCCAAGTCCATACTTTGTAGAGCCACCTTTTGCAGCAATTACAGCTGCAAGTCTCTCGGGGTACATCTCTAAGTTTGGCACATCTAGCCACTGGGATTTTTGACCATTCTTCAAGGCAAAACTGCTCCAGCTCCTTCAAGTTGGATGTGTACCGCTGGTGTACAGTAATCTTTAAATCATATCACAGATTCTCAATTAGATTGAGGCCTGAGCTTTGACTAGGCATTCCAAGACATTTAAAGGGATAGTAATACTTAAAATGTAAAAAAAAAATGTTGTAGGGTTTATCCCCCTGAGTAAAACATGGGTACTCCCACTGCTGAAATGTGTTTTATTCAAAAGTTATTACAGCTCAAAGCTGATTTTTTTTTAGGTGCAATATCACAGTGCCCTGAAATTGTACAGTGGCACTGTTGCTACACCATCCTATGGAGATTTATGGTCTATGGACCAGAACTGTCCATAGGATGGTGTAACAACAGTGCCAGTGTACAATTTCAGGCCACTGTGATATTGCACCTAAAAAAATCAACTTTGAGCTGTAATAACTTTTGAATAAAACACCTTTCATCAGTGAGAGTACCCTTTTTTACTCAGGGGATAAACACTACAATATATATATTTTTTTACATATTAAGTATAACTATCCCTTTAAATGTTTCCCCTTAAACCAATCGAATGTTGCTTTAGCAGGTCATTGTCCTGCTGGAATGTGAAACTCCGTCCCAGTCTCAAATCTCTGGAAGATTGAAACAGGTTTCCCTCAAGAATTTCCCTTTATATAGCCCCATCCATCATTCCTTCAATTCTGACCAGTTTCCCAGTCCCTGCTTATGAAAAACATCCCCACAGCATGATGCTGCCACCACCATGATGCTTTGGGTGACGAGAAGTGTTGGGTGTGTGCCAGACATAGCATTTTCCTTGATGGCCAAAAAGCTCAATTTTAGTCTCATCTGACCAGAGTCCCTTCTTCCATATGTTTCGGGAGTCTCCCAAATGCTTTTTGGTGAACAGCAAAAGTATTTGCATATTTTTTTCTTTAAGCAATGGCTTTCTTCTGGCCACTCTTCCATGAAGCCCAGCTCTATAGAGTGTAGGCTTAAAGCAGTCCTTTGGACAAATACTCCAATCTCCGCTGTGGAGCTCTGCAGCTCCTTCAGGGTTATCTTTGGTCTCTTTGTTGCCTCTCTGATTAATGTCCTCCTTGCCTGGTACATGAGTTTGGTGGGCGGCCCTCTCTTGGTAGGTTTGTTGTTATTCTTTCCATTTTTTAATAATGTATTAAATGGTGCTCCGTGAAATATTCAAAATTTGGGAAATGTTTTAAAACATAACCCTGATCTGTACTTCTCCACAAATTTGTCCCTGACCTGTTTGGGGAGCACCTTGGTCTTCATGGTTCCGCTTGCTTGGTGGTGTTGCAGACTCTGGGGCCTTTGAGAACAGGTGTATATATACTGAGATCATGTGACAGATCATGTGACACTTAGATTGCACACAGGTGGACTTTATTTAACTAATTATGTGACTTCTAAAGGTAATTGGTTGCACCAGATCTTATTTAGGGCTTCATAGCGAAGGGGGTGAATACATACATATGCATGCACCACTTTTCCATTTTTTATTTTTTAGAATTTTTTAAAACAAGTTATTTTCTTTATTTCACTTCACCAATATGGACTATTTTGTGTTTGTCCATTACATGAAATCCAAATTAAAATCCATTTTAATTCCAAGTTGTAATGCAAAAAAATAGGAAAAATGACAAGGGGGGTGAATACTTTTGCAAGGCACTGTATTACAGACCAATACATTCAAATGGTTAAGAGAGTTGTTGCTGTCTCTGCTCTGTAGCAGAAATAGCAAACTGTCCTCTGTGGCTCTACAGAAAGCTATGAGAAGATCTCAACTTTACATCTCAGTTTTCTGAGGTTGAGAATGTGCACTCCAACAGCATAGCCAGCTATTTTAGTGCATGTGGTAAACAGCTACATTAATATATAAACACACCAAAATAAATATGACAGTGACTCATTACATTTCATTTCAATATGCAAAGAAGACATTAATGGAGTGGACACTACAACATCATAAACCTACCAAAGACATGGCAAGGTGATGTCAGCATTTTGTAGTTTATGCACAGGGATGTGATGGGGAAGACATCTTAGTGCACATGACAAGATGGGGTTGGAATAAATGTGCCACTAGATCACCAACCGTGAACCTTAGTGCATCTCTCCCCAGGAGGACATCCAACAGATAGCAGAGGGACAGCAGTTGACAGTATTTCTCACTCATGCCCTGGTTGCTTTCAGTCATTCCCCCAGCTTAAGAGGCATAATTCTGGAGGAAACAAACTGCTCCAAAGGGTGAATGACAATTCTGCAAATTTCTGTTGACAGTGAGGTCATGAAAGAGAGTAGTATAATAGAGAAAATAAGGCATTAACACTAGCACCAGATGGCAGAAGGCGCAGAACGATTAACAACTCTAGGCAGGATGGCTGGCAAGTCGCTGCATCAGATAGCGGCGGACAGCCCCTGCTGCAAGGGAATAAAGGATGGCAGAAAACCACCAAAGCAGATTGGAACAAGGAGCTGGTCAATGCCACAATTAAAAACAGAAACAAGAGCTTGGATGCAGATTGCTGGATAGTCACAACTGATGACAATAACTATAACACAAGCTGAAGACCGGAATCAAGGAACTGACTCTGGTAACAGATCACTGAGTGTGGTTAATTGAACAACAGACCTGCTGGTAATCTGAGACATGCATCTTTGGGAAAGGATTCTCACAATAAATCATAACATAGTGGAAAAGTGTATCTCATATCTCACTCTATCTCTTAACATAGCGGGACACAGTAAAGTAAGCATGACTTTCACTACAAACTTAAAAATAATTGCAAAGCCAAATTCTCAATATAATTATATTTTATCTATAAATCTCCAACATGTTCCTTGGCGCTGTAAAAATGGGCGATTAAGCAAACATACATGCATGCACAATCTGAATTATTATGTATGGTGATTCATGGCATGAGGGAGTAGAGTAGATTAAGGAAAACTTACTTATTTAGTGTAATTAACCCCCCACACTTATTTGCAATGTATTTCTTTTCTCACAGTTAGTTGAGAGGTTAATATAATTAACCCCCCCCCACACACTTCTTTGAAATGCATTTCTTTTCTCTCAGTCAATTGAGAGGTTAAGTAGGCTGATGAGGGTAATTGTTTGTGACACTGGATGGGTTAAGGCACATTTAACCCTTCTTGCGCCATGACAGTAATGCATTTTCTGCAGTACCTTGGAGAGTGTGCAGAGTGTTTTGAGTCTCCATGTGAGCCAATGTCACGGTCTTAGAGTCTAACCAATATGAGTGTAAAGCGCTGCGGAATCTGTGTGCGCTATATAAATAAAGGATTATTATTATTATTATTACTTACCTTATGCACAAAAGAAAAGAGGAACAATTCGCCAAGGGCATTATAGGCAAGCATGCAAACTCTCAGGACTTGCCTGGTAATAACCAGGTCTGATGGGACAGAGGTTGATCTTCCAGGCTCTATGAATTCTTTGATAATTCTTCCCACTTCACCACTGATACCAGCCACTATCCCCTCATTTTAAGGGGAAACCATGCCTTCTCTCCTTCAAATCAAACTCTGCCCACTCCAGTTAAGTTCCACTCATTTTATGGCAAGAATTGTGTTATTTCGGCACTCCTAGCCCCAGACCTTAGTGGTACTTGTCATGAGGAAATTTGCAGATATGATGATGGGGTCAAATAAAAATTTCCATTAGCTTAAATTGTTTGAAGCCATTGAATGTCTGTAACACATTGCAACAAGCTGGATACAAATTGCAGGGTAAAGAACTTGCAGTAAAATTGAAGCTTTATTCTCACGTCATTGCCAATGTTTTGGCCTACTGGCCTTCCTCAGCCCTTATCACAAAAATATAATTTCCTGTCATTACGAATTTCTGTTCTTTGAAGTATTTGTAGCACTGCAACTCCATTCAGACTTTAACACAAAGAGATAAAAATATGCATATTTCTAGTGAACAATAAGCTGAAGACACATTTAGCATCTTAAGGGTTAACAATTACATAATGCAATGTCTGGTGTCTGGGATTCAGAAACAGACACTAGGGAAGCAGGGCTCTGTTCTGTGCAACTTACAAGTCCAAATGACTTCAGCCAGAATGTACATACAATAAATCCTGAGATCATTATGGAGAACAGAATGTTTTGCTGTGAATGTTTTCAATGCACCACCACTTTGTGTTTTTTGTGTGCATACTACTAAATAATTAACCATGTTAAGTGTAACATGAACACCTATTCCTTCCTTCATCCTACCACTGTTCTCCTGCTATTTATAATTGCTAAGCAGAAGATATACAGCTGCTATTATGGATGGTACTCAGCTAGAACACTGTTGTGCACCAGTTATTAACTTCTGCTATTCACACTGACAGTGGGCAGGCACATGTCTTAACACCTTAAAGACCAGGAGGAAGGAAAACACAGTGTAAAGCAATGCATTGACCACCCCCTCTGGTCTTTAAGGGGTTAAACTTCCCCTTACATATTGATTCTCTTACTGATTACAAAGTCAATAGATGTACAGTGCTGTGGTGGGTGTAAGCTGCAGAATGTTACATGACACACATAGCCATACATTTGCCAGATTAAATGCCTAAAATATACAAGTTAAATGAACAATGCATATTCAGATTGCATGGCCTAAATACCTTCTGATGTGGGCCTAGAATGTGTATAAAGCACACTGCACCACAAACAGTTGCACATTCACTGATGCACCTATTATATGACTAAATCACACTGCACCACAAAACACCTTGTTATTCACTAATGAACCTGTTGTATGAACAGGACACACTGCATCTCAAAGCACTTCGTATCCACTTATGAACCCGCTGTATGGTTGGGTCACAATGCATCAAAAAACCTCTTCATATTCACTGATGGATCTGGAATACAACTTGACCACACTAAACCACTTTCATATTCAATTATGAACCCGATGTGGCTGGGCCAAGCTGAATCAAAAAGCATCTTCGTATTCACTGATGGATCTGTTGTACAAATTGATCACACTGAACCACAAAGCACTTTCCTATACATATGCATATTCATTTTCTGTTGCTATCTTGTACTTTGTATGTATCATCTCCAGTAGGTCTATAACCTATCCCTACACAGTTGTGCTGGGCGTAGGACGGCTGCTCCGGCCTCAACTGCATACAACTGTTGTAGGGGTAGTTCACTCCAGCCAACTACACTTTATATACTGTGCTCCCTTGCTTCTTGCCTATTGGGGGTCTCATTAGTTATTTTGGGTATCCTGTCATTGCACTGCCTTTTTTTGTGTTTACATATTTCTCAGTTGGGTATCTATGCCTGCCAGCAATGATTGCTAGCAGCACTCTCTAACTCACCTACTGAGATCACTATTATCTGTTGTGCATACTAACTATTACAATGGTGCCATCTAAATAAAACAATACATATATACAAATAGAGCTGGAATAGCACTGCACTTATATATATATATATATATATATATATATATATATATATATATATATATATATATATATATGTATGAAATTAATTTGGAAAAAAAAGGATTTTAGTCTTACCTGTTAAATCCTTTTCTCTTAGTACAGACAGCTCCTCCCATAGAATGGAACAATTCTTTAAGAAGTGCAGGGTGGAGCCTCCCCCTCCTCCATAGCAGGCTACCTAGTCAATCCCCACTCCAGACAGATTTGAGACAAGAAACCTACTGAGTTAGAGAGCGAGAAGAAAGCGAGGAAAGCTTCTGTGAGCATGGACACAATCGGACTCTCACATCCAGCTGTCACCTCCCCATGTTACCTGTAAGCTATATTGGACGACAGATTAGTATTAGATGATGGAGTGCTTAACCCCTTTAGTGCCGGAGGCTCGGGCCATTTCCTGTACCCTGCAGGCCAGACAATTTTTCAGCATTTTTGCTATCCTTCTGTTTAGGCTTGATTTCCTCTGGGGATTTTTAGTTAAATATGGAAAACTATATATTGTTTTTTTCAGAACGAATTGAGCTTTCTCGTGGTACCTTACATGAAGAGAATTTTACATTGTGCTAAAAGCTATGATGTCATAATGACAAAAAAAGTGAAAATTTACTCATTTTGCTAAAATGACATACTATGTATCAAAAACATTTACCTTGATTGAAAAAGTTTCAATTATCTGAAAAAGCCCCGAGTCCCCCAAGTAAAAAAATACCAAATTTGTATAGTTTTACATACGTCCACGGCTAGTGTAGAGCCCTAATCACCAGAAGCACAAAATGACATTTTCAACTTTATGAACTAATATGTGCATTCTAGGGTTTTTGTGGTAAAACTACCCTAAAACAGTGGAATAACTATATAAAACTATATATTTCTGGAAAGTGGATAACCTGCCGCATCTAATGAGGGGTGACTTGCCTTGTTACCCAAAGGCTGGTGTGCACAGATGCCTCCAGAAAGTGGTGCTAATGAAAAAAAAGGCATTTTCTTACATTTCTGCCCTTTCAAATGTACTGAAATCTGTGAAAACCATGGCATTTCCAACTGTATTCATAAGCTAGTGCTCTTAGGAAAAAAATGACACCTCATTGGTATGAGTTCACCTACCTCAGGGGGCGCTACAAGTACAAAACTACACCTATTGCAACCTCTAATTTTTCTAACATTTTCTAAAACATTACTTGTCTGTACACAAATGGTTATAACAACTACAGAAATGAAGAAAGGGTATACAAACCATACCATTTTGAAAAGAAGACACCCTGCTGCATCTAATGATGGGTGACTTGTTTTGTTACCCCAAGCCTGGAGTGCACAAATGCCTCCAGAAGGTGGCGCTAATGGAAAAAAAAGGCATTTTCTTACATTTCTGCCCCTACAAATGTACTGAATTTTGTGAAAACCATGGCATTTCCAACTGTATTCATTAGCTAGTGCTCTTAGGAGAAAAATAACACCCCATTGGTATGAGTTTAACTACCTCAGGAGGCGCTAGAAGTGCAAAACGACACCTACTACAACCTCAAATTTTTCTAACATTTTCTCAAACATTACTTGTCTGTACAAAAATGGTTATAACAACTACAGAAGTGAAGAAAGGGTACACAAACCATACCATTTTGGAAAGAAACCACCCTGCCGCATCTAATGAGGGGTGACTTTCCTTGTTACCCAAAGCCTGGTGTGCACAAATGCTTCCAGAAAGTGGCGCTAATGGAAAAAAAAGGCATTTTCTTACATTTCTGCCCCTTCAAATGTACTGAAATCTGTGAAAACCATGGCGTCTCCAAATGTATTCATTAGCTAGTGCTCTTAGGAGAAAAATGACACCCCATTGGTATGAGTTTAAGTAACTCAGGGGGCGCTAGAAGTGCAAAACGACACCTACTACAACCTCAGATTTTTCTAACATTTTCTCAAACATTATTTGTCTGTACAAAAATGGTTAGAACAACTACAGAAGTGAAGAAAGGGTAGACAAACTATACCATTTTGGAAAGAAGACGACCTGCCGTATCTAATGATGGGTGAATTGCCTTCTTATCCTAATCCTGTTGTTCCCAAATGCTTCCAGAATATGGCATTATAGGACAAAAATTGCATTTTCTTACTGTACTGAAATCTGTGAAAACCATGGAATTTCCAAATGTATTCATTAGCTAGTGCTCTTTGGAGAAAATTGACACCTCAATGGTATGAGTCGACCTACCTTAGGAGTGCCAGAAGCACATAAATACACCTACCTGTTTGCTTCCTCGAAAATGGCTGCTTGTACTAAAATGTTCATAACTGTTAGAGACATGAAGGAAAGGTATAAAAGGTATACCATTTTGGAAAGTAGACATTCTCCCGCATTAAATGAGGGGTCATTTGCCTTTCTATCCCTGGGATGAAGTGCAAAATATTTCCAAAAGGTGGCGCTATAGGAATAAATACATGTTTTTTTACATTTCCACCACTTTAAAGATACTAAAATCTTTGAAAACCATAACATTTCCAGCTGTATTCAGTACCTGCTACCAACATGAGAAAAATGGTAGCCCATTTGTGTGGGTTAACATACAATATGTGGGTGCTAGGAACACGTACATAAACCTGACACTTTTGTTTTTGAAATTATCTACTTGCACTAAATGATTATAACCATAATAGATATGCAGGAAAGGTAGAGAAACAATGCCATTTTGGAAAGAAAACAACCTGCCGCATCTAATGAGGGGTCACTTGCCTTCTTATCCAAAGGCTGGTGTGCACAAATGCTTCCAGGAGGTGGCGCTAATGAAAAGAAAAGGCATTTTCTTACATTTCTGCCCCTTCAAATGTATGGAACTTTGTGAAAACCATGGAATTTTCAACTGCATTCATTAGCTAGTGCTCTTAGGAGTCAAATGACACCCCACTGGTATGAGTTGACCTACCATAGGGAGTGCTAGAAGTGCAAAACAACACCTACCACAGCCTCTGATTTTTCTAATATTTTCTCAAATAATACTTGCCTGTACAAAAATGGTTATATCAACTACAGAAGTGAAGAAAGGGTGCAGAAACCATGACATTTTGGAAAGAAGATAACCTGCCGCATCTAATGAGGCCTCACTTGCTTTTCTACCCCTAAGTCAGAGTACACAACTATTTCCAGAATGTGGTGCTACAGAAAAAAAATTTGTTTTTCTTACAAATCAGTCACTTCAAAGATATGGAAATGGTTCAACACCATGGGATTTCTAAGGAGGACCTTCTGCCAGCCTACAAAAATGGTGCCCCACTGCTGTGGGTTAACATACCATATTGGGTGCCAGGAGCGTGGCTACCGGTGGAACAAGGATGGGGAAGCAAACAGTGTATGTGTGATTCTATTGCTACCAGTGGTCGGTCAGTGTAAGTGAGGAATTGTGTCTGCCAGTGAAACCAGGTCGGGGAAGGGACGAGGAGTCAGGCTATGTAAGTGGGTATATCTACCAGTGGGCAGCAAGCAAGTGTGGCGGTGGTGATGGTGGGGAGGTAAGTGCATATGGGGGATTTGTGGTTACCAGTGTGCACTGTAAGTCCCCTCATACACTGTTTGATTCCCAGCCTGAATCCCGTGCGTACTGGCACTTGGGTCTACCAGTAGGCAGTGGAATCAGGCTGGGGGATCAGACTGAGGGAATGGGACTGCTAGTAGGCTGTGGAACTAGGCTGGTGGGTAGGGTATGTGGTCTAGGGGATTGGAGGCATTTTGTGTGCATGCCACAGGGGTGTCCTATGCACTGAAAAGCAATGCACTGGACACCCTGTTGCACACAAAGAGTTAATTTTTTTTAGATATTATTTTTTTATTCACACCTCATTGGGCGGACATCAGTACCACTTCTCATGCCCCCCAACGATGTCTGAATAAAAAATAATGGGAAAAAAATGTGTGTGCCACAGGGGGTCCAGCGCATTGCAAACCACTTGTGTTGGACCCACCTGTAACACATGCAGGTTTTTTGCTGTTTTTTCCCCAAAAAATATATTTTTGTGTAGACCTCACTGGAGGGCATTAGAACTAATGCCCCACAATGAGATCTGAATAAAAAATGAGGGGAAAAAAAAGAAAAATCCTTTGTCTGCCACAGGGGTGTACAATGCATTCCAAAGCAATGCATTGGACCCCCTGTGGCACACAGAGTGTTCATTTTTTTTTTCCTTTTATTATTTGTTATTCATACCTTGTTGGGGGATCAAGTCTACTTCTGATGACCTCCCCAAAAAGGGCAGAATAAAAAATAAATAAATGTGTGTGCCACAGGGGATCCAACGCATTGCAAAGCACTGCGGTGGACCCCCCTGTGGGGCACGCATTGTTTTCCTATTTTTTTTTATTTACACCTTGTTGGGGGGCTTCAGGACCCCTGATGTCCCCCAATGAGGTCTAAAAGTAAAAATGAAGAAAAAAACAAAACAAAACACTGTCTTCCACAGGGGTGTCCAATGCATTGCAAAGCAATGCATTGAACCCCCTGTGGCACACAAAGGGTTAATTTTTTTTTTTTACTATTTTTTATTCATAGCTTGTTGGGGGACACCAGGGCCCCCCAACAAGCTTTGAATACAAATAAATTCAAACAGGGTTAATTTTTCTATTTTTTTTTTTTTTTTTTTTTTAATATAGACCTCATTGGGGGTCATCAGGACCTCTCCTGACACCCCCAATGAGGTCTTACTTAAAAATGTGATGCAACACAATTGACCCTGTGAGTGCCAAAGGGGTCTCCAGCGCATTGCAAAGCAATGCGCTGGACATCCCCACGGCACTCATAGGGTTCATTTTTTTATTTTTATTTTTTTTTTTACTTTGGATTGCAGACCTCGTGGGGGGACATCAGGACACCTTCTGATATCCCCCCAGTTATTGATCTCCCAGCCGATTGTGCTGGGAGATCAGTTTGGCGACTGCAGGAGAGCAAGAGCTCTCCTGCCTTAGGAGTGAATCGGGTAAGGGAAACTTCCCTAAAGTCATCGGTGATTATGTCACCGATGACGTTAGGAGGCTTCCCCCGGTCCCGACCACTCCTACCCGGAAGTTCGGGTAGGAGAGCGGAGGAGGGAGAAGCTCTGCTTCTTCCTTGGCGATATTGATCTCCCAGCGCGATCGGCTGGGAGATCAATACCTGGGAGGACATGAGGAGTAATCCTCATGTCCTCCCAAGAGTGCCAGGCTGCATTTCAGCTGAAATGAGGACACTGCCAGCCGGTTATACCGGCTTCTGCAGTGACCTCATTTTAGCTGTACAATGTACGAGTGTGGCACAGCAGGTACAGCTGTGTCCACTCATACATTGTACCCACCTGGCACTTTAGGGGTTAATATGTTTGGAGTTAAAACTATCAGTCTGTCTGTGAGTTTGTGATACAGAGTAGTTCTGGGTGAGGATAATGGTTAGGCGGAAATGCTAAAATCTGGCATGGAGTTGTGTAATGTCCTGTTCAGGCAGTCCATATTAAAGGGATAGTAATGTTTAAAATAAATGCAGCTCCAATTATTCTTTATAGGTTTTGGGCCATGAAGAGCAGTATTAGCATTCTCTGTGATGTGTAGTTCCAGAGTAATTGAATTATAAAATATCCCCCTCCCTCCCATTTTACCTATTGTAAGCCACCTCCCCTCAGATGTGGAATCTGGTCGCTTGACCGGACAGCTCGCAGCAAGGGACATTCTTCTGACTGTGAGCATGAGGAAAACCTTGCCCCCCTTGAAAGAGAAGGGCAGGTTTTTTTCTTATGCTAACAAAAGATTGTCCCTTGCTGCAGTCCATCCAGACAGTCTTGCTGTGCAGCGTTACATAGTTAAAAGTTGCTGGAGGGGGATACTTTT
The DNA here is from genome assembly GCA_037306005.1 of Rhinophrynus dorsalis. Taxonomy (NCBI): domain Eukaryota; kingdom Metazoa; phylum Chordata; class Amphibia; order Anura; family Rhinophrynidae; genus Rhinophrynus; species Rhinophrynus dorsalis. The sequence continues at coordinate 167,447,329 of CM074718.1, forward strand.
TGATTCAATTACTCTGGAACTGCACATTGTAGAGAATGATAATAACACTCTATGTGGCCCAAAAACTATAAAGAATAATCGGAGCTGCATTTATTTTGAAACATTACTATCCCTTTAACATGATGTCATCTATGTAGCAGAATTAAGCCAGTGGTTTAGTGCTACAGATGAATAGAAAATCTTGTTCAAGTTTTGCCATAAACAAGTAGGCATATTGGAGTGACATCTTAGTTCCTGGCTGTTCCAATTTTTTTAGATTTTTCCTCCCCAAATATGAAGTAATTGTTCATGAGAATGAATTTTGTAAGTTCCAGAACAATCTCTGTTGGTCCAAAAATTCCTTGCATGCTGCCAGGCCATCTTGCTGTAGGATATATGTATATAAGAATTCAACATGCTTAGTAGTCAAACTTGTCCCCTCAGGTACCAAACCTATAGTAGCCAGCTTGTTTAGTAGGTTTGGTATCTTGGAGATAGCTGACTGTGCTTCTTACCAAGCATTTTCGAATGTTTTCTACCTACCCAAATATATTTTCAGTCAGTGTCCTTACCCTTCAGTAAGAGGTCTTCCAGGGTTCCCCTGCTTTTGTATCTGAGACATCAAATAGAACAAACCTATTCTTGAGTTCTTTGGTATCAGATCCTGAATGTCTGTAAATGTGGAGGGGAGTCCACTGAGTATACATTTTAGTTGATTTAAATATATATATATAAAGACCAACATATATGGCCGAAACCAGGATACAATAAAACATCTGAAATTTATTTTCAACTAAGCTCCTGTGCGTGCTGTCCTTCCAACAAACTGTATGTACTAAAACCTGTCTCCTGATGTGCACCCAGGTTAGATATTTACTTATTCTACAGCGAGTGCAGTATCTCTCCATGATTTATATTATATATATATTAGTGTCTGGGGTCAGAAAGTTGCCACTTTGTTTTCTTAATGTACTTTATTGTGTTCATTATGAAGATAGCACCCCTTTCTATTAACCTCTGTAATAGAAAGAATAGCAACAGCCTCTCCTAGTTCAAGCTTTTCTCATGAACTTATCTAACAGAAAGCAATAGCAATGGATTCACCTAGTTGTGACTTTTCATATGAACCTCTGTAACAGAAAGAAATAGAAGCAGCTTTTCCTAGAGCTGACTTTTCTTATGAAATTCTGTTATATAAAGCAATAGCAACAGATTCACCTTGTGGTTACTTTTCTTATGAGCTTCTGTAATAGAAAGCAATAGTAGCAGCTTCTCCTAGTGCTGACTTTTCTTAAAATTAGAGGGGAGTCCTTTGATTATTTGTTTTAGTTACTTTAAATATAGATCTGTGTAGGGTCACCCTGTGATTTGTAGTAGCATCTAGGGTCAGAAAGTAGTTTATTTGCTTCCTTATAATCTGCTGTCTTCCTCTAGACTGTAAGCTCTCACGAGCAGGGCCCTCTGATCCTCCTGTTCTACACATCTGATTGTACTATTTAATACCTCTGTATGTCTATTCCCCAATTGTACAGCGCTGCGGAATTAGTTGGCGCTATATAAATAAAGAATAATAATAATAATAATAATAATTATGAGGACAGCACCCCATTCTATGAACTTCTGTAACACAAAGCAATAGCAACAGTCTCTCCTAGTTCAAGCTTTTCTTATGAACTTCTGTAATAGATAGCAATAACAACAGCTTCAACTAGTGGTGAATTTTCATATAGTGAATTTTGATTCAAACCTTAACCCTTGAGGTCCAGAGGGAAATGCAACATATTGCTTCGCAATGCTCTGAACACTCCTCTGGTCTTGAATGAAAAATTTTAGGGAATCAAGTATGTTGTGGTGTTCTGCTGACAGTTCCACTTTTCCAAATCTGTGTCATTGGATCACTGCTATGAATACAAAGGTATTGATCGAAATGTGCATGGTAAAACCTCTGTTAAGGCAAAAAAAAAAATAACTATGATTGTTAGCCATGTCTGACATACGTAGCATTCAATAAGCAGTCTACCAAAATGGCTAACAAGCTTATGCCCAAAAAATTCATATAGCTCAAAAACCTGTGTTGCGCCTTTTTTGACTGTCCAAATCAGTCGATAATTAAAGTATGATACATTAACTTCAAAGTAAAAAGAGAATGGTCGACTTTATCTAGCAAAGCTAAACATCGTCAAGACAAGTTCAAACTCACAGCCAATTACAATACTCCAAAGTATCAACTACATTCAAATACTCCTATATACACCCCAAAATAATTATAGGTTGGGGAACAATGTATCATAATGGAGCAAGATGTTCCATGTGTAGAGAATTCCTAGTTGGGTCCCTCCCACTCCCCCTGTGAGAACCCACCTCCTATCCCTGGACTCTGATCCTCACAATACATACAGTGTTGGTCTCTACAAGTGGAGCATCTCGCTCCATTATGATACATTGTTCCCCAACCTACTCTAACTAAAGGGACTATTATCCTCAACATCAAGCATCGTTCACTCCGTTTCATCATAAGGACCAAGTCATAGCTATCGTACATTAAGGTATTCCATCATGGAATAGATTTTCAAGTATCAGGATCCAGCAACAGGAGCAAGCGGGCACAGCACGTTGGCTACCAGGGGTTGGGACCCTTTTACATGCATAAAGCCCAAGATGGGCACATTCTGAGTGCATTATTGTATTTTTACATGTTTTTTGTCAATAATGTACTACACGTAGATACTTTTTATTGTTAAGCTATTATTCCTGTTTTGCCCTCTGACTGCATTTAGAGGTATTGTTTGTATGTGTGGACAAGGCCACTGAAGTTTGTAGCAGAATCAGGATATAAAGGAATCGTATATCCATATACCTCATCTCTTCATTGCTCTTTCATTTATCATCCATATCATAATTTCCATTTCATTCTTCAACTCATAATCTTTTCATCCATTAACCTCTGAGGTATTGTATGGACAAATATGGAAGAATTAATTTTTTCATATTATTTTGGGACTAAAACTCACAGCTTACTAATTTATCTTGGACATTTGCACAAGTGTTTTATTTATTTTGTGCTCTGTTTATCTTTTCTTTTGAGATCAATTTTGTAATTGGCTACAGGACAGGACCATAAAGAAGCCACTAGTCAGGTCAACTGATTTCATTATGCAGGGATAACATCTGGGGTTGAATAAGAGTTGATAAGGTGGAGATGACTTCTCTGGTGATATCACTTCTCCAGTTCCTATGTTATTCTATGGAGCCTATGCACTAAGGTCTTTCATACTAGAGCAATCTCAGTGCATTGGCTCCAAAGAATAACATAGAAACTGGAGAAGTGATGTCACTGAGAAGTTATCTCTACTTTATTACTTCTTTATCACCTCTTCATCACACCTTAGTGAATCTCCCTCATCATATCCTTGCGTCAATAAATTTCAAACTCCACTCATGGTCCCTGTTTAATTAATAAACCCCTGAGTTTAGGGACATGCCTTCATAAGTATAACGGATACATAACTCATAACTAGTTTTGCTATCTGGAGAAATGGCTAATTCAACATCAAAATCAACAGAAATGTTGGATAGAGATAGGCTCCCTTTAATATGTTTAACAACATTAAAGTATAAACATGTTTATATTGTACCAAAATGTATTGAAGACTTCTAAAACTACCCAAAGGGTCCATTTAACATAAAAACTTGCTACTGAAAAAACAAAGTTGAGCTGCTCTTAGGTTCTCCAAAAGGTACTTGAACTCTGAAGAAGAGCAGTATTGCTATACAGGGTTTTCCTCTTAGATCTTAGGCAACTCATACACATCTACTTGAGCAGTTTTTTTTAATATGTCAAAAGTTTTGCAGAGGTTTCACACTGAATAAACACCAGCTCTACAGAACAGCAAGAGGTGAGCTTCTTGGATGTGGAGTCAATGTTTCATCAGGGTCACTTGTACATTCCTCTGTTCCATGATGGGTCATGCTATGGATGCCTGTGGGAAAGGATGACAGGATTTTATATTGCAACATCTAACTGTCTGTCATGCAAAGGATGAACCATCATTATCCCATTAACCTTTTGCATTCTGGAGGAGTACACAACCCATTGCTTTGCAATGAGTTGTCTACCCCTCTGAAACTCATGAGGTTAGGAACAAGGGAATGCTAACCAGCCATATGTATATGTGACCGGCTTAATTGGAGCAACACATCATCTAGTATATGAACCAAGCCCCATGAAACAGACAGTGTTGGCATGCCAATGTCATTGTGCTGCACACACATACAGGTCAGTATGGTGAGCCTTGCAACCTGACTCCAATATAGTTACTCCGATGCTGTAGACAACACTAACACAGTATCTCCATCCCTATTTTACTTCATTAGACTTTGCACAACTATTGTTCTCATACTAACTTCAGTACCCCTTTAACACCTGTAATGACAGAGTGATATCCAATGCATTGCACAGGATACCCCTCTATCGCTCCAAGGGTTCAATGGTTATATGGCTATGTTCAACTCAGTAAATGTTGTTTGCTCTCAGTTCAACACAGGGGTATGATGAACATGGGCAATGTAGTGTACATTTGTTCTCAGGGGGGTGGATGATATCCTTGAAGTCAAAATGTCATCATTGCCAAAGGAATGGCAGATGCCAGTTGTATTCACCCTGAATTTACACATCACATGGAATAGCTACTGCATGGCTTAGATGCAGTATCAGCTATGTGATTGTGATGTTGTAGCAGATAATATCAGGGCTGTGTATGTCAGTCATCCTGTTGAGTTAAACAGTAATTAGGTGTTGTGTGAGTGTGTTTGCACACATTCCCCAAGCCTGATCAAGGACATACATGCATTGTATTTGATTCCTGTGTTATACTCACGGGTGAAGTGGTCCTTGATAAGCCTGTCTCATATGTGTACCCCTCTCAGGGTCTCCTCATCCTGAACACGTGGAACAGGTACCTCCTCAGTGGGTAGTGGCTGCATATCATCCACTAGACGTGTGTCCATTGCTATATTGCATGCCTTGCCTGCTGAATATTGCAGAGCTCCCCCTGAGTAATTCAGGCACCAGAATCTGGATCTGAGCAGGCTTAATGGCATTCCTTGTTTAGAGGTGCACCTCATTGCAGTGCTCCGGAGCAGGTGTTTGTGGATTTGATAGTGGTGTGAGGAGCCACTGTTTACACCCATACCCCGCATCACCTGTGGAAAGAGAGCGACATTACGAGACAGGCACCACATGTTATGTGGATGATGTTGTGTAAGGGGGATGTACTAATTGTGTGTCATGACCATGCTAAGCTGTGTTACATTAGTTGTGTGAGTGCACCTGTGGATGTGGTGTGATGTCTGAATTGTTGTTCACCCAAAAGCCATCCCCCAGTATAGGTCCCATTCTCAAAGTCTCTGTGGATGGATGAGTACTTGAGGGTGCATGAATCATGACAGCTGTAGGGATAGACATGGGTTATCCTCACGTTGAAATTACACATCATCTGTACATTGATGGAGAGATGTCCCTCGTGCATTGGAGTTTTTATGCACACATGTGTACAGTCTATGGCAAACATGACCCTTGGCATGCCTCCCTTTGTTTAGAAGTCCTGCTTGATATGTATCCACTCCATCTGGGTGGAACGGAAGTATCTCCTGGTCTTCCTCTTGAGGGTTGGAAACACCTAAGACAGTACCCTTGAAAATGAAGGCTGGGACATGCTAGATGCATAGCCTTCTGTGGACTGGAAGGATCTGTTTGTCATGAAATGCATAGCACAAGGCAGCTTCTGCAAGCCAGATAGTGCACATTTGGTGCTGAATATGGGGTCGATATCGTTATCTTTGATAATCTCACATAGGTTGATGATGTGCAACATCAACCTGTAGAGGTCTCTGACTTCAACATCCATCATTCCGAAGAGTGTGACCCTTGTGTTGTATATTCTGTGTCTTTGTGGCAGTCTGTCATCCCTGTACTGCTCCACAGGTCCCCATGGCAGTTGTAGGAGCTGTGGGACATCCAGTTGCAGCAGCTGAGGTGCTGCTGCTTGGTGGTGTCCTCCAGGTGGGGATGTGCTTCTGTCTGGCTCTTCAGCCAGCGCATCATTGCTTGCAACAGGCTTAGGATGTTCAGCTGGGGTACTTGGGGGTTGATGGTGATCCCTAGCCCTCACACGCCTTCATCTACAATGTTTTCTCAGGAATAGATATGCAAATATAGTGGTCGTAATCTCTCTCTATATATATCTTTCTCTCTCTCTCTGAGTGGTCTCACTGTAAACACACCACATCTGAGGATGGTAAGATGTCCCTTTTGGATAGTGGTGGGGTGTTGTCCAAGCATGGTCATGAGGTAGGGCATGACCAATGGGAAGGTGTGTGTTGTCCAGGTAAGTGTTAGGCGATGTGACTGTTTTTGTTTGTCTAATTTGTTGTACATGCTGTGTACCTGTCAGGTGCATGTCGAGTCTCCTCTGGCTGATGATGTTGTGTAAGCCTGGGTTGCTTTGGGATTGACAGGTGTCAGGTGTGCATCTTGTGTCGTGTGTGCACATACTTGTTGTTCTGGGGTATGGTGTGTGGGATTGTTTTGGGTTGCTTTGTCAACCCCTTGTCCCCGGACAGTTGTTAGGTTTTTGTTGTTTGTCCGTGACTTATTTGTAAGGCATGTCTATTTTATGTGTGGTTGCTTCGCTTTGCAGGGGTTAATTTTACCATTGCTGTGTTTGTGCTATGTGCTGGGTGTTGTCTAAGCTGATGTTTCCTAGCTTTCTTTTGTCCGACAGTGTTTTATTGTCCGTTATGTGCTATATTGCCAGAAAAACTGGGTGCAGAATTCTGCTGGTAGATTATCAGTTTATCGAGCATTGGCACTAACCGCACAGAACTGAAAGCTCCTGAGTATAGCTGTTACATTGTCTTCAATGGGCGATTTTTCAACGTTCGTTGTGATAATAAAATTGCCGTTAGCTGTTTATAACATGCCGAATTGAATTGCTTACCATGCTTAAAAAACAGCTGTTGGCTGATTTTTTTACGTGGGAGTCAATTGAATTGAGACCAGAGATGGCTGCTGGGAAAAGATATAGCATACAATCAGTATATGCTTACTCTTCTGGATAGACATGAACCACTAACTTCTCTCACTAGGGCATCATGTATTAGTGTTTTCCCTCTGAGGAAGTGGAGTAATTCTGGGCAAGCCAAAGGCACTACTATGGTGCAGTTGATTTGCCAGTTAATTGTTCCAGTTCTTCTTGCGTACCCCTGTGACACTCAAAGGGTTAATGTATCAGCATCATTATATCTGTCCACTAGCATTCAAGAGTAATATCCCCACTGAAATTAGGGTGAATTTGGACATGTTATTTGTTCCCATATTTTTAGTACATCAGCCTCACACTGTTCCTGTACAAAACATTTGATACTTTTTCTCTCTGCAGAAATAAAACAGCTGACCCTTCTGACTGGATCCAGCTTGGTCAGCAGGAGTAATTTGTAAGAATTTCTTACAATTACACTCAAATGAAATTATAAAATAAACAAATAACATGCAAATAAACACAAAATAAAAAATAAATAAATATGGAGAATGCATTGACAGTCAATGGCTTCCCTACAGGGGAGGCTCATTTTTTTAATACAAAATCATGCAGAATTCTATTTGTACATTCATCTTGTTGTGTCTTATGATGCTGTTCACACAGGTGATTTACTCATGTCACTAGGAAATACAATGAAAAATCTGTTGTATGGATTTCAATGGGACCACAATGTCGCAAATATCGCACAGTGGCTTTCTCAATGCAATTTTGTCCAGATACTTATATTGAGAGCAAGAGACAACTGAAGAAAAAATTATTGCTACACAATATCATGTAAATTGTCTGAAAGACAAAAAAAAGTACAGTCAAACTATGTATTTTACCAGATAATTTCAGTTACTATATACCATCTGTGTGAATATAGCTTAAATTTTACCTTTATGTATTTATTTTCTTACAAACATTCAAGAGTGTGTAATAATGAGAATATACCAGCTTAGAGTAGATCTTCAATAATTGGCCAATTTAAAATGGATACAGGACAGATGCAGGGCTTAATTTTAAGCATTTATAAGAGTCCTTGCTTAGAGATGACATTGGTTCTGAGTGGGTCATAAAGTTGGTCGATTGTTGCTCTTGTGGCCTATCCCTTTCTGGAGCCCATGTTGTGGTATATTCACCATCCCCACTGACAGTGGGTTTGCCATTACTCAGAACTGCAGCAGGAAGCAACAATCTATTGCGGTGGGGGAGGCATTTCAAGTTAAAATGTTAGTTTGAAGGTCAAGGCTTTCAAAACACTGCTTTGTTTGTAGTATTAATCAAATTGGCTAAAACCACTTGACACATTGTAGCCATTTGGTAAGCAACATTGTGAGCTATCAATACTTCAGAAGTGTCAGTGGGGTGAAGGTACCAATCCACCAGCACAGCTGCACTAGTGTTAGCCTCAAACACCACTGGTTGCACATCAGGGTATGCACTAAAGTGTATGATCTCTGTAGAGCACACTAGTGCACATACTCTGCTGTTATTAGGACTTTCATACCAGCAACACCTTACAACTGCTCTATAAGAAGTGCAAGAAAATGTTGTAAAGTTACACCATTCCAGCCATGCCTTCATCAGCAGATGGCGATAAATAAAACACCCCAAAACATCCATACAATGTCCCCTTGCCATTCCCTGGCCAAAAGTGGCAGTACTGGTTAATTGTTCAACATAAGTAGCTTATTAAATTGGTGTTACTGTTAGCCAAGGATAGGATACCTGTTTTTGTGCTGATTCATAAATGCACAGTACCCCAACAGAGAGTGATGTATTATCCCTTTGATTGACAAACCTATCCAATGTACTACAACACAATAGGGGTTATGCACTAAGGTGTGATTAAGTGGTGATAAAGCGGAGGTGACTTGTCCAGTGATATCAGTTCTCCAATTCCTATGTTATTCTATAGCGCCTATGCACTAAGATCTTTCAAACTAGAGCAATATCAAAATATTGAGAAATCTTAGTGCATAGGCGCTATAGAATAACTTAGGACTTAGAGTACTGATATCACTGCAGAAGTCATCTACACATTATCATTTCTTTATCACACCTGGATAATTTTCTGGCACTAATGCAAACCAGCTGTAGCACAGGGGAGTCAGGGGACAAATACACATTTCCACTGATTTAAATGGAGCTTTTAGCCCCTGAATACTGAAGAGGTCTTCCGCACTTTGCAAACAAAGCCCTGGAGACCTCTTCAGCATTTAGAAGATTAAAAGCCCCATTTAAAATGAAATAATGTTTCAAGTAATGTTTCAAATAATCTTCATAGTCTTTGGGCCATGGAGAGTGTTATTTCAATACTGTCAGAGTTGTAGTTCAAGAATAATTGAATGATTAAGTATCCCCTTCCCGCCCCTTTTGCCAATGTAACACTGCTCACCTTAGAGCAGCAAGACTGTCCAGATGGATCGCAGAGAGGGACAATCTTCAGTGAGCATAAGGAAAAACCTGAAAAACCTGTCAAGAGGGGCAGGGTTTTTAATGTTCTTGTCCCTTGCTGTGATCTGTCTGGTCTCAAGACCAGATTCCACATCTGAGGGGAGGTGGCTTAGGTAAAAGGGGAGGGAGGAGGATAATTTATCATTCAATAACTCTTGAACTACAACTCTGACAGTATTGAAATAACACTCTCTATGGCTCATATACTATGAAGATTGATTGGAGCTGCTGTTTTTGTGAAACATTACTATCCCTTTAAATGAATGGGAATTTGAGGAAATTTTGTGTGTCCCATGTGGAACAATTAGTATGTCACAGAATTGTGCCCGTTCTTTTTAGCATAACAAACTCTGTGAGACTGATGTACTAATAGGAGCCAGTTGAGCTGGTTTACTCCAGAATACTTTTAGTTCTGCTTAGTACATGAAATGGAGACTGTTATGAAGGGTGAGGCTGAAAGTGATTTGCAGTGAGGGGTAGAGGGAGAGCAGCAGCAGAAAGTAACAGAAGGAGAAATTAAGTATATACAACCTGGGTACAGAAACAGGCAATAGAATGAAATGGAGAGAAAGAATATCACAAAGCACAGTGAGAAGGAAGGACAGATTTATATTTCTTGTAACATTACTTGTAAGATATAAAGTTACACTGCTCACAGTGCTGTGTGATCAGAGCAATGCAAGCAGGATTGACTAACAGCCTGCATACTGGTATTGTTCTGTAGGTAAAAGCATATAATGATTCTAAAGTGTTTTATGCTTTCACCCTTTGGGTGCCAGGTAGGTTTTGACCACCCCCTGTGGCACTGAAAAAGGTTCAAATTAAACCATTTACCTCAGAACATACCGTGCCATGAACTTCCATTCAGGGGATGAAATTGGGCTGCAAGGAAAAGCAGCCAAACTCCTCACAAACCTCCTAGCAGCTTTATCTCACCTGCCCCAGCACTGTGGTCATAGAAATTGGGTATGGAGAAAGAAAACTAATTTGTCTGGGTTTCAAAACCAATGAAACCCAGTCTGGGAATAAAAACCTGAACAGACATGCTGAAATCGAGACTTTTGAGGTCAAAACTGGACATGTGGAAAACCTAACTTAACAGAAACACATATCTATGTATCTTCCTGGGAACTTCTTTCTGCGGAGATCCAAGAGAAAGCTCATGAGCTACAACCAGGCTTAAAGAAGCAATAAACATTTTTTAATGAAAAAAATATATATTGTAGGACATTTCCTGTTGAGTAAAATAAGTGTACCCCCACTGTTGCATATTTCCAGAGTTATTACTGTTTAAACCTGTGTTTTTTTTGTTTTTTACATTAACAGTGCCCTCTAGTGGTCAAATTCCAGTTAGTTAAACTGTTACATTCTAATGGAGAAGAAAGTCAGTATCACAGTCTCTTTGAGGCCTAAACGATCCTGTGCTCTTACCTCTGTATGGCCGCTGGCAGGCATGGCCTCCGGCCACTTCCTCATTGCTAAAGCCATGTTACAGGCACTAGCACGGACGCCCGTTTATGGGCCTATTCTGTTGGGCCTAATTGTGTCCTGCCTCCTTCTGCTGCTTTCTAAACCTCATTGAGGCTAGGATTTGTTGCTCTTTGTTGCCCTTTCATGGTGTATCTGTGCGTTTCTTCAGTGTTGTTCTCGTTTGACCCTTGCTTGGCTGCCGTGTTTACTCCTGATCGATCCTGTGGCTTTGTCTGACTACCCAATCTGTGTATTTTGACCTTGGCTATGGCTGACAACCCGATTTGGCTCTCAACTGTGGCTTATCTGACTTACGCTCTGTGCTGTCTCCTTCGCTCCAGTCTTACCACCACCTGTCTGGGCTGTTGTGGGCGCGCTCCATCGGTGTATTGCAACTGCTACCTCCGTGGTAGAGTTGCTGGTTGCCTCTCGCTCAGTTGCCTCCATCCTGTGCCACTGTATCCGTTGCCTGCTGGGCCTGTTGCATAACCATCTGTTCTGTAGCCTACATACAGTATTGCCTTCACACACATGTTGCGGCTGGCTACGTTCCACTCTCTTGCCTCCGCCCTTTGCCTACCTAGTAGACCGGTTCCGTGACTTTTTTCGGAGTACTAGTTACTCTCTGTCTTGCTCCTGAGTCACTACTTTGAGACATCTGTCTGCCTGACTTGTGTCTGGGCGTTTAGCTGTCGCTCCAGTGATCAGGTTTCCTGGCGTTCCACGTTTTTATTTGCTAGGTATAGAACCAAGTCTGCTCCCATCTATCTCTATAGGCTACTGAGAACCAGTTACAGTTCAGTGTCAATCCTTGGGTAGTGGACTCGGCACTGTCCTCACACCTGTTCCTACTAAGGTTGGGGAAGTGCTTACTCTTGCTTATTTTAATAAACTGGTTAAACTTCACTGTACCTGTGTCGTGTATATAATTTACTCTGGTGTCTGTGACGCCATACAAAAGGGCCATGAGTACTGAAGGTACAGGTGAATCAGTGCAGAGCATTCTAGCCAGAATGGACTCTCAAGATCAGCGGATTGATCAATTGGCTTTTGTTATGCAGACGCTCCTAAACCGCACTGCTCACCTTGGTCAGGTTCCTTGTCAACCGGTGGCTTCCCCAGACTCAGCACCGGAGGTTCCCCTAATCCTAAGGCCAGTGCTAATCGAGGATTGTCGGATACCACTCCCCTTCCTCAGCGCTACGAGGGGGAGCCTACTCTCTGCAAAGGATTCTTAAACCAGGTGGGTATATTTCTAGAAATGATACCACATGCCTTTCCAGTGATCGAAGCAAGGTCGGTTTTGTAATCTCCCTGTTGTCCGGTAGGGCACTGGTGTGGGCCAATCCCTTGTGGGAGACAGGGAGACCAATTGTTGCCAATTACACCAAATTTGTGGACGAGTTCTGCAGGGTGTTTGACGTTCCAGCTACAGCAGTATCTGCAGCGAAAAGGCTTATGACCATACGACAAGGCGCATGCACCATAGCCGATTACGCCATTGAATTTCACACTTTGGCTGCAGATGTGGGCTGGAACAACGAGGCACTCATAGCAGCATTCTCTCAGAGGGATCATTCACAAGTCCTCCTCACCGGCCAGTGCTGGTTTCTTTTTCATGAAAAAGAGGGATGGGGAATTGAGACCTTGCATCGACTACAGAGGGCTAAACAAATGGATGGTTAAGAACGGTTATCCCATGCCATTAATCACAGAACTGTTTGACCGAATTAAGGGTTCAACAATATTCACTAAGCTTGATCTAAGGGCTGCGTATAATCTGGTTAGAATTAAAGAGGGGCACGAGTGGAAATCGGCATTTAACACACGTAGAGGTCATTATGAATATTTGTTGATGCCATTTGGCTTACGCAATGCTCCTGCAGTTTTCCAAGAATTTATCAATGATGCATTAAGAGATCTACTACAGAAGTGTGTAGTAGTATATTTGAACAACATCCTTATTCACTCTCCGATCTTTGAAGCACATCAGGCGGATGTGACTTGGGTTCTACAATTACTAAGAGAAAACAAATTATTCGGTAAGTTGGAGAAGTGCGATTTTCACAAGTCCCAGGTGACATTTCTGGGATACGTGATCTCCTCTGTCGAACTGGCCATGGATCCACTCAAGTTATCGGCAGTTCTGCAGTGGCCCCGTCCAGTGGGTTTGAAGGCCATCCAGAGGTTTTTGGGGTTCACGACTTACTATAGAATATTCATAAAGAATTTCTCCTCTGTGACTAAACCACTCACTGATATGACACACAAGGGGGCAAATGTGTCCAACTGGTCTCCCAGAGCTATCCGGGCATTTGAGGAACTGAAGGCCACGTTTGCCAGGGCTCCTATTTTGTCTCATCCCAACCCCTCCCTGCCCTTGCCTTTGGAGGTTGATGCATCTGAGTAAGAAGTATGCACCCTCCTGTCTCATCGCTCAGCTCCTGGTAAGCTCTTACTTCTGTGCAGGTATTTTTCCAAAAAATTGTCTAGGGCACAGAGTCTGTACGATATTGGGGATCAAGAACATCTGGCTATTATCCTCACACTTAAGGAATGGCGCTACCTGTTAGAGGGGACAAGTTCCCAGATACTAATCCTCACTGACCACAAAAACCTGAAGTATCTGTCTGAGGCCAAGAGTTTGTCGCCCAGACAGGTCAGATGGGCATTATTCCTTTCCAGCTTCAACTATGTACTTTCTTATTTGCCTGGTACCATGAATACTCCAATCTATCTCTATAGGCTACTGAGAACCGGTTACAGTTCAGTGTCAGTCCTTGGGTAGTGGACTCGGCACTGTCTTCACGCCTGTTCCTACTAAGGATGGGTATCACGGTTTGTTATGACTCTCAGACACAGAGTTAAGATAAAAACACAACTTTATTGAAAAGTTTAAAGGGAACCCTTGCGGGTTAGCATACACATGCAACATATATCATCAATACATAATCACAGTGAGTAGTGGTATACAGAATGTAAGACAGGCTCTACCGGCCTTGCAATACTGGGTAAGGCAACCTTAGACTGGTACAAGATGGAATAGGTTCTACCGGCCTTACCAATATACCGGGCAAGGCAGCCTGGAAGGCTAGCAACCGAAGAGATGGAGGCTGTACCGACCTTGCCAATATACCGGGCAAGGCAGCCTTGAGGCTGCTAACACGAGGAATGAGGCTCTACCGGCCTTGCCAACATACTGAGCAAGGCAGCCTTGCGACTGGTACAACGAGGAATGAGGCTCTACCGGCCTTGCCAATACCGGGTAAGGCAACCTTAGACTGGCACACAATGGAATAGGTTTTACCGGCTTTACCAATATACCGGGCAAGGCAGCCTGGAGGCTGCAGGTACTGGAACACAGACAGGGATGGCCTCAGCGACTGGCATAAAGGTGTAACTAGCCGGTCGCCTATGATGGACAAACAGAGGCCAGCTGGGTTATCAAGATGAAGTGAACACCCAACGAAATAATGGAGCGAACCAGTACCCGCGTACTGGGGTACACAATCTCTACCGGTGCTGTAAGGAACGCAGCAAGCAGCCGGTTAACATGGAGTGAACCAGTACCCGCGTACTGGAGTAACACAATCTCTACCGGTGCTGTAAGGAATGCAGCAAGCAGCCGGTGAACATGGAGCGAACCAGTAGCCGCGCACTGGAGTAATACAATCTCTATCGGTGCTGTAAGGAACGCAGCAAGCAGCCGGTTAACATGGAGCGAACCAGTACCTGCGTACTGGAGTACACAATCTCTACCGGTGCTGTAAGGAACGTAACAAGCAGCCGGTTAACATGGAGCGAACCAGTACCCGCATCTCTACCGGTGCTGTAAGGAACGCAGCAAGCAGCTGGTTAATATGGAGCGAACCAGTACACGTGTACTGGAATACACAAAGTGAATGAAAATGTCGCCCAAGGCGACTGGAGGAAGGAAACACTCTGCAGGCATCCAGGAGCAGGAACACAGCCGGTACAGGACAGGAAGCAGGACTCTCAATGGCAGTCAACCGGAGCAGGAACGGCAGCAGAAACAGCAACCCCAACCGGATCAGGAACGGAAGCTGGAACTGAGGAAGCTGTCAGACAGGAACTCAGACGATCACTGGAGAGCATAGATAGTAGACGGCCCAGGAAGCTCAGGAACACAATGCAGGTGCAGGCAACATAGAGACACCACAAAAGGACAACCAAAGGGTGCCCAAGCCCAGTCTAAATAGGCAATACTGGGCGGGTTGAAAGCAGACAGCCAATGGAGAGCCCTTCAGGTAACTGACAGGAAAGGCAGCAAAATCACGGGCACCGTGATAGTGGGGAAGTGCTTACTCTTGCTTATCTTAATAAACTGGTTAAACTTCACTGTACCTGTGTCGTGTGTATTATTTACTCTGGTGTCCTTGACAGTCAGTGACTTACAGTTTTATATAGAATATGACAGAAACTGCCTGTCACTTCCTGTCAATTAGAATAATCAGGAAGTGAACGCACAGTAAATTCACTTCCTGGTTATTTGAACTGTTATAAACTTAGAATAAAACATACAGTCGTGGAAGTGCCCTTGTTTTACTCAGCAGTAAAAGCTCCATAACATATTTGTTTAAAAAAAAGTTTACTGCTTTTTTAAGTTAATGATGTGATTTGCATCATAAAGTAGGCAGGGATTCATTGGTTGGATGGAGCTTAACCAGGATTGTGCTGGGAAGTGTGTGGAGGGTGAAACAGGGTGGGAGTGACGAAAAGTGGGCAGATTTTGTCAGGAAACTCATCAGAACCAGGGAATAAACCTCTATCCCCAGAGACCCAGTAATTAACACTAAGAACCAAAGTCTCTGGGAGAGTTCCCTGGTACAGTAACACATAAGTATATATTTTTACATAGTGTCAACCACATACCTCCCAAGTGTTCCTCTATAGGAGGGACAGTCCCTCTTTTAGACCCAAATCCCTCTGTCCCTCTTTCCCACCCTGGTGTCCCTCTTTTTAGGAGATCAGATTGCATGGTGTGTATAGAAGTGTATCACATTGCTCTACAGTAATAAAACTCACATTACTGTTTGTATAAATGTCAGTATATGTGTTTATAAATTAGTCTGTGTAAATAAAATACTTAGATCTTGTTCTAAATCATTTATTAGGTTTTACAAGGAGGTGTCAATAGGTCTCGAAATAGTCTAAAAATTCTTGGTAATGCCACACCCACCAGACACACCCCCAGCAACACCCCCTAAAACACAAGTGTCCCTCTTTGGCAATTTGAAATGTTGGGAGGTATGCAACCATTGTCTGCGCACTATTTTAGGTCTGTATGTAGCTTCCACCTTCACACTATAAGCAATACACTGTATCAGTTTGAATGAGATTAGCCATAGAGGGAGAGACCCACCCATTATTCTCAATGTAATAGTAGTATGTTGCTGTTCAGGGGCGGAATGTCTTATTGTGGGATCGGGCATCCCCCGGTGGGCCGCCCAGTCATGGGTCGGTAGGGAGATCATATGATCTCACCTCTCCAGTCCACAGCTCTCTAAATGTGACAGACAAGTCACTCACCCTGGCAGCAGTGAAGAGACTGGGTCCTGTGCTCTGTAACTGTCCCACCCCCAAGGCTGACTTAGCTGTCCCTGCTCTGCCTGCAGTGTGTGTCCTATGCAGTGCATGATTAGCAAGCAGAGCTTTTGAGTCCCAAATGCCTAGCAATTTAAATTGGTATGATTTAATTCTTCCTAACTGTACACATTGCTGGAGATGCTTAATTAATCATCTTTTAACCCTTTAACCCCCTGTATGCTTTAGAGAAGTATAAATTATCAGTTATTAACCCTTTACAGCAATGTTCTGTTATTAACCCAGTGGATTCCTCATATGTGCAGTACCTCACTGATTAACCCCTTGCATGCTACAGAGGCATAATTCATCAGTAACTGACCCTTGTATGCCACAAAGGTGAATAAAGGTGTTAGTTAATGATGAATTATGCCTTTCTAGCACACAAAGGGTTACTCATTGAGGTACACATTCCTGTGCAATGTGTTGTGCACCTATGAGACATGGCAGAACACATTACTGTACACCTGTCTGGCATGCAAGGGGTTTATAACTGATAATTCATTGCATACAGCAGGTTAAGGTGTTAATAGATAAGCATTTATGCATCTTTAGGAAAGTGATGTGTGTGTGGGAGGAGTGATAGGCTGGAGCAGGAGGACAGAGAGGGGAAAAACAGTTGTATTTAACCCTCTGAGTGCCGGAGGAGTGCACGGCACATTGCTGAGCAATGCACTGTGTAACCCCCCCCGGCACTTGAGGAATTTTATTACATGCACACAGGTTAAAATACCATCTAGTGGGCCAGTTAAATCAAAAAAATCCCCCGGGCTGGTAGTGCACCACAATCTGCCCCTGCTGCTGTTCATTTATAGATTATAGCAGAGTTCAAATGTAAGAAAACAGTAAACGGCTATAATTTACTGCTGTATGAAGGATACATTCCTAAGCAAGTCCTAAACAAACTAAAGAGCCACAAACACCAAAAAAATAAAATAAATTGATATAACTTTAGATATCAGATAATTAGCTAGCACATGTAAAAATGAATCATTCATATATCACAAAAGTATATGCCAAAGCATGATGTTAAATGCATCTGTGAAAATATCCTGTTTAGAAAGCATTTATTTAATGTTTGCGCTGTTTAAGAGCTATTCCGTTAATGGATTGTGATTAGTGGCCACTGCTCTTGAATTCAGAAACATTGTTATTTTATCCCAGATCATTAACAGATTTTCCTTGATAATAAATTGGAGCCCTAAAAAAGGCAGGAATGGATGCTCCCTCCAAGCATATTTAAATGTAGATTTTAGGCCTCAGAAAACAGATAAAGAAGTTTTACAAATGCTAGAATGAAGTACAAGGTATTTAAGTGTATATAATGTAATTTGGGGTGTTAGTGTTCATTTACAGTAGACCTATGACTTTATTAAAACGTTTGCATATTAGTTAAAAATGAACAGATAACTTTGTGATTCATCTTTTTCTAAGATACACTGGGGTGAATGTATGATGGAGATTTTCTGCTAAAACAGGTGCTGCATTAAGTCCTTAAGCCTGCCTAACACCAATTTACTAAGCTATGTGTGCCAAAAGCCTCCCCTTAATGCCACTTGCAACAAAAGGAGGGCAATGAAGCCTTCTGTGTGTGGTTGGGGCGTTTATTTAGTTTTTACCACATGGCATAGACAATCTGTTGCCATCACTGTGTTTCCCTGCTCATGCAATGGCCCTGGTGCTTGCTGCAATTAAAGCCTGAAGCTGATAGAGGGTGTCTACCGATATGCACTACAGAGATCATACTCTGCAGTGCATTCCTTGCATACCAGCATATTAAACTGTTGCTTTTTAACATTAATAGTGCCTTCTGGTGTCTGTAAAGGCCACCTACAGTTCCCCTGATTTCCAGATAGTTATTCTGTGCATTCTTTGTAACAGGTGAGTCACTGACTGCAGGCCTCCATAGACTGTAACTGTAACAGCTTCATCACTTTATAACAGTTTGGACAATTAAACTCTTGAATAAAACAACTGATAGCAGTGGGAAAACCATTGTTTTACTCTGCAAGAAAACCCCTATAACTTATAGTTTTTCATAAAATAAGCTTACTGCACCTTTAATAACATTTGAGACATAGCAGAGATCATTGTTTGGTATGATTTGATCATGCATGATACTTCATAAATTTGATCAGTAGAGCAATCGATTGAATAAAACTGGACTGGAGTCCTTTGCGTGCTATTGCAAAGAAACAATTGAGCATGTTATTTTGTGTGTCCGCTTGGCACTTTATCGTTTTTAACACTTCAGTTTTGATATACATCACCATGTTGCTACACACTGGACTCTCTTTTCTAAAGCAAAATGCTATCATGTGAAAATAGAACCATTTTCCTTTTTCACTTTTCTACGATACACAGGACTTAGAAACATAGAAGTTTAACGGCAGATAAGAACCATTCTTCCCATCTAGTCTGTTCATTTTACCTGCTGTAAATATCCTCATGCCTTATTTGGTCCTTGGACTTATCTTAAGTTCAGGACAGCCTTATGCCTATCCCATGCATTCTAAAATTCTGTCACTGTATTAACCTCTGCTATTTCTGCTGGTAGGTTATTCCACGTATCTACCACCTTCAAAGTGCATTAAAGCTTAAAAGTTAAAGGCAGAATCAGAAATTTTTAACATTCATGTGAGTTTTACTTTAAGTACTGATAAGGAAGGATCAGAATCAGGAGACGCTTTCCAGTGGCTTTCCAGATGCTGTTGCAATAGCATCTTTAAAGGGATAGTAATACTTAAGTATTACTAATCCCTATAGCAAAGTATTACTTAAAAAAGCGTATTGCCCCCAGTGTCATCTCTCAAACCTTTATGGTTTGAGAGATGAAAGCTTCTAAAGTTGCCCTCTCCCTCCCCCTTCCCCGTAGTCAGCATTCTAGCTGACTCAGGGAAATCCGGTCAGAGATCATCAGGCGTCTCTGCAGCAGAGCCGCAATCGCGTTAACTAAAAAAAAAACTTTGCTTCACTGGGAACCTCTCCAGGAGACTCTGGTTTCTCCGGGGAGAGAGGCCGATTCTCTGTTGGTTGTGAGTTTCTTATGAAACTCTGCCCACTTCCCCTCTTTCCCATCCAGTTCATCCCACTTCCCACCTACTTCTCCTCCTTTCCACTATATTCTCCTACTTCCTGCCCAATTCACCTCTTTTCCACCCTGTTCTTCCCACTTTATGACACAATGCAGTTAAGCTTCACATGTGATTAAGCCTCACCCATTTGTGACATGGATCACACCATTTATATTCCCCAGTTACACCTTGAGCCCTCTCAGACTATGAGTTGTGCACCCCTCTGATACTTGATAGGTTAATAAGCTCATGCACTCTGCCATAGTCACGACATCCCCATCTGACTGAAGATGTTATCTTTTGAAAATTCATAGTGGCCATTAGTAAGTTAAGTGGTGGGAGATAATTATTAGGAGGGGTTAGTCCACTCTTAAAATGCTTAAAACAATGTAATGGAATTAGAGTTAAAAAGAGGTGTTTCTTGCTATTATCTTGCTTAACACCATTAACCGCTTAAGGACTGGCCGATAACGCACCTGGCTGGTGCTTAAGGACCACGGACCATTTTTTTTCCCAAATCAAATTCAGGGCTCCCAGAATAGCATGCAGTCAACCAGGGAGCCCTGAATTCCATGATGGTCCTGACACGTCAAGGGTCCTTAAGGGGTTAATGGTTCAAGATCTGTAGATTTAACCCTTTGTTTTCTAGAGAAGTAGCCAACACATTGCTTTGTATTTTCTACTTGGAAAGTGATTGCCCAACTTTTTGTAATAATAAATAAAACTTTGACATTACATTGTATTTTAACTGTATCCCTAAAGCAATATTAGGGAAAAAAAACTACTGGGATCCATTCAGCTTTATTTTATTTCATGTCTCAGACTCAAAATTTCTTTCCTGTCTCTTTCCTGTCACTAGTTTATTAGGACATGATTCAGCTTCCCACATAGCAGCCCCCTCCTTCCCACAGTGCCACCAGCATTTATCACTTCTGTGATTGCAGACAATGGGTTTGCTGTATATATCCAAGGGCATGCTGTGACATCCTCAACTCCTTAGCAGATAACACACAGCTATTCCAGTTGTACCTATTCAATAGAGAGCAAAAATCTAGGAAGAACGCAACTGGGGTAATGTACAAATATTATTCAGCACATAAAAAGCAAGAGCTGGAATTGATTTTCTAGCCCTATGCCTGCCTAATGCCAGTATACTAAGCTGTTTAGGCTGAAAATTCACCCCTTAACTCCCTTGAGGGTGGGTAGTGGGGCAGTGTATGTGCATTTCTGGGTATTTCTTACCTCTACGCCCTGGTTAACACCATATTGAAAAAGGCATAGCGAAAATGCATATGGGGCAGGAATAAGGGTTTGCTGGCATTAAAGTCCTAACAATAATATATGTACTGGTATGTGCTACTGAAATCACATGCTCTAATGCATGCCCCTAAGTACAGGAGATATGGTCTATCTAGAGCCTGCAACCGGTGGAAGGTACCATATTTAAAAGAGAAAAACAATACATAATCTGTTTGTCCCCTCATGAAATAGTGTGAACACCATGAAATGCTCTTCGGGCAATTATCTCATTGTTTTTTAACATAATAAATTCCAATTAGTAATTGTTCTGGTTCCATTGTGGTTGGGTGTCTTCTGGAGATACTGAGATCCAGTGGAAAATTAATTGTTGATGATTGCTAGCCTGGGGCAAAGCCAGTGCATGTTGTTGTCCCAAGAGGTTGAACATAACCTCTACATTGTGTAAATATCAACCTAGATAAAGAAGGTTATCCATTCATGCTGAGGTGTTACTCTTAGAGGTGCTCATTTTTGTGTTTTACATGTGTGGATTTCCAACTGCTTTATAGACTACAATTACTATCATCTTCAGCTGATGAATGGCTGTTTGTGGATGATAGGAGATGCAGCCCACACATTGCCCATCTGGACACTATATAAGGTATCTGGATCAGATAGGAATAACTTTGAAGGTGTTTTTGTGTGGGGTCAGTGTAATTTAGGCCACTAGAGTCATGGGTTCAGGCAGAGCAGTGGGAAGCGCCATGCCTTCCCTACACATTATGTCAAACTGAATTAGGTGTTGGGAGACATGTGCAATAGATCTCCTGATCTTCCTGTACGAATGTATTAGTAGAATTGAGCCTATGTGCAGATGCACACTTATGATGTAATTTTACCTTGGGAAAAAAAAAGGGGAGAAAAGAGGTGCCCCTCATGTAGCTTATTTAAAGGGGAACTACCACCCCGCAAAAACTTTATCTTGATTAAGTCTTCATCTGGCGACTAGCTGCTTAGTAGCACTAGTCACCAGAAATATTACCTGGTTTAAAAGATTTACGATTTATTCGGAGGCTGACAGTAGCAGGAAGCACGGACATCTTGCCATAGTGACGTCCATGTGCCTGCGCTGTCAGTCCCTTTTGGAGCCGGCCGGCTACCTACCAAGGTACTAGGGGTAGCATTCGGAGGGCCTACAGCTCACCCCTGAGCTCCAGTATAAACTACAGAAGGTCTTTTAGTTGAGAGATAGATTGGGTCACTATTTTTATTCTGGGTCCTATTTAACCCCAGGATTCAAACCAGGCAGACAATCTCCAGGTCTAGGTGCAATAATATCTGACTGAGAAGAATACCAGAAATCATAACACACCTGGAAGTCTTCTGTAGTGGGCCTGTTCAAATCTATCCTTTTACTCAGATCTAGCAATTAGTACTCTCTCCAAAAGCAAAGATATGAAGCATCTCACAGAAGCTCTCAGACACCACATCCTGAAATACAAATGGGGGCTCCCTTTTTTGTTTCTCATTTACTTTAAATAACAGACTCTACTCAGTTAAAGACCTAGCCTCAGTTCGAGATCTTCTTAGGCAACTTTGCATCCCTCTCCAGGATTTTGCTCCTGTTTATCCTCTCCGACAGCTGCCAGATATGGATGCAGCCCTGGGACAGAACTCTGCACAGTGAAGAGCTTTCCTTATTAAAGGGACAGTAATGTTGCTTTAAAAGTTGCTTGCTGAGTCTTCTGTATGTTAAAAGTAACCAATAGCGCTATGTCTAGTACTTTACTTGTTTGTAGTCCAAAAGTTATGAAGCGATAAAGATCCCCTGCCCATCCCTTTCTGGCCGCCTTCCACCAAAACTGAAATCTGGTTGTGCAATATGAAGGCTGCAGTGAGGAACAAACTTCAGTACGTAAGTATAAGGAGAATCCTGCCCCTTGACGAAGGAGGGCAGGATTTCCCTTTGTTTACTAAAGATTGTCCCTCTCTGCAGCCGTCCTGTCCAGCCTGCATCTTCAGCGTGACGTGCCAGAAAGGGGCGGGAAGAGGATCTTTATTGCTTCATAACTTTTGAACTACAAACAAGTAAGGTATTATACATAGCGCAATTGGTTACTTTAAACATACAGAAGACTTGCCGAGCAACGTTTAAAGTGACATTTCTATTTCCAGTATCTACTCATATCTACAATACATGCAGAGTTCATCCATGATCCTGGTTCAGATGTATGTATGTATATTTTTATTTATATAGCATCAATAGGTGTACTTAGCACTTTACAGTTTAACTCAGTATAGAAGAGGTACAATAAGTGCAGTAATTAAGTGCTTATATAGACAATCATAAGGGGAACACCAGGTGAGTATACATTAGGTTACAAAGTCCCTGCCCCATACAGCTTACAATCAGTTGCCTTGAACAGAGTGAGTTATCAATTGTCACAGAGATCTAGAGATAAGATAGGATTTCCATAGCTCCCATATTGTACTTCTTTTATACAATGTTCAGTTGTTCTAGATGTGTTCTACAGCTTTCATACTACAATGTCCAGGTACCTCCTATTCATTACTATCAGTAGATAGTCAGTTACCTGTTCCCATTGAGATTTATTCTGTTAACGATATATTACACTCATCTATTCTACCTAGAAAAGATTGTTCCCCTTAAACGGATAGTAATACTTTGTTTTATCTTCATTTTATTTTGTAGGCATTATAAAAACATATAGAACGATAGAAGTCTTATATCTCAAACCTTTGTGGTTTGAGAGATATTCACAAGCAAACTTTCTCCTCCCGCCCCTTTTACCTAGTGTAAGCCATCTCTTCTCAGATGTGGAATACAGTCCATAGACCAGACAGATAACAGCAGGGGACAATCTTCTTCCTATGAGAACAATGAAAGCCCTGCCCCCCTTGACAGGTTGTTCAGGTTTTTCCCTTATCTTAATTGAAGATTGTCCCTCTCTGCAGTCTACCTGGGCACTTCCCTTCTGCTCTGGCTGAGCAGTGTTACATCAGTAAAAGGGGCGGGAGGAGGATAGTTTGTCATTGAATTACTCTTGAACTACAACTCTGACAGAATTGAAATAACACTCTCCAAAGTCCAAATACTATGATGATTAATTAGAGCTGCTTTTATTATGAAACATTACTATCCCTTTAAGTATAATATTGTCCAAGACTCTTAAACCCTGAATTTTCTATGCTCTTTCTCAGACCCGGCCCTTACATGGGACCCAGGAGGCACTCTGACAGGTGTGGCAATTTGCCGCCCCAAGGCATGTTATTTTGTGCACTGGCCCAGCCCTGTGTCCTGCTCCTGTTCTGTGTCAGTGCTGTGTTTATGTAGGTTTAATTGTACAAGCACACAGGGCATGAGGCAGAAGAACAGGTCAGGTATTGCCAGATCCTGTCCCTGGCTGAGCTGTAGGTACTGCCCAAGTAGAGGGCCGAAACTGTCTCTAACACAAACAGGGTGACAGACACAAGCACCGAGCCTGGGAATTTCATTATACTGGCCTGGCTTCTCAACGTTAGAAAGAAACTGCTCCAGGATGGGTCAGTAATAATGTATACAGCATATATCTGTTTGCCGCAGACAGGAGAGAAGCGCACAGTGCTTATCCACCCATTCCCTGCCTGCCCTCCCCCACCGTTCCCTGTCTCTATCTGCCCGTGTCTGTCTCTCTCCTCCCCTCACATACAGTAGCTGGTTTGCAGTGATGCTGCTGGTGCTGTTAGCTCATTTCACTGTGTTGCTGATTATTGACTTGTATAATCTACCGTCTAGGAGCTCAAAGGCAGGTGCCACGTGCAGAGCAATATATTGCTTGCATACCCATTTGCACTCAAAGGGTTAATATTCTTCTACACAAACATATTTATCTTACATCCTTTTATGGTTATTCCTTCACATGTCTATGCATCCCCCTCTCATGTTGGGCTTCCGATTTAACCCATCAAGACTGGTATACTAAGAGAACTGGAGCAAACCAATTCGCCAGAAATGAAAAACAAAAACTCTCCAAAGATTTAAACTTTTGTTTAACTCTATGGGTGCCAGAGGTTAATCATCTGGCACTCAAAGGGATAAACCCTTGACTGCTCTCAGCACATGGTTAAAAGCACAGTGTAAATCAGTGGGACTTAAATAGTCATTGGAGGGGTCTGGTGATAACTTCTTGGACCCCCTACAAAAATGTTCTCCAGCATACCTCCCAACATTTCAAATGACCAAAGAGGGATGCTTTGGGTTTTGGTGGTGTTGGTGGGGGAGTGGTTGGTGGGCAGGGCATTACTAAGAATTTTTTAGGTTATTTCATGACCTACTGACACTTGTTAGTGTAACTAAATAAATGATTTTAGAGCAAGACCAAAGCATTTTATTTACACAGACTAATTTATAAACACATCAGAGCCGGCCCTTACATGGGTCTTGGTGGGTCCATGGACCCAGGTGGCACTTTGACAGGGGTGACAATTTGCTGCCCCAAGGCATGTTCTTTCGGGCGCCAGGTCTGTGTCCTGCATCCTGAGTCACTTCACCCCCCAGTGCTAGGGTTGCACACAAACACTAAAACTCCCCAAGCAACCATGTTGAATGTGGGCAAGCAACCCACGCAGTGTGATGTGTGCAACAAATGTGGTGATGTCACTTTCAGTGAGTCAGTCAATCGCGAGCAGTAGACAGCAAAGCCGGGACTCGGATCATCACTTTGCACAACTTTTCAGAGAAGATCAGCTGGTGCACTTCCATGTGATGGGCATGGAAGACTGCTTCTTTCTGTGGACTGACTTATCGCCCAGTCTCTCCAACCTAGACGTGGCTATGTAATGTGCAGCAGATTTGTAAGTTTACTACACAGGAAGTGTGTTATGTCTAGTATTTAGCACAACCTACTGAAGATTTACACATATGAAATCTACTGTACCTTATATTTAAAGGACCAATTAGTGGACAAATTCTGGTGTAAACCAATCACACCATATAGGACAAACATTACAATATAGTTAATTGAGGGGGTTAACCCCATGAATGCTAAGAGTCAAATGCGTTGGAGTCAACGAACCACATTTCTCCCAAGTCTGTGTGATTCACTTACAAAGCCTGTTCCCTGGGTTGTTTTGGGTTCTTAGTGCTAGTAGAGTGGGACCTCTGACAGGCTCTCCAGCAGACAAAAGGCACATTTTCTCAGCTTTCAAATTGTTTATTATTTAAAGTGGTTATATTTTCTACAGTCACCTTTACAGACATTTGCACAGCAAAGTATTGTACCTGGCAAAAAAACTATTCAAGCTGGGTGTTTTTTATCCACACCAAATGGCTGTTTGTCCCCTACCTGGCGTCGCGCACTCTAAAACTTCGTCCCTCCTGAGTGCAACTCCATGCAGGGGACAATGTCGACGAATGAGGAAGGGGAGAGAGGTATCAGAGGAAGTGGGCGGCAAATACAAGCTTGCCACTCGCTTCCTCCGATGCCTCTCTCCCATCCACCCTCTTCCTCCAATGCCTCTCTCCCCTACAATGTCCCCAGCCTTCTTGATGCCCCCACTGGGATATGAATGAAAGGATGTGAAAGGAGCACTGCGGTCAGAGCGCAGGGCTGCTTCCTCAATTGGTTCTTTAGTTAGATCTCATTCATTTTTAATGCCCTACCTCCCGTGTCCCATTGCTATTACTACTTTTGCTCCACTCTCCGTTTGAAGGAGAGTGGAGCAAAACTACTAATAGCAATGGGACACAGGAGGTAGGGCATTAAAAATGAATGAGATCTAACTACAGATACAATTGTGGAAGCAGCCCTGCGCTCTGATCACTTAATCAGTCACCCGGTTTGACCCAGGTGACTGACTGAATGATGGGACCACAGCGTTCCCTTCACCTCCATTCATTCATTCTGATCTTGATGCTGCAGTCGGCTGTAAAGCCGGCAGCATCAAGAAGGCCGTAAATGCCTTTGGGGTCACCCCATGGATCATCTATCATTTTGGATAGATGATCCATGGTATGGGGGGCTATCAGGAGAGGTCCTGGTGCTCCCCTTTGAGGTCTGATGGTTTCATAAACCATAAAAGTGCATATAAGCTATGTTGCACATAGCTTATTTGCGCTTAACATTATTAAAGGGCAATTGTTGGCCTCATGGTAGGGAGGTGTCATGACACCCCCCTTGAGGTCTAATGTGTATATGTTTAATAATAGTTTTTTAATAAAACAAATGTTTAAAACACACACACACATATACAGGCAAGGTATTTAGTCCATACCTTGCCTATTAAGCCTTTGGGTACCAGAGGGGTAGGAAACATGCTAAGCAATGCTTTCCTACCTCTCTGGTACTCAAAGAGTTAAGTGTTGAATATCAGACAGATTTGTCCACTACATGGCAGTCCCTGAGGTGAATGTGGATGGAGTTAGTTTGTTGCATATATGCAATATATGTCGACATACTGGGGTGGGGGATGTCGAAGGGGGGCATTGTGTAGTGCTTGGTGTACTAGCTTTCTTTATTGTAACCCTTTGAATGCCACAGGGGTGAGCAGTGCACATCCCTATGGCATTCAATGCTGTCCATGGTGCTGAAAGCCATCTCTGTGTTCCCCTGTGTTCCCCTGGCTGGGTAGGGAAGCACAGACTCATGTTATCTCTAACTCTCTGTTTTAGTTTCCTTGACAGTGGTTTTCTACTCTGAGTTGTGTGATGTTCACCAAAAAAAATAGGTGTTAGAGTTCTGGAGGAAAATGTTGCAATTTAACTCACATTAGCCCTAACTCCAACATTTGAATGGTTCTGGGCTTCACTTCTACATTGTCCTCTATGGGTGAGATTTTGATGTTTTGGAGACGGGCAATGTGTGTTTCAGAACTGCCGTTATTTCTTACTAGTGGGAACATTTGCATTGCTTACTTCATGTACAAAACCACCGTTGCCAGTTTTTTCTGCCGACGCAAACATTTGGATCGAGCCATAAGACTCTTATCCTGTCACATCAATTCTCCTTCCCACCTTAACTGGCATAATTAACCAACATTCACGACTTAATCAAACTCTGACCTGTATCACATACAATTGTAATGGACTTAACATCCTTGTGAAGAGACACCTAGCCTTCACATGGTACACCAGGCAAAACACTGCCATCCTTTTCCTTCAAGAAACCCACTTCTCTCGGAGGTCATCTCCATCCTACTTTTCCCAACATTACCCTATTTTCTTTCTATTCACCTTTCCTACCAAATCAAGAGGTGTGGGTATTTTGTTAATTATAACTTGTAATTCTCTCTCACACATGATATCTGAACCCAATGGTAGATTTCTAATCCCGCACAGCACTCTAAATTATCAGGTTATCTAATTAGCAAGGAAATTCTCCACTAACTCAACCAAGAAACATTTTTATAGTTTCTTTTATCCCTAAGTTGAATTATCTTCCTTCAACTGCCATAATCATAGGAGGTCACTTCGATACCATTCTTCACAACAATCTTGATATATCCAGGGATATAATAACTCAGATTTTAGAGTGCAGAATTCAGAGTCTGTGACTCGAAGTGGCAAGACTTCAGGTTTCGAAAAATTGATTTGAAGGTTCGAGAGTCATCCATACTTGGAAAGGAGAGACAAGAGGTGGGGGGGAGAATTACATGGGGAAGATAAGAACAGGAGGATGTTGTCAGTGAAACAGAAATCTTCCTCTCCCTGCCACCTGCAGTAAGGCCGGTAAAAGAGGGAGAATTCCTAATCCTGGCCAATAATGGTTCTAGGGTGAGCACAAACAAAAAGGGAGAAAACGGACATCCTTGCCTTGTGCTGTTTCAAATAGGAAACTGATCTGATAGTGATCCTTTGGCCAGGACCCTCGCCTTCTGTGAATTATAAAGGGATAATATTGCTGAAAGGAAGACCAAAGACCAAAGAGGGCCCAGACCAAAGGCACGTAGGACCGAGGTCTTGTAGGGCCAACTGACTCTATCGAACTCCTTTTTGGCATTGAAAGAGACTAGCATTGTGGATCTTTGTCAGGTCTCGGCAATACGAATCAGTTAGATTGCCTTGATGGTATTATCCCTGGTCTCTCTACCCATCAGGAACCCAGACTGTATGGAGTGGATCAGAGATGGCATTGATGGTTTGAGCCTGGTAGACAGAATTTTGGCAAAAAGTTTTTCATCAAAGTTTAAAAGTGAAATGTGGCAATAGTTGCCACAGAAGTGCGCATCCTTCCCCAGTCTGGGGATCACCATTATATGAGTGGTCAGGGAGAGGGGTGCCCAGGACCCACCAAGTAAGCTGTGGTTGAAAAGGCTGCACATCTGAGGAAGAAGATGGGTGCTAAATGTCTGATAATAGGCAATGGAAAGGCCATCCAGACCAGGGCATTTACCAGTTGGGGGATGTACGAAGTGCTCTACTAACTTCCTCTGGCGTGATAGGAATTTCCAAGTTATCTTTTGATTCAGTGTGTAGGGAGGGAATATCTGCAACTGCTAGGAAGTCTGCAAAGTTACTGGAGTCTGGTTGGGTGGCTGACTGAGAGGCAGGGGGTGCAAGTCATAGAGAGACTGATAATAGTCCCTAAATGCATTAACAATTTCTGAATATGTCTGCAATATGCAAGTCCAATTATAGATGAGATATGCGAGGATGCTACTAGCCTTGCCAAAGTTTTCCCACACTTATTACCATTATTACAAAATTTATACCACATGTGGGATTTGAGGGTTTGGCTTCGTAATATGGTGGATAGTTCTTTAAGTTTGTTAGTTAGCCACGCGAGAAGAGACAGATCTGAAGTACATTTGTGAGATTGCTCCAAAGTGCTGATGTCAGAGATTAGGGAGCCCAGTTGTCATCGACATGCCTTCCTCTTTCAGCTGCTGACAGAGATGAAGGAGCCCCTAATATAGCATTTATGTGTCTCCAAGATATTGGGCAGTGCCACCTCCGGGGAGCTGTTAGTGGAAAAATAGACAATTCTCTATTTTGGATCTTATCTCAGGGTCCTGTAGCAAGGACTCATTCAGATTCCAATTAATGGAGGGGGGAGGAATGTGTGAGAAGGACAACGTGATGGAGACAGGGGCATGATCAGAGATTGTTATAGTACCTATTTCTGCCTGTTTGACCATGTCCAAGTGGTACTGACTCAAGAAGTCTAGATTAGGATCCATGTGTGTGAGGGAAAGAAAGGAAGTTGGCCAGAGTTGGGTGCATATATGTTAGCTAGTGTTGCTGGAACCCCTGCTATTGTAACTTTAAGAAATAAATAGCGACAGTTAGGGTCGCAGAAAGAATACTGGATTATCCAGGGCACAGAGAGATGAAACAGGATGGCAACTCTGCCTTTTTTTCCAACTGCAAGGATGCTACATGCACCACAGGGTATTGTCTGTAAGCCAGTTTGGGGTGTACATCCGGGATAAAATGGGTCTGGTCTCCTGAAGAAACATAATATCAGACTATGAGCGAACCAGTTCCCTTAGAATCATGGAGAGCTTTTCCGGGCTGTTGAGGCCTTTAATGTTATTTGATAATATCCTAAGGTTAGGTAATGGCATGGTGATATTGAGAGTCTGGCACAAAAGTCCCTGCACTGCACCGGGGATGGGTGAGTCAGCATACTGCCTCTGGGATGGAGGGGGAAGGGAGTGGGAGGGAGGTGGAGGAAAGAGGAACAGAAGACAGAGAGAGATGAGAGAAAAGATAAGAAAGCAGGGTAAAAGTAACTGAAGTAGGCCGGTCCTCTCTGGAGTGGAGGGGCCACACACTACTTTGATGTGGGAAAGCACTCAAGGCTGCAGAGGTAAAGGCCTGGTAACTAGGTAGAAAACAATACATATCAAAACAAAAATGGTAATAACATGGGCCGCATGAACAGGGCCATTGGATAGCAAGAACTACAGCGTATACATCTATAACTGAAATGTAAGATCAGAGAAGAAAAGGCACACCAAAATGTAGTTAGCAAACAAAATGTGTGGTGGGAGAAGTGCATAACCAGAAAGCGTCAGAATTTAGAAGGGCTGGGATGCATTTGTAGGGGATAACTGCAGGGAGATCCCAATTTCGAGGGTAAGGGCAGATGGGGTATCAAGGGGCAGGGTAACACAACTGTCAGGGCAAGTACAGTATGTGGTTCAGGAAGGGAGAGGGTTATTCAGTAGACAGGCTCCGACCCGCCAATGGACTCCCGCAGAGGGTCAGTCGAGTGGCTGACAAACATGGTCTCCCTTACTATCTCTAAGTCCCCCCTCCCCATCAACAACAAATCAGAAAGCAGCAGGATAAGAAGAAAAAAAAGTTGCCCTGTGGATTCGGGGACATTACTCAGCCTGACATTATTGCGCCTACTGCGACTGTCCATGTCGTCCAAATGGTATGTACGTTGCGCAATGGTGTCTTATTGGTCAAGGTAGTATTGCTCTAAGTTGTGCACTTGTCCTGAGAGGTCCATGCACCCAGTTTCAACTTCGTCCACCCTATGAGACAGAGTGGGAATGTCTTTGCGGAGGTCTGAAATCTACACTCTGAGAGTTTTCTTAATGACCGAAGACAAGTCAGAAGGGTAGGGAGGATAGGAAATGAAGAGGATCCATAACAGAAATAGCAGACATCTGCCTGATCTATGTGAAAGACTTCCAAGTCTTCAGGAACAGGAGTGCTTGATGAAGATCGGGTTTGCTGAGGACCAGATGCCACTTCCCCTTCTTGGTGGGAAGAACAGCCAAAGACATCTGCTTTAGAGGTGGATCCCACCAGTGGGTTTTTCGGAGCTCCGGATTTCTTTTTAGGAGGCATAAGTGTGAACCAACTATAAATAAGTAGTTACAGCCATTGAGAAGGCTAAATGCTGGTTTAAATAGTAGAATATTAGGCTATGGACCGGGAACTATGGGTTCATGCATCCATCTCTTGCTAATGTGAGGCCTTACCCTAGGCCTATATCTTTAATCAACACAGACATTAAACTCTTTGGAAAGATTCTTGCGAACAAACTTTCACCTTTTCTCCCATCCCTTATCCACCCTGATCAGGTTGAATTTGTTAGAGGGTGCCAGACTTTCAAAAGTATTAGACACACTATATCTATGATGCATCACACCCAGGTCCCCCAGATTCCATCCCTGGTATTTTCCTTAGATGCCCAGAAAGCTTTTTGATTATTGCTAATCATTAATAATAAGCAATGGTCCCTTCTGTGGTAGATGGTGGCAACTGTTCAGATCCCAGTACATGTGTCATAGGTTTCTCTATCTTGTGTGTTTTTGTCCACTTCTGCTCCCGGATACTCGGATGTATTAAATGCTGTTTGTTTGGGTTTTTTTTAATTTTTAGCAATAGTGCTGCTACATGTTTGTTATGGGCAACTAAGGATTTCCACAGCAGTACACACCAATGATGGCCACACATACTGTTTTGTTTGCAAGAAGTCAATTAGCTCATCCTTTCAGCCTAGAACATACCTATCTTGCAAGTATTCTGCACCCATCTCACATACAGTGGGACCACTCCTAGGAGATAGCTAGGTGGTGTTCATATGTATCAGTTACCTAACGCATACTCTGGGAGCAAGTGCCATAGAGATATACCATAGGGATCCTGCTCTACCATGTGAGGATCCTGCTCATAGCATACTGACACGTCATTCACCAGCTGGACAATGTCTGTGTTGTCATTATTGCAAGGATATCAGCCAGGTTCCTCATTTTTTTTCTGCAGTAAATATATAACTGAAAATATCTTACTAATTACAGGACAGCCCCAAGACAACTAACCAACAAGGTGGCCTCCTAAAAAGGTTTCAGCAGTACATATACATCACGGATTAGTTTCCATAGATCTGGTTACAAAGATGCCCTTCTAAGACCTTCCAGTTACTCACTGTTCACTTGCTAATGGCCTTATACTGCTTGTGTACAATATACAATTATACTGCTTGTGTAAATGCTTTAGTATGTACAATTTGGAAATCCATCTAGTAGTTACATCCATTTTAAGTAATGGGGCAGGCTGATAAGCATTGTGAGCACTAAAGCATTGTGAGCACTATAGGAGTGGCTAAAATGTGAACTGATTTGCCAGCAATATTTAGCATCGCTTTGAGGGTATCAGATTCTGAGAGGAATAGTTACAAATACATTTAAGACATGGACAAAGCAAGGTATATGCACTATCTCCAGAGTGATTAACATTTGAATCTTTCAATGTCAGGTGCTTGGTAGTGATGAGCGAGCACCCCAATGCTCGGGTGTTCGGGTGCTCTGACCGAGCACCCCCGGAGGCTCGAGTGCTCGGCCGAGCACCCGAGCCCCATTGAAGTCAATGGGAGGACTCGAGCATTACACCAGGCACCCCCTGCTCTGATGAGGGGAGGGTGCCTGGTCCATAGGAAAAGGGCAGAAAATGATGGAAACACCACAGAAATGGTTCAGGGACAGCATAGGGAGGATGTCTGGATGCATCTTGGACTCCAACATCGCTGCTGGGAACGATCTTTCGCCCGTAGTACGCCATTTTTACAGACTGACCGTAAAACACACAAAAAGGAAAATAAAAACGACTTTAGGCGAAAAATTGTTACCAAACAGTATTTGCTGTATATTTACTTGTATATCATCTGCAAATTCTCCCAAAAATTTCCTCGATTTTTCTGAACTGAGGCCATGATTAAGAGGGAAACGTGCGCAGAGGCAAATTCTCCCAAAAATTTCCTTGATTTTTCTGAACTGAGGCCATGATTAAGAGGGAAACGTGCGCAGAGGCAAATTCTCCCAAAAATTTCCTCGATTTTTCTGAACTGGGGCCATGATTAAGAGGGAAACGTGCGCTGAGCCGACCATCTAAAACATTATGGGTGAGGGTCTGCTGCGGAGCTGACCATCCTAAACATTATATGCGAAGGCCCGCTAGTGAGCTGACGCTATAAAACATTATATGAGAGGGCCCGCTAGAGAGCTGACCCAATAAAACATTATATGAGAAGGCCCGCTGGTGAGCTGACCTATAAAAAAATTGTCAAACAGCGCCCGCTGGTGAGCTGGCCCTATATAAAAATTATATCACAGGGCCCGCTGGTGAGCTGGCCCTATATAAAAATTATATCACAGGGCATATGGAAGAGGAGGAGGAGGATGAGAAGATTAAGAGTCAATCATATACCCGTTTTTTGGGTGGAAGGGGTGAATGGGAATACAGAGTATTCCCATCATTGTAAATAACATATATAAAGTGAGTTTATGTTCCCCCAGGGCTTTCCTCCAGTGGAGTGGAGAAGTCAGGGGAAATCCAGGCCTTGTTCATTTTTATAAGTGTCAACCTATCAGCATTGTCGGTGGAAAGGCGGATACGCTTATCTGTTATGATGCCACCAGCAGCACTAAATACCCGCTCAGACAGAACGCTGGCGGCAGGGCAGGCCAGCACCTCCAAGGCGTAGAGTGCCAGTTCATACCACGTGTCCAGCTTGGACACCCAGTAGTTGTAAGGCACAGAGGGATCATTGAGGACGCTGACACGGTCTGCTACGTACTCCTTCACCATCTTCCAAAACTTTTCACTCCTTGTGACACTAGGCTGCGCATCAGGGTGAGGGTGCTGGCGGGGTGTCATGAAGGTGTCCCACGCCTTGGAGAGTGTTGCCCTGCCTTTGTCGGAACTGCTGTGTGCTCCCCTTTTCTCCCCTTCTCTGTTGGCCAAGGTAGCACGTACTCTGCCGCCAGCGTTGTCAGATGGAAAATTTTGGAGCAATTTTTCAACAAGAACCTTCTGGTATTGCACCATTTTGCTTGTCCTCTCCACCGGAGGAATGAGAGATGAGAAATTCTCTTTGTAGCGGGGGTCCAGAAGGGTGAACACCCAGTAATCCGTGTTGTCTAAAATGCGTATAACGCGTGGGTCACGGGAAAGGCAGCCTAACATAAAGTCAGCCATGTGTGCCAGAGTACCAACAGTCAAGATTTCGCTGTCCTCACCAGGAGGATTACTCTCAATCTCCTCATCCTCTTCCTCCTCTTCTGCCCACCCACGCTGAAGAGATGGAACTAAAGTTCCATGGCTACCCTCTGTAGCGGAGGCAACCGTGTCTTCCTCCTCCTCCTCCTCCTCCTCCAATTGTCGCTGAGAAGACGAAGTGAGGGTGCTCTGGCTATCACCTTGTGTAAGCTCTTCCTCCCGCATTTCCACCTCTTCCACATGCAAAACGTCAGTTTTAATTGTGAGCAGCGAGCGTTTCAGTAGACACAGAAGTGGGATGGTTACACTGATAATAGCGTTATCGCCGCTCACCATCTGTGTCGATTCCTCAAAATTGCGTAAAACCTCACAGAGGTCTGACATCCATTCCCACTCCTCACTTCTGATTACAGGAAGTTGAACGGAGAGGCGACGACCGTGTAACAGCTGGTACTCCACTACTGCCCTCTGCTGCTCACAAAGCCGGGCCAACATGTGGAAGGTGGAGTTCCAGCGCGTGCTCACGTCACACAGCAGCCGGTGAGCTGGCAATTGTAAGCGCTGCTGCAGCTTCAACAGGCCGGCTGAAGCTGTAGATGACTTACGGAAATGTGCACACACGCGGCGCACCTTGGTCAAGAGATCATGCACATTGGGGTAGGTTTTTAGAAATCGCTGAACCACTAAATTAAATACATGCGCTAGGCATGGAACGTGTGTGAGCTTGCCGAGCTCCAAAGCCGCCACCAAGTTACGCCCATTATCACACACAACCATGCCTGGTTGCAGGTTGAGTGGCGAGAGCCACTGCTCGGTCTGGTGACTAATCCCCTGCAACAGCTCTGAGGCAGTGTGCTGTTTGTCCCCAAGGCAGATCAGCTTCAGCACGGCCTGTTGACGCTTCCCCACTGCAGTGCTACACTGCTTCCAGCTACCGGCTGATGGGGGAGTGGTGCTGCGTGCAGAGAATTCGGAGGTGGAAACGGAGGAGGAGGAGCCAATAACGTAGGTGCTGGCGGAAACCCTGATGGAGGTAGGGCCCGCAATCCTCGGCGTGGGTAGCACCCGTGCCATCCCAGGGTCCGAGTCGCTCCCAGCCTCCACGACATTCACCCAGTGTGCCGTCAGGGAAATGTAGCGTCCCTGGCCACAAGCACTTGTCCATGTGTCAGTCGTTAAGTGGACCTTCCCAGTAACTGCGTTGGTCAGGGCACGGGTGATGTTACGGGACACATGGTGGTGTAATGCGGGGATGGCACACCGGGAAAAGTAGTGGCGGCTGGGGACCGCGTACCAAGGGACAGCTGCTGCCATCAGGCTGCGGAAGGACTCAGTCTCCACAAGCCTAAATGGCAGCATTTCGATGGCCAGTAATTTGGAAAGGTGTGAGGTTAGTGCTATGGCCTGTGGGTGGGTGGCTGGGTATTTTCGCTTGCGCTCAAATGCCTGGGGTAACGACATTTGGACGCTGCGCTGGGACAGGGAAGTGGATGTGGTCGCTGATGGTGCTTCAGATGGTACAGGTGCAGGGCGGGAGGTATGCGGGCCTGCGCCTTCGACAGGCGATTGGCCGGCACTGAAAACAGGGGAAGAGGAGGCAGTGGTGTGGCCTGCAGACACAGATGGGCGATCCAGGCGTTCCTCCCACTTACTACGGTGCTTGGATGCCATGTGTCGGATCATGCTGGTGGTGGTGAGGTTTCTAGTGTTCATGCCTCGGCTCATTCTGGTGTGGCACAGGTTGCAAACTACAATTCTTTTGTCGTCCGCACTTTCCTTAAAAAACGCCATACCGCGGAACACCTACCCCTTGGCAAGGTAGATTTACGCAAGGGGGTGCTCCGTGGAACATTTGCGGGCCGGTTTGGTGCGGTCCGCCTTCTTTCTGTAGCCACACCACTGCCTCTTCCAGCCTGTTGCGGTGCTGCAGATGGCTCACCCTCAGGACTGCTGTCATCGCTCGGCTCTACACCTTCCCAGGTGGGGTCAGTCACCTCATCGTCCACCAAGTCCTCCTCCACTTCCTCACTCTGATCATCCTCCTCATGTCTTGATCCCACCACATACTCAGTCATTGACAACTGTATATCATCCTCCTCAACAAGGTCTTGAGACAGTAATAGTGGTTGATTTAATGGCAACTGTGTCTCATCATCATCATCATCATCCACTACTTCCTTTGACCTTAAATGCCGTTCACATCTGTCATCTTCTTGTGATTGGGTACCCTCCAGAGGTTGTGAATCAGGGCACAAGATGTCATGTTCCTCTGCAAGCGTGCTTGGAGAGAGGGTCAAATGAAGGATTGGTGATGAGACGAGCTCCTCACTATATCCCAGTGTGGGATCACTTCTTTGACCAGACCGTCTATGGTGGGAGGAAGGATGATCAGAGTGAGGATTATGTTGACCAGACTCTTGGCTACTGAGAGTGGACTTGGTGGAAGACAGGGTGGTGCTTAACCGACTGGAAGCAGTATCAGCTGACATCCAACCGACCACCTGTTCGCAGTGGTCGGACCTCGAGAGTGATGTCCTGCGACGCCCTGTAAAATGAGACATGAAGCTAGGTATGGTGGATGTCTTTCTTTCTTGTGCTCTGGCACCAGGCACAGTTTCTCCGCGTCCTGACCCGCGCCCTGAACTATCAGGATCACGTCCACTTCCCCGTCCCTTTTTACCCGCCTTCTTCATATTACACGGAATATGTGCTGCAAATCTGCAACTGTGCAGAGTACACAGAATATGCTGCTAAACTGCGGCGAAGCACACTGAATGGAATATGTGACTTTGATATTTTAGTTTGAAGACTTAACAGTATTTCTTCCTATTCTGCAACTGTGCAGAGTACACAGAATGTGCTGCTAAACTGCGGTGACGCACACTGAATGGAATATGTGACTTTGATATTTTAGTTTGAAGACTTAACAGTATTTCTTCCTATTCTGCAACTGTGCAGAGTACACAGAATGTGCTGCTAAACTGCGGTGACGCACACTGAATGGAATATGTGACTTTGATATTTTAGTTTGAAGACTTAACAGTATTTCTTCCTATTCTGCAACTCTGCACAGTACACAGAATATGCTGCTAAACTGCGGCGAAGCACACTGAATGGAATATGTGACTTTGATATTTTAGTTTGAAGACTTAACAGTATTTCTTCCTATTCTGCAACTCTGCACAGTACACAGAATGTGCTGCTAAACTGCGGCGAAGCACACTGAATGGAATATGTGACTTTGATATTTTAGTTTGAAGACTTAACAGTATTTCTTCCTATTCTGCAACTCTGCACAGTACACAGAATGTGCTGCTAAACTGCGGCGACACACACTGAATGGAATATGTGACTTTGATATTTTAGTTTGAAGACTTAACAGTATTTCTTCCTATTCTGCAACTCTGCACAGTACACAGAATGTGCTGCTAAACTGCGGCGAAGCACACTGAATGGAATATGTGACTTTGATATTTTAGTTTGAAGACTTAACAGTATTTCTCCCTATTCTGCAACTGTGCGGAGTACACAGAATGTGCTGCTAAACTGCGGTGACGCACACTGAATGGAATATGTGACTTTGATATTTTAGTTTGAAGACTTAACAGTATTTCTTCCTATTCTGCAACTGTGCAGAGTACACAGAATATGCTGCTAAACTGCGGCGAAGCACACTGAATGGAATATGTGACTTTGATATTTTAGTTTGAAGACTTAACAGTATTTCTTCCTATTCTGCAACTGTGCACAGTACACAGAATGTGCTGCTAAACTGCGGTGACGCACACTGAATGGAATATGTGACTTTGATATTTTAGTTTGAAGACTTAACAGTATTTCTTCCTATTCTGCAACTGTGCAGAGTACACAGAATGTGCTGCTAAACTGCGGTGACGCACACTGAATGGAATATGTGACTTTGATATTTTAGTTTGAAGACTTAACAGTATTTCTTCCTATTCTGCAACTGTGCACAGTACACAGAATATGCTGCTAAACTGCGGCGAAGCACACTGAATGGAATATGTGACTTTGATATTTTAGTTTGAAGACTTAACAGTATTTCTTCCTATTCTGCAACTCTGCACAGTACACAGAATGTGCTGCTAAACTGCGGCGAAGCACACTGAATGGAATATGTGACTTTGATATTTTAGTTTGAAGACTTAACAGTATTTCTTCCTATTCTGCAACTCTGCACAGTACACAGAATGTGCTGCTAAACTGCGGTGACGCACACTGAATGGAATATGTGACTTTGATATTTTAGTTTGAAGACTTAACAGTATTTCTTCCTATTCTGCAACTCTGCACAGTACACAGAATGTGCTGCTAAACTGCGGTGACGCACACTGAATGGAATATGTGACTTTGATATTTTAGTTTGAAGACTTAACAGTATTTCTTCCTATTCTGCAACTCTGCACAGTACACAGAATGTGCTGCTAAACTGCGGCGAAGCACACTGAATGGAATATGTGACTTTGATATTTTAGTTTGAAGACTTAACAGTATTTCTTCCTATTCTGCAACTCTGCACAGTACACAGAATGTGCTGCTAAACTGCGGTGACGCACACTGAATGGAATATGTGACTTTGATATTTTAGTTTGAAGACTTAACAGTATTTCTTCCTATTCTGCAACTCTGCACAGTACACAGAATGTGCTGCTAAACTGCGGCGAAGCACACTGAATGGAATATGTGACTTTGATATTTTAGTTTGAAGACTTAACAGTATTTCTTCCTATTCTGCAACTCTGCACAGTACACAGAATGTGCTGCTAAACTGCGGCGAAGCACACTGAATGGAATATGTGACTTTGATATTTTACAGTTTGAAGACTTAACAGAATGTGCTCTAATCTGCAACTTTGCACACTAAACAGAATGTGCTCTAATCTGCAACTTTGCACACTAAACAGAATGTGCTCTAATCTGCAACTTTGCACACTAAACAGAATGTGCTCTAATCTGCAACTTTGCACACTAAACAGAATGTTGTTTTTTTCCCCCCACACAAAATAAACTGCTGCCCCCACACACAGTAGTCCTAAAAAGGACTTTTGGGTCTTTTTTTTAACAAATTTGCTTGTCTTCTCCCTACACTGACTTTCCCTTCCTATCCTCATCTCTCCCTGGCTAAGACTGAGCCGAACTCGCTGGTCAGGTGCTATACAGCACCCGACCACGGGTTCTGGCCAGCCAATCAGTGTAATGCCAGCAGCCAACATGGCTGCTGGCATTACACTGATGTCAGAGCCTCCCTGCACGTTTATTGGCTGCGCAGCAGCCGCGAAACGTGCGGGGAGGAGACCCGAACATGGCGGGCAAGCACATGCGGTACTCGTACGAGTACCGCCATGTGCCGAGCAGAGCGATGCTCGAGCCGATCCGAGCATCGGCCGAGCATGCTCGCTCAACACTAGTGCTTGGGCCATTTCTTAGACTCTGGATGTGGACATAGTTTTTGAATTTTTTCTATACACTGTTAAGGTATGATTTCCGTAGGGAACATTTTATATATATATATATATATATATATATATATATATATATATATATATATATATATATACACACATATATATATATATATAGAGAGAGAGAGAGAGAGAGAGAGAAAGAGAACCTGTGTCTCCAGCCACACACACCCAGGGGAAACAGTAAGAAGGAAATAGTTAAATATCCTCCATACTCCCAGGCTTCAACATACAGCATAGGCCCCTGCCTACTCCTGTGAAAATCTCTGCAAGGAGTTGGCCCGCCCCCAACATCCGCTGGTACTAAAAATTAACATGGCTGATTATAGAGGCAAGGCACCGAAAGCCTATCCTGACTACCTCCTGTATCACCTGCCTCACCTCATGGGGGACACCACCAGCCATAACAGAAGGGAGAGCTAGCGCACAACATACACAGTCTGGGCACACATCACCCTCTTACATTACCCTGACACGCGATCTCATGATCTGCAACACAGGGACTGATATCACACACAAGCACCTGCATAGTTTAACCCCCTGTGTGCCACAGAGGTACATAACACATTGAGCTGGAGAAGATAGGAGCTGATGTGGAACTAAAAATTAGTTTAAGAAGACTTTTAGGTAAGATATTTGTTCTCTGTATTAGGGGAGCCTGGGGGAACTCTGGAGGAGAAGAATGTAAAAAAAGAGGTTGACCCTAAATACATCAAAATTTGATGTGACTGACTGGCAAGACACAAGGAGCTGTGATAGAAGCTACTTCTGACTGTTATGATCCTTGTTCTGGGGAAGTCTGGAGTGTGAGAAGGGAGCAAAGGAGGTTGACTCCAAATACCCCAGCATTCTATCTGACTGATTTGAAAGACACAGGCTGCTGCAGTCCAAGAAATTTCCATTCTGTTCTTGCTGTTATTATCTCTATTTTGGATGTGTCTGGGGTGTGCGAAGGGATCAAAGGAAGCTGACCCCAAATACCCCAACATTCTCTGAATGATTTGATATGAAAGACACAGGCAGATATGCTGAAACTGCTGTTATTATTTCTGTGCTGGGAAAGTTGTTGATTTTGTTTTTTTAGTTATATATATATTTTTTTCTGGACAATGAGAAGATTGGGTGGAGAACTGAAAAATATATATATATATACATATATAGCAAGTTCAGGAAATCACTCACTCCAAAAAATGTTTTTGCCATAATAAAATTTGGTTTATTCTTTACAAGTCCCACGGGTGCTGCCCCTCCTTTCTATTTGTCACATACATATATATATATATATATATATATATATATAGTGACAGATGGCTAACTGGACCTTAATGTGAGCAGTGTGACTGAGGCAGGCTTGACAGATTGCAGACAAGATTGAGAATTTTGTTAAGGGCGAAGGGAACACATCACACTCCATCAATTCTATTGTGTACTTTAGAGTAAAACATACACAGTAGTTGAGTAATGTCCAGAAAACACACAATGGGGAAGGGGAAAGGAGGAACAGTGCAGGGACGTTGGAGTAAAGTGGTATTTTAAAAACTGACTGCAGCAATGGTTGCTGCAGTGTGTGCAATAAATCTCCTCCTTAGGAGGATGCAGTTTGTCAAGGTCCCACTAAATGTTCTACCGCCACCAACACCACTAACACTAGGGCCAGTATGGTTTAAAAAAACATATAAGCAAAACACTGAAGCTAACGAGTCTCATTCTAGTGTTGATAATAGTAATGGTATAATGGAGGAAGGTGTAGCAGCTGAACTAACTGCTGCATCTGACAGTGAAACAAATAAGCACCTCAAAAGCAGTAGCTTTGAGTAAAGTAAGTAAAAAAGCAAGTAAAAAGAAATTGACACCTCTAATAGCTTAGAGAAATATAATGGTAGTGGGCAAGAAGTGGATGGCGATGCTGAGGATGACCTAATGATGAATGATGATGTAGATCTAGAATATTCCACCATGCTCTTCTTTGAGTGAGAGAGATATGATGACATTGCCATAACATTACCTGAAAGGCAAAGGCTCAATCTTCCCCCATTGAGCACTGTGCCTGTCAAACTGCGTGAGAAAACCATTAGAAACTCTGATCCTGTAAAAGCAATGATTCCTAAAACTACACTGTCACCCTGTTGGTCATCATCAGCACCATCACCTCTCCCAAGTCCAGGCCCCACTCAGCCACATATCCTTGTGCTTAGTAACCAGCAGCAACAACAACATCCCAGGATACAGACATCCCCAACCTTAGCTATAATGAGTGCCTCTTCTGCTCCTGGAAGTGCTGCACCTTTGGCACCTTGTAGTAGCAGTAGCATTGCATCAACATCTAGACCCAGTAGTAGTAGTAGTAGTAGCATCCCCTGTGGAACCACATAGTCCATGAAGTCCACAGTATGGAGATACTTCACTCAGGATCCAAAAGCTAAGCATGTTGCTATGTGCTATGTACTGCCATGCCACACATGATGCCCTTTTCTTTTGTTGAAAAAAAGAGGCTTTAAACTGATGTCATTTGTTGCACCCTGCTGGAACATCCCAAGCTGAAATTATTTTTTCAAGGATGATTGTGCCAATGTTGCGTATGCAGGAAGATAGTGTTGTGGGCAAAGGACAAAGGCACTAAACCTGCTAACAACCTTTTCAAGGCATATGTTTTTGTAGGACTCACAACTTTGACTTTCAGCTATTTATTTCTCCACTTCAGCCCTTAGAAGAAGTAATATTGGGGTGGAAAATGTTGTTGTCATAGGAAACATTGGTGAAAAATTATTGATAGTGGTGAAAAAGGAGAACATTTTTGCAGTGACAAAAAGGAGAAAAACTTTCGTGATAAATTAAAAAATCGTTGGATTTCCCCAAAAATTAATTCAGGAAATTTTTCTGACTTTTCGCTCACCTCTATAAAGCTATACCATTTTGGAACACAGACATTTACCTTTATCAAATGAAGGGTTGTTGCTTTTCTACCCCTAGGTTGGAATGCACAAATATTTCCATACACTGGTGCTAAAAGGAAAAAAATGGGCATTTTTTCATTATTTTAACCTGGAAACCCTGGCTTATTCACAAGGATACCCTGATTGCTTTGGCACTCTCAGTTATTTAGGGGCTGACAGACAGATGAATGAGTCATTCAAAGGCATTCAAATCTTTTCTTCAGCAGATGCAGTGCTACACTGAAGAGGGAAGACATAAAACAACTGTAGTGCATTTCAGAGAAGGAGTCAGAAGCAGCTTTCCCTTTAAGCTCTCCACAAGTACAAATCAAACTTAATGGTCTGTCATGGTCTTATGAACTATTTGGTGCATATTATTGTTATTATAGTTTTTCAGGACCAATTTTTA
Organism: Rhinophrynus dorsalis; assembly: GCA_037306005.1. Classification (NCBI taxonomy): domain Eukaryota; kingdom Metazoa; phylum Chordata; class Amphibia; order Anura; family Rhinophrynidae; genus Rhinophrynus; species Rhinophrynus dorsalis. Next base: position 167,491,016 of record CM074718.1, read on the forward strand.
CCAGCTGTGTTCAACTAAATCTTTTTTATTATGCAAAGTTCATTTATGCCTGTTTCCACTTACTTTCAAACATCAGATCAAAGTTACTGCTATTTGTCCAACAGTGCCCTTGCCTCCTTAGAACGACAAGGTACTATACTCAAAGTTTCGTCTTTCTCACCTGGGGACAACTTCTCACCAGATTATGGAGGTCTCTTGAGATGATGTCCCTACAAGCATGTCATACTGTTTCCTCTGCATGGAAGTCCCAAGAGATGGGGAAAGTCAGGCTATGGCAGATTAGATGCTTTCTCTTCATCATGCTTCCTCTATCTTATATATTTTTTTGCTACAAATCTAATTTAGTTCTAAGTTGTTTTATTATTTATTTTCTACTGCCTCCATTTGTAATTCTTGAGGGAATAAACTTTCTGGCATTCAATCTGGTTCTTGCAATATTGGAGCTACACTATCTGCCAGTGCTTCAGCTTTTTCCTCTGGGCATATTTCTTCTAATGCACCACAACCAGAGTGGGCCAAAGCCATTCCATGATATATTGACAACTCCTTGGATAGACTGTTGACCAAATAGTTTTCATCAGGCTTCAAAAAAAGGATGGCTTCTACATTCTTGTGTGACCAGGCACCTGTGCTCTCTGATCCAGAACATTCTGAGGATGAGAAGCTATACTAAGGATCCCTCTATGTCAGAGAGTTCTTCCAGAATGAAATACAAAAGGTCTATAGAAACCTTAATTTCAGACATTTTAGAGGTGTTACAGGTATCTGATTTCTGTCCACTGATTGCACGTTTATTTCCATTTTGCCAGATGCAGATGGATGTGTGGTCATTACCTCCAAATATATCACTATTCCAGTAAAAAATGCAGCAGCATTGAAAGACTCTGCAAATAAAAAACTGTTTTTTGTTCTAAGATGTCTATTTTCAGGGCCTATATCCATTATATGCCTAGCATTTGCCTTGGTATAGTCTTTTCCAGCTATAGAGGCATGACATGGTCAGCTCCTTAGAGCCATCAAGGAGTATGCTCCTAAAGAAAATGTTCTCTCCTTGTTAGGGCATTTGCAGGGTGACTTACAGAATCTGCTTGTGAAATTTCCCAAATGGCTGCTATGTGTTCAATGGCACGACATATGGCAAAAAATTGGAATGCAGATACTACTTATAAGAAATCATCAGTGTCATTACCATTCTTATGAAAACTTCTCCTTGGTCCAGAACTGGACAAGATTGTTAGTCAGATTACATAGTTACATCTTAAATTCTACATAATCAATGAGCAGTTCATGGGCCTTGAAACATAAAGTCATTGTCATTCTGCAGAATAAATTTGGGGCCAATCAGATGCTCCCCAATGGTATTTCATGATGAATAAGTATCTTCCTGTACTTCTTAGCATTGAGGAGACCATTAATCATGACCAGATCCCCAACTCCATTTGCAGAAATGCAGCTCTAGACCTGAAAGGCACCTCCACTATGCTTCACTGTTGCCTGCAGACACTCATTCTTGTACCGCTCTCCAGCTCTTCTATGAACAAACTGCCTTCTGCTACAGCCAAATGACGGATCACTTTTTTAGGATGGTATGCACAAATGTTTCCAGAAGATGGCTCTGTAGGAAAAAATAGAGCTATATCACTTTGCACACATTCAAAGAAATGTATACTTTGAAAAATATTGCATTTCCTATTACTCTTTCAAAAAAAGTGGTATTCCATTGGTGTCAGTTTACATACATTATTGTTGTCAGAATAACAAAACTATAAGATTTTATACATTTTTCAAATACAATTTGCTTGTACTGAAATGGTAACAACTATAGAAATAAGAAAAGGTATACAAAGTGTACCATTTTGGAAAGTATGCTGCCAGTACCATAGTGGCCACTTGCCTTTCTAACCCTTTCCAGGCCACTGGATCTTCCAGTGTATTCAGTACATATTGACAACCTGAGAAAAATCGTACCTCATTGGTATAGTGTAGTGGGTGCAAGGAGCATGGCTACCGGCGGAAGAAAGCTGGGGAAGCAGTCAGTATATGTGTGACTCTCTCACTACCAATGGAACAAGGCTGGAGTGTCACAGTATATTTGTAGTTATCTGTGACCACCAGTGGGCAGTGGAACCAGGTTGTGGGGAGTCAGACATTGTATGTGGGGATCTGTGACTACCTGTGGACAGTAGATTCATGCGGGGGGGGGGTCAGACAGAGCATGTGTGACTACCAGTGGATATTGGAACAGGGCTGGGGCTCAGACAGTGGTTGTGGGGATCTGTGACTCTAGGTCCTACATAACAGTACTCATCCCTAGCATCAAAAAATATCTGTTGCATGGGCCAAACTTGTATCCTACCTCCTGGAACCATGACAGGGCCCCATGATTCCACCTGCTAGGCCTTGGAAGTCAAATGACAAATCTGAAGCAAGTATACTGCCTAGAGACATATGAATCAAGCAGTCAGGGGATTGCCAACATATCTTAAAATTTCAATCAACCATAAGCATTCCGCCAACAATCACACTGCTGAACGCAGGCTGGCCCATAGCTCCACCTACTCCACCCTTCCTTTACCCACACTTAACCTTTGGTACATTTTCCCTTCAATAATCGATGCATGTGCCCAGAGACAATGGGGTGAATATACAAATAAAATTATGTGCTAAATCAGGCGTGGAAATCAATTATCTAGCCCTATGACTAATAAAACCAATTTACTAACCTACTAACACCGAAAATTCTACCCTTGACATCACTTGTCCCAAGGAAAGGTTGTTCCTTTTCTCTACTTCTTGCAAGATGCAATGGAAATTATGTCACTTTATACCACTTTCCTGTGCATGCTACGGGACCAGAGGACGAGGCTTGCTAGCATTAACATTTTTACGAAGGAAGAATGTCTCTGCTGACATGCTCTACATCAGTTGTAATGCTTATACTGAAGGGGTCACTGACATAGGCGGATAATGCTGGTGGAGATGCACTTGCTTATTTGTACATTCAAAAAGCATTAAAGAAAGGAAGAATTCAAGAATTCTGAACAGCTCGATTAATAAATGTACATAAAAATATACAAATCTGACTGACCAGCTTTTATAATATATAAATCAAATAATCTGGTTTAATAGTGGCATCATCAAATATCATGTAAATAATGTGCTTATTAAAGGTTCATCTAGCTTCATGCCTTGATATTCTTCAGCACAATATGCACTCCACCAGTTATACATTGTATAGTAGAGAATAAGTGTGTATATGGAAATGTAAAAAGTGGTATGGAGGTGGGGGGAGGTTTATACCTGTAGTAGTAGCAGCAAAAAGAAATAGTGTGTGACAAATAGTCCCTTATGCGATCTTATAAATGTTATAGGATTAGTAAATAAACACTTACTGTACTTATAGTCTCAAGCATACAGTGTTTTCATTTTACACACTACTTACTCTCCTATACTATTTATAACTGGTGCAGTTCCTATTGTGCTGAGGAATATCAGGATATGAAGCTAAATTAACTTTTTTTAATAAAAGCTGATAGTGCCACTGGTCACTTGTATTAAGATTATACTGTTTATTTTATTTTTTTATATTATAATGGCTGGGAAGTCATATTTATATATTTTATTACGTGCATTTATTAAAATAGCTGTTTAGAACCATTGCTCTCTTTAGTGATTTTCTGGTGGGAAGAGCTTTTATCCAGGGAGGTCAAAATGCCAGGACCTCCTTTTTGCTCTGCCAGTTACTGTTTTTGTGGTGGAATTTGTCTTATAGTAAAGAGTTAGAAAGTATTGTTTTTTAGCACATTAAAAGTTAATAATGTATTCTACTATATTTGTACATTTAGTCCAATATTATCTCTGCAAGCATACATATTGGTTGGAGCCCACATTCTTTAATTTCGGACTACCCTCCTGAACTGAGATATCTCTGTTCCAGTCCATTGTGCTGAAACAGGGACCTGAGGTGTGGGCCTGGGTAAATGAGCATAAGAAGCACTGCACATTTTGAACAATGCTGTTTTGATGCAGGACATTTTTAAGTAACATTTTTGTGCTGTTTTTTTTAACATGGCAACATTTTCATAGTAAAACTACTGAATGCAGGTTGTGGGGTAGCCTGAGGGTGGAGATGGTGGTGACTGTGCAGGTGAAGGGTGAGGAGGTGGCAGTTGAGTTTGACGGTGTTGGCTTTATAGGACTGGGAGCTGAAAAATATACAGTGGAGGCTGATGCCAGAGGCAGGCTGTGGTGCTCTGTGAGGGTGGAGATGGTGGGTGAGTGCACAACTGGTCGGTGTTTCTAATGGGGTGACTGACTGTTTTGGCTTTATTTCAATCTGAAAAAATTGATAGGACAGTGAGGTTCGGCAGTGATTTAGACAGGAGGTTTCTGGAGGCTCTGTCCCTCTGTCCACTGACCCTGCCATCTCTTCATTGACAATGTCTGAAAAAAGATGCTACTTCAAGTTGGTAGCAATAGGGAGAATTCCAATAAGTCTTCCCTATGGGCAGTAATGCATGAATAGTATGCATATTAAGTGTAAAAGTACATGGGAATGTGTTTCCCAGCTTTTATAGATTTAAGTGATAATTTAATTGTGGTTTTAACTACATTTTTCATCTTTGAATTTTGATATTTTTTTTCCAAATTATTTTTCATTTTGTGTGGGATTGTGTACTTTTCTAAGACTTGGAATGTCGTTAAGCTCTTGCCACATTTTTTCACACAACTTTGGTCACTGGTTTAGAACTTTTAATCTCATGTGTATTCAGTATTGCACTTCCTAGGTTTATATTACCTTATCCATTTTTTTATTGATTTATCAGTAGTTAGATTTATTTTGACATTTTGTTTGTTATCAAATCACATTTGTAGTTCTACAGTGCCATCTGTTGACAATAGTTGGGACTACTCCTAGAGTGATTATTGTTTCATTGTGCACCAATTATATCATGGCCATAAATGGCCAAAACTTGCAGGGTTTAAAGGGACTGACAATCAGATCTTGAATACAAATGACAATCAATATTTACATATATATGCATATGTGTGTTTTATCTGTACATATATATTAGCAAAAAAGATGAAATGCTAACAATTATAGGCTTATGAACATAAATACACATGCTTTCACACTCTGAAGCACGCTATTTGCTAGCAGTAGTAGAGTTCTTCACTAGATGTAGTTACACATATTGGTGGCATAGCAGTACAGTGCTGAGAAATGAGCAATTGTAAAAACCATATGAAATTCACAAAGGAAAGGAATCTGTTACCCCTTTGAGTGCCAGCTAGGTGGCAAATGCAAAAAAGGCAGTGCCAGATCATTGCAGAGCTATGTGTTATATACCCCTCTGGCACTCAAAGGGTTAACACATGGAGGGCATTCAGATCACTTCTATCAATGTGGAGGAAGATGAATGACTGAAGTAAGGAGGAGCCTCCTATATAATAAAGTGTCAGAGCATAGAGAGTGGCACAGGTAAATGTGTGTGGGGGTCCAGCAGGTGATTTTTTGCCCCCACAGCTCTGTCCTACCCAGATCACTGCCCTAGTGATGTCTTTTGGCAGACAGTGCTTAGACAGGAAAATGACCAAGCAGACATAGGGAAGGAGTAATTTGCATTTCTCCTCCCAAATGTCACCTTTGCTTCAGTCTTGTATGGACACAGAAATGTATTTATTGATTTATTTAGTGTTTTACCAGGAAGAATACATTGATATTTGTCTAATTCTCAAGTGCGGTACTGTGCCAAAGTCTTAGGCAGCTGTGAAAAAATGCTGTAAAGAAAGAATGCTTTCAAAATTAGATATGTTAATGGTTTATTTTATCAATTAACAAAATTACAGTGAGTGAACTGAAGAAAAATCTAAATCAAATCAATATTTGGTGTGACCACCCTTTGCTTTCAAAACAGCATCAATTCTTCTAGGTACACTTGCACTAAATCAAGGACTTTGGAGGCATATAGTCAGGTGTATGATTAAAAAATTACACCAAACAAGTGCTAATGATCATCAATTTAATATGTGGGTTGAAATACAATCATTAACTGAAACAGAAACAGCCGTGTAGGAGGAATAAATCTGGGTGAGAACAGACACACTCAACTAACAAGGTGATGTTGCTGAAGACTGTTTAACATCAAAATACATACACCATGGCAAGAATGAGCACATCAACAAGATACAAGGTGGTTATACTGCATCAGCAAGGTCTCTCCCAGGCAAAAATTTCAAGGCAGTTAGGGGTTTCCAAATGCACTGTCCAATCTGAAGAAGCACAAAGAAACAGGTAACATTGAGGACCATAGACACAGTGCTCTGCCAAGGAAACTTAGTGCAGCAGATGAAAGACGCATCATGCTTATTTCCCTTCGCAATCAGAAGATGTCCAGCAGTGCCATCAGCTCAGAATTGACAGAAAACAGTGGGATCCTGGTATACCATCTAGTGTCCGGAGAAGTCTGGTCAGAAGTGGTCTTCATGGAAGACTTGTGAAAAAGCTATACCTCCTATATGGAAACAAGGCCAAGCGACTCAACTATGCACGAAAACACAGGAACTGGGGTGCATAAAAATGGCAGCAGGTGGTCTGGACTGATGAATCAAAATTATAAATATTTGTCTGTAGCAGAAGGCAGTTTGTTCTCAGACGGGCTGGAGAGCGGTACAAGAATTAGTGTCTGCAGGCAACAGTGAAGTATGGTGGAGGTTCATTGCAAGACTGGGTCTGCATTTCTGCAAATGGAGTTGGGGATTTGGTCATAATTAATGGTCTCGTAAATCATGATAAGTACAGGCAGATACTTATCCAACATGCAATACCATCAGGGAGGCATCTGATTGACCCCATATGTATTCTGCAGCATGGCAAGGAGCCCAAACATACAGCCAAAGTCATTAAGAACTATCTTATAAACTGAAGGAGAATGGGTCCCAGAAATACAAGTTGCTTTGGGCCAGGAAGTTCTAGTTATGTCCTGTGGTGAGGAGATGTTATGCTAGTACATGTGGTTGCATGTACAGATAGGTGAAACATTCTGTTGATTAAGAGATGCAAGAGCAAAATGAGAGTTTGGATATCTGGAAGGTTAAACCCAATGATTACATAGGGATGAACATTCCTGTACGTACGCATGCATGCATTCATTTCTGTGCTATCAAGCATGTACACACACACACACACACACAAAGCTATGTGCAAACACATCCACTTCTTTGTGGGAAGATGTCAATGGAAATGGCCTCATTGGAATTCCTACAGCAGACAAAACAAGATGTTTTCCACCAGTTTCTTCCCACAGAAAACATTTTCATGCATCCTTAGTACCTTAGTATCTTCTGGCACTCGATTATTGAGTCTGTTTGAAACCAGTGTCATTCAAGCCAATATGGGTCTTCTCCATAATATAAAGATAGTTTTGGATATTATTCAGTCCCTTTCCCCCAACATCGTCTTGAGTCTTCCTTGGCTGTGGATACAAAACCCACCCATTTGCTGTTTGTTCCTCCTCATCATAGACTGGAGATCTTACTCTGGACCTATGCTTCCTCCTCCTCCTCTGGTCATCCAGGTATCTCCATGAACCTTGAGAGCTTGTATAGCATCAGTTCGGGCAGCCCTCTGTCCAAAAACATCAAAGATTTTGTTTAAGTCTTTGAGTTCTGCGCCCACAGTAAAGCTTCCCATTCTAGTCCTTTTAGTCTCCTGGCTCCTCTTCCCATTCCAGACTCACCTTGGACCCAGCTGTCAATGGACTTTGTGATGTACTTGACCCCCCTCTGACAAAAATACAGTGGTAGTGGATTGTTTTTCCCATCTTGCCCATTTTGTGCTTCTTCCCAACTACCCACTGCTCCTCAGCTGGCAACTATTTTTGTCTGGGACATTTTTAGGCTTCATGGTCTGCCTTCATATTGTTTCAGACAGGGGTTCGCAGTTCATTTCTATGTTTTAGAAGGCTCTATCTTCCCGCTTTGGTATAGAGGAACATTTTTCTTCTGCTCATCACCCTTAAAGGAATGGCCAGATGGAACGTACTAATCAGTCTTTGGAACAATTTCTGCTCCATTATATTGACCAGTATCCTTTCAACTGGTCAAAACTCCTCCCTCTGGTGGAATCTGCTTTCTGTAACTTGTCACGAATTGCTGCACTGTTTCCCTTTCTATGCGGACCTTGGGTATCATCCCCGCTTGTTGCCAGTCACTCCTCCTCTGATGTGCTGTTGGCAGACATATTTGTTGATGATCTACAATCTCATTGGTGAACTATTCAAGCAAGAACTGTGTATCGCTATAAGAGATCAGAGGATACTCACAGACGTCATCCACCGTCTTTCTCTCCTGGGTATCGGGCCTGGCTGTCTTTCAAGAATTTGGAGCTTAAACAATCCACTGTCAAATTGGGTCCCCGTTTTATCGGCCCATTTCATGTTTTGAAACGTCTGTCTCCGGTTTCATATTTGTTAGATCTGCCCTCTTTGTTGAAGATTCCACGAGTGGCCCATGTTTCTCTGCTGAAGCCGAGGTCCGGGGTCGCTTCTCTTCTGTCCTCCAGGTGGCCCATCCCATGTTGGTTGATGGCCAACAGGAATTCAAGGTTAAGAAAATTTTAGTTTCCCGTCTTGTTATGGGACATGAGGACATTAAAAGGAGGGAGAGGGCACTGTCACAATACCTTTTTGTTCCTTCCTGAGTTCCATTCTTTTTACTACTGACATATTTGGTTTGCAGTACCATTGGCTGGAAGTTTCTATTTCTACCTTTGGCACCTATCTTCTGGGGCCTGATTATTGATTCTGTTTGTTGGTTCTCCTGCTGATAGTGTAAATTCCTGATTTGACCTTGACTTTTTCTCGACATCCACCTGTCTTCAGTCCTAACCTTGGCTTGTTCTGAACATCTGCCTATCTCCAGTCCTGACCATCGCTTGCTCTCAACATCTGCCTGCTGCCAGACCTGACTTCACCTTGTTTTCAACATCCTTTGGCCTCCCTATGCCTTATCAACTATAGAGAGGATTCACCAGTTTGGGTAAGCTCACAAGGCCAACATCTTGCAGCGCCTATCCACTTCTTCATCTAAGAAGATTCTCTCAACTTTGCAAGATCACCAGGCTAGGGCTGCTTATGTTAATCTTCTGAAGAGTGATTCATCAGTTTGTGCAAGCTCACCATGTTCTCATCCACCAGTGTGTGTCAGAGTGATCGCATGTCGAGAATCTATTGTCTGGGTCTGTTCGAAAGGTACTCATTCACCAGTGTGTATCACAGAGTGATTACCTGTCAAGAATTTGTCTGCCTGGGTCTGATTGCCAGGCATTCATCTGCCAGTGTGGGTGTCAGAGACTGATTGCCTGTTGAGAATCTGTTTGGGTCTGTTTGCCAGGTTCTCATCCACTAGTGTGAGTCAGAGACTGATCACCTGTCAAAAATAGATCTGTCTGGGTCTGTTAGACAGTTACTCATCCGTCAGTATGAGTCAGACAGTGATCAACTGTTGAGACACAGTTTGTCTGGGTCTGATCAACAAGCACTCGTCCACCAGTGGGAGTCAGAGAGTGATCTCCTGTCAAGAATCTGTCTGTCAGGAACTTATCCTTCTCTGCTCTCCTAACCATATTGATCCTTGTTTGTCAGTCCTGCTCATCACCAGATCTACAGTCTTAACCTATCTCTGTCAGTTTATCTAAGTTCCAGCTCTCTCTCCGTTAAAGTCTCTAGGACATCTCTCTGTGCACTATACATGGTACACGGGTGTTCCCATCTTGGTCCTGGCCTGGGCTCAAATGGGGTCTGACATTCGGATTTGCAGCCATCAACCTTAAAGGGGATCTATCACCCCTTTACAACTTTGCCTAAATCGTTTAGTTATAGATCGTATATAATGAAAAGTGTATAAATTAAAAAAAAAAACCCAAAAAACGCTTGTTTGGCAAAATTAAAAGCATAAATACAGCTCTGTACCTACTTCCAGGCAGACTGCGGTTAACTGAAATAGATCTCTACCAATGAGAGCGGTCTCCTCCCTCTATCCAGCCTCCTACAATGACGGAGGCTTTCTGTCTGTAAGTTGGAGCACTCTCATTTGTAGAGATCGATTTCTGGCCAATGAGAGCGCTCCAGCTTACTGTCACGGATTTGAAGACTCTCAGACTTAAGGTTTGGTAAAATAACTTAACTTTATTAAAAGTTAAAGGCAGTCCCCGTAGGGTAAACATACGTAACAATACAATAGTAATATAACATATAGTAGGTTCTACCGGCCTTGCCTAAATACCGGGCAAGGCAACCCAAGTGACAGTTTTAATGACAGGCTCTACCGGCCTTGCCTATACCGGGTAAGGCAACCGTGAGATGACATATACCGGTTCTACCAGCCTTACCAATACCGGGCAAGGCAGCCCCCACGGAATGCTGAATGTAGGCTCTACCGGCCCTGCCAATACCGGGTAAGGCAACCTTAAAGATGGTGAATTACAAGGTCAGCCCAAAGGAGTACTGGAGTAGGCTCTACCGGCCCTGCCAATACCGGGTGAGGCAACCTACAGGATGGTATCGTCAAGGTTCTACCGGCCTCACCAATACCGGGCAGGGCAGCCTGAGCGAGTAGACCAGCTGTCAGGTGACTAAGACAGCATAGAGCATAAGTATAGAGGTCTTACTCAGCAGGAGTCTATTGCTAGGGATACTCAGACAACTGCAAGGAAGTGGACAGCGACTGACCACAGTACTGGATGTTCAGGAGCAAACCAACGTCCGCACGTTGGGACTAATGGTAATAGCGCCACCAGGTTTAATGGAGCAAACCAGCGACCGCACGCTGGAACCAACAATGTATATCGCAACCAGGTTTAGTGGAGTAAACCAGCGTCCGCACGCTGGAGCCAATAATGTATCTCGCAACCAGTTTAGTGGAGTAAACCAGCGTCCGCACGCTGGGACCAACAATGTATATCGCAACCAGGCTTAGTGGAGTAAACCAGCTTCCGCACGCTGGGACCAACAATGTATATCGCCACCAGGTTTAGTGGAGTAACCCAGCGTCCGCACGCTGAGACCAACAATGTATATCGCCACCAGGTTTAGTGGAGTAAACCAGCATCCGCATGCTGAGACCAACAATGTATATCGCAACCAGGTTTAGTGGAGTAAACCAGCGTCCGCACGCTGAGACCAACAATGTATATCGCAACCAGGTTTAGTGGGGTAAACCAGCATCTGCACGCTGGGACCAACAATGTATATCGCAACTAGGTTTAGTGGAGTAATCCAACAAAGTATGATCAGCAGCGAGAAGAACAATGTCGCCAGAGCGACGGCTGGAGCAGGAGATTCAGGAACTCAGTAAGATTAACCCGCGAGGTGCTGGAACACAGGAACACTGGAACTCTGGAACACCGGAACACTAGCATACAGGAACACTGGAACACAGGATCAGCAAGTACAGCAGGAACAGGCCCAGAAGCCTGACAAGCAGGTCAGGCAGAGTGGAGTCAGAAACACCATGAAAGGGCAACCTGGAAGTGCTCAGCCTGGGTTTAAAAAGGCTGTGTGAGGAGGGCTAATCACAAACAGCCAATCATGATACTCAGCAAGTGACTGACACTGAACAGCACCAATCACGGGCACCGTGATACTTACAGACAGAAAGCCTCCATCATTGGAGGAGGCTGAATAGAGTTAGGCAGAGTAGCAGACTGCAGCACAGATCAGTTATCGGCAGTCTACCCGGAAGTAGGAACAGGGCTGTATTTATTCTTTTTATTTCGCCAAACATTTTGTGTTTTTTAAATTATACACTTTTTATTATATACGATATATAACAAAACTATTTAGGCAAAGTTGTAAAGGGGTGATAGATCCCCATTAATCTTGCTTTGGCTACAGTAAGGGAACATACGCTACGCACTCTATCGTGGGAAGAAGCCCTCACAAAAAATGGGTCACAGGCCTGGGTGCTAATCAAAATGAATTGCCATACCCAGAAACCAGAAGAATAACTGTACCCATAGGATCTTGGTAAACAAGATGTGTAGCATTATTAATGTTTCAGACAGGATCTTGGCCTTTTTGAAGTCTATTATGGAAAATAAAGTACATATTTTTATACAGTTAAACACCAAGAAAAAAAAGGAGTATGTGAAAGTAGGATGGTGAAGAAATAGCTGTGTTGTCATAATATGGGCATAATAATAAGATGCCATTGATTAAGTAAAGTTATATAAAGCATATTCATATATGAAGGGACCAAGAAGGTAGTAGGGAAGGAAGGGGAAATACATGCAAAAATGTATATTTATTTACAAAAATTGTATACACAGTTCCCCATCTCATTATACAAGATATGTCATATAAGCAATGAAATGAAAAAAAAATAGAATGAAGTTTGCAATATATAAATCATATCCAAAGAAAGGAAATGCATACTGCATACAAAATCACCTGAAAGCTAAAAAGCTAGTTCAAATAAATATATAGCACTATTCATAAATTACAAAAGGTGAGGCAAAGCATATTAAGTAACGACAATTAGCAACACACAGAATCATGGTTTGATGATGCTGAGAGAAAGCTAAAGCTGATTAGAAATCAAACATAACAGAATGAATAAATGTGATATATATAAATGTATGCATATAAATGCTCATAGTCTGGCTGGTAAAATGGGTGAACTGGAACTGATTGTAAAGAATGAGCAGTATGATCTAATTTGCGTGACTTAAACCTGGTTAGATAATACACATGACTGGGCAGTCAGTCTAGAGGGTAATTCACCTTTCAGAACAGATAGGGTTAATAAAAGAGGTGAGGGGTGCCAATATGTAAAGCATGACCTATTATAAGGGAAGATTTTAATGAAGGGACCATTGAGAATATAGAGGCCCTCTCGGTGAAATACACACTGGGAGCATACATAATAAAAATTTGTAAATGGGATTTTGCTACAAACCGCCTAATATTGGGGAGTTTGAAGAAGACCAGCTGTTACTGCAAATCTAAAAGACTTCTCAGTCAGGAAGCGTAATTATTATGGGAGATTTCAGCTAGCTTGAAACTGAATGGAGCAATATGACTTCCAGTATAACTAAAGGAAATCATTTTCTAAGCATGGTTAATGACAATTTCATGTCTCAACTAGTAAAGGGGACAATTAGAAATGAGGCCTAGCTGGACCTAATGGTCTCAAACTATTCTAAAAAGGTAAACAACATACAGTTAACACTTTGTATGAGGACAGGACTGAGCAAAAATATGGAGTATGATGAGACGAGAGAGGTGAATAGTCATGCAATCACTCTGTAGCTGATAGAGATACCCTAGTACTTACCGCTAAAGAGGCACCTAATATTGGGGAGTTGTAAGAAGCACAACTATTACTGCAAATGGAAAAGACTTCTCAAGAAATGTACCGTAAAATCCTCAGGTATAATACGCACCTGTGTATAATACGCAGGTGTAAATTATACCCAAGATTTTAGGGGAAAACAAGAGTGCTTATGTATAATATGCACCCTTGTTTTCCCTTCTATTCACTGATCATGTTAGCATTTTTTTTGCCCATTCATTCCCTCCCTCGCTCTACCAAGTAAGCATGATTTACTTCTCTGCTTAAGTCACCCCCTCCGGAGCACACCCGGCTTTAATCACTGTACAGCGGGTGGCTCTCCTGCATCTGCTGCCCGCTTCCAGCAAATCCCTGTGAAGACCTTTTCATTTTAGCCAATGGTAATAACTCAAGGTCCTCTCAGGGCAATACAGTACAGCCAATGCATAGTCTCTGCTGGAGGAATAGATTGTTCCAAACTAATCTTTTGAGCTTCTATGAAGAATTCAGTAGAAACCTAGATACTAGTAAAGCAGTAGATGCAGTATATTTATATTTTGCAGAGGCATCTGATACATTACCACACCGGAGGCTTAGGTATAAAATAAAGAAATTAGGGCTAGAGGACAACCTTTTGCAATTGGATAGAAAACTGGTTGATTTGGGTAGAAAACTGGTTGTTGTTGAAATGGAAAATTCTCCAATACAGTTGAGAGTGGAATACCTCTGGGTTCAGTACTTGGACTTATGCTCTTTTAACATGTTTATAAATGACCTGGAAATATATATAAAAAACAAAATAACAATATTTGCAGATGACACTAAATTATACAGGGTAATAAATTCAGAACAGTATATTTGTTCTCTACAAAGGGATTTACATAAAATGGCAGATTGGGCAAACACATGGAATATGAAGTTTAATGTGGGAAAGTGTAAAGTCATGCATTTGGGAATAAAAAATCCCAACCTACCTATGAACTTAGTGGAATCATTTTTGGGGATTTATTGCTAGAGAAAGACCTGTGAATCCTTGTAAACTACGAACATGGAAGCAGTGACCAGTGTCAAATAACAGTATCAAAAGCAAACAAAGGACACAAAGAAGAGAAACAGTGCAATAGTGCTACTAAGAGCAAACTTCCAGAACTGGTTCAATCTCCCACTTTCACCTACCCCTCAAGATTGGTACTCACAATATGACGAGGCTATGACAGCCTCTGGGCATCAATGTTTGTCTCAAAATATCAATCTGCCAGCTTCCTCCCACTTCAAACATCCACCTTTTCCAAAAGAAATATGATCCTCTGTAAAAACTATGGCTAGTGCATTAGAAACTACTCCTTTTATTGGAGATGTTATTGCACATATAGTAGAAACATAAACAATATTTATAAAGCAATTTAAAACAATATGTATAACCCTACGTGTTTCATCATAGGTCTGACTTCATCGGGGGCATATACAGCAATGAATTCACCACCTATTTAAACACACTTCCTACCTCTATTCACAGGCAATTAATGTATACATTTCTATGTTTTCTGATGACATACTGGCTGTCTGAGAAAGTTCCCATAGCTTTCCACTGTACTCAGTTCCTCCGGAACTGACATCACTCTACTTCCTATATCCGGTCTAGAGTGGTGGGAACACACACATCTACAGACTCTTCCGTGTCAGTAACCTAGGAGACCAAGACATTGCCTATACTTTTCTTATTGGGCAATTCTCTTTAGGAAAATAGCACCTTATATTTGACAAAGTTTTGTATCTACAAGTACTATTGCCGTTCTTATAAGCAATCTGGGGAAAAGATAAGCCACATGGATGAATTCGGAGAGTGTAAACTTTCTTCATATACAGGCACCATATGTTAGGGTTAGCAAAACAAGACAAGGAGTTAGATGGTATAGTTAAGAACACCTTTATTAATAATAATGTTAATAAGCAAATGCAAGTAAGTATGACAGTACAAGCAGAGGGTGAATGGAAAGGCTAGAGAGTCTAACAGCAATAGGAGCCTGCTGATGGGTCAACCACACTGCTGGAGACTTGGCCGAAGCCAGCTGGCAGTCTCAGGAATCGAAGAGAATGCAGCACTGAACCTACAGTCTCCTGTAAGGGGCAACAGAGGAGACTACTGACTCACGCCTGCAGTCAGTATGGAAGAGCTTGTCTCCAATAAAGATGGCAACAATGGAGACTACTGACTCACGCCTGCAGTCAGTAAGGCCGGAGTCTGCCAGAGCCCCAGGTCTGCACCAGGATGAGTGTCTGTAGGTAACGGATCCACAAGCGGAGTAAACAGACAGATCCATAGGTCAGCACCAGCTAGGATAGTCAGACAAGCCAGGTTCATACAAGGAGTGGGTAGTCAGCAGAGCCACAGGTCTGTACCAGATAGGATGTCAACTAGGAGTAAGCCACACTGAGAGGATAGTTGGACAGAGCCCCAGGTCAGCACCAGAATGAATCGTCAGACAAGCCAGGGTCATAAATGGAGCAGGTAATTCCACCATAAAATCAATGGAAATGTGCGACCATGGACGCTCTCCATTATGCACTGGAAGAAGGAGGCCCACTGGAAGGTGCCTAGGAGTCTTGGTAGTTGCCCAAGTCTGGCATGCTGCTACGAAAGCAGACACATCAGTACGGATACCAGGCCACCAAAATAGTCGGGATACAGACCAGAGCAACTGATCTCTTCCAATGTGTCCAGCAGCTTTGGAAGAGTGATATGTTTCCAATAATTTTGCCCTTAAGCCCTCAGGCACAAAGCATCTCCCTTGCAGTTTCTCGGCCGGGGCCGTACCTTGAGCAGCCAAAATCTCTGTCCCCAAGGGAGATGTAATAGTGGTGCG
Organism: Rhinophrynus dorsalis; assembly: GCA_037306005.1. Taxonomy (NCBI): domain Eukaryota; kingdom Metazoa; phylum Chordata; class Amphibia; order Anura; family Rhinophrynidae; genus Rhinophrynus; species Rhinophrynus dorsalis. The sequence goes on from CM074718.1 coordinate 167,507,212, forward strand.
AATAGTAGCAAGGATACGATCCGGAGGGATCACAGGTGTAGGATCGCAATCCTCTTTAGACAAGGCCCCAAACTGATGGGACAGAGCATCAGCCCTCACATTCTTGGTACCCTGCAGATAAGAAACTATGAAATTAAAGCGGGATAAAAACAAAGCCCACCTAGCTTGTCTGGGAGATAGACGTTTAGCCTCAGATAGGTGATCAGTGAGAATAAGAATAGGCACAGAAGTGCCTTCGAGTAAATGCCGCCATTCACGAAATGCCAGAATAATGGCTAACAGCTCGCTGTCACCAATGTCATACAGAGTCTCAGCCTTAGACTGTTTGAGGGAGAAGAAGCCACATGGCATGAGTGGTGCCTCTGGAGAAGACCGCTGAGACAGGAAGGCGCCTACTCCTGACTCAGACATGTCAACCTCCAAAGTAAACGGCAATTTCAGATTCGAATGCTGTAGTACTGGTGCAGCAGCAAAAGCAACCTTTAAGCGTTCAAAAGCCTGTAATGCCTTCGGGGACCATTCGGAAGCATTAGCACCCTTGTGTGTCATGTAAGTAAGGGGTTTGACAATCGTAGAGAACTGGATACAAAGAAAGATATCAGGCGTCACCTCTATGATTAAGCACTATCGGATGCGCAAAACATGTTAGATGGTGCAACACCTGTCTAAGTTGTCTCATTTACTGTCTGGGTTTATCTTCAAGTTTGTTTTAATGATTTTGCAATAAAGTTGCTTTTATACAATCTACGCCTGTTCGTTGTTAGAGGTGCCTGTAACAGTTTGTACAACACTCAGAAACAGTAGGTTAGAATAAAACACAGTTTTATTAAAAGACACAATGAGAATACTCACAGTGGGCTATAGTGTATCACAGTGGAATAGACAGGAAAATATAAATCATGGACATATGCCCACACAGGCTCACTATACAATGGGAAGAAGGTTAGATACTGTCACAGGTCAGGCATAACAAGGCAATTACAGCACAGCATGGGTTAAAGTTCACAGATAGTAATCAGTCTCTGATGTGGTGTGTTTGGCAACGCCCAGTATGATGGTAATGGTAATCAAGAGACTGTGGTGTGAGATGTGGAAGCACCTAAGTCTGCAAAGCAGGACTGAGACTTATACCCTCTGCTGTAGCAGTAACGGAGGCCACAATACTCTGCTAGAGCTTGAACAGACTTGAACCATGGGCACCCGACCGGTGCAGTAACGGACGCACAGTACTCTGCAAGAGCTGGTGGACTTGAGCCAATGGCACCTGATCGGTGCTGTAACGGAGACACTGTACTCTGCAAGAGCTGGTGGACTTGAGCCAATAGCACTCGACCTGTGCTGTAACGGAGGCACGATACTCTGCAAGAGCTGGTAATATTGAGCCAATGGCACCCTGCCGGTGCTGTAAAGTAGGCAACCATACACAGCAAGAGCTAACGGAACGCAACCACGGCTTACTACCGGAGCGGTAATCAGAGGCAACAATAGCTCTGCGGAAATAATGGAAGGCTCAGTGATAATTGGAGGCAACAGTGCTCTTCAAGAGTTAACAGAAGGCTCAGTGGTAATCGGAGGCAACAGTACTCTGCAAGAGTTAACGGAAGGCTCAGTGTTAACGGAGGCAACAGTGCTCTGCAAGAGTTAACGGAAGGCCCAGCGGTAATGGAGGCAACAGTGCTCTGCAAGAGTTAACGGAAGGCTCAGCAGTAACGGAGGCCACAGAGATACTCAGTCTGCTAGGCCAACTAAGCGGAAGTAAGAATGTCACCCAAGCAATACGGAGAACAGGAGCAGAATAGCTGGGCTGGATCTCAGCGCAGGAACGTCAGACAAGCCGGGTCAGGTCACGGAGCAGGAACGCCAGCCAGGCCGGGTCGAATCACGGAGCAGGAACCAGAAGGAGTAGTCAAACGGGCCAAGTCGGTACACAGGAACGCAGTAACACAGTAGCACTAGTACAGGAACACCATGAAAGGGCACCTGACAGGTGCCAGAGGCCCGGTATAAGAAGGCCATACTGGGCAGGCCAAACTAAGCTCAGCCAATGGGAGCGCAACATACAGAGAGTGACAGAAAAAAGCACAGGCACCGTGATAGTACCCCCCTCTTCTGGCAGAGGGCCCTGGTTTCTGGGGATATTTAGAATGGAAATTGCACAATAACCTAGGGGCATGAAGGTCCTTCTGATCGACCCATGAACGCTCTTCAGGGCCATAGCCCTTCCAATGGACCAAATATTGCAATTTCCCTCTAAATCTCCGTGAATCAATAATGCTTTGAACTTCGTATTCCTCTTGGCCTTGAACATCCACCGGCCCAGGAACCACCGGAGTGGTAATGTAGCGGTTGCATACCAAAGGTTTTAACAGGGACACATGGAACACATTATGTATGCGCATAGATGCTGGGAGTTCCAATGCGTAAGAAACAGGATTAACTTTGTAGATCACCTTGAAAGGACCAATGAACCGGGGAGCCAGCTTATTGGATGGAACTTGCAAATTAAGGTTTCTGGAGGAAAGCCATACCCTGTCCCCAACCTGGAAGGAGACCGCTGGCAGCCGTCTATGATTGGCTTGCCGCTGATGTCGCTGGAATGACTGTCTGAGGGTCCTTTGAACCTGTGCCCAAGTGGAGCAGAGTTGCTCAATATGCTCGTCCAGAGCTGGAATCTGCTGCAACTGGAATGAGTCCGGGAGCAGGGATGGCTGAAACCCGTAGTTGATAAGGAACGGGGAGCTCCCGGACGATGAATTAACTGCACAATTCCTGGTGAACTCTGCCCACGGCAACAGGTCAGCCCAATTGTCGTGATGATCAGTCACAAAACAGCGCAGGAACTGCTCTAGTCCCTGATTGGCACGCTCAGCGGCCCCATTGATCTGGGGATGGTAGGCGGAGGAAAAGGACAATTGGATGCCCATCTAACTACAGAATGCCCTCCAGAACCTGGACACGAATTGGCTCCCCCGGTCGGACACCACAACTCTGGGAACCCCATGCAAGCGGAACACTTCTCTAGCAAAAACCACTGCCAGTTCCTGGACTGAAGGAAGACCAGAGAGGGGCACGAAATGAGCCATCTTAGAGAATCTGTTGACCACCATCAAGATAAATGTATACCCCTTAGACACTGACAGTTCTCCCAGGAAATCAATGGATATGTGGGACCATGGGCGTTCGCCATTAGGTACAGGTTTGAGTAGTCCCACTGGGAGGTGTCCGGGGATTTTGACATGAGCACAGGTGGCACAGGCTGCAGTGAATGCGGAGCAATCGGCTCTAAGGGAGGGCCACCAAAATACTTGTGAGAGAGACCATATTAATTGATCCCTCCCAATATGCCCAGAAGCCTTAGACGAGTGATATGTCTCAAGCAGATGGGTACGGAATGGCTCATCCACAAAACACTTGCCAACTGGGGTTTCTGGAGGTGCCGTAGCCTGGGTCGCCAAAATTTCTTCCCCCGGTGGCGAAGTGATGCTAGTACGTACAGTAGCCAGAATATGATCGGGCTGAATGATAGGCACGGGAGGTTCATCCTTTTCTACCTCTGGCCCGAATTGTCTAGACAGGGCATCCGCCCTAACGTTTTTTGAGCCCGGTAGGTAGGATACTACAAAATTAAATCGGGATAGAAACAGTGCCCATCTAGCCTGGCGGGAGGACAACCTTTTCACTTCTGAGAGATAAGTCAAATTCTTGTGGTCAGTTAGAATTAACACAGGAGTTCTAGTACCCTCCAGTAGGTGACGCCATTCCTTCAATGCGAGAATAATAGCCAGGAGTTCTCTGTCAACAATTTCATAATGGCTTTGGGCACCCGAAAGTTTCTTTGAAAAGAACCCACAAGGTCTCAAGGTGCCACCCGTAAACGGGCACTGGGACAGTACTGCCCCTACCCCTATTTCTGAGGCATCGACTTCCAAAGTAAATGGCAGAGCAGGATTGGGGTGGGACAGTACAGGAGCAGAAGCAAAAGCAGACTTAAATGTCTCAAAAGCATTTTCAGCTGCCTCGGACCATTGAGATAGATTAGCACCCTTGTGCGTAAGGTCAGACAGAGGTTTAACAATCGTGGAAAAATTCTGGATAAATTTCCTATAATAATTAGCAAAGCCCAGAAAACGTTGAATAGCTTTTAACCCCTTGGGACGTGGCCACTGTAACACAGCTGCGAGTTTCTCTTGGTCCATGGCAATGCCATCTTTAGAGATCACGAAACCCAGGAAAGGCACTTTGGACCTGTGAAACTCGCATTTTTCCAATTTACAAAATAGTTTATTTTTGCGTAAACGAAGCAAGACCTCGGACATATCCTTGATGTGTTGGGCTAGATTAGCGGAATGTATAAGTATGTCATCAAGGTATACGACCACACAAGACTGAAGCATGTCACGGAGGATGTCATTGATAAACTCTTGAAATACCGCAGGTGCGTTACAGAGGCCAAATGGCATAACTAGGTATTCATAATGCCCAGACCTAGTATTAAATGCCGTTTTCCACTCATCCCCAGCCTTAATTCTGATCAGGTTATAAGCGGCCCGTAGATCGAGTTTCTTAAAGATGGAAGAACCTTTTAACCTGTCAGCTAGTTCAGTAATAAGTGGTATGGGGTAGGCATTCTTAGACATGAGTTTATTCAGTCCACGGTAATCAATACAAGGTCTTAGTTTGCCATTTTTCTTTTTTTACAAAAAAGAAACCGGCACCAGCCGGAGAAGTAGACTTACGTATAATCCTTCTTTTAAGGGCACCCTCGATGTAGTCCTCCATAGCCTTATTTTCATCGCACGACAGTGGGTACGTGTGACCTCTGGGAGGCACCACGCCCGGAGGCAAATCAATAGCACAATCATAAGGTCTGTTCTGAGGCAATGCACTAGCCTCTCCCTTACTGAATACGTCACTGAATTCACGGTATTCAGCTGGCACGGAGGAGAGGTACATAAAATCTTAACTGGGTGCAACAAACAGTGCTTCATACAATACTCAGACCACGATCTGACTTCACATCTCTGCCAGTCAAACTGAGGATTATGCAGATATAGCCATGGGAACCCCAGAATGACCGCATGATGAGGGGAATTAATTATCTGGAAACGCAATGCCTCCTTGTGAAGAGCCCCAATTGACATGGTAATAGGAATAGTTTCCATAGTAATCAGTGCAGGTTCCAATGGTCTGCCGTCAATGGCTTCAATGGCTAAGGGAGAGTCCCTTTTGACCAAAGGAATTTTATCTAACTCGGCAAATGAACAATCCATGAAGTAACCGGCTGCGCCAGAATCCACCAGGGCCAAAACCTCAACAAGCTGTTCTGCCCAGGAAAATACCACCTGGATTGTGGGTTTCTTTGTACTTGGATCTAGGGACTGCTGTACACCACCTAGGGCCTGTCCCCCAAGGTACCCTAGGTGCGTTAGTTTCCTGGCTGTACAGGACAAGTGCATAGTAAATGCCCAGCTTTGCCACAGTATAAGCATAGACCCTGCCTTCTGCGGTGTGCCTGTTCCTCCCTTGTGAGTTTGGTGAACCCGAGTTGCATTGGTTCGGTGGGCTCGGTTGAACGGTGAGGAGGCATGGGAGGCGACGGTGGGTTCAAAAGGCTGCCTTGCCCATAGTTTCAGGATCTCGGCCTCCGATCTTTAGCCATGCGTCTTTCACGAATACGAGAATCAATTAGCATGACATAATCAATGTATTCGTCCAAGTCACTGGGTACATCTCTAGCAGCTATTTCATCTATGATATAGTCAGCCAGACCTTGGGCAAAAGCTGCCACTAACGCCTTGTTATTCCATCCTACCTCTGCTGCCAATGTCCGAAATTCTATGGCGTAATCGCCCACTGTACGATTACCCTGTTGTATCTCCATCAATCTTTTGGCAGCAGAGGCGGCTCTACCAGGGACCTCAAACACTCTCCGGAACATTCGTACGAACTCACTGAAGTCCTGAGTGCAGGGTTTGGCATTTTCCCACAGAGGATTAGCCCAAGCCAGGGCTCTGCCCCTTAGCAAGGATATCATGAACCCTACCTTGCTCCGGTTGTTAGGAAAGGCATGAGGCATTAGTTCCAATAATATCTCTAATTGATTAATAAACCCCCTGCATAGGGTAGGTTCGCCATCATATCTGAGTGGTAACGGCGCCGCCACCGTTAATCCTCTGGTCAGTGCAGCAGGAATCACGGAATGATTCTCTGGTGTCAAAACTGGGGGGACCACCAGATTCTGATTGGGTTTATCAAGGTGTACCATACGCTCAAGTAATGTCTGCAAGGCCAGTACCAACCGGTCCAGGCGCTGTTCGTGCACATCCATCCTCCAATGGATGTTCTGTGAATTACCTTCACCTTTACTGTCTGAGGTCATGGCCCTTTCATACTGTAACGGTTTGTACAACACTCAGACACAGTAGGTTTTATTAAAAGACACAATGAGAATACCCACAGCGGGCTATAGTGTATCACAGTGGAATAGACAGGAAAATATAAATCATGGACATATGCCCACACAGGCCCAGTATACAATGGAAAGAAGGTTAGATACGGTCACAGGTCAGGCATAACAAGGCAAATACAGCACAGCATGGGTTAAAGTTCATAGATAGTAATCAGTCTCTGATGTGGTGTGTTTGGCAAAGCCCAGTATGATGGTAACAGTAATCAAGAGACTGTGGTGCGAGATGTGGAAGCACCTAAGTCTGCAAAGCAGGACTGAGACTTATACCCTCTGCTGTAGCAGTAACGGAGGCCACAATACTCTGCTAGAGCTTGAACAGACTTGAACCACGGGCACCCGACCGGTGCAGTAATGGAAGCACAGTACTCTGCAAGAGCTGGTGGACTTGAGCCAATGGTACCCGACCGGTGCTGTAACGGAGACACTGTACTCTGCAAGAGCTGGTGGACTTGAGCCAATAGCACCCGACCGGTGCAGTAACGGAGGCACGATACTCTGCAAGAGCTGGTAATATTGAGCCAATTGCACCCTGCCGGTGCTGTAGCGTAGGCAACCATACACAGCAAGAGCTAACGGAACGCAACACGGCTTACTGCCGGAGCGGTAATCAGAGGCAACAATAGCTCTGCGTAAATAATGGAAGGCTCAGTGATAATCGGAGGCAACAGTGCTCTGCAAGAGTTAACGGAAGGCTCAGTGGTAACGGAGGCAACAGTGCTCTGCAAGAGTTAACGGAAGGTCCAGTGGTAACGGAGGCAACAGTACTCTGCAAGAGTTAACGGAAGGCTCAGCAGTAAATGAGGCCACTGAGATACTCAGTCTGCTAGGCCAACTAAGTGGAAGTAAGAATGTCACCCAAGCGACACGGAGAACAGAAGCCGGATCTCAGCGCAGGAATGTCAGACAAGCCGGGTCAGGTCACGAAGCAGGAATGTCAACCAGGCCAGGTCGAATCACGGAGCAGGAACATCAGACAAGCCGGGTCAGGTCACAGAGCAGGAACGTCAGCCAGGCTGGGTCGAGTCACGGAGCAGGAACCAGAAGTAGTCAAACGGGCCAAGTCGGTACACAGGAACGCAGGAACACAGTAGCACTGGTACAGGAACACTAAGAAAGGGCACCTGACAGGTGCCAGAGGCCCGGTATAAGAAGGCCATACTGGGCGGGCCAAACTAAGCTCAGCCAATGGGACGCAACATACAGAGAGTGACAGAAAAAAGCACGGGCACCGTGATAGTACCGCCTGATATCTTTCTTTGTATCCATTAAGTATATACGGGATTGGAGAACCCGCTGAGGCTGAGCACTCTTATTAGGGGTGAGTTTTCTTCGTTTTCCATTTTTCATCATCATTTGAATAAGAATAACCGGACAATTTATTCCTGCTAGAGGTGTAGCACGGTTTCCTACATATAATCGTAGAGAACTGACTTATACATTTCCTGTAGTAATTAGCAAACGCTGGAACAGCTGAATCGCTTTAAGTCCCATGGGAAGGGGCCATTGAAGTACTGCCAAAAGCTTCCCGGGGTCCATAACCAGCCCGTAAGAGGAGATCACATAGCCCAGAAAAGTTACTTGTGACTGATGAAACTCGCACTTCTCTAGTTTACAGAAAAGATTGTTGGCCCTTAAGAGTGACAACACCTTCGCAACATCCTTTCGGTGTTGTTCCAAATTTGAGGAGTGGATGAGGATGTCATCTAGGTAGACAACCACACAACTCAAAAATAGGTCCCTCAAAACATCTTTAATGAACTCCTGGAAGACAGCGGGAGCATTGCAAAGACCAAAGGGCATTACCAAGTATTTGTAATGCCCACTCCTGGTGTTAAACTCTGTCTTCCACTCATCGCCCTAATGGATACGTACCAGACCACTGAACCTCGCAACCGGTCAAACAGCTTCATGATCAGAGGTATAGGATATGCTTTCTTGACTATGAGTTTGTTAAGACCTCGAAAATCAATACATGGCCTCAACTCGCCATCCTTCTTCTTAACAAAGAAGAACAGTGCCTAAGCCGGGGATGAAGATTTCCGAATAATTCCTCTGGCGAGAGCATCAGCCACGTGCTCCTCCATAGCCTGATTCTCCGCCATGGAGAGAGGATATACGCGACCCCTCAGAGGAACAGCCCCTGGCACCAAGTCAATCGAGCAATTGTACGGCCTATGAGGAAGTAGAGTTACGCCCTGTATCTTGTTGAATACATCACGGAAAGCTTGATAATCCTCAGGTAAAGCAGAGGAGGGAGAGGATGGGAAGGAAGCCATGCCAAAAATTCTGATAGTGCGAGACAAACACGACTCCATACAATATGGAGACCAAGACAAAATGTTGCAACTGCACCAGTCCACTCTGGGGTTATGTTTTTGGAGCCATGGAAACCCCAGAATGACCACAGAATGAGGAGAGTTTATGACCTGGAACTGGAGTATGTCATGAAGAAGGGCTCCAACCAACAGGGATACTGGAACGGTCTCATGAGTAACCTGAGGTGGTTGTAGAGATCTACCATCAATAGCCTCAATAGACAAAGGAGATGCCCGTGGTAATAAAGGGATTGCGTGTTTCTCCACAAACCCAGAATCAATGAAATGCCTCACTGCCCCTGAATCGATTAACGCTGGGGTAGATACAGAAGAATTTGCCCAAGAGAGGATAACTTCCAGAGAAGGCTTCTCCTGGAAATCTCCTGGGGACTGAGACACCCCACCTAGAGTTTGTCCCCTACGTGACTCTAGGTGCACCCGTTTCCTGGACGTATGGTACAAGCATGCAACAAATGTCCAGCTTTGCCGCAATATAGGCAAAGACCCCCCATTCTACGGTAAGCTCTTTCTTGAGCAGAATGCCGGGTGAATCCCAACTGCATGGGTTCCCCCCTCCTAGCTCTGAACCCAGAGGCACTGGAGGAGAGGGAGGAATGGGTGGGCAACTGAAATTCGGAGCGAAACGTGCCGGAGACCTCCATACATGTTCCTTAAAGGAGGGTCTCTCCCTGATACGGGTGTCGATCAATATGGTAAATGAGATCAGTTGGTCTAAGTCTGAAGGTAACTCTCTGGCTGCAATCTCATCTTTAATGACATAACTTAATCCTTGTGAGAAAGTGGCTACCAGTGCCTCATTATTTCAACCTACCTCTGCTGCCAATGTGCAAAACTCAATCGCATACTCGGCCACCGTACGACTGCCCTGGTGGATAGACATAAGATGTTTAGCAGCAGAGACAGAGTGGGCGGGTACGTCAAACACCCATTTGAATGCAGACACAAACTCGGAAAAATCGTAAATGATAGGCTTATCATTCTCCCAAAGCGGATTCGCCCATGCCAAGGCCTTGCCCAACAAAAGTGAAACCAACAGTCCGACTTTACTGTGCTCATTGGGGAACTCTTGCAGTACCATCTCTGTATAAATGCCCAATTGGTTTAGGAACCCAAGACACAGCACTGGGTCTCCCCCATACTGCTCAGGAAGCGGAGCTCAACAGGAAAAACCCCTGATCACGCCTGCATCAGGGGCTGCTTGTACTAACTGAGGAGGCCACCGGTTGTCCGACAGGACGGTCAAGGTGAGCAGTGCGGTTCAACAGTGTTTGCAAAGCCATCATAATCTGATCAATACGTTGCTCCTGAGCCTCTACCCTGCTTAGTAAGTGCTGGACAGAAGGGTTACCAGTACCGTCCGTAGACATGGCCCTTTCGCACTGACACGGACTCAAGAACGAGAACTGGACCAGTACTGCAGGTAACACAGTCTTTATTAAGGTACACAACGTACAGAACAACGGTAACAGCAAGAACACCAGGCAAAGTAGATGACGTCAGGAAGGATAGTGCTGCTGCAGTGGTACGACTGAGTTCCAGAAGGCAAGAGGAAGGAAACCGTCTCAGGTCCGCACCTGAGGATTACTACAGGTTCGCACCTGTATCGAAAATGTACCAGGGTAGGCAACTGTGCTACAGGTTCGCACCTGTATAGACAACGTTCCCAAGGAGGCCAACTGCGCTACAGGTCCGCACCTGAATGCCACAGATAAGTAATGAGAGGAAGTCTGCCAGAGCCACCAAGGGCACCTACTAAGTTATCAACTTGAGCGTTGGTATGCTGAGTGCACAGTGGACAACCCCAGGCAACGCCAAGGTGAGTAGTTAGACAAGCCGGAATGGGACAGAGCGAAACATAACCCAGACCTGCAGGTTTGCACCAGATTGGATGTCAGACAAGCCAAGGATCATACACGGAGAGGATAGTCAGACAGAGCCACAGGTCAACACCAGATCGGGTACTCAGACAAGCCTAGGGTCATACACGGAGCGGTTAGTCAGCCAGAGCCTCAGGTTTGCACCAGACTGGATGTCAGACAAGCCAAGGGTCATACACGGAGCGGATAGTCAGACAGAGCCACAGGTCAACACCAGAAAGGATAGTCAGACAAAACCGGTAATACACAGAGCAACAAAGCACAACTGCACTGGAACACCACGAACAGGCATGTGAAGTGGTGTCCAGGCAGTTTATAAACAAACTGCTCCACTCCAAGAGGTGGAGCAATAACTGTGATGTCCTTTAAGAACCAGGTCACAACGTCATCAGGGAATCCCTGTGACGAGCGCCTGAGTTCCGATGCAGCTGGAGCGCCAGGGGGAGCAACAAGGAGACCGGTCGCCTGGAAGGACACCAGGGAGCACTGGCACTCCTGACAAAGTCGGCAAGCCGCAAGGACACAGAAGCCGGCCGCCTACCGGGTCTGACGGTCAGCTGTGAGCTAAGCAACCACTTACACACATGTTAAGTCTATTCTAGTTTGTTCCGGACTCATTTTTTCTCCTTCTTGGGACGACTCTTTGCAACAAAAGCTCTTACGTTTTTGGCTCTTTGAAATATAATTATGGGGCAATCTCCTATTTTCTCTTTTAATAGAGGATCTTGATGTAAGATTCCCCAGTGTTTTTGTATTAGACAGCTGATCTTAACCTCATGTGAACTATATCTGGTGATAAATTAGGTCTCAGAAGTCTATTTTTACTCCCTTATTGGGCTGATTCCTTATAATTGCATTCCTATCCAACAATCTGGCCCAATGGTTGGTCGCAAATGTATTTTTTTCTTTTTATCCATTCTCTAAAAGTTTCATCTTTAAAGGGGATCTATCACCCCTGTACATGTTAGCCTTAATAGTTAGAGTATATAGCGAATAAGTGTAAAACTTTATCAATTTTGTTTCTGAAATCTCTGTTTGGCAGAAATTGAAGTAAAAAATGCTGCCATGCCCCAGCTTCTGAACAGACTGTGGTTACCTGCTCTGTACTGCAGTCTGTCACTCTGCCTCAGCTCCCCTCCCTCTATCCAGCCTCCTCCGATGATGGAGGCTTTCTGCCTGTAATCTGGACCGATCTCTACCCAATGAGATCGCTACAGCTTACAGGCAGAAAGGAAATAGAAGATTACCCACTGTTAGGGACAAGGAACCAGACAGACACAAAAAATATAAAATGCAAAATACCTTTATTAAAGTACAAAAAAAAAACAGAATGGTGATCCAGGAGCATAAACCAAAAGACAAGCCAGGGTCAAGACCAAGGCGAGTCAGGAACACAGAAGTCAGCAATGTCAGGAACAGGTCTGGAGTAAGTAGCTAGAAGGATCATCAGAGGAAGCCAGGTCATACACAGATAAACAAGAGCACAGGAGAATGCACAGCAGCCAGCAACAACACAAGGACAATGAGAAAGTTAGCCAAGCTGCTTTAAATATCATGATTTATATTTTACCCCTGAGGAAGTGCTGTCACGCACGAAACGCGTTGGGTGGGTACAATCCTTGCCACCAACTTCGACACTGCTGTCCGTTTTTACTATTGTCCCGTTTCACACTTTTGGCCATATTGTGTTGTGGGACATTTACTGTCACGGGCGTGGATTGTCCGGTACAACTTTAAGACGGACTGTTTTTGGTGAAGTATGTTATGGCGATATTGTACCTATATTTTATTGAAATAAAAGGATCTTTGCTACATCTGCTTTAACCTTAATGCTGAACTGATACGAACAGCAATCCACTGCTGATTAGGAACGTCGATCTTCCATTGAGACGCATATTGTTGAAGGTGACTGGATTTGAAAGTAACGGGCTCTTTAAAATTACATCGCACAACAGAATTATTTGGAGCCGCTACATTGGAGATGATCCTGTACTGAACAGTGGGACCACACATCTCTAATTGAAACGTAAGTGCTATATGTTTTATCTATACTACATTGTATACATTTTCTAAGAGATCATTATCCTCTCTTGTTGCATGATCATTTTGAGACTGGGACCGTGAATTAGATACATAGTAAGAAGAAGAACACACAAGGGAACCTCTTGGAAACTGTAAGATAATTATTTGATAACATTATCGCTACTCACTTTGGGTCCAATCTCGAGATCTTGAACAGTGAAGTAATTTGTTTATTATTTTGAATTGGATATTTGACATCATTATAATATTTTGTCCAAAGTTTTGATGCATTTATGTTTAATATATGACTCACTCAATATAAATAAGACATACAAGACACCTCAGACCTACTATAAACTTTCAATATTTTTCTGTATCCGTGATAGTGGATTTACTAGCGGCTGCAAGAGGAGTCTTGTCTTCAAAGTGTACTGTGCTAAAGCGCTGAAGTAAACCCCCTTTCTTTTATATTCACAGAAAAATGCAGAATGATAATAAAAAATCCTTTTAATCCAATATTCAAGACAGAGATAAATTAGAAACAAAAGACATACAATCTCAATTTTCTAAGGCACATGAAAGTACAAATAAAATCACAAAACCTAAATATGATAATCTGAGGCACTTCAAACACTCCCTCTGTTATAATGCCGCAGATAAACACCTAAAAAATGAAGGAATGAAACTCTGGGGCACCCCAAACACCAAAATCGTTACGATGCCACAGATCCTTCCCTTATAATATTCTTAAAACATATAGAAAGCCACCCCGGTCTACACATTTACCGCATGGCAATCGTAAATATGATACATAATACCAAAAAATCATCAAATAGCCCCTAGCAGAAAATATCTACCACTAACTCTCCCTGTCTATATACCGGTATATACAAAAAATGAGAAAAATTTTAAGTCTAAAAAAATATGAGCAGAGTAGAGATACAAAGTATAATCCAAGGAAGAGTAACCGCGCTACAAAGTAGCAATAGAATAACCTTATCGCTGTATTTGATACTCTAGTTAAAAGTGTAACTGCGTATGGCAAAAACAACAATCCATATCCCTTCCTTACTCCCACACCGTTATCTGGTGTATGGCAAATCCACTCCGTCTTCCAGCCTAATCGCCTTCCGTTACTTGACAATCGGCTCACATATACTTCTGGCGGCAGTGGACGTTACAAAAATCGGGATATTCATACACAACACACAGTTCACATTTGTTGCTTCATCGTATGCCCTTTTAACTAGTTACACTTATCTGATGTCCTTAGAGACTTGCTTCAACATACTCCTCCCATCCCATGATGCAATCATACATTTCCTTACTACCTCCCTAATTAATTAGGGTGTGCACAATCTAACAAATTGGTGAACAAGAATACAAAAACCTATATATCAAAAAAAATAATATTAATAAGCTCATTAGTAGTCTAATGAAACATATGTTGTACTACAAAAAATATATAATCATTCTTCACCCAATCTTAACTGCATTATTCAATACTAATGTAAATTCAAATGTTATTCACATATAGTTTGCTACTACAGATAATATTTAATCTACTACCACACAAATAAACACAATTGTTGTGACAATATATTAACCCCATCCGATATCATTCAGTCACCATGTGTAACAATATTCATCACACAATTAAATGCATAAGACCAGATGTAGAATCACAAGGGGAAACAGAGAAACGGACCATAAATTCATGTGTAATAACACATATGAATACCAAACATTAACCCCTGAAGACCTATTACACCTATCATTTCCCACACATTCCAAGGAGCAAAAATAATGGAACATCTGGGAAAACATACAAGTAAAAACACTTATCTAACTTAATAAACCCAAATCAGGCTTTATAAAAACCCAAATATTTCCAATTCAGCATTTAGTCCTAAGGGAGGCAATGTATTCATATTATAAATCCATTGGCTCTCCCTTCTTGACATTTCTTTAATAAAATCACCCCATCTCCAATTTTTCTTCACTATATCAATCCCACAAAATTTTATATTCTCAATATTGGCATCTTTACATTGCAAAAAAATGAGATGATAAACTATGTTTAGTGAAACCAACCTTTATGTTATAGATATGTTCACGTATTCTATCTTTCAACTGGCGTTTTGTTCTTCCAATATATTGTTTCATACAGTGGCATTGAATCAAATAAATAACTCCTTTCGTATGACAAGTTATGGTCTGTTTAATCCTAAATTTCTCACCTGTTGTATTAGACATAAAATACTTCTCATTTCTATTCTCACGACAAGAGGTACAACCTAAACACCTTCCACACTTGAAAAAACCGGAACCATTAGTCAACCAGTTCTTAGAGACTTCCTTCCCAATATTATTCTGTACAGTGGGGGCCAACTTGGTACTTAAATTGGCTGCCTTTGTAAACACAATAGTAGGTTTGTTAGGCAACAAATCCATCAACATCCTATCTCCCTTCAATACATTCCAATGTCTATTAATACTCTGTCTGATTTAATCATGATCTGTACTGAAAGGAAGGACAATAGATATCTTTTCATCCCTCTTCCCCCAAAAATTCTCCTCCAATAAACAACCCCTATCCATCCTCTCAATTTGTTTACAGCATACTTCAAGCATCTCCTCTGTATATTTCTTTTCCAAAAACCTTTTTTTAATAACTCCAACTTGTTCCTCAAACACTTGATTGTCTGTACAATTCCTCTTAATTCTCCTCATTTCCCCCTTCGGAATGTTATTCAACCAAGGGGGAAAATGACAACTGTTCAAAGCAATATAACTATTGCAATCCACAGGTTTAAAGAAGGTTTTAGTCTTGATTTTTCCCTCTTCTATATAAACCATTAAATCCAAAAACTCCACTTCCCTATTGCTTGATTTCACTGTAAATTGAAGATTATACTGATTATCATTGATATACTCAATAAATTGATTGAGAGATTCAACAGTTCCTCCCCATACAAAAAACACATCATCAATGTATCTTCGCCATAACACCAGGCTCGCGCCAAACCTACCATCACACCAAATGTACTGGTCCTCCCAGAACCCCATGTACAAATTGGCGTAGCTAGGCGCGAACCTGGTGCCCATGGCGGAACCCTGCAACTGTAGGAAGATATCACCTCCATACCAAAAATAATTATGGGTCAAAATAAACATAATGAGGCCACACAAAAAATCAATCTGTATAGCTGTCAACATACACTTTTTCTCCAAAAAATAACGTGTTGCCCTCACCCCTTTTTCATGGTCAATAATTGTATATAATGATGCAACATCTGCTGTCACCAATATATAATGATCTTGCCACTCTAAGTCTTCTAATATTTTAATAATATGAGTCATATTTTTGAGATAGGCTCTCAAATCTTTCACATAACTTTGTAAATAATTATCAATATATTTACTCAAATTCGCCGTTAAAGAGCCAATCCCCAAGATAATAGGACGGCCTGGAGGTTTTTCCACATTTTTATGTATTTTTGGGAGGAAATAAAAAACAGGTAGCCTAGAATATTGATTATAAATAAAATCAAATTCTTTTTTATATAATATATTCTTTTCTAACCCTACTTGTAAGATATTCCTAAGTTCCTCATTCTCCTGTTCACTCGCATTGGTATTGGAGTCGAACTGATCTATCACTGAATCAACCACTAAATCTCCAGATGTACTGGCCTGAGGTTCCTGTAAATCTTGAGAAGTATACAGCAGAATGAGGAGTTGGTTATACGCCCCGCCGATAAAGGCGGAGGGGTGGTTATTATGAATTACCAACAGTATAATGAAGAAGCTATGAGAATTCTATCAGATGAAGTCACATATAGGAAACTGTGTGGTGATCCCACATTGGAATTTGGGGAGGAACTTAGGAATATCTTACAAGTAGGGTTAGAAAAGAATATATTATATAAAAAAGAATTTGATTTTATTTATAATCAATATTCTAGGCTACCTGTTTTTTATTTCCTCCCAAAAATACATAAAAATGTGGAAAAACCTCCAGGCCGTCCTATTATCTCGGGGATTGGCTCTTTAACGGCGAATTTGAGTAAATATATTGATAATTATTTACAAAGTTATGTGAAAGATTTGAGAGCCTATCTCAAAAATATGACTCATATTATTAAAATATTAGAAGACTTAGAGTGGCAAGATCATTATATATTGGTGACAGCAGATGTTGCATCATTATATACAATTATTGACCATGAAAAAGGGGTGAGGGCAACACATTATTTTTTGGAGAAAAAGTGTATGTTGACAGCTATACAGATTGATTTTTTGTGTGGCCTCATTATGTTTATTTTGACCCATAATTATTTTTGGTATGGAGGTGATATCTTCCTACAGTTGCAGGGTTCCGCCATGGGCACCAGGTTCGCGCCTAGCTACGCCAATTTGTACATGGGGTTCTGGGAGGACCAGTACATTTGGTGTGATGGTAGGTTTGGCGCGAGCCTGGTGTTATGGCAAAGATACATTGACGATGTGTTTTTTGTATGGGGAGGAACTGTTGAATCTCTCAATCAATTTATTGAGTATAACAATGATAATCAGTATAATCTTCAATTTAAAGTGAAATCAAGCAATAGGGAAGTGGAGTTTTTGGATTTAATGGTTTATATAGAAGAGGGAAAAATCAAGACTAAAACCTTCTTTAAACCTGTGGATTGCAATAGTTATATTGCTTTGAACAGTTGTCATTTTCCCCCTTGGTTGAATAACATTCCGAAGGGGGAAATGAGGAGAATTAAGAGGAATTGTACAGACAATCAAGTGTTTGAGGAACAAGTTGGAGTTATTAAAAAAAAGGTTTTTGGAAAAGAAATATACAGAGGAGATGCTTGAAGTATGCTGTAAACAAATTGAGAGGATGGATAGGGGTTCTTTATTGGAGGAGAGTTTTTGGGGGAAGAGGGATGAAAAGATATCTATTGTCCTTCCTTTCAGTACAGATCATGATAAAATCAGACAGAGTATTAATAGACATTGGAATGTATTGAAGGGAGATAGGATGTTGATGGATTTGTTGCCTAACAAACCTACTATTGTGCTTACAAAGGCAGCCAATTTAAGTACCAAGTTGGCCCCCACTGTACAGAATAATATTGGGAAGGAAGTCTCTAAGAACTGGTTGACTAATGGTTCCGGTTTTTTCAAGTGTGGAAGGTGTTTAGGTTGTACCTCTTGTCGTGAGAATAGAAATGAGAAGTATTTTATGTCTAATACAACAGGTGAGAAATTTAGGATTAAACAGACCATAACTTGTCATACGAAAGGAGTTATTTATTTGATTCAATGCCACTGTATGAAACAATATATTGGAAGAACAAAACGCCAGTTGAAAGATAGAATACGTGAACATATCTATAACATAAAGGTTGGTTTCACTAAACATAGTTTATCATCTCATTTTTTGCAATGTAAAGATGCCAATATTGAGAATATGAAATTTTGTGGGATTGCTATAGTGAAGAAAAATTGGAGAGGGGGTGATTTTATTAAAGAAATGTCAAGAAGGGAGAGCCAATGGATTTATAATATGAATACATTGCCTCCCTTAGGACTAAATGCTGAATTGGAAATATTTGGGTTTTTATAAAGCCTGATTTGGGTTTATTAAGTTAGATAAGTGTTTTTACTTGTATGTTTTCCCAGATGTTCCATTATTTTTGCTCCTTGGAATGTGTGGGAAATGATAGGTGTAATAGGTCTTCAAGGGTTAATGTTTGGTATTCATATGTGTTATTACACATGAATTTATGGTCCGTTTCTCTGTTTCCCCTTGTGATTCTCCATCTGGTCTTATGCATTTAATTGTGTGATGAATATTGTTACACATGGTGATTGAATGATATCGGATGGGGTTAATATATTGTCACAACAATTGTGTTTATTTGTGTGGTAGTAGATTATATATTATCTGTAGTAGCAAACTATATGTGAATAACATTTGAATTTACATTAGTATTGAATAATGCAGTTAAGATTGGGTGAAGAATGATTATATATTTTTTGTAGTACAACATATTTCATTAGACTACTAATGAGCTTATTAATATTATTTTTTTTTTTATATATAGGTTTTTGTATTCTTGTTCACCAATTTGTTAGATTGTGCACACCCTAATTAATTAGGGAGGTAGTAAGGAAATGTATGATTGCATCATGGGATGGGAGGAGTATAGGGGTATATAGGGATAGTGAGGATGTATTTTTGTATACATATATTAATTCCCTGAAGAAGAAATCCGAGTGGTTTTGAAACGCGTTGGAGAGGAGCATGGAGTGAGAGCCCGCAAGATTTGACGGAAGCGGAAGAGAGGAGATTTAAAATATGACCGGTGACAACACGCTAATTGAAGGTTGAGTAGATCGGCAGAAACGCTGTGAGGTTAATGGATGAAGACAGAGTACTCAGCAAGGAGAGGCGGTCCAGCTGCATGTTGAAGCAAGTCTCTAAGGACATCAGATAAGTGTAACTATCGTACGTACATGTACGTCATGCGTTGTTAAGGGGTTAAAGGAATGGAAAACTTGACATATGAGGAACGTCTAGACAAACTTGGGTTATTTACTCTAGAGAAAAGAGGACTAAGTGGCGATTGTATCACAATGTACAAGTATATGAGAGGTCAATACAAGGATCTCTGTGGTGAGCTATTTATTCCAAGGCCTGATGAAATGACCAGGGGCAACCCTTGAGATCAGAAGAAAGGAGGTTTCAGCTTCAGCAGAGGAAGGATTTTTTTTTTTTTTTTTTTTACAGTAAGGTCTGTTATAATGTTGAATTCCTTACCCAAGTATTTGGTAATGGCATATACAATTAATACATTTAAGAGATTAGATACATTTTCAAGAGGGAACATATAGGGTTATACTGTGTATTAGAAGGCAAAACCAGAAGTTCAGATAAAGACTAATGTATATGACAGCAGGAAAGTTTATGTAATCCTCATTTCTCTGGGTTATGAGGCAAAGGTTTAACTTGATGGACTTGTGTCTTTTTTTCTACCTAATTTACTATGTTACTATGGACCAATTGTTATCTTTACTATGGAGATTCCAAGCTTCAACTTTTGTTTTTCCTTTTGGTTGCAAGCAATGTTGTCCAGTCTAATCTGTTCTGTAATCTTTGTTGCTCAGTTTTCCTATGTATTTGTTTGACTGCAATCAATGTGGTATAAGTATATTCATTAAAAATTCAGGTCAGTTCTCATAGTGAAACCTCTCATCATTCTCTAACCCTGTTGATTGGAAGTTGTGTGGCCCAATTTGTATCTTCTCTGTAAATGTTTTGGCTAGAATCTATAGATTGCAAACCCCTTTGATTTTAGATTTGTGACCCAATATTAATCTGAACTGTAAATTACGTAGTTCAGTTATCCTATAAATTGCAAAAGCCGAGGTTCAGTTTGCCTATCAGTTGCTAATCTGTAAACCATGTACAACATGGGCACAATAGTCTGTAGGGTTTCGGGTGTACTTGCAGACCCCTTTCATATAGGCAACACTGTTGCAATATAGGAAAAAAGTAATGTATTCTATTGAGCGCTTGGTCTTGTGTGGGTTTTTTTCATACATATAGGATGCTGTTTTTTGTTGGTCTAACAGATCACCACCCATGTCACTGTGTAGAAAACTGAAAGAAGGAAAAGAAAAACAGCGCAACATCACCCTCTAAGCATAGTAATTACTGGTACTGTTTGGAATCACAACCTTCCCCCACCTGATTGTTCCACTATTCTCTCAACTCGTTTCTTGACGTTATAGCGGTAGAGTCACTTCATCTGGAGCTTATCGAGCTTATGCGATAAGCTCCTAATGAAGTGACTTTAATGCCATAATGTCACAAAATGAGTCGAGCTGAAAAGTGGAACAATCAGGTTCCTTTTATTATTATTACAATTCTTTATTGCATTTGAGATATTTTTTATGGCAAAAAGGTTTTTTTCTATGCTACATACTAACATGCATAATTTTTTTGTTTAACAGGCAATATAAGAGATAAGGTTGGGGTAATAGAGATGAAGTGAAACGCTGACCCTAATCATACCTATTAGTTCTGTAGTTCACCATCAATAGCTTTACTTATTTATTCTATACTTGGTATTCTATATTTTATATAGTTTTTAATCTAGTGTGGTTTTTCATTGATTTTTTTATTATTTTCTTTAATAAAGATACTGTTTTTGAGCATTTTTTTTTACCCTACACATGTTATGATATATAGGGATTAACCCCTCACTCACTCGTAATAGTGGTAGTCCTTGTCTTTTTGGAGCCGAGGCACCAGTAAATGTTTCAAAATACTCCTTCTTGGAGTGGAGAATACATATTAATCCTATATATGTGGCCTTACCCAAAAGAACTACACTAACACCTGTTTAAGGCGTAAAGATATATTGGTGAATATAACCCTTTGGTGTCATAAGTCTGGAGTCAGGACAAAAATCCAGTGCAAGTGAACATACCGAGAGGCAGGGGAAGCCTCCACCAAATGTGAGTGAAACAAGGAGGGGAAGGGTGTGATTCCAAAACAGTACCAGTAATTATTATGCTTAGAGGGTGGTGGTGTGCTGTTTTTCTTTACTTTCTTTCAACATTGTTGCAATGACAACAAAGCATGTAAGACATATGTGTTTTGTCCTGTGGGGCATTTCATGCAGGCAACATATTGTCACTGAGACTCAGCATCCTACAACTTTCCTCTGCTAGGGAGATATAACTGCCGCAAATGTGTAGTGTGGTTTTTAATGATCACATTCAAATTGCAGGTAGCTGTGTTTTCTCTAATCTTTTCACTTTCTACAAAAAAGTTGCTGTGTGAAAGAGCCCATAAACTCTCTTCTGCCTGGATTGCATTAATTACATATGGAAAGGTTTAGGTTTTGAAAGCCCAACTACCCTACTGACCAGTGTCAAAGAGGAAGCACAGAAAATTCCTCTATATCCACCAATACAAAGGTGTGCATTTTTCTACCCCATCCCTACTGTACCAAGCTATATGCTTATATCTCCCTTTTACAAAATGTACATATAACAGCAAAATATATCATAATATATTAGATATTATTGTTGATAAAACACATCAAGTTAACCCTTGAGTGCCACAGGAGTGTGCAACACACTACAGAGCAACATGTGGCACATCCCTATGGCACTCAGTGGGTTATCCCACTTAAAGATCTAAATTCTCTTTACTTTGAAACCTAAAGATAATAATAATATAAACCCAATTCTGCCGAAAAAAGGAAAGAATACATCACCAATAATTACTGGTCTCTCTGGATTGCCTCCTTAATTCCTGTTATCTTGTATATCATGTTTTGTTTAAAAGGCACCCAACCCTTTGTGGAATTAGCTACAAAACTGATTTCCCTTAGTAAAAAGTATTGTTTTAACCCTTTGAGTGCCAGAAGCAATGCGTTCCGTACCCCTCTGGCACTCAAAGGGTTAAACACAAACTAAATAAATATAAATTATAATCACGTTGTCACAAAAACGTCTGTTCTCCTCAGTGACGAAATAAGACTTCAGTAATATCACCATAGTGGCAATATTGAATAACTTACTAGGTTGCAACATTATTTATTACATTATACAAAACAAAAATACCACAAACAATGGTGCACCTCTAATCTGAGGTGTTTTGTTTTCTTGCAACTGCGGTAAAGAAAACAGAAATAAGAAGCAACAATGTACAGTGTGACAGGCAGGTTCAGTCACTGAGACATAGAAGCAAATAAAACGACAGGCTCTTCCTGCTGCTCCCGCCCCTGTGCACACAGAATCAAGGGAAGGTCAAAAGTTGACTGTATGCACTGTCCTTTCTCTCTGCAATGCTCCGCTCCTCTACTGGAGCTGAAACTCTGCTCCTGGTTTTGCACCTGGTCCCGGGGGGCGCCTCACGGCCTCTCGCTGATGTTTACTGAGCTCTTGTCCTGATATCACTCCGCTGGCATGGAGGAGGAGGAAACAGAGAGGAGGAGGAGGAGAGCACTTGATTATTGTGATGGTGGCAGGAGGAGCAAAGCGGCAGCAGCATTAGCAAGCCTTGCTCTATCAGCTCTGTTCAGCAGCTTCCACTGCTCTACTTTTTGAAACTGCTCTGGCTATTGAGCTGTGTGGCTCTCCCCCTACCAACCTACCCCTCCTCCTCCTCCTTGCCCCCTCCAGGATTTATTACTTATGTAGAAAGAGACACATTCGTTTTATTGGTTCTTCTGCACAATCTGTTTTATTTTTTTTTCTTAATATTCAAGAGATCCACAAAAAGTACTTTGGACGCTTTGCTGCACACACAACTAAACTTTTTTCTTAGCTTTCTGGAAGGGGAATTCAATAGGAGAGTGGGCTGTGTGTTAGTGCTGTGACCGAGGAATGAGTGGATGGATGTGTGTATGATGTGTGTACATTTTGCATGTCTAGTGCACGACTGTGATACGAAGTGTCAGTGATGTGTGGGCACCAAGTGACTGGACCTTCTGCGTCTTTCTGGGGATTTATCAGAGACATTGGATTATAGAGACAGAAGAAAAGCGCTGATCTACTGATTTCAGACCTGAACCCCTGCTCTATTGTTTGCATATATTTTATCTTGTTGTCGTATGTCTGATTCCATGAGGGATACCCCAACCTTTAATCCCAGGGGGTTGCATTTGAGCAGATGTGATGCACTGACTTTGTGTAGAACTCTGGGTGCCATCCATGCTGTGGCAGCACCCCAGTCTCACAACTGATTCAGTTTAACTACTCACCTGGAGAAATACAAACATATTTCAAAGTAGTGAGGGTGAAATCACTGGGGAGGGCAGTTCGGGTGACTGCAAAACTTAATTCCACAATAGTGTGCACTGGGACTGGCATGGGGGATTTTGCAGCCCCCGCTGCCTCATCCAACGGCAGCAGCCTTTGCATCAGTAGTACTCTGGGCAGCAACAACGGAGGCAACATCGGCGGGGCTGGTAACGGCATCGGTAGTCACATTAGTAGTAATACCCCTCCCAGCGCCGCTGCCCCCAGTGCACCGAACAATGGGAGCAGCGTGAGCATTCCTAAGCACAGCACCGTGGTGGAGAGGCTACGGCAGAGGATTGAGGGCTGCAGGAGGCACCATGTCAGCTGCGAGAGCAGGTACCAGCAAACCCAGACAGAGCAGCTGGAGATGGAGAGAAGGGACACAGTGAATCTGTACCAGAGAACCCTGGAGCAAAGAGCCAAAAAGTCAGGCACTAGTCAAGGGGGTACGTCTACAGGAGCTGCGACAGGGTCAACCTCTGTTGTAGCTGGTGGTAACAAGCAGCACCACCACCATCAACAACACCACAACCACCACCAGGG
This sequence comes from Rhinophrynus dorsalis, assembly GCA_037306005.1. Classification (NCBI taxonomy): domain Eukaryota; kingdom Metazoa; phylum Chordata; class Amphibia; order Anura; family Rhinophrynidae; genus Rhinophrynus; species Rhinophrynus dorsalis. The sequence goes on from CM074718.1 coordinate 167,531,280, forward strand.
CAAACAGCAGGATGCAGAGCCACCGAACAGCGGCACGGCTGAGCAGAGGAACCACACTCTGATCATGGTAAGAGGGGGAGCTAGTGGGCACTAATAGTGCTGCTGGAGTTTCATTGCTTGGCATGAGGGGGAAGTAGGTGGAGGGAGGGGGTTATCCCGTGTGTCTTCTGTTTTGAGAGCGGGGTTAGGGGTGGAGCCAACAGGAGTGGGCAATGCCTCGAAAGTTTTATCACCGAGGAGTTTGTGTGAAAGTTGTGAGGATGCTGCACACTAGACATCAATGAGATTATTTATATTCTATATTTTCAAAGGAAATTGAGTTGTTCTGGAGAAAACCAACGGCACAGGAGGGGACAAATAAAAATCCCCATTTATTGAAATTGGGCTGATATCCCTTTTTAAGAGTGGACTCCAACGCCTGGCATCAACATGGATTTTTACTTTGCCCCATAAGCTGGTTGGTTTGTCCTAGAATTACCCCACTTCTCTTTTGAAAATATGGTCCTATAGAATTTATTTTTTTTTCTGCTAAGAAATTGCGGGGCTAAAAGTTCTTGTCAGTTTAGAGGCTGATTTTAACCCTTTGCACAACCATCCCACTGGCATTAAAAGGGTTAAATGTCAGTGGTTTGTACGTTGCACAACTCTGTAGTAATCAAAGGATGATGACTCAAAAGTAAATATTTCTCACATCTTAGTTAACCCAATCAGTGCTAAATGGGTCAACGGCCAAAGCACTGCACTGTATTTTGTTATCTGCCCTATTGACAGCGGGGCAATGACACATTATATATGTAGCAAATATTGCATTATCTGCAAGTTGCTTGAACACCAGTTTTCTTGCCAATGAAGCTGATGTACTAAGGAGATTGTGATGGGGTGCTGCAGAAAATCGGGGGGAGAGACAAACTGCACCACAGGGGAGAGCTAAAAATGTCCTAACTCATAACCCTTTGAGTGCCAGAAAGGTATTGCAATGCGTTGGATACCTCCCTTGCACAAAAAAGGGTTAACTGCGTGAATGCTTGAGAGGTCTCCTACTTATTGCAATGCGCTGGAGACCTTTCTGGCATTCGAATGGTTAACCATTTGAGTACCTGAGAGGTAACCATTGAGTTTTAATGTGCTGGATACCTCTCTGGCACTTAAAGGGTTTTAGAAGCCCCATTTCAATCAAAATGGATTTTTATTCGTCCCCTGTTGTGTTTATGGTTTTCTCCAGAATTACTCCAGTTCTTATAACATCACCACCGATGTGCCCCTGAAGCTATGAATGTTTTATATGCCAGTAGGTGGAGGGACTGTATTGTTGCCTTTTGTTCATGAAGACTGTATAATTTGTATACTCCTGTCCTTGATGCTTGCCTGATAGGTCTTTATTGGCAGATACCTGCTTGAGTCGTGATCCCTGTGTCTCATAAGTGGCTTAGCCCATTCAGTGTAGCAAAGGCAAATACTTGCAGCCTAAGTCTGTAACATGAAAGACTCCAAATCATTTCTGATGGATATCTGTGGCCTCATTAACCCCTTCTTACGCTTAGCAGTTGGTTAACGTGTAGTGCATTGTCGTTTATTGGTCATATATTGTCACTGGATAACTAACTACATAGTGAATAACGTGAGCAGGGAGATGTTTTTATCTCACAAAATGTTAACCTCTTGAGAATCAGAGAAGTCTGCGCAAATCCCTTTAGCAACCAAGGGATTAAGCCTTTCTGTGTCTTAATTACCGAGCTAAAACACACTTCCTATCAGGAGCAAGTGAACGTCTTGTCGGAATCCTTAACCCTTTGAGTGCCAAAGAGGTATCCTTGGATACCCCCTGACACTCAAAGGGTTAACCATTAGAGTGCCATAAAGGTATGCAATGCACCATAGGAAGGTAAAAAGAAGCAATTCTGGTACATCCTAAAGACTGAATGGCCTCTCCGCAATTAAGGGGTTAAATGTAATTTAAATAAATGAGAATTCTGTGATTTTCTTTTTATTTGGCCCCTACATAATGCTTGCTTGCACCCAGCACTGCTTCAGTTTAGCTTAAGGAATATGATCCCTGGTGTTAACCCTCTGAGAGCCAGAGAAATATCCAGTGCATTGCGTTGGAAATCTCTCTGGCACTCAAAGGGTTAATACGACTAATATATATTTGCAAATTCTTGCTTTACATCGGCTTGAGCACCACATATAGATTTATTGCATTCTGAAAGAACATTATGGCCGTTTTTTGAACCTACAATCATACAGGGTAAAAATGCTGTTTGGAAAACCATGCAATTATCCCCAGTTCTCACACATCTAAACCCTGTATAGAGGACATAAGTGCAAAATATGTCCTAAATGTACTTTACTTTGGAGAACAAAAGTAAGCTGGTGGGACGCTAAGAAAACACGTAGTTATGCAAAAAAAGTGTATATATATATAATATATATATATATATATATATAAACACACACACACGCGTTTCCCACCTCACGTTTTGCTGGTCATCTGCTTTTTCTTTAACGCTCTTAGGACCAGAGGGATATGCTTCTGCATGTGCTGCACATCCATCTGGACAGAAATGGTTAAAACAAGCACAGACAAGAATATTTGTTTGTGTACCAAGTGTTGAAACGAGGGAGTTATGTTTCCGCCTGACCCAGTATAAATATACCTGTGATCGTGGAGTATATTTCAAAGGGAAGCCCCCCAGGGGTATATCTATATGCCCAATCAAGAATATCATGTTTGGTTTAGGACTTGTGATACATTGTTTTATGCAATGCTGTCAGTGAAACGTCTCACGAATATTAGTCGCCGACACAGTTACTTTCCTGTAGCTCGTCTTTAGGCCACTACCTGCCTCTACAAACGGGCGCCATAATTTAAGCATCAAAGGGGTTAAATCCGTATTTCAGATTAGTTTTTCCTCTCACATTGGGAAGCCACCCTCTGCCACTGACTGAAAGGTTTATCCTTTTGAGTGCCAGAAAGGTATCCAACGAATTTCGATGCAATGTGTTGGATACACCTCTGGCACTCAAATGGTTAAATCGTTATGCCGAAGCAGGTAATGAGAAAAAAAGACAAGACAGGAACCTGTGTCGGAGATAAACAAAACATTGGAGACCTTGTAGCATTCAATGGGTTAAATTATCTCGTTAATAAATGGCAATATGTATTTTGCCCTGGGGTGCAGTTGGTTTCAGTCAGAACTGCTCGTTTGCTTTACAACATAAGGACGTTGAAGGGATAAACACCAGAGGCGGTGAATTAGGGACTCGACTAGTGGTTGCTGGACTACAACCCTCATCATCCCTACTCTGCCAAGGATTAGGGGACTATATAGTTCGTCAAGAGACACCATATTTACCTAGTCCTGGATCAAACAGGCGCGCTACTGAGGCACAAAAAGCATCACGAGGTCTTTTTTTTTCTTTCTTGAAACTTTATGGTAACCCTTTGAGTGCCAGAGACGTGTGCACACCCCTCTGCCACTCAAAGGGCCATAAATTCAAAAGAAAAGTGAAGGAATTCTGGGACAAACCATTTGCACTATAGAGATAAATAAAACGACCATTAATTCAAATGGGGATTTTAATCCATTGAATGTCAGATAGGTCTCCAACGCATCCTTTCTAGCACTGAAGGTGTTAAAATCCCCATTTAAATAGATTTTTTAGAATTAGATCTCCCCATAGTGCAATTGGTTTGCCCCAGAACGAAGTCACTTTTCTTTTGACTATAAGGCCCAAATGGTTAAATACGGCCATGAGTGAAAGGAGGAGCGTCGAGTTGGGGGTGGGGTGCAAATGTCAAGTGTGCATCCTTCCCGTCAGTAATCAGGACCCTGTCAGAGCACAGGCAGGTCTGTTTGCGGCTCACTTTGGAGGAATTAAGTTTCGTTTGTCAGTGGCAAAGTGTGTGTGTGCTGTGGGGGAGGGGTGTTTGCACAGTAGTGGCTATTTTCCTTCACTCCCTCCTCCTATTTCTCTGATGCTGTTAGACTGGTTAGATATCTTACAGGAAGCAACTCCCCCCGCATGATTTAGCTTCTCCTGCGTTAGGGGAGAAACAACCCTTTGCTTCCTTCTTACAATCATGTTGTGGAAAAGAGAGGATCATCTCACTTGAATACTCCCAGAGAGAGGAGGGCAGAGTGTAATTCCCATAAACACCTCTGCTTTATTTAGTGGTAGAGAGTCGTCCCAGATTACAGGATACAGCAGAAATGATATTATGAAGTGGGCTGTGAATCTGGTGTGTATAACCAGACTCCATTGTTTGCATCCACGTCCGTACACAGACTATTGGCCAATAATATTACTATGCAATATTGATTTATGTAGTTAATATAAATATTGTATACACACTATCATAGGCAGTGTGATTATTCATCTAAGGCGACCACATATCCTTTTAAATCAGGGGCAGTTATAGAAAAAGACTGATTCTTGTGCAGATCTGCAGAATGAAGTTTTTCTGTATCCCTACTGTAAAGTGATATGTGGTCACCTTATACATATTTTTCACATTTATATTCCAGCAGCCCTTTGTCTATAGGTGTGTATGAAGGTGGATCCATATTATCAGAATATCAGCTCTATGAAATTGGACTAGCTCTGTGTACATTGACCCCTTAAGGGTCAGAGTGCTGTTCATATAATTGCTTTGTGCTATACATTGCTTTACACGCCCTTCTGGCGAGGGATTAAATATACACTACTTTATTTTGACATCCATCACTGTTGGCTAATACATATCGTAACCAAATCATGATGCAGTGTTAACCCTTTAAGTGCCACAGGGTTAGCAATGTGTTGGATATCCATCTGGCACTCAAAGGGGTAAGAATTTGGGGGAAAACAATCCAAACTGGCTGTCACTTTTAAAACATGCATTTTTTGGTTAGTTGCTGGCTCCTATGTAGACAGATCAGTCCTGAGTGTCATGTCCATGGAGACTGGCATGACAGTTGCTAGCAGGATTCAAGCTCTTCTTACCGAACATGTTAATCTTAACTCTTTAACACCATAAGGACCGGTGACTCTCCGGGACCGTCACCAGTGTGTATGCATTAAGAACCGGTGATGATCCTTGCACATCATGGAATTCAGGGATGTCAGCGCGACTGCACGCCACTCTGTCATCACAGAATTCATCACGAGAAAACAAAAAAAAAGTGGTTCTTGGGGGACGGCCATTAAGGACCACAGTGCTTTTTTTTTTTCCGAAGTGTGTATCACATTGTTAGCCAATGAGTTGTGCATATTTCTGAGTTAAGTATGCTCATGCATTTTTTCTGCATGAGTTTGAAAAAAAAAATGCCAGTAAATGTCATGTTCACCTCCAAGGTCATGCTGGAGTGATTAACCCTTTGAGTACCAGAGGGTATGCAACACATTGCAAAGCAATGCTTTGTATACCCCTCTGGCGCTCAAAGGGTTCAAATGTAATCTGTTGGGCAAAATTCATAGGGGCATTATGATATTCTGGTCATAGTCATGTAAACAGGGTTTTATTAATAGGATGTGGTAGTTTTTCTTTAAACACACTGCAGCTTCATGGCTGTGCAAGTCATTTATTGCTATGACCTGCACTTATTTCTTGTTCCACCACTGCTGTGCCTTTTATACCTTTTGTTTATCAAGAGACAAAAAAAAGAAAGAATAGAATGTGTCCAGTTATCCTCTGTTTCACTTGCTGGATAAAGAACACAGGGGGAGGGGTCCTGTGTTCTCAACCCAGAGACATGGTTTTTTTTCTCTCTTAAACAGGAAGCTGAAAACCTCACTGTAGTTTTCCTGAAACAGAAGAGAGATCACAAACCTTAGATTTAGACAGTACTGTATCAAAATGGTGATTGTCCTGTCTAAGCCTTACAAGGCCTTAGAATTTTATGTTGCTGTTTATATATAAGATTTTCAATCCTATTTTTTTTTTCTAAAATTCTAGTATTATATATTATGTAGATATATGCATAATTAGTATAGTACAAATGAACTATAAAAAGACGTACTTAACCCTTTGATTACCAGAGAGGTACTCAGTGTATTGCTGTGCAATGCGTTGCGTACCCCTCTGGCACTCAAGAGGTTAATGCTTAATGAAAGCTAGACAGAGAAGTCTTTGCCTCAGTTTAGGATTAAAATGTTAGACTTGCAGTGAGTGATATAACGTTTTACTTCTTTTAATGGGATACAATCAGGTTTGCCTTTACCCGTTTGCATCCCGGAGGGATGTCCAATGCATTTTCACCCCACTGGCACTCAAAGAGTTACAAACAGTACATTCAATTGTTTTTCCTGTTTCATATCTATCAGAATGCACATTCTTTCTTGATTTTCTTTTGCTTACATCCATATTGACCTACGCGTTGCATTACTGTATTGATGAGAACAGCATCACTACTTTTATTCACAGAGAATTATTGACTGTGAGAAACATTTGGACTCCATGAGGAAATCTCTGTAAGAACAAACAGACAAACAGGAAGAGCGTCCAATAGTGTGATATAGTCTTCAAAATTGCTTCTTGCAATAATAATAATAAAAGTGGGTACTCAGATAATCAGCTCAGCCTCAATAATCCTATATAATAATTTGCTAGGATGTTTGTCACAATGCAGTCATGCGTAGTAGAGACTGCCCACGTTCGGGTGGTCTCTACTGCACATGATTGCATCACGTGAGTGAGGTGATGCATGACTGCATCTCGTGGAGCAGTAAGGTAGCGGCCGCTTAACCCCTTGAGTGCCAGAGAGGTAAGCAGAGGGGCACTCAAAGGGTTAACATGACACGGACCTTGGCCCATGTACACGGGCTTATACAGTAGTAATAAAATAAAAATAAAAAAATGTAATACATACATATATATAATAACTGCTTATAAAATATATTATTAAAATCAAATAATGGTTATACCCAATGGTACTTCTCTAACGCATTTCACGGCTCTCAGTGCCGCTTTCTCAAAGCATTGCATTACTGTATTGATGTGAACAGCATCACTACTTTTATTCACAGATAATTATTGACTGTGAGAAACATTTGGGCTCCATGAGGAAATCTGTTTGTTTTCATGATAGTTAACCCTTTGCATTCCAAAGATGTTCATACCACATTGCTTTGCACGGCCTTGCGTATCCCATCTGGTGTTCAAAGCGTTAATATCTTGTCAGCAGAGAACTCAGATAGCTCTCCTATATTATTGCCTATGTGTATAAAACCAAAATGAGACAATTCTAGAGAAAGCCAACTGCACCGGAGGGGACAAATACAAGTTCCTACATTTTTCATTGATTGAAATGAAGCTTTTTAACCCTTTGAATGCTAATGAGGCCTTTGGTGTTTTATGTTGCAATGCTTCGGAGACCTCTACAATTAAAGTGGTGAGAATCCCTATTAAAGTCAATTGAAATATTTATTTGCCCCTATGCTAATGTTGGTTTGCTCCACTTTGCTTTTATAAGTAATGCCCATGGTACCCATATTTATAGAAGAAAACAGGAGTTGTTATGGAGTAAACCAGCTGCACCATAGGGGAAAAAGAAAAACTCCTAAATCCCCATGATCTTGAATAGAGCATTTTAACCCCTTTAATGCCAGAGAGGCCTCCAATGCATTGCTTCACAATGCATTGGAGACCTCTCTAGCATTCAAGGGGTTAAAAGTCCAATTTAACTTAACATTAATTTTTATTTGATTCCTTTAGTGCAATTGGTTTACTTCAGAATAACTCCAGTTTGCTTTTATTAATATGGGCCTGATTATCACCAGTATTTATCCTAACAGTAAGCAGAACTGTTCAGGAAAATATCTAACCTTCTAACCTTGGGGTTATACACTTAGGGGACACAATGGAGATGACTTCACTGATATCACGTCTCCAGTTCCTATGTTATTCTATAGGGCCTATGCACTAAGATCTCCAAAGTTGGAGAAATCTTAGTGCATTGGGTCCACAGAATAACTTAGGAACTGGAGGAGTGATCTCACCTGACAAGTCATTTCCACTTTATCACACTTAGTGCATAGGCTACATAGAATAACATAGGATTTGGAGACGTGATATCACTGGAGAAGTTATCTCCACTTTATCACCTCTTTATCTCACTTTAGTGCATAACCCCCCATTATGTTCTAAAAACAAGTTAAGCAATTCTAGGGAAAGCCCTTCACCAGAGCTGCAAATACAAGTTTCCCAAATTCCCTTAGATTTAACCCTTTGAGAGCCAGAGGGCTATCCAGTGCATTGCTTCACAATGTGTTGGATAACCCTATGGCACTCAAAGGGCTAAACGTGCCTTTTAACCCTTGAATTCTAGTGGAGTATCCAACACATTGCTAGGAAAGGGTTCAGAGACCTGATTTGCATTCATGGTGTTAAAATCCCTCATTTAAATCAACAGGGATTTTATTTCCCCTGTATAGTGCAGTTGGTTTGCCCCAGATATATAATGCACACAAATGGTTAATGAGATTTCCCATGGAAGTACAGCAGTCAGTGAATGCAGTATGATCAGTGCTGTTATCACTGTGCTAGTGATGAGGACATGCCGGTAAACTAGCAGACAAATCAACAACCATTATTTCTACATTTTATTCAAATGGTTTCCAAATAGTTTAAGCCTCAGTTTTAATTTTCTCCACTTTTTTTGTTTTGTTTTTATTGAAATACATATTTTCTAATGTATTTATATTATGACTCCTCTGCATTCTACTATATATATATATAGTGTAGCCACCAAACGTATAGTCACGGTTCCAAACATGACAGACTGTGCTATTCACAATTGTTATTTGAACAAGGATTTCTGCCCTTATCGATTTTCGACAATACATATATTATTTTGCACAACACTGGGAATGACTGGTTCTAGAGCAGATGTTTACGGCCCCTCCCAGAGAGTCTATTTGGGAACCACTGCTTTATCTCTATGTATGATACAGAGGTCCCATTACTTTGGAGAGTTCTATTGCATGAAGGGGGAGAGAAGTAAATGACATACTAGAAGATATCTGTCAATTTTGTAACCCTTTAAGTACAATGCATTGCACTTCCCTCTGAGTGCCAGAGGAGTGCCCAACACATTGCTTTGCAATGCTATTGACCCCGCCTCCTGGAACTTAAAGGGTTAATAGATTTATGTTCACCCCATGGGTAGAGACTAGCTGCTTACTTATGTTGGTTTTAGAATATAACTTTATTACCATCCGTAACATGATAAATATGGCCCCTTCAGCTGGTTTCTTGTCAGCTGCTAGTTTTGCAAGAGCAGTTGCTTAGAACAGTTATTCTTGGAAGGAAGCACTTGTTTTACATTGCACCATGGTTTTTACAGATTGTTTTAGAAACATACAAAATGTTCACTTTATTCAGCCTGGAGTTTCATAATACTGTGTACAAGTTTCAAATGGTAGAACTACATTCAGTGCTCATTTTATTTAAAAGTTAAAAATTTTTCGTTTTAAATAGGAAATGCTACCCGTGAGTATTGGGCAGGAGGTCTCATGGCTTCATGTAAGCTTCACCAGTTGAATCTGGGAGAACAGTGGCATATTAAACTGAGTTAACCCTTTGAGTGCCAGAGGGGTATGCAATGCATTGCATACCTTTCTGTTACTCAAAGGGTTAAACTGGGGTGGCCAACCTGTAACAATCCAGTTGTTGTTGGACCATGATAAAGGTGCCCAAATATCCCTTTAAAAGCAGGACAAGTATGAAACGTTTACATTCTTCAGGATTGCACAGGACCATCCTCATGTAAAGGGTTCCCATCATCATGTGCCATCACAATCTGCAAAGCAGTGTTTTGGCAACATTTGTAGAATTCAGAACGTTAATCCTTTGAGTGCCAGATGTGTTAGCTACCTCTCTGCATTCAAAGGGTTAAAAGCCACATTTAAATCAGTTGTATTTTTTTTGTCCACTCTAGTGCAGTAGGTTTGCCCCACAACTGCTCATTTTCAGCTGAACACATCCCCCAAGTACCTACCTACCCTGTACATGGCAGATCCACCTGAGCTCTCTGAATGAGACAGATAAAGGGAGTTCCTGGTTTTTTTGATCATGACCTAACACTATAATACTACGGGACATGAGAAAATGTGATATGCACCACTTATAGGATGGAAAATATATAATTTTATTGCAAAATACTTCTCTAAGATTTATTATTGTATACTTCTAGGGTGGAAAAACCCCAGGAGCCCGTGGGATTGAGGCTGAGTACTAAGAAATAGTGCTGCAATTCTGGGACAAACCAAGTCGCGATAGGGAACATATAAAAATTCCTAATGGTTTAAAAGTGAATTTTAACCTATTGTATGCTAGAGACGTCTCCAGTGCATTTCTTCACTGTATTGGAGATTTCAGAGGGTTACAAGCCACGCTGAAATCAGTGGTGGTGAGGGGATGGGTTGTAATTTTTGTAATTCTGTGGTACAGTTGGCTTGCACCAGAATTTCACTATTACTTTTTAGAATATCAGCCTCCGTGACAGAGACACAGAGAAGATTTTCTCAATTTTCTTGTCATGGCGGAACCCTTTGGTTGAATATAAAACCCCAGTGGAAATCTATTAATACATCTCTTTAACCCCTTCAATACTGGAGAGTTCTACAATGCTTCACAAAGCATTGGGTACCTCTCTGACATCCAAGGGCTTAAAGGGATAATAATGTCCCGAAAAAAGTATTAGGTATATGGTAGATACATTTAAAAAAGTTAATTTGCGATGATTCGTATCTCTCAAACCGTTATGGTTACAGAGATGTACGAAAATAAAGTTCTCTGGTCCCTCCCCTTTCTGCTTGACAAGCTGTAAAGCTGTCAGAAGCAGAATCTGGTGGCACGACCAGATGCGGCTCTTCAGCAGCGCCGACATAACAATATCTAAAAATAAATACTTCATCGGAATGGTCTATGTGTGCTTACAAACTAGGCACGCGTTGTAGACCGTTCTGATGAAGTATTTATTTTTAGGTATCACTATGCGCTGCTGAAGAGCCGCTGTCTGGTCCTGGGACGAGGAGCTCATGCCGTCAGCTATACAGCTGACGTATGAGAAAGGAGAGGGAGCGGAGAATTTTATTTTCGTATATCTCTCAAATCATAAAGGTTTGAGAGATCCGAATCAGCGCAAATGATCTTTTTTTAAATTTATCTACCATATACCTAATACTTTTTTTGGGACATTACTATCCCTTTAACATAGTATCATTGTCAAATGCATTTGCTTAATAATTTATTTTAAACCCCATGCATGTTGGAGATGTGTCCATCAAGTTGTGAAGCAATGCATTAGAATGTCTCTAGCACCCAGGGGTTAATCTTATTAGGTGACAGACACAATGAGATTATATCTTAGCGTTAACTGGATACACATCCAGTGGTAGTCCTATAACCCCAGATATACATTTTGTAACCCTGTCTTGTTCACTGTCTGCCATTACTTACATTGTTCTATGGAATCCTTTGAAACACAGTTTGAGAACCAATACAGATAATTTTGAATTTTATGATATGCTCTTAGAAATAAAAGCAAGTTCTGCATTTTTAAGTAACAAACATTTTGCTGTTATCTGCCCTGGCACTGTCCAAGCAGGAAGTAAGAAGAGCAAACCAGCTTGGGGCGAATGTTGCCGGTGCAGCGTCACTGGCCTTAGCCTTTAATGCCAGTATAATGTGATCCAGTAGACGATCTTCCCCATCATTAAGACTTTAAATACCAGCATGCCCCATATGCCAGCCCCATAACATGGCAAGTAAATGGCCTTAAATCCCCCCATTTCAACTACACCTTGCTTAGTACGTTGTCTTAACCCTATGAGTGCCAGAGAGGAATCGCAACATGTTGCAACGCACTCAAAGGGTTTTAAATAAGGTATAAAGTGTCCAAAATACCCATTGACTGCCTCACTGTCCTCTCCTTGGTGCAAGCAGGATGAAGGGAAGGCATTTTGGTCTATGAAGTTTGGTAAATTGACTGAGCACACATACACATTGCAGACCATACTTGTTACTAGAAACTGGGACTGACTTTCAGTGCATTGCAGAACGGTTATGTAAAACTTTCCTTATTTACAGAAACACATACACAAAGCACCTGAATGCCACAGACTTCTGCACATCATTCCAGTGCAAAGCACTGGGGACATATCTGGTATCCAAGAGGTTAATGTACATGGGCACCATCTAGTCTGTCACCAGAATGCAGACCTTTTACATTACTGGAATTTCTAAGCAAAGCTTATGAGTCTTTATAAATTCCTTTGACTGTCTTTACTTACTGTAACTTTTATTTTCTTTCTGGGCTAGTGGAAATAAGCATTTCACGTCCACAAAATCAGCAACCAGGCCTAGTGCACTCATGTTTCCACTTCCATAAATGGACAACAGGAAGCACTGCATTTGAAACCATGATGAATTCACATTGGCCTTTGTTAACTGAAAATCCCCCCAAATAATGTCCATAATGACAGGTGAACAATTTACTATGTATACTTTTGATACAGAAGGGTAATACATTGGCCCTTCTAGAATATATATATCTCTAGCTCAGTGATGTAGTCGGAGGGGGAAAAAATCAATTTACATTAAATTGTGAGAAAGCACAAGGCCCTATATACATGGGTGATATCTCCACAGAAATAGTGCAAGCGCAATATCACCCCCGCAGAACAGTAGCCTGGTGTGTTGTGGTGCCTTTCACACAGGCGCCTGTCACTTCAGTTGAACTTGCTCAGATCCAGCATGTTGCATTTTCACTGTGTTCAGGCAAGAATGCAGTAAAGTTGTAACATGACTGAGCTGCACGATGTTATGTGGGACCACTAGTAGATTGTTCACATATGCTACTTTGGTGGTTGTGATACTCATCACACTCTTAGATGAATAGCCAATACTCCTTTTCAGCAAATCATGTTTGAATGATATTCATGTGGGCCAGTGATGGGATTAACCCAGGAAATTCACGAAGAGCTGATTCCATAACAGTGGTGTTTGTAGTATACCAGTAATGCTAGTTAGTCCTTTGAGTACCAGAGATGAATCCAACACATTGCGCTGCAATACGCTGGGTGCCTCTCTGACACTCAAAGGGTTAATTTCGGTGGCCTGTGTAAAAGATCACCAACACTTTTACACATCAATCATGCGCTCAGGGGTTGCTAGAGAGGGACGTAACTAGCTTTTTTAGATAAAGATGACCTATTCAAAATGGTACCTGCAATGAAAGACTCTTTTGTACATATTAATTAATACTTATTTTTAGCACTCTGTCCATAATAACTGTATTACACTCTCTAAGTGTTCTGAACTTATTTTGCATGCAAGTATTTTGAATTTAAATTAGTAATGAAGAACTTTTAATAACTGCATTTACTTTGCGTTTTGTTGGCCATAGAATCTCATATGTTGCCAGTCCAAATGATGTTTGTTGGATTTGTTTGTTTTTTATTGAAAACGTGAGAAAATCATCACGTTTATAATGACGCAAAGTAATTGTCATCACCTTACACATCTAGTGTTATAAAAGATCTAATACTCAAAGTAAATTGATAATGCCTCTAGTTTTTTTTTTTCCTCCATTTAAACCCCTCCCCTACTGACAACCTCAAAAAGAATTGTGCAGCAATTGGTACTGGTTGTTTAGATCAGAAGAAAATATCCAAGTTAGACTCATTTTCAACAAGGATTAACATGATTGTAGCATCTTAGTAAAGCAGGGACTGGTTTTCAGCTTATTTTTATCACAGATGCATCTTGGGCCATATTCCGTAAGCTAAATCAGTGCGATTCTGGGGCAAACCAACTGCCCCCATCTGGACAAATTAAAAAAAAATCGAATTGCCAGTGATTTAAATGAGACTTTTAACCCATTTAATGCTAGAGAGTTCTACAGTGCATTGTGAAACAATGTGTTGGAGATCTCTCTAGTATGAAAGGAATTAAGTCCCATTTAAACTAAAGCTATTTGGAAATGGCACAGGGGTTTCCTTCTGAATCATCTTTAGTTTCTTGAACACAGATCTTTCTTCATAACTGTATTTAAAATATTTATATTGAACATTTAATAAGCCTCGGGATGTCAGCGAGTTAAAAGCATACTAGAGACCCAGTTGATCCATCTGTAGGACTTCAAATTGTAGTCAATGAGTTTAGGACATCATGATAATTAGTGATCGTATTATATCAGAGACATCTGCCTCATTCTGCAGTGATGTATTATATAATATGCATACTGGGGAACTATCAGGCTATGACACCGAGGGCCATATTCAGGAAGCTAAAGAGACGCAATTCTGCAACAAACCAACTGCAGCATAGGAGACAAATGAATATATTTGATTTAAATGGGGCTATGAGCCCTTTGAATGCAAGAGAGGGCACATTTTCATTTGTCCCTTATGATGCAGTTTGATCCACAATTGCAACTCTTTAGTTTCCTGAATATGGTGCTGAGCAATTCCTCAGGGGAGTGCATAGTAGAGTCACTTCCTACATGCCCTGTACTGATTGGCTGCTGCTGGAATCTTGAAGGCGGTGCTATATCTACTTATTTGATTCTTATGAGGATAATCTGAGATACCTTGAATTATTAACTTGTCGTGGGATTCTTTAGGATTCATTTAAGGGCAGATTAACTCAAACATGCAGTGATTCGGAAAGTAACAACTATGAGAACATTCTCTCTAAAATTTATTTTCAGTTCTTTCTAGGTCAGTTCCTAGGATGTAAGTACAACACAGTGGTATGTAAGATTCGCTGGAGAGGAATATGTTTAGTCATATTATTATTCCTTATGACAGTTAAAGTGACAGTCAACCTTCTTTTTGACTTTACTTATTCTCATATTATCCTGTGAGTTCCAGTGTGGCATACAGCTCCTTGTTTTGCATTGCATTGTGCACTCTACTACTTCCCAAAGAGTCAGTGTAAGGAGCAGAGAATGGATCAGTAAGTCTCCCCATGGTGCAGAGTTGCATTTTGGGATGTTTTTGTTAGCCGTACTTAAGCATGATTAGTCGTGGTCAGGGCCAGATTTCCCAATATGCAGAGTTGGCAGCTGGCTATAGCTCCAAATTTTGAGGGGCGCCTCAGCTGTGCTAGACACAGCCACATTTTGAATTGTGGATATAGCCATAGCAATCTCAATGTCCATACACCGGTTTTATACCCCTTTACAGGCTATTATTTAAGCCTTGGATGAGATCTCCAATGTAGTGAAGACCTCTCTAGCAACCAAGGGGTTTAAGGTTTTTATTCTACAGCTTGGAGAGTTCAGCTATAACCCCACCCCTTTCCAGTCTCTTCAGCCCACTTCTGCCGCATTATGACCACTTTCATTATTGCAAACTCCTTGTTAAAATGAACCATGCCTGTCGATCAAGCCCCACCAAAATTATGCTACAAATCGCATCATTTTGGACCCTTCCATACAGTGTTTCTTTGGGGACTTTGGACTACGGTTCCCAGATATGCCCTTTGGTGTAGTTGGTTTGCACCAGATTAGCTCCTTCTGTGGATAAGGTCCCATGAGTTTCAGACTTGGTTAAATCTGGAACAGTAGTGGGCCCCAGCTGAAGAATCCAGAAATGACAAACTGCCATCAAATGTTGGCCACACGCTGGAATTAATAGATCAGTGACTGGAGAAGTTGTTTTCTTTATGCTATGATTGTGATAAAGGTAGTAAGTCACCTGTCGGCCTGTGTTTTCTATCCTGTTTGTCTTCATAAACCTCGAGGGTTGTTAACGTTGCTGTCACATGGAATTATAATTAAATGTTGATATAAGTAAGCATGAACAAATTTGACGTGCTGCAGAGTTGAAATACAGTTCCCAAAATGCTGGCCATAGTGAGTTAAAGGAGAACTGAGGTGACTCTGGGGCAAACCGAACCATGCCATAGGGGATAACAAACTATTTTCATTTATTTAAATAGTTCTCGGGCATTAAAACCTCTTTATAGCATTCATGGTGCAAAAAATACCATATAAATCAATGGCAATGTGCAGAATGTTTATTTGCTCCTACAGTGCAGTTGGTATGCTGCAGAATTTTTCCTTATATGAGCTTCATTGTGCACATGCTGAGGAAATAAACTGTGCTCATATTGAAATACATGTAATAAGAGCTCTATGTATGTACAGAATGAAACAGGTGCAATTGAGGAGCATACCAACTGCATCATAGGGGAAAAACAAAACTTCATTTTGAGATATATATATTTTTTTAACCCCCCTGACTGCTTGTCTCCAGTCTTGTTTTGCAGTGGATTGGAGACCTCTAGCATTCAAGGGGTTAAAAACATAATTTAGAGCAATGGACTTTAGGGAAATTTTAATGTCCCACCCCATATAGTACATATGTTTTTCTCCACAATTGCACTTGTGTTATATTAGGGGCGGGGCACTATCCGGTCAGGCTTTCTGGAGCTCCTCACATGAACCAATCGATTCAATCTTTTTGAAGCATCGGCCTGAGTTAATGATATTCACTTGTATTTAACCCTTTTAATGCCAGAGGGTTATGCAACACATTGTTTCACAATTTCACAATGTGTTGCATACCCCCTCCTGACCCCTTTCTGGCACGCAAAAGGTTAGAAGAAGGTAAAGAAGAAAGCAAAACAAAAGCAGAAGTATTCTGAAATATCTGTTATGTCGAGCAGGAAACAAAAAAAGAGAATTATTGTGAAAAAAGAGTATATGTTTTGTTAAAACATAGCAGCAAGTTTTTTTTTAAATATATATATATATATATATATATATATATATATATATATATATATGACAAGTGTTTTTTTTTAATATATGGGTAGAGATGCTGTTGTACTCTTAAAAGCCGTTTGAGTACGAGAACATGTTAGTTAATTTTTTGTACTAAGTGCTACATAATGCAGAACTGCATTTAAAATGTCAAGAGCCTGCTGGCAGCAGTTCTGCTGAAAGATCACTAATTTCCAGAAAGGTGGACATTAGATTAGTTTATAAACTGGTCAGCATAAATATAATAAAATCATGAGAAGAGAACTGGAGCTACCACATTTGAGCAATATTCACTAATGTGAAAGTTGTGTCTCCGATGTAACACTGTTCAGCCAGATCAGAAGGGAGGTGCCCAGGTAGTCTGCAGAGAGGGACAATTTTCAATTAAGATAAGGGAAGAACCTGAAAAACTTGTCAAGGGGGCAGGGCCTTCATTGTTCACATAGGAAGAAGATTGTCCCCTGCTGTTATCTGTCTGGTTTTACAACCAGATTCCACATCTGAGAAGAGATGGCTTACACCAGATAAAAGGGGCGGGAGGGGAAACTTTGCTTGTGAATATCTCTCAAACCATAAAGGTTTGAGAGATAAGACTTATATCGTTCTTCATGTTTTTTTAATGCCTACAAAATAAAATAAAGATAAAACAAAGTATTGCTTTAAGCTCTGGAATTGTTAGCACCTAACTTAGACTGAGGCCTAACAAGCTCCTACAAAAAATGGAAGATTGTGGTTTTGCAAATATGTAGGTAGATAAGACTTCTCTCCCTGCTGGGAGATTTTTAATTAAAAAACATATTTATTACAACCTAAACATATAATTTTTTTAATAGCACCAAATGTGTCTTCAAGGCATTTTTATTTATAATTCACACTATAGGAGAGTATGAGTCACTGACTATGGATTTCCAAAGTAAATGATAGGAACAGCACCATCTAGTGATCACACTAGAGAAGTTTAGTGTAAACTGAATGGGCATTAAAGACTAAAAACTTGGATTATATTATTTTAAATATCAGGTATTACTTGCTAACATCTGTAAAATTTATTTATTTTATGTTACAAAACTTGCATTTGTTGACTATCCTAGATAGAGCCAGTTGGTTAATTGCTTGAGCAGAGGTGTTATGTTAATGGTTAGCACTTCTGTTCTTCAGTTCAGAAGGTTTAGTAACATATGTCGGCCCTTTTAAAGACAATGCAGACAAATCACTCACTTCCTAGAAGTCCTGTCATAATTGCTATTGCAACAAGAGCCTTGGAACATGCAGAAACACATGTAAACCCAGCTTTGAGGACTCTGAAAACAAATAACAAAACTAAAACATATTTAACAGTGTATTACCCCAATTTTTTTGTTTTTGTTTTCAAAGCGTGTTATAACTTTTGAAAGAGCAGACTACCCTTGTTTTACGCAGAGGAAAATATAGTATATCTACTGTGTATGTATGTGTGTGTGTGTGTGTGTGTGTGTGTGTGTGTATATATATATATATATATATATATATATATATATATATATATATATATATATATATATATATATATATATACTAGCAATGTGGGACTGTGCTGCCCGTCAGGCTATATAGGGAATTAATGCACACACACAGATTGAAGACAAACACACACAGAGACACACACGCAAATGCACACGTATGCACAGAGATGCATAAAGAGCGACACAGTCATACACACATACATGCAATGCACAACATGCAGACACATAGAGTGTGATACAGACATGCAACACACACAGTGAGGAAAACACAGAGACACAGACACACACACACACACACACACAGAAGTGAGTCATAAGGGGGTGACTTATGTGTCATTGTAATGAGTTTGTGTTTGTACTTATACCTCCACTGTGGCATTCATTCATGTAGTTGAAATGCATGTGGTAATTGCACATACTATGGTGGAAGGTGGATCATGCTGGCTCCCGGGGTGTGAGTGAGTGAGACTATGATGGAAGGTGGATCGTGCTGGCTCCCGGGGTGTGAGTGAGTGCATGTGTGTGATTGAGTGAGTGTAATTGAGTGAGGGTGTGAGTGAGTGTGAGAGTGTGTGTGTGTGATTGTGAGAGTGTGAGTGAGTGTGATTGTGTATGAGAGAGTGTGTGAATTATTGTGAGGTGTGTATGATTGAGTGTGTGTGAGAGAGTGAGTGTGTATGTGTGTTTTTTGTCTGATGTGTTTGTGTCTGTGGTTTAGAAGTGAGTGGCAGCCATTTTGTTTTTTGAGTTACTTGGATAGTGGGGGCAGGACAACTCCCTGCATGATTTAAATCACTCCTCCATTGAATCACCCAATGGAAGCAGTAACGCCTCCTTACTTAACCCTTTGAGTGCCAGAGGGGAACTCAACGCTTTGCTTTGTAATGCGTTGAGTACCCTTCTGGCACTCAAAGGATTAAGTTGAGGTAACATAGCAATATAACACACGGTGGCTCTTCAGTTGAGGCAGTGTCGCAATATGCTGAGGGAACAAATAGAAAGTGGTGTTTGAGGCTTGCTCTCTGTAACTTACAGCAAAGCATCTCTCTCCCTTTAAGGAGAAAGGGCGGGATTCAGGGAGCAGGAAGTGGAGGAGTGACAGTTGAAAACAGACAGTTAGTGAGGTTGACTGAGGAGATGAAAAGAGTTAAATAAAAGAGTTGCTATTAAGTTTATCCCTGAGTTTGTATTTTATGGAAATATTACACCCTTGTACTGAAACGGAGTGAATAGAGGGTTACAATTATCTGTGGGAGGTAAAACAGTGTGTTTGTGGGGTCATGATCCTGAGTGAGAAGTTATTGATATCCCCTACTTCAGGAGCGAGTGGAAGCTATATTTTTTTTTTGTCAGTTGGATAGTGGTTGGCAGGCTGGAGTGGGCGGGCCAACTCCCTGTATGATAAACTTGTCCCCATTGAATCACCCAATGGGAGCAGTAAAGTTCCCATTGAATCACCCAATGGGAATTGTCTCCTAATGAGACATAAATTATGTAATGAGGCATTCTGTTCAATGTGTGTTTGTTTTCTGAGGAGACATAAATTATGTTCTGTGTGGGAGGTACCATAAATTGTGCAATGAGGCTTATTCTTATATATATATATAATTTGACCAGGGGTGCCCAAATTATATATGTTTTGCCGATTTTCTAAGAGAAAAGAATTTTGACACAATCTCTGCATCTTACAAATTTAAGCGTTGTAATGCATAGTTAATATTTATTTCTAAATTTAACAGGTTGAAGAACCCCCCCCACACACACACAGAAAATTTGCCATGTGCAAATTTTTGAGCACTCTTTCTGTTGATCCAATACAGAGATTTTTTGTAGGGAATATGATCTGCTGTGTAACTAGTAATTTTGTCTTATCTACCTACATATTTGCACAACCACAGTCTTCCATTTTTTGTAGGAGCTTGTAAGGCCTCAGTCTAAGTTTGGTGCTAACAATTCCAGAGCTTAAAGGGATAGTAATACTTTGTTTTATCTTTATTTTATTTTGTAGGTATTAAAAAAATATGAAGAACAATAAGTCTTATCTCTCAAACCTTCACAAGCAAAGTTTCCCCCTCCCGCCCCTTTTACCTAGTGTAAGCAATCTCTTCTCAGATTAGGAATGCAGTCCATAGACCAGACAGATAACAGCAAGGGACAATATTCTTCCTATCAGAACATTGAAAGCCATGCCCCCCTTGACAAGCTTTTCAACTTTTTCCCTTATCTTAATTGAAGATTGTCCCTCTCTGCAGTCTACCTGGGCACCTCCCTTCTGCTCTGGTTGAGCAGTGTTACATCAGTAAAAGGGAAGGGGAGGGTTGACACTTTGTCATTGAATTACTCTTGAACTATAACTCTGACAGTATTGAAATAACACTCTCCAAAGTCCAAATACTATGATGATTAATTAGAGCTGCTTTTATTATGAAACATTACTATCCATTTAATACATTCCCTGACTCTTCCATACAAACATGGGCTCCTCTAAGCAGCTGACTGAGGATCAGAAAATAAAGATAATTGATTCTTACAAAGCAGGCCAAGGCTATAAAAAGCACCTGAACACTTCCTGCTTGCTATTTCCATTGTCCAAAATGTCATTAAGAAATGGAAGCTAAGGCGAACCTTTGAAGTCAAGATAAGATCTGGAAGACCGGGTGGAACCTTTGATAGAATTTCTTGTAAACTGGTGAGGAAAGCAAAGCAGAACCCCAATATCACTGCATTAAAGTTTAGCTGGCACTTGAGTAATGGTACATCAGTCTACTGTGCACCATTACTTACACAAACGTGATCTGCTTGAAAGAGTCATCAGATGAAAACATTACCTGTGACCTCCTCACAAAAGTCAACTTCCGAAGAATACAACACAACACTTAGATAAGCTAGAGGCGTTTTGGAACTAAGTGCTATGGTCTGATGAAGTTAGAATTGAACTATTTGGCTAGAATCACCAAAGGTACATTTGGAAAAATAAGAAAAGAAGAAGCATTTGAGGAAAAGAACAGCTTGACAACTGTTAAGCATGGTGGTGGATCTATTCTGCTTTGGGGGGGGGGGGGTGCAGCCAGTAGCACAGGAAATATTGTGCAGATGGAGGAAAGAATGGATTCTACTAAGTATCAACAATTTCTGGAAGCTAATGCCAGAGAGTTAGTGAAGAAAATGAAGCTGAAAAGAGATTGGATATTGCAACAAGGCAATAATCCAAAACACACCTCACAATCAAACCTGAACTTCTTCAAGTAACGAAATCTCCAGGTTTTTGTGATGGCCTTCACAGTCCCCAGACTTGAATATTATTGAAAGTCTATGGGTAGATGTAAAACATGTAGTGCATGGGGGAACGACCTAAGAATATTTCTGAACTAGAAGCATTCTTCATGGAGGAGTGGGAAACACGCAAGAATAGAAAGACTTATCTGTCTACAAAATTGTTTTGGAGGCTGTGATTTGTGCCAAAGAGGCTGTTACTAAGTTCTGTCCAAGCATATGCATACATTTTCTGTTTTATTTTTCAAACTGTAAAAATAGAATAACGGTACATCACAATTTGTAGCAAAATGTCACGTTTGTTCACTTCAGAGGTTATATTAACTTCTTTTCACTTAGAAAATCAACAAAACATGTAATTCCAAACTTTTGCATACAGTTGTGTGTATAGGAATAAGAGGAGGGTAGCACCAGAGGGTGCATTATTAGCACAAATGGTTAAAGGGATAGTAATACTTCATTTTATCTTTATTTTATTTTGTAGGCAGTAAAAAAACATGAAGAATGATATGTCTTATCTCTCAAACCTTTATGGTTTAAGAGATATTCACAAGCAAAGTTTCCCCTCCCACCCCTTTTACCTAGTGTAAGCCATCTCTTCTCAGATGTGGAATGCAGTCCATAGGCCAGACAGATAACAGCAGGGGACAATCTTCTTTCTATGAAAACAATGAAAGCCTCCCCCCCCCCTTGACAAGTTTTTCAGGTTTTTCCCTTATCTTAATTGAAGATTGTCCCTCTCTGCAGTCTACCTGGGCACCTCCCTTCTGATCTGGCTGAACAATGTTACATCAATAGAAGGGGCCGGAGGGGGATACTTTATCATTGAATTACTCTAGAACTACAACTCTGACAGAATTGAAATAACACTCTCCAAAGTCCAAATACTATGATGATTAATTACAGCTGCTTTTATTATGAAACATATTATCCCTTTAAGAGAACATGGTCATCGTTTTGGTCAATAGACCTTTATCAAGACATCTTGATAAAGGTCTATTGTCCAAATAGTTGACCATGTTCTCTTGACCATTTGTGCTTTAAAAAAGAAAAGAAAAATAGTTTTTTTAAGACCCACTGGTGCTTCCCTCCTCTTATTCTTATGCTTCATCTGAAATTGGGACTGTGCACCTGGGCAAGAACTCTTTTGAGAGTGAGTGCTACCACCCCTCCTTTTTTGTCTCTCTCACATTATATATATATATATATATATATATATATATATATATATATATATATATATATATATATATATATATAATGGCAGGGCTTAAATTTTCCACTCGCGAGGAGAAATTGAGTGAGGGAGAGTGGAAATTGAAGCCCTTTCCCTGCAATCCTGTGTTCATACCAGCCAGCAGAGGTGTAGCAGAGGCGGTCCCCAATAGAACATGAATCCTATCATAAGAAGGCCCCCTTCTTGCATCTGACACTAAGCACCACTGCCCTGCCGGAGAGAAAGTCAATGCTGAGCACTGCAAAGCTCACCTTCCGCTTCCTGGATGGCTGCTCTGCAGTTGCTGAAGACGTCAGGAAAGTGATTGCAAGGAGGTCGGGAAATGGAATGATGAGCAGCTACAAGCCAAGATGTCATTAGGTAGCTGCGCGGGCTGCTTAAAATCAGCAAACACCAGCTACGAACATACATTATAGCTAGTGTGTTACTCAAGTGGTGCTGCGCCTGCTGCTCCCCTGCTTTCTGGTGACTTTATCTGCCTGTTGTTGCTGTGCGGCACCCTGCAGCGACAAGCTGTGTTCAGGCGAGAATTACATCTTCCCATTTTCTCAAACCAAGGATCTCTTCATCCATTCTAAATTTTAGTCCTTTGAGTACCAGAGGAGTATGCAATGCATTGCTTTGCAATGTGTTGCATACCCCTTGGGTACTCAAAGGGTTAAAGTTACTATACTGAAAGACATGGACACAGACAGTGAGAAGGGGAGTGAGAGGGAGAGAGAAAGATGGACACATGGAAAAGGAAAGGGAGAAAGAGATGGGCACTTTGATGCTTAGAGAGAGATAGATGAACATTTGGATAATGACAGGGAGAGAAAGATGGACATTTGGACAGAGAAATATGGACTGAGCACTGACAACATGGAGGGAGAGAGATGGACAATGAACACTGAGAAGAAAGAGACAGATACTTGGACAGTGAGATGGAGAGTGTGACACTGAGAGGGGGAAAGATA
Source organism: Rhinophrynus dorsalis (assembly GCA_037306005.1). NCBI lineage: Eukaryota > Metazoa > Chordata > Amphibia > Anura > Rhinophrynidae > Rhinophrynus > Rhinophrynus dorsalis. Next base: position 167,555,002 of record CM074718.1, read on the forward strand.
GTTGGACAATGAAAGGGGGAGATGGACACTTGAACAATGAAAGAGAAAGAAAGATGGACACGGACAATGAGAGGGGGAGAGAGACGGGCACCTGGACAATGAGAGGGGGGTAGAGGCGGGCACCTGGACAATGAGTGGTGGGGGGGAGGTGGGCACCTAGACAATGAGAGGGGGAGATAGAGGTGGACACATCAATGAGAGGGGGAGGGAAATGGACACTGAGATGGAGAGAAAGAGGTGGACACCTGGACAGTGAGTGGAGGAGATGGACACTTCAATGAGAGGGGGAGAGAGATGAACAGATATTTGTCGCCTTATATTCAGGCCTCCTTTTTTCTTTTATTAATGTCCCAAGTTTGGGAGTTTGCGAGTACACATGGCAATACTGTGGCTGCGTTCAGTCAGGAAAGGGGTGATCCTGCCTAGAAATAGCAGAGGGCTAGTAGGTACTAAGAGGCAGGAGATGGAGTGGGGAGGGAAACATCTAGGAAGGAAGGTAAGGTGATGTACAAAGAGAGCTATCATGTACAGAAAGAGGAACCGAGGGGCAGTGTAGAAAGAGAGCTACGTTTGTCGGAACTGTCATTGATGGCTAGAAGGCAAATGTTGGTGGCGGGGGGGGGGGCAACTGGTTCTAATTTGATGGGTCAGTTCCTTGTTTTGACTCCCGGTTCATGAAGTTCTTGCTTTTGTCCCTGGTTTAAAATTGAATGTACAACCCAAATCCCATGTGCTTGTCACGTAAAGGTTAATAGGATATTTGTTTCTGTACATTACTAATGTTTATTTTTATGAGTTCAAATACAAGTGCACACTGCGGTTTGTCTGTTGTGTAAGGTTTTCTGCATTTATAAAATGACTGTGCCGTGGATCTCCAGTGAAACCAAGTCACGTGATTGCCCAGGGGAAAATTTACCTAGTAAATTAGGATAAAAAAGACAAGTCCAGGAAGATCAATTCTGGATTTTTTTTAACCCTTTGAGTGCCAGGGGGGCACACAATGCATTGCAATGCCTTGTGTACCCCACTGGATCTCAAAGGGTTAATGCTGAGGTATGTGTTGTTAGGACAGCTAAGATAAAAGCTTGTGTGTTTAGGAGAGCTGTCAGTGTGTACACAAACCTCCCTAGTGCCCGCTTTAGGAGGTACAGTACCTCTTTGAAACCCAAATCCCATTTTCCTAATCTGGCATCTCTCTTTTTAGAAGGTCAGATGTGTTGTGTTTATCATATTGCTCCACAGCAATAAAACTCACATTTGTTTAAACTTCAGTATATGTGTTTTACAGCCGCTGCTTAATTAACACAGTTTGCCCTTCATATTGTCCCTATCACAGGAGTTGGAAACATAAGGCCCTCTCACTGAACTACCATCATATTCCGCTGATAGGAGGATGATGAGAGTTATAACTGTAGTGCTATTTCCAATCCCTCTCATAATACAGGGGCTGGCAACAATGGCCCACCAACTGTCGCTGAACTACATTTTTAAACATTCACCGGTTAGCCGAGTATGGTTTAATTTGTTGTCCAAAAGCAGCTTGAGGACCGGCATTGCGGCTCTGTCTCCACCCTCCAGTATTTAATATCCCTCACCTCTTTAACTTGTCACCTCCTATTGTACACTGCAATTTCCATAGTTATACATTCAAAACCTGATTGACTGACAAAAATTAGAAAATGTAGGAAAAAGTGGCACACTAATCATTTATTCTGTTATAAAAAGCCGCTCAGTAGGTCCAGAAATAACATTTTTGATAATTCTCCGCCCACTAGACCCACCCCTAACAAACCTCCTAAAAAAGTGGGGATATGGGTGGGGTTAAAGGCACGGATATGGGTGGGGCTAGGCACGGAAACTGGTGGTGAGTAACTTTTCAGGGCTGGCTAGTAGCGCAGGACTTTTGAGCCCTGATGTATGCTATATATATATATATATATATATATATATATATATATATATATAATATGGGACTTTTAACCACTTGTTATAATATGGGACTTTTAACCACTTGAATGCTAGAGAGGGGTCCAACTCAAGAGACCTCTCTAGCATTCAAGGGATTAAAGGCCACACTTTAATCAATGGGAATTTTCATGTCTCTGCTATATTGCAGATGATATCTTTTTAAAATGAGCTCCTCGTTTCTTTATGCACAAGGCCCTGTTCATTAAAATGTCTATAGCAGTTGTTGGCATGGGATACTGGCAGGTGTAGTCTGGCAGTAGCTGAAGAACCTCATGTTGTCAACCCCTGGACTGTAGTCTCTTCTAATGGTATCTCCATAGAATACTTAGCATTGCCCACGAGTGCCTGTAAAACAAGATTGGCATCTCTCGGAGGCACTCGGTGATATCACAGAAGGTGCAAAACATGAGAATTTAGATTATCTTTGTTAAACCAAGGACTGTGTTGAAATAAAAAAGTTTATATGGCGAACCACTGGGAACATTATTTTTAGTTCTATTTTGAATATATCAGGAAGCATGTGAACTTTTGCTAACTTTGCTTTTAGCTATAGAAAATTTAAATCAAATGCAATTAAGTCTAACTAAAGAACAAAAATATCCATAGCTGTTTCACTGAATACACTTCTTACTCAAGCTGACTTTAACATTAGTCTTTCTCCTACAAGAATTAATCTTGAGTACCTCAATCATATTGTAAAAAATATTGTCGCCTTTGTGCTTGTTTTCTTTACTTAAGCACAAGACCTGGGGTTGTTTAAATTAATGACTTGCAGAGAACGAGCCACTGTGCATAGTTAACATACTCCCACCCTCTTTCTTATTGCTTGCTGTGATAATCGTGTAGTATTTCACCATGTTTTTCCAGTATGATTTACCTCCTTCTGTATCCATGATCTGTGCAGCACACATCATCTCCAGTTATAAGAAACAGTTTCACAGGTGCCCAACTGCGCCATAGGATACAAACATAGATTCCCAAAATGCACATGGATTTAAATGGGGCTTTTAACCCCTTCACCTCTAGAGAGAGCTCCACTGCATTCAAATTTTATTTACATGTTTGAAAACTTCATTCAAAACGCCAGTGAGTCACTTTAACCAAAATTCCAGCAGATGTATAATTTAGGAGATATTCACACTTTTATTTCTGGGGAGAGTGAAAGTGAAAATTTCCTGGTACAGCACAGAACTTTATTGGCATATGAAACGTCACTGAAATCTTCATTAGCATAAGACGTGCCACTGAAAAGGCATGATTAGCGTATAAAACATAACTGAAAATGCTTCATTAGCATATGAAAAGCCGCCAAAACCTTCAATAGCATATAACACATCACGGAAATAGCTTAATTCGCATATGAAATGTCACAGGCATCACAATTAACATTTGGCAACAGGTACGAATATTTCCTTATCCTATATAATAATTCGCTAACGATGCTTGTCAGAAGCCGTCATGCGCAGTAGAGACAGCTGCACGCCGCAGTCATGTGCAGTAGAGACTGCCCGCACCGTGGCTGATACGGAATGGGTAGCTCTGAATTCAGACTGGAGTCCACTCCTGGGACTGCTTGGTTCCAGGAAGGTGCGCAGAGAGGACTACAGTCTGAATTTGGAGCGCCCAGCTCCGTATCAGCCGCGGCACATTCGGCCAGTCAGTACTGTGCATGACTGCAGAGTGGCCACTGACAAGACAGGATCCGGCCGGTTGCTGGGTGGCACTGTGGCCCGTGTAAAGGGGCTTTTCAACTAGTTGTACTATAAAGTAGACCAACAATGGAGAGATTAGAGAATATTATTCACCACTCTGCTGCCTGACTCGGATCTCCACTCTTTAAATCACAAAATTCAAAATTACACTCTTAGAGCTGGAGCATAAGTGGCAAATAAAACAGTTTCCTATAATAAAAAAAAGTCAACAATGCATTCATCGTATATAAAAACTTTATATATAATAGCTTCATTAGCATATGAAATATCACTCGTACTGCACAGGCACCACAGTTAGCAAATGGCAACAGGTATGAATACTACCTTAACTGTACATTTGCTGGTCTTTTACTTAACATGACAGACAGTTTTTAATGCTGTTTTCAAATATGCCATCTTGAATTAAGTTAAAAGCGCCACTTTAAATAAATGAGAATTTCTTTGTCCCCTATGGTGCATTTGGTTCCCTCTACAATTGTTCCTCTTTTGTTTTGAATATAAGGCTCTAAATATCTGTATTTTTTTTCCTCCAATCAATTCATCATTCTTAAGCTGTTGGGCCCAATTCATCAAGAGAAACGGATGCAATTCTGGAGCAAATGCGCTCCGTATCTCTCTGGCACTCAAAGGGTTAAATAGGGCTTTCAGTCCTTTTAAAAGGTTGCATGCAAAAGAGCGTGTGACCACAAGATACATTAACCATGTCTCCATAATATAAATGGAGACATGAGAATCTCGCACTGCATGACATCATGAGAGTCTCATGCCGCCTATTGAAAGGTCTTATATCAGTGTTAATTAGCGCTTTGAGTGCCATCTGCATGGAGTGTAGTTTAATAAGCATACCTAAGCGGAGCGCTGCCCCGGCTCTCATTACAGTGACATACATGTGACAGAAACTTTCACAAAGAAGACAAGCTGCTCAAATCAGCTGACAAGAGCATATGAACCCTTTGCATGCCAGAGGGTGACACAGTGCATTACGTTCTACACTGGCACAGAAAGGGTTCATGTTCTCTTGTCAGCTGATTTGAGCAACTAGTCCTCTTTGTGAAATTATCTGTCACATGTATGTCGCTGTAATGAGAGCCGGGGCAGCGGTCCACTTATGTATGCTTATTAAAGCAGAACTTTCATCCGCTATAAAGTCGCCCTGCTATAATTAAGCAGGTAGCAACTAGCTTCTGAATATATATTTTACGTTTCAAAGGTAGCCCAATCTAAAGAAATTCATAACTGAAGGAGTCTGATGGCCGGGTTAGCTCAGTCTGCATGCCTGCGCCATCAGTCCCTTCCGGTAACCATATGGTGCACTTCAGTCTGCACAATGGAGACCAGGACTGACAGCGCAGGCATGCAGACAAGATGTCTGCGTTGTAGCCTCGGTTCCAGTCTCCATCAATGATGGATTTCTTTAGATCGGGCTACTTTTGAAAGGTAAAATATATACCTATATATATATATATTTTAGAATAGAGTATGTGCATGATTTTTAATAAAGATATTATGGTACTTATACACAAGTATTAATTATTGATCTCAACCTTTGTGTAAACTGTTCCACCAATAGGGATACGAGATTCGGTGCACGCTGTGGTTGGTGTAATGTACAGTTAATTAGTAGGTGATATTTTTTAATATTACCGTTTTTTGTTGCACCTCCTCATGCAGGGATTGAATCATTGTTTTGCCATATGGTGGACAGTGTAGTTCAAAAGAAAACTTTGGACACATGTTGCTGCATGTTAGGTAGTATATGAAGAGATTTTTTGTAGTAGATATTTCTTGTGGCGTTGTTCCACACGGAGGATACATTTTGCTTCACCGCAGACGTGTGGTTGTTTTCTGATGACGAAGTAGATACTTTGTCCGAGGAACACTTCTACATTGTTTCATTTTTCTTCTTTTGTAACAATATTAGCTTTTGTAGTGAAGCAAGAACCTCAGTGGGGAGCGATTGTGTAATTACATACATTCTGTATATTTTTAGCGATTTTGCTATTTTGTATATTTTTGAATATCTCTAGGATCTAGGTGGGTTATATCCAGGTTTTGTCATAATAGAGTTGTGACATTATTATTATAAAATATTTTGTAGTGTCTTATTTATTTATCTGTTCTAAGACGTACTATATAGTATTTAGGGCGCAGAAATATTTAGATATTTGGAATTTATGTTTTTTATAACACATAGAGTGATAGTGTTAGTTTTTATTTCTTGTTGACCTTTATAACTATTATATTTTTAAGAGTGGTGGATTTTTTCACTTTGGTGTTTTGCGCACTTAAGATTTTGTTATATTATTAGATATTTTTATCACTCGTACTTTGGTGCTGCATCACAAAAATGAGTGTTGAAAATTCACCTTTATGGATAATGAGGAATGCCAGAGAACAACAGATTGATTTGGTGTTTAATAACAAACCAAAAAATAAGAAAGTTGTGGCAGCTGGAGAGAAGGACATAGAATCAGAAATGATCAGAGAATTTAAGGATTTGGAAAAATTGTTAATTAAAGACACTAAATTATATTGGGAAAGGATGACTTTGAAAAAATATTTAGAATTTGATATTGTACCTAAAGGTTTGATAGTGGAAAAAAATCCAGCCTTTGATATACAAGAAATGGAATTTAAAAATAGGTGGTTTGAAATTACACACAAATGTTCCTGTGACTTGATGAGATTGATAGTGGAATTTAGAACAAAATTAGCAGATGAGGTGGAAGAAAAAATAAAAACCTCTTTATTATCTCTTGATCGTTTTAAAGGATCCAATAGATATCAAGAGATTGAAAATAGAACGAAAGAGACAATTAAAATTATGGAAAAGAAAATTATAGATATTAAAAAAAAGAAATTTATTAGAGATAGTGTTCCGGTTAATAAAGATGATTTAATAGAGAGAGTAACTGGTCATCAAGTAGATCAGGAAAGTAAAGAAGAAACACCAAAAGATGAAGAGTGGAAAATAGTCAAATATAAGAAATATAGATCCAAGTTTAGAGAGTTTCAAAGGAATGGACAATCAGATTATTATGGTTACTATAACAAATCGAGTTATGGGAACCATAGATATAGATATGTTAAACCTGGTTACTACCAAGAGAGAAAAAACTCCATTGTTGAAGAAATAGGTGATAAGAGATCTGAAATGTATAGTGAAAAGAAGGTAACTAATGAATCGAATGTTAATGAAGAAACTCCCTCAACTTCCTCATCTTTTTTAGGAGGGGGCAAAAAGAAGAACAAACAAAAAAATGTGGAAAAGATAGAATTGGACAACAACAAGAAAAGGTTGTTAGAAAAAGAGGAAATAGAGGTAGAGGTTTATCAAAAAGAAAAAATACAGAAAACTTAGATTCAGGTAGGAATAATGGGATTTTTAATTTGAGTAAATATGAGTTGAATACATCTGAGATAAAGATATTATCAAAGGGCTTAAAGTTTGCCCCTAATGTAGCATTCAATAAATTTGATGCATACATTAGTGTTCAAAAATGTGTGAGAAATTTATGTTTAAAGAAATATCATATGAAAAATAAAACTCAAATTAAATTAGAAGAAAATGATTATATACATACTGATTTAAGAGAGAGATCTAAGTTCTTTCCAAAAGAAGAGATTAGTGAGAAAATGGAGATTTTTCAGGAATTGGTAGAAAGGGATATTAGAAATTTTAACAGCAGTAAAAGGAATTTTCAGCATAATCTAACGAAACAAGAGAGGAATACTATGAAGAAATTAAGAGATAATGATGAAATAATTATACGTCCCGCGGATAAGGGGGGAGGGATAGTGCTATTAAACTTGCAGGATTATAATAAAGAAGCTTTACGGATTCTGTCTGATAGTAAGACGTATTCAAAAATGGATTTGGATCCTACAATAAAATTTCAAGAAGAATTAAAGGAGTTATTAGATCAAGGTAAAGATAAGGGCATTCTTAATAGTAAAGAATATAATTTTGTTAATGTAAAAGATCCTAGATTACCTGTATTCTATTATTTACCTAAAATCCATAAAAAGTTGGTCAATCCACCAGGACGACCGATTGTGTCGGGTATAGGTTCCCTGAGCTCAAATCTCTCAGCGTATGTAGATAGATTCTTACAATATTCAGTGAAGAGTCTTAGGTCTTATATTAAGGACACTACACAGATTTTAAATATTGTGAATGGAATAGAGTGGGAACCAGACTATTTTCTAGTCACAGTTGATGTTTCATCGTTATATTCGGTGATAATCCATCAGGTTGGTTGTGAGGCTGTGGATTTTTATTTGTCTCAAAGAACAGATATGTGCCGAGAACAGATTGATTTCATTATTTTGTGTATTAAATTTATTTTGACTCACAATTATTTTTGGTTTGATTCAATGTTCTTCCTCCAGATACTTGGATGTGCCATGGGCACCAGATTTGCACCAAGTTATGCTAACTTATTTATGGGGTTGTGGGAGGAGTTGTTCATTTGGAATAACAACCCCTTTGGTGCAAGTCTGGTGCTCTGGAAAAGATACATCGATGATGTGTTTTTTATCTGGAGGGGGAATGTTGAGTCATTAACCTTGTTTTTGGAATATATTAATATGAATGATTACAATTTAAAGTTCTCAGAGACTTATAGTCAAACTTCTATCAACTTTTTGGATGTCACATTATATATTGAAACCAATAAAATTTATGCAAAAAATTATTGTAAACCTGTGGATGCAAATAGTTTGATTCCTTTAAATAGTTGTCATTTTGACAAATGGTTAATGAATATACCATTTGGAGAGGTTAGAAGACTTAAGAGGAACTGTACGGATCCAATTGTTTTTGAGGAAGAATTACCGAAACTTTGTGACAAATTTGCACAAAGAGGATATAAGATGGAAGATCTTGATAAAGTTGTAACTAGGATTGGAGAAATTGATAGGAGTAAATTATTAGTAACTAAGAATAAAGAAAGTGGTGAAGGAGAGAATAATGGGTCTTTTCAATTAGCATTAATAACTAATTATAATACAGACTATAAATATTTCAAAAATTATAAGGCGACATTGGCATTTTTTGAAACAAGATAGATGGTTAGAAACTATTTTACCAGATAATCCTAAAATTATTTATAAAAAAGCAAAAAATATAGGTACTATTGTAGCTCCATCAGTTAGGAATAGATTTGTTAAACAACAGGAATGGTTTGGAGGAAAGATGAAAGGTTTTTATAGCTGTAATAAATGTGTATGCTGTAAAAAAACGCAGAATAAAAAGAAAATAACTGATTTTGTGGCTACTAGCACTAAGGAACAATTTGAAATAAAAAGTTTCTTTTCTTGTAAATCAAAATATGTGATATATGTTTTACAATGTAGTTGTTTTAAACAATATGTGGGACGTACAAAAAGAAATCTTAATATTAGAATAGCTGAGCATATTCGTAACATTGAAAAGGGATATGAACAACATAGTGTCTCTTTACATTTTAAGGAAAGGCACGATTCGGACCCTAAACATTTGACCTTTTTTGCGGTTGAAGGAGTTAAATGTAATTGGAGAGGAGGTAACCATTTGGCCGCTATGTCTCGTAGCGAGGCCAGGTGGATATTTAACATGGAAACACTTCAGCCTAAGGGGTTAAATGCAGAGTTTGAATTGTTTGGTTTTCTTTAAGAGATTTAATAAAGTTTTTTCTTTTGAACTGATGGAGAGGTATACCTTTAATTGTAAGGCGGGTTTTTTGAAATAAAAGGGTTGAGAGGTGTATGGGTTATATACATACTTTTGTCTTGAAAAAGGAAGGAGTATCCTTCAGAAACGCGTTGACTAGTTTATAAGTCCACTCTTCTTTTTTAGCACTTATATATGATCGATTTTAAGAATGACAAAATTATGAGGAAGTATACACGTTAAAGAAGAATTATTGAATCAAGGTGTCAAGTGTAAGAGTTACGGAAGTTGAAAAGTAGTCATAAGACGCTGAAGTTGGAAGTTTAGCGAAAGTATGGGAAAGCGACAGAATCACCAGTAAGATCAAGTTGGTGAAGTTGGAAAAGAAGCTGTAAAACGTTGAAGTTTGAAGATTCACAATAGTACGGTAATGCGACAGAATCACTAGTAAGACCAAGTGAAGACGGCGGTGGTAAGTTGGAATTCAACACTCGGTCTGGTAACAACCAGTAGAGGGATATATTAAATCCATCTGCCTAATTAAGTCTTGGCATAGTAAGAATATATATGTACCATACCGTTTTACATACTAAGACTTCATTGTGAATACAAGTGCTTCAGTAAGACTTTTGTATCGTCATCTGCCATATCGCTTTAACATATTACAACTTCGTTGTGAATATCAGTGCCTTAGTAAGACTTTTGTATCGTCTTATACTTCTACACTCCGGTCATTTTGAAAAAAGATATTTTGGAAAAAAGATATTTTTAAGTGTACACCAACGCAAGAATATTTGAGTGGACTTTATGTTTTAAAATAGAGTATGTGCATGATTTTTAATAAAGATATTATGGTACTTATACACAAGTATTAATTATTGATCTCAACCTTTGTGTAAACTGTTCCACCAATAGGGATACGAGATTCGGTGCACGCTGTGGTTGGTGTAATGTACAGTTAATTAGTAGGTGATATTTTTTAATATTACCGTTTTTTTGTTGCACCTCCTCATGCAGGGATTGAATCATTGTTTTGCCATATGGTGGACAGTGTAGTTCAAAAGAAAACTTTGGACACATGTTGCTGCATGTTAGGTAGTATATGAAGAGATTTTTTGTAGTAGATATTTCTTGTGGCGTTGTTCCACACGGAGGATACATTTTGCTTCACCGCAGACGTGTGGTTGTTTTCTGATGACGAAGTAGATACTTTGTCCGAGGAACACTTCTACATTGTTTCATTTTTCTTCTTTTGTAACAATATTAGCTTTTGTAGTGAAGCAAGAACCTCAGTGGGGAGCGATTGTGTAATTACATACATTCTGTATATTTTTAGCGATTTTGCTATTTTGTATATTTTTGAATATCTCTAGGATCTAGGTGGGTTATATCCAGGTTTTGTCATAATAGAGTTGTGACATTATTATTATAAAATATTTTGTAGTGTCTTATTTATTTATCTGTTCTAAGACGTACTATATAGTATTTAGGGCGCAGAAATATTTAGATATTTGGAAAATATATATTCAGAAGCTAGTCGCTACCTTCTTAATTATAGCAGGGTGACTTTATAGCGGATGAAAGTTCCGCTTTAAATTACACGCTGTGCAGTTGGCACTCAAATCTCTAATTAACACTGAGATGAGACCCTTCAGTAGGCGGCATGAGAATCTCGTGCTGTCATGCAGTGTGAGATTCTCATGTTGCCATTTTTATTACGGAGACATGGTTTATGTATCTTGTGGTCACATTCTCTTTTTGCATGGACCTTTTAAAAGTAAACCGTATGACAGAGAGGTCGCCAGTGAATTGCGAAGATCTCTGTAGCCCTCGGTCGGAAAAAATCCCTGTTAAATTCAATGGAAATTTTATTTGCCCTCTATGATGTAGTTGATATGCCCTAGAATTGTACCTCTTAAATCTGACACACTTTTTGTCCTGCGGTCTCATTTCATATATTCATTCATATAGTATATTAACATGTCATGTGCTACCACTATTATTACACAACTGTATATTTGTTTTCTGAAGCTTCTCACATAAAAATGCTGGAAAAAGCATGGCCTTTCAACCTCTTGGATGCTATTGATGTCATCAACATGTTGCTTTGCAATATATTGGAAATGTCTCTGGCATCTAGTTAGTTTGAGTTGGGTTAAAGATACCTGGGAACCTTCTTGTTCCAAGCCCTCCAAGTACCAAGAAGGACTGGAAGTGGGAATGTCCAAATAAGGAGATTTGTTTTAGAATGTGGGTGGAGCTTAACTGAGGTGTGTGAGGAGGGGTAAGGAATAGGCAAAATGGAGCTGGAAGTAGGCAGTTTTACCAGAGAACTTGGCAAACCTGTGAATCAACCTCTGTCCCTGGAGACCCGAAAACTTCAGTCCTCTGAGTGGATCCAGAGAGTTCTCAGGTATGCAAAGGCACTTCTGTGGTAATATAGGAGCTAAGAACTTGTTTTTGTGTGCTGCTTCAACTTAACACCCATCTTCTAAAGTTTTTATGCCAATAATGGCCAATTGTGCCAAAGGGGTGGGCTATTTTGGAGCTTATGAACATTTCAAGGCATTTCTCTACTCGTTGTTTTACTCCATGTGCTAACAAATCACAGATGAAATCAGAGCTAAAGCAGATATGACTTGTTCAGTGAAATCACTTCTACATCATTCTATGAAGCCAACACACTAAGAATAGGCTCTATATAGAATAACATAGGAAATGGAGAAGTGATATCACTGGAGACGTCCTCTCCACTCTGTCACCTCTTTTTCACACCTTAGTGCATAACCCCCTTAGACATTTATCGGATTATTACGGATATGTTTCGGATCTGTTTGGCAATCTTGGGCAGTTCAGGCCTGTGTATGTTTTAGTACAATGACAGCTGGAGAGCTCATGTTGCTCTCCTCCAGTTAGGACTTCCTTTTTATCTAAAGATTTCATCCTGGATTAATGTAATGCTCTGCCAGACCATCTGACCCTTTTTTTCGCATTACTCCAGTTTCACTGTCATGCTACATAATAGCATGGGGATTTTATCTAAAATATATACATACTTTTTAATTGAAGCATTTTAAAAATTACGATGAATGAAAAACAGCATGACATGAGTAATTTAAATAACTAGTAAAAAAGGAAGAGATGAAGGTGAAAAGAGATAAGCAATGAAGGAGCAGGAGAGGTAAGAATCTTGGTGGTGGATGGGAATAGAGTTTACACCTAGAAGTGACCTTAAGCTTTTTACTACCTCTGTATTAGTATCATACTTCACAGTGTAGCAAGGTGTAAACCTGCCCCTTAAGGTGCAGATTGGTGCAAATCCTATTTTATGGATTTCTTGGTGACTGCTAGCCAGCCTTTTGCACTGAGATTGACTCATTTGAGTGCAGGAATACCTTCCCCGTTGTTTTACAATGTAACATCTAGTCCTACAAAAGAGAAGCAAATTAGTTGACATCGTTTAGAAAGTGTTTAATTATTTTACATTTACAATTGTCACTTATCAATTCTGCTATGTCTTCGGGTTTGCACAATCTTGTCCTTTTTTTAGCCAGAATGCCTGTGGCTTATATGAGAACACCATAGTTTGCATTATATTGTATCATTTTGTTATAATATTCGGCCTACAAAGTAGGCTTAAAATATTATACAGCCCACTCTTTGAAAATAAGAACTTGGACAGCTTTGTAATAACTAGATTAAAGAAATTAATTTTATGCCTTTCCATCTGTCAGTACAATGGCAAGTATGAAGATAGTATTTGTGTGCCGATACACTAACTCCAAGTCAGTACTCTATTGCCAAAGCTTTCAAAATAAGAGGCTGTCAACATTTGGCTCAGTCTCATTAGCACTGTTGTTTTGTATTAGGACTGAGTTCTTGTTTGATGGGTGCTGACATTTTCTTATATATGCTTTATGCAATTTCAGTATTTTGTTTCCTAAAGCTCAGCTTGCACACTTGGTTTACATGGCATGCTGTTTTCAAATCTTACACAAACATTACTTCGGCACTCTATGTACTATAACCAAGGCCATGGTTTATGAAGCTATTATACACTACATGCAGGGGTGTAATGGACCAAGGGAGCAATACTCGTACTTTTGCTTTGAGCCAGGGATCAGGCAGGGTGTTTGGATGATGTATGATTTTGGTGTGAAGATTAAGAAATGACTCAATGGGCTTTATATATAAAGGCAAACAAGCAATGCAGGTGTTATTTTGGCATACCAGAATAAACATTTCTGATGATTTAAAGGGGACTTTAAACCTTTTGAACACTAGAGAGATCCAATGCATTGAAGACCTCATTAGCATTCAACGGGTTAAAAAGTCCCATTTAAAGCAGAACTGCCATGCTTTTACCTCCCCAATCCCATTCGTTGTTCATGCCAAAACATATTGAGAAAAGCATATTAATTATTTTCAACAAATTCCGTTAAAATCAAAAATGACCTATCTGTTGTTCGATAGAGGGGGGAGAGATGCCATCTTCATGACGTTTCCAATGATTGGCAATGCTCTGCCTCACGAGTAGCCTTTTTTTCTAAAACGAATGCTTTATTTTTAAATGTATTTATGTATTATTATTTTATTTTACAACTAAGAGGTAGATAGACCTATTCTGATAAAGTTTATTGGGGATGAAAGTTCCACGTTAAATCCGTATAAATTTGGGGATATTATGTTTGTCCGCTATGATGTAGTTGACTTGCCCTAGAATTGTTCTAGTTTTCCTTTGTAAATAAAGCCCAGTGGGTCACATTTTTCAGAGCAAACGTGGCAAAATTCTGAAGCAAACTAACTGCTCCATATTTATTAAATAATAAGTCCCACAAAGGAAGGGGAGATGTTCTTTGTCTGATCTATTCCAGCTGTTTTTCTCCAGTATTGCTCCGCTTTGTACCTCAGTGTGTCTTTCTTATATATTCAGGTGTCCTGCAGACTGCAGTGGTCAGTGTTTACACAGTACAGACAGAAAGAGGAATACCCTGTTGCTGACTTGTACTGGGCTTTACAGCAACTGGTGAGGGCCAGAAACTTAGATAAATTCTGAGTCATGTGTATCAAGACAAAACATTAATAAATGAGAGGTAAAACAGTTACACCATATATATATATCAAAGAGAAAAATCCCCTTTGATTCCAGGAAATCACTTAAAAAAAAAAGCCAATTTAAGTGTGTGTCTAAATATATTGGTTGTTGAGTAGGACAGCACTTCCTTGTGGTAGGGATGCATTAAACCACTAAACTTATAAAACTTGTCAGGACCACAGATACATTTGGTGATTCTTATTTTAATTTCAGGAAAACATAGGTACAGAGCAATATTTAAACCTTTAAGGACCAAAGAAGTGTGCAGTTTATTGCTTTGCAAACATCGTGCATGCCTCTGGTTTTTAAAGGGCTAGTAAACCCTAAATATGAAAATGTATATGTAGAAGAGCTTTTGAGTAAAACAGGTATACTCTCAAAGCAGACAGATGATTTTGTCATTTTTTAATAGCTTGAGTTCTAGATGCTTTCCAGCCAGATGTCACTGTTCCTGCATCCATCTATGAAAGCTTGTGTTTGCTACACTCATCTGCGCACAGGCAGTAATAGCAAAGGCACCAACTGGCTGAAAAAAAAAAACTTGAACTCAGACTCTCAAGAAATTCATGTTTGGTCTGTAATAATTTTTACCCTGAGGAGTAGAAGGACTCTTTTTACAGTATTTGCAATGTATATATATATTTTTTTTAACTTTTAAGTGTTAGAGGGGTATCCAACACCTTGTGAAGCAGTGCGTCCGGTACCCTTTCAAATTCAACTAAAAGTCTACCCATCCAAATATAAGCCCTGAATATAGCGGACTCCAGAAACACTTAACATCATTGTTCAGGCTAAGAAGAGCCATGTCTCTGGCTGCCCAATTCCCTACCTGAGATGTCAAATTGAACAAAACATATCTTGAAACCATGTACGAACGGGAATCTTTTAATGGCAACAACTGCCTAGAGGCACTGGCTGGTATGTCGTGATAGGTAGCCTCAGTACCATCTCCAGGACAGATCATGTTGTTTCTCAAGATGTTTCAGATCACAACCGGGTAGCAGAACAACAATGAGCACTTATGAGGAAAACACACTGTAATCAAGCTTGCTAGAATAGAGAAAGTCCTTTAGTATCTTCCTATAATGCTTCCTCTCCTTCTTTTTCTCACAGTACTTTCCCTTCTTTTCCCAAGGAGCCACTTCTATCAAGATAGTCACTTTTTCAAATGTTCTCCATGACTTCCTGTTTAAGGTAGAGATGCAAAAGTCCCATTATATAGGCTGCCTCCAGAATACTTGACAAACCCGACACCAGCGCAGTAGACAACCCTAGTGCCCCCTGCAAGCCCCCTTCAGCAGAAGGAATACCAACACCCACTGAAAGCAACATGTGCATCTCGAGTGAATGGGACACTTTATTGGGACTGGAGGCTGACTCTGAAGAAGCTGCCTTCTGCACCACCAAGTCCCGGGTCCTGCCTAGGTGCTGACTGCAAAACAGGGACTCCTGACCTAGTGACATGAGCTCCCAAGAATCTGTCCCTCTGCTCTAATGCTGCCCTCATGCCCTCACCTGCCATAAACTCATTAAATGCCTCAAATCTCTCATGAAATTACATGAACGCCTAAACCCCCAACTCCTGATGACCCAATCCTGACGGTTGTCTAGTACCTGCCAGTGACAGGATGATGGATTGCTGGTACTGTGTCGTTGGTTGTAGACCACTTCCAGGGACTCCAACTGGTGTCCGGCCATCATCTCTCTGATGCAAATTGGGAGTGGATGACCCATCACCTTGAAAAGGAAAACAACATAGTCAAAAAATCCCTTCTCCACATGGAAGTCCATGCATGGTACCCACCTAGCAGGCATCCCCCTGCTGGTCAAGCACCCTGTCAGAAGTGAAAAAGTAAAAGTGCCAGTCCCATCTCTGTCCTAACCACTGTAAGGAAGAACCCACGGCCAGTTACCAGTAGTCAAACAAACCTGAAAACACAGTGAAAGAAAAAACAGGCCCGAACCCTGATGTCAACACTCCCTTATGTGGACTGCAAGAGCACAGTGAATAGCTCCCCTCAGTTCTTGGAGAAGTCCTGTATGTGCTTTCCCTGTAGATATTCCTGCTGCCGCATGTTTGAAGGCTGGAAGCCCTTCTCCTGCCTGACCTCTGGCCATGGATTTGCTATCCCTGCAGTAGCACTAGGTGGAGCTGATAAAAGAGCATTTACACCCTTTATGTGCCTGGAATGTTAAGCCTCACAGCTGTGGCTCATTCTTCTTCCCTCATTTAGAGCCCGTGCTAAATGTCTCTGACTGGCTAATACTTATGCTTATTACACAGGCAGCTTCTCCCTCAACAACTGGCCACTGTCCACTGCCTGCTGGACCAACTACATCAACTCTTCCAAATGTGCCATGAAGAAGACTACTAAAGAAACCACAGAGGTGAGTTGCTTCCTCTGCTACTCCTACAAATGAATTGCCATGATGTCCACCTTCACAGTTCCTTTTAATGTGCTCCACCTCTTCCCTTTCAACCTCCACCAAGCAACCCCGTAATCACTATCAGTTTCTCTCCAACCCCCTGGCATGCTTCCCCTTCTCTGTCCCATCCATTAACTGGAATTCTTTTGTGTAGGAAAGAGCTCTAAAAACATGTGGGTTAAATAGAGAATTCAACAGAGTACAGAACAAGAACAGGTACAGTACACAGAAAAAGATAAGAGTGAAGATAGGAGATACAGAATGAGCCAAAAAGAGCCTAGTAGTAGAGAGGGGGAGCATTTTGTATGTGATAAGGAATTTATTGGGAAGCCAGCCAAAAGATTTGCATTAAAGTGAGATCTCTAAAAGGGAGAGCTTTGTAATTTACTGATAGACGGGTATATTTCTTAAGCAGACGGCTTTAATTAAACTGGAAGCATTAGAATAAACAGAGTGCTAATCTAATGCATAACAGACTAATAATGCCTGTCTCTTTTTTTTCATTTATTTTTTTCTGAAAGTATTTCAATAGGAAGGATACATTGAGATTGTCCTGGGGTATACTCATTTATAAAAGGCTGAATCGACTCAGGCAAGACTAGATCTTGCATCCCTGAGTTTTGAACACTTTACCCGCACATGCTCATACTCTAAGGCCTAGTTCACACTGATACTTTCAATGCAGCATTTTCCTATGATGTGTGGAACGGTTCAAAATGCTCCCATTCCTGCTTAGGCTGTTAACACAGGAAGTTTTTCCACATGTCACACAGCTGGAGTTCATATTGCTGGAACTTTATGGTGTTCAGCCTAGAAAGCAGGGAAGTTTCAATACCTGTTTAGCTTATGCACAGCATTAACACGGAGAACTGAATAGATGCATTATTATTATTATTATTATCACCACCTCAGTCTAGTCAATGGCCAGTCCTTCAGGTTGTCAGCATATAACATCTGGTTGACACCAATGTCGGCTGCCCATTAACTCCACCACTGTAACCACCCATGTTGGCTGGCCATTAGCTCCACGCTGTAACTGAGGGGAACACAGAGATTATGGGTAAGTTTGACATGAACAATTTGATTTGTGCTGCAATACATCACATTCAAAACACCCATCTGAACCTAGCAATACAAAGAAAGGTAACAGCAAGACATAAGGGATCTTATTCAGAAACTCAAGACGAGTGATTCTGAAGAAAATCAACCGCACCATAGGGGACAAATATTCTCATTGTTTTAAATCAATAGGAATTTCTGGATGATTTATATGCATATCTTCCAAGTGTCCCACTTTAGGAGGGATAGTCCATCGTTAATACCCAAATCCTTCTGTCCCTCTTTCCTACCCTGTAGTCAGTCTAGGAGATCAGCCTGTGTGGTGTGTATATGGGAATCACATTGCTCCACAGCAATAAAGCTCACTTTAATGTTTGTTTAACCCCTTAAGGACCATTGACGTACCCGGACCGTCACTCTGGTCCGGCACTTAAGGACCAGTGACGGTCCTGGTAGGTCACGTACTTTTACTCGCTGCTGTCCTGTAGGAGCGCTGTGAGTAATACCGGGGACTGAAGTTGATCGCTCCAAGACCAGAGTGATCTCTTTCAGTCCCTCGTTTGGCGTGCCGGCACACGTGATTAGTCACATGGGACGGCACATCAAAGTTTCCTATCTGGTCCTTAAAGGACCACATACCCTGGGACCGCTGATCCTTAAGAGGTTAAACATCAGTATATGTTTTTATACATTAGTCTGTGTAAATTATATACTTTGGTCTTGTGCAGTATCATTTATTCAGTTACATAAAGAGCTGTCAGTGAGTCATGAACTATTATAAACATTTTAACTCCCTGAATGTTAGAGAGATCTCCAGTACATTGCTAAGCAATGCATTGGAGACCTCTTTATCATTCAAGGGGTTAAAATCCCTATTTAAATGAATGGGAATTTTTTTATATAGTGCAAATGGTTTGTCCAGAAACGCCTCAACTTGAATGAATGAATGAATGAATGAATGAATGAATATGTTTATTTATATAGCGCCACAAGTATACGCAGTGCTTTACAATTTCAGGGTTTAAACAATACAGGGTTACTGGTGCTTTGTAGAGTGAAACACTGGGTGCGAGGTCCCTGCCCGAAAGCTTACAATCTTACAATCTAAAGTAAACTTTTCTTTTTCACATTTGGGCCTTTTATGTAACCAAAACTAGCCAGGGTGATTGAGGGCTAAATAATAGATTAAATGGATAGTAATGGTTAAATTTATTTAAATGGTTAAAATTAAGTTTATTTAATATTGTAGCCATTAAAAAAATATTAACAATGATGTCTTATCTCTCACACCTTTATGGTGTGAGAGATATACCTTGCTAAATTTACCTCATGAGAGAAGTCAGGACTCTAGTTGACAGCTGCAGAATCCGGTCATTTTACCAGATGGAGGCTCTTCAGCAGAGCCCAAATCGCGCGATCTAAACATAAATAGTTCATTGGAATGGTCTACAAAGTGTGCCTGGTTTGCAAGCACACTTTGTAGACCGTTCCAGTGAAGTATCTGTTTAGATCGTGTGATTTTGGCTCTGCTGAAGAGCCTCCATCTGGTCAAATGACCAGATTCTGCAGCTGTCAACTAGAGTGCTGACTTCTTTCATGAGGTAAATTTAGCAAGGTATATATCTCACACCATAAAGGTTTGGTTATGGTTTGAGAGATAAGACATCATTGTTGTCATTGTTAATATTATTTCAATGGCTACAATATAAAATAAACTCAATTTTAAGTATTACTATCCCTTTAAAATACTTGTGAGAAAATGTGTCAACACCATATACAAATAGAGCAACAAAGCTAGAGTTTAATTTAAAAACGCAAATTTAAATAAAGCATACATACCAATGAGAGTAAACGATCTTTAGTTTGTACTAAAGATTTTACTGTATACAGATTTTTTCATGGGAAGAACCTTTCCTTCTTTCTTGAAAGGTGTATTTGTATTAATTTGCTAAATACATGTTGATGATAATATAAAGAAACCTGATGCATACCTGCCAACTGTCGCATATTTCCAGTTTGGTTTGGCTTTCTGTCTCTGAATCCTGCTGTCTTTGGTTTTGTCCTTGATTTTAAAATGTAATTTAACCACATATTCTGTGAACTTGTCATTAAAATGTTAATAGGTTAAGAGCTTCTCCACATGTTATTGTTGCTCATGTATATTATATTTAACATTTAGGTGTGGATAATGTCAGTTCTGTGGTAGAAGTGCAGCTCTGCATCTATTGCATTTGATTTTCTGCTGTTCATGTCTTATTATATAATGCTACTGAACCTGTAGTAACATCTTATCATGTATATATAAAAGGACGCTGTTTCCTAAAAACAACGGTAGTGATTTTGAATGGGCTTTTAAAACCACCTATATATTGTATTATCCATTTTTTACATTTGTTCTTGAGTTTAGATGTATAGGTTATGCTAATTAAAGCATACTGGGCAGGCAATTCCTATTTTAGCTCCATATTGCCTCCCCATACTTACTGACATTGAAAGGGGATCTATCAGTTTATATAGCGTCTCGATGGAATACTGTTTTGTTTTTTTGTTTTTTTTAAATTGTTATTTCACCGAAATTAAACTTGTAAAGATTACCCTGCACCTTCCTTCCAGACAGACTGCAGTTACCAGCTCTGTATCAGAGTCTGTCAGTCTTCCTATACTCCCCTCCCTTGATCCATCCTCCTCTGATGACGGAGGCTTTCTGCCTGTAAGCTGGAGCGCTCTCTGGCCAGTGAAAGCGCTCCAGCTTACATGTGGAAATCCTCCATTATCGGAGGATGCTGGACAGAGGGAGGGGAACAGAGGAAGAGTGACAGACTGTGGTACATTGCTGGTAATAAAAGTCTGTCCAGAAGGAAGGTGCAGGGTAATAGTTTTTTTTTTTGTTTTTTTTTTAATGAAAACAGTATTCCATCTAGTCGCTATATAAACTAACTTTTTAGACAAACATGTATAGGGGTGATAGATCTCTTTAAGCATTTTAATGACATTTGGGGGGGAGGGTAATATAGGGCTATGACAGGAAGTGCCTGCACAGCATGCCCTACTGCAAGGAGGACCAGGACACTTTTTTTTTTCTTTTACAAATATGTGATCTGTGTTCAAAGCGCTCCGCAATGCGATCACAAACTTCTGTGACGTGCCAGGACCGTCACCAATCCTTAACATCAAGACAGGCATGACGGTCCTGGCACGTCACACGTCTTTAAGGGTTTAATGCGCATAACCTTTAAATCTAAACAACTCAAACACTAGTTTTCTAAATAAAAATGGTTAAAAACAAAGATGGTTTTGAAAATTCTATGACACTCCCCACATTTGTTTTTAGGGAATGGTGTGCCTTAGACCCCTGAAGGTCCAGGGTGTTGTTTTGCACACCCCTTTGCTCCTCAAGGAGTTAAACATTTGTCAAGTATAATAGTATAGTTTATACTAGTGTAAAAGCCTGTGTACAAGGGCCAAGGTCCGGGTGATGTTAACCCTTCTTGTGCCAGAGAGGTCCGCAACGCATTGCTTTGCAATGCGTTGCATACCCCTCTGACACCTATAGGGTTAAGAGGCCGGTCCTGCTCTGCGTCCTGCCGCCGACACAGTCATGTACTGTAGAGACTGCCCGAAAGCACAAAATGCTCCCAGCACAGAACTCCCAGCATTCTGTGCATTCGGATAGTCTCTACTGTGCATGATGGCTTCTGACAAACATCCTAGCGAATTATTATATAGGATAATAGTCCAGTGTTTCTTCATCTTCATAGACGTTTTGGCTGATTGGTGCTTTAGTATGGGTTAAAGCAGGGGTGGGCAACCTGAGGCCCTCCAGCTTTTGAGGACTACAATGCCCATCATCCCCAGACAGTCAACAGCTATCTGGAGATGATGGGCGTTGTAGACTTCAACAGCTGGAGGGCCTCAAGTTGCACACTCCTGAGTTAAAGTAAGTAGACTGAGCAACCATTACAACCCTCGGATGCTGTGGACATCTCTACTGTATGTGATCTATTGATACAGAATTAGTATTCTGAGGCCTCTAAAAAATGGAGCTTTCGCAAATCATTTTTAAACACAACAACCTCTCTATTTTCAGCTCCAAATAAAATGGATTTTCCCAAGGTATTGTTAATCTGTTTTTGACTGCTTTTCATCATCTAATTGAGAAAATTTAAACTAAACACGTATAAGGAACACTGCATTTTGGCAATCACAACTAAATGAAATAGCAATAGACTGCTAAGCAATATTTAGCAGCATTTTATTAACACTCTATTGCAGTTAAATGAGTTCTTCAAGCTTAATTGGTTGCCAAGTTAAATGTTTTTCTTTCCTCTAAGTTGAATACAGTAAATGTCTAAATTACATTGTCCATTTGATTTACTCTGTTACTTACTTATGCTTTGTATAATCCTTGACTGATTCCTGATTATAGATTTCAGACATTTCCACTTGCTTCTTGTCCTTAACCCTCTGAGAACCAGAGAGATATCCAACATATTGGGGATGGGGCAGTAAAGAGGTGATAAAGTGCAGATGACTTCTCCGTTGATATCACTTCTCAAATTTCCTGTTTTTCTGTGGAGTTTATGCTCTAAGAAGATCTCTCCCATTTGATGAATATTAGTGCATAGGCTCCATATATTAATATAAGTCTTGGTGAAGTGATATCACTGGAGAAGTCATCTACACTTTATCACCCCTTAGAGTATTTTCCCATTGTTTTCTCAATGTGTTAGATAGCTCTCTGTCACTCTAGGAACAGCTTGGGGCTGAGGGAGGTGGTATACACTAAGGTGTGATAAAGAGGTGATAGCATGGAGATGATTTCCAGTGATATAACTTCTCCAAGTCATATTTTATTCTATGGAGCCAATGCACTAAGAGTTCTCAACATTTGGAGATATTAGTGCATAGGCTGTATAGAATAACGTAGTTATTGGAGAAGAGTTATGTATCCCTGAGACCCCTGGTGGAATTCTGAATGGAGGCCCCCAAATGTAGGTAGATATTTTGGCCTTCCTACATTTGGATGTCATCTTCCTTTTCTTTCCATTCTGTTTGGGGGGGGGGGTGGACACAGGGTCGGATTTAGAATAAGGCAGATTAGGCATCTGCCTACAGGCGCACCCCACGAGGGGCACGTGTCATTCGGATCGCTTTTTTAAAATTTTTTTCTTTTTTTTTAAATTAGCCTTGCTGTCCCCCACCCAGCACCTGCTCCATGTTGCCCTCACATTGCCTGCCCCCCCCCCCCATTGTCTGTTTCCTACCTCCCTGGCAGGACAGGTCTGTGCCTCTTTTGGAGATGATGGGGGCAATGTGGAGATTAGGAGCATTGTGGAGGTGTCCAATGGAGATGGCCAAGGGGGGTAGCGCTTCAGATTTCTGTGCCTACGGGCTCCTGAGATGTAAATCCAGCCCTGGGTGGACAGGTATGTTAAACAGCAACTACTGTTACTGTTTCTCCCTGGAGACAAGGCAAAATAGGTGAGCATTTCAGCACAGACATTAAGCCAGAGGTGGGCCAATGAGTGGGGAAGAAGGACAGTGTAGTTAGAAGACAGAGCTGAGGTAAGATGCCCAAGTCAGATATGCAGACAGGTCTTGTCTGATATTCTCCAACCCATATGTTATTCTATGGAACCTATACTGTGACATCTGTCCAGCTTGTGAGATCTTAGTTCATAGGCTCCATAGAATAACAGGGACTGGAGAGTTTATCATATTGGAGAAGTTATATCCTCATTATCTCCTCTTTATTGCAGTAGTTTACCAACCCTCAGGGACCACTACAAGGCCATGGTTTTAACGCTTTGAGTGCCAGATGGGTACACAACACATTTTTCTGGATGTCAGACTCAGTACCCCCACCATTGTCAAAATCTTTTCTGAGCACACCTGGTCAGCTTCTTTTACAAAGGCAAGACTGGTTGTACTAAGTTTGTGTAGGCATTCTTTTTGAATCTCTGGCCAGTTTTATAGTCAGTCTCTAATATGTAGTGGTAATCTGGCACACAGAATGTGTTAAACCTTGATGTGCACCAGTGTTACTAGGTATGATAAAGTTTTGATTGTTCAACAGATTTGCATTAAGTTAAATGTACCTTATTTATCGTATGCATTGAAACAGCTGTCATAATTATATATATTGTTCTGCTGTAGAGATGGATGCAGTACTTTTTTGAAAACACCATCTCCTTGGCGTAATCTCCATTTATGTACCCTATAGATATAAACTATCACAACGCTGAAATACAAAGTTGCAAAAATATATAAAAAATAATCACAACTGAATCTGTTGAGCTTAGTATGCATGTATAAATCTCATCATGCCAACCAAAGTTCATGCAACCCAGGCCGTATACACAAAAAGATGAGCAATTGTGGAGGAAACCAACAACACCATAGGGAACAAGAAAAAATTCTTCAAAATAAGGTTTTCCACCCTTTGAATGCTAGCGAGGTCTCAGTAGGTTGCATTCGGTAGTTTAAAACTCCAGGGCATTTTTTGCATGGTTTTTTGTCCCCAAAATTTTTTTAACTCCCTGATTGCCAGAGGGGGGGGTTTGTGTTTATATAAACCCTTTGAGTGCCAGAGGGTTATGCAACGCATTGGTACCCCTCTGGCACTCAAAGGGTTAAAAAAATTAAAAACAGGGGCTTCCCTTCTGTGATAGATTAATTGTGTAGTATGGATTCTTCCCAATATCACACTACTGGGCAGGCCTTAGAAACATGTGGGGTTATATTCACTAAGCGGTAATAAAGAGGTGATAAAGTGGAGATAAAGAGGAGATGACTTCTCCATTGTTATCACTTCTCCAGTTCTTATGTTATTCTATGGAGCCTATTCACTAAGGTCTCCAAAGCTGAAGAAATCTTAATGCATAGGCTCCATAGAATAACACAGGATTTACAGTGATAAACTGGAAAAGTTATCTCCACCTTATAACATCTTTATCACGCTTGGTGAATCTCCCCCCAGTACTCTAGAAGAGGGAAGCACACCTGTAGTCTGAGGTTTGCAGTCCTGAGCCACTTATCTCTGCCACTGTGCAAGTAATATTTTTAGTGACCCATTTTGTTTGCTCACCATAACAATTCAACCAGATCCTGCCCTCTTCTAACCACACCCAAGAAATTCACTGCATTTGCCTCTTCTGCCTTCAGGATGTGCTCTATGCAATTCACCTGTCTGTTGCCAGAGAGTAAAAACTGCTACTGAAAGTAGCAGGTTGAACTGTGAGATTATGAACTGGCTGTGAGATTATGAATTTGTCTGGAGGGAGAAATCTTTAGCAACTGTGTTAATACGTTAAAAGAGAAACATAAATACTATCGCTGCCTAAAGATTTTGCAGTATTCTAACTTTTTAACCCTTTTAGTGCCAGAGGGGTATGCAACTCATTGCAAAGCAATGCTTTGCATACCCCTCTGGCACCCAAAGGGTTAAGGACTAGAGGGGAGCCACCCCCTGTCATTTATGAGTTAATAAAAGGAGTCTAGTTTTGTGGTTTGCAAATGCAGTTTGTATGTGCTTGCACGTGTGGTGATGGAATAGATATCTAATCATCAAAGTAAACGAATGGCACTGGTCAACACAGTTGATTTTATTTAACCCTTTAGATAGTATAGTCAAATCAAAAATGTCTCTAGAATCCAAGGAGTTAATTTATTACATGATTAAAAAATCACATTAAATCGAATGTACCAAGATGACCATATGGGACAAATAAAACTTACCGTTGGTTTAACTGGGCATCTTAACCCCTTGAATGCTAGAGAGGTCTTCAACTCATTGAAGATTTATTTATCCAGATTTAGGAGCCAGTTCTGAAGAAAATGTTTGCCTTACAGTAAGAATAAATGTGTTGGGAGACATCTATAGTATATCATGTACTAAAATCACCCTTTAAATCTATGGGAATATTTTTCGCCCCCTATGGTGAAGTGTTTTGCTTCAAGATTGTGCATACAGGCCTGTTTATTATTATCATAATTACATAATTACTGGGATTATATCAATTATTATTTATAAAGAAAACACAAGTAGCTTTAGTCATTCTCTCTTTATAATATAGAATACATAAAATACGCACTTTATATTGCATCTTAGTTGCATTTATTGTACATTCATTGCACTTTATATTAGGCAAGAGATCACAGGAAGTAAAAAGTAATAATATATAACCTTATTCTGCTCACTTTTGCAACATTCATCCCTCACTATACCTGCAGGTGACATCAGTGATATCCTCATTCAGTGCAATTTTTTGTGACATCATCACTGTCACTAGGCAAGAGATCACAGGAAGTAAAAAGTCATAATTTGTAACCTTATTCTGCTCACTATTGTGACATTCATCCCTCACTACACTTCCAGGTGACATCAGTGGCATCATCACTCAGTGCAAAATGTATTGATATCTTCACTGTGTATCCTGCTTAGTAACATGATTGATGAATAGATTGGATAATGACATCATTTTATCCCCATCCCAGGGGATAGCAAAGAGAATATGCATTTCTTTCTAAACTTGAGGCCCTCCAGCTGCTGCCAGACTACAAATCCCATCATTCCCCACCAGCCAGCATCATCTGAAGGGCCTGACATTACCCATGACTGATCTACACTGCTTGCTATTATAATCATACACATCACAAGGTAGGTACATACCCCTTCCGGATAATAATGTTTTGAACAATATGCAGGCATTACACCAGGGGGAGATGGATTAACTCCATAACCCCTTAACGACCCTTGATGGTCATAGTACGTCAAGGGTCGATTTGACTTAACGACCGATGACGTACTATGACCGTCATCGAATTCTGGGCTCCTCCCGCCGGGAGTCCGGAACGCAACGGAGCAATAAAAAAAAAACTGCTCAGTGGTCGTTGAATCGGATCGCGGCGCGGATTCCCCGGTCCTTAAGGGGTTAAGGACTGGTGACGTACCAGGATCGTCATCAAACATCAAAGTGGTCCTTAAGGGAAAGGTCACTTCCCTAGACCGATGGTCATTAAGGGGTGATGAAAGGGCGATACATGGAGATGACTTTTCCAGTGATATTGCTTTTCCAATTCCTGTGTTATTCTATGTAGCCAATGCACTAAGATTTCTCAAGTGGGAAAGTTCTTAGTGCATAGGATGCATAGAATAACATTGATCACCCCTTGATGCATCTCATCCATATTGTTTGAGATCTTTGTGTTTGGTTTAGATTTTTTATTTGAACACTATAATTATGTTTTATGGGAAGCATGTTTCAGTACCTAACACCTTTCATCACTGTTACCAATGTCTCAGTTTCTGTTCTTTTATTGTGTACTTGTCCTCATCCTCATGTGGAAGAGAGGATATTTATTTGTTAAGTACAATTTTGCTTTTTATCATGTTTGTTTAGGGAGCTTACTTGGAAAACAGTCAATATGTAGTGTTATTACAAAGCTTTTACACGCAGGTTGCAAAATACACAACTATAGGCCATATACATAACCACAGATAGAGGAATTCTGGTACAACTACACAGTCAGGATCAGATAAAGAATACCCCAGATTTCCATAGATTGAAATGAGACTATTAAGCCCCTGAATACTGAATAGGTCTCATAAGGCAATGCTTCACAAAAAGAAAGTTTCAATAAGGGCTTGTTCACACAGACAACTTTAGAGTAGACACAAAACCAGAAGGGGCGCAAGAAACACCAGTGTATTTGTTCTAATATTAAAGTGATAGTAATTTTTCACAAAAACAGCAGCTCCAATTAATCTTCATAGTATTTGAACCATAGAGAGTGTTATTTCATTACTGTGAGCGTTGAAGTTCAAGAGTAATTGAATGATAACATTTCCCCCTCCCGCCGCTTTTACCTAGTGTAAGCCCCCACTCCTTAGATGTGGAATCCAGTCCATAGACCAGACAGTTCACATCAAGGGTCAAAATTCTTCCTGTGAGAACAATGAAAACACTGCCCCTATTGACAGGGTTTTCAGCTTTTTCCCTTATCTTAATTGAAGATTGTCCCTCTCTGCAATCTACCTGAACACTCCCTGCTGCTCTAAGCTGAGCAGTGTTACATCAGTAGAAGGGGCGGGAGGGGGATACTTTATCATTCAATTTCTCTTGAACTACAACTCTAACAGAATTGAAATAACACTATGAAGATTAATTAGAGCTGCTTTTATTACGAAACATTACTATCCCTTTAACGCTTCTATTTAAAAATATCAATATCTTGCTGCAATACTCACACTAGGCCAGCAGATGGCCAGCTGTGACGTACAACCATCAAAGATCCAACGGGGTAACGTAACCACCCTGACATGGTTAATGGTATCTCCCTCAGAGATGAGAAGACTCTTGAATCCACAATATAATGTTGAAAAATGAGCCATATATAACAATACGTCAATTATTGTCTTTTTGACGCATTTCGAAGCCTACACCTTCTTTCTCAAAAAAAACATAGGCATCATGTGTAAAAACACATAATAAAATATAATATTATAAGGCTATCTAACTTTAGAGTAGCAATTCCAGAAAATTCATAATTTTTATAACATAGGTTATCAAATATTAGCATTTTCCGCTATATAAAGCATGTGTGAAACAGTCACAGACTCATTCATGTTGAGGTGAATGTAGCAGACAAGAAGTGTGTGTGCGTGTGTACGAGAGATTTAGTTATTTAATGCACCCTTTTAAATTGTTTTTAACCCTTTGAGTGCCAGAATGGTATCCAATACATTAGGTATCTCTCTGACACTTCAGTCCCCTACATTCACATTCCTCTTAGCTGACACATTTTGCAATGAGTTCAAAGCCATTGTGTGTCTTTCTGTCAGAGCTCTTTTTTTTGCTGGTGCTAATGTTGGCAAAATCAAGAATTAGGATTAAATGAAGGCAAATTAGGGCAGTCTTGGGGCAAACAGCTGCGCCCCTGGGGGACAAATATACATTCCCATTTTCATGTATTTAAATCGTGGTTTTAACCACTTGAATGCTAGAGAAGCCTCCAATGCATTGCAAAAGCATTACATTGGAGACCTCTCTAGTATTCGGGGGTTAAAATGCCTATTTAAATCAATACTTATTTTGACATTTTTATTTCCCCCCTATGGTGTAGTTGGTTTGCCCCAGAATACCTCATAACCTTTCTTCATAAAGCAGTTAAGGAAAGGGTGGAAAATCCCAGGAGCCTGGGAGCCTATACATTTGGATGAGACCTCTCCCAACAGTCAAAGGACCCTAGTTTTACTTAGCAGGTAAAGCCATACAATATAGATTTTATTCCATTATAAAAGTTTACTACTTCTCTAAGACTAAATTACAAGGCTAAATTGTGTTAGGTAACAGAGATCAGGAAATTGTGGTCTTGCACATAGACTTTCTGTCCCTGCAGCCTTGTCCCTCTTGCTGCCATTACTGTCATTTGTTATGCAGAGCCACTTGTACTTCGGGTAAACAAAAAATTTCTAAATACATAAACACTTTTGGTTCACTTGTGGTTTAAAAAAATGCTTTATTAATATACTAGTTGAACAGCCCGTTACACGGGCCACAGTGCCTCTGTCAGCCGGTCGCGGGGCAGTAACGCGCAGTAGAGACTGCCCGCGCCACTGCTGATACAGAACTGAATGCTCCTTAGGAGTGCCCAGCTCTGTATCAGCCGCGGCGCAGGCAGTCTCTACTGCGCATGACTGCCGCACGTGCAGCAGTGTCTACTGCGCATGTCGGGCGTTACACACGATTTAGCGAATTATTATATAGGATAGAATTTGAATGTGTGGGCCCGTGTGTGTGTCTCAGAAAGCATATAGTATGCATTTGGAAGTGCATGTGTAGCTATGTGTCCGTTCCATGTGAATTTCAATATGTGTTTGTGTAGCTTTGTGCATTTAGTTATGTGAGGCTCCACATAGTTTTGGTTATGCTTGCAGGTGGTCAGTGTACTTTTGATTGTAGTGTGCTTATAGATGTGTGGGTCAACAAACATCCTATATTATAATTCGCTAGGGATGTTTGTCAGAAGCAGTCATGCTCAGTACAGACTCCCCGCGCCGCGGCTGATACGGAGCGGGGTGCTTCGAATTCAGACCGGAGTCCTCTCTGCACACCTTCCTGGGACCGCTTGGTCCCAGCTCCATATCAGCCACGCCCCGCTCAGTATCAGCTGTGGCGTGTTCGGGCAATCAGTACTGCGCATGAGTGCAGTGCCGCCAGTGTTGGCCAGTGTACACGGGCTTTAAAACTAGTTTGTGTATAAATGAGTCAGTGTGCATTTAGATGTGTGTATGGGTCATTATGCATTTGGGTGTGTGTGTGTCATTGTGCTTTTGGTTATGTTTGTGTGTCATGCTTTTGGTTATGTGAGCGTCATATAGATATGTGTGGCTGTGTATTTGACTGTATGTGTTTGTTAATATGGGTTTGGATTGGTGAATGCATGTATATGTGGGTCTGTGTGCTTTGGATGTGGAGGTTTCTTCGTCAGCGTACATTTATGTGTAGGTTTCCATGTATGTTGGTCAGTGTGCATTTGGAAGGTGTGCATGTCAGTGTTTGGATGTATTTTCGTGTGGGTCATTGCGCATTCAGATTTGTGATGCGGGTCAGTGTGAATTTGGATGTATGAGGGAGCCAGTGGGTGTTTGGATGTGTGAGTGGGTCATTGTGTGTTTGGAACCAATATTTGTGTTTGTGTGTCTGGTTAGATCTATGGGGCTTGGTGTGTTTTTTTTCATTTATCTAGTCTAGTAAATAAAGATATAGATCACTGAGATGTAAATATGTCAGTACCCTGCCAATTACCGGTATACATATTTACATTAATATTTACTACATTTTCTAGATTAGTCTAAGGCTAGTTGAATATATCTCCTCTCAAATAATAAAAACAGCTACGCCTTTGCTAGTTATATTGTATGTGGGTAAATACTTGGTTATTGCTGTCAGATGTTGGTGGAAGGAAGCAATGAACAAAACCAGCCCTTGAGGCACACTGACCCTCTGCTTTGACTCATTACCACTAGTATTCTTCAATATCAGAAAAAAGGGTGCTGGGAGGGGGTGGGGGATATGTTTAGCACAATCCTGTGTACATCAAGATCTTCTTGTTGTTCTCATAATTTATTTATCAAGCACAAACATATTCTGCAGAACCCTATGACTGGGAAACAATGGCAACATATACAAACATTATATGTGATAAACAGTGACTGAAACAAGAGTTGTATATGGTTAAAAGTAAGTGAATAATTTAAAATGAAGGATAGGTTTCATATTTTCCTTATTTGTTGAATCCAAGGACCATTTAATCCCCTGAGTGCCAGAGAGGTAGCAATGCATAGGATACCTCTTTGGCATTCAAAGGGTTAAAATGTGTAGGCATTGTGAATGCTAAACAAAATCCTCTTCCAGCACCTTAACCCGTTGAGTGTCAGAGAGATATCCAAACTATTGCATTGCGTTTGATATCTCTGTGGCATTCAAAAGGTTAAGTAATGGAATATGTTCGATTCAGTCGTAAAATACTGTATACAGCAGAGGTGGAAAAATCCAAGGCTCCTAAATCTTCACTTCTGGCTGTTGCACACTTTAGCATGCATACACCTCCTTCATTGGCCTCTGACTGGTTCTTAACCCCTTAAGGACTGGGAAAATCTGAGGTGGATTGGCCATAAGGTCCATCCACATAAATTATATACCATTTTTTTACACTCAAGTAGGGCTTTCTTTTGATACCACACATATTTCTCTGTCGTCCAATGCAGGTTGCTGGTAACTCTGGGAGGCTATCCGCCCCTTTAAGTAGTCTGGAACATTTCTCTAAATGTATTCAGGGGTGGAGCCTCCCTTCCCTCCTCAGCTGCATCCTAGCCAGCTAGCTGCAGAATGATTTGTTCCTGGATGTGACAACATCAGGTGGAGAACATTTGTCGTTAGTTTTACTTTATTTTTTATTTTTCTGTCAGATATGGAATACCACCATTAGGCGGGTTACCATGACTGACAAATGCCCTTCAATGTGGCTAGCTCAGTATCCAGGTGCTTTTTGGTGGACCTTAAAGGGATAGTAATACTTCGTTTTAACTTTATTTTATTTTGTAGGCATTAAAAAAATATGAAGAATGATATAAGGCTTATCTCTCAAACCTTTATGGTTTAAGAGATATTCACAAACAAAGTATCCCTTCCCTGTTCAACCAGATCAGAAGGGAGGTGCTCAGGTAGACTGCAGAGAGGGACAATCTTCAATTAAGATAAGGGAAAAAGCTGAAAAACTTGTCAAAGGGGGAAGGGCTTTCATTGTTTTAATACAAAGAAGACTGTCCCCTTCTGTTATCTGTCTGGTCATACAACCAGATTCACATCTGAGAAGAGATGGCTTACACTAGGTAAAAGGGGCGGGGAGGGGAAACTTTGCTTGTGAATATCTCATAAACCATAAAGGTTTGAGAGATAAGACTTCTATCATTCTTCATGTTTTTTTAATGCCTACAAAATAAAATAAAGTTAAAACGAAGTATTACTATCCCTTTAAGCCCTGAGGGGGAAAATCTTGGGTACAAGTGCTTCCCCATGGATTACTCTCTGAGGTAATTCTTACTGCATGGTAACCTGAAGACAGAAGATCTGTAGGAGAGGTGAGCTACTCTTTGAGTGCTGCAGGTCCCCTTGTCCCACAGTGCCTCTTCGCTGGGCTTGTATTTGGGAGTTCTCATTGCGCACTCCTGCACTCATTGGGTATATATGTGTATGTCTGTTGGGTATTTGGAGCAGGTTTATGTGGTAACTTAACCCTTTGTTCGCTGGTTTGACATGTTTTTTGGGGTTTTCTGACACTTTCCTTACTTGGGTTAGTGTTTTCTCAATATGCACACATGTTCCCTGTATGTTTCTCGTGTTTCTACCTCATATTTTAACTTTTATTAAATTTGTGTACTGTTCCTTGAAGGCGCGCTTTACTGCATAGATGCCACTGCTCCATTTACTTTCTATGGGTCTACACTGTTTGGGACATATCTCTGCAACTGCTTCACACAGCAACTTCAGAGTGGACTCATTTTAATTGTCTACCCTTGCTCTATCATCCGGCTTATAGTTCAAGTGTGTTGGGGGGCTTCGGGCACTGCTTTGGGGTACTTTTTGGGAAAAACTACATTTCCCATGAGCTCTTGTTTCTCGCCTTTTTTCTGATTGGCTCCCATTGCGGCAGCCATTTTGTGAGCTTTTCTCAGCGAGTATCCTATGCAGGGCTTGGACTCTCCTTTCCTCTGCAGATTAACCCTTCACCTGCCAGATAAGTCTATATTTAGCACTTCTGGGGTGAAATTTTAATCTAATACACTACAATTGGGTGATTTATTGTACAGTTTCTTATTTTGACACTGTGAGAATGTCTATACCGCTGGAGCTGGGGGCTAGACCTAAGACTAAGGAGGCTGGGGTATCAGTATCCCCCACTGCGCATTGCTCTTCCTGTTACACAGGGCTACCTAAAGAGTTCTCTGGTCATTTATGCCCAGCATGTTCTGAAGTTCCTGACAGCAACCCAGGGCCTTCCAGTCATGCTATTGAGCCAGGTTGGATGCAAGTGTTTAAGGCTGCGACTAGGGACCTTAGGTCCACTCTGCAACTCTTTCCATCCTAGGTACAGGGGGTTCTTCAATTATGGCAGACCCCCTCTACTATCAGATCCTCCCTGCCTAAACCGTAGGGGGCACCTTATGTGTCAGTTTCTTCAGAGGAAGAACTGTTGCAAGATTCGGATGGTACTGTTTTAGAGTCTTCTACGTCCCTTGGGGACCCTTTTGAGTCTGATCCTGAACCCTCTGCTGAGGGCCTGATCAGGGCATTATTGACCACACTCAACATTCCCTTGGTTCAGGAGGTCCCTTCTGATCCCTCTGATGTTTTTCGGGAGCCTGCAAAGCCCCTTAATTATTTTCCTCCTAACCCAACTCTTGACCGTTTGGTTTCTGCTGCATGGAAGAATCCGGACAAGTCCTCTTCTGTGTAAAGGAAATTTGCTAAACTTTATCCCTTTTCTGAAACAGAACTGACTAAATGGGTTCACCCCCCCCCCCAAGGTGGACGCACCCATATCTAGACTGTCTAAATCTACTGCCTTACCTGTTTCTGATGCTTGCTCTGCAAGATTGGACTGACAAGAAACTTGAAGTTTCCCTCAAGTCCATTTTCGCTTCTATTGGCACCGCTATGTGTCCAGCTTTTGCTGTTTCGTGGGTTAACCAGGCTATTGCAGTCTGGACTGAACAACTCACTACGGCTGTCCATCAGGATGCACCTACTTCGAAGAAATTGCGTCTTCTTGCTCTGAAGCGCAACACTATGTTTCTGCTGCTGCTTTTGATGCCGTCCGCATGGTGGCAAGAGCTTCCACTACCTCTGTGGTGGCCAGGCGTGCACTTTGGCTTAAGATTTGGTCTGCTGACACTGCTTCCAAGAAAGTCTTGCTTTCCTTGCCTTTTCAGGGTACTTCCTTGTTTGGATCTGAACTTAAGGAACTAATTAGCGAGGCCACAGGGGGTAAGAGTACACTTCTACCCTTGGTCATTAAGAAAAAGTTGCCATTTACGCGTAACTGGTCCTTTCGTTCCTTTCAACCTGAGACATGTTCGACGAACCAGGCGGTTCCATCAGCTCCGCGTCCCTCCTTCAAGCCCAAGCAGCAATGGAACCCCAAGGCCGCATCCAAGCCCAAGGCTCCCAAGACTGCTTCGGCATGACTCACCGAACCTGCGTCCGCATCCCGCTGTGGGTGGTTGTCTCCGCCTCTTTCGCGGGATTTGGGAGGATTCAGTGTCGGACCCATGGGTTTTACAGGTGGTATCAGAGGGATACAAGATCCCTTTCTTTTCTCTTCCCCCTTTTCGCTTTCATCTTTCTTGCTCTCCTCAGGAAGTCGAGAGAAGCCGTCTCTTCAAAGGCGCTATTCAGGCTCTTCTGGACAAGGATGTCCTGGAGCTGGTGCCTCCTTCAGACAGGGGTTCCGGTTTTACTCAAACCTCTTTGTGGTGACCAAAAAGGATGGCGGATGCCGCCCTATTTTGGATTTGAAAGATCTCAATTCCTTTGTGGTTAAGACTCACTATCGTCAGGAGTCTCGGCGCACAGTGATCGCTGCCATGTCTCCGGCCTAGTTCCTTGCTTCTCTGGACCTTCAGGATGCATATTTGCATATCCCAATCCATCTAGAGAGCAGGCGGTACCTGAGGTTTGCCTGTGACAGGGGTCATTTTCAGTTCTCAGCTCTTCTATTTAGTCTGACAACGGCCCCTCAGGTTTTCCAACGGGTTCTAGGGGCCTTGATATCTGTTCTCCATCAGGACGGCATCAGAGTGACTCCCTACATGGACTACTTACTTTTGAAAGCCTCCTCTGCGGACCTTTTTCATCAGCAGGTCCAGACCTGCATTCAAATCCTTACCCATCACGGTTGGATTGTCAACTTGGACAAGTCAGACCTTGTCCCGTCCCAGCAACTGATCTTCCTGGGTCTTCTGTTCGATACTCAGAAGTGCATGGTGTTTCTACCGGACGAGGTAGCCCATCAAATTGCCCAAAGAGTCTCAACGATTCTATCCCGGGATCGGATCCCAGTTCCGAAGTTGTCTTCTCTGGTGGGGAAGTTAATTTCCACGATAGAGGAGGTTCCATTTGCAATGGCACACACCAGGGAACTTCAGAGATTTGTGATACAGACATGCAGGGACCGACCAGATCATCAGAAGCTATCGGTCTTACTTCCTCCTCATGTACAGTTGAGCTTGGAGTGGTCGCTGGACCTTTCCATCTCCTGAAGGGGAGAACCTTCCTGATTCCTTACTGGACCAAGGTCACGATGGATGTCAGCCTCTTGGGCTGGGGAGCCATTCTGGGTCGCTTCAGCGCTCAGGGGAAGTGGTCCATGGAGGAGTCCCTTCTCCCTATCAACATCCTGGAACCTCGAGCAATATTTCATGCTCTCCGTCATTGGGAGTCTCAACTGGAGGACTGTTCAGTGTGAGTGGAGTCCGACGACGCCACGGCAGTGGCTTACAGACAAGGCAGAACAAGAAGTCTCGCCGCTTGGTTAGAGGTCAAGGCCATTCTTTCCTGGGCAGAGGTTCATGTTCCTGTCATTTCCGCAGTGCACATTCCAGGCGTAGACAACGTCATAGCAGACTTCCTCAGTCGTCACACAGTTGACAGAGGAGAGTGGGAGCTACATCCCGAGGTGTTTCAACTCCTAACTCAGAGATGGGGGATGCCCCTAGTGGATCTGATGGCTACAAGACACAACAGGAAGGTTCCGGCGTTTTGCTCTCGGTGGAGAGACTCTCTAGCTCTGGCTGCCGACGCAATGTCCATTCCCTGGACATTCTCTCTGGCCTACATTTCTCCTTCTCTTCCAATGTTGATAAGGGTGTTACAGAAATTGAAAGTGGAACGTTGTCCTGTAATTCTGATCACTCCGAATGGGCCTAGTCAGTCCTGGTATCCGGAGCTTGTGGCCCTATCAATGGCAGAGCCCTTTCCTCTCCCCTCTCGTCCGGATCTTCTTCTGCAGGGTTAGGAAGATGTTCATCGGCTAAATTTGATGGCCTGGAGGTTGAATCCTCGATTTTAAGGAAGAAAGGGTTTTCTTCTGCTGTGGTGTCCACTATGCTTAGCGCCCATAAGCCTGTTTCTTCCAAGATTTATCAGTGTGTCTGGTCGACATTTGTGTCTTGGTGTGCTGACAGAGATCTGTCTTGTGACTTTGATCTTCCCACTGTCCTGGCTTTTTTGCAGGCCGGTGTGGACAAGGGACTCAGTCTGAGTTCTCTTAAGGTTCATACTTTGGCGCTTTCTTTTTCCAGAAATGCATTGCTATCCTTCCTGATGTCAGGGTTTTCTTCCGGGGAGTTGCTCATGTGCGTCCTGCCTTTTGGAGTCCGGCTCCTCAGTGGGACCTTAATTTGATATTGGGAGTTCTCCAACGTCCTCCCTTTGAGTCTTTGGCTACTATTCCTTTACGTCTCTTGACTTGGAAGATGGCCTTTCGTCTGGCGATTGTGTCTGTTTGCCGAGTTGCGGAGTTGCAAGCTGTATCCTGTAAACCACCTTATCTAGTGTTTCATAGCTTCGCACCTCTAAGGAGTTCTTACCTAAAGTGGTCTCTGAGTTTCACATCAATCAGGAGATTCTGGTGCCATCTTTCTGCCCTAACCCCTCCTCTGACAAGGAAAGAGATCTCCACTTGTTGGATGTGGTGCGTTGTCTCAAATTTTATGTCCATTGCACTGACTCTATCAGGAAGTCTGACGCTCTGTTCGTCATTCCTGAGGGTCCTAGGGCAGGAAGACCTGCATCCAAAGTGACTATTGCGTCATGGATCAAGTCTACTATACGTAGGGCCTACGAGTTGAGGAATAAGCATGTTCCCTTTCGGGTCACGGCTCATTCCACCAGGTCTATTGGGGCCTCTTGGGCCTATAAGAATCAAGCGTCTGCTGATCAGCTGTGCAGGGCGGCAACTTGGTCCTCTGTGCACACCTTTTCGAAGCACTACCGTGTGGATGTGCTGGCTTCGGCTGATGCCAGCTTTGAGAGGAAGGTCCTGGAGGCAGTCTTGCCTGTCTAGGATCTTCTTCTCAGGTTCTTAGTGCTTCCTTGCTGTTGAGCCCTGTTGGCTTTAGTTCAGTGTGCTGTGTAACAGTTCCTAGGGTGTTTTTACCCCTGTTTGGTGTCCGTTGACATTTCAGTTTTGTTGGGCTCTCTGACCGGTTGGTTCATAGTGGTTCTGGTGACTTTGGGGGCCTTGCGCCTGGTCATTGACTTTTTCCCGCCTCTGGGAAACTCAATGGTTGGACATCCCAGAGTTACCAGTAGCCTGTATTGGGCAACAGAGAAAAGAGGATTTTAGTCTCACCTGTTAAATCCTTTTCTCTTAGTTCATACAGGTTACTGTTCTCCCACCCTGTCAAGAGACCATGCTTAGCTCTCCTGTGGCAATATGTGGGAGTCCTTCGGGGCATGCTCACAGGAGTCTTCTTCTCTTCTATTTCTGGTCAGTTATTAGTGTCTCAAATCATTCTGGAGCTAGCTGGCTAGGATGCAGCTGAGGAGGGAAGGGAGGCTCCACCCCCTGCATACATTTAGAGAAATGTTCCTGCCTACTTAAAGGGGCGGATCGCCTCCCAGAGTTACAAGTAACCTGTATGGACTGAGATAAAAGGATTTAACAGGTAAGACTAAAATCCTCTTATCGATAACTCACAAGTTATTTTATTAAAATGAAAGAAAACCGTTTAAAAATATAAGAAACAAAAAATATTTTTTTATCTTGGGATCATTTGGGCACAATGGGTTTAATTTTTATGGAGACTACATGAAAGATATGAACAGGTCATTCATACCTAAAAAATGGGCAGT
This sequence comes from Rhinophrynus dorsalis, assembly GCA_037306005.1. Classification (NCBI taxonomy): domain Eukaryota; kingdom Metazoa; phylum Chordata; class Amphibia; order Anura; family Rhinophrynidae; genus Rhinophrynus; species Rhinophrynus dorsalis. The sequence continues at coordinate 167,593,336 of CM074718.1, forward strand.
TTTAAGTGGGCACTCTCCCTCTGGGGTAAAAATTCCTATGTCCCTTTTTCACGCACTGTTTTTCAGAATTTTGGAGATCTTATTGTGTAGTGTATGTAAGTGTATTACATTGCTCCACAACTGTAAAACTATCATTAATTTGTGCTTAAACTTCATTAAGTTTTTTTTTAATTAGTTGGTGTAAATAAAAAGTTTGTCTTGGTCACATTTATTTAAAAAACTCAACAAGTTGGTGTTAGCAGATCATAAAAGCTCCAGCGCTGAAGGGGTTAATACCCCCATATCTAGCATCTATTCATCCTTTGCTTGTCTGCTTCTCTCTCCTTTACTTCCATAGTAAGGAAGAGAGAGGCAGAGAACAGTTACAAAAGCAATGTGTAAACATATTGCCTCTGTGAATGAAAATGCAGATACATGTGATCGTTTCTGGAGCGATCACACGTACCAGGAGAAGAGAGAAGCACTGAGACTGAGTGCTCCATTACCGGAGCGCTCCGTTTCAGGCTGTAAAGCATGGTAGCAGTGTGCACTGAGGTGTGCTGCTATCATTTAACCCAAGACGTGCCAGGACCTTCATGGGTCCTTATGGAAGGTTTACCCATGATGGTCCTGACACGTCATGGGTCATTTAGGGGTTAAAGGTTTGATATTTTTGTCCACCCTTGGATCCAGCCTTTCCTATAGAGGCGAGCTACTGAACATACATGCTTACCTTACAATGACCAGAAAAAGCTAAAAGGCCTCTATGAATGTTACCAGTGTGCCTTTGCACACTGGAGGTCCATGGAGGCAGATATGACAGTTGCTGGCAGTTTTTTTCAGACTGAAGAAGGTAGAATGCATGAGCTACGGTACCCTTTTAGGACTAAAGGGGATGTGCAACATATTGCGCACTTCTTGTCCATAAAAGGTTATGATTACAGTATTCATGTTTAAAGCCTGCTTGGGGTATGTACTGATGGTAATCTTCAGTACATATCCCAAGCAGGCTTTAAACATGAGACCTGGGGTTTTATCCCCATCTGCCAGCACCTTGCAACGCCCCTGGACAAAGGGATGTTTACACTTAACTTATAAATACTACCTTGTACTGAAATGTTCTTCTCCAATGCAATTTAATCAGTGTGGCATTAGTTACTTTAATGATGAACTTCGGCTGTATTGCTAGGTGCTGGCTGAAGGGTCCTAAAGTCCTAGGTCTAATGCTTAAAACCCGGGCCCAGATTTACATTCTAGGCACCCCTACTCCTCACATGTCCCCAACTCCAGTCCCATGAAGTTTTCCCTGGCACAGAAAATACCCTTAGCCTGTAGCATACAAGCACAAAAAAACAGGTTTTTAACCCCTTGGTTTCTAGTGAGACCTCTGTCGCAATCTGTTGGAGATTTCTCTAGCATCCAGTGATAGTCAATACTTGGATCTGCTGTTGGGTGTCCGGGAGCACCTTGCGGCCTGAGATTCTGTTACTTGGACTATTAGGTATCCTACCCACTTATAGTGGCACTGTCACAATTGTGGGGATCCCGGGGGTTGAGGATAGAGCAAGCTCTGTTTAGAACTCCTGGGGCACTCTGCTCTACACTACCAGACACATGTATTTAATGTGGCATAGTGGGGACTGTGGGGCAATCCAGGTGCTACCTCAAATGACACTGGCTCTCCAGTGCTTTACTAATATTAAATTGTCTTCCATATCCATGTACTATATTCTTCATGTTTTATATTACTTGAATGGCATCTCCTCGGATGACTGTATGTTGTTATACATTTGATTTGTTTTTGTAGTACATGAAATTTAATTTAATAAAAAAATAGTCAATAAAAGGGTATATAAACTGGTACAAGGATAATGAGATTGCACTGACCACACCTACAACTCAGAATAGGGGTGTGACCAGCACATCTTAGGACAGCGGTTCTCAACCTTTCTAGTGCCACGACCCTTTGATAAAATTTCCCAAGTTGTGGCAACCTCTAACAGTAAAATTATTTTCGTTGCTTCTTCATCGCTGTAATTTTGCTACTGTTATGAATCAAAATATACATATCTGTTGGTTTTAGGCGACCCCTGGAAAATCGTCATTCGACCCCCAAAGGGGTCCCGACCCACAGGTTGAGAACCACTGTCTTAGGAGCTCCTCAAAATTTGGTGCTCTAAGCAATTGACTATTCTGCGCAATGGGAAATCTAGCCCTGCTATTACCTCAGGTCTTGTTACCAGCTTGGGGCATATAATGGTGCTGTTATGCCTACTACAAATTGTGCATTTTGACTACATGGTGAGATTAATAATGATTAGGTTGGCCCAGACCACTGATCTTGTGAACCTAGCAACTCCTCTGCTAAATACATTTTTAGAATACTACAGATTCATATTACAAAATCAAAACTTGAGTTTCTGGTAGAAAATTTTAAATAATTAATATGATTAGCAAAAATGACCTCCCATCCATAGGCAAACAAGATTTCTTGAGAGGATTTTCCAAAAATTAAAATAAATATAAAATAACAATGGCAAGAAAATGCATTGAGCCTTCCTGTGCATTGATCGGGGGTAGGTAACATCCTGCTCTCCAGCTGTTGTTATACTACAGCTCCCATCCTTCTCTGACCACTAGAGTCAGATGAGAGTTGTAGTCCAATTGCTGGAAGGGCATAGTTTGGCCTCCCCTGGCATAGACATTCACACAACAGCCTCAAACATTGATTAGCAGTGGACTGATAACGTGCTGTCTCTTTTAGGTCTAATAGAGTTAAGACAGGTTTCTGGGCAGTTGGAAAAGCCCTCTGTGTATGCCCTTGCCATCTAACCTGCATTATATTTTAAGCTTAACACTTTCAACTTTACCAGATAATGCTTGGGAAAGGGCATAATAATAGATACATTGCATTTATCATGAGCAATCCTCTTAGTTCTTCCCTTTTATACATTGTATATTTTGTTGGCCACCAAATGTTTGAAAAAGCTCCCTGTGTGATATGAATAAAATAATTCACCAGGCATATTATCCAGTGCAAAAACTTGACAGCAAGTGGAAGATTGTAATTACTCTCTTCCATTAGACTCTGTGGCTTTGGCCAGATAAGCTGTGGTGAAACGTGTGACCAGGGCAGGGGATCATGGATTGTCTTTCATTGTTGTCATGGTGACAGTGATGCAGGTGGCCTATTACTGCCTGGCTTGTCAGATCTTATACATCAAACTGGTGCTAAGTGAAAATATGTTTGAGAAACTGGAGAGAGGCAGAAAAAAAAATTGCCAGCAGTGTTTATAAGATCAGGTGGTTACTCTGCTTAAACACGAGCCTTTTTTCCCTTTTCTTCTTTTGCATTAACCATTTTCCTTTTTTTTCCTTTTCTTCAAGAACTGATCATGCTGCTTTTATTGAACATTAGCAGCAGAATACATTTATTTTAAGTAATACAAATAATAAACAAGTAAGTTTTTATTATTTTCTGTATATCTAGACATGAGGAGGAAGGTATGTTTTTTTGGTGTAGGTGAAACAACAATGATATATATGGGTTATTCTCTGTTAATGTTCTTTGTGTTATAACCAGTTTCTGAGATTTTGAACATACAGGTAAAATTGCATTACATTGTCATCCAAGGAGTTAAAATCTGATCTTGTAGGAGGATTAGGCTACTCACTGTGCTTTTCATGTTTATCCTATTTTTAGTTTTATTGGTATTTTACAATTTATATTTCAAAGTGTGTTGTGAGCCTGTGTGTATGTGTGAGTATGTGTGTGCATGCATGTGTGTGATCGTGTCTCCGTATGTGTATTTCATTGTGTGTGGATGTGGGAGTACACATTGCACATGTGTGTGATTGTGTATGAGTATGTCTGTGAGCATGCACGATTGTAAGTGTGTGTAAAGTATGTGTATGGTATCATGGATATCGTTCTTGATGCTATTCCGTAAATAACCAAACGGGTGGAAATTTCTGTGGCGGTAATAAGCATACCTGGATCTGCCCCGGAGGCTCCAGTTTTAAAGCTAATTACTGGGTCTCCAGGGGGCAGAGGCTGTTTCTCCGGCTGTTGTGATAAACCTTCTGGAAAACTCTGCCCACTTCCCCTCCTTCCCACCATGTTCCTTTCATTTCCCGCCCACTTCACATCCTTCCACTCTGTTCTTCCCATTTCCTGCCCACTTCACATACCTTCTACCCTGTTCTGCCCACTTCCCGACCACTTCACAAATACAATGCCGATAAGCCTCACCCACTTAATTAAAGCGGAACTATCATCTTCATAATATTGTCCCCCAATACTTTAGTAATATAGCAATAAGCAAAGGCATACTTGTATTATGTTTAATAAGTCCACATTACTGAAGTAATCCACCTTCTTCTGCCGGCATCCAGGGCACAGAGTTTACAAGACAAGCTCTGTGCGTCTGTACAGGTAGCAACTTCTGTTACCTTAAGGTAACTAACTGACATCACCACCAATCTGGGCAGCGCAAGGGACAGACAGCGCAGAGTCAGAGGCAACTTTCCTCTAAGATGTCTGCGCTGTTGTGCGCTGGAAGCCTCTAGAAGAAGGTGGATTACTTCAATAACACTGACTTATTAAACATAATACAAGTATGCCTGTGCCTGTTGCTATATTAGTAATGTCTTGGGGGGGCAATATTATGAAGATGATAGTTCTGCTTTAAGACGCTCATACCTTCCTCAAAATACCCACTAAAGATCTTTTATCCATTTCCAGTCCAGCAGGATGTAGCCTACAGAACGCAGTGTCCTCCCTAGGAAGTGAGGAAGACAGTCTAAATGTGCTTCCTGCAAGCTGCAGCAAGCAGCACATAAAATGTATTTTTGGGATTATCATGCATAAAAGAAAAGAGGAGAATTCTTGGGCAAAAAACTACGCGATCTGGGACAAATAAAAATAACTATTAATTTAAATGGGAGTTTTAATGTCATAAATGCTAGAGAGATCGCCAGAATATTATGTCACTATGCATTGGCGACCTTTTTTTGCTTTTAAATTCCCAATTTAAATCTGTTCAAATTTTCATTTGTTCCCTGTGGTAGTTAGTTTGCCCGCAGTGTCTATTAAGGTCTTGAAGAATTTGCATATAGGCAAGGATTTAATGGGAGGCAGAAATTCTTGTTGAAGTTTATGATTACAGCAGCATAAGCGTCGGCAAGTAAGTGGACTTTTAGGTGCCATATCCTATATTATAATTCACTAAGGATGTTTGTCAGAAGACGCCATGCGGAGTAGAGACAGCTGCTTGCACTGCAGTTATGCGCAGTACTGACTGCCCGCGCTGCAGCTGATACGGAGCGGGGCTGTCCGATTTCAGACCGTAGTCGCAGAGAGGACTGCGGTCTGAGGTGCGCAGAGAGGACTACGGACTGAATTTGGAGCTCCCTGCTCCGTATCTTGCATGGCACAGGCAGTCAGTACTGCACATGACTGCAGCGCCGTACACAGGCTTTAAAACTAGTGTGTACATATATATATATATATATATATATATATATATATATATATATATATATATACAGAATCCATCTTAGAATAAAACAGAAGACGTTAGAAATCACATTGTCTTGAAGGAAAATGTACTTGAAAGCCAGTAAAAGGATTTTATCTGGAGAGAAAAAAATACAGATTTAGGAGAATGTAAATTGTTTCTAACCTAATGGACTGCAAGACTCTAGTCGTTTCTCACACAAGTCTGTGAACTACTTGATGTTGATATGTATAGCTTCCACAGAGACAGATCTACCAAGAAGAATTGGGGGGGAGATTCACTAAGCGGCGATAAAGAGGTGATAAAGAGGAGATAATTTCTCCAATGATATCACTTCTCCAGTTCCTATGTTATTCTGTGGAGCCTATGCACTAAGATTTCTTCAGCTTCAGAGATCTTATTGAATAGGCTCCACGGAATAACATAAGAACTGGAGAAGTGATATCACTGGAGAAGTCATCTCCTCTTTATCACCACTTAGTGAATTTCCCCATTGGAGTCATGGTTGTGTTAGAGAGAATAGGAACCAAAAGTTTCTAAATAAGCTACCTACTTAGCTACAATAAGAATACATTAAAAGACAAACAATCATCTATAAACGCTTTAAGTAGCAGAGGGGTATCCTACGAATTTTAAAGTAATGTGCTGGATAACCCTCTTGCACACAAAGGGTTATAACACATGAGCGGGTAGGTGGAGACAACATTTTTTTGGCCCTGTCCACACACTGAGGGGGAATCACAGAGCAATTCCTAGTGATATACTCTTGATTGAGGCATACCAGGCCTGTGACCTTGCACCAGGTCAATTCCACTATGCCTAATCCAAAACAATTATGTGCACACTCGTGAAACACTAACATAAATCAGAAATATACTTATCTACTCTTAATATGACTGGAGCATTATATACCCCGAAAAAAGATAATAAAAACAGAAATACCACAGTGCAGTTATTATACATATGAAAATTTAAAATAATTAAAAAACACTTGCAAATACAGTTGCAAACAGATATATTATTCTAGCTGGTTGCTAATAACGCTTGAATGTAAGGAAGGATTAACTCCCTGGAAGGTAACAGCTCTCAACACAGATGCTTCCAAAGGCCACCCTTTCAAAAATCACAGCTCTACTTTTATTTATTTTTAACCCCGTGCCCAAATACAACTACATTGGGAAGAAAAAGCAAAATAAAACCCTGTAACTGCTCTTTCCTTCTTTCCAGTGTACCCCCCCCCCCCCATTTTAGTATGTTGTAAGAGAAAAGCAACCAAAAACACATCAATCGTGCTAAAGAGCAGATACCTTTTCCAATTCCAGTGTAATTCCATGGAGCCTAAGCACTAATATCTCCTGGACAGATGTTAGTGCGTAGGCTGTATAGAATACCACACTGGATATGTTATCTTCTCTTTACCCTACCTTAGTTCATATACCCTATTCTTAGTACATCAGTCTGACAGTAAAAAACTACAAGCGTATCTTTTATATATGTGTATAAAAATAAGAACACTACAGTCTGTACTTATTGGTCATAATTAATTTACCCTTTAAAGGAACACATCAAAAAATGAAATAGGTGGTTATAATCTTAAATACCATGTACTTACAGCTAACATATGTAAAAAATTATTATTCATTGTTTACTTCCCTAAAATATAATCCCAAACATGATTTTACCATGTAAACTTCCAGTTTAGATGGCATTTATTTAATGCTTATTGTAATGCTTATGTGGTCTCTACACCTTACCCGCTGGCATCACTGAACAACTCATGCAGTGTCTTTCAAAGCTGGTGACAGCTTAGACACCAGAGGCGAGCATATACTGCCCGGAGGGAAAGTCTAATAAACCAAGTGATTGGAAACAAGTTCTCATTAACCCACTGGATGGTAGAGACTCCTCCAGTGTAATAACCTAGGGCAGTGGTTCTCAAACTTTTTTCACTCAAGGCATCCCTATCATGTAATCTGGAATTTTCGGGGCACATCTCACATATTTTATGTAAATTATCAAGGGCATAATGAAAGGTACAATACATAAATATGCAATTAATGTTAGGTTTTACAATCATTTAACAAAAATAAACACGTTGTGCATAATAGTTTCCATAAATATACATTTGAAAAGGAGTATTTTCATTTTTATCCAAGGCTTTGAACAAAATAAGGGGCACCCTAAATTAATATTCGTGGCACACCAAAGTGCCACGGCACTCTGGTTGAGAAACACTGACCTAGGGGTTAAACCTTGAGGTTGCCATTGATATTAAACTTCATCAGATCCTCATGTAATTACATTTGGAGCCCATTAGTTAAACCTTGGTGTTATTCTACCCATTCTGGCAGTGTTAACAGTGGGCTGGACAGTGTTTATTTGCCCTTGTGTGTAAAACTTTGCTGTACAGATGAGGGTGCAGGTGGAGGCGAATGGGAGTGAATGAGGCAAGAGGTGAATGTGAGGGAGGCAAGTGGCTAATGGGTGTGTTAAATAAGATTTTTTACTCTGTCCATCCACTTTAGCTGTACCACACGTAGGCAAAATAAAATATTACTATACTTTTAAGTCCGTTCTACAAGGGTTTCTGCAGGTGCTGTGCTGTACTGTGGTATGGACCACTAGAGACCCTGTAATATGATTGCCAAGGGGATAAAAGGATTAAATGTTTGCAAGTATGTGCACTATAGTAAGCACTCATGTTCTACAATCCAACACATCAGATTAGTATCACTTTTGTGATTCTGTAATGCTGAAATGTTAAGTATTATCACTCACTGATAAACTTGTATCCCTTCCCAGGCACCTAGACATACACATAGTGTAGGCTGTGGGGCAGGCTGAATGTGGAGTTAAATATAGCACGACAAACAGCAAAAAAGTTAAACATTAAAAAGATTGCATGATAGCATGCACTGACTGCTACTGTACTTTAGTCCCCTGTCGGAGTGTTTTAATGTATTAGATTCACAAATCAGGGCTTAAAAATTAAGTCTAGTTTGCTACAAAAGATACATTTACTATGCATCTCATTTTTTGATTATGGGCACTGCAATCAGACATACCTAGAGCTATGTTTTATAGAGCTCATTGCAAGAGACAGGCTATATGGAAGATATAGTTCTACATTACTGCAGAAAATAAACATGTGCAATTCTGGTGTACAACTACACCAAAAAGGTGTGTGTCTGTGTGTAAACCAACTCATCATCGGCGACACATAAACATTTTCAAGAAATTAAATAGGTTGCTTCACGTGGAAAAATATATATTTATCCTGCTGACTAAAACAAGGATACTCACACTGCTGAGAGATGTTTTATCTGTTATTATCACAGCCCCGCCTTGTATTTTTGGGGTTTAGTAAATGCTCTGAAATGTTATGAGGAAGCTGTTTCTACAACTCTTGTCAGAAGTCCATATCCCTCCATAGGATACTGTAGCAACATTGCACTGTAACATTATAGGACCTGGAGGTACTTCACACAGAAAAATACAATAACGTTTGAATAAAACATCATTCTGCAGTGGGCATTCTACTCAGCAGGATAAACCTTCAATGTATATGTTTTTCAATATTAAGTATTACTATCCATTTAAGTATCATATACTTACAGCTAGCATATGTAAAAATGAATTATTTATATCTTACATTCCTAAAATATAATCCTAAAGTTGCTTCTGAACACACGTGTAAATTGTCCTGTTCAGAGAAATTTGTTTAGACCTTTGAGTGACAGAGGGATGCTCAATGCTCTGGCATTCAAAGGGTTAAAAGTGTTCTATTTGTGTTGCGATATAAGAGCTAAAGGCAATTAATTCATTGTGATTAGTGCCCACTGCTCTTGTTTTCTAGAAGGGTATCTTATCTCAGCACCTGTACAGATAATCCGCGGGAGCCATAGAAAAGGGTAGTGATGTCAAATGCATTGGGGATCTCACTAGCATTCCATTTGTTAAACTCCCCAATAACCCATTGAGTGCCAGAGAGGTAGGGAACAAATTGCAGAGCAATGCATTGCTTTACCCCTCTGGCACTCAAATGGCTAAATCACAGAAAAAAACATTGTCCCCCATGATACAGTTGTTTGCCCCAGAATTACTCCAATTAGCTGTTTTTACATAAGACTCCTCATAATAATATCAAAGTACTTTAACAGGAAGGATAGGTTGAGATTGTCTCTCATTTTCATGTATGTCCTAGTGGTAAAGATATTATTCCTCAATTAAATGGTACTCATTTTAGCTACCTCGGAAGGATGAAAGGCTGAGTTGACCCTGCTGTGACTAGAACCTGTGTCTTTGCGGTTTGAATAGATTCTACATATGGTGCCTTAACTAACTGAGCCATCTCATCAGCTTTCCACATTTTGTATTAATCAATTTCCATGTATACATTATGGAATATGCTGGTGCTTTATAAATGCAATAATAACTCAATGGTAAAAACTTCTCTACAATGTACAGAAGCCGGGAAATGAAGGTTAAGTTCTTCCAATTTAACTCCACACCCCTGCATACTTTGGTAATGACATCAAACACAACATCACAAATGACCTCATGAATGACATCACTGGTGACATCAAAAATATTGGTAACTGCGTGACAGATCCCTTTTATAAGCTGTACTTTCAGTGCTGGTGATGTTGTGTAGTGATCTTACTGAGTCAGGATTTGTAGACCTGTTATTTTACTGTTGGTTGTCAAGCTGCAGGGTTGTTAGATAAGTACTGTTTGTCCTTCTTGACAGTGTGGGTGTTAAATGGGGACAAGTGGCTGTTGTTTAGTGTTTTGTTTTACTAATAGTGGAGCAGTACTTTGAGTTTATAGGGGTTCTGTGTGAAGTAGTGTAGTGTTGCAATAGCAGAAGGAAAATATGTTGGTGTAGTGTTTATTAGTTTTGGTGTAGTGCCGCCGCTGAAAGATGGCTGAAATGTTGCAGTCACTGTTTCTAGTTTTGTTGATGTAATTGATGATGTCATCAGTATGTTATTCATAATCTTGTTTCAAATGTCATAACTAATGTCATCAGCAAAGCACATAGGGACATGGATTTAAGTTGGACTTCACTTAAATTGGACTTTTGTGCATTTGAGTGAGAACTTAGTTGTGACTTTAAATAAATATTTTTTCCATTGAATTTCCATATTTTTACCCCCAAAAGTTTTAGGCGGTTTGTTCCAGAACAGCATTACATTTTTCAAGGAGTACAGTTATGGGGTCAAACCAACTGAAATTGAATTAATGTAGTTTTAAATGGGGTTTTTAACCCACTGAATTCTAGAGAGATTTCACCATGCCACAGTGTATGTGGTTGTCAGTGACTACCACTGAACAGTGAAATGAGGCTGGGATAGCAGCAGTGTCTGTTGAGGTCTGTGAGATCAAATCTAAGTGTAGCAAATTTAATGAATGAGAGATGAGACCATAAACACCACAGAGGTCAATTCCATCAGTTGTCAGTAGACAGCAATCTACACAACCTAAATAACCCTACCTCTCTATAGTAATATGTTCTAGTGAGCATGTGCATCAGTTACATTACTCTATGATTTATTTTGTTTTTTTACTTAAATGCTAATAATATATTGGGTTCTATTAATATGATTTAGTAGCTTAAAAAAAGCATGTGATACTGATCAGGGCCCTTCTCTCTGCCAATTTTGGTTAGAATCCATAGGCTGGTTTGGTCTGTAAGTCTGGTTAACGTTTCTCATAGTGCCAGTTGGGAGAATGTGTGTGTGTGTGTTTGTATAAATATATATATGATATATATACATATTTATTTTAAAAAAGCAATTTGACACTTGGAAAATATACAGATATTTTCTACAAATCTTGCAGAGTTTAAAGGGACTGCCATTTTATCCTGGAAGTTTCAGCCAATTTCACTGTCGCAATCAAAACTTATAACCAAAATAAAAATGCCCTGTAACATATTATTATTATTATTAATCTTTATTTATATAGCGCCAACAAATTCCGCCTCGCTTTACAGTAGGGAATAGACATACAGAGGTATTAAATAGTACAATCAAACGTGGAGAACAGAAGGATCCTGCTTGTGAGAGTTTACAGTAGAAACTTTGTTCATATTTAACTATAGAAGCCCTAATGGGCTTCAATAATAATAATAATAATAAAAATCTATATATATAAAAGAATAAGCCTCATTGCATAATTTATGGTACCTCACACACAGAACATAATTTATGTCTCCTCAGAAAACACACACACATTGAACAGAATGCTCATTACATAATTTATGTCTCATTAGGAGACACAACTCCTATAGGGTGATTCAATGGGGACATTACTGCTCCCATAGGGTGATTCAATGGGGGCATGTTTATCATACAGGGAGTTGGCCTGCCCCCTCCAGCCCGCCCACCACTATCCAACTGACAAAAAAATATATAGCTGCCACTGGCTCCTGAAGTAGGGGATATCAATAACTTCTCCTGGTTCACACACCCTCTCACTCAGGACCATGACCCCACAAACACACTGTTTCACCTCCCACAGATAATTGTAACCCTCCATACACTCTGTGTCACCTCCCACAGATAATTGTAACCCTCCATACACTCTGTGTCACCTCCAACAGATAACTGTAACCCTCCATACACTCTGTGTCACCTCCCACAGATAACTGTAACCCTCCATACACTCTGTGTCACCTCCAACAGATAACTGTAACCCTCCATACACTCTGTGTCACCTCCCACAGATAATTGTAACCCTCCATACACACTGTGTCACCTCACACAGATAACTGTAACCCTCCATACAATGTTACGAGGGTGTAATGGTTCCATAAAATACAAACTCAGGGATAAACTTAATAGTAGTTCTTTTATTTAACTCTTCATCTCTTCAGTCACCTCACTAACTGTCTGTTTTCAACTGTCACTCCTCCACTTCCTGCTTCCTGATTCTCGCCCTTTCTCCTTAAAGGGAGAGAGATGCTTTGCTGTATGTTACAGAGGGCAAACCTCAAACACCACTTTCTATTTGTTCCCTCTGCATATTGCTAAGTTGCCTCAACTGAAGCGCCACAGTGTGTTATATTGCTATATTACCACAACTTAACCCTTTGAGTGCCAGAGGGATACTAAACGCATTGCAAAGCAATGTGTTTCGTACCTCTCTGGCATTCAAAGGGTTAAGTGAGGAGGAGTTACTGCTCCCATTGGGTGATTCAATGGGGGAGTGATTTAAATCATGCAGGGAGTTGGCCTGCCCCCACTATCCAGCCCGATCACCACTGTCCAAGTAACTCAAAAAACAAAATGGCTGCCACTCACTCCTACACCACAGACACAAACACATCAAACAAAAAAACACACACACTCACACACACTCAATCATACACACTCACAATAATTCACACACTCACTCTCTCTCACTCACACTCTCTCACTCACACTCTCACACACTCTCTCTCACACTCTCACAGACACTCAATCACACACTCTCACACTCACACACTCAATCTCTCTCACACTCACTCACACACACACTCATACACCCTCTCACTCACACACTCACTCATAATCTCTCACACTCACACACTCTCACTCAATCACACACACTCACTAACACAGTCATGCAATCACTCACATGCAATCAATAACTCTCGCACTCACACGCACTCACTCACACTCCAGGAGCCAGCACGATCCACCTTCCACCATAGTCTCACTCACACCCCAGGAGCAAGCACGATCTTTATGCATCTCAGTGCATGAGTGTGCATTTGTGTGTGTGTCTCTGTGTGTGTTTGTCTTGCATCTGTGTGTGTGTGCATTAATTCCCTATATAGCCTGACGGGCAGCGCTGTCCCACATTGCTAGTAATACTATAAAACTATAGTGTCAAGTATAACGCCTAGGTGGCTTTAGCATGACTGTGACATTGTTCTTTGTATGAGAAAGAAACATTACATAAAGTAAACAGGTCTTCCGGTATCTGAAGGTATTTACAGAACATCTTAGAAAAGTCAGCTCTTGATTACATATGAGCCGAGTTTTGCTTTCAATGCAGTTATTTTATATTTGGTACTATCGAACTACCATAAATAATTTTTGATATATTAACCTTTATTTGTAAATGGGACAGTGTGGCAGTTTTTGCTAATTAGTCTCTGTACTTATTCAGTATTAGCACAGTGTGTTATGAATGACATTATACTGAACCCACACACTCAGGTCATTTCTGAGAGCCTTGCGATCAGTAAGTTTGGCCTCAAACATAAATAATTAGCATACTGTGCTGGGAGGGTAGCATTAAATGCCATATTGTGCCACCAAAATGGAAAAGTTCATTTTCAAAACTTTATTTTACTGAAAAATGGATAATACAACTTGTATTTAATTTAAACTGCCTTAGGGTGGTAGTTCCAATTTTAACCCTCTGAGTGCCAGAGGTGTACATCTTGCAATGTGTTGTATCCCCCCCCCCCGCCACTCAAAAGGTCAAAACCACATGATGTAGTATTTTTTATTTGTAAAGTTATACAGTATAGCAGCATATTGTTGTTATTTGAAGATTGCAGTTTGGTGTATGTCTTTCCTTACATCTCCATCTAATGCTGTGCCTTCCACATAGTTCCACTTCAGCTTGGGTGACTGGAAAAGAAGAAGGGAAAAAGACACCTACAGTTGCAGGCTGGAGAATGGCCAGATCTCGGAGGCCTAGATTACCGCTTCTTGACTGAAAAACATAGTGTAGTAATTAGGTCATGTATTTTCCCATAGGAAATTCAAATCTGCCTTTAATATGGCATTATAACTGGTTTGTTATAATGATATATATGCTGATTTCCCTATGACAGAACACTGATGGACAGCACATGAAGCAGTACCTGACATACAATATCTCTGCTGTTGATGTACAAACTCCCAGATCTTGTGCTCTGGGTTTGCATATCATCTGTATATCCTAGCATTGTGGGCAGTGCCATAATTCTTATTCATATCCTCTAGTGGAATAACTGTTCCGTTTCTTTCTCATCCTGAAGTGTTTAAACACCCTTTGGGCCACATATGCAAAATAAAAGGGGAAAAATTTACTCCAAGTCAACTGCTACACAGGAGACAAATAAAACCCCTAATTTATTTAACCCTTTGAGTGCCAGAGGTATTTGACTCAATGGGGTTATTCATAGAAGTGATAAAATGGAGATAACTTCTCCAGTGATATCACTTCTCCAATTCCCATGTTATTCTTTGGAGCCAATGCACAAAACACAGGAACTGGAGAAGTGATATGGCTGGAGAAGTAATTTCCATTTTATCACCTCTTTATCACTCCTTAGTGAATAATCCCCATTGCTTAGCAATGCATTGAATACCTCTTTGGCACTCAAAGGGTCAAATTGTGTTTTTAACCCTTTAAATGTAGAGTTGGAGCCCTCTTTATCATTCAAGAGGTTAAAGCAACATTTAAATCAGTGGGAGTTTGTCCTCTAAGGTAATATTCTATGGCCAATTCTCTTTTTTCTATACAAAATAACATAGGAACGTATTAACTCATTTGGACTCAAGTATCACCTCCATGCAAATGACACTCTGCTTTATATATCTTCATCTCAACTGACTGCTGCTATTCTACATGAAGACACAGGTTATGTCTCAGCTATTTCAGACTGGATGGCTCATAGTCACCTCAATGAGCTCAACATGTCTAAAACTGAGCTACTCCTCATCCCACCTAGACCTGACCCAGTAATACCCTTGCAAGTGACAGTAAATGGTACTACCATAAATCCTGCATCAGAAGCACAATGCTTAGGGGTGATAATTGACACTGCTATCTCATTTTCTTGACATATGAATGCTCGCCAAATCCTTCAGCTTTCTCTTGTGTAAAACAGCAAAAATCCATCCCTCCCTCTTTTCCTCCATAGCTAAAATTCTTACACAAACACTCATCCCATCCCATATGGACTGCTGTAACCTTCTTCTTTCTGGTCTTCCTGTCTCCCAACTCCATACACTTCAATTCATACAGAATGTTGCAGCATAAGTTACCCTGATATCACTTGACTTTGTTCGTGACCCCCTCCTCCTTCAGTCTAGCCTCTTCAATGGCTGCTTATCAAACTCTGGATATCTTATAAATTACTGCTTTTCTCATTCAAGTCCCTTCTCTTCTCTCCTATACCCCTTCCTGCATTTTCACTCTGATCTCCCCCTAAACCCCATCCGAATACTTACGATCAGCCATGACATTCTTCTCTAAGGTTCATTGGTGTCTACAGCTCTCTCACACATCAAACCCCTTTTCTATTGTTGCTGCTTATCAGTGGAATGTTCTACCTCCCAGCCTACCCCACTGTCCTTCTCTTGCAGTGTTCAAGTCTCACTTAAAATTATATCTCCTCAACAAGCTAGACAGCATTGAATCCATACAACCAAGGCACTTATAATTGACTTGCATTATTTATGTTTCCCCTATTCCAGCCAGAACTCTAGCATTGTATTCCACACTTAACCCTTATGTATTCTTTGGGCGAGATGTTCAAAAAGTCGTCATAATGAAAAACTTGTCAGATCATGAGTTGGTGGTAAAATTTTCACGTTTGAAAATTCATCTAAAGAATTAAAAATGATGGTAAGAAGATCTCATTGAACATTGCCGTTAAAAATTCTGATCTTAAAAAACTCTTTCATTTTGTCTTTGAAACAAAAATTTTCAAAGAAACAAAGAAATTTTTTTTGTCTTTGAAAAAAATTTTCTTCTCCAAGTTTAGACCATTTTTATTATGTCGGGGAAAAAATGACGTTAATCAGACAAAAAAATGACGTTCAAATGAATATTTGTTTCTAAAAATACCTTACATTATGATGGAAGATTAAACCACACCCACTTTTAAGATAGGTTTTTCCCTTTGACGGAGATGGTGGAATTGGTTGCAAAAAATGACGGAAACATGTCTGAGAACTGACGGATCATGCTGTAAGAACTTTTTTATTCTGATTACCGACAATTTCAGTTACCACCACTTTCTCAACCTCTCGCCCTGTGTCTCCCTTTACCACTTTAGATTGTATGCTTTCTAGCAGGGACCCCACTACCAGTGTTTTACTTTGCTAAGCACTTGTAACCATGTATTGTCTAAACCCTTACTCTGTAAAGTACTTTGTGCACTTGTGTTGCTTTATAAACATATCCTTTATAATAATTCGCTAAAATGTGTGTAACGATGCAGTCACTTGCAGTAGAGACTGCTCGTGCCACGGTCGGAGCATCCAGATCTGTATCAGCAGCGGCGCAGGCAGTCCCTACTGCGCATGACTGCCCCGCGACCGGCTGGCAGTGGCATTGTGGCACGTGTAACTGGCACTTAAACTAGTTCATATATATAAACATATATTAGGCTCTGATACTGACCGCTCTGATTTTGGAGCGTTCAGTTTCAGACTCCGGTAGTGCTCGCAGTGCTTCTGCAGGAGCACTGTGAGCAAAAGCCCATGACATGCCAGGATGGTCATCGGTCGGTAAGTCAAATTCACCAATGACAGTCCTAGCATGGCATCAGTCATTAAAGGGGAACTACCACCCTGTATAAAGTCGCCCCCCAATTATTAGGCATATGCCTAATTATTGGAGGGCGACTATATATAGGGTGGTAGTTCCGCTTTAAGAGGCTAAAGTGGAATTGTCAGT
Source organism: Rhinophrynus dorsalis (assembly GCA_037306005.1). Lineage (NCBI taxonomy): Eukaryota > Metazoa > Chordata > Amphibia > Anura > Rhinophrynidae > Rhinophrynus > Rhinophrynus dorsalis. The sequence continues at coordinate 167,610,507 of CM074718.1, forward strand.
TTATAACATATGTGACTTTGAAAGAGTATTCAAAATCTCCAATTTTTTTTAAATAATATTTAATTTAAAACAATAGTTTAAGAGATACTTAGGTTTATTTATTTGACAGTTTAAGCAAATGAGCTTATTACTGTCATGCAGGGAGTGGCAGGTGGGATGGAGAGCATCAAAACTCTGCGCAAACTGACATATAAATAAATCTAAATATGTCATAAACTATTGTTTTACTTGAAATATGGCTAAAATAACATATATATATATATATATATATATATATATGTTTTGAAAATTCTTTCAAATTCGCATATTTGTTACAAAGTGATAGCACCACTTTTAAGGTACAGTGAACATGTGTAATATCCTTATTTTCCTGGCCTTAAGACAATAAAGTATATAATGTATGCAACACAACTGCACACGCTCACATATTTCAATCACTGAACGAAGTTATTTTGGAAAAAGTGATAATTATTGGCCGTCATCAGCATATGCCAATTCTCAGTTTAGGATTTCACATATTCATGAATAAGGTTATGTTAAGGTAATTCAACAAAATTAAAACAATGAATTTGTTTCTTTTAAATGTTAATTTGCATCTAAAGACCAATTTCTGTTTAATCTGCAAGCAGTTTGTTCTGTGTGACACATTGAGGTTTAATAATAGAACATACAGTCAGCAGCCTTGCCTGAGGCATACTTCATAGTGGATTCACTAAAGAAGTGACTCACTTCAAGGTGGATAGAAATATACTTGGAATTCGACGGATAGAGGAATCAGTTGTCCAATCTAGTGTAGCCATTTCTATTGATAAAGCTTAGTATTCGGGGTATGAGGGAATTGTTGGGGTGACCAAACTGGAAAAACCCTAACAGATGGACAGAAGCACCAAACAACAAAATAATTTTAACAGCAAAAATGGCAAAAATTTTTTCTCAGCTCTCTGAAATATTCCAGAACGGGGAAATTCAAGATGATGCTTCTACCACCTTTTCCAAGTCCTTCTCAAGAATAATTCAATGTGGACTCCTTTTGAGACAAAACCCTTGCAATAATGTTATATCCTTAACAATCCCATTGTAATGAGCTTTTCTGTCTTATAGTTTTACATTCATCCAAGGTACACATATGCGCACTTTGTATATATTAATGTTATTAATGTCTTTTTCTTGGCATTCCCTCATGTTCTAATTTTTTCATTATGTCTATTTACATTTAGACAACTAATTCACTTATTCTCTTCCTTCAGTAAAGTGTGCCCTCTACTTGCAGTCTTTAAAATTGTCTGGGACTCATAAAGCTTCTATGTATGTCTTGCTGTCTGTTCATTTGAACCAGCTGCTTATCTGTGAAGAAGCCAATTATAGACATGACACAGACAGATGTTTGAAAAAAACTGGTGTAATTTGGGAACAAACTAGCTGCACCTTAGGAGACAATATGAAATCCCCAGTTTTAACATTGACTCCTAAAAAGCTATAGAGGTCTCTAAAACATTACAATTCAATGAGTTGGAGACCTGTCTAACATTCAATGTGTTAAAAGCCCCATTTAAATCAATAGTTGTTTTTCTTTATCTCCTATGGTGCAGCTGGTTTGCCCAATAATTATTCCAGTTGTACTCAGTAGATCAGTTTCAGTATTCTTATGATACATAATAAATGGTGAGCCACTGACTTTTTTACAGACTTCAGATAGAGGGCACTCACATGAAAAGAAGAAAAACTGGTAAAACAAATGAATGCTGTAATTTTTATTTTATTATATATTCATTATATTTTTATTATAATATTTCATATATTTATTAGAACTGTATTTGATTATACATTGTATTAACCCTCTGAGTGACAAAAAGTTGCCCAAAACCAATGCGTTGGAGGCCCTGTCTGGCATTGAAATGCTTAAAACTATTGCTTTTTTTTTTTTTTTTTTTTTTATTTTAAATAAACCTTTTGCTTGCCTGTTCCATGATGCATTGTACACCCCTCTGGCACTCAAAGGGTTAAATGGTAGTGCATCTAACACACAAACACCAAATAAGCTGCTGGCTCACTTATAAAAGAGTTTGTCAGAGAGAGTTCTAGAATCTGACCAGTATTCTGTGATAACAGTTCCCCATGCAGGGCATGCCTACCATACAAAATTCCCAGACACTATCATATTTCAGCAGCCCCACAGCAATTATTTTACATCTGTATTTCTTTTGGAGTTGGAAATTGCTAGAGGATTTGTCATTGAAGTGTGTGATTAGGATTAGGAGTATTTAACATGAAGTAAGTCAAACAATAAGCAGCAGATAAGCAAGAGAAAGGAAGTAACTAGTCTCTAATGAAAACTGCATGCATTGTATGTGCTCTGATATTTGTTGTGCTTTGTATAGCAAAATTATGGCCAGAATATCAACCTATTAATCATATTCCAGGCTGAACACAACAGTAGATGTGCAGAATGGCAGAGGGATATAACTTGATCTCCGTTATGAATTTTGATTGCAGTTTTAAAGCAGAACTTTACTTCGGGAATAAATGGTTCTTATTTTGATTAACAGATCATCATATGTAGGCAGGTGTCCTTTATACAGTAATCTTGTATCTCTCTACATAAACAGTGCAGTCCATAAGCATTTGGACAGTGACACAAGTTTCATTGTTTTGGTTTTTTTACTCCAGCACATTCGATTTGAAATGAAACAATGACTAAGAGGATAAAGTGCTGACTGTCAGCTTTAATTTGAGGATATTTACACCCATAAACCATGTAAGAATCACAGCCCTTTTTATACATAGTCCCTCCATTTCAGAGGACAAATATTAATTGGACAAATAACATAATATTAAACAGTCATCATATTTAGCACTTTTGTTGCAGATCGTTTGCATTCAAAGACTACTTGAAGTCTGTGACCCATAGACATCACCAGAAGCTGGTTATCTTCCCTAATGATGATCTGTCAGGCATGTATTGTAACCATCTTCAGTTTACATTTATTTTGGGCATTCTTCCCTTCAGTTTTGTCTCAGCTGGATTCAGGTAGGGTGGTTGACTTGGACAGTCAAAAACATTCCACTTTTTGTCCCTGAAAAGCTCCTTGGGTGCTTTAGCTATATGTTTTGAGTCATTGTCCTTCTACACGATAAAGTGCTTTCCAGTGAGTTTTGTGACATTTGTTTGGATCTGAGCAGATTGCAGATGCTTCTGTACACTTAGCAGATGTTTCTGTACACTTCTGAATTCATCCGGCTGCTGCCGGCTGCAGTCTCATCATCAATAAAGACAAATAAGCCTGTTCCAGTGGGAACCAAAATGCCCAGTCCATAATACTACCTCTGTCGTGTTTTACAGATGAGGTGATATGCTTTGGATCATGTGGAGTTCCTTTCTTTCTCCACACGTTTCCTCTTTCTATCACTCTGGTACAGGGTTATCTTTGTCTAATGTATTCATAAGACTTTGTTCCAGAACTCTGCAGGTTTTTATGTAGTTTTTAGCAAACTCTACCCTGGCCTTTCTGTTGCTGCGGATTAACCAGTGACAAACCCTCTGTGGTTATGCTGATGCAGTCTGCTCTTTATGGTACTCTATGACACGTCTGTTTGGAGAGTGTTCTTTTATCTGTTTGAAAGTTCAGAAGAGGCTTTTCTTCACAATTGCAGCCATCCTTCAGTCATCCACAACAGTGGACTTCTGTGGTCTACCAGGTCATTTACTATTGCCAAGCTCAACTGTGCATTCTTTACAGGTTCCACACAGTTTATTTTGACACACGTAACAATTTGGCTATGTCTCTGATCATGCACTCCAATTGTTCAGCCTCATGATGGCCTGTTTTACTGGCATTGATACTTCTTTGCTCCTCCTGTTGCTTGATAACTGCAACATACCGCAAATGTAAATGCCACACCTAGAATCGCCTCTAGACCTTTTGTTAGCTTTCTTGTGCATGAACTAATCATGCAACAAAGCACAACAGGTCAGTATAACAGCAGAGCAGCCAACTGTCCAACTACATTTAGTCCCTTAAAATTGAGGGAGTATGTATATATAAAGGACTGTAATTCTTCTACATGGTTTATGAATGTAAATACCCTCAATACCTGACAGTCTGCACTTTATCCTCTTTGTCATTGTTTCATTTCAAATACAGTGTGCTGGAGTACAGATCCAAAACAATACAACGTGTGTCACTGTACAAATACTGATGGACTGTACTGCATTTTGCAATATATTTGCAGTCTTGTATGAAGAAATCTCTATTGAAGTCTTCCTCTAGGTCACACCTGCTGACAACAGGCAGTGGACTTCAATAGTCCTGACAGGTAGAGGGACACAAACTGTTATCAGTATGTTAACTGAAACAATTAGCAGCAGACAACAGAGATCAAAAACAACCAAAATAGTATATAGGTATAATGGACTTCTACTTGAAGGACTTCAACATAATTAAGTCATTACGTTAACCCTTAAAATTGCAGAGGGATGGGGCCTCTCAAAAGGCTAAACAAATTAAAAGCCAATCATTCCTGGGATACAGTTTCACTTTAAGTCTGTGAGTGCCAGGGGATATCCAAAACATTTCAAAGCAATGTGCTGGATGCCCCTCTGGCACTCAAGGGGTTTTAAGAGACTCATTTCCAAATCTTCATTGTGATCTGGTCGGGAGAGGAGGGAGGGAACTTTGCTTCCATCATGTTTCTCTTGGCTAGAAGACAAAAGAAAAAGAGCAGCTTGCTGGCTGAGTTCAACAGCCTGAGAGATCAGCGTATTAATAGAGAGCAAAACAGGGAGTTTTAGATAATATTTTCAGCCAAGAAAAGCATTTCAAATTATTTTGAAGACAGACAAAGAGAAAGCAAGGCATCCTTTTGCTGGATTTTAATTCAGTAGGAGACAATCTAGATTTAGTCTATCTTTCTCTTGTGGTGTGCACCAGTATTTTATGTATGAAGCTTCATAATTCTCCTCCAACTGAGAATGGACATTTTTCCTGCCTAATGAGGCAATGGGGGGGAATGTTCCAGCTCTGCTAGTGTGACCAGAAGCTGCATTTGGGGTATGCACTAGAGCAGTGGTACTCAATGCATGCCCTCAGGACCCACTAAAAAGCCAAGACTTGATTTCCATGTCTGAGCACAAGTGACTTAATCGGAGTCTCAGTCATTTTGATTAGTGTACGTGTGCTCAAGCAGGGAAATCTTCAAGTCCTACCCTATTAGTGGGCCCCTAAGGCATGGACTGACAACCACTGTGTTAGAGAGTGTATTGCTTTAGTACATACCTTTGAACACACTTCACTGCTGATAAGACTTCATTGTGAGCATCTCCCGTTCTCCTTCCCTGTCATACTCACTGAAATGACATAAACGTACAGCAATTTCCTCTGTACTTTGTTACTACATCACTTAAAAAACAAGGAAAAGAAAAAGACCCTAAAACTCCCTACTGCCTTTCCCTTGGCACAAACAGTGTCACAAGGATTCATACTTTGCATTTGTAGCTTAGTTAAATTAGCTCCCCTAAAAAGGTTGATGTGTGAAGCAGAATATGGCAATTCTGGGACAAACTACAAGAAAAGTGTCCTAAATTTTCATTGATTTAAATGGGTCTTTCAACCTCTTGAATGCTAGAGTTGTATGTAGCACATGCATTGGCTACAGCTCTAGAATTAAAAGGATCATCCTTTAAATCAATGAGAATGTTAGTTTGTCTCTTAGAGTGCAGTTGATGTGCTGCAGAATTACTTCAGTGTGTATGGAGTGGTGCACGCACTTTGTGGGGCCTTGAAAAGCAGAAAGTCTTAATACATCATCATTGGGGTCATGTAGTTAACTTTTGAGTGTGAACTTAACATTGTTTTTAACAAAATGTTTTGCTTTTTCATTTGTACCATTTTCTATCACATTTACCAATACCCTAAGGGCCCAATTTATTTGGCTGATGTAACTCCTACTGGCAATTTGACATGTCCCTGAGCAAACAGGAAGGCCGACATGCATTAACAATCGATTCTGTGGCAATATGATTTTGTCAATGTATTCAAAGCACTTCGAAATTCAATGTAGACACACACCATATGTACTAAAATTTAGAGTCGTAAGGGGAGGAGACGGTCCCCATTAGCATAGAGGATTGTCAAACTGCTGGCAATGTGGAAGGAATGCCCGCCCTAACATATCACCAGCAGTACAACAATGCTGAAGTCTGAGAGCATTCTATCTGCTTCCCCACTTGCTCAGTAGGGGAGTGGAGAGGATCCTTTTGGCAACACAAACAGCATCACTCCCATAACCCGTTGAGTGCCAAAGGGATGTGTATTGCTCACCACCCAGCCATGTCCCTTTCTCAGGCAGTGGCCACAGAGATTTTTGGCTACCTGTAGGCAAGGGAACAAGGTTGGGGGTCAGACAGTGTAAATGGGATCTTTGGCTACCAGTGGGCAAGGGAACAAGTCTGGGGGCCAGGCTGTGTACATGGGGTTCTATGGCTGCCAGTGGGCAAGGGAACAAGGCTGTGGGGGGGCAGCTGGGAGTACACAACATGTATCAGTATGAAATATGATAAAGAGCTGAGGGGATGATTGTGTACAGCTTGGTGTACATTTCTAACCCTTTGAGGTCCACAGGGGTGAGCAATGCACATCTTTATGGCACTTAAAGGGTTAAGGGAGTGATGCTATTCATGGTGCTGAAAGTATCCTCTGCACTCCCCTATTGAGCACGTGGGGAAGCAGAGAGAATGCGCTCAGACTTCATGATTGTTGTACTGCAGGTGTTCCTTCCACACTGCCAGCAGTTTGACAACCTTCTATGCTTCTGATTGATTGAGGGCTGTTACTGCATAGGAAACAACAGGGAGATCCCAACGTTGCCAACCTCAGGTAGGCGAAGTTGAAGCTGTTGACTCCGATAACAGAGACTGCTGTCAGAGTTTGGTGCATGTGGTGAAGTGCCACATTAACACATACCCCCCCCCCCCTGAATACGATAATGGCTACTTATCCTGTATTTTTCAATGGAAATAGATCATTGTCGATATGATGAGTGAAAATTCGTAAACCCGATGAAGGCACATCTGATCGATGTTGATGTGGGCAGATTTTTGTCGGATTGATGGGAAATCACATCGAAGACACTTTAATGCATGCTGTCAATTTGCTTTCAACACTGCTCCAAGAGAACATCAACATTATGAGCCCTCTTTGACCTTTAGTGCATCTCCCCTGACATTTTACCTAGAAGACTACCTCAGTGGACCTTTCCCTACCAATCCCCCTTAGATGTCACCTGATCCCACTTCTTATCAATTGATTGTCATGTTGGACCCTCTATTTATTTGGTGCCATTCTAGTCTTTTGTTCTGGAAACATACTGAATGGATTTGTATATCATTTTCAGGGAATAGAAATGAAACCAGGAACCCAAAACTGGAGCTAAATTTAAGACTCTATTCAAAATTATAAGCAGTTGAAAATCATTATTTACTATGGAACTGCTGATGGAACTTTAACTATGGCAGTGTTATCTTGCTGCTATAATACCATAATGGGAATTAACTCCGTATGTCCATACTTTTTTTTTCATTCGTTGATAATTACTGGTCAATTTATAAACATATATACTGTACCTTAACCCTTTGGTGCCAGAGGAGTATGCAACACATAGCTTTGCAAAGCATTACGTACCCTTCTGGCACACAAAATTAAAATCCATCTTTTTATAATGCATTTAGAGTAGCGTTGGGCAATGTGTCTCTCCAGTTGCTGTTGTGCTACAATTTTCCAGGAGTTGTCCAGCCCTTACTTAAATACAAGGTTGTGAATTTTAGCTAGAGTGTATGAAGCTGATGTGCTAATGTGAACTGGAGTCATTCTGGGGCAAACCAACTGCACCATAGGGAACAGGTAAATATTCAGAATGATTTAAATTGCGCTTATATAACCCTTGATTTCTAGTGTGGTCTGTAATACTTTACTTCACTGTGTACTGGAAAAGCCCATTTAAATTGATATGCATTAGAATTTGTATTTGCCTCCTATGTTGCAGTTGGTTTGTGCCAGAATTATTCCAGTTATTTTCGGTACATCAGCATCTTCGTCTTCAGTAGCTCAAACTACAGTACATATCAAGGCAGTGGGGTTAAGGGAACTGGAGTATAAACAGTATACTGCTTCAGAAGCAAAATTAGAAACAGGAAGGAAATGTATCTTTGTTCATGTACAGTGTCATTTAAAGGGGAAGTATACCCTAGTAAAAAGTGGCTCTTATTTTGCTTAACCTCTTAAGAACCAAGCAATTTGTTTCACTGACAGCTGGTCCTTAAAGGGTTAACCGACCGATTTTACATAGATAGGTGTTCTTACCACAGCATCCAGGTACATCTATATAGTTTATGTTTGTGCATGTGCTCTGTCGAGTTGCTACTTGTTTCTGTTTACAGTCTGATAAAGAGTGATAGAATCGTTTGTCCCTTTCGATCCATTCAGGTCCGGTGAAGCCTGTTTGTTGTGAGGAGGTGTGACGTAGAGTTGGGCTTGAATAAAGATTTCAAAGTATATCGGAGCTTAAAGGAACATTAGGGTGCATGTACCAATACAGTTCCATGCTAAATCAGTAGCTGACGTCAATTTTCAAGCCCTATGCCTGCCTAACGCCAATTTGCTAAACTACTTACACCAAACATTCTGTCGTTAACACTGAGTGTTGCTCCACAATGTGTGGCACACCCCTTTTGCACTCAAAGGGTTAACACATCTTGTGGCAGGACAGTGTGGAAGTTTATGGCCATTTTGGGGCATTTCTCTCCTCTATGCCTTAACCCTTTGAGTGCCTGAGGGGTAGGCAACTCATTTCTCTGCAATGTGTTACGTACCCCTCAGGTACTCAAAGGGTTAACACTATGAACAAACCAAGTAATAGAGGAAAGGTGTGACTTTCCACATTTTCTTGTACATGCTATGTGACAGGCATTAGTCAGAATGATGTTGGAGTGTGTCACTGGTGTCCAGTACAGAGATCATACCCTGTAGTGAATAACATGATATTCAGCTACTGGCTGACACAAAGTGGAGATTTTACTAATGGATTTGTACGTTCATCCCACTAACACCTCTACTTATCTTAATCTGTACAAAAAAATCCTTATGGCCATTATGAATCTTCGGTGTTTACATTGGTTCTCCAAAACTATTATTTAACTAGTACTGGAAATCCTGCCCACAGAGGCAGATATAATTTCCTGTTGTAGGACTCAAGGACCCCAGACTCCTCCCACCAACAGCTTCCTAATAAAACACTTTAAGCCAGCTCTGCAGTAGTATGTTTTATTCCTAATTCCTCTACTTCCAGTTCATAGGTAGCCTATCTGGGAATTTTTGTCTCCTATGTTGCATTTGGTTTGCTCCAGAATTTCTCCATTTTTGGTTTGTGCATATGGTGCTTAAAGATGGTTGTTATTACCGGTTTAAACATCTGTTTCTATACAATGCCACTGCTGCTGCAACCTGCATCTGCAGCTTCCCTGGCTGTGTGCACTGATGTGGGACTGGGCTGTAACATCCACTATACTTGTGTTTCCTGATCTGTTCTTGACACTGTTCTGGCTCCCGACGGAACACATTGAAATGCAAATGACAGCAGTAATTGGCTAAGAGATAAATTCACAATGAGCGAGCGCGCAGTGCAGCAGGGAGTTAAGTGGCTAAGTGACAATTACTGCTCTACATCCCCCAGTATCATGACCAACACTATCGTCTGTCCTCTGTTTAAAGGAGCTGGCGCATATTAATTGGAGAGCCTCTCTGTTAACAAATCTCACTGAGATGCTCACCAGATATCACTTTGTGCAGAATGGCAGTGTGTTTTTATCTCTTCTTAACCATCAGAACTGCTAAGCAGTGGTTGTCTCTATAGATTGGTTGCCTGGCTGAGAAAGGGTTAACAGTTTCAAAAACTTAGCAGCAAACCGTCACTTTACTCCCCTGGCCCTTTTCACATAAGCATTTCTAGTTTTTCTCTATGTGATACAGTTAAAACATCTTGTACAGTATGCACAGAGGAATTTTACTAGAGCAAACCATCTGCAACACAAGGGGCAGATAATTAAAACTATTTGATTTAAATGGAGCTTTGCAATGCATTGGTAATCTGTATCATTCAGTAGGTTAAAAGCCCCATTTACCTTATGTCAATGGGAATTTATTAGTGCACCTGGGGGCAGGTCTGTTGACGAAACCAGGGCTGCTCTTTGGGGCCTGGCAGACCCTAACCCTTTGACAATGAAGCAATGCAGTGCATACCCCTCTAGCACTCAACAAGTTAAAAAGCAATGTGTTCCGTACCCCTCTGGCACTCAAAGGGTTAAATAAGAGGCAAAGATTCATACAAACTAATCTTTATCATGCAGCTCTGTGGTTGAGGCAGTGGAGTATGTATGAAGTATTAACCGCTTGTGTCATAGTCACATACGTTTTTTGGTTATCAAAAAAAAAAAAAAAAAAAAAAAAAAGACATTTAACCCATATGCACTATAATTATTGTTCTATACTTATAGTAGATTTATCACCTTGAATTTGTTTTTACATATTTTAAAATTTCAGTCAAAACTGCCTGTGTGTCATGTTAAAGCGGAACTACCACCGCTAAAAAACTTGCCCCCAATAATTCCCCATCTGACAACTAGCTGCACAGTAGCACTCGTAGCCAGAATTATTACCGTGTTAACGAGAATTATCCATTGTTCTGAGCTGACAGGCAGAGCAGACATCTTTCCATAGTGACGTCTGCGCACCTGCTCTGTCAGTCCCTTTTGGAGCTGAACGGCTACTAGTAACGCCTCCTAGAGCAGGCTGGGACTGACAGCGCAGACACGCAGACGTCACTATGGATGACCAAAGGACCACCCCACTGAAGGTCATTGTAAGGTATAACATGAGCTGAGAGCGTTGGTGGGATTTGAGCAGATTACATCATCAGATTAGAGGAGGTTGAGAGCAAATGCTCTCCACATTTCCATAGCAACATATACATTTTTAAATATTGTTTTTAAGTATGTTACTATGAATAAGATGTAGGGCAACAATGGCACAAATCTGACATATTTTCTCCACTTAATATACTACGGTTTTTATCTCTGTTTTGCCCTAGAAGACACTGCTCCTTTAACCCCTCGAATGTTAGCGATGCACCCAACACACTGATTCTCAATGCATGGGAGATATCTCTAGCATCCATAGGGTTAAATGGTAGATAAGTGTGTTACAGGTGAGAGAATGTATTTCTACATTTGCTTTGTTTGCTAAGTGGGGTATTAGATACAAGGAATTCTCACAATAAATTGTTTCCATTGCATGAGTGTCTGCCAAGGAATGTACCCACCTTTCTCTGCTGGAAGTGATAAACATAGCAGCAAGAACTGCAGTCAATTTATGTACATAGATTATCTGGTAAGTGACTGAACCTGGGTAGTATCACTATTTATAGCACAGACCCCTGTGAGTTATGATATTGAAGTAGCACACCTCATCCTGGGCTAAACCAAAACCATTAAACTCCATGCATGAGCTGCCAATGTAAAAAGGAATATCAACCTTTTGAGTGACAGAGGGTTGCCTGACTCATTGCTTTGTAATGCGACAGATACCCCTCTGGCACTCATACGGTTAAACCCTTTATTTCAGCGGATGTTGAAACAGTGCATTTTATAATGCAAAAATCATGGAAGGAAGAAGAAGCAGAGAGCTGGAAATGGCTGCTGAGATTGATCTGTTTTGGAGAAGAACCTGAGATGTAAAACTATAATTTCACATAAAACTATTGCTGGATGTGATTTCTTAGCCGTACGCCTGCCTGATGCCAATTTACTAAGTTATTTATGCCTATAATTATCCCCTTAAATCCTCTTTTGCCAAGGGGAGGATAATGTGGGTGTATATATGGGTGTTTCAGTGCACATTGGCAGTAATTTAGTCAACTAAACTGGAGTTATTCTGGAGGCACTTTATGCTAATTAGTGTTACGCTGGGCTTTTGTTACCACACACTGTTATGAATAATATAAGGTGTGTGTTTTATAGAGCAGCAAGCAATACGTTTAGAGTCAAACTAGTATACTGTACAGAGAATTAGCAGAAAGTGTACATTGAATCACTGAAATATAAATGTGAATTTCTCAAAAAAACATTAGAGAGGAGAGTCTAGTGCAACATATAGATAGAATTAAATCCTTAATGACACGTGAAATGCAAGGACCGTCACATGTGTCTGGACATTAAGGACTGGTGACGGACCTGGAATGTCACAGAATTTTGGTACAGAAGTGTGGCTGCACACCACTCAGCGATACCAGAATGCAAATGTGGAAAAAACAAAGTGTTGTGGTCCTCTAGAGCACCCCACCCTTGGGCCGCACGGTCCTTTACAGGTTAAATTCTCTGTAAAACAAACTAAACTTGTATTATAGCGACAGGTCGACTATCTGTTAAGTAATCCACTTAAAGGGATAGTAATACTTCGTTTTATCTTTATTTTATTTTGTAGGCATTAAAAAAATGAAGAACGATGTAAGTCTTATCTCTCAAACCATAAAGGTTCCCCCTCCCGCCCCTTTTACCTAGTGTAAGCCATCTCTTCTCAGATGTGGAATGCAGTCCATAGACCAGACAGATAACAGCAGGGGACAATCTTCTTCCTATGAGAACAATGAAAGCCCTGCCCCCCTTGACAAGTTTTTCAGGTTTTTCCCTTATCTTAATTGAATATTGTCCCTCTCTGCAATCTACCTGGGCACCTCCCTTCTGCTCTGGCTGAGCAATGTTACATCAGTAAAAGGGGCGGGAGGGGGATACTTTGTCATTGAATTACTCTTGGACTACAACTCTGACAGAATTGAAATAACACTCTCCAAAGTCCAAATACTATGATGATTAAAGGGATAGTAATACGTAAGTAATACGCAAACCAAGCACACGTAGAAGACCATTTCAGTGAAAGTTTTCTTTTTTAGTAACACGATCAGGCTGTGCTGAAGAGCCGTCTGAAAGTCGTACGACTCTCTTCCCTGCAGTCATCTAGAATGCTGACTACGTGAAAGGGGGAGGGAGAGGGCAACTTTAGAAGCGTTCATCTCTCAAATCACAAAGGTTTGAGAGATGACACTGGGGGCAATACGTTTTTTTTTAGTAGGGCTTTACTATAGGGATTAGTAATACTCAAGTATTACTATCCCTTTAATTAGAGCTGCTTTTATTATGAAACATTACTATCCCTTTAAAGGGGAACTATCACCACTATGCCAGTTTGTTTTAAATGTTAGGTTATATAGCGAATATGTGGAGTACTTTATTAATTTCTTTTTTTAAAACGTTATTTGGCCAAAATTTAGTGATTAAAGAGTGCCCTGCACCCTGAGTCCGGACAGACTGTGATTACCAGCTCTGTACCACAGTATATCACTCTGCCTCTGCTCCTCTCCCTGTATCCAGCCTCCTCTGAAGACGGAGGATTTCTGCATGTAAGCTGGAGCGGTCAGGAGTTGATGTGTTTCTTACTTGTTGGCTGGTCATGTTTTTTTTATCCATTTCATGTTAGTAATCCTCCTGGCCTAGTCTATGTTAGCTTCTGACTAAGGCCTTCCCTCTGTTTACTCTTCTGGCCTGTGCTGTAGTGTTGCGCTTCTGTCAGCACTCGCGATTCTCTCTGCTGTTGCTGCTCTCATCATGTTTACTGACTGTTACTTAGTTACTGACCTGCACCTGTGATTGATTACTCTTATCACCTTCTATCCTGATACCAACCTGGCATTCATTACTGTCTGACTGTGCCAGATTCTCAGCCTGGGTGCTGTGACATTTTAGTGTGCCACACACATCCGCTTAAAGTGCCACTTGTTTACATGAAAAAAGATTGATTAAAAATGTGACTGCTGAGTTTTAACCCTTTGAGTGCCAGAGGGGTATTGTTGGATACCTCTCTGGCACCCAAAGGGTTAAATGTATATTTATTACCATTTTATGCAGATTTGTTTTGTTTTTGTTAATCTGATTGAGACCTAAGAATAACTATATATAAATTATTTGTATGCTTTAGAATGTCCTTGAAAAGGACACAACATTTTAGAGATGACCTGAGAAGTCTGGATCTCGTATCATTGGTTCCTGGAACAAAAAAGATTGAGAACCACTGGTTTATGCTTGTTACTGAACCAGTGCACGCTATAGACTACATAATGGGGTATGGAGAAAGCTATAGTGGAGCAATTCTGGAGCCAACAAACTACACAGTAGGAGACAATTAAAAATGTCCACTGAACCCTGGTGAGATTCCAGTACCAGCAATATGTACACATAGGCGAGTCTAAGGTGACCAGCTATTCAAGGAACTTCAGTATGTTTATGAAAATTGCACTCTGCAGGACTGCGAAGGAATCGGTGAAACCCTGAAGTGTGTGTTTTTCATGAGTAACACTCTTTTACAGCATACCTCACAAAATTTCAAATGGCCAAAGAGGGACACTTATGTTTAGGTGGTGTGGCTTGTGGCCTTTACCAAGAATTTTTAGGTTATTTCATGACTTGTTGGCACCTTTTTGTGTAAGTGAATAAATGCTTTAGAGAAAGACGGAAGTGTTTTATGTACACAGACTAATTTATAAGCACAGATACTGAAGTCTAAACACACATTAATGTGAGGTTTATTGTTGTGGAGCAATGTGATGCACTTATATACACACCACACAGACTGATCTCCTAAACACAAGGACACCAGGGTGGGAAAGAGGGATTTGGGTCTCAAAAGAGGTACTGTTCCTCTTAAAGGGATAGTAATACTTCGTTTTATCTTTATTTTATTTTGTAGGCATTAAAAAAACATGAAGAACAATATAAGTCTTAATCTCTCAAACCTTTATGGTTTGACAGATATTCACAAGCAAAGCTTCCCCCTCCCGCCCCTTTTACCTAGTGTAAGCCATCTCTTCTCAGATGTGGAATGCAGTCCATAGACCAGACAGATAACAGCAGGGGACAATCTTCTTCCTATTAGAACAATGAACGCCCTGCCCCCCTTGAGATGATTTTCAGCTTTTTCCCTTATCTTAATTGAATATTGTCCCTCTCTGCAGTCTACGTGGGCACCTCCCTTCTGATCTAGCTGAACAGTGTGACATCAGTAAAAGGGGCGGGAGGGGGACTCTTTGTCATTGAATTACTCTTGAACTACAACTCTAACAGAATTGAAATAACACTCTCCAAAGTCCAAATACCATGATGATTAATTACAGCTGCTTTAATTATGAAACATTACTATCCCTTTAAGGAGGGACACATGGGAAGTATGTCAGTGGCTTACAATGAACAAAAGTTGATAGCACTGGTCAGTAGAAGCGGTATGTATCCTAACAGAGTAAAAAAAATATACAAAGTTACTCTGTTGGGATATGTGCTGCCACTATTGACCAGTGCTATCAACTTTTGTTTATTGTTTCCATTGATGAATGAAGTTTAGAGGCATTCAGGATAAGCACAGTCACATATGTTACCATTACACTCCATGATGCTGATTGAAGATCCGCTTAGATATATGAAGAAACAGTTTTTCCCTTCATTTGCCTTATATATTTCACATATGCATCATAGCCTTTATTTTCATGGTTTGAGCGGCTATAATCTGATGTCAGTGGCTTAACCCTTTGAGTGCCAGATCAGTGGCCAGCACATTGCATCACAATGCGTTGGTGATCTTGCCGGAACTCAGAAGGTTAAAACTTCTCCAATTGTATTCTCTACAGGAGAAGTTGGTGAACAATAGTAGGATGATATAATTATAAATTTCCAGTAAAGCTGGACATTACACCGGCTCTCTCTGGCCTATGGTTGCTCTCGGTTGGTGTACTCCTTCTCAACTTTGACTTTCCAAGTATGTAAATGGACCAGCATTCTGTCATGTTTGCACATTAAACATATCTATTGACCTATAAGACACAAATCAGCAACATGTGGGATCTTTATTGTTCTTTGTCAGGACTTGACAAAAGACTATAATGGTTCAAAACATTGCTGATTTGTGTCTTATGGGGCAATAAGTATATGTTTAACCTTATAATAATAAAGGTATTATTAATAACCCCAGTAATAATAAATTTATATCATGGCTACCAGATGCATACTTTGGCTGTTGTGTGGCAACCTAAAATGGGGCAAGGTTAAGGGATATGTCATAAGGATAGCAAATATGTACCTGGATTAGAAAATGAACAATATGTGCATTTACACCAATGACTGAATGCTAGGGGTACCTGAAAAGACTGTAGTAAAGTGGATTAGTAATAAGGGCATTATGGATTTATAATATCGCTGCCCAATAGATGTCTGAGGTGTGTAATGCTTAACCTGTTACCAAGACAGTAGCTTGAGGGTCAGGTTTCTTGAGTCACAGGCAAAGAGGGTTTCAGCCTAGGAGGGATTAAAAGATCTAGAGACTGGGGATAATGGAAAGCCTGTATCAGGGGTAGGCAGTTTGGTTATCCAGCTCTTGGGCCTACATCTCCCATCAGTTGTAGTTTCCAATAGCTGCAGAATCACAGAGTGCCTACCTCCGACCTAGGTGAAGAATAATCTGAGATAAGATTGCTAAATGAAGGGAGTGTGGTGTAATAAACTGTTACAAGCAAGAAGGATCAGGCCAGGAGGCTAATGGGAGAAAGGTGGTTTTCTTCTCCTGACTCTGTGTCATATGTGTTAGCCAGAGGAAAGGTCAGTTACAAACGTAACAAGCCTTATTCATACAGAGAAAATTACACAACAATCTCAATACCTCTAACACTGCAAACACCAACATCAAGGAACAGCTTCTGGATCAACAATTCAATGTAAAACCACCTGCAACAGCCCAGAATGAGATTGTGGCTCCTGCATCACATCTTGTAGGTTTCTAACCATATAAAGGGGTTCTATATAGAGAACTGAAGATGAGCTGTTCTAGAGCAGGCCTGCTGCACCATATACATGAAATAAACCTTTTTATTGATTTTAAGTGTCTTTTAACTCCACATATGTTAGAGATGTCTCCAGTGTATTGCTTTGCAATGTGTTTGAGACACTTCTAGCATTCAAGGGGTTAAGAGTAATTTAAATCAGTGTGGAATTTGTATTACTTCCGCATGGAACAGTTGATTTTCTCCAGCATTGCTCCTCTTTTAGGTATATAAGGCTCCATATTTTTGCCGACCAAAGATATAAATGTACCCCAGTACTGATAATATCTGATGCCTTTACCCATATCCTGAAATGAACAGAACTTACTCAGCTGTGTTAATGGCGCGGGGAACATGTGTGTAGCCCACGTGCATTTGGTCTTCAGACCACAAAGTATAAAGGAACACAACTGCACATGCTCACTTATTCAGCAATACTGATAATACACTAAGATCTCTTGAGCATTCCAAAGGGTTAAAAGCTATAATTTTGGAGAATTTGGGTAATTTTTATCTCTCTCCTATAGTGTGGTTGGTATACTTCAGGATTGCTCATGATTTGCTTGCTGCATCACAAGCAAAGTATGTTAGGCATCTATGTAGGTTCTGTATATCTGTTCCCATCTGTTTATAGTCATTAGTGCTCATACGTGAATTGCCATTTTTCACACTGTTTGAGGAGTGCAGGTTGTTTTCATGCATTTCCATGTTTACACTATTCACTAACAATTTTATTACTGGTTTGCCAAGAGAAGTTCATGTGTTTCTGCACACGTCTTCTGCTGGATACAAATTAATTATCTATGGGATGTTTTCCTGTGTGCGGTGATTTAAACACATAAACAAACAGTGAAACTTGGTTTTCTATTGAAAGCATTTTGTACTACTTATTCATGCACTTTGCACTAATACACACAAAATATTTTTAGTATATACAAAAGCTAAATTCACAGTTAATAAGGGCAACATTTTCTCACAACTATCCTTGCAGTTTGGTCCTATATGAACCTACTTAAAGGACATTTGCTTAACCCCTTAACGACCGACCGATCAGCGCGATCAGTTAAGGACCACAGAGCAATTTTTTTTTCTTCCTTGTGGCATTCTTTGCCCAAGGATATGGTAATGACAGGAACAATGGATATATTTTAAGAGAAGATTAGATGCATTTCTTTCAATAGAGAACATACTGGGTTTATACTGTGTATTAATAGGTAAACCAGGAAGTTCCGGTAAATAGACTAATACTCATCTGGTGGCAGAAAGGCTTAAATAATTCTAATTTTTCTGGGTTATGAGGCAAACGTTGAACTTGATGGACTTTTTTCAACCTAATTTTATGTTACTATGTAAAACGAGTTTGAGCTGTACTAACTTTTTCTATGCAATATGTTTCAGCAGCCATATTACCCTTGTTTTATAGGGACAGGGGTGTGTGCTTTGCACATCTCTATGTTACTCAGTGGGTTAATATAGCTCATTACACCCTTGCAATCAATGGCAAAACTTAAAACACAAAGTTAATTACATTTGTTTAATCCTTTGTGTGCCAGAGAGTTGGAACTCTCCGGCACTCAAAGAATTAAATTCATCCATGTATTTTTATAAATAACTTGAATAGAAGAAAAAAATTGCAAATAACTTATTTGGGTTAGTGGGCTATCTTCTGACTTATTTGTGTTTTTGCTGGGGTGGACTGGTCTGATACTCCCCACATCCCCTACAGTAGGTAGGAAATTATGGGAGTTGTAGTCCAGAAATGTTGCCCACCCCTTGCACTAAAATCATAGCAGGGCGTGGTGTGCGTTATGTCACAGGTTAAAACCTGGAGCAGTATGCTGAGCTCAGCAACTTTCAGGACACACCCACTGCGCTCCCCTGTTCTCTCCTGAAGTCATTCTCAGAGGTGCATACAGATGTTTGAGCTAAACATTCTTATTGTCTCCACACCAATACACCATTATTAGTGATCCTTTCAAAGGACTAATTTGTTTCTTCCTTGAGCTGTATAGCTGTGCTAATTACAACAGCACTCGCCTCTTCTCTTACAGAGAAACATTAGCTAGGGGCGTAAATACATGTACACATGCACCCGAACCGATTAGCAAACACAAGACTTTTAGGGCCTTATGCAGAAAGAAAAAAGAGGGGCAATTCTGGGGCAAAGCAACTTCACAAAACGGAAGGAACAAAGATCTCCAAAGTGCCCACTGACTTAAAGGGATAGTAATACTTCGTTTTAACTTTATTTTATTTTGTAGGCATTAAAAAAACATGAAGAATGATATAAGTCTTATCTCTCAAACCTTTATGGTTTATGAGATATTCACAAGCAAAGTTTCCCCCTCCTGCCCCTTTTACCTAGTGTAAGCCATCTCTTCTCAGATGTGGAATGCAGTCCATAGACCAGACAGATAACAGAAGGGGACACTCTTATTCCTAGGAAAACAATGACCCCCTTGACAAGCTTTTCAGGTTTTTCCCTTAACTTAATTGAAGATTGTCCCTCTCTGCAGTCTGCGTGGGCACCTCCCTTCTGCTCTAGCTGAACAGTGTGACATCAGTAAAGGGGGCAGGAGGGGGACACTTTATCATTGAATTACTCTGGAACTACAACTCTGACAGAATTGAAAAAACACTCTCCAAAGTCCAAATACTATGATGATTAATTAGAGCTGCTTGTATTATGAAACATTACTATCCCTTTAAATGTCAAGTTTAACATCTCTAATGCTAGAGAGGTATGAGAGGTCTCCAAAACATTACTTTGTAATATGTTGGAGATCACTTTAGCATTCAGGGTTAAATGCCTCATTTAAAGAGGATGTATCACCCCTATACTAGTTAGCTTATACAGCAAATGTAAGTAAATGTGTATGAATTTTTATTTTTAAAGCTCCTGTTGGTCTAAATTGAAATTATAATCTCTGCCTTGCACCTGCTTCCACATAGACTGCGTTTACCTGCTCTGTAACCGCAGTCTGTCACTCTGCTTCTGCTCTCCTTCACTATCCAACCTCTTCTGATCTCTGGCAATGAGAGCGCTCCAGCTTATAGGCAGAAAGCCTCCGTCATCATAGAGGGAGGGGACCAGAGGCAGAGTGCCGGACTGCACTTACAGAGCAGGTAACCGCAGTCTATGCAGAAGTAGCTGCAAGCCAGATATTATTATGTCAATTTAGACCAACAAGAGCTTTAAAAATAAAAATGAATACACATTTACTTATATTCGCTGTATAAGATAACGGTTCATGCTATCTTGCATAGGGGAGATACATCCCCTTTAAAACAGGAAATTCTCATTTCTTCCCAATGGTGCAGTTGCTGTGCCCATGAATTGCTCCTCTTTGTGCCTTTATCCTAAAGAAAAAGGAGCAATTCTGGAGAAAACCAACTGCACTTTGGGAACAAGTAATCATTGCCACTGATGTAAATGGGATTTTTAACCCTATGAATTCTAGAGAGGTCTCCAATAGAACTCTTTAGCATTTAAGGGGTTAAATACCCCAATCATGGCCTTGATTCAATTACCCCAAGACCAAAAAGCCAACAGCATTTTTTCAAGCATGGTAAACTATTAAAATACTTGTTCTGTGAAAAAATACAGGCAAAAAAACACTTTAGGTGATAAATGTAGTGACATTTTTGCCATAAAAAAACCCCCAAAAACTCTGAAAGATGCAATTCAATTGAATGTGTTAGCCCTAAGACCCATTAAGGGACCCGCTTTACTGTGGGAAAATCTACATCCAGTTTTTCTGGGGCGTGGAGTCCTTTAACGGATCTTAAAACAGCCTTTGCATCAATTGAAAGTAAAAAAAAAAAAAAAGCCTAAAAAAAAACCCCTAAGTGACAAGTGGATGTATTCATATTGGGTCCTAAGCCCCATATCAACACATCCAAAGCATTTTGGTTAATCCGACTAAGGTAAAAAAACAAGAGCCTCTGAAAATAAATGCTTTATTGTCCAGCGGAGTCTTCAGCACCCTGGTCAGCTACTGTCCATTTTCTTCTATCATCTTCTATCATCCTTCTTCTCTCTTCTTTCTCTCCATCTTCTTTCTTCTTCTTCTACTTCTGTTCCGTCTTCTTTCTTCCATGTTCCAATCACATAACTGTAAAAGAAAGAAAAGGAGAAATATTAACGTGTGCTCCAAACATAACTCGGACATATGTGCATAGTTTATCCCCTTGAGTGCCAGAGAGGTACGCAACACATTGCACAACAAACTTCCGTGAAGGGAGAGGACCGTCACTGGTTCTTAATGTATGTTAAGGGGTTAATCATTATCTTGTAGGGTTGGTGAAATGCTGGCGATGTGTTAGGGGGTGCAAGTGGGAGAGCAGAGAGGATGCATTCTTACTTTACCACCAAGAATGCCACAGCATTCCCTTATCCCTCTGAGTGTCATAGGGGTGTGCAAAGCATTGCTTTGCAGTGTTTCACCCCTATGGCATTAAAGGGTTAGAACATAATCACCGGCTCCGCTTCCCAAAACATTCAGAAACACTGAGAACCAGAAGAGCAGTTGTTACATGTTACAGCTTTTCCAGTTATTCTGTCTTTGCATGAGTTGGCTGATCAGCTGTTTGAAGTCAACAGCAGACCTGCTGATCTTCTGATTCATGTAAACAGACGTCTCACAAGGCACTCGGCACGGCAAACTGAATGCCTTGTGAGTTTTCTCTTTACATGAATCAGTTAATCGGGGGAAAGTCTGTTGTGGACTTAAAACAGTTGATCAGCAGGTTCATGTGACAACAGAACGGAAAGAGACGCTGTTACATGTAACAGCTGTTTTGCTGATTCTTTGTGTCTGTGAATAATATGTGAAATAGGGCCAGTTATTCTTCATTGTATAACTCTTTGAGTACCACAGGGGTATTCAGCGCTTTGCAAAGCAATGTGTTGCAAAAAGCTGTGGCACTCAGTGGGTTAATGGAGGGCAGCTGCTGTCTAAGCTCTCCAGTATAGACAGTAAACTGTTCTCTGTAGGTCAATAGAAAGCTATGGAAATATCCCAACTTTGTCCACTGAGTTTGGCAAAGTTAGTACTGTGCACTCTGACAGCACAGGCAGCTATTGGAGTTTAATACATGTTTTGAGTAGCCACATTAACATTTAAACATACCCACGTAAATATGATAATGGCTCATTAAGTTGCATTTCAATTTGCAAATAAGCCATTGTTGAAGTAGGCACTTCAAAATCATAAAGCTGGCAAAAGCATTATATTGGTTTATTTGTGGTATATTCACAGGGATATGATGGCAACAAAAATTACTGCACATGATGAGATGGAATTGGTGCAGGTACTCCACAATATCCCCAACCTTACCCATCCGTACTGCATCACCACCAGTTCTTCTTAATAACTCAGCTTCAGTCAGTCTGATGTACTATAAGGAACTGAAGTAATTCTTGGACAAACCAACTGAACCATAGGAATTTTTATTTGTCACCTATGGTACACTTGGATGACCCCATATTCGCAACATTTCTCTTAGTACATCAGACTCAATGGCACATGTGGATTTAGCAGTTATGGATAAAGCCTACTGCACTAGGGAATTGAGGAGAAAATGTTTCAGATGTCCATTGATTTAAATGTATTTTCTAACCCTCTGAATGCTAGAGATGTCTCCGGTGTATTGCTTCACAATGCATCACAGACCTCTCTAGAGCTCAAGGCCCATTTCAATTAACAGAGATTTTAATTTCCACTATAGTGTAATTGGTTTCCTTCAGTACTGACGTTCTTTAGCTTAATGACAGTCTTTTTGAGTTGCTGATGTCTCTCTGAGTTGGATACATACAGTATCCTATATAATAATTTGCTAAATTGTTTGTCAGAAGCCGTCATGCACAGTAGAGACGGCTGCATGTGCTGCAGTCATGCGCACTACAGACTGCCCGCTCTGCAGCTGATAACGGAGCGGGGCTCCGAATTCAGACCATAGTCCTCGACTACGGTCTGAATTTGGGGCACCCTGCTCCATATCAGCCGCGGCACGGGCAGGCTGTACTGTGAATGACTGCACCGCAGCCGTTGCTGGGTGGCATTGTGGACCTTGTATACGGGCTCTTCAACTAGTATATATATAAATCACTTTGGATGATGCCCTTACTCAGCTCTGTGAGCTGGACCTGTATTACCCACAGGGAGAAGGTTCTGAACAGCATATAGATCCAGGTCATTTGCAGGATTAGGCTGGCTAACAACTTTGGTACTGGCAGCTATACTAGTTCAGGTTTTGCGCGGCAGTGACAAGAACATCATTATTCTCCTACAAAAATCCATATGTGATAGCAGCAAGCATTATACACTAGTAGAAGCAAGATAATAAGGTCTGTGTACTTTGCTGAAAGTAACATTCTGACTTATCAGTGTCATGGCTCTGATTTAAAATGAACTCTGACAACTCCCACACAGGCTTTGTTGCCTGTGATTCTGTAGAAAACACTGGGAATGACAATTTCTTTTGTATTGTTTTGCTGGAACATATGCTACGTATTGTAGGTGTGTGTATTAATATAGAAATCAAGGGAGAAGTTATGCTAATATAGATTTGTCTTCCAAATGGCCCTGGGATAGATGTAAATGTAAATTGTATGTAATTCAAAATGCCTTTTTTAACATAAAATATAAACTTATTTCTGCATATTGGTCACCCCTTAGGTTTTATATTGGATATATAAAGGAATCACTCATGGGTCTTCTAAACCATGATAAATATCTATAAGCATATAAAGGTTAAACCATGAAATGTTGATTATTGTATAAGTGGTACATGTGGTAATATATATTTTATCTTGGTTAAAATATTAGGTGTACTTTAGAGCTTTATTCAAAAATTGAGGCAAGAGGAACAGATGCAGTTCTTGAAGAATTTTTCCCTTTGCTTTGACTTCTCACTATTTTAACTCTCTCAGATAGCTACTTGCCTGTTAAATTTTGTCTCAATAGTCCCTATAACTATAGGTTTACATTCCTCCCTTAGGTTAGGTTACAGAAGGTTCCAAACACACAAAATAAGTAGTTCAACAATTTTTTTGTGTGTATGTAAATCTTTATTGAATTTCACAGATTACATTATATAAAGCAGGGAAAATACAAAAATATCTGTGACAAATAAAGGTTAAGTATTTAGAAAGCTGTGACCCATAAAGCCTGCTGCCTCAGTACAGTAATGTGTAGTCACACAAATGCAGGGTAACATAGTAATAAACTAGGAAAGGAAGGAATTCCTGTTTTCAACAAAAGTATCTTAAATACTCAAATTTCTACAGGACACTAATGAGCAGAAAATAACAAGCTCCATTTACTTGTGTTGGGTGGAAACATGGCACAGAAACATTTCTGAAAATTTTACACAAGCTTGGCTCTGTTCTCTTTCTCTCACTGTCTTTCATCGGTGTATGTATGCATGTATTTATGTTTATATAGGGAAGGGACCTACCCTGTACAGCTTACAACATAATTAGTAATAGTGACAACATACAGAGAAGTAGCAGCAGGATGATGTCAGGTACAAGACTTTTGTAAGGGCAGTGTCAGGGGCATAACTGCAGGAGGTACAGAGAGTTCACTTGTGATGGGTAAAAGCAGTCTAGGGTGGGCCACCTGCCCAATTGCCTCTGATCCTCCTGTTCTCCACATCTGATTGTACTATTTAATACCTCTGTATGTCTATTCCGAATTGTACAGCGCTGTGGAATTAGTTGGCGCTATATAAATAAAGAATAATAATAATAATAATAGGTTCTAGTTATAACATCAGATAATATGATTGTGTTAAAGGGCCTAAAAAATATTTGCATGAGGTCCTGCCAATAACCAGTTGTGCCACTAGAAATTGCAGTGATCAGTGTGGTAGCCTGGAGAGACAGACACAACTATCAGCTTATAGTGGGTCCTTATGTACAAAAGAAAGAGGAACAATTCATGGGACACATCCCATTGATTTAATTTGAGATTAATCCCTTGAATGCTAGAGAGGTCTCCAGTGCTTTGCAAATCAATGCACCTAAGACCTCTCTAACTTTCAAACAGTTAAAATCCCTATTTAAAGGGATAGTAATGTTTCATAATAAAAGCAGCACTAATTAATCATAGTATTTGGAACTTGGAGAGTGTTATTTCAGTGCTGTCAGAGTAGCAGTTCAAGAGTAATTGAATGATAAATTATCAGCCTCCTGCCCCTTTTATTGATGTAACACTGCTCAACTTAGAACAGCAGGGAGTGTCCAGGTAGATTGCAGAGAGGGACAATCTTCAATTAAGATAAGGAAAAAAGCTGAAAACCCTGTCAATAGGGGCAGTGCTTTCATTGTTCTCAGAGTAAGAATTTTGACCCTTGATGTGAACTGTCTGGTCTATGGACTGGATTCCACATCTGAGAAGAGATGGCTTACACTAGGTAAAAGGGTCGGGAGGGGGAAACTTTATAATTCAATTACTCTTGAACCACAGCTCTGACAGTATGAAATAACACTCTCTATGGCTCAAATACTATGAAGATGAATTGGAGATGCTGTTTTTGTGAAACATTACTATCCCTTTAAATATATGGGAGTTTGGGGAATTTTATTTAGCCCTTAAGGTCTGGTTGATTTGCGGAAGAATTGTTCCTCTTTTCTTCTGTGCATATGATCCCATGTCAGGCATTCAAGCTCACTACTGAGAGCAGCAGGGTACTTTGTCCTCGACTCTGGTGCAGCTGTGCGGGAGGGGGCACTATACAATATTGGACATCAGCGCTCAACCTGCTCTGTCTCCAGCACAGCACAGTCTACTAAACACTATAGGGAGAACTGCCCGTTGACTTATGTGACAGATGACTGTGGTGGACTATAAGAAAATGTGCTATGCCCAAAGCCTTACACTAATGGTACACTTCAACACTAGCATCTACAGCTTTGTCTGGCATCCAGTTGCATCACTTCCTGTCACACTAGGCAATGGGCAATTCTCCTTCTAGTGTTTAGAACTCCGTGCCCTGGAGTCTTCATTCAGGGACTTTGCATTGTACCAGAAGGGGGCTTACCAGGACTAGGGACACACATTTAAAATACAGGACAGTCCTGGGCAATACGGGACACATGGTCTCCCTACTTAGCTATTAGTAAATAAATGGCACTGGAAAAATATACGTGATGACTGTTGTTGTTGTTGTCTTGACTGCAAATCTATCATAGAGGGTTTCCCCAAGAATCACGCATGTATTTGTACATATCCATAGTAACATGATACAGTGCAGCCAGCATGATTGCTACTGTTGACATGGACTGTGCTGGGAAAAACACACTACCTGGATTCCTTAACATAGGGAAGAATGATCTAATTTATAAATACATTATTATTTACCATTCTTGAAATGGCAAGTCCTTTGAATGTACCTCTTTTCTTTTCTTTCTCATATATAATGTGTGTGTGTGTGTGGTGGAAAAGATTGATTGCATAATTCTAAGATTTATATATAGAAATGCCCAGTTGCATTTCACATAATTATATCAACTTGAAAGGCAATAAGTTAGTACCAGTGGGATTTGTGTTGCAAAGTAAAGTGAATTTTATTGGCCAGGGTTTCAGTCCTAGAGTCGGACCTTTATCAAAACGGTTCTATAAAGCGAGAGGCGCTGTCTCTGCCTTATTGCTATTTATACATACCTCCCAAGTGTCCATCTTTAGGAGGGACAGTCCCTCTTTGAGACCCAAATCCCCCTGTCCCTCTTTTCTACCCTTTTGTCCCTCTTTTTAGGACATCAGAATGAGTGGTATATATTACATTGCTCTACAGCAATAAAACGCACATAAATGTGTTATTAACCTTCAATATATGTGTTTAAAAATGAACCTGTGTAATTATTATTATTATTAGTAGTAGTAGTAATTAAAATACTTTGGCCTTGTTCTAAATCATTAATCAGTTACACAAAGAGGTGCAGATAGGTCAAGAAGTAACCTAAAAATTCTTCTAAATGCCCCGCCTACCAACCACTCCCCCAAAAATGCCACCTAACTCAGAAATGTCCCTTTTTGGCCATTTGAAATGTTGGGAGGTATGTTTATAAAGGTTAAAATGTGCTGGCACTTCTGTAGATAGGTATTCCTGCCTGGGTATTCTTATGAAAACAATATAGCACAATTCCATGGAATAATTGTCATTAGGAGCGTGTACTATGCATCCTCAAGGTGTTAGTATGTTTCTTGCATAAAGACCTGAGCAATCGCAGATAGCACTAGCTTTCAGAAGTAGCTAATGCTCCACTTTCTTGCCAAGTGAACTTGACATCAAATCGGCAATGTAAATAAAGTGGTTGTATATTACTAAGAAAACCCAAATCAAAGTCCTGCATGGTGGTCAGTGTTGTAATAAACACTGATCAGTGTATAAATAAAAGAATATACACATATTCACAATTTCCATCAGAATCCCCAGTCTCCAGTACCTGAAATGGTGGCTGCAATTATGTAAAAACTTTAAACTGTAGAATCATAAATGCAAATTAATGAGCAAAAATGTATCAACACTAGTGAAACTGTGTTACTAACACAAACTACATCACCGATGACAGATACAAAGATATCTGTTCAAACCTGATTTAAGTGGTATACTTCACCCTTTGTGCTTCTGTAGTCGCCAGTCCACTGTGCATGGTAAGTAAGTTCTTGTGGCTCTCATGAGGTGGTCAAAATATCTTATTATGAAGATGTACAATCTCTGCTGGGCAATAGTAGTCCATGCAGTGGCTGTACTCCAAAAGTAGGTGACCTTATACAATTTGAAATTCAAAGTCTCTTGATCAATGTCACTACCAGTGGACACAATGAGACCCAGTGTGAGAGAGGGAAATTTAAAGTGATCATAATATAACATAATAAATGATGTTAACTCCATACTGGGAGAATATCCCCTGGGCTCTAACTGTCCCACATTCTCTTATAGGGGCAATATGCTAATCCATGTATCGTACTGGTGACTTCAAGGTCCGCAATATACCCATTATGACATTATTCCACATTATTCCCACAAAGCATCCACAATATATAAATAATATGTCCACAATATGCCTGTAATGCTATCTCATTAATATGTTCACAAAATGCCTGTAGTGTCATAGAATACTAACAATGCCACAGTATACCAGCAATAGACCTGAAATAGCCACAACAGGCCTCTTCTTCCAGTGCTTGCACAAAATACTACAACATGCCCACAAAACAAACCCACAGTGATCATCTTGTGTAATGATTAACCTTTTGTACATAGATATTTCAGACATATTAGTGGAAGCAAGAATATAACATGCTGCTGCTCTGTGTAGCACTGGTCCTGTATGCCTTCATCATACTCTTGGCATCAGGGACTCAGCAGGGATCAGGATCAAGTTCCTGTCAGATTGCTGTCACGTTGCTGCCAAGTGACACTCTGGTAATGGACAAAGTGCTGTCCAATAGTTCCTATTTAGCCCTGGAGTATGCGTCTTAAATAAACAACCAGTGTTAAAGGGATCAAGTGTCAACTCTTAACCCTTTGAGTGCCAGAGGGGTGTGCAATGCATGTATCCCTCCAGCACTCAAAGAGTTAATAGCAGACATGACTCATCAATACCCTCTAAAATTTTACAAATGGAAGAAGGAACATACAGCTGCTGCTTCCATGTAAGCGCTAAAACAGCATTCTCTGCATATGCTGTCCTACTCAGAGCTAGACACAACACACAGCAGTGGTGTTCATGGCATGAACATAGGTTTAATTAGATTTTCTTTACATGGCATGGCAAGAGCACAAAATTGGTACTGTACCAGCTAAAAAGATATGTTTACAGTGTATACCATGGCCTTCATTGACAGGACTCATATCCATGCAGCATTGCTATCTTCAGTATTGGGCATCTGTGCAGCATTGCAACTTGCAGGATTG
The DNA here is from genome assembly GCA_037306005.1 of Rhinophrynus dorsalis. Classification (NCBI taxonomy): domain Eukaryota; kingdom Metazoa; phylum Chordata; class Amphibia; order Anura; family Rhinophrynidae; genus Rhinophrynus; species Rhinophrynus dorsalis. The sequence goes on from CM074718.1 coordinate 167,639,394, forward strand.
GACACCTGTGCAGCATTGCTATCTGCACAGTTGAGTGTGTGTTATTGTTATCTGCATGATTTAGAGTATATGTGAAGGATTGGGTATTTGTGTAGTATTTCTGTTTACAATACATCTGTGCAACATTGCTATCTGCAGGACTGGTATCTGTGCAGTATTGCTATTTGTGGGACTGGGTACCTCTGCAGCATGGTTATCTGCAGAACTGGTATCTGTGCAACATTTTATATGTGGGATTGGGTATTTGTGCTGCACTGTTATCTGCAGGATTGGTATCCGTGCAACATTGTTATATGTTGGATTGCATATCTGTACAGTATTGTTATCTACAGGATTGGATGTCTGTGCAACATTGCAGTCTACAGTACTAGTATCTGAGCAGCATTGTTATATGCAGGAAGCAGCATTGTAATATGCAGGAAGCAGCATCGTTAGCTGCAAAATTAAGTATCTGTACAGTGTTTCTGTCTGCAGGACTAGGTATCTGTGCAGCACTCTTATCTGCAGGATTGGATATCTGTGTAGTATTGCTGTTTGCAGGGCTGGTATCTGAGCAGCATTGCTTTCCACAGGATTGGCTATCTGGGCAGCATTACTATCTGCAGGATTTTATACCTGTGCAGCATTGTTATCTGCAGGATTGGTTATATGTGCAGTATTGCTCTGTGCAGGACTTTGGTGTGTGCAGCATCGTTATCTGCAGGACTAGATATTTGTGCAGTATTGCTGTTTGCAGGATGGGTATTTGAGGAGCATTGTTTCCACAGGATTTAGTGTCTGGGCAGCATTTATATCTGCAGGATTTTTGCCCATGTAGCACTGTTAATCTGTGTGTGTTCAGTATCATTATCTGCATCACTGGTGTCTATACAACATTGCTAACAGTACAACTGGGATGTGTGTGTTTGTGTGTGTGTGTAGTATTGTTATCTGCAGGAGTGGTGTGTATGTACAGCATTGTTATGTGAAGGATTGGTGTGTGTGTGTGTGTGTGTGTGTGTGTAGCATTGTTATCTCTGTGGCATTGTCTTTGTGCATTTGTAACCCAGAAGAATTGTTATTATAGCTGTTGAATTAGTGTGATTACATAATTGAAGTAAATTCATTGTTACACTGCCTCACTGTTACTGTGCCCCCCCTCCATGCACCTTTTCTTTAGGATTTTTTTTTTATCTCTGTGGCATTGTTACCTCTGATACTTTGAGGCATTGCTAAGATGTGCAAGTGGAATCTTCTGCATTGCTATTATACAGTTTTGTTTTCTATGATGCAGTCTTATCACAGTCCCTATGTATCTCCATGTTATTAGGTATCTCTGAAAGCCTGAACCTTTGGTTCTTCAAAATTGGCATTTCTGCTGTTACACTTATTGCCTCTACACCCACAGCAATTTATATTATAGAAACATTGGTGTGTTTTATCAATAGCCCTTTACAAAGTGTTTTTCTGTGCTGAGGTTATACAACTAATAATGACAGCGCTGCTACACCTTCTTTGCACAGGTATTTTACAGGTATTCTAGAAAGCTGCAAGCACTAATGCAATAGAGAGGCAAAGTCCTAGTGAAAAATGACACCCTTTTCACCTGTAAATGATGTTTAACCTCTTGAACATTAGAGAGATCTTCTATGCTTTAAGAACTAATGTTCCAGATCCAGGGGTGTTAAACTGATGACTACTGGACTTAAGGGCCTCTGACAGTAGGATTGCCACTTAAAGTGGACCTGTCACCTTGAATTAATTTACATATCTAAAAATTTAAGCAATACTTTCATGTTTTGCGGAACTTAAAGTATGAATATCTTCTAAACTGTACATCTGCAGGTCTTCTGGATAACATGTTACATATGCCATTTTTAATAAAGTTTTCAAATATGCAAACAAATTCAAGGTGAAATTCTACTTTAATTCTTTACTTGCATCTGCTTATGAGATGCATACTGCAGGGCTGCCTAGGACCCATTGCAGCCCTGGTGCAAGGTTGGACAGCCTATTAATCTCCAGCTGTTGTTGATCTACAACCGCATCATCCTCATCCCACCAACGGATATCTGAAGATGATGGGATTTGAAGTCCAACAACAACTGGTTGGAACTATTTCCTTTGCAGCTTTGCTGAGGGCATATTTAATCTTTTAAGTGCTGGTTGGGCATCCAATACATTTCAACGCAGTGCGTTGTATACTGCACTGACATTCAAGGTGTTCATTTGCTAGTCAGTAAGCTAAAGGTGTACAATTCTGGAGCAACCAAGTGCACCCTAGGAGCAAAATTACACTTCCCATTGAGTTAATTGCTGCTTTTAACCCTTTAAGTGCTAGAGGGGTACGCAATGCATTGCTTTGCAATACGTTGTGTACCCCCTGGCACTGAGAGGGTTAACTCACTGAGTGTTAAGCTATGTCTCCAGTCCATTGCTTTATAAATCATTGTAGGTCTCTCTAGCACAGTAAAAGAAAATGGAAAGAAGCAAGCTGTAAACATGGAATAAGGAAACAGTTACAGAGTTATCTTTACACTTTAGTATAACATTTCCTGTTCACAGATCTGTAGGGGCAAATACTGCCCCAAGATTGGTACTGAGCGCAGAGAAGGTGTGTGAGCACTGGGGAGCACACGGAACCACTGTCCCTGAGCACGAAAATTAGCTGAGGAGATATTTCTTCTAGCCACAGGAATGTGTGTTTAGAAAAAAAAAAAAGGCTGGCCAAGCAAACTGGATTGAACAAGTTCAGGGTGGTGCTGTAGCTTTCACTGTGTAAACGGCGCACGCTGGTGTGTGTCTATGTGTGTGCTGTATATGCATGCAGTTACTTAATAGCCACACAGTTGTCACAAAGCTCAAAGTTAGGCTCAACAACAGTGACAAAGCATGGTGTGTGTGTGTGTGAGTGCCTCAGCCAATGGAAAGCTGGGGAGGACTAAAGCAGTCTGGATTAAAAAGAGAAAGAGAGAGCTTTTGTTTCCTCGGCAGATGCATTTAAAGATGCTGAATTGCTGCTTTCATAAAACTTTCTTGTATATAGTCAAAAGTTTGGCAGCGGTCACAAAAAAGGCAGGGGAAGAAAGCTGTATGGCAGCCAAAGCATGCCACTAATGCCTGGTGTCAAGGAGACAAGCAGACCCTTTCCACGTGCGCATTATTCCAGTGTGCCTCCGAGAGAGCGTTCGCAAGAGGCTCTTTTGTCTGTAGGCCTTGTTTAAAAGTTAATAAGATGTAAAAGTCTCTGGTGTAGTGGCTGTTCCCTTGACATTAAGCTCTCTTGCACTGAATGGGAGACGCGAGTTGCAGTGATCTGACTAAAGCTGAGGAACAGGAAACTGAGCCTTTTTGTATGCAGCCTGCAGGTGGATCTGGGACAAAGCAGTTTCTGGATCTGTAAACTGGTCAATGATAATACATAAGTCTCTTGTTCACCAAGGACAGAAACATGTGTAGCATACCCAGATGCAAGGCACCACCTTTTTAGTTAGGAAGGGCTAAAAAAACAAAAACTAACCAATCCTCTTTTGACCCAAAGCTTCAAGCAGGAGTAGGCGATTTGAAGGACTTCAGTTATTGTTAGATAACTCCTCAGCTAGTCAATGTCTGCTGAGGATGATGGGATTTGCATTCCAAGATAGATAGAAACTTCATTTTGCACATCTTTGTGTTAGAGGGAACATTGGCTCTGAGTAGGTCAAAAAGCTGATGGTCTTGGTGGTCTCACCCCTTTCTGCTGTCTAGGGTTGCACCCAGCCAGTATTTTACCTGCAGGCCGGTAAAAATTGGCTTCTGTCCAATGTTAAGTCTGTGGAGGGAATGCCATGGCCGGTATTTTTTTGAAGAAAAGGTGGCAACCCTACTTCTGTCTAACTTCTTTAATTACTCTCAACAATGCAGGTGAATGAACCCCCAAATATATTATAAATGCGAGTGTACTGTTCATCTGGTGGCAGCTGTTCATGACCATTTAACCCCATCCATGTTTATATAAGTGATAAGGGCAATGTATGGAATGACTGAGGTAAACAAATGAAGAAAGAGTTTCAGTCAAGTTCGATTCTCCAACATGCTTTTTTATAACATGCACATTTGTAACAGTCCATAACGTTGTTGTATTTCGTTTTATTTTACATTTAAGTGTCCCCCTCCCCTTTTCCAAAAGTCATGATGCCTCCCCTCAGAGCAGCAAGCTGGTGCAGATGGATCGCAATGAGGGACAATCTTGTGTTAGTATATGGAAAGACCTGCCCTCGTTCATCAAGTGGGGCAAGGTTTTCCTTATATTGACAGACAGAAGATTGTCCCTCTGGTCTTATCTGTCTGGTCAAAAGGGGCGGGAAGGGGACACTTTAATATGAAATAAAACGAAGACTACAACGTTATGGACTGTTACAATTTCATATAAAAAAGTATTTTGCAGAATCAACCTTCATTAGCTAACCATTACTATCCCTTTAACCCTTTGAGTGCCGGAATGGAATGCAATGCATTGCGCTGCAATGTACTAGATACCTCTCTGGCACTCAAAGGGTTAACTGAACATTGTGGGGTTTTATCTCAAAACAATGATTGCAGTTTATTGTTTTATTATTTTAATCCCTTAAAGTGGAACTACCAACTTAGTTAACCCCTTAATGACCACTACTGTGCCAGGACTGTCACTGCTGGCCGGCACTAGCCCTGAACCGGAACTAAAAAAAAAAAAATCCTGTGGTCCTCAAGTGCCTTAAGGGGTTAAAGTTGACCTGCAATAATTAGGCAGATGGCGACTAGCTTAATAATAGTTATCTTACCTCTAAAAACTACACAATGCTAGAGAAATCCCTAATCTTCCAAATCTGATGGCCAGGTTAGTGCAGTCTGCTCGCCTGTGCCGTCAGTCCCTTCCGTTGCCGTTCGGGTCAGTGCAACACTTCTGAACAGAGACAGAGACTAACAGTGCAGGCACGCAGACAACATGTCTGCGCTGATGCCTGGCTTCTGGTCTCGGAAGATTAAGGCTTTCTGTATCATTGTGTAGTTTTTAGAGGTAAGATAACTATTATTAAGCTAGTCGCCATCTGCCTAATGCTCGCAGGGCGACTTTAACTAAGTTGGTAGTTCTGCTTTAAGGACCAGCCGATCGCGCATGTGGCTGGCACTTAAGGTCCATGGACCTTTTTTTACTTCCTTGCGATTCTGTTTCAGGTTCCCTGAATGGCGTGCAGCCACGTGGGGAGCCTTGAATTCCATGACGGTCCTGGCATGTCAAGGGTCCTTATGGCTCACCGACCCATGACGTGCCAGGACCATCAAGGGTCCTTAAGGGGTTAAACATGATTGATAACTGGCCTCATTTACCTTTTAATATTTAAAGATTCTAGAACTTTCTCACCAAAATAAAACATTTTTTAAAAATGTTGTCTAGGAGTACTTATTAGTTATTTTGTGTCTTTAAGCCCTTTTCATTTTTTGGGGATAATGTCCCTTTTAATAATTCATTATTGATTATAACAAAACAACAAGACTATTGCTCACACAGGAGAAATATAAAAAACAAATGTCAAAGTTGATATATAAAGGTTAAATTACTTCATATACAGATATAGTCCTATTAATTGTCCATGATTTCCCTCACTTATCTGTAATGCTCTGTGTTAGATAAAAAGAGTCCCATGCAAGTCAGTGAAAGTTGCTTATCTGACTGAGAAAATATACAGTTAAAGGTGAACTATCACCTCTTAAACAGTGTTTAGCATAGGTTTAGTTATTAAAGTAGTTTTAGGAAACGTGTGTGTTGCCAGTCAACATAATACAGCACTCTCTGGCACAGCTCTTCTTGGACTAGATTCTATTACAGGTGCTAATTTTAACTCTGCTTTTATCTCTAGGTTTCCCCATAGACTTCAACAGAAAAATGTTTGATAAAACGGAGGTTAACATTTAGCACCTGCAATAGAATCTGGTCCCTTGACTTCTATTGTTACATCAAGCTCCAGCATGCTAACCGGAGCTTGATTAAACAATAGACGCCATTCACACTACACTGAAGGGAAGCATGAACGAGCTTCCTGGGACAGCTGGGAGGGAGGTGGGAGTAAAAGAGAGCTGTGCCAAAGATTCAGCTTACCCATTATGCGGAAGTGCTCAGCATTGAAGATTAAATATCTTTAAAAATAAGTGAAAACAAAAACACACACTTTTCCTAAAACTACTTTAATAACTAAACATATGCTTAAAATTTTTTTAAGAGGTGAATGTTCCCCTTTAAGGGCGACGACATTGGTTTGTCTGGTCTATTACAGTCACATTTAAATGTACCTTAACCCCTTAAGGACTTAAGATGTGCCAGAACTTTTATGGAGGTACAGCACTTAAAGGGATAGTAATACTTCGTTTTAACTTTATTTTATTTTGTAGGCATTAAAAAAACATGAAGAATGATATAAGTCTTATCTCTCAAACCTTTATGGTTTAAGAGATATTCACAAGCAAAGTATCCCCCTCCCGCCCCTTTTACCTAGTGTAAGCCATCTCTTCTCAGATGTGGAATGCAGTCCATAGACCAGACAGATAACAGAAGGGGACAATCTTCTTTCTATGAAAACCCTGCCCCCCTTGACAAGTTTTTCAGGTTTTTCCCTTATCTTAATTGGAGATTGTCCCTTTCTGCAGTCTACCTGGACACTCCCTTCTGCACTGGCTGAGCAGTGTTACATCAGTAAAAGGGGCGGGAGGGGGATACTTTGTCATTGAATTACTCTTGAACTACAACTCTGACAGAATTGAAATAACACTCTCCATGGCCCAAATACTATGATGATTAATTAGAGCTGCTTTTATTATGAAACATTACTATCTTTTTAAGGACCGGTGAAAGTCCTGGCATGTCATGGATTTCCGGGTTTTCCATGAGGCTGCACATCACTCCACAACCCTGGAATCCATTAGTGAAAAATGAAAAAAAATTCCCATGGTCCTTAACGGCTGCCCTCTTGCGGATCAGACAGTAGTTAAAAGGTTAAGGTTTTTACGAACAAACATGAAAATGTTTACAGTGACAGAATTAATAGTAGTTTTTTAGGTAATTTATCAAAAACGTGCCAGCATTATCCAAAAAATATCACACAACACACAAGGGGAAAAAAATCAAGTGTTTGAAAGTGCTTTATGTATCCAGGTCAAATGCATACAAATGAACAAAACTCTAAATAATAATGAATCTTAACCCCTGAAGGGTTGTAGCCTATATTTGTAACCCCTTAAGGACCAAAGAGGTGCGCAACTGTTAAAAGGGGTTAAAAATACTGGGTGACCATATTAAAACACATTTCTGTGCTTGCGCTCTTCTGGAAGGTAAACATATCCCAAAGCAAATTTTACATTGTGAAGTGTTTTTCAATTACAGTTTGCCAGCTGTGCGTGTCATGTTTTATCAAATTGATTCTCATTACTTGGCTTCCTGTTTACGAATCAGGGGCATGCATGAGCTGCTATAGCCTCTTGGTTTCCTGTAATGCCGTACAGGGCAAAGCATGCCATGCACAAAGAGCAGGTTGTTTAAAGTCCCCATAATCTCTTTTATTTAAAGGGAAACTATAAGTAAAGGAAAACTGACATTTTAATAATAATCCGCCACTTGCCTTTGTATGGCCATAAAAACCAATTGCCCTACAAATTTTGCCTTTTTGCCGTAGATCAAGATATAACATCTGTAATCTACACTGGATATCATATCTGTGGAGGCTGACATGACAGTTGTTAGCAGGACCACACAATACCATCCAGGACAGATTGGAAATGTTACCTCTTGATCAAAGACACAAGGGAAATTCATAGGGGTCTTTACAATTTTGTGGCCACAGAAAGCTAAGGGGGTTGTTATAAGAGGGTGTTAGTTCTCATTTCATAAAAGAAGAGCAAGTTTGTAATAAACCAAACTCACCATAGTGAATAAATAAAATCCCAAGTCCCCATTGGGGCTTTTACCCACTGAATGCTAGAGAGGCAATGCATCGTAGAACCCTCTAGCATTCAAATGGATATGTTTCATATGTGGTGTTGTTGGTTTGATCAAGAGTGGCTCCTCTTCTACATGATGCATACTGCCTCTTGCATTTGTGCTTTTAGGGCTATTACAATAGAAATGTAGCAGACTCCCTGCTTGTGTTCTCCAATCGCCGTTTGTTCTCCAATCACCTTCTCTCATGCTCCACTACATCATGGTAATAGGTATAGGCATAGGTAATGGCAGAAAAACGTGAACATCATCCAGACATGATTGGCTGATGTCCACTTGGTTTCTCCATTAATTTGTCGTGAAAATGAGCATCTCATACTTCAGTGTAATTTTTGTGAACTATCTGTCGGCATAGCCATGGGCCAACATGGAGATCAGTCTTGGCAACTTTTACGGCATTCCTTTGTGAACACAGTAATGTTTCAGCATGTGGGGCCTTGGTATGTTCATGTGAGACAATAGTGTTAAAGTCACCATAGTCTACCTTTCCTCAAAGTCTAAACTGCCAGTTCATCATCCCTGCTTTGATGCTGCATGTGTGAAAGAGGTATTACATTTTGTGTAACATTATACACACATACACACACTCACACACACACACAAACATATCTGTAAAACTGATTTGAGCTGCATTAGTCCTGCAACATGTCACTTTCATTTCTTCACTGTAAGACCTCACAAACCAACCTAGTAGTAAATCTTTCTATTTTCTAACTGTGTACAGTGAGTTCAAAGTCCATATAGTCTTTCTATGAGTTGAACATTGGAACTTGACTGCTTCTTCCTCTCAATCACTTTCTCTTTAGTCATACAGTGAACATTTTTACAGTGTGGCTAATAAAGTTACTTAACACTTCCACTACCTTGTCATTTTTCTATTTTAACCCCTTAAGCACTGTGTAACACATTGCAAAGCAGAGCTTTTAGTACCTCTTTTATCCTTAAGGGGTACTTGAAATGCTAGCAGATTTTTGATAGAACATTTATTATACACTGAACTAAAGATTTCTGTTCTGGTCACCAGATGATGCTGTTATTATAACTTACTATGGGGATCCATAGGCAGTGACTCAAGCTCTCCCATAGAGTTCATTATTAAAAAATACCTTTTGGACAGTACTTAGTGCTGTTGATTAAACAAAATTGTGACCTGTAATAACTTTTAAATGGAAAATTTCCCATGGAAGTATTGATGTATAACTCAACAGGTAAAACCATATGTTGTGTTTAAAGGGATAGTAATACTTCATTATTACTGTCCCCCATGTTATAGCCCTTAAAATTCTGATTTCAAGATAGATATATCCTCTTTCAAAGTTCCCTCTCCTTTCTCCCCCAATGTCAGCATTCTATCTGACAGCAGGGGAATCCGGTCCGGCAGCGGCTCTGCAGCAGTGCTGAGATCTCGTTATAGAAACAGAAATCCTTCACTAAAATGGTCTTCTACGTGTGCTTGCAAACCAAGAGCAATCCAAGCACATGTAGAAGACCATTTTAGTGAAGGATTTCTGTTTCTATAACAAGATCTCAGGACTCCTGCAGAGCCGCCACTTGCTCACTGACCGGTTTCCCCTGCTTTCAGATAGAATGCTGACATCAGTGGAGAGAGAAGGAGGGGGAACTTTGAAAGCGGATATCTCTCAAACCATAAAGGTTTGAGAGATACCACTGGTATCATTGAATTCAGAATATTAAGGGCTACAACATGGGGGATATGTTGTGGAAGGCTCTCTGCTCCTCTAACCTTTACTGAAACCTTTTTCCCTTACTGCTTCCTACCTCTGGAATTCCCTAACACGCAGCATTCGCCAAGCCTCAACCCTCAACAACTTCAAATCAACACTAAAAGAACACGTTATAAATGTAGCACTACAGAACTCTCATAAACTGCACTTCCTCCTCTACCTCATTGTATCTGTAAGTCACCCATCCTATATTCAGATAGTAAGTTCCACTGGGCAGGGACCGTCTATCCTAATGTATTTTATCATAAATCTGGATAAACTTTTGAATGAAAAAATCTCCATGAAGTGAGCATGCCTTTGTTTTACTGACTGATTTTTTGTTTTTCTTTAAAAACGAAGTTTACTGCCCCTTTAACACATTGGATGCTAGAGGCCATTTGGCCCTCAAAGGGTTAATATGTCTATACATTTGCAAATAATTATGCTTATCATTTTAAGGACCAAAGCAGTGTGCAGTACTACACAATGCGTTGTGTATACCTCATCCTTAACCCCTTAACGACCGGCCGATCGTCGCGGCGACGCAACTGAATGACCACAGAGCATTTTTTTTTCTTTTTCTGGTTCTGTACTCCCTGAACGGCGTGCAGCCACGGGGGGGAGCCCGGAACTCCATGACGGTCATAGTACGTCATGGGTCGTTCAGTCAAATCGACCCTTGACGTACTATGACCGTCAAGGGTCGTTAAGGGGTTAAAGAGTAAAAGATGATGAGGCTAATTATTATTATTCTTTATTTCTATAGTACCAACATATTCCACAGGTAATGGACAGGAATTAGCAAACAGGTATTAACCTTTTGAGTGCCAGAGGGGTACACAACACATTGCTTTGCAATGCATTGTATACTCCTCTGGCACTCAAAGGGTTAAAGGGGATGTATCACCTCTATGTAACTTAGGCTAAATAGTTAGGTTATGCAGTGAATCTGACTAAAAGAGTTTGTTTGTCAATTCATTCAGAATTACAATAGGTCCCATAGAATAACATAGGAACTGGAGACGTCATCTTCACATCTTTATCATGCCTTAGTGCTTAACCCCCAGTTCTTCTTAGTACATCTAAGCTACAGGGCCCTCTGATCCTTTTGTTATCCATGTTCCATTTGTACTATTTAAAGGGGATGTATCACCTCTATGTAACTTAGGCTAAATTGGTTATATAGCTATTCTGACTAAAAGTGTTTTCATTTTATTAAGCTTTATTTTATCTAAATTGACGTTATAAGTCTGGGCTGCAGCTACTTCCACATAGACTGTGGTTACCGGCTCTGTACTGCAGTCTGTCACTCTTCCTCTGTTCTCCTCCCTCTATCCAATGAGGAGGCTTTATGCCTATAAGCTGGAGTGGTCTCATTGGTAGAGATAGATATCTAGCCTATGGGATCACTTCAGCTTACAGACAGAAGCCTCCTTCATCGAAGGAGGCTGGATAGAGGGAGGGGAGCAGAGGCAGAGTGGCAGACTGCGGTACAGAGCTGGTAACCGCAGTCTATGCAGAAGTAGCTGCACGGAAGGCTTTATAACTTAAATTTAGACAAAATACAGCTTAAAAAAAATGAAAACACTTTTAGTCAGATTCGCTATATAACCAATTTAGCCTAAGTTACATAGAGGTGATACATCCCCTTTAAATAGTACAAATGGAACATGGATAACAAAAGGATCAGAGGGCCCTGTAGCTTAGATGTACTAAGAAGAACTGGGGGTTAAGCACTAAGGCATGATAAAGATGTGATATAGTAGAGATGACTTCTCCAGTTTCTATGTTATTCTATGGAACCTATGCACTAAAATATTTCAAACTTTAGGGATCTTAGTTCAAGGGATCCACAGAATAACATAGGAACTGAAGTTTATCACACTGGAGATGTCATCTCCGCTTTATCACACCTAATGCATGTCTGCCCTGTTGTAATTCTGAATGAATCGGCAACATAAACTCTTAAAATCCCCATTATTTAAATTGGTCTTTTAACCACTTGAATATTAGAGAGGTCTTCAAAACAGTGCAAGTTAATATTTTGGAGAGTTCATTAGCATTCAGTGGGTTAAAAGACCCATTTAAAGAGGAACTATGACTGAAAATAAAGTGCCCCCAAATCATTATGCATATATGTAAACGCATAGCCATACTAGTATTATCCTGAATAAGTCCGGCATTATTGATAAATCAAACTCTTTCCCAGACGTACAGGCAGACATCAGAGCAGACATCTTGCCAAAGAGATATCTGTGCACCTGCACTGTCTGTGCCACTCTCTTCTAGGAGGATTTACATTGTACCTTAAGGTACAGGAAGGGACTGACGGCACAGGGGCACAGATGCCTCTACAGCAAGATGCCAGTCTGTGCTTCTGGTAACGAGATGGATTTCTCAAAAACCCTGGAGTTATTTGGCTATATTCGGCTATATGCATAATTATTTGGGGGGCACTTTATTTTCAGTGATAGTTCCACTTTAAAGTGATAAGAATTTTTATTTTGCCCTACGGAACAGTTGGTATGCTGTGTAATTACTCCATTTCTCCTCAGTATATCAGATACATTGGTTCCAGAGTCCTATATTCAGTAGTATTAATATACAGATTTAGTCATTGATATGATAATAAAAGTGAGATTACAGCACATGTAGAAAAGGTTCACTGAACCTTGTTTAGTTCTATATCCCATATCTATACAATGGTGGTGCAAGCCATAGGTTTATTCCATGCAGTAATGTACTTACTGCTGTAGGGGCCGTATTCATTAAGATAGCAACTGCACCACAGGGAGAAATTCCAAACAATTTAAATGGATCTCTTATATCCAACTCATTGCGATAGGGTTAAAATCCCCTTTTAAATCAATGTGAATTATGTGAAGTTTTCTTTGTCCCTTATAGTGCAGTCATCCATTTGCATGTTTACAATCTGGTATGTCCTACCTGTCTTGTAAAATAGATTAATACTGGGGCAAATTAACTGCACCATAGGTGGGGGCATTGCTAGGTGCTTACTAAGGGGCAACAGCCCCAGGTCCCATGCGAAAGCCCAGTCTGTTGTGTCTGGCTTGAGGCATGTAATGGTTCAGTTGGGTTGCACAGTACACTAATTATGAATTAAGCTGGCACAATCCCCAGGTCTTTTCAAAGCCTGGCAACTCCCCTGACTACATGGGATAAAAACACAATCCCCAAATCACTTTTAGCTCGTGGAATGCTTGAGAGGTCGTCAAAGCATTGAGATTCACAAGTGAATCAATCAGTGGTTCGTTTACTGAGAATGATCTGCCTGAGTATTACTGATATTCACTGTGAGGAGCTCCTGAAATACTGTACTGTTCCAGGGCGGCACACTTGAGGACAGGTTTGAGCACCTCTACTTTACATTGTTAATTCCCTTGTGTTACCACAATGGATAGTTCAGTGCTCCTTAGTAAACCAAATAGTGCAGTAGTTTAGGTGAGGACACCAGACCAGGATACTTATAAACTTTTCATTCAGCAAGTTTGCATATGAATCAACTCCTTGGTGTAGGTGTTTTCCATAAGCATCCTGCTTAAAGGGCTAGTAATAGATTGTTTCCAACGCAGCTCAGTTTGTTTATCATAAGGAATAGTACTGCCAGCAGATTCTCTTATTGTCCACAACTGTTTAGTTATGATGCTATTTTATGCTAAAGTTGATCCCTAACTCATCTTTTCCCGACGTCAGCATCTTACTCTGAGATCCAACAGCAGATCACAATGATGGACAATCAGTATTAGGAAAAACCTGCCCTCCTTCAACAAGGAGGGCAGGTTTTTCCTTACACTGACTGAGGGAAGATTGTCTCTCATTGTGATTTGTCCGGTCAAGCGATTGGACTACAGATCTGGGGGGGAGGAGGTATCAGAATGGGAAAAGAGGCGGGAGGGATCAGCTACAGAATAAAATAATATCTTAACTAAACAGTTGTGGACAATAAGAGAATCAGCCGGCAGTACTATTCCTTATGATAAACAAACTATCTATTACTATCCCTTTAAAGGGGGTGTCTGGTCACTTTAAATTTTGGTGAATAGAAAATACATTCAGAACAGGTGACATGCTATGAAAACATAATTTTTTTTTGGCTGTGTTGATGATGTTTCTGTGGGTTAAACTTTGAATGCCAGAGGGGTGCAACACATTGCTCTTCAATGCGTTCACCCCTCTGGCACGCAAAGGGTAAAACCAAGAAAATTAAAGGAACACTAACACCTTATTTTTATTAATTTGGGCAGAAAATTTTAATGACCACTATCAACAATTATTTGTGTATTTGTTCTCCAAAATCTTTGCTAGGTACTGGATATCATGTCCATCGATACATCGATTTGTTTTTGCGGGCGTCCTGGACACAGCTCCACCCACTGAAATTTTCTTAGGAAACCTTCAATGGGAGCAGTTTGGATTTAACCTCTTAAGGGCCAGCGGTCTTGGGAAGTTACCTTCACTTAAGGAACGCTTTGATCCTTCCTTTCCGACACATCGGTACATGTGACCTGTTGCGTGTACCGGTGCGATGAGTTGGGGTCTGAGAGAGACCACTTCAGACCCCGTTTTTACTTACAGTGCTCTCAGAGGAACACTGTAAGTAAAATGTACGTGACGTGCTATGACTGGGGTATAAACCACGTAATTGTCATAGCACGTCACTTGGTCTTTAAGTAGTTAAGGAGACCTGTAACAAAGAATCATGTGGGCATGATATGAAATACTACTTAAAAATATATTTTCCAGAACAATCCACACAGAATAAGGATATCTGAAGACCAGACCCACTGTTGTGCCCTGAAGATTAACTATGACATACACTGTTCTAGTCCCCACACTTACTTATCTGTGATAAAGTACTTTGTATTTTCTTGCTAATACAGTCACTGACATATTCAGAAAATCGTTGCTCTCCATTGCATACATATTACTGACCTTATTATACAGTTCTTTATATCAATTTGATGATCAGTTCATAGAACCATGTTATGCTGGGGCTTTCAAACTAAAGACATAAACAGTTTCAGGCAAAGGTTTTAAAAATAATAACAGCTGAGTACAATAGAATAATGAAAAGGCTTAGATTTCTTTTAAAGGTACCACGTTTTATTAATTGCCATCTCTGACTTATAGAAAAAATTCAAGTTTGAGCTGTAATAACTTTTGAATAAAACACCTTTCAGCAGTGGGAGTGCCCTTGTTTTACTCATTGGGATAAACATAAGTATTACTATCCTTTTATGCCCTATGGGTTTACTTTACTTTCTTTTCTAAATCACCATTGCCAACTGTGAGGATTTTGGAAAGATGACATCTAAATCTTTAAAATAGAAACACTCAAAAGGTCATCATGCTTCATATGCTTTTTCTGTCTGCAACAAAATAACCGTTCCGTGAGGTTCATAAAGCTTAGAAATTTCCCATAAAGTGATGCTTTTTTTCATAGGAGCCAGTAGGGGGTTGGATGGACCATGGGCTGATTTTCCCTGGCCTATGGGTCCTGTCTGGATGAGCACATACAGCAGTACTGCTAGATGGAAAAAATATAACTTCTGGCTTGCTCTGCAAAGAAAGAGTGATAATGTTTAATGCTAAGAACAGCACTGAAACAGTGGGGCACAGAGAAATCCACAAGCAGTGCATTATATGTGTAACAGTGAATGTATCAGTTTATAGTGTGATATCAGACAGCCAGACATTGTTACTTACAAATAACATCACTCTGTGTCTCTCTCAAACACATCTCATTCTGTAATGCCAAACAGGAACAATATTACTAGTGGTTTAAGAGTATTAGTTAGGGGTGATATGTATGTGTGTTTTTGCAGTGCAATACAATTATGGTCCTACAAAAAGATTTAAACAGATGCAGCCCTTGGGCCAAAAAAAGTTCATCCCCATACCTCCCAACATTTCAAATGGCCAAAGAGGGACACTTGTGTTTTAGGGAGTGTGGCTGGGGGGTGTTACTAGTAGGCGGGGCATTACAGAGTATTTTTAGGTTATTTTGTGACATATTGACACCTCTTTGTATAACTGAATAAATGATTTAGAACAAGACCAAAGTGTTTTAATCACACAGACTAATTTATATACAGATATACTGAAGTATATACAAACATATATATGAGTTTTATTGCTGTGGAGCAATTTAATACACTAATATACACACCACACAGTCTGATCTCCTAAAAAGAGGGACACCAGGGTGGGAAAGAGGGACAGAGGGATTTGGTTTAAAAAGAGGGACTGTCCCTCCTAAAGAGGGACACTTGAGAGGTATGCATCCCCTCTAATGCATACCTCAAAGTGCAGTCATATGAGATGGAGGCTGGCACTAAAGGAACAAGTTTGTACACTCCTACATTTTAAATAAGATCCATTTTAACTTCTTGAATGCTAGGTTTTTCTGGATTTTTTTGTGACATGAAATTGTAAAGTTTTCCTGACAATGAGAACAAGATTATGTGAAAATATTATCTGCACCTGTAGAAAGCTCAAGCCAGGTACAGTCGATTAGTCTCTTTCCTAACCTGGATGTCAAGGGAGTATCATGTTACCTACATTATACGCCCATGTACCAACTGATCTTTTTTTAGAAACAGTGTGTGAAGGGGAGGAAAGGAAAAAGCTTTCTATGGCACCATGGGGCTGAAGATATTGTTCAGGAAGGAAAATTAGCAGCAGCCAGGCAGACGTTCACTCTAAGTTGAGATGCTAATTGAATTGTGTTTTTGTGTGTATAATCTTTTCAGCTTATTTTTTCTCACAGCTGGTACATTTACCTTTGTCTTTCCATTATGTTATTTCAACATTTTGTTGGATAATGTTTAATAGACTGTTTTACTTATTTTTTTTGTACATCATTGATATCCATTCTTGCTGTTATTTCAAAAAAAATGCCATGGATCCTTTCTCCTGGGCACTAGAAGTCCATAGTATTGCATTTCAACCCCAGCATAAAACCATATACGGTAGACATAAAACTGAACTTATGTAGCAGAACAGACATTATCCACACCAAAACAGTACAAGAAATCACACAAATAAATAATGATGACAAAACATTACACTATAATAAGTCCCAGTCTGCTTGCCCATCAAAAAATCGCTTCAGAGACAATTCAATGAAGCCTAAACTTGACCGCACTACAATAATTCATAAGTGCTCTATTCTCTAGTCAGAATTGATTAAATTATAAGGTAATGTATGGCCAATACTGGGGTATTTCTAGTCTGTTAAGGTTAAAAGTATGCTATAATTTAAGGATATCCTTACTTATGAACATGCATTAAAGGGATATTAATACTTTAATATTACTAATCCCCATAGTGTAGCTCTTTAAAAATAATTCAGTTTCTCCCAGGTTCACCTCTCAAACCTTTATGGTTTGAAAGATAATCTTAAGCAAAGTTCCCCCCTCCCTCCCCCTTCCCTGAAGTCAGCGTTGTACTGACTGCAGGGATATCAGGTCTGACTTTCATCATGCAGTGTCACGGCGCCCGTGATCAGGCGACATTCTGACCATCTTGCTATTGCTGCCTTCCCATTGGCTGCGCTGTGCTGCTCCTCCCAGTGACAGCCTTTTTATACCCTGGGCTGTCACTTTGCAGTTGCCCTTTCATGGTGTACCTGATGCCTAGCGCTAGTTTTGCTTTCCTGATACCAGTGTATGACCCCGGACTGCCTGACCAAGTCATTGTTTCTGTTCCTGATTCTGTGTACCGATTCGGATTGGCTGACGTTCCTGCTTCCTGTTCTGACCCGGCCTGGCTGAAGTTCCTGCTACGTGTACTGACCCGGCGAGACCGACAATCCTGCTCAGTGTACAGACCCGGCGAGACTGACATTCCTGTTCCGTGTACCGACCCGGCTTGGCTGAGGTTCCTGTACTGTGTACCGAATCGGCTTGGTGGTGGTTCCTGCTTTCTCCATGCCTGGCTGGGCGAATACCGGAAGTTCTGACTGAAAACCTTGCACAACTCTGTTGTTACTGTGTCTCTCTGTATCACGGTACTCCGGTACCTTGTTCTATCCAGTCCGTGGGTTCAGAGTCTCAGTGTGCCAGTGCTCCTCCACACCGTGCTAGTGATCGCTTGGTCTTACACTTTGGTTCAGTTGGGCGCCTCCGGTAGTCTGCCGTTATCCAGACCATAGCGTTCATAAACCCCTTCGAGGGTGGTGCCTCGTTCTACTACTTGCTACACCAGTGTTGTTTGGCTCCGTTAATCTGTGCGTTTGGGATTCCATATAGGTACCGTTGGCCACTTCTGGTTGACATACATTTTATACTATACGCACATTAACCCTTCATGGGTAGCAAGAGCACACGGTGGTGGATAGTCTCGGTAGGGCCTCCGTTCTTGGCACGAGCTCTGACCTGCCTTGTGTAGCCTACGGTGGGCGTCCACCGTTGTATCCTCCGTACAGGTGACCCTTGCCTGTTTGCTGTTGCAGTCCTGTCACTGTCCCCTCCTGCTGCCTATAGGCGACATTGGGCCTCCGCTATCCTGGCTACTTAGTCAGTGGCTCCATTGATCACATTGGACTTTCATACACTCTATCAATCTAGTTACCTGACCTGTGTCAGTATTGTGATTGCATACCTCCCAAGTGTCCCTCTTTAGGAGGGACAATCCCTCTTTTAGACCCAAATCCCTCTGTCCCTCTTTCCCACCCTGATGTCACTCTTTTTAGAAGATCAGATTATTGGGTGTCTGTATAAATTTATCACATTGCCCTACAGCAATAACACTCTCATTACTGTTTGTTTAAATGTCAGTATATGTGTTTATAAATTAGTCTGTGTAAATAAAATACTTTGGTCTTGTTATAAGTCATTTATTAGGTTACACAGGGAGGTATCAAGAGGTCATGAAATAGCCTAAAAACTCCCGGTAATGCCCCACCCACCAGCCACACCCCCAGCAACACCCCCTAAAACACAAGTGTCCCTCTTTGGCAAATTGAGATGTTGGGAGGTATGTGATTGTATATCCGTACTGGACCCGTGTGGGTTAACCTGCTTGTAACCTGTCTTGTGTCAGTTATTGCTGCTATTTACTGGACCCGTGAGGGTTACATTATTCCTTGTGTGATTCAATAAAATTGTGTTTTACCAACATCTACCATGTCTGAGTATACTGAACCGTAACAGGCAGCTCTGCAGCTGAGCTGCGATCACGTTAGTAAAAAATAATTATTTCACTGAAACGGTCTTCTACGTGTGCTTGCAAACCAAGCACATGTAGAAGACCGTTTCAGTGAAATAATTATTTTTCACTAACGTGATCTCGACAGACTTCCCCTACAGTAAGTACAAAGCTGACTTCAGGGGACGGGGAGGGAGGGGGAAACTTTGCTTACGGTTTTCTCTCAAACCATAAAAGTTTGAGAGATGAACCTGGGGGCTATTGAATTCTTTTTTAAAGAGTTACACTATGGGGATTAGTGATAATAAAGTATTACTATCCCTTTAAAGGAATAGTAATGTTTCATAGTAAAAGCAGCTCTAATTAATTATCATAGTATTTGGGCCTTGGAAAGTGTTATTTCAATTGTGTCAGAGTTGTAGTTCAAGAGTAATTAAATGATAAAGTGTCCCCCTCCCGCCCCTTTTACTGATGTAACACTGCTCACCTCAGAGCAGCAGGGAGTGTCCAGGTAGATTGTAGAGAGGGACAATCTTCAATTAAGATTAGGGAAAAAGCTGAAAAACCTGTCAAGGGGGGCAGGGCTTTCATTGTTCTCACAGTAGAATATTGACCCTTGATGTTAACTGTCTGGTCTATGGACTGGATTCCACATCTGGGGAGTGGGGTCTTACACTAGGTAAAAGGGACGGGAGGGGAAAACTTTATCATTCAATTACACTTGAACTACAACTCTCACAGTATTGCAATAACACTCTCTATGGCTCAAATACTATGAAGATTAATTGGAGTTGCTGTTTTTGTGAAACATTACCATCACTTTAAGCACTACAATCACCTACAATTAATCTTGTTTATCTAATGCATGTGTAGATAAGGGTGACCACATTTCCACGCTGCCATTTAGGGACACTACGGAGGTGGGAGTAGCAGAGCATTTGTCCTCAGTTCTAGGGCATCTATGCGGTATGGGTCACTACATCACTGGACATCTGTGCAACCTGCTCTTTCTCTGGCACACCACAGAGTTCTAAACACTAGAGGGAGAACTGCCTATTGACTTTTATGCCTATGGTGGGCTACAAGAAAGTGTACATCATGTCTAAACTTAGATTAGCATTACACAACAACAAAATTTCACTTCAGCTCTTGATAGCAGGATCAAGGCTCAGTTCTCTCTCCAGTGTTTAGAGCTCTGTTTGGAAGCCATTTCTGTAGGCCAGTAGGGACATCACTTTCTGTCACAATAGGCAATGGGCAATTTTCATTCTAGTGATAGCACTCTGTGCTCATGATCCTTCATTGTGAAACCTTAGTATAGAATGTGTGCTCTTTTATACAGCTACTCATTGACATTATTTGTGCACTTATCTGTGTATGTGCATGTTTGAATGGCCAGATCTAATTTAGTTAATGTAAAGATACCAATCAAGATTGCTTAACCCCCTGAGTACCAGATAGGTGTGCATTGCTGGTGGCACTATAAGATAACGTGTTTCTGTGCTGGGCCAATATTACCACACACTGTTATGAAGGGTTCTAGACAGAGCCGCCCACACAGTGGGATAATTGCTAATAGCACAGCAAATGGTAAGTTTGGCCTTGGGCAAACTAATTAGCATACTTTGCATGGAATTAGAATAAAATGCCACACGGTTAATTTCAGGATTAATTTCACAAAAAAAAATTATGTTATGGAAAACGGCAAGTACAACATATAGGCAATTTTTAATTCTCTGCAAAACAAACTCAACTTGTCGTAAAGTGACAAGTCTACTTTAAATGTAAATAATCCCATCTGATTTTTACTTGTTAGTGAAACTTTAAAAAAAAGTAGTTCTCACATGGGACATTCGCAGAAATACATATAAGCATTTCATTATTTTGACAGAACCTAAGATGAATTAAATTGCTTGTGATGTTTTTCCACAGGCTGGAGGAATAAATTTACCTGCACTTATTTCCTCCTGCTCTGTCAGTCACACAATGGAATACAGTAACATATTTAGTATTCCTTTGAACAGATGACAAGCATGTTGTTGTACTCTGCAGCGTATGTTCTGTGTAGGAAGAAAGACGTGCAAGCAGAATTGCTTCCCGCTGCCTGCTAAAACACAGAACAGACACTGGGCCTTGTCCACAAAAGACACGAGGAGCAATTGTAGAGCAAACCTATTGCATCATAGTGGACAAAGAAAACTTCCCATTATGTGCGCATTTAGTCCTCTGAGTGCCAGTGGGGTACCTTCTGGCACTCATAGTGTTAATCCCTTGAATGACAGAGGTCACCAATACACTGTAAAGCAATGTAATGGATACTACTCTAGCATTCAGATAGGTGAAAGAACCATTTAAATCAGTGGGAGCTTTGAGAATATTTATGTTGTAACAACCATATATTTGTAACTAAAATATTACTCATCTCCATATGACTTAACCCCTTAGAACAACCAACGATGTACATGTACGTCATGGGGTGAACGTCTCTGAAGGATGTCATGGATTTCAGAGCTCCATGTGGGGCTGGATCCTTAAGTGCGTGGCCGGTTCTTATGGGGTTAAGAAATATAATATCACCAGTTTTGTCTTCAGAAATACACAGACAGACTGACATACAAATCAGCAGTTTTACATGCACATATACACACAGCACCAATTATACACTCACACAAACACACACATAATCACCAGTTATGTATATGCACAAATACACACAAAAACACAAAATCGCCATTTCTAACTCTGGGCTCGATTCCATTCTGGGTATTATATAATTGGCTTTACTTCCCAGATTCTTATCAACCCTTTGAGTGCCAGAGGGGTACACTACACATTCCTATTCAATGTTGCATACCCCTCCGACACTCAAAGGGTTAAATATAGGCATAAAACCAATAATTAAGTTATCAACTGCAACGGCATCCATCTAATTTAAAGCAAAATGAAAAATAAAAACTAAATGAAAACAAAACAAGAGGGTCCTGCGTCACCCTGACCATAATTTCCTTCATAGTATGGGAGAGGCTGTGTGACCTCAGCTGCAGGTATAAGTGAGTCGAACAGATCTGACAGATTTTCTAGCTGTTTCTAAACTCATCTACATTATGCATATGAGGTCAGTACATACCCCAGAAAAATACTCAGTTATACTGCCATTTGCATTTTCTAGTATATTAAGCATTTTTGTGCCAGAGACGTGTCCAAGGTATGGCAACAACATGATGGTCTGAAATCATAATGCAAGCCCATTGGATGCCAAAGAGGTGTCCAATACATGATGAATGAATTAATTAATTGGAGACACTTCTAGTGTCAAAGAGGTTAATCCCAGACTAGTGAAGCTATTTGTTGCATATTACAGAGTACTTTGACATATGGTAATAACAGCAAGATATAGGATAAAACTGAAATGATTCAGTAGGTACTGTACTTCCCATATTTCTTGTGTGCTGTTATACTAAAGCACAGATATCATTAGACTGCACGTATTCCACAATTTCTGCATGTTGATGCTTCTTATGCTGTTGAATTATGGAAACAATGACTTGGAAATGGTGATCATTTCATGGAAGCTTTGGTGATCACTCCTGACAGTGATAAGAAAAGCTAGTTACTTATCTCTGCTAGCTGCCAATGTACTAACTGTGTAGCATGCTTGAGACCGAAAGCAAAGAACAGCAAATACAAAGATACTCATGTCATACAGTGCTTCAAAATGCAGTTTGTCCTGGGGAATTTTAATCCATGGGTGTAACCAGTGTTCTCCGGGGGCCTCCTGTTTCTGAGGGCATCATCTTGGTTGCCAACAGACTGAGTGTTTCAGATAGGAACCTATTTAATCCTGTGGGCAGATGGTCAAGGAGCAGTGAGGCTGTGGTGGGAGCACAATACATACATGTGGCTGCTTTTCAAACAAATAGGAAAGCTAAAACTAAACTTAACCCTTAACAATGGATTGCACACCCCTCTGGCCCTCAAATGGTTAAAAGCACCAAGAGAACACAATTCACAAATGAGAAGATAGGAATCAACTGTACCATAGGGAAGAAATGCACATTCCTGGAATATCCACATGTCCCATAAAAAAATCTTCTAGTTTTGTAGAGGTTACAATAATAAACTACGTTCCACAAATCCTATCTCTCAAACCGCTATGGTTTGAGAGATATTCACATTGAAAGTTCCCCCCTTCCTCCCCTTCCCCTGACGTCAGCACTCTGCAGCAGAGCCGAAATACTGTTATTTCAAAATAATTACTTCAGTGGAAAGGTCTACACAGTGTGCCTGGTTTGCAAACACACTTTGTAGACCGTTAAATAATGTGATTTCAGCTCTGCTGAAGAGCCTCCTCGAGTCGTACGACTAGAATCTCCTGCTGTCAGCTATCAGGATGCCTATATCTCTCAAACCATAGCGGTTTGTAGCACATAGTTTATTATTTTAACCTCTATGAAACTAGAAAAAAAAATTTCTGGGACATTTCTGTCCCTTTAAAATGGGACCTTTTTATTGCTAGCAAGGTCTACAATGCATTGTGACCTCTCTAGCAATCAAGGGGTTAAAAGACCCATTTTACTCAACTTGGATGTTTATTTCTTCCCTATGTTGCAACTTGCAGTTGGTTTGTTCGAGAATTGCTCAGCTATTTTTTAGTTGTTAAGACCCAAAATATCCTATATAATAATTTGCTAATGTATGTTTGTCAGAAGATGTCATGCTCAGTACAGACGGATGTGTGCTCTGCAGTCATGCGCAGTACAGACTGCCTGCGATGCGACTGATAACGGAGCAGGCGCTCCCAATTCAGACCGTAGTCCTCTCTATGCACCTTCGGTGCAGAGAGAGGATTACGGTCTGAATTTGGAGCTCCCCACTCCGTTATCACCCACTGCGCGGGCAGTCTCTACTGTGCATGACTGCACTGCAACCGTTGCTGCCTGGCACTGTGGCCAGTGTACACAAGCTAGTTCATCTATAATTGAGGTGATCCATTCACAATTCCACCAAGACCTCAATGGTTCTTAAAACTTCTCTCAGCTTGTCACCAAACATCTTCTCAGGACACGCAACTACAAACAGAATCTGTTGATGAATATATTGCCAGGTTAAGGTCTGTGGTATGGGAAATGCCAGCTCAGTGATCCCGAAGATGAAATCAAGTAGCAGCTAATTGTGTTTGAAACTCCTGGCAAGTTACACAGAGTTGCTGTTAACCCTTTGCAGTGCATTCCATACCCCTCTGGCACTCAAAGGGTTAAACGTCTGGAACAACACTAACAGAACTCTCATTCTATTCGCGCTGAGGATGGAGAACGAAGAAGAATTAGAGAGATGCTGGGTCAATTAAGTTGCACCATAGTGGACAAGTAAAAAGGTGTATGACACTTCTTTAGCACTCATAGGGTTAACAATCAATGTTGTGTACTCTTCTGACATGCAAAGGGTTAAATGCCTTACTTAAACCAATGGGTATTTTTATTTCTCCATGTGGTGCAGCAATACTAGCAATTTCTTTAGCATTCATGGGATTAACACTGTGCATTGTATACCGCTCTGGCATTCCGAGGGTTAGAAGTCCCATAATTTCCCAATGTGGTTCAGATGGTTTGCCCCAGAATTGCTTATTTTTTTTCTTAATACGTCATTCACAGTTAGTGTACACAGTGTACTTAGATTAAAGTGGAACTACAGTGACGTTTCATATGCTAATAAAGCTAGGTGCAGTACCAGGAACTTTTCACTTTTACTTTTCTCAGTGTGAATATCCTCTAAACTAGACATCTGGTGGACTTTTGGTTAACATGACACAGTGAGGCAGTTTTGAATCAAGTTTTCAAATATGTAATGAAAATTCAAGGTGAAAGGTCCACTTTAACTAGAGCAGGGGCATCCAAGTTTTTTCAGTCGTGACAGACATCTAATGCTGAAATGCACAGTACTGGCAAGCTTACTGGATTATGGCTTACAGGCCTATTAGTTGATATAGATTGTAAGCTGTCAGGCAGGGACCTCCTACCAGTGTTTCACTCTACAAAGCACTTGTAACCCTGTGTTGTCTAAAGCCTTCAGCTGTAAAGCGCTGCGTACACTTGTGGTGCTGTATAAATAAACATATTCATTCATTCACGTATGCTAGTTAATTAGGTATATAAAGAAAAAGCTTTTTTAAAAATTTCAAATGGGCTACACATTGAGGTCTGAAGGGTCACACGTTGGACACACCTGGAGCATTCCACCTGCACCATAGAAAAAAAAAATTCCCATTGATTTCAATGGGTCTTTTACCTTTAACCCTTTGAGTCCCAAAGAGGTATTCAATGCATTGCAGTTCTATGTGTTGGATACCTCTCTGGCACTCAAAGGGTTAAATGATGAAGAGGTCTTCTGCTCTTTGCTTCCAATTCATTGGTGATATTTTTAGCATTTGAGGGATTAAAAGATCCTTTTAAATCCGTGGGAATGTTTATTTGTCTCCCGAGGTGTAATTCTGTGTTTCTCAGCCTGTTAGTACAAGTGTAACAGGCTGTATCTCAGCAACATGCAAGCTATAACAGTGGTTGTACTCAAATAATGTGGCTGAGGGACACCCCATCATGCCAATACTGTGCCTCTGTCCTCCATATGGACCTTAAGCAGTTACTTCTTGTCTGCTTTTGTTATCTGCATAGGCAAAGAGTAGTTATCAGGATGACCAGGGAGTGGATTACAGTGTGCAGTGGGAACCAGCAAGCACTGGACTGCAGAGCGGAGAGTGCCCCTGCTGGATAGTTCCATCTATTACCTTTGTTCCTGTTGTAGCTGCTGTGTGATAGACCCTCCAGGAACTGCAGGAATACTTGTATTTGACCCAGGATTGCTCCTTTTCTTGGTAAAGTGCCAGTCAACCTCCTTTCTAACTTTACATGGTCTACATAAAATGTAAAGTCAGATTTCCTGTCATTTTTATTATTATTGTTTTCATTTTCACCGATTCTTTTTACACTTTTAGGTCCCTGACAGGGATTTGTTTTCAGAAAGCTTTCTGTGTAGGACTATGAAAGCAGAGAGAGTTCAACAATAGTAACATAGTAACATAGTAGATAAGGCTGAAAAAAGACATGCGTCCATCAAGTCCAGCCCATGCCAATAACACCCCTGTTGATCCAGAGGAAGGCAACAAAAAAGCCCTCTGGAGCAATTTCCAATGTAGGTGTGTGTGTGAGTGTGTCAAATAGTTCCCCGGCTCAATATCCTATTTGCTTTGAAGCCATCTGTCATAACTGTCAATATTGTTCTGTGCTAGATAGGCATCCATTGCTTTTTTGAATGCAGTTACATTATCTGCAAGCACAGCATCCCGAGGCAAAGAATTCCATAGCCTTACCGCCCTTACTGTAAAGAATCCCTGCCTGTGTTTTAGTCGAAAGCGCCTTTCCTCAAGTCTTAATGGATGACCTCTTGTTCTTAGCTCAGCTCTTTGCATAAATAATTCATTGGATAGTTCTTTGTATTGGCCTTGAATGTATTTGTAAATGGTAATCATATCACTCCTTAGACGTCTCTTTTCTAATGTAAACAAACCCAGTTTGGCTAGTCTCTCTTTGTAACTCAGATCCTCCAATCCCTTTATCAGTTTTGTTGCACGTCTCTGCACCTTTTCCAGTTCAGTAATGTCTTTTTTTAGAACAGGCGCCCAAAATTGTACTCCATATTCTAGATGAGGCCTAACCAAGGATTTATACAGAGGTAGGATAATATTAGCATCCCTTGCATCTACACCTCTTTTTATGCAGGCTAGTACTCTATTTGCTCTTGCAGCAGCTGAGTGACTCTGCACACTGCTGTGAAGACTATTGTCTATCAGTACACCTAAATCTTTCTCTAATGAGGATTTCCCAAGTTGTTTCCCATTTAGAGTATATGTAGCAAGTTTGTTTCTACAACCCAAATGCATAACCTTACATTTATCTACATTAAATGACATCTGCCACTTTTCTGCCCATTCACTTAGTTTATCTAAATCCTTCTGTAGGGAAAAAACATCGAGCTCTGTATGTATTTCCTTACATAGCTTAGTGTCATCAGCAAAGATTGAGATGCTACTTTCAATTCCCACTTCTAGATCATTAATAAACAAATTAAAAAGCATTGGGCCCAGGACTGAACCCTGCAGTACCCCACTTATAACCCTAGACCAATTTGAAAAAGTTCCATTTACAACAACTCTCTGCCATCTATCATTTAACCAGTTCTCAATCCATGTACAGATACCACCACCCAAACCGAAGCCTTTTAATTTATGCAGTAACCTGTTGTGAGGCACTGTGTCAAAGGCTTTTGCAAAATCCAAGTATACTACATCAACAGCAATTCCCCTGTCCAAATTACTACTCACTCTTTCATAAAATGCAAGTAAATTAGTCTGACATGATCTGTTCTTCATGAAACCATGCTGATTCCTACTAATGATATTGTTTGTCTTCACATAGTTCTGAATACTATCAGTTAATAACCCTTCTAGTATCTTACCCACTATGGAAGTCAAGCTCACAGGGAAAAAAAAGATAAGCAGGAGACTGGTAGAGTAAAAGTGATACCTTTATTGGCTAACTGAGTAGCTTTACAATGCAAGCTTTCAAGACAACGTAGGTCTCTTTCATCAGGCATGTTTAGAATGAAGGCTGAACACTACATATATGACATTGGTTATGCATTCATGAAAATTCCTTGTTAATTTTAATTTCACTGGAGGTGAAAATCTTATCACCAGGGTCTGTGGAAATTATTCTTTTTGTATCTGGCCAGGTGGTGCAATATTTATTTCCCTTTTAATGTGCGAATAACTGGAGACTAAATAATAATTTATACAGACACTGATGATAAGAGTTTCACCTTCAGTGGAATTCAAAATAACCAGGAATTTGCATGAATGTACAACTTTTGTCATGTGTTTTGCATTCAGCCTTCATTCTAAACTAGTATGAAAGCCTGTATACACGGGCTAAAGTGCACCCAGCAACCCCGGCTTCTGCCCTGGGAGCAGAGACAAACGCTGAGCCATCTGGATCAGCATGTTCGGTCAGTCCCTACTGCGCATGTGCGGTTACGCACACAGGGAGCTTCACAGGCTAGCTCTTTATAGTATTTAGATATGTCTGTCGAAGAAACCTAAGAAATCTTGGAGGTTATGCATTATCGAAAAGCCTGTACAGAAGTGGGGGGCAACATGAGGCCCTCCAGCTGCTGCCAGACTACAACTCCTATTAACCCTGCTTGGGAATGATGAGAGTTTTAGTCTGGTAGCAGCTTGAGGGCCCACTGCTCTACAGCATATAGAACACTGTGTGCAGCAGGGAGACTGCAACATTGTCTAAATATCTCTACTGTCACAGTCCCAACAGAAAGGTCTCCTGAAACAAAAATCAAGAGAGCTCAATGTCAGGGGCATAAAAGTGTTAAATAAATTGACTAAAAAAAAAAAAAATGAGGAAAATTGAAACAAATATGGATAATTAGACTTTATATATCACTCCCTTGCAGAATATTTAAAGTCAAAATGAAAGTTGACTGTCTCTTTAATAAATTACTTTCATTTAAATTTGTAGGAAAAAGAAATGGTCAAGCATCCACCAATCAGAGTATAGCTTTATGTACCCTGTTTGCCTGCCTGTGGGAATACAGAAACAAACTCTTTCATATTACCGTTTAGCGTTATTGCTCTTTTAATTGTATCACAGAAACATGTTTACTCCCTCTCAGCAAATGTGAAACACTATCAACTTTGTAACCATTATCTTTCTCCTGCCCAATTAACATGCAGCATGAATGTGATAGGAATTTGGTTAATGGACCGTGCAGCACTGAGATCATAAGGATTTTTGTTTATAGTTGAATTTTATTTTAAAGGGAAAGCATATAAGTAATTCATGTTTAAATAAATTGATATGATGTGTATTTTTTCATCTGACTGTTATTTTTTGTTCAGTGAAATGCAGTATAAAGTTTTTCTGTAGAAAGTGATATAGGCTGTTTTATTTATTTCTTTATTGATTGGTTCATTCACTCATTTGTTTGTTTAGAATTTATTGAAATTTCTCTTATTTTCAAATATGATATGGAAAGTTACATATTTACACAGATAGGGAAAAAACATATATACACACATATGCACATACATAAACAAAAATTATATACATATATATAATACTAGTTGAAGAGCCCGTTATACGGGCCACAGTGCCACTGCCAGACGGTTGCGGGGCATTCACGCGCAGTAGAGACAACCCGCGCTGTGGCTGATACACTCCTTCGGAGCGTCCAGCTCTGTATCAGCCGCAGCGCGGGCAGTCTCTACTGTGCATGACTGCAGCTCGCGCAGCAGTCTCTACTGCGCATGACTTTGTCGTTACACATGTTTTAGCAAATTATTATAAAGAATGATATGGGTTTACATATATATATATAATATATGGGGTTTCATTGTCTGATGTAAAAGGGGTCCACATTTACAGAAATATCTTAATCAACTAATAAATCAGTCAGGGTGGATTTCATACCTCCCAAGTGTCCCTCTTTAGGAGGGACAGTCCCTCATTGAGACCCAAATCCCTCTGTCCCTCTTTACCACCCTGATGTCCCTCTTTTTAGGGGACCAGACTATGCATGGTATATATAAGTGTATCACATTAATCCACAGCGATAAAACTCACAGTGTATGTGTTTATAAATTAGTCTGTGTAAATAAAATACTTTATCTTTGTCTAAATTATTTATTCAGTTACACCACGAGGTATCAGAAGGTCATAAAATGACCTAAAAATTCTTGGTAATGCCCCGCCCACCAGCCACACCCCCAACACCACCACCTAAAACAAAAGTGTCCCTCTTTGGCCATTTCAAATGTTGGGAGGTATGGGATTTTGTTCAGGGTTTCCCTTTTGGCCATTTCAAATGTTGGGAGAATAACTTGTATGTAACAAATGTGTTCTAATGTGCAGAGTACACTTTCCCTCTCACAGAGAGAATACCCAGGTTATTCAGACAGCCCTCAATGTTATCTGTTGGCTAAGCCTGCCAGTATCAAAGATGTTGAATCTATATTTATGTGATCAAGTCTGAGTCAATGATAAACATAGCACCCTATATAGAATTATTTGGAATTCTCCCCCCTTGTGAGCCTTGGTTCTTCAGCAATGTTTAGCTCTTTCTTTTCTGTATTCCTTATTGTTCCATTTCCAATAATGCACTCAGCACAATACAGTTAAATATGTAATTGAATTTGTGTGAGTACAAGAATAAAAACACTAAAATTGACACAGGGATCGAGAAGTCTGTCCCCGGAAGATTTTACAAACGAATCATTATTTACATTACTAATGCAAGCCAATTATTAATATTGACATTGCATAAGGGGATTTCTAACATTAATATGAAAATGATCAATTACTGCAAGGATAGTGGGAAGAGAGCGCAAATAATGTCAAATGAAGAATCTAAGCCCTGGAGTGTACAGTCTGTTTAATATGGAAACTGTTGATATGAGAAATACAGTGTGCTTACAAATCTTCATCTCTGCCTGTCAGTTCGTGATCAGAGAGCAGCTCTCTGGTGAGTAAAGGTGTCATGTTAACAAGGACCACAACATAATGATATTAATGATTCCTTTAATTAATCATATCTGTATGACTTATGTCTATATTTAAAACTCACACTCGTATAAGCATCCTGTAACCCTTTGGATGTTAGAGAAGTCTCCAAAGTATTTCTTCTCAGTGTATTGGATATATCTCTAGCATCCAAGGGGTTACACTAGGACCTTGGAAGTTTGTCTTCTTGAGCCTCCGGAGAGGGCTGTTGTGATGCGACTGATGAATGTGTATGACGCTATTTGTGGTGGAGATTAATCATGGGTGGGTGAAGCTTAAAGGGATAGTAACACTTCGTTTTAACTTTATGTTATTTTGTAGGCATTAAAAAAACATGAAGAATGATATAAGTCTTATCTCTCAAACCTTTATGGTTTATGAGATATTCACAAGCAAAGTTCCCCTCCCGCCCCTTTTTCCTAGTGTAAGCCATCTCTTC
Organism: Rhinophrynus dorsalis; assembly: GCA_037306005.1. NCBI lineage: Eukaryota > Metazoa > Chordata > Amphibia > Anura > Rhinophrynidae > Rhinophrynus > Rhinophrynus dorsalis. Next base: position 167,670,336 of record CM074718.1, read on the forward strand.
TCAGATGTGGATCTGGTTGTATGACCAGACAGATAACAGAAGGGGACAATTTTCTTTGTATGAAAACAATGAAAGTCCTTCCCCCCTTGACAAGTTTTTCAGCTTTTTCCCTTATCTTAATTGAAGATTGTCCCTCTCTGCAGTCTACCTGGGCACCTCCCTTCTGATCTGGCTGAACGGGGGGGGGGATACTTTGTTTGTGAATATCTCTTAAACGATAAAGGTTTGAGAGATAAGACTTATATCATTCTTCATGTTTTTTTAATGCCTACAAAATAAAATAAAGTTAAAACGAAGTATTACTATCCCTTTAATGACCTGTGACATAAAGTGGGCAGGAAGTGTTGCAAAAACCAGAGTCCCCGGGGCAGATCCGTAAAGTTCCCAGGCATGATAATAACCCCTGCAGTCGCCTTACTATGGCCCGAAAATCCTAATGGTTACAGTTGATTTTGCCTTTGCACTTTACTACAAGAGATAACCTGTCCAATAATTCCTGGATATCTTGTACATGGTCGTGGACATGACAATTTCTAGCCGATTACTAGTTCAGACTACTGGACCTCAACCTCCACCCACTGCAAATGGTAATATTTTGTCTGCTTCAGAAAAAAAAGCACAAAGAAATGTTTCAGCTGGGTTAGTCTGAGGTCCTGCAGTCCTGCTAGCAGCAGTCATAAGTGGGAGCTTACTATTAGGAGGTGCTACTGTTCCTAAAAATATTTGTCATATTTCCACCTCCTTCCATTAAAGGAACTAAACCAGAAGAGGCTGGCTATATGTACCAGTTAACGGTAAATTATGAAATTATTTTTTTATTTGGTTTATATTAATTAACAAATGGGCTAAAAAATGGGGCGAATGTTGGCAGCTTATATACATCTCCGCTTTCCTCCATTCACCTCCATCTCCATTCATTTCGCTGCTTCATCGCCATTGCATTCCCCGTTTTGCCTCCCCCTCTCCCTTCCTCAAAAAAAAAAAAAAAATCAGACCTCATACTGGGGCAACAGGACCAGTTTGACTGGGGGATCAACAGAGGTGATGCAGGGAGCAAGAGAGCTCCTCTGCTTTCATTCTACCCAGAGAACCCAGATAGGTGTGGATGAGATTGGGACTGACGTGAGAGGGTTTCCCAATCCCACCTATCCCTACCTGGCTCCAGGTAGAATAGAAGCTGGGGCGTTCCCTTACTGGTAGATCAGTAGCTGGGGGGCATCAGGAGGGGTCCTGATGCTCTACCATAGGGTCTGACTTTTAATAAAATGTAACCCTTTGAGTGCCACAGAGGTATCCATTGCATTGCAACACAATGCACTGGACACCTCTGACACTAAAATGGTTAAATAAAAAACAAGGTGTTGTTTGACTATAAAAGGCATTCATAACATTGTCGTTATTTCTATTAATACAGTGTATACTTGTGCACCACGACTATGTGGGTTTTTACAAAAATGAATGCTTACAATTTTTCAAATGAAACAGGAAAATAACATATTAAAATGAAAATGTAATATTTATTGCAGTTTCATGTCAGAATCATTTGCGAAGTATGTACAAAGTTGAATTACCTTCATATTAGGAATATTAAAGACTTTATAATAGTATGTTACCACTGATTGCTGCAAGGTTCTGAACAACATTCAGCAGTGAGTAGACCTTGATCCCTGATATTCTAGAGACATCACCAAATTCTCTAGCAACAAAGAAAGTTAACAAGGGCCATTTTAAATCTTTGAGTCCCAGAGAGGTATCCAACGCATTGTAATGCAATACATTGGATACCTTTCTGGCAGTCAAAGGGTTAATGAATGGGCATTCCCGGTATCCGATGAGAGTCTCCAGGTTCAAGGCACCAAACCTTAAATTCAGTAAAGTCCCACATTTGTTCTAAACAACCAGTTTAATCCTATCATCATAGTCCTGTCTGGCACTGAAATGGTTAATTTGGGCACCTCCATTCACAATTTTGCCAGTAGCCTCAAAGATTCTTAAAATGCTCCTGGGGTCAACAAGCTCGTAGCACACATTATTGTTTTACTAAAAAAGGGTCGCTTTCAACCTGGGAGATTCCACTGTAAAATAGGGAGCTGTTTTGTACTGTGCTCCTGCCTAATGTCTATGGGCAAAATGTTTTATGCCAAAAAAGTCCGCTTTGGGCGTCTCGCCCTATGGGGAGGGAGTTGTGGGAGTGTAGGGCATTTAACGGCGTACTAACAAGGTGTACAGGAAATCAGAGCTGAGGACCATATATTCAAAAGAAAAGTGTAGTTTGAGGTCAAACCATTTGCACTATAGTGAGAACTAAATTTCAATGGGGATTTTAACACTGTAAATGCTAGAGAGATCCTTAGCATATTATTTCACAATGCTTTGGAGTCATTGATTATTTTGAACAAACAGCCTTATGTTCTCCCATTTTATTGCATGTACTGTAGAGGAGTCATTCAGGCTTTCATTTCAGATGGAATACCTATGGATTAAACATTTTATGGTTCTGTTCATTTAAGATTAAATTATTAAACCAAGAAAATCCAAACTAAGGCCTTGTGTTAATTTGCCACCCTTGCAAATGGTTGAGCCACCCCTTCATGCAATTTCAGCTGAATATGGCATTCTGCAAATCGTAGTTAACCTTAACGTATTTAGTAATGGGAACGAGATTTAATAGTCAGTGTGTAAGGTAGCTTATTAGCATGGCTCCTAACTGCATGCAGTGATCTATGTATACTCTAGTTTTCTGTCTCAACAATACTGGTCTTTAATGCTGTTACATTATTTAGTAGCATCTGGCCTTTGAGTAATTATCTTTTCTCATTCTAGACCTTGATGAAAAAGGTTTGGACATCTCTTTATTAGCCTAAAATGTAATTGAATTTGATAATATATGTTCCTCAGAAATGACTGGAATATAGTATTTATTACAGAAATAATATCGAGCTGTTTGAAATGTAGAAATCGTCCACTGGTAGTCACAGAGACACAAATATACACTATTATCACTCCTGTGTATTTCACTTTTTCCACCTTCTAATCTAGTTGATGGGAGAGGAGTGGCTGGTGCCATGTAGGGCAGCCAGTAGGGAGACCACATGTCCTGGAATGCCCGGGACTGTCACTTAATTAAGGTGTGTGTCCTGTGTCCCAGAATGAGCAAAGCCACCCACACTGCACAGACGGTCTCTGTGATTCACTCAGCCCTATTTTGCCAGCCCAGTGTGCCCACAGTCACAGCCTGCCTACAGCAACACGAAGCACCACCACAACCAATGAAAGAGGAGAGTATTTGCACAATGGTCCTCTCCGCATTGGCTGGCTGATGCGTGTGAGACAGCGGGGATGGCGGTGTCATGCACAGTGGCGCTGCAACTCATAAACGCATGCCATTGATTGAGAGTGAGTTTCTGTGTGCACTTGCAGTCGCGAAGGATCATAAGTCACAAAAAGAATGAGCAGGATAGCACAGGTGTGTGATGCAGTAAATAGCAGCAGAATAGTCTCGCACTGAGCATTTTAATTGTAAACATATAGGGTGACCACATGTCCAGAAATGACAGATTGGAAATGTGGTCACCCTAGCAGTTAGTCATGAAAGTTTACCTGTCACATTGAATTCAAATTTGCATATATGAAAACATTCTAAACTATTTATCACATTAGCAGATGGCTAGTTTTAGGAGATTGATAATTTTTATTTCTGTAAGGTGAACTCTTTGAATGTGTTCCATACACTCCTTCATCCTAATGAACACAAATGTTTATTAACATATTGTACCACACTGAGAGACACACACTTTTTCAGAAATAGAAATATTAATATATCCTATACTATCTATCAGGTGGTCTTTTCTGTAAAATCTTCATAAGCAGTTGTGATTGAAGATTTTAAATATGCTGACTTAACCATTTGAATGCCATAAGGGTGAGCTTTGCATTGCATTGTACACCCTTCTGGCATGCAAACGGTTAAAGGCACAGTAAACCTTTTATTTTGATTTAACATATTCCTCAAGAGCATAATAATATATAAAGTCTAATTGCCTATACTTTTTATCAAATCTTTCCATCTTCACCTATTTTTTTCACTTTTATGTGCCTGATAGGGCTATTCGGATTTGTTTTCACAGAACTTTTTGTGTGGGACTCTGAATGCAACAATATAATAAATATACAGTGTAATAAAAGATAAAGAAACAATGTAGAAATGTCTGCCTATACAGTATACAGATCAGTACAGCATGCATATCAGTACTGCAGAAAGATAGCAACATTGTATAAATATGTCTTTTTTCACAGTTCCCGGTAAAGATCTCTCTGGAAACAGAGGTCCAGGGTGCTCAATGCCAAGGACATAACACTGTAAAAAAATAGGGGAAGATGAAATTAAAAAAAAAAAAAATAAAAGTATAGGCAATTTGACATTATCTTTTATGCACTTTTAGAATATGCAAATTCAAAATAGATACTTACAACACCTTTAAATTCAAGGTGACATCCATTTTAAAGTAAAGTTGGCAGTTTCTAAAAACTGGTGATTTTGAAAGAGTTATATTTTTTATTTTAAACAATAGTTTGTAAAATATTACTTTTCTGTATTTGTCAGCCAATGCACATTAGACATTATTGGCTGGCATGCCTACCAAATACTAAGATTCCACTCCGTTTATCATCCCAATTTTAACTCCCCGATGCCAGTACTAGTTCATTTGAATAAACCGACAAATATATATATATATATATATATATATATATACCTAAATAACTCATAATGTATTGTTTGAAATAAAAGTGTCTAGCATAAATATAAGTGATTTTCAAACTCACATATTTGTTTCAAGGTGACAGGTTGACTTTAAAGAATATGATGGACGAACATGCAAATGACACCTGCAAAAACATCTCTGCTTTCTGAGTTCTCATAGAAATTGCTATAAACTAGAAACCAGTAGGGAAAGGAGCTTGAGGATTGCATATAAAAATATGTACTAAAACGTTAAGCAGGCAAAGGGCAATTTGCTCCCATTCTACAGCATTAGGAGTGAAACAGTCATGAGTGCATTAGTAACTCACAGTCAGAAGGAATCTGTGGTACTGTTGATTCACTGCTTCCCAATGCTGGATGATTTCTCTACAGCACACCAGTGAATAATGTTCTGCAAGTTGGTAAATTATCTGCCTCCACACCACTCTTTGCTTTCATAACCTGTAGGACATACTTAGAAGTGAGAGAAATCACAGTGTATTCTTACCTGTAAAACACTTTATAAATAAATAAATAAATGGATGTTGGATTGTTTTTTTAAATCTAACGTTTAAGGCTCCTTTTCTTAGGTGCTACATTTCCATCACCTGTGTTTTGAACTTACCTTTTCATGCATTCCCCCAGTCATTGTTAGTCATACATGATTAACTGATATTCACGTGAATCAGAATTTCATTTGAGGTTACAGTGAACATCACAAACTCTAATATAGCTCATGTGAAACATCTGCTAGTTTCTCCATAGGCCACTGTGCAGATCAGTCATACTGCAACTAAATGCATTCTAGCATTGTGAAGCATTCATATGATTCAAAACCACGTTTAAATTAATGGGAATTTGGGGAATTGTATTTGACTTCTGTGGGGTAGTCGTTTCACTCCAGAATTCATGCAGTACATCATCCCAGCTATTTTCTCCTGTGTAAAACAAGAGTACTCCCACTATTGGCAGTTGGTTGTGTTTGTCAAAAGTGATAACAGTTTAAAGGTACACTAGTGTCCCATAAAAATGTTTTCTTGTTTTGTAGAGAGCTATTCGCATTGAAAGTTCTCCCCTCCCTCCCCTTCTCCCCTTCTCCTGACGTCAGTACTGTGCTGACAGCAGGAGATCCTGGTCTAGGGACCAGCCGGCGACTCTGCAGCAGAGCCGAAATTGCGTTATTTAAAAATAATTACTTAAGTGGAAAGGTCTATAAAGTGTGCCTAGTTTGCAAGCACATTTTGTAGACCGTTCCAATTAAGCAATTATTTTTTAAATAACACGATTGTGGCTTTGCTGAAGAGCCTCCTCGAGTCGGCTGACTCGAATCTCCTGCTGTCAGCCTTACAGCTCACATCACGAAAAGGGGAGGGGGGACTTTCAATGCGAATATCTCTCAAACCATATCGGTTTGAGAGATGGGATTTGCTGCAAATAACTTTTTTTATTTCATCCACAAAACAAGAATATTTTTTTTTAAATTGTCACAAAGTGATGGATGTGATAAGTATTATTTTTTGTGGAGCACTGCAGCTGGCTGACCTCTCCCACAGAACAGAACATTATTGCAGTCTGGACACCAGGGAGATGCACTAAGATTTCTCCAGCTTTGGGGATCCTAGTGCATAGGCCCTATAGAATAACATAGGAACTGGAGAAGTGATATCACTGGAGACATCATCTTCACTTTATGACCTCTTTATCATGCCTTAGTGCATAACCTCCCAGGTGAGCTAGGTGGGCAACAGGTGACACTTAATATGTTCCAGCAGTGAGAAGATGTTTTACTCACTATCAAAAACCTAATAATATATGCATTTTTTTCCTTAATAGAGGCCTACTCCTTCTTGAAGTGCACTGTTGACCAGTGTGTTGCAGGAGTTCTTCCCTTTCTCTGTCCAGATCAAGTCCCAATTACAATATGTAGGTTCCTTGAACAACATGCAGTGTAATGTGTGGGTATGTGAGGTAGCTGGAGATGACTTGCACATACTGAAAGTTGGATGAGTGCCTTTACCTTGTATATACGCCTTGTGCTGCAAGGTATATTGGCACCAAAGAGACAGAATCTCCCATAATTCACTGTTCAACCTGTCCACCTCACATAGTGATTATCTTGATTCTCATCCCTCAGGCCCTAGAAACATAAGTGCTTGTGAGCCATGTTACGTGATTCAGGATGGTTTGGGAAATCATCCAGTACAATTGTAATCTTATCAAGATTCCTCTTAGCACACCCCTGTGGATTTAGCTGACATCTTAGAGTACGCTCTATACAGTGATGCTGAGGTGTATCTCTGCTCTGCAGATATACAATGGGAAGAGAAGTAACCACCTGCAATGTGTTAGATTGTAGATACAGCTCTTATATACCCTTCTATTTGGTCAAGATGAGTGGGTATTGCAGATTGCGCCACAATGGCCAAGATCAGTAAATCAGACCTTTACACAGCAAGCAGAATAATTTCACTAAGAGGATTGTGGGCCATATGCAAAAAGACTAGTAGGGTAATTAGGGGTAAGCTGCTGCTGAACTACTACAGGTGCACAAGGTGCACAGCACTGGGGCCCAGTTAGCTTTAGGGACCCATAAAATGCTAAAAGTAGAAAATGTTTAGGATTTTTCAGTAGTTTGCTGCTAATTGTGGCCCAGAGATTATCCTGACCCTCATTTCCTGTATCGGCCAGTGGGGACAAGTGAGCTGCACCAAAATAATTTTTTTATTTGTTCCCTTTGGAGCAGTTGGTTTGCTCCAGAATTGCTCCAGTTTTAACCCTTTGAGTGCCAGAGGGGTGTGAAACGCATTGCGTACCCCCGGGAACTCAAATGGTTAATTATCACACCAGCTTCAGTGTGTATTGAAGTAATTTCTTCTTTCCAGAGTAACTTTAACCCCTTGAATGCTGGAGAGCTCCCCCGACTCAATGCGTTGGAGACTTCTCGAGTGTACAAGCAGATAAAGCTTCCTGGCTCTTCTAGTTTATAACACACTCCATCCTTAACCCTTTGAGTGCCAGAGCACTGCGATGCATTGGCTACCTTTCTTGCATTCAAAGGGTTAATGTGGTTCCGTTTCCTGTCCATATTCTCACCTTCGTGGGAGCAGACATCTTGAAAAAATCTCATACAGTTTATACAAATGAGCTAGTACTGGCTAACAAGGAGCGTTAGGTGGGCATAACACCAGTGTGGAGTGATGCCAGCCAGTACTGTCTGATGTGCATAAACTGACAAATAATTTAAGCTAATGTCTCATAAAGTACTGTTTTAACCCTACGAGTGCCAGAGGGGTACGCAACGCATTGCTCTGCATTGCGTTGCGTACCCCACTGGCACTCAAAGGGTTAAATAAAGAATGGCTAACATAGATATAGGTGACTGTGCAAGCTCTTTCAATATCACCTATCTGACAGTTACACTTTAAGTGACAGTTACACTTTAAGTCATTTGCTCCCTGAGAGGCAGATGGTTAAAGAACACCAAGGAATATCTTCAGCATTTGGAAGCCAGTTTCCCGGGTGTTCCTGTTAAGTCCCCCTAGGGCACTATCTTTTTATACTCCCAACACCTTCATTTTTCACCCGCTCTGTCTCTGAGGCAGCATGCTCTCATCTCACAGCCTGTGTCAGTCTGTGCAAGTCGGAATGCGATTGGTAGAGCACCATGTGTGATGCAGCGATGCTCACTTAGCAACAGTGAGATGGAGAGGCGGAGCAGGGCCACCTGCTTCAGCTGACATACAAGACTGTTCTCTGGACACCAGAAAGCATCTAGCTCTCTTTAACTCTATCAGTATTCATTTTGAGCATGTTACAAGCCTTGCTATTGAAGTACAGTATAGAAGTAGAGTAATTTACCATTTATAAAAAAAAAACAAAAACACACACATAGGTAAATGGAGGTTTAGTGTTAGCTGTAGAGAAAAGCAGTAGACTTGTAAAGTAAAAGTGATATCTTTATTGGCTTAATAGCTGGTGTAAGCTCTCCAAAACACAAGCTTGAAAAACAGTCTTAAGGTATCACTTATACTCCACCGGTTTCCTACAAAATGGCATGGACAGTTTTAGTGTTTTTTTTTTCCAGACCAATATATTTGTGTTTTTGTGTATTAACCCATTAACAACCGTCCGTGTGGCCGTCAGGAACCGCAGGAATTTTTCTTTCCAATCTATATGGACTCAGGGGTCCTCGAGCGGCATGCAGCCTTACAGGGACCACTGAATTCCATGACGTGCCAGGACCGTCATTGGTCCTTAACACAAGTTTACCCATAATGTTCCTGGCACGTCATGGGTCCTTAAAGCGTTAGTAATATCTAACATTAAGTATCCCTAATATTGAAGGTATTCAAAAGATAATCTTACTGTGCCAAGCTGGATCTCTCAAACCTTTATGGTTTGAGAGATATAAGCACTTAAAGTTCCCCCTCCCTCCCCTTTTCCAGACGTCAGCATGCAGCTGACGTCATGAGACGTCCAACTTGGCACGGTAAAATTATCTTTTGAATACCTTCAATATTAGGGTTAGTTAATGTTAGACACTACTAACCCTTTAAGGGGTTAAGGATGATCAGATTATATATAATGGGTTTCATGCACAGAGAAAAGAAGAACACTTTTTGGAATTAGTATTTATGCACTATGAGATAAAAAATTCCCATCAATCGAAATGGGGATTCTAACCCCTTTAATAATAGGTCTCTGTAGCATCTCTTGGATACCCCTCTGGCACTCAAAGGGTTAAAAGCCATTTAATGTACATTTGGCCTGATCCATAATTCTTCCTCTTTCTGTTTGTGCATAGACTCCGTGTTCCTCTTCTCCTCTGTGCCTAGGAGACTTAGGGCAGAATGCAAGAAATGTGCGCATTTCTGAAGGCATTCTTCCTGTGCAGATAGATATTGCGCATGTTCTAATCCAGGAAGACATGTAACGAACGCTTATCGAATTGCACATAAAAAATAGCTTTTACAACAACACTACACCGATGTATAAAATCGTTCACAATAGCACTTCTTGCTTTAGGTGCATTCGCTATTCCACATAGACAGATTTATTAATCCTGACCACACCCACAAACCAAATAAGTGCAGCTATTCGCTACTCTTGATTTTTCATGTGCAATTCAACAAAATCATGCGCACACCTATTTCCTAGGGGTTTTCGCACTGGAAATAGCGCATGCGCACAATTCTTGCATTCCGCCCTTAGTCTAATTCTTTTGCAATGGAGACCTCCAACCCCCCCCCCCCCCCAAAAAAAATGAGGTTTTAAGCGAAAGACAAAAGCCCAGATGTGAAGCTTCTATTTTACTTTGTTATTGATCCTTGGTTAAGTGAACCGGGAAATATGTGGACATTGATGCATGAAGTGGGTTAACCTGCAGTAATAGGGAGAGAAAAATACAAACAGACAGTACAAAGCAAAAGGAAACAGTTAGAATCCTCTAGCATGAATTTATAATTTGTTAAATGCTAGGGAAATTTAGCGGCTTACATAACATCCTGTGAAGTAAAGTCTATCAACTCAGCACTGAAATTACATATCTATTAATGTTCTGCCTACACTGTGACTCACAGAGTCAACTGCTCATTTCATAGTTGGGAGTACATGAACATCTACCCCTTGTGTGCCGGGGAATTCTTTAATGCAGAGGGGTGTGCAGCGCATTGTGAAGCGCACCCATCTGGTCCTTAATGGGTTAATACTGCCTCCCCCAAAGACAAAGATATTTTGAGATATAGAGGAGCAACATATCACATATGAGAGAGAAATATGTGCAGAATTACAATGGGTGATAGCTGATTAACTCTTCAAGAAGAGACTGACATTCATCTTAGGTCCATCTGGCAGAGAAGTGAAATATATATTTATGGCCATGTGCACTAAAGAATCTGGCAATTCTGGAGCAATCCAACTGCACCATTGGGGAGAAATAAAAATTCCCAACAATCGTATTGACTTAAATTGGGCTTTTAACGCCTTTAATGCTTGAGAGGTCTCCAATGTCTCAATAGCTTTTGAAGGGTTAAGCCCAATTTAATTTTTGGAAACTTTTATTTGTACCCCAGGGTGCAGCTGGTTTGCTCCATCCAGGGGTTCGATTCAGTAACCTCTGTCATGGAGAAAAAACTATATAGTCATTGGTGATTTTACAGTATCAGTCTGGCATTCTAGCATCTGTGCTGTAAGCCATTGTTACACGTTGAACTGATTCAATGTCCACTACAATTCCACCCATAGTCTACACTGCACAGAAAACCATAGACTACACTAGTCAGAAAACCATAGTCTACACTGCACAGAAAACCATAGACTACACTAGTCAGAAAACCATAGACTACACTAGTCAGAAAACCATTATCTACACTGCACAGAAAACCATAGACTACACTAGTCAGAAAACCATAGACTACACTAGTCAGAAAACCATTATCTACACTGCACAGAAAACCATAGACTACACTAGTCAGAAAACCATTATCTACACTGCACAGAAACCTCATAGACTACACTAGTCAGAAAACCATAGACTACACTGCACAGAAAACCATAGACTACACTAGTCAGAAAACCATAGACTACACTAGTCAGAAAACCATTATCTACACTGCACAGAAAACCATAGACTACACTAGTCAGAAAACCATTATCTACACTGCACAGACAACCATAGACTACACTAGTCAGAAAACCATAGACTACACTGCACAGAAAACCATAGACTACACTAGTCAGAAAACCATAATCTACACTGCACAGAAAACCATAGACTACACTAGTCAGAAAACCATAGTCTACACTGCACAGAAAACCATAGACTATACTAGTCAGAAAACCATATACTACACTGCACAGAAAACCATAGTCTAGACTACACAGAAAACCATAGACTACACTAGTCAGAAAACCATAGACTACACTAGTCAGAAAACCATAGTCTACACTGCACAGAAAACCATAGACTACACTACACAGAAAACCATAGTCTACACTGCACAGAAAAACATAGACTACACTACACAGAAAACCATAGTCTACACTGCACAGAAAACCATAGACTACACTACACAGAAAACCATAGTCTACACTGCACAGAAAACCATAGACTACACTACACAGAAAACCATAGACTACATTAGACATGCATACACTGTTTAACCCTTTGAGTGGCAGAAGGGTACATAATGCAATGCTTTTGCAATGTGTTGCGTACCCCTCTGGCACTTAAAAGGTTAATGAAAAACATGCATTCATTATTCCCCACCTATAACAAGTTAAAGCTTTCAAAATAATGATGGAGCTTTTATTAACAGACAGATTTTATTGAAGTTTATGAGGGAAAATGATGTGTATAAAAGTGTGAGAGCACTTGGTAAATAAAAATGACAAAGACACTGCTTTAGATATTTTATTCACTTTTTTAACCTTTCATTACAAGATTCATGTGCCCTACTGGAGTATAATTCATTTAATCATTACCATCTTTAAATATATAGATCATGGATGTTGACTACCCATGAGGACCACTTTGCTAATCTGCACCTTTATCAATCTGAAAGCCTTAGACCAGGGGTGCTGCAGTCCAGCTGTTGTTGAAGCACAAATCCCACTATCTTCATCCTGTTATTTCCTATCTGGTGATGAGGGCAGCTGTAGTCCAACACCTGGAGGGCTGGAGGTATCCCACCTCTGGCTTAAACCATATTTGATTCTCCATTTTTATTTTCAGGATTGTATTATGTATATAATAAGTATGTTTCAAATATCCAACTGTTTGATCATAAATACAATCTGTCATGAAAAAACATTTTCCAGTACAGTGTTGTTTAAAATATTTTAAGATATATGTAAAAAATCAACATAAACAGCAAATATTTTAATAGGATTAAGGCAGAATAAAGCCAGCTTATTACACTGTTCAACACTGAAACCACAACAGCAGGAAGTAGATATGGGATTCACATGAAATCACACATATGTAAGAGGTACAATATGAGAAACAAGTAATTAGTCTTTGAGACAAAAATGTGCACAACAGAGCATGTTACTCAGCAAAGATATATGCACCTCTGGAGCAGATATCAATACACAGACAACAAGTCATACCATCAATAAAATAATCATTACTTTTTGGCGAATGTTAGTCCAGGCAACACCAACTTATTATGTGTGTCATAAATGATGATGCCCCACAGTATTTTACTGGTAGTTGGCCCTCAGTATGCATAATTCTACCTGTCTGTGGCTGGCACTCCCCCAGACCTTTGTACAACCATTGTGACATCCTAGACAGAACTGTGGCTTGTCAGGCAAGTCTCGCCAGAAGCACTGGACTCTGCTTCATTGTTGCCAATGGGTTCTATTCAATGACAGCAGTTGTAGGCCTTAATGGGGTAATCTCATCTGGAGACCTATTGTAGTGCAAATAATTTGGATAGACACAGATGTACCAGTTGCTCTCTATAGGTCATGTTGAAGAATGTCTGCTGTTGCAAATGTGTCATGCATTGCCAGTTTCCAGAGCTGAAATCCTTACCAAAACCCTCAGTAATGGCAAAATGAATACTGCACAGAAATACTTGCATAATCCTGGAGTCATTCTGTTAACCTACATGTAGGCTGAGCCACGTGGGAAGGAACACCAAATGCATGTGGATATCTGTTGTGCATTGATGCTGATTTTCTATACTGGAACACAAAATATGGCAAGAACCAAGGAGATCAAGGGCGAATAGCTAAGGGCAACATTTGACATTATCAAAGCAATCTAAAATCTCAGCCAATGAAATCATAGCAAAGTTGCAATTTCACTTCCAACTATTGTATATTAACCCCAAAATAACTAACATACTGTGTTTGTGTTTGGACATTCGCTTAGCTATAGTATAGGACCTAAGTGGAGGATGCATAGTGTAAGAGAGAGAGAGGTGCATACCCTGTACATATGACACCCACACACCTACCATATTTTTATTTTATCACACAGTAAATAATATTTTATTTCATACAGTATGGTTGAGGGTGAGTGCGACCGAGTGCCTGTGGGAGAGAGTAAGAGTGAGTGGGGTATGTCAGAAAGATAGGCAAGGAGATGGCAGGGAGAGTAGTGAAGTCTAGAGGGGGAGGCATAAGGCTGGAGAAGGAGAGCAAGGGGTCCATAGTTGAGGAGAAGGAGGGAGGAGAGGTAACCAACCATAGCCAGGAACACAAGCGGCAGGGACACGGCGAGGCCCACACACAGCCAGGGATAGCATACCTCCCAACATTTAAAATGGTCAAAGAGGGACAATTGTGTTGTAAGTGGTGTGGCTGGTGGGCAAGGCACTACTGAGAATTTTTAGGTTATTTCATTACCTAATGACACCTCTTTATGTAACTGATTAAATTATTTAGAGGAAGATCAAAGTATTTTATTTGCGCGCACACACACACACATATATATATATATATATATATATATATATATATACTGAAGTTTAAGTAAATATTAATGTGAGTTTTATTGCTATAGAGCAGGGCTGTCCAAATTCAGTCCTCAAGGGCTGCCAACAGGCCAGGATTTAGGGATTTCCCTGATTAAGCACAAGTGAGTTAATCAGTGGTTCATTCATTTTGATTGATTCTCACCTGTGCTTAATTAGGGACAGTCTTAAATTCTGGCCTGTTGGTGGCCCTTGAGGACTGAACTTGGACAGCCCTGCTCTAGAGCAATGTGATACAATTATATATATACCACACAGCCTGATCTCCTAACTAGAGGGACACCAGGGTAGGAAAGAGGGACAGAGGTCTCAAAGAGGGACACTTGGGAGGTATGGGATAGCTCGCTGCTCAGTGTGTGCACTCAGAGGATTAAGAGGCAGAGCACAGGTGTATTGTTTTGAGGGCATGGCATATATGTTTTGGATTAGCCCCCTTGGGGAATACCGGAGTAAAATGTAACATAACAGTATAACATAACAGTATAACAAATAGATTAGGTTGTTGCATTGACTGTTATGGTTTTCTGTATAGTGTAGTCTATGGTTTTCTGTGTAGTGTAGTCTGTGGTTTTCTGACTAGTGTAGTCTATGGTTTTCCTCCCTCACTGTTGAAGAACCTTTCACATACACAAGGGAATGAACTGCCAGTCCTGCTGGTGACCTTATTAAAGAGCAATTTGTAGTCACATTGCATACTGCTGTAGAGGGTCAAGTCAAGTGATCCATATATGACAGGAGAGGAAAAATCCCAGGAACTTGAGAGTCAGGGATCCTAAAATTTCACTGGCAGCTCCTCAGATTTTGGAGTATTTTATATACACATGTTCACCTGCATGTATTCACTGAATCCTAAAGCTCCCAACTGACTTCTAACCATTTTGTTTGTCTCTAGGGTACATTATAATTTTGTCTATACCTCGTATAAGAAACTTCCAAAGTTGACATACGCAGTGCTAGAGCACTTAAAAAAACAGCATATGTTTGTACCAGGGAATACTGTCAGATGGCTCAGTTGATACTTTAGGACTTCATGCTACTGGATGATGTCCAAGTTTTACCATCCGCATCAAACCACAGGGCAGGTATAATCTGACCAGATATTTCACAAGCAAAGACAAATGGGGAGGGGGTTTCCCAGTTGCCTAGAGATCCCCTCTACACTCTGTTGCACTTCATGGTAAGCACTAAAGCCTATGAGCACTGTGGCACTGTAATGTATACGTGCAGACAGTCTCTGCCATTGTTTGAACTTCAGTGCCATCAATCCTGTACTCCTGACGGATAACATAAAAAGGGAAATGGCTTACACTCATTACTTTCTCATTGTCTTGTTTAGTACGTTGAGTTAACCATTTGCAATGCATTGAATACCTTTCTGGCACTCAAACAGTTAAAACAAGGAGTTCAGCACAGGATCACCCCAAAACACCCACACACCGTCCCATTGCCCCCCCTTGACACAAGCAGCATTGAGGGGAGGAATTCTGGTGTCGGTAGCTTATTAAACGGATAGTAATAGATTGATTTAATGACATTTAATACTGTACATAGAAAAAATAAATTAATTGTGCCCAGTCCGATCTCTCAGACCTTTATGCTTTGAGAGATATAAGCTTACAAAGTTCCCCCTTCCCTCCGCTTGCACTGACGTCACTGTGTAGCTTACAGAAGGAGGACCCCATCCACAGACCGTCCTGCGGCTCTTTAGCAGAGCCTAAATCGCGATATTTAGAAAGAAATACTTCAAATTAAGAATTTTTTTTCTAAATATCTCAAATCTGGCTCTGTACAGTATTAAATGTCATTAAATCAATCTATTACTATCCCTTAAAATTGAGTACAAACTCAAAAACCATTCTAGTACCTGATTTAGTGTGGAATCATTGTAGTACATTCACCCACAAACCTTTAGCACCCAAATAATGAGACATATTTACTTCTTTTGTGCATATATGTATGTTGGGATCTAGCAACCAACAGCTATCCAGCTGTTAGTGTAGCTCTCCCATAATCCTCAGCTGGTCATTGGCTATTTACTGAAGGGTAGCAGATTTCCTATCGCTGGTATGTGCTCTGGTATTAGAAGTTGGTTTTGGATGCAGAATTACAGGAAATTAATTCTAAGGGTTATTATGTATTTATGTTTCTTTTGGAACCCCTCTCTGAAAATCCCAGGTTATACTCATACGGTCATATGTTCAAAAAAAAGTGGGAGTAATCTGGGGTAGTCAAACTGCACCATAGGAGAGAAATAACAATTAAAATTGATTCAGATGGGGTTTTAACCCCTCAAGTGCTAGAGAGGTCTTTCAACACATTGCAAAAGAATGCAATGGACGCATGTCTAGCATTGAAGGGTTAACATTCCCATTTAAACCAATGAGCATCCAGTGGTGGAGGGAAGCAGCAGCATTTCATTTCAGATTTTAACCCTTTGAATGTTTGAAGGGTGTCCATCACATTGCTTCAAAATACAATGAGCACCCTCTGGCACTCAATGGTTAAAATATTATAGTAACTATCCTATAACATAAAAGGCCAGATGTATGTTTGCCCAATGCAGTCATGCACAGTAGACACTGGCTAAACGCACAGAATGCTGGGAGGTGTAGTTCTGCGGTTTTACTCACTTTGGCCCGTGTACACGGGCTTTTACACTAGTACAGAATAATTTACAAATTATTAATCTATTTAAGTGACAGTTGGCCTCCCTTTTCACTACAAGTATATACTGTGTTAAGTCAAATTTTCAATGCATATTATTTACGTGTGCATTTATTTTATTTATCTTAACCCATTGTTTTACACTCTTATGTCTCTGACAGGTAGCTAGTTTGATTCCATAGAGTTTTCTGTCAAGGCCTTTGAAAGCAGAGAGATTCAATAATGAGAGCAGAGAGTTCAATAATGTTGAGAAGATACAATTAAAAAAAAGACAGTAAACAATGTAGCCTACCATTAAAGCATACAGATCAATCAGTACTGTATAAAGACTGCAATATTGTATAAATATGTCCACTTTCACAGTCCTTGACTGAAATCTCTCTGCTGGGACATAAAAGTGTAAAAATAGGTGAAGAGTTAAAAAAAAGAAATAAAAAGTATAAGCAGTTTGCCTTTACATATTATGCACTTCAACTTGCAGGAATATGCAGGAATATGACTATCTCTTTAACTAATACATTATCTAATTTATAACTCAAGAGTTTAAAGGGATAGTAATGGTTAATTTTAAGTTGATTTAATATTGTAGACTTTAAAAAAAGACTAATATCAATGTAAGTCTTATCTCTCAAACCTTTATGGTTTGAGAGATATAACTTGGTAAAGTTACCTTTTCCTGGCTGTTTCACTCAAGTCTGCCATTTAGCTGACAGCTGCAGATTCCAGTCATTTAACCAGACAGAGGCTGTTCAGCAGAGCTGAAATCACGCTATTTAGAGATAAATACTTCACTGGAACGGTCTACAAAGTGTGCTTGCAAACCAGGCACACTTAGTAGACTGTTCCAAATTAAGTATTTATCTTTAGCTATCGTTATATTGGCGCTGCTGAAGAGCCACATCTGGTCAAGCAACCAGAATCTGCTTCTGACAGCTTTACAGCTCGTCAAGCACAATGGGGAGGGACCAGAGAACTTTTTTTCCTATATCTCTCAAACCGTAATGGTCTGAGAGATACAAATAAGTGCAAGTACTCTCATTTAATTGTATTTACCATATAGTTAATATTTTTTTTCTGACATTACTATCCCTTTAAGCTTCACCCTGTAAGACAGGAACCAAATTTTACCACATCTCTTCTCCTGTTCTTGTGAAATGGAGGAGACATACCTACTGATAAAATAAAATGCATATAAATTAATTTAGCTATCATTTATCTATCTTTTTATAGGTAGGATAGGTTGATTTGGAGTTTTTACTTCACAGTAATAGGTGGACTGAAGACCTGTGCACTAGGCACTTCTATTTATAGGCTCCATTCCTACTAAAATATACCTGACTTGTAACTATCTTATTCAATCACTGCACACCTCACTTTAGTGGAACAGCCAATCCCAATTCTACATTAAATCCTAACCAAACTAATATAGCCAAGTCAAAATTCTTAACATCTCCACTTCCTTTGTTCAATGCACTTGCAATATCTGTATCATCCAATGTATTAATTTTATTAATTCCATTAAGTTTAATGTAAAGAAATACGTGGTGAATGAGTGGTGAGTAGTTGCAGGTGGGTTACCTTGTGCCAGGTAGGAACAGTCAATCCCAATTCTACATTAAATCCTAACCAAACTAATATAGCCAAGTCAAAATTCTTAACAGTTGAAACATAATAAAACACGGGTGGGCTATAGGTATTAGAAATAGGTCAGGTCCCCTTTACATAATAAAGAAATAATTATGTGAAAGAGTATTCTATATATATATATATATATATATATATATATATATATATATATATATATATATATATATATAAATATGGAAAGTAAATGGAAAAATATACCAAATACAAGAGCGCTCACAGGTCTTTTTAGAAATAAAAAGTGATATTTATTAGGTTATTTAAAAAACAACATTTTGGCTCCATCATATAGCCTTTCTCAAGACAACCAACATATTGCTAACGAACCTTAAATAGAGTGATAACTGGAATGAGATTATACATTTACATTAGCAATTACAGCACTCTATGGGTTAAACTGTATGTTTAGCTTTGGTCCTCGTGGCTCCCCTAAGGGTACTCTCCAGGTATCACTCTATTTAAGGTTTGTTAGCTATATGTTGGTTGTCTTGAGAAAGGCTCTAAGATGGAGCCAAAACGTTGATTTTTAAATAACCTAATAAATATCACTTTTTATTTCTAAAAAGACCTGTGAGTGCTCTTGTATATGGTATATTTTTCCATTTACTTTTTCTATTTACAAAGCTATATATATCTCCTATAAAATAATTTGCTTGGATGTTTGTCAGAAGCCATCATGAGCAGTAGAGACTGCTCTAATGCTCAGAATGCTGGGAGTTCTGTGCTGGGAGCATTCTGTGCGGAATGCTGGGAGTTCTGTGCTGGGAGCATTTTGTGCAGAATGCTGGGAGTTCTGTGCTGGGAGCATTCTGTGCGGAATGCTGGGAGTTCTGTTCTGGGAGCATTATGTGCATTTGGCCAGTCTTTACAGTGCATCGCATGAGTGACAGAAGACACAGAGCAGGACCGGCCTTTTAACCCTTTGAGTCCCGGAGGGGTACGAAACGCATTGCTAAGCAATGCATTGCGTACCCCTCCAGCAGAAAGGGTTAACATCACCCACACCTTGGCCCATGTACACGGGCTTTTATACTAGTATATATGTATATATACAGGGCTTTAAATTGGAAGTCCTTTGCTACTAGCCATACCTGAAAAGTTACTCGCCACTGCAAGCAATAACATAACCACCAGGGCTGAATTTCTACTCGCCAGGGCTAAATTTTCACTTGCCATTGCATGTTTATAAGTCTTGTTTATATCCCCCCAAAAATGATTTGGTATAAATTGTCGCAGCATGGAGGGTTTTGAAAATAAGTTAATTAAAGAGTTGGTATTTGTGATGGCTCCTGGCTGGTAGGGCGGAGCTAATTTTGGGTTATGGTGCATGTATTAGGCTAGTATGGCTGATAAGAGGCGTTTCTGATTATCAAGTGTTTATTTATTATTTATGTATTTAAATAAATTCTGCGGCCTTACCACCATTCTCAAGTTGTGTGTGTGTTTAGTCTTTATTTGGGTAATGTCATTTGATGAGGGGGGTAGGGGGTGTGGATGTACAGCCCCCATGTAAAGAAGTCTTTATTAAAACAGTACTAATGTTTTTAACTCTTCAGTACTTGGGCAGACTGTAATTCATTAACTGTATACGTATTTGTGTCTGGATCTTAATCAGTTAAACACTGCTGCATTATTATGAAACACATCCAGCAATCTATTTTTTTAAAACAAGTTCCTACATGCTCAAAAGCTCCATTTTTGGTCTTTCTTTTATTTGAATACTTTAATTACCTGCAAGCTTCGTGATAAATAGTATTCAAAACATTTTAATTGATGTTATCCAGTTAATCATAGCCCCACGTTTGAAAAACAGTGTTTACGGGCAGCCATGCCACCAACATGAGTTTGTGAGTGTGGAACAACAATGCCTGGTCAAGAATGGGCTGGTAGAATACAGTGTGTTCGACAAACACAGTGTGCTTATTAGCAATCTTAAATAACAAGGGTACAAGGACACTGATGTGCTAAGAAGGACAGGAGCAGACCGACTGCACTAAAAGAAAAATCTAAATTCGTAATATTTCCTTTTATTTAAATGGGGATATGAACCCACTGAACAGGGCTTAAAATTTGAAGTCCTTTGCTACTAGCCAAACCTGAAAAGTTACTCACCACTGCAAGCCATAGCATACCCACCAGGGCTGAATTTCTACTCGCCAGGGCTAAATTTTCAGGCGCCATTGGCTAGTGGCGAGTGGAAATTTTGAGCCCTGCATTGAATGTTAACAAGATTTCCAATGTGTTATTTCACAATGTGTTAGAAAACTCTAATTTAAAGGGGAACTTTCAACCCAACAAGATTAAGTCTGTATCCTTAGCTCTTTGTAGTGTCTAATGCCTGTGGTGTTTTTTTTGCTTAAAAACCGATCTTATGCGTATAAAATAGAAATATAGTACCTCCTAACGTCACTATTGGTACACTCTGTACCGCACATGTCATAAGCTGTACCTTAAGGTATATTAGTCACTCCCATGGTGCATGTTCGTCACCTTTCTGTCCAGCCCTTGTGTACCACGTGACCAGAGGCACTCCAAGCCTTCAGCGCATTCAGGTCTAGGTGGTACGATATGAGCACATGCATGTAACGCTCTCAAATTGTATAAATAATCAGTCTGCTTTCCATTTACAAATATTGCTTCTTGAAAACAGACTGATCCTATACTTTCTTGCAAGTTTGCCTGTGAGGAGCAAAGCGTGCATGCCAATGGAAAAAAAGGGAAGACTATGGGCAGTCTCTATGAGAGTGATTGACCGGGACTGGGAGAAGTGACGCATGCGCAGTACACCATCTTTGGAAAGATGGCTGCGCTCTACCTTATCGGACAGCTTCAACAAAAGGTACATTTCACTTGCACACATAGACTTCAATAACATTTTACATATGTTTTAAGCATCACATAGAGGATATCTATCAACCAAACTTAACTTACTGGAGCATGATAGTTCCGCTTTAAGTGGGTAGAAGTCCCATTTAAAGGATCAATTATTTATCTGGGTAAGAGGTTTGAAAATACAGGAAGTCTCCAGAAAGTTTGCATAGCTTTAAACTCTCCCTGTTTCCCCTGCAGGTCTCCATGATCTGCAGTTCTGGGTGATGTTAAAGTTCTTTTGGTAGAGGAATCAAATTCACTGACAATGTGCGTCAATGAAGAGGGTTAAAATATGAGACACTGATGTCACCCAGCCCTGAAGATCGTGGAGCTCTGCATGGAGAACCAGTAGAATATTGCAGACGTTTAAGCCATGGAAACTTGATTAATATAGTTTTAGGGGCCTTTTTACACTTTTAAAATTCCTGACTGCTTAAAGGGTATAAACTCCATCAAGAACAACATGACCCTTTTTTCCCACCCCAAAACAATACTGACAACCTATTGGAGTAAGAAAAAAATCCACAGCATTGATTGACTGTTAACCCATAACAAAAACCATGGGCAAGCTTCCCAGCACAAACTGTGAGGTATGAAAATGACCATATGTGGTAATCTCCCTAAAGGTAAAGCCCATTAACCTTTGGTGAGGACCAAATATACCAAACAGCTTTGTGACAATAAACACGGAAAGAAATAAGGAGGGAGGGAGGAACCAATTTGAATTTCTTATCAGGCTGCTGCCACAAATACAGGACAATGAGGGAGCCAGCATTCCCACAGGGTATATTTATAAAAAAAACTGTAAGTTGTACACCCAGCACCCCAACCAACCAATAATTTGGGATAAAAACCCAAAATATTTACAAAGGGATGGTGATGTGCCCATCAGTCAAGCCCTCACTTTTCTTCCTGTCCAAGGGCACATACTCCATCAAGATCAGAAGAACCCATTTTCCCCACCCAAAAAACACACTGACAACAACCTATTTGGCTAAGAAAAAGGCCACACCATTTATTAACAGTTAACCCATAACAAGAAAACTATGTGCCAGCTTACCAGCACAAACCTAGAGGCACGAAAAAACTAATTTGTCTCACCCGAGCTGTTAGTGAGCAAGTGAGGGGCTAACTCTCCAAAGCCCATAGAACAAAGTAAAGTTCATTAACCTCTGGTGTGGACCAAAACCACCACTGTTACTCCTGATTCAACAGACGTAGCACCCCACCACAGCCAGACCACTCTTTGTACTTTCTTGCAACCCTACATTGAATATATTCAGAACAAAACAGTTGAGATGAACCATGTCACTCTGACACAACAAAAGCAAGGTTGGGCCATTCCAGCTCCCTGTGACATATCACAAACCTATTGATTCTGAATACAAAATGAGAAACAGCCATATCAAGCTTATACCTAGAACGCTCCAGAGCCCTAAAGTCTCTAGCACCCACCCATTTCTACCTTGGGACCACTTCAGACCAGGCATTGACCAGTTGGTTAAACTTTGCGATCAATCGAGCTATGTCCTACTTAATGGTATTAATAAATTGATGATGCTTATTTCACCAAGATAATTTCCACCCGCATGAAGAACAAGAATAGTGGGCCCCAAAATCATTCTATGAATACAAAGACATTCCTCCCTAACATTAACCCAACTAATAACCCTCCACAGGAGTCTGGCCACAACTGGAGAAAAACCCAGATCCCTGCCTCAAGGTCTCTTCTCTGCTTGATGCACCTCTCATTAGATAAACGAGTAACCCACAATCCAAAGTTCCACCTACCCAAGTGCTTATCTCATGAATAGAGAGGCAGCCACTGTCACCTCACCTATTCTAAAGGAATGTAACACAAACTTGCTGGTGGAGAAGACCCAGCAAACCAATGTGCTTACGGAAAACTGCCTGAAATTGAAACCTAGACACAGGAACTGAATCAGCATGAACAAAAAAGTGAGCCAGCTCCCATAACATGCAGCTGAAAATATTTGGGGAGCAACATGACCAGACCAATGTCAACTTCCAAAGCGTAAAGTGAAAGTATTTTACCCTTAGCCACCTGATGTTTTTGAATGATGGCAAAAAATCTGCACCCAACCTGAAACCAGGTATACATCCTGCAATCTGAAGCCTTCTGGACACAACATGCTAAGAGAAACCACCTCACAAATCTGAAAAGCAACAAAATGTTATGTTCTAAACAGCAAAACTTAAAACCTATCAAGGCACACATCAGCCAAAACCCAGAAAAGCCCATTCAGAATTGTAAGAGTGGGGCAGTCGGGCATCTACTGCCCGCACCCCCCTTGTGGATCTAACCCTTAAGGACACACAACTAGAAAATCTTTAGTATAAACACTCCAGCCAAAAAACTGTAAAAAGTTGCACCCGGCCGTTCCAACTAAATTGCCCCTAGCCAGAAGGACAGACTGGTAGGACAAAATGGCAAGAGACCTCAACAACCCCTGATCCATTGGTCTGCCGTGGGCTTCCAGGAACAACCATTCCAACCACACAGGGCTGTAAGAGAACAGCATAGAATAAGACAATAAAAATTACAGCAAACAATAAACTGGTAACTAAAGCAACCACCATATACCAGGAATAGGTGCCTTGTGCAGACACATTGGGATTGCTCTAGCCACACCCACAACTCCTTATGGTGGGTGTGGTTAGCATAGATGAGGACCCGACAAGGTTGCTTTCTATGCCTAAGGGAAAATTTCCCTTTTGCAGATATAGGAGTGGCATCAAGGGGTTGTTGGCTTAGATCAGTGGTTCTCAACCAGAGCGCCATGACACTTTACTATGTCCCACACCTCGGTATCCATTTGAAATGGCGCAATTAAAGTATTGCGTCATAAAATGTTGCATGTTTTTGGCCGTGTCATTCCGAATGGCACATTTAGCATATTGTGTCTTAAAGTGTCGCAAACTCTACACTTTGCGTATCAAGCATTAAGGATGCATGGAAAAAAAGCAGATAAAGACACCTTCATCACATCGGCAAACAGTGTTTTCTTGTTGCTAATACTACTTTTCCACCACTACAATGTGGAGCAAAAGTAGTAATTGCAACGGGATTTATTAACAGTCTCCATACTGAAGAAAAAGCACAAAGGTGGTACACTACGCAACGGGATTTATTTACAGTAGAGAAATTCCCTGAAAAGGGAAAGAACAACAATGTCCTGTCTAATAGACTTAAAAATTGGCATATAAAGACTTTAAAGCATTTATGGAAGTCCTTATAAGAAGTAGAAGTTGTAGATAGCAAAGTTTGCTGTATAATGTACCAATAAGCTATAATAAAGAACAATAGCCGGTGAGTACCGGCCTTACCAGCTATTAGTTATTCCACTCCCATCTTTATAAGAATCCTCATATATATGGACAGGAGAACACCGAACATCGGTTATTAACATCTGAGCTGCCCGCTTGGAGAACTCATTTATCCTTCAGATATAGCGGGCAGTGAGCATATAGTCTCTGTATTACGGAACATCCTTATAAAAACGGGAGTGGAATAGCTAACAGCGGGTAAGTCCGGTACTCACCGGCTATTGTTCTTTATTATAGTTTATTGGTACATTATACAGCAAAATTTGCTATCTACAACTTCTACTTCTTATAAGAACTTCCTTCTTGCTTTAAAGTCTTTATATGCCAATTTGTAAGTCTATTAGACAGGACTGAGATCTAGCCACATTGTTGTTTTTATTTAAATGTATTTACTATAAATGTATTGATTATGAGGGTACCCTCTTACCTAAGTATATCTAATACAATTTTATTTGCTAAAGATTTTATATATTAAACTACTGTAGCGCTCTTCCCTTTAACCTGTTTGCACACCATACAATTAATTGCAAATAATAAAACACCTACTATCAAAATGACACCAATAAAACTTATATATATTTTTTTTCCTACTACATTATTTCAAAGTAAGCATTGTTGCAAGATGATGCAGAAAACAGTGCTTTCTCCCGTTGTGATTACTACTTTTGCTCCACTACACTGTGAAAATGTAGTGGAGCAAAAGTAGTAATAGCAACGGGAGGAAGCACTGTTTTCCAATGTCATGAAGGTGTCCAGCATCCAAGGGATTCAGTACTGGCTGATCGTGCTCTTTAAAGAAGCAGCATGATAATCGTGTGCCGATATGCAATGCGAGATTGTCATGCCGCCTTTTTAAACATTGCGACCTACTAAATGTGGATAAAAGGAGCGCAGTATAAAAAATGCGCCATTTCTAAAGTAAACCCCACACATCCACTTAGGGTGAACTTTTCTTCTATAACTTATGTTACAAAAATGTGAATGTTGAATTCTATATGTATATTTATGGAAGTAGGTATGCACAGCATGTTTGGTTTTGTGCTTCTATAGTTTTACTTCACTGAGAGGGTAGTAGATAAGTGGAATAGCTCACCAGCACAAGTGGTAAGCGTTAATACAGTGACAACATTTTAGTATGCATGGGATAGGCATAAGGCTGTCCTGAACAAGACAAGATCAAGGACCATATAAGGTTTGAGGGTTGTTACAGTAGGAAAATGGGCAGACTAGATGGGCTGAATGGTTCTTATCTGCCTTCAAATTCTATGTTTGTATTCTAATAGTGACTCCTAATAATGATTCTGTGTACTTATGTTTTTGTACCCATTATTATCTTCAACATAACCTATACAATGTTAGGGGTGCCCTGAAAATTCCATATACCTAATACTAGAAAGGTCTCAAAAAGTGTTGTAGACCTCTGTGACATCCAAGGGGTTAAAAGTCCTGTTTAAATTAATGGAGATTTATATTTGTCCACTTTGGTGCAGCTGCATTGTTCAACCTTGTCTTTACACATAAAGCCCTTTGTGTGCTAGAGGGGTATGCAATGCATTGTAATGAAATGTGTTTCACATCTTGCTGGCATTCCAAGGGTTAAGGTAACTGCACAATAACATCACAGATGTCTAGATACCATGTTCTGGATGCTGAGGTTCCGCTCTGTAATCCCAATCTCCCAGAGACAGTCAGTGTGTACATGGCTAGGTAAACACATGGGAGAAGGAATTGATAGTTGTAGTGTGTTTAACCAGGGTATCACAAATGCCACAAAAAGGTCATATTTCTAAGAAGAAACTGCTGTCGTACTCCCCCGCCACACACACACTGCTTTGGGCTCTTTGGTGTATTGTGGTGCCCATGTGTGGTAACTGTAGCATCTGTGCAGAAACAAATTAATTACGACTATTTTTATAAGAGGAGCATGGGGATTTACACTGTAGGGGGAATTAGAATCAAAGTGCTAAGCACTTCTTATTTTTAAGAACAGGTTGAGTAGAGTTTTATAAAAGGGACATTAATAAGCGTTTTATGAATACACACTTGTACCATTTTATTGTCTGTTTAAGCCCTAGGAAAAAAAAGTGGAGGAGTTCTGAGGCAAACCATTTACAGTATAGGGGAGAACTAAAAATTCCCATTGATTTAAATGTTGATTTTAACCCTTTGAATGCTAGAGAGGTCTCCAACGCATTGCAATATCTGGCACAGACCTCTATACACAGCTCTCTCACCATCCCTGGTGCTCATTATAAGACGTCATATTTTGGAGCTTTGTATTACTGGATCTTGTGAGAAGTGCGAGGGAGCTGGATATAGAGCTCTGTCCCAAAAAAATCAGAGACCTGTTGTTCCAAATGCCGCTGAACCACCAGGGATGAGCCTCCTCCTGTGCCAGGACTGGTAAGTAAGTGGGAATGAACCTCAGGAAAGAGGGGTGGATGGTGGAACAGGGAAAACTAAAGAATGGAGAGAGATGAAGAAATACAGACCTATTCCGAAATTTCAGTGTAAATTTCAGAAATTCGGACGGTGCTTTCCCTCCTGAAACCATTACAATGTTGTTACATGCTACTAAAAATAGAGGGCACGGAGGTTTCCCAACTGAAACTATTACAATGTTCAGGGCCGGATTTAGATCTCAAGCTCCCCTAGGCATAGTACCCTCTGGCGCCCTTAGCCCCTCCTTCATCCCACCCATAGCAAGCCCCCTAATTTAACCACACCCATCTATTGGTCAGTCTGTAGGGTATTATACTTTATTTTGCCAGTAAGCAATTGAGACTGTTGTGTGTATCAAATATCCAATACTACACCGAATGAATATGTTTGGAATATAGGAACCTCAACCAACATACACCACATAGGGAATTTTCACTTTAATTTTTATTGCCATGATGGAGTAAAAGTTAAAATTCCCCATGTGGTATATGCTGGTTGAGGTTCCTGTCTTCCAGACACAAAGATATTCATTTGGAGTAGTATTGGATATCTGACACACAAAACAGTCTCAGTTGTGTATGATGCCAACAGTCACTCACTTTAAAGCTCCTGAGACAGGCAGTGACTGAAACTCTGATGTCTAATACTGCTTACTGGCTGAACACAGGCCAGAACCCTTAATAACAGGGCCTGGGAGCGGAGTGTCTCATACGGTGCTGGCTTACCTCAGGCCAAGAGGTAGGGGTTAAAATAACTGTCCGTGCAGGCAGCTGAGCTCCTCTGTGGACTGACTGTCCTGTGTTGTGGGCAGCGGGCTGCAGAGCTCCTGCCACTCAGTCACAGGAGCGCTGCTCAGGAGTCACGTTGTTTGTCCGGGGCCGTGGTGGGCAGGGCTGCAGCTCCCTGCAGGCTGCACTGTGTGTTTGTCTGGGAGGACTGGAGGCCAGAGGCAGGGCAGTTCTGAGGAGTGGACTCAATGTAATGCGCAGCCGGCAGCGCCTCCTTCACACTGCATCCTAATTAAAAAAAAAAAATCCCAAATGACAGGCGCACCTCTCTGGGGTGCGCCTGTAGGCAGATGCCTACTCTGCCTAATTGTAAATCTGGCCCTGACAATGTTGCTACATACTGCTAAAAATAGATCTGGTAAAACAGGAGCTTTACAGTTCATGCAACGTGCAGATATTAACCACATAAGGACACAAGCAATTTTGGCATTTTTGCTATGTGTGTGTTCAACCATAATGCCTATATTTCTCATTTATTGCACAAACACATATTATATACCATTTTTAAAGGGCAGAAAGGGCTTTAATTTGATTTGTCATATACATATATAAGTGTGTAGGGGTTTATAAAATACCCCTTCCTATCTCATTAGAGATTTATTATTATTAATTTAGTTTAATGTATTTTTTTATTTTTATTTGTTTAACTTTAATTTTTTATTGAATATTTAATTTTTTTTTTTTAATTCGGCCAAATAATTCGGACTATTGATGAATTTCGTCCGAGTCGAACAGGTCCGGTCCAAAATTCGGATCCTTCGAATAAAAAAAAAAAAAAAATTGTCCAAAATCGAATTTTACCGAAAATTTTTGCCGTGCACAAGTCTAGTACAAGGCTGGGGTATCAGACATTGTATGTGTGCTTCCTATCAGTCTAATGTAGGAAAAGGCTGAGTGTCAGACTTTATATGTATTAGTCTGTAATACCAGTGGGATAGTGGTTTAAGGCCAGGGTGTCAGACTGTGTATGTGTGCTTTTGTGACTACCAGTGGAGAGTGGAACATGGCTGGGCTGTCAGACATTGTATGTATTAGTCTGTGACTACTACTGAATCAGCACTATTGGGCTGGGGTGTAAACTCTACTACATTATTTGAAAATGTTATTTGTTTCTTGTGATGCAGTTGGTTTTCCCCAGAATAGTTCCAGGTCATTTTAATACATCAGTCTCAGTAACAAAGTTACCCATAAGCACTGCTGGAAAGTCCACTAGTCTATTAAATAAATATCAACAATTCATAGGAATATTTGTGAGATAACATTTAGCACCTGCTATGGAATCCAACCCTAAACCAGCCTTCAGCTACATTAGATTCCAGTATGGGAGAGAGCAGTGTGTGGTGGAGGGGAGAATACATTCTAACTCTATGGAAGCTCCCTCATAGTTTAGTTGGTCTGCTCCAGTCCTTTTTAGGTTGCACCCTCGATGTCAACTTCATTGTAACAAAAAACAATGAAAAAGTGTAACTTTTCTACCTTTAGAAGGAGATGGAATGCATGTTTGGGTATATCCCAATGGACAGTTTGTTTTGGGCCTAGGGTTTCATTGTATTTGAGGTTGTAGGGCTGTCTTATAATGGTCATATTCAATCAGCTAAAGAGGTGCATTTTTGGCACAAACCAACTTCATCATAAGGACAAATAAAAATCCCTCAAATTACAATTCATTTATATAGTTGATGATGCTGAAAAATTATGAGAGTCCATTAAGTTCAGCCCATGCCATATCACCCCTCTTGGTCCTGAAGAAGGAAAAAAAAAACTATTAAATCCAGTTTCAATTAAAGGGGATGTATCACCTTACTAAAGGTTTGCTTTAATCTCTTTCTTTTAGCTACTCTAACAATGCTGTGTTGTTGTTTTTTTTAAACACTATAGAAATGCAGTTTGACAGCTTAGTTTTTCTCTGTGATGTCTTCTCATTCTGATCGGCACCACACGTGCCAACGAGAATACAGGAGAGGTCCTCCTCCCCGCAGGTCTGTCTGTAAGCTTGAGCACTCTCATTGGCAGAGATCGATATCTAGCCAATGAAAGTGCTGCAGTTTACAGACAGACCAGTGTGGAGGAGGATCTTTGTTAGAGCAGCTAAAAGAAAGATTAATGCAAACTTTTAGTAAGGTGATACATCCCCTTTAAGCCCCAAGTAGATAAAAAAAATTCTGACTCCAAATGATATTTGGATTTTTACCTGGCTCAACATCATATCTTGTTCTTCTATTCTAAGCTAGAAAGGTATCCATTACTTTTTGAAACAAGCTTCAATATCCGCAAGCAGAGTATCCCAAGGCAAAGGCTGCCATAAATGTACTGCCCATACTGTAAAAAAAATATTTGCCTTTGTTTTAGTTGAAAGCATCTTTCCTCTAGTCTTAATGGATGACCTTTTGTTTTTTTTGCTCGGCTCTGTGTAAATACTTCCTTTGACAATTCTTTGTATTAACCATGAATATGTTTGTAAATGGTAATCATATCACCCCTTAGATGTCTCTTATTTAATTGAAACAAACCCAGTTTGTCTATAACTCAGAACCTCTAATTCCTTTATCAGTTTTGTTACTCATCTCTGCACTTTTTTCAGTTTAATAATACATTTTTACGAACTGGTGCTCAAAACATTATGCCATATTCTAGATGAGGCTTTACCAAGGAGTTAACCCTTTGAGTGCCAGAGGGGTGCAGAGGGGTTATACAGACATAGAATTATCTTCCCATCCCATGCATCAATGCCTCTTTTTTGCAGGCTAGTGCCCTATTTGCTGTTGCAGCAGCTGAGTGACTCTGCACACTGCTGTAAGCCTATCATTTATCAGTACTCCTAAATCTTTCTCTAATGGGGATTCCCATTTAGTGTATATGTAACATGTTTGTTTCTGTTGCCCAAATTCATAACCTTATATTTATCTATATTAAACCTCATCTGCTATCTTTCAGCCCATTACTCTCAGTTTATCCAAATCTTTTTTGTAGAGAAAAAACATCCTGCTCTGTATGTATTTCCTTACACAGCTTAGTGTCATCAGCAATGATGGAGACACTCATTTCAGTAACCACTTCTAAATATTAAATAAACAAGTTAAAAGGCATTGAGCAATATGTTAGCGACCCATTTACCAGTCTGAGTTCCAGAGAGATATCCAGCAACATTGCAGAGCATTGGAACTGCACCTCTTTCACTTCCAGAATTGCACCTTATGGCCCTAGAATTTGATATAAAGATTTCTAATAAAGTAATGGATTATATTGCATATAATATATTTATCACAGGTGTATCTCCACATTTTGCCATAGAATACAGTATGATTGTTTGTGTGATTAAAATCCATTATATGTGTACTACACTAGGTTGTTTTAAGAAGCTCTGGGAAAATTGTAAATGTATCCCCCATCCCATATATAGGAATACATTAAGATCCTTTTAGATTTAGTGCTTGCCTTCCTTAGGACTGCTACATTTGTAGGAAAGCAGCCATGTTGGTGTTCTGTGCACTCAGCTCAGCCTCCTGTTTGACTGGTTCTTTTCTGGGAAGGTGGGACTGTTGGGAACTCAAGGTTAGTCCACAATGCCCTGGCACTAAAATACCCAGGTTATACCTGCGGTACAGTTCGACTAAAAGAGGAGTTTGTTTTCTAGTTACATTAAATTTATGTTTTTCATTGTTAAATCAGCACAGTTAATTCTTAACACTTGTTTCATAACTTTTTTCAGATGAAATTTCTTGAAACCTTTAAGGGATAGTAATGCTTAAAATGCAAAAAAAGCTATTGGGTTTATCCTCCTGAGTAAAACAAGGGAACTCCCACTACTGATAGGTGTTTCTATTTTTAGGTGCAATATCACAGTGGCCTGATATTGTACAGTGGCACTGTTGCTACACCATCCTATGGAAATGTATGGTTAACTGAACAGAGCTGTTTGTAGGATGGAGAAGAAACAGCATCACTGTAAAATTTAAGGCAACTAAGAAATTGCACCTAGAAAATTCAAGTTTGATCTATAATAACTTTTGAATAAAACTCCTTTCAGCAATGTGAGTGTTTTACTCTAGAGGATAAGCACTACAATATATACTTTTTACATATTAAGCATTTCCATCACTTGAACATACTCTGTATACAGTACCTGATATATCAATCAGCAGGTCTTTAGACATTTTGATAAATTACCATGTCAGAATAAAGCAGGAATGTCTACTATTTCTCAGGTGGAATGTTTTCCTTACTGCTTGGTAACTCCAGGCCCTTGGGGGTATAATTTGTCTGTAACATGTCATACACAATCTACCATGACAGCGACAGTGAGGCTGGTGCTATAGGAAGAACTGGAGCAATTGTGGCATTAAACACCTGCACCATGGGATAGTTTTACATACTCCCAAAACTCCCATTGATTTAAATAGAGCTATTGACCCTTTGAACGTAGAGAAGTCTCTCGTATTTGATTTGTACTGTGCCGTTGGTTTGAGCCAGAATGACTCCAGGGGAGATGATTGACTTCTCCGGTGATATCAGTCCCCCAACTCATATGTTATTCTATGGAGCTTATGCAATAAAATCTTTTAAGTTGTAGAAATGTTAGGGCATTGTTTCTATAGTGTTAGATTTGGAGAAGTGATATCATTATAGAAGTTATCAGCTCTCATCACACAGTAGTGCATCTCCCCCAGTTCTTCTTAGTACACCAGCCTTAGCACTTATCTGTCACTTTCTCAGTCACTATTTCTCTCTTTCTCTATTCACTCCCTCTCTCTTTCTCCCTCTCTTCCTCCCCTCCTTCTGATTTTCCCTCTTTATCCTCCTTACCTTGCTTTCCTTTCCCCTATCTATCTCCTCTCCCGTCATTCTCTCACACACAGTGAATCTATGAATCTGTCATCACAGCTTCACTCATGCACCCGGAACACAAAAACTCCACCAACTTTCATGTCTTCAAGCCCCAAACTCTCCAGTAGCATGCGTAGAGAAATGGAGCTGGAGCTACCCCCTTTCCTCTGCATTAAACATGGCTCAGAGGAAAGGAGCAGCTTAGTAAATGGATGTTAGGCAGACGTAGCACTATAAAATCAGTTCCTGTGCATGGAATCATGTTGGTACATCCCCATCTTTTTTGTTTACCTCTGTCATTTACATTTATTAACATTTAATCTCCTTTTATATGATTTTAGAAATATTTAGCAGCAGAGATTTAGATATGTCTTGGATATGTATGAATTGGTGTAAACAGAAAGAAAACATGCTCATCAATTTAAAGGTTTAGTATTTTTATATATATATTAAATGATGTGCTTGCTGTCTTTTTCTTTAACAGTGTTCAGTTCTCGATTTACATCTTTGGTGCTTTGTGGCTACTTATTATGCATTAGCCATAACTACTTTTTGTCTTGTCATAGGGAACTACTTTTTGTGCTATAGCAAGTGACCTACTTTTTGTTCTGTTATAGAGAGCTCCATTTTGTGCTGTAGTGAATTCTTTTTATACTGTAGTGGAGAGCTACTTTTTATGGGGTGCCATTTGTAAACCATTCATTTTGTCGACAAAATTGCAGCAGTTAGGCCACCAAAGTCATGTTGTCCACTGAAGGTTTGTATATATTTCACCAAATACATTGTTGTTTACTCAGTGCACAGAATATGTCAATCAATTCACCAAATGATGAAAGTATCCCACCAGATGAATTCAGTGCACAGAATTCATTTGGTGGGATACTTTCATCATTTGGTGACTTGATTGACATAGTCTGTGTACTGAATTAATTTGGTGGGATACTTTCATCATTTGGTGGATTGATTGACATATTTGGTGGACCCGTTCATCATTTGGTGATTTGATTGACATATTTGGTGCGACAAATTCATTTGGTTACAAAATGTCATCATTTGTTGGACCCTTTTATCATTTGGTGAATTGATTGACATATTCTGTGCGCTAAGTAAACAACAATGTATTTAGTGAAATATATACAAACCACTGCAGTGGAGAGCTCATTTTTGTTCTCTTATAAAGAGCTCCTTTTTGTACTGTAGTGGAGAGATATTTTTTATACTATAGTGGAGAGTTATTTTTGTCCTGTTATAGAGTGCTCATTTTTGTAGTTTAGTGGAGATTTACTTTTTGTCCTGTTATAGAGAGCTACTTTTTGCAGTTTAGTGGAGAGTTACTGTAGAGCTACTTTTCATTGTAGTGGAGAGCTACTATTGCTGTAGCAGTGAGGTACTTTTTTGTATTGAAGTGGAATTCTTTTTGTACTGTATTGGTGAGCTACTTTCTTTTGAGAGTTTTTTGTGCATAGGACATAACAACTCTGTGGTATTCTTTTCTGTTTTTCAACTCCCTGTATTTACTAGAAAGCCAGAGGTTTTATGTTCTTGATATGATATTTTGATTTTGTTAAACCCTGGACTTAGTAGATTGTCACACTTTTTCTAAGAGACATCTTGAGCTCAAGCTTCAGTCTTAGCTCAACATGCCTGTATATGCAAACATTACAGAGGTTTATCTCTTTGATTCATTCTGTTTTTACCGTAAAGGAGGCAAAGTATGTGTATTTAGATGTAAAGGTATCAGTCAATATTGGTTAGACATTTAACAGTTTGGATGCCACAGGGTTCTGTGTTGGTGACATATTTAAAATGTAGAATTTGTTACATATGATGCAGTTCTGTCTCCCCATACCTGAGCCACCTTTATCTTTTTACAAGTGGCCTTTTGTAATTTTTTTGTCTGTTTGTAAAAAAAATACCTCTTTAACAAGGTAAAGCAATGCTAATAATACACATTACAATTTTGCTATTCTCCTCAGAGAACAGGAGAAATAGTTTAACCCTATGAGTGCCAGAGGATTGGCACACCCATCTAGCACGCATAGCGTTAAGTAAAGCTGGGAAGGCAGGCTTCCCTTGCACAAGGTGCCTTGGCATGCACTTTTCTCAGATGCACAGCATCTTTTGCAAGAGATTTACAAATATGGTTGTTATGGTAACCTTTCTTCTGAGATATTTTCAAAGGAATATGACATAGCCCGGTTGATGGATTACCTTCTACCATACAACACTAATGAAAAAAAGAGTGTGATCAGTATTTAGGGAGAGGAAGAAATGCATTTTTATACAAGCTTTCACCTTGTCATTCCATGCAAATATATGGTTAATGTTCATCATTCTTGGTTCTCATCTTTATATAAACTTTGTGTCATTTAATGGAGATTCATAAAAGTATCTCTACAAGTGTCAACTAAACAAAGATGCACATGCTAGTTAGTGAACATTGCTTAATAGATCAAAATGGCTTTACTCATAAAATGTGAAATAAAGGAGATAGGGATGGCTCCATTTGTGTTTTCCCCATAGTATACAACATACACATTAAAGATAATGTACTAAGAATTAATGTACAAAAAGCAATTTTGAGGCAAACCACCGGCAATTCATTTACAATTAATAGGAGATTTCTTGGTACAGATAGTTTGCGCCAGAACTGTTCCACTTCATCTTCATACAACAGCATTGTTCTCTCTGTCTCAAACTTTCTTTTGTCCTTGCTTCCCTCAATCTCACCCTCCCAGCCTCCCTCTCTTTTGCTGTCATAGTTTATATTTATTTTTTTCTGGATCTCTTGCAGATTCCTTCTCAGTTATGTGGCTGTCCGGCTTATCTTTGACTACAGTGTCCATAATCCTCAGCTTAACACTGGTCAGATGAAGATGGTACGAGTTGTAGTGCAACAAAAGGTTGTCTACCTTACGCATGTTCAGTACAGTCTAGGGTGAACACATTTCCTTTCTGCCAAGACGAAAGAGGGAAAGTACTTATCTCCTAGGCACTATAATAAAGAGTGTCCGTGTGGCATCACTAGACACTGCACAACCTACACTTTCTCAGAGTTCTAACCACTAGAGAGATAACTTCCCAATAGCTGCTGTGATATGACACTAGAAAAACAACATCCCAATATCTTCAGGGACCCCTAGTATGTCTTTAGGATTTATTTGCTTGTGCACAGGTGAGAGTTACATTAATGAGCCTCTGATTAACTCACTTGTACTTTAAGAAAGTATAGATTGTGCACTGATGTCTAGTGATGTCATGTGATCATTCCCACACAGCCTAGGAAAACTATTCTGCCTCTGTCATCTTGGAAGAAAGGATATATAGTCACCCCAGAATGAAACCATTTCTCTAGTGTTTAGAACTCTGTATTCTGAAGTCTTCATTCCAGAAATTTGTATGGTGTTGCAAAGGTTTGCCTGGGATACAGGATACACATTCAAAATCCAGGTGTCAGAGAAATCTTGGACATGTGGTCACCCTAACTTATCATTTTAAATCTACTTTGTTACATAAAACATGGGATAATCAGGGCTGTTATACTATAATTAATCTATACATTTCTTTTTATATATACACTACCTTTACTTAACTCCAGAGAAGAAGGCTACAGTTCAGTTTGCTTTTTAACCAGAAATTTACTGAAAAGAACATATTGTCTGACAATGGCAGGGTAGCCATAGGTTGCCCACCTCTGAGTTCATCTATGAACTCTAGCTGTAGATACTTTACTACAGGGATATATAACAGCCATGTTGAGGTTTTAATGATACATTATTCTGGGCACAGTGCCAAGTTACAGGAATTAGTTCCCAGTTCTAGAACTTGTAGTTCTAAGTGAACAATTATTATTATTTTCATTTCTGCATTATTTCCAAACACACACACACACACACACACACACACACACATATATATATATATATATATATATATATATTATTTTTTTTAACCTTAGAAAGAGAGAAATTAACAAGGCCAGTTATTTTGTGTTTTAAATATAATTTCTTGGATGTTACAGATGTTTTCAAAACATTGCTTTGTTTTCTTTTTGTTGTTTTTTTGTAATGACATACCTGCATATAAATATCTGTAACAGCTACAGACAAGAAAAGGTGGACAAGGCATACCATTCTGAAAGAAGACAATCCACTGCATGAAATGAGAGATCACTTGCACGTCTACCCCTAGTTTGATGTACACAAATGTGTCCAGAATATGGTACTATGGGACAATACTATATCCATTAGTGGCCCCTCTCCTGAGGGAAGTAACACCCCATTGGTAAGAGAGGATTTACCGTAGTGTGTGGCAGAAGCAAAATATTGCCAAATATTTATTTTTTCTTGCATTCTTCAGATATGCCGCCCCTGTAACAAAATGGCTGTAACAACTACAGATATGAAAAAGGTAGACAAGGCATGCTATTTTGTAAAAAAGACAACGCACTGCATCAAATGAGGGGTAACCTGCCTTTCTACCTGTAGGCTTATGTTGTAAGATACTGATATCTTTGTGTTACATCCTGCTTTTATGGTCAGTGGAACAGAAAAATCTGTGCAGACTGTGTCATTGAGCTACTTGTAAAGAAAATACAAAATTAAAATAAATACATAAAAGGTACAGGAAATTTCTCTGCATGCATCATGTACTTGTACATGTAAAGTCAACATTTATTTGTTTTTATTTATTTAGAAAGTGTTTTACCAGGAAAAATACACGGAGATGTAACTTGTTTTATAGTATGTCCTAAGAGCATGTACAGTACAAAGTTACATATTTACATAAAGAGAAACAAAAACATCTATCTATCTATCTATCTATCTTTATAAAAATTCCAAAAGGGACTGACAGCGCAGGTGCACGGACATCACTATGACAAGATGTCCGTGCTTCCTGCTACTGTGAGCCTCCAAAAAACTGGAATATCTTTGAAACCAGGTAATATTCCTGGCAACTAGAGCTACTAAGCAGCTAGTCGCCAGATGAAGAATTGATTAATGTGAACTTATTGCGGGGTGGTAGTAACCCTTTAAGCCCAGTCCTCTGACAATTCTCCTTGTACCATATGCAATAGCACAATTTAGAGAAACTAACTGGAATAAAATCCCAGATTTAGATCACTAAAATTTAATTATCTACCGATTTCAAATATTGCATACCTTTTGAATAAAACATATAAATTGCATTTAATATGGTCAATAATAGATTATACCA
Source organism: Rhinophrynus dorsalis (assembly GCA_037306005.1). NCBI lineage: Eukaryota > Metazoa > Chordata > Amphibia > Anura > Rhinophrynidae > Rhinophrynus > Rhinophrynus dorsalis. Next base: position 167,708,360 of record CM074718.1, read on the forward strand.
AGAATATACTCAAAATCAATCTAATAATATATGTCTAGACCAGTGTTTCTCAACTCCTGTCCTCAGGACCCACTAACAGGCCAGGACTTAGGGATTTCTCTGCTAGAGCACAGGTGTGGTGATCAGAGGCTCATTCACATTGATTAACTCACCTGTGCTCTAACAAGGAAATCATCAAATCCTGGCCTGTTAGTGGGTCCTGAGGACAGGAGTTGAGAAACACTGGTCTAGACAGTATACCAAACTTCATACAACATATATCATACACATGACCATAGCAATCCTATGTAAAACCTATAGGGTACTCCAAGGGTCAATCCACTTAGAAATATAGTACGCCACACCAAGATGGTGACTTCTTTTGTCTAGTGTGAGGTTTAAATAAACTTCTCACTTTACAAAACAAACACAAAGAAATCCAAATAAACACATACACTCTCTGACACACCAACCTTTTTCTACTGTTCAGTGGCATTTCACAGACTTCATCTTTGGCTCTTACAAAAGCCCATGTTTGAGTTTCTAATTACTTAAGAACTTCCAGTTCTTTCTTACAATGTTGTACTTGTACTCAAAAGATAACGGAGACCTGTATACACCTAGATGGGACTGAAACACATTTGACTGAGGCTCCCACTTCTGCCTCTACCCAGAGAATGCTAAGATATTTAACCCTTTCAGTGACAGGGTGCTACGGAACGCATTTCAAAGCAATGCATTCTGTATGCCTTTGGTACTCAAAGGTTTAAAGAAAGGAAAAAGAGGTTGGCTCATTCTAATATGCTGCATTCTCGTTCTGTGCGGATGGGTCTTGGTTATCTTTTAAGTGCGTATACAATGTAGTAAGAAAGCACTGAACGTACTTTGTGCATTAATACCTCAAACATGGGCTTTTATAAGACAGCATACTGCAATATAGACTGCAAGTTACTCACATTTACTGCAAATGTGAGCTGTACAGTACAGGAATTGGTGCTCAGCTGAATTCCAATGGAAAGGGGGTGGGGTATCACATGCTCAGTGCAAAGCACTGGAGACCTCAATAGCATTCAAGGCATTAAAAGCCCCATTTAATTTTTATTTGTCTCCTAAGGAGTAGTCAGTTTGCCCCAGTATTGTTTCACTTTTCTTTATAACGTAAGGTCCATTATCCCTAATTTTATTGTCCCTGTATTCACCAATACTAAGTTCAGTAGCACATATCATCTTTATTATTCCCCCCAAATAATAGACAATTTCACCCCTTGTGACACATAAGATTTATTTCCTTTCATACAATTTGTATTAATAAAACAGGTAACACTCTCATCTTCACATGAGCAACAAAAATGGCTAAGGTGCCCTCTGCAGAAGACACTGCAGTTAATGCTCTCATTACAGCCTAATTGGCTAAAGAGACTTCTCTCACATTGCATTGAGACTGATAGTTTTCTATCACTCGATGAAGGAAATGGACAGCCAAGCCAATTATCACAGCAAAGGAAGGGAGATCAGCAGAACAGGCAGAATCAGAAAGACCTATAGATAATGTTTAGTACCAGCTGAGATTCTCTTTGAACTAAATGATCTTTCAAAAATATCTCACGATTAAAGGGGATGCTTATGACACTTAAGCAAGATCTTTTGAAAAACCACCTTTTTTAATAATATAAACTTTTTCAGAATTTCTTTGACTTTTTTCCCTCAATGCTAGGTGTATTGAAAGAAAAGCAACACACAGAAAAAATACTTATGATGATTTATTTGGAACTAGTTTTAACCCTTTGAGTGCCAGAGGGTACGCAATGCATTGCAAAGCAATGCATTGTGTACCCCTTTGGCACTCAAAGGGTTAAAGCCCATGTACACGGGCCACAGTGCCATGCAGCAACCTCGGCTGGTGCCCGAAGCCTCTCTTCTCAGTGGCCACGCTGCAGTCATGCGCAGTTCTGACTGCCCGAATGTGCCACGGCTGATACTGAGTGGGGTGCTCCAAGTTTAGACCGTAGTCCTCTCTGCATACCTTCCTGGGACCAAGTGGTCCCAGGGAGGCGCGCAGAGAGGACTCTGTTCTGAATTCAGCGCGCCCCACTCCGTATCAGCCGTGGCGCGTTCGGGCAGTCAGAACTGTGCATGACTGCAGAGCGGGCAGTCTCTACTGCACATGACAGCTTCTGACAAACATTCTAGCGAATTATTATATAGGAATAGACAGAATTTTGATGTGTGGTTCTGTTAACCCTTCGAGTGCCAGAGGGGTACAGAATGCAAGGCACTCAAAGGGTTAAATAAATGTTTTGGGTCGTATTCAAGAAGTCAAAGAGTTACAATTCTGGAGAAAACCATCTGTACTATAGGGGGAAATTGATCTCCGCATTAATGTAATCCCCTGATCACTAGAGAAGTAGCCAATGTATTGCTTTGCAATGAACTGGATACCTCTCTGGCACTCAGTGGTTTAATTAAATGAGGCTTTTAACCCCTTGAATCATACAGAGGTCTCCAGCTCATTTCACCTTAATACAATGGAGACCTTGCTAGTATTCAAGTGGTTAAAAGCCTCATTTAAAAGGATAGTAATACATAAAAGTTAAAAAAAATATATGTTGTAGAGTTTATCCCCCTTGAGTAAAACATGGGCACTCCCACTGCTGAAAGGTGTTTTATTCAAAAGATATTACAGCTCAAGCTTGAATTTTGTTTAGGTACAGTACAGTACAGTGGCCTGAAATTGTACAGTGGCGCTGTTACTACACCATCCTGTGGAGATTTATGATCAACTGACCAGGGCTGTTCATAGGATGGTGTAGCAACAGTGCCACTGCACAATTTTAGGCCACTGAGGTACCGTCACCTAAACAAAATTCAAGTTTGAGCTGTAATAACTTTTGAATAAAACACCTTTCAGCACTTTTGAATAAAGCACCTTTCAGTATTACTATGCCTTTAAGGTGGAAATAACATTTTATAATGACAGGATTTCGAAAGGGATTTCAAAATCGCCTAATGTTATGTTAGTTATTCTTTATTAAAAGCATAATTTATTATATATTTAGCTTTATTCATTTGTCAGTTTAGGCAAATTAGCCAGGAAGTGACATTTGGGAAGGAGAGTGCAATGTTAGTGTTTGACACACCAGACTGTTATGGCCAGTACAACCTAGTTTGCATATAATGAGAAACAAATAAAGCTAAATATCTCAGAAATTATCATTGGAAATAAAGAACAGCTAACATAAATGTAGATGATTTTGAAAGCTAAGTCATTATAAAGTGTTACTTTCACCTTAAATCAAATTTCACCCATGTGGTATAGTTGGTATTCTCCATAATGTCACCTCTTTAGCTGCTTGAATATGATCCTAAGGGCTCTATGTTCAAAAGAAAATTAAGGTAGGAGACTAACCAATTGCAATTATGAAATCCTCCATTGACTTATATTGAGCTTTTAACCCCTTGAATTCTAGAGGTTTCCAGTGCATTGTGGAGTAATATAAAATATAAAATTGTAGCATTTAAGTTTAAACAGTTCCCTTTAACCCTTTGAGTTCCAGAGGGGTATGCAACGCATTGCAAAGGGTTAAATCAATTTGTCCCCTATGGTACGGTTGGTTTGCCCCAGTATTATTCCAGTTTAGTTCGGAATATAGGACCCACTAAATGACAAAAGATAACTTCCTGTTAACTCCTTGGTGCTAGAGATTTCTCCAACACATTGCTTCAGAATGCATTAAAGACCTCTGTATGGTCCAAGGTGTTAAAATAGATCTGATATTCCAAGCCTAATTTTAGTACGTCCCAGAAATTATGCGTTTTTTTCGGTTAGTAAAGTCTTTGTTGAAGATTTTATATGCATCCACCTATACACTACATTTATTTTTATACATTTCTCCATCTAATAAAAATTATCCTGGAGTTCTGTATTGAAACATAATGTACCATTAATCCTACTGTTGGTCTGATTAGCTGAAAGCTTCAAGATTTAACCACAGTAGCCTGTAAATTTTTCAGGAACATCTCTCTCAAACTTGTCACCTGTCACATATTTCAATCAAGGCAGTTATATCTTGGAGACAGTCTCTTCAGTTGCATGGATCAACAGTCACTTAAACGTCTGTCAAGAGCAAAAAGCACAAATCTCACTTAACTTAGTTCTTGAGACTGTCATATTGAAGCCATCCATTCAAACCTTTTTGAGAAGATAATTGTCTATATGTAATGAAGCACACTTGTAAACCGTTACAGGAGACTATCAAACAAAACTAGTGATATACCAGTGTTCACCAATTACACCACTAGAAGAGCAGCATGTATGAAGGTAAATGAGCCATAGCAAGTGGTGTATGAACATGTTTTAACTAGGCCATACTATAACCTATTTATCCCAAATAGTTCAATCCATTAACTTTTATTAAAGCATATTAAATGACCGTAGACAGTGACCCCATCTGCTGCACTGTACTGTGGTGTTTTTTTCTCAATCTATACTGGAAGACCTGGAGAAGAACAAAGAGAATGGGTCATTCTTCTAACCTACAATCTTTAATTCAGTCAACTGCAAATTGCTTATTTTTTCATTTCAGTGCTTGATATCACTATGATAACTTTTTTGCTTTCCTTTTCAATGCAGCAGTTATAGCCACATCTCCCCCAAACCAACCTTATTGCAGCTTAAAGAGATAGTAATGTTTAGATATTAAGCCAGTGTTGATTCTTCAACATGCTTTGCTATAACAAATTGTATTTATAATAGTATATAACATCGGTTGCTTGACCGGACAGATTGCAACGAGGGACCATCTTCTGTCGATTAGTATAAGGAAAACCCTGCCCCCCTTTATGAAGAAGTGCAGGTTTTTCCTAATACGGACAGTAGATTGTCCCTCATTGCAATTCATCCAGTTGCTGCTCTAAGCGGAGGCATTGTGACGTATGGAAAAGGGGGGAGGACCACTTTAAAATAGCTCTGCTCTAGGATTCAAGCAGTTAAAAGCCCAATTTAAATAGTTGGAAATGTTAAATAAATGGCAGAGATGGTTTGCTTCAGACCTGCACCTCTTAACTTGATGAATAAGGTCCAACATACACATGTGTGAATAGGAAGGTTGGCACACCAAGTGAGGCCATAAAAAGGAGGCTAGAGACAGATGTTCTGATGTGGCAAGGGGATTCTGCTTACCTGTTAGTCTGTCAAGGATCACAGTGGCGTTCCTGTTTGATTAGAAGTTCCTCACCCAGTGGTCTAGTTCATACAGTGGGGAACAATCCTGGCGATAATTTACCTTTAAGCTGTCTTTTAATAAAGTTTCTCTTGATCGTGCCATGTTACCAGTTCCAAAGACCTTTTCCAGGACCTAGTATTAGACACTGTTGGCCTCCAGCTTCCCATAGAAGACTATTGTTAGTTGATATTATTATTCATTATTATTATTATTATTATTATTATTATTATTATATATTATTATTAGCTGCTAATGTCTTCATATACAGTAATAAACGCAAGCATTGGTCCTACTGTATAAAAGAAAAATGGAACCATTCTGAGGTCACACTAAGTCAGCCATAAGGGATAAACGAAAATTCCAAAAATGACCATCGATTTAAATGGAGATTTTTAACTCACTAAATAGTAGAGAGTTCTCCAACACATTGCTAAGAATTGAGTGCCAGAAAGGTAGTCAGAGCACTGTGTTGCAATCCAGAGGGTTAACATTCAATGGGTTTAAAAGCCCAATTTAAATAATTTGGAATGGCTTTTTTGTCCTTTTTTTAGGTTTTTTTGCCCAAGAACTGCCCCAATCTGCACCCTTTATAACATAAAGGTACCTGCTCACTCAGATGCTAGTGAATGGCTCCAGTTCTCCTGCCCATTGACCGCCCCTCTCTCTCTCCACTGTGGCCTCCTAGATGTAGGGTGACCAGATGTTTTGGATTTCCCTGCACTGTCCCTTATATCAGTTGTGTGTCCTATGTCCTGCTCAGTCCCAGTCTGGGACAATACAAACACCAGGGATGAAAACTTCAGAGCCCATAGCTCTAAACAGTAGAGGTACAACTGCCCATAGACTGCTGTGACAGAAAGTGATTCCTGTGCTGGGTTGCTCTAAACACTAGAGCAGTGTTTCTCGACCAGGGTGCCATAGCACTTTGGTGTGCCACAGATATACACTTAGGGTGCCCCATTTTGTCTGTGAAGACTTTGATAAAAATGTGAATGTAGAGTTGCAATTCTATATTTATGGAAATTGTTCTGCACAATATGTTCATTTTAGTTGTGAGATCTAACTATCTATATGTTTGGAAACTTCGTTACACAAATTACATAAAATAATAGGGGTTCCCTGAAAATCCCAAACTGCGTATTATGGGTGCCTTGAGCAAAAAAAGGTTGAGAAACACTGCACTAGAGGTAGAACTGAACCCTTCTTCCTGATGTCAATCGGACGCTGAGGAGGATTTTTCTTGTAACTAAAGTCTGGGGCCTGATGTACATTTTCATGTAGTCCAGCAGAGGCCTCACTCTCAAATCAGTAAATGGGCAGTTCTCGCTCTAGTGTGTAGAACCCTGCGTGTTGCGGAGAAAGTGTTGGTTGATCACTGTCACACAGTACCTCTAGAGCTGAGGAGAACTAAATTGCTGTCGTCCCTGCAGTGTCCCTGAATGTCAGAAATGACATGTGGTCAACCTTCCTGTATGTCCTATAACTGCCTGAAACTTAACCTGTATAAAACTGATCTTATAATCTTTTTTCTTCCAACGCCTCAGCCTCACCCATACATTTTTTTAATGCTATAAATGCCATGTCATAGTCATCTACACAAACCTGTGTAAACTGTCTTATGTAACTGGACTCCTTTATACCTACTTAACCCTGTGAGTATCAGAGAGGTATAAAAAAATTGGAGGTTATGCAATAAGGGATGATAAAGAGGTGATAAAGTGGCGATAACTTCCCCAGTGATATCACTTCTCCAGTTCCTATATTGCACTAAGATCTCTCCAGCTTGAGAATTCTTACTGCATTGGCCCCATAGAATAACATAGGAACTGGAGAAATTATATCACTGGAGAAGTTATCTCCACTTTACCATCTCTTTATCACTCCTTAGTGCGTTTCCCTCATTGTGTTGCAATGCTTTAGATACCTCTCTGGCAATCAGAGGGTTAATCTTGTCAGTGCCAGGGAAGTATCCAACACATTGCATGTATTTGATATCTCTTTGGCACACAAAGTGTTAACAAGGAACTGTGCTGTGGGATTAATTTGCTCTTAATTTATTTACATGAAGCACTTACTGCACCTATTCAGCTGTCCTTCATAGTGGAGTCAGGTATACCTATTTATATAATTTTCTTTCATTCTATTTGCAGTTGGCATTTATAAGGATATTTGTTGACATCTAGATTAAGTTCACACCTTGTCATAACAAAAACGTAACAAACAACAAGCTTCAGTACACGTGTCCGGCAAGTGAGGGTGAAGTGCCTTTATCAGATTGTAGATCGAAACAAATAGCAGTAGTCTGCAACTCAATAATGTAATAACACACAGCCATTAAGTTCAACCTGTCAGATCTCACTTCTTCTCTGATGTAAACAAACCCGATTTGGCTAGTCCTTCGTCATAACTAAACCTTCCACTCCACTTATCAGAGATCAAATGTAAAAATAGATACAACATTACTGGTTTAATTACAGCTACCTAAGTGTGCCCTTCTGTGAACCCCCTGGAACCATGGATAATGCAAGGGTGGGTAATAGGACATCACAGGCTGCTGTGCCTGTGATCGTGTGGGGGCATGGAGGAACATACAGTAACAGATGACACTTAAGCCTGTGACATCAGAATATCTCCCTTTTGATGCTGGTGACATTCTGATGTTGCCCTTTTAAGGCAGGACACATTTTAACCCCTTCGTGTCCAATGATGTGTCCGGACTGTCACAGCTGTTTGGCACTTAAGGACCAGTGACGGTCCTGGCACGTCATAGAATTCAGGGCTCCGCGTGCAGCCCTCAATCGGATCGTCAACAAAAAAAAAATGTTAAAAATGCCCCTTGGTCCTCAAGTGCCGGCCACAGTGCACGCACCGGTCGTTAAGGGGTTAAACTCAGCGTTTTGTTTGTCGTCAAATAGAGGGCGACATTTCAATAGGATACCTGTGCTTGAGACGTCTCTAGCATCCAAGGTGTTAAACAAGTAATCATTTATTCCTATATCTTTCCTTTAACCCCTCATAATTATCCCTCAACAGGCAATACTACTATCTCTAATACACCTTTTTCTTACCTAGGACTCTACAGTAACCAAACTTCTCTCTCTGATCAGTCTCACTAGCTATGTAACCAGTTATATACATAAATTCCACTGGCCCAGTTTTGTGTTTCTCATTCTTCCTTCTGTCAGTTCATCTACAGTTCATGTTGGCCTGCTGCTTACCACACTTGTAACCCTATTCCCCTGCTGCGTATCTTGTGCTGTCCTGCATAGCAAGGCTCACAATAATGGATGTGTTCATGCTATTCTTATAACATAGATATAGAAGGGAAAATGTACAAATCAACTAACACAACTTACCCTCTGTGTTAAGACATTAGTACCTGCTGCACTTTGGGGTATGTACTAGAGGACATCATTTTGGTGCATACCAGAGCACACAGTCTTCCATCATTAAGATTGTATTGTAAGCAAGCCCTGAATACACCACAGCATGTGCATCAAAAGGGCGACATTCTGATGTCGCAAGATTAAGTGTCACCAAATCTTCATCTGTGCTACAATGTAAATCTGCTTCGAGCACCCTCCTTCTGTGCATTAACCCTTTCAATGCCTAAAGGGTTAAGGCACAGATGAAGGGTAGGCATAACTTGGAAGAGGGCATCTTAACCCTTTGAGCGACAATTAAGCGTGCACAGAGGAGGGTATGCATAACATTACTTGGAAGAGGGCATTGGAGACAGTGACGGCAGGATTTAAGTTTTTTATTTTATTTTATGTCTTTAGGTTCATGGATAATCAATAACCCTTTGAGTGTCAGTGGGGTCTGCAATGCAATGCGTTGCAGACCCCTCTGGCACTCAAAGGGTTAAGGCACAGTTGAAGGGTACTCGGAGCAGATTTGCATTGTGGCATGGATGGAGGGTACTCAGAGCAGATCTGCTCTGTTTTCATGTCGACACTTACATTTTGATGCGGGCAACATTCTGGCACTGATGGAGGGTACTTTTTGATGCAGGAGACGTTATGATCTTGGCATTTTGATGGTCGCCAAATAGAGGGTGACATTTCAATAGGATACCCACGGAACAGCTTCATTACTTCTTGAAAGTTGGAATGCACACGAAGTGACTCAGCAGTTACTATCCCATTCTATGTTTATCTGTGACTCACCTCTCCCATGAAGTGCAACAAAATATCAAATTGAAATCTAGCCAGCAGAGGGCACTGTTAATGTAAAAAAAACAGTTTAAACCATAACAACTCTAGAAAGACACATCTCCCAGCAGAGGGCATACCTTTGCAATATGCTTTTTCATAAAATAGTTTACTGCTCCTTCAAGGAAATAATTTTCAGCATAAGTTTCTTAGAAATTGGCATTAGGCAGGCGTATCAGTAAGAAACACTTTCCAGTGCCTAGTTTAGCACAGAATAATTTTAGTTCTTTCCTCCTTTTGATTGTCTAACAATAATGAAGGGGATTGTGGTATGTTGATAGATAACATGGCTACAGGGAGGCAGATGTACTTAGACTAAATGGAGAATTTTGACACAAACCATATGAACAAATAAAAATTCCCTAAACCCTGTCTGATTTACATATAGCTTTTAATTTCATTGACTGCTAGGGAGGCCTCCGATGTATTGTGAAGCATTATGGCTTTAAAAACCCCACTTAAATCAATAGAGACGTCATTTAGTCCCCTGTGATGCAATTGGTTAGTTCCAGTTCTAAGTAAATGAGCCTTTATCCCTTGCATGCCAGAGGGGTACGCAATGCTTTGCGCACCCCTCTGACACTCAAAGGGTTAACAGTTTTACTTCCCAATTTAAAGTTAAAATCTGTTCTCTGTGTTACATTCCAAATCAACTAGTTTAACATTTGTATCCAGTCAGCCAATTTTTTTTTACTCCATTTCCAGCATAGTTTTATTGAATAATGATTTTGACTGATAAATTATACTTTAAAGGTGTTTTATTTTTCCAATTGATGGAAGTATGAATGCGTATTTTCTGGCATGTGTTTAATACTTAATACTGCTTGTAGAATTGTAGGAAATGGCATTTCAGAAATGATTATGGGTGTCTATTATCACTGTGGGTAAGAGACATGTAATTGGAGTGATAGATAAATGCAATGTTTCTAAATACTATTAGGGATACTAATGTAATAATGAGCACTTCTGTCTTTCCTCACCTGGTATAAGCAGTTGTCTATTCGCTGCCTGATACATCTGTATTTTCAATCTCATTCTAACATCTCTTCTCCCTACCACCAGATTTTTTTGGTTTTCCATGCTACACCTACAATTGCTGATGATCAGAGGTAGGTAACCTGTCTCTCTAAACTGTTGCTGGACTACAATTCCTGTTATTTTCATCCAGCCAATGGCTGACTGAGAATGATGGGTAATGTAATTCAACAACAGCTGGAGGGCTGTGGGTTGCCCACTATAGCACTAAAATTGTGAACTTCCCCTAGAAATAAATGTCCTTCATTCAACAGTCAGGTGTCTCTATCTATCTATCTATCTATCTATCTATCTATCTATCTATCTATCTATCTATCTATCTATCTGTATGTCTGCCTGTCCATCCGTCCGTCCAACTATCTATCTATTGGCAGTACCTCCTCAAAACAAATAGTATACTTCTACAGGCCTAAATAATCTTGCTCCCACTGCTGCCTAGCTTTTGGCCTATCTTTAAAAGTTTTGTCCACCCCTGGTTCTCTCTCTAAAATGTTTGATCTTCCCAGTCCCTCTCTTACTCTGTCTCCCCTTCCCCCTGTCCTACTGTGAGTCCTGATCAGTTTGGATGAACCTGTACTTCAAAATGTATCCACAAAATGAATTGCTGATGTTTTTTTGCTTGTCTCTATTTGTAACCCATGTTTATCACTGAGAGATGATTTTCCTCTGGCAGTGCTTCTACACGCCTCCCAACATTTCAAATGACCGAAGACTTTTGTTTTAGGTGATGTTGCTGGGGTGTGGCTGGTGGGCGGTATATTACCAGGAAATTTTAGGTTAATTCATAACCAATTGACACCTCTTCGTGTAACTGAATAAAAGAATTTAGAGAAAGACCAAAGGAGTTGATTTACACAGACTAATGTATAAACAAATACTGACATTAGTGTGTTTCATTGCTGTGGAGCAATATGATACATATATATACACACACCACATAGTCTGATCTGATAAAAAGAGGGATGCCAGGGTGGGAAAGAGGGACAGAGGGATTTGAGTCTAAAAGAGGGGCTGTTTCTCCTAAAGAGGGACACTTGGGAAGTATGCTTCCATTAGGGTGATAATAGCAGAAAGCTAATCTGTGTGTGTGTGTGTGTGTGTGTGTGTATTGAATCCATCTCTCACTTTCATATTTCATATTTATTGCTGGCGATGTATTAGGGAGGGCAAGTGGGGTTTCAGAGAGGATGCTCAGATTTCAGAACCAGGAATACCACAGCCTTCTCTTAAAACATAGAAGAATCACCTGTCCCCAGGGCCGGATTTCCCAATAGGCAGACTAGGCACCTGCCTAGAGCTCCAAATTTTGAGGGGCTCCTCAGCTACGCTGACCACACTCACATTCTGAATTGTGGGTGGGGCCAGAACAATCTCTGCATCCATGCAGTAGCTTATACACCCCTACAGGCTATTATTTAACCCCTTGGATGCTAGTGAGATCTCCACAATGCACTGGAGATCTCTCTAGCAACCAAGGGGTTAAAGCTTTTATGTCCTTACTTGTTGTAGGCCAAAGGTATATTCTGTGCCAGGAAACAGTGGATGAGGCAGGTGGCGTTGTCATGTAAGGAGTGGGGTGTGGCCATGGGAGGAGCTAAGGGTGCCCAGAGTGTCTTGCCTAGGGGAGCCTGGAATGTAAATCTGGCTCTGCCTGTCCTGCTTCACATATCTTTCAGTGACAATGAATGTCTACAAATCAGCTGTTATGTATAACAGCTTCTCTGCCAGTTCTGTCTTTACTTGTAGCGGCTAATCATCTGTTTGAAGTCCACAGTGATCCACAGATCATCTGATTCATGTAAACAGAAGGCTTACAAAGCAAATGGAGTGCCTCCAGAGTCTTCTGTTTACTTGAATCAGATGACTGGAAGATACTCCACTGTGGACTTCAAACAGCTGGTCATCCAGTTCTCATCCAGAGTGTCTGGACATGTTGGTGTGCTGTGTGTACCATTTTTCTCTGAAGACTTTTGAATGAAGAATTTCAGATGTGTATTTATGTCAGTTGTTCCTAACAATATGCTCATTTATAACATTATGAATCTGAGGCCCATGTATAGCCACTTATTAATGTATTGTATGTTTCAATAAGGCCTTGCAAAAATCTCTACATTTATAGGGGTGTCCTGAAAATGTTATTATGGATGTTAGGGGTACCTTGATAAAAGAGGAACACTGCATTAACCCTATAAACTGGATATATCACCTTGAATTTAAGTTTAAAATCTTCATTGAAATCTCCCAGTGTATCATGGTAATCAAAGACCAAGGAATAGATAGTTTAGGTGATATTTATTATTTTATTTCTAAACAAAAAGAAGTGAAAGTCACTCAGTGCAGTTTTATATGCTAATTAAAGGGATAGTAATGTTTCAAAATAAAAGCAGCTCCAATTAATCTTTATTGTATTTGGGCCATGGAGAGTGTTATTTCAATACTGTCAGAGTTGTAGTTCAAGAGTAATTGAATGATAAATTTTCCCCCTCCCGACCCTTTTTTCCTAGTGTAAGCCAACTCCACTCAGATGTGGAATCTGGTCTTAAGACCAGACAGCTTACAGCAACGGACAATCTTCTTACTGTGAGAACAATGAAAGTCCTGCCCCATTAACAGGTTTATCAGTTTTTTTCCCTTATGTTAATTGAAGATTGTCCCCTCTGTGCAATGCATTTGGACACCACCTTGCTGCTCTGAGGTGAGCAGTGTTACATCAGTAAAAGGGACGGGAGGGGGATATTTTATCATTCAATTACTCTTGAAGTACAACTCTGACAGTATTGAAAAAACGCTCTCCATGGGCCAAATACTATGACGATTACTTGAAGCTGCTTTTATTTTGAAACATTACTATCCCTTTAAGCTCTGTGCTGCACTGAGAGTTTCACTAGCATAAATGAGCAGGACACCACGCTTATCATGCAGAAATAAAGGTACCAATGTTTCTTTTGATCATGAGTAAGCGACGTAAGCGTGAAACACGTTGATCAGTTTTGATGGCTGTGAAACAGCTGACTTGTGTCTGATTCATGAAGCCTCTCTACTAGCTTGAACTACGGGTGTATGTTACACAAGGTATTTTTATTGCTTGATTCTAATAAAGTGTTTGATGATTTTATATTTTCATGGAGTCTTGTTAGAATCTTACCGTATTGGTGCATGCGATCTATGAATGTTGCCGGAGTTATTGTAGGAACTTTTAGAGAAGTTTTCTTGCATTACACATATGGTTACCACTTTGCTTCATTCAGCTTCATTATAATGACCAGACGGTTTATTGGGTTTGATATTCATTGCATAATACTGAATGAGGGGTACACTTCCTGAGGTGTACTTAAAGGGATAGTAATACTTCAAAATTACTATCCCTTATATTGAAGTTCTTTAAAAACTGAATTAAATGCCACCAGCGGCATCTATCAAACCTTTATGGTTTGCGAGATAGCCGCTTTTAAACTTCGCTCTCCCTGCCTCTCCGCTGACATCAGCGTTCTTGCTGCAGCAGGGAAATCTGGTCCCGGGACCGGCGAAGGCTCTTCAGCAGAGCTGAGATCTCGTTATGGAAAACAAGATCCTTCACTAAAATGGTCTTCTATGTGTGCTTTCATTTCTTCTATAAGGAGATCTGACTCTGCTGAAGAGCCTCTGCTTGATTCAATGAACAGATTCCCCTGCTGCAACAAGAACGCTGACGTCAGGGGAGAGGCCGCGGAGAGCGAAGTTTAAAAGTGGCTACCTCGCAAACCATACATGTTTGAGAGATGCCGCTGGTGGCATTTAATTCGGTTTTTAAAGGACTTCAATATAAAGGATAGTAATTTTGAAATATTACTATCCCTTTAAGAGTCAGAAGTAAGAGCTGTCAAATCTTTTTGTTAGTCCATGTCACCATGCTTACCATACAGAAATAAAGTACCAGTGTTTCCTAAACTATACATCTGCTGGTCTTATGGATAATGCATTTTTCAAATATGCAAACTTGAATTCAAGATGACAAGACCATTTTAACCCTTTAAGGACCAGTGTGTAAAGGGTTTGGGTGCCTGACACCTGCATGTGCCTGTTTAGAAAGCAAGGGCACCACTGGGATAATGTGATGTTACTTAAGAAAGGGTTACAAGAGGACCAAACAAAACTGAGAGAGCATGCAGGCTTGTTGCTAGGTGACTGTGTCACATGTAAAATATTAAAATTATAAACTGTGCCTTTTGAAATGTGACACACCGCACAGTGGTTTTCCACTAACATGATTTAACAGTTTCATTGAAAGGCAACACAATAGCTCGTGGCAGGAAAAGGAGCGAGTTATGCTGTGTTGTGTGTGTTAATTACTAGGACCTATAGGAACTAGAGTCCTTTTGTGATAACAAGTGAAACAGCCTGCTATTTTTTATTGTCCCCTGCATAAATTCTCCATTCAGAAAATATTTTACAGGACAGATTAACCCAGGCATATCAAATTCAAATATAGCTGAGGGCCACATACTTAATCAATAACTCTAAGGAGGGCCACAACAATGGCTGCCGATGTCTGCACTGTTATTTTGTTCAGGAGGTTTGGAGAGAGAAATAAAATGGAAATCATTTGCTGCCCTGCTGAGGCTGATCTGATAATGACCCCAGTGTCTAGTTCACCTGTACGACAGCATACCTCCCGACATTTCAAATGGCCAAAGAGAGACACTTTTGTTTTAGATGGTGTTGCTGGGGGAGTGGCTGGTGGGCTGGGCATTAACGAGAAATGTATGTTATATCATGACCTGTTCACTTCTCCTTGAACAAATGAATAAATGATTTAGAGCAAGACCAAAGTATTTTATTTACACAGACTAATGTATAAGCATATATACTGAATTTTAAACAAACATTAATGTAAGGTTTATTGCTGTAGAGCAATGTGATACACATATACACACCACAGAGTCTGATCTCCTAAAAAGAGGGATGCCAGGGTCAGAAAGAGGGACAGAGAGATTAGGGTCTCAAGGAGGGACTGTCCCTCCTAAAGGGGGACACTTGGGAGGAATGCGACCGCGGTAAGCAACCTTTGGCTCTCAATCTGTTAAACAACTTCCATCATCCCCAGCTAGCAAACAGCTGGACAGCCAGAGGTTTCCTACCTGCACCAGGAAGGAGACAGCATGCCAAGCTGATTTGATCATGGACCAGCAGACTGCACTGTAGTTAACCCTTTGAGTGCCAAAGGGGTACGCAGTGCATTGCAAAGCTAGGGTTCAACTAATTCACATGCTTGACTTAACCCCATGGATGCTGAAGAGGTCTACAGCAATATGCACAGCAAGGTGTTGGAAACCTCTCTAGCACGCAAGCAGTTAAGCCTTAAAGTGCCAGATGGGTATCCAAGATGTACATTGCTTTACAATGTGTTGGATACCACCTCTGGCACTCATAGAGTTAAAACACAAATTCTAACGTAATAAGAAATAGTGCAGTAATTCGGTGGTAGACCATCTGTGCTGTAGTGAACAAGCACTTTCTTTGTAAATGGGGCTTTTAACCATTAGAATGCTAGAGAGGTCTTAACAAATTACATAGCAATGTGTCAGGCATTAGGGAACAAATACACATTTATATTGATTTAAGTGGGACTTTCAACCCCTTGAATGTAAGAGAGGTCTTTAATGCATTGCTCCAAAATACACTGGAGTACTCATTGACATTCAAGGGTTTGGACACCCCATTGAGTGACAGAGGGGTTACAGTTGGTTTTCTCTAGAATTGTACAACTTTTCTCATTATAATGTGACCCTGCAAACTGTGTTTTTCATAAGTGTCCCATGTTAAAGGGGAGGCCTGATCACCAGTTTGGAAAATAAAATATGGTACAACTGATTTTTTCTTTCCCTGGTTTATCATTAAAAAGTGTATGTTGGGTTTTGCTGTCTGAGCTTTTTTAAAGGTCACAAAGGCATACAATCATCTGTTAGACTCTTGGTATTATTGACTGCGACCAGATCACCAATTTAAAGTGGAACTATCACCCCAAATAAAGTGCCCCCCAATAATTAATCATATAGCGATAAGCTTAGAAATAGTAGTGTTATCCAGCATAAGTACTGCATTATTAAGAAATACTATTCCTGAGCCGATGACCCTTCTTCTGCATCACACTTCCCATACCATACACATTTACACACGCTCACTCACGATACACCTGATCAATGCGGCCAAGGTGCTGATTCCCAGGTTCTGGAAGCAAACTCACCCTCCCACCTACAGGCATTGGATATCCTCCGTTGAGTCTGTCCGATCTGCAGAAGATCTGGCACTTGCAGCTGAGGAACAAGGCTTAGCTCATGCCACACTCTGGTTCCATTGGGAGAAATTCTTGAGAGGGGATGACTTTCAGAGGAGATTGGATGGATGCCCTCCCTGAGGGGGGGTGTCCTCTCTGGAATCCCTGCACACATGGCTTTGATCCTCTTTTCTTCTTTTCTCTCTGCTTTTCTGTTCTTTTTTCTACCTGATTCTCTCATTTCTTTCCCTCTATGGCTCACCTTTTTCGACTTTACTGGTTACCAGTTGTCTCTGTGCTGGCCCTTTGTGGGCCTTGCCCTGACAACACACTGTGTGCAGCCACTGAGGTGATGCCTAATGGTATTCTTTTCTGTCATGCTTGTAGTATGTGATTTATATTTTTGTCTTTGTTTGTTTAAAAAATGCTTTCAAAAACAAATAAACATATATTAAAAAAAAAAGAAATAATACTTCTCCTGAGACTGACAGCCAGGAATAAGTGCAGACATCTTGGATTAGAGAGATCCGCGAGCCTGCGCCGTCAGTTCTGGACTCCTCTATTGTACCTTAAGGTAACAGAAAGGGACTTACGGTGCAGGCATGCAGATGCCTCTCTCTAAAGCAAAATGCCTGCCCATCAATCTCAGGAGAAGTAGGATTTCTTAAAAATACTGTACTTATGATGGATAATAGTACTATTTCTAAGCTTATCGCTATATGACTAACTAGTGTAAAATCCCGTGTACACGGTCCAATGTCCGAGTAATGTTAACCCTTTGAGTGCCAGAGGGGTATGCAATGCATTGCTTTGCAATGCGTTTCGTACCCCCTCTGGCACTCAAAGGGTTAAAAGGTCACTACGTCACTTCTCCACGCGATGCAGTCTTGCGTTGCCTCATTCACGCTATGCAATCATGTGCAGCAGAGATTGCCCGAATGCGGGCATGACTGCAAAGTGACAAACATCCTAGCAAATTATTATATAGGATTATTGGGAGGGGACTTTATTTGGGGTGATAGTTCTGCTTTAATGCAGGATACTTTGGAAAAACACTTACTGTATGGATGCACAGTTTCTTTTCCAGTGCTGCATAATGCAAACCTGATTAGTGTTGTACATTAAAGTGGCAAAATTGTCACATTGTTTTTGGCACATAATTCAGATAACCAAACTTCCCCTTTAAGATAGGGGGTGGGGAAGATCCATTCTGTAGGAATTAAACCCTGAAGCATGCATTTTGATATAAGTATCCTGCATTAAAAGGATGATTTGGCCACCTTACACCAGGGTAGATAATTCTCATCATGTGACTGGGTGTGGATGATGGGAATTGTAGTGTCGAAAAATTGTCTAATTTTGTCTTACACATATAGCTGTAAGTGTAACAATTACTTTAGCAAACACAACTATTTTTTCTTTAGTTTCTGGAATCCAAGTTTTTTTGGGGGAAATAAAAATGTTTGATTTTGTTTCATTTTTACACAAGCCTTTTGAAATGTTAGTACCACTAAGTATTTGCAGGTGTTCAATCAACTGTGCTCATTTTATGTCTTTTGGTATAATATTTGTTTTAACCTTTTGACTACCAGAGGGGTATAAACGCATTGCCCTGGCACTGAAAGGGTTAAAGCAGAAAAAGTTGACTTATAATATTTCCACCATAGTTTAGTCATTGGGGGAGCTTACAGGACAAGTTTGTGATATGCTGCTAATAAACATGCAGTTAACCCTTTAAGGACCAGAATGTTGTGCGTCATAATGCGTTGCACACACACACACACTGTTTCTTAACCCCTTAACGACCACCTGATCCATTGCATGGACGGTCATTAGGGAACATGGAGCTTTTTTTTTTTTTTTTTTGCAAACTTAATTCTGGGATGGCAGAGCAGCCACACTGCCACCACAGAAACCCAATGACATGCCAGGACTATCACCAGTCCTTAATGTCTGTGACCGGCGTGTCAGTCCTGGCACGTTATGGGTCCTTAAGGGTTTAACATGTTCTCTAAACAAAATAGCAGTTGTGTATAGAAGCTGAGCTGAGTCATTCTGGAGCACGCCATCTGCACTGTACAGGACCAATACAAACTCACTAAATTCCTATTTATTTAAAGGGGAATTTCACCCCCCAAGACACTGTATCTTATTTCATTCCTGTACTAAAACGGGCTATAGATTGGCAATTTAAAAAAAAACAAAACGACATATTAGATATTAGAAATTACATTTCCTTGTGATGTATGCAGTTCCGCTTTCTGTGACACAAAATAAGTTCGGCACAGCTCAGCAGGACGTCCCACGTCCTCAAATTCTCCTCCCACCTCCCTCACAGCTCTCCAACGGAGAGCGTTCACACTTCTCTCGTATATGGTATTTTAAACAAGGGGTTAATGCCACAGTGTTCTTATTCTGGATGGATTAAATGTTGTTCAGAAATATTTATTTAAAACACAAACTAATGACTTTGGATTAGTCCAGCAGTGAATGATGTATTAAGCTAGTAGTGTCACTCCATCACATTGCAGAGCTTAATGAGCTAGGTGAAATACATATTGGTGAATATGTATTTCGTCTTGCTCATTAAGTTTTGCAATGTGATGGAGTGATGCTACTAGCTTAATACATCATTCACTGCTCAACACTTGGGACTAAAGCCAAAGTCATTAGTTTGTGTTTTAAATAAATACTTCTGAACAACATTTAGTCCATACAGAATAAGAACACATTCTGTGGCATTAACCCCATGTATAGAATACCATATATGAGATGTTTGTTGACTATGAAATGGAGTGTGAATGAGCTCCGGTGGAGAGGTGGAAGGGAAGCGAGACGAGAATTTGAGGACATGGGACATCCTTCTGAGCTGTGCCAAACTTAAAGTGTTAGTAATGTCTAAAAAAAACTTTTTTGCATTTAGAAGAGCTTACAAAGCTGATCTAAATGCAAAAAACCGTATCTCTCAAACCGCTATGGTTTAAGATATACGGGCGTTTCAGGCACACGTTTTAGACCATTCCAATGAAGGGATTCCATGTAAGTAACGAGATCTCGGCACTTCTTAAGCGCCAGCGTGTCGACCGACACGGATCTCCTGCTGACAGCTTTATACTGTCAGTAGGAGAAATCAAACTTTAAATGCCCGTATCTCTTAAACCATAGCGGTTTGAGAAATACGTTTTTTGCATTTAGATCAGCTTTTTAAGCTCCTCTTTTTTTCAGACATTACTAACACTTTAACTTATGCTGCAGAAAGCGGAACTGGTTACGTCACAGGGAAATTTCATTTCTAATATCTAATACGGTATGGTGCTCTGTTAGTAAGCTGGAGTGATCTCATTGGCTAGATATCAATCTCTGCCAATGAGATTGTGCCAGTTTACTAACAGAACGCCTTTGTCATCAGAGGATGCTGGGTAGAGTGACGGGAGCAGAGGCAGAGCATCAAACTGTGGCAAGAGCAGTTTACCAGGAAGTAGGATGCAGGGCAAACCAAGCACACGTAGAAGACCTTTTAAGTGAATAATTTATTTTTTATTAACACGATCTTGGTTCTGCTGCAGAGCCGCCGGATGATCGTAGGACAGGATTCCTCTGCAGTCAGCTACAACACTGAATTCAGGGAAAGGGGAGGGGGGAACTTTGCGAGTGAATAGCTCTCAAACCATAAAGGTTTGAGAGATGTTACTGGGGGCAATTAAATTATTTTTTTATTACTACAATATTGGTATTAGTAATTTTTAACTATTACTATCCCTTTAAACAAGACCAAGGTATTTTATTTACACACGATAATTTATAGTCATATATACTTAAATCTAAAAAACATTAATGGGAGTTTTATTGCTGTGGAGCAAAGTAATGCACTTGTATAGGCACCACACAGACTGATCTTCTAAAAAGAGGGACACCAGGTGGAAAAGAGGGACAGATGGATTTGGTCACAAAGAAGGTCTGTCCCTCCTAAAGAGGGACACTTGGGAGGTATGGGTCTCCAGTAGATTTGTGAATCCATGCATTGGAGACCTCTCTAGCATTCAAACGGTAAAAAGCCCCATTTAACCATTTCAACACCACAAATGGGGTGAGTGTGTCCAGCTGTGTAGAAGTATGTAGGTGTGATTTGCCCACCTTTAATCGTACACCAGCCTCTTTTCAACTACAGTCAATGCTGTGCTCCATTTGTTATAAAAGTTGCTTTTGCCAGAGCATCAGAGCTATACAAATCTCTAAAGTGGCCTAAAGGAAGGGAAGAAAGCAGAAGAGAATGTAAAAAGTTTAATTAAGAAACAACAAATTCTGCCCTTGTTTATTCTTATTGCTTTTCTCTCACCCAATCTCCCTTAGTGAATCTCTTGGGGCAGCCAATCATAGAGCTTAGTTTAAGCATTCCATGCATATGTCAGCTCTTGTATTGACATAAGTAGATGCCAGTGCATTGCAGGATGGAGTGTTCAAATTGCTTCTCAAAGCACTTGTGATTTACAATTAATGCAATTCGCCACTGAGGGCTTTAGCTGTCATCAACTAATAGCACCCAAGGTGGTTGTACGTGACCTCAATCTGAATAAAAGAGAAACTGTTTTGCTGCATGAACTGTATCATTCTTGGCTTTATGTCAGGATCTCTAGTTTTTATGTTGATTTATTTGCCACAAGAGGTTTTACTCTTTTGGATATCCACATGCCACTTGTCTTTCTTATGTGGAATGAATAAACCACAACAAAAACAAAGAAATAAGTAATAGGTATAATGGTTAAATACAGAAAAAGCAAAGGTACGTTATGTTTAGCAATTATAGTTAATCCCTGGATATAATTTTCAGAAAGCCTCTTTATTGTGTGCACAGGTAGCATCATGATGACAGTATTTCAGGTCACCTCCACTGAAGTGGTCACCAGTGCACTTTACAAATGTATGCAAGATAAAGGACAATAAAATTATACACAAATATACAGATTAAAATAAATTGACATATTGACACATTGTATTAGCTTATGAAGCTAGAATTGGGGCAAACATCAGCATTGCATAGGCCTTTATTGAGAACCTTTGTGGTGAAACGTAATTTTGACTATGGCCTTTTTGATGGAAAATTTGCAGAAGGCTGTGTCAACAAACAGCTATCACTGAAACTATTTTTGTGTGGATAGTAATTGAAATATTGTCATCTCTGTGAAAGTACCCTTACCCACTCAATCCACACTTAAAGGGATAGTAATGTTTCACAAAAACAGCAGCTCCAATTAATCTTCTTAGTATTTGAGCCATAGAGAGCATTATATCAATACTGTAAGAGTTGTAGTTCCCGCCTCTTTTACCTAGTGTAACACTGCTCACTTCAGATGTGGAATCTGGTTGCTTGACCAGACAGATAACAGCAAGGGACAATCATCTTTTCAGCTTTTTCCCTTACTTTAATCGAAGATTGTCGCTCTCTGCAATCTACCTGGACACCTCTCTGCTGCTCTGAGCTGAGCAGTGTTGTATCAGTAAAAGCGGCGGGAGAGGGATACTTTATCATTCAATTACTCTTGAACTACAACTCTGACAGAATTGAAATAACACTCTCCAAGGCCCAAATATTATGAAGATTAATTAGAGCTGCTTTTATTATGAAACATTGCTATCCCTTTAATAAGACTAAAAAAGTATATAGCGTTGTTTTGAAAGTAATTAATCAGAATATACTTTGTTGATTGAAATAGTACATGTTCATCCAAGTTCTTAAGATGGTGCATACTAGATATCAGGTCATACAAATTATGTAACTAGTCATTGGAGGGCCAAGATGAAAAACATTGTTGTCCCTCTAACACAGCTGCAAATATAGTGTGTTAGCCATTTGTTTGTAATATTAATAGTTTTTGAGACATTAGATTATGTACTGGACCAGTATTACCACACAATACACTAAGACTGAATCTAGGTAGTGCCCACACACTGGGAGAAGTTCTCATAGCCGCACCAAAAGAAAACCCTCACTCTTGGATTAAATTAAATCATCTTTGCGTACCTTTATTGTTGTTGTAATAAAACCACAGTGAAGTAAATGATGGGCTGTATGGCAGAGCTATACACTGGTGAATCTAACAGAGAGGTGCCCCAACGTTCCGATCGGAACTAGGGTTGCCACCCAGCCGGTATTTTACCAGCAGGCCGGTAACATTGGACAGAAGACAATTTTTTACCGGCCTGCTGGTAAAATACCGGCTGGGTGGCAACCCTAGTTCCGATCGGAACGTTGGGGCACCTCTCTGTTAGATTCACCAGTGTATAGCTCTGCCATACAGCCCATCATTTACTTCACTGTGGTTTTATTACAACAACAATAAAGGTACACAAAGATAATTTAATTTAATCCAAGAGTGAGGGTTTTCTTTTGGTGCGGTTATGCTTAAATTTGGATATGCGTGTAAGGGTAAAGAGAGCCCTTGACCGGCACATTGTGAGTACACTCTCATGGTCGTTATTGTGAAGTACTGCAGTATTTTATTTGAACATTTGGTTTATTTTTTGAGGTTCGGTTGAAACATTGGAGCCGCCAATTATGTGAAAAGAAGTTCTCATAGCCCAGCGAGTGATAGATTTGGTTTGGAAGATAGCTAATTAACATACTGTGCATGATATTAGCATAAAGTGTCAGACTGTGCCAACAAACAAACATAACAAACTTATCTTGAGGTAACAGGCCCACTTTAACGCCTTGGATGCTAGAGAGGCCTACAACGCATTACAAAGCAATGCATTGGAGATGTTTTAAGTATTCAAGAAGTTACACTACATTTGGGGTCACTTAGAAATATCCTTCTTTTCCATCAAATGAGTTGCAAAATTAACAAGGAACACAGTCGAGACATTGATTTTTTATTTAAATAATAATTGTATCCTTCAGACTTTGCTTTCGTCAAAGAATACTCCATTTTCATCAATTACAGCCTTGCAGACCTTTGGCATTCTAGTTGTCAATTTATTGAAGTAATGTGAAGATAGTGCACCCCATGATTCCTGAAGCACCTCTCACAATTTGGATTGGCTTGATGGGCACTTCTTATGTACCAAACAGTCAAGCTGCTTCCATAACAGAAACAAGGAAATTTCTAAGTGACTCCAAACTTTTTAATGGTAGTGTATGCCCACAAACACACACAAAAAAACAGACTTTATGTTTTGTCTAGGGCCCACCAGTGACCTAACCCTTGGAGTGCCAGAGAGGTATGCAATGCTTTGGATACCTTTCTGGCAATCAAAGGGTTAAATAGCCTGGTCAAGGCTTACTCTGGCATCAAAGGTTAATAAATCCCAGCCCATATTTTTGAGATAGTGCAAAAAAAAATGTTTCATTTCGGTGCTTTCCTTGTTATACTTGCTATCTCAATCAGCCATTGCCTACAGAGCCACAGAGTGGAGATGCAAATCCATTGAGTGCCGAAAGACGTAGGTGCGAGCTGATGCAGACTCTTTTTTACACAAAACTGTCATTCATTGAAGCAGTAATGAAATTAAGTGAAACATTTGGTAAGGGAAGAACCTGTTAGCTGTGATATTTATCCTATTTACGATTATTGCTATAGCTTACACATCCCACGCTTGAAACAAATGCATTTCCCAGAGGGAGTAGAGTGATACTTTATCAAGTCCCAGCTTTGCTCAGTTTGTCTTGCTTCTAGGCGAGTTCCTGTGTGTACTGTTTGTGCTGGGAGTTTATTTTCTTACAAGTACTACATTTTCCATGAAGATTCTTGTATGGATTATTTATTGGAGTGGTCCTTCTCACATCAATACAACAGAAGAGTATATAGGAAAAAAAAGATAAACATTTTTGGAACAAACCGAATGCACCGTAATGGGCAAATAAACATTCCCCAAATGCCCATCAATTTAAATGGGGCTTTTAACCCTTTGAATGCCAGAGAGGAGCTCTCTGGCATTCATGGTGCTCCGAAATGTGGTTGACGCTATGGGGGAGATTCACTAAAGCATTATAAAGCGGAGATGAATTCTCCAGTGACATCACGTCTCCAGTTCCTATGGAACCTATGCACTAAGATTTCTTCAACGTTGGAGATCTTATTGCATATCCTATTGCATATCCTATATAATAATTCGCTAAAAACATGTGTAACGCCACAGTCATGCGCAGTAGAGACTGCCCGCGACCAGCTGGCAGTGATACTGTGGCCAGTGTAACGGGCTTATCAACTAGTACTCCATAAAATGTCATAGGAACAGGAGAAGTGATATCACTGGAGAAGTCATCTCCACTTTATCTCCTCTTTATCTCGCTTTAGTGAATCTCCCCCATGTCTCTGACACACAATGGGGCTTATGCACTAAAGAGTGATAAAGAGGTGCTAAATTGGTGACCTTTGATCCAGTTGAACTCAAAAACAGTGCATATACCAAGAAAAATAAAATATATCTAAGTGTATTAATTTATTCTATATAATAAAACATAAAATAGATAAGTAATGCACTTATAGGAGCCTTTCTTATGCTTTAAGCATGTAAACGCGGGTCTTTAGTTCCTGGTAGTCAAACAAACTGCGTCCTCTTAGTACTCCTGCCGACCAACACAATTCTGTATCTCCTGATGTTCTGTCTTGTAGTTCAGTGTCTGTGCCACAAAGTTCGCTAGGGATGTTAGTTTTATCAGAGGCGTAACTAGAAGCCACCGGGCCCCGGTGCAGAAATTGTCATGGGCCCCTCTGACCATATTGTATCCCCCACTGCCCCCAATCATTACAATCGCCCCCAATTGCCTCCACATTGCCCCCAATAGCCACAATTGCCACCACATTGCCCCCAAATTGCCACAATTGCCCCCACATTGCCCCAAGTATTGCCACAAGTGTCCCCACATTGCCACAATTGCCCCAATATTGCCACAAGTGTCCCCACATTGCCACAATTGCCCCAATATTGCCACAAGTGTCCCCACATTGCCACAATTGCCCCCACATTGCCACAAGTGTCCCCACATTGCCACAATTGCCCCAATATTGCCACAAGTGTCCCCACATTGCCACAATTGCCCCCACATTGCCTCCACAATTGCTCCCAAATTCGCCACATTGCCTCCACAATTGCCGCATTGCCTCCACTGCTGACACCCCCCGTGCCCATCTCCTACCTCCCTGGTGGTTCAGTGGCTGCTGGCTAGCATTGCAGGAGAGGTCTTTTGCATAGACCTCTTTAGCAGGAGCTCCCTCGCGGTCCTTCAGTAATGTAGAGCTCTGGGAGATGATGTCATCTCCCAGCGCTCTGCATTACTACCACAGAGCCGAAGGAGCCCACACAGACCTCGTCCTCAGCTACTTGCTGCTCAGTGGCGCCAGGTGGGGGGGTCGCAGGGGTCGGCCGAGCCCCTGGAGTGATGGGCCCGGTCGCAGGTGTGACCCCTGCAACCCCTATTGTTACACCACTGAGGGGGATTTATATGGATGGTTAGTCTGAGACTGATTCTCGCTTCCCTTTAATACAACGGAGACAAGATGTCGTTTTCTAGTTGACCAATATTCAGCCTCAAGAAGAGGTAAGTTCAGAAGCCTTAGTCTGATGGGAGAAGGAAAGATGGAGCGGAGAAGGGGAACCTCGCAGGGGGGGTGAACTAATGTTGGTGTTGGCCCAAACTTTTTTGCAGGCTGTCTGCTTTGTCGGGCGTATGGGATAAAGAGGTGATGACTTCTCCAGTAATATCACTTCTCCTGTTCCTATGTTATTTTATGGAGCATATGTCCTAAGATCTCAAAGTGGGAGAAATCATAGTGATTATGTGTTAACCCTTTGACTGCCATGAAGGTATGCAACACATTGCTTTCCAATGTGTTGCATATCCCTCTCGCACTCAAAAGGTTAATAACAAATCTAACCCAGTCAGTGCTCCAGACCTTTCTGTAATAGTGTAGAACAAAGTTATTTTCCCTGAGATAACCTGCCATTTGTGTCAGGTCAGGTTATATTTATGTCTTTGTACTTTCCTGCTCTCCAGAAATAAAACTTGAAATATTTTCTCTCACATGGTTGTTTTTTGTTTCTGTGGTGCTGGACATAATCTTCTCTAAGTCAAGTCATGGGGGGCTATATGTGACCTATTATTTTGTACTCTGTAATAACATCTCATACAGCTAAACAAATGTTTTAATAAATGTGATAGCATTGATGTTACTTTGATAACCAGTGCTGAATCGCCCTCACAATACAGTCAGCATGCTGGGGCAGTAAATGATTCTGGGAAGGATCAAAAAGGATCACATATATAATAGGTACTTTTCTAATCCATTGTTTCTGTTGTTTGCTTTATTCTTCAGTTTACAGAAACATTAGCGCTATCTATGGAAAACAAGAAATGTAGAAATTGTGGCTATTTATAACTGGTTGTTGAAAACCCTGTATAAGAAAGAAATACCCAGCGCATCTGTTCAAAGTATAGAAAATATCTGTAAAAATAAAAGCAATCACATTCACATTTATGAGAAACACAAGCCAACCTCTGGGTAGTATGTCTGTTTACAGGTAGGCATATTCCAGTATCGTGCCTCAATCACTCCCAGTTATACCCAACAGGTATGTTGCTGCACAGTGATTTATAGAGGTACAAATTTTAATTCATCATACCTTCCCAAGTACATTAAAAATATTGTCTATTGATTTAATAGTGCTAATTTATCAAATAAATTAGCATTTGTCAGTTACATGTCGTCATGACTTCTTAAAGGGATAGTAATACTTTATTATTACTTTATTATTACTATCCCCCATATTGTAGATACTTGTAAAATATTTTAATAGCCCCCAGGTTCATCTCTCAAACCTTTATCAAACCTTTTGCCTTCAGTTATCTCTCAAACCATAACGGTTTGAGAGATGAACCTGGGGGCTATTAAATTATTTTACAAATATCTAAAATATGGGGGATAGTAATAATAAAGTATTACTAATTACTAATCCCTTTAATGAAGCAGTAAAGTATTTTTCATGAAAAATATGTTTTTCAGGACCTTCTCTGCTGTGTAAAATGGGTAGCCCTACTGATTTTTCATACAAAAGTTATTCTAACTCAAACTTGCTTATTCTTTTTCTTTATATTAAGCTGTCATTTTCTGTTGTGATCCCACGAGTGGAGATGCTGTAATATGTGATAAAGAGGTGATAAAGTAGAGATAACTTTTCCAGATTTCACTTCTCCAGTTCCTTTGTTTTTCTATGGGGCCTCTGCATTAAGGTTTCTCAATTGGCAGATATTGTAGTGCATTGGCTCCATGGAATAACAAAGGAACTGGGGAAGTGATATCACTGGAGAAGTCATCTCATAACCCCCCAGGTGGTGATTTTCTATCACTTACTATACTGTGCAGTAGTCTATGGCTCATGCTTTGCCATAGATTGAATTATAAAATGAAATATTTATTGCCTTTTGTACGCTATTCAGCCTTTTTGATTTAAAGAAAAAGTTTGATTTTTAATAACTGTTGCATGAAAAAATGCTCAACAGTTGGTTTACAATTGTTTTGTTTAGCAGGGAAAGCCACTATCACATATTGGGCCACATTTAGCAGTCTGTCTAGAAAGACAGTTTAGACTAGACTAAGATACACTTCTATTCAGAGGTGGGTTTATACCTCTCATAACTGTGTAATAATGCTTTGTCATGCTGTTTGATCACACTCTCTGTAGAAGCACTCTTAATCTCTTATCAACTATTGAACTGGCTTTATATTAAAACAGTTGTTTTATTTTATATTTCTGTTCACTGATACATATATTTATTTTTAATTATACATTATTTTTTATTCTTGGCTTATTTATGTTCCAGTTTCCGTGCTTGTACATCCACTGTAATGCATGGCACTTAACCTGTTAATACACACAAGTAGTCAGACAGGTACACAAACTGGCCTACTGTAATAGGTTGTGGCCTTAGAAAGAAAACTATATATATATATATATATATATATATATATATATATAGAGTGTATGTTATTTAAATAAATAACCAGTGGAAGAGCACTCAACAGGATTTCAGAAAAAGAGATTGAATTTTATTAGTCGACGTTTCGGCCCCAAAAGGGCCTTCGTCAAGACTACTCAACAGGATTTCAAAAAAAGATATTGGATTTTATTAGTCGACGTTTCGGCCCCAAAAGGGCCTTCCTCAAGACTATGAGTCTTGAGGAAGGCCCTTTTGAGGCTGAAACGTCGACTAATAAAATTCAATATCTTTTTTTGAAATCCTGTTGAGTGAGGAAGGCCCTTTTGGGGCAGAAACGTCGACTAATAAAATTCAATCTCTTTTTTTGAAATCCTGTTGAGTGCTGTTCCACTGGTTATTTATTTAAATAACATAGACTGTATCAATATTTTAAGTAGCACCCAGGTATTTTATTGTTAATTTTGAATAAGGGGTGCCCTGCATCACTCAGTTTATTTTTATATATATATAAATATACATATATAAAAAATATTTAATCTTGTATTCAGTTGCTTAGAATATGTTAACCCTGTAAGGACCAAAAGACTGTGCAACACATTTCAAAGCAATCTACATACCTGAGAACTTTATCTTCTGGAGTCCCCAGAGGGCACTCCTGTGGTACCGCCGGGGGATATAAATGACGAGATTTGTGTAAAAAATGGGCAGGGCTCACTCGTGAGTGGGGGCAGGACTTAACATCATGTCAAAAGTAGGTGGGAATTGGGAAGAACTGGGAGGGGCTTTATCAAGGAGGGAGAGTAAAAAGATTGGCTTGTAGGTGCAGTTGGAGTAACTGGGCTGAAAGAGGGTGAGTCTTATTGACAGTGGGTGTAGTTACAGTGCACTGGACTGAAAGAGCTGCAGGTGCCAATAAATCCATGTAAGCTTGAGACTGGCACCAGTTCCTCTGAGGTATCTTATCTCCCATCTTCTTATTTTGAGCACTGTGTTAATATTCTGAGCATCATGTCATTTGGCTACCCGTAAGACTACCAGGTCACGGATAAGCTGCTCCAGGCAGAGGTGAATGGTACATCCCGTGTTCTGGGTTCCAGTCCCTTTTGTTGGCAACCTGTTGACATGGGTGACATTTTGATGTTACCATTTTGATTCGGGTGTCATTTCAGTGTCACTCTTTTGTCGCTCGCCATTCCCACTGCAACATTTTCACAGTAAACAAAGAGAAGTACGTCACTCAAAACTCAGCACTCAAAGAAGGAGACCTGAGAGAGAAGCCACAAGAGGCCAACAATCACACTGAAGGAGCTACAGAGCACTGACCTGTATAGGAAGGTGGCAGTAAAAAAGCAGTTAATAAAAAAGTACCATCTGGTGGCATGTATGGAGTTTTCCCAAAAGCATGAGAGTGCCCCTGCTGAGATATGGGAAAAGATTTAGTGGTCAGATAAAACACAGATAATGCTTTTCAGCCAAAACTGAAAGGACTATGTGTGGTGCAGACACCTGTGTTGCATTCTTCAGACATTGACTTTCATGATGAGATCACAGGTAAGGTTCCTTCTGATGACTCTTTCATTGCAATCATGTTTGTGCAAGCAACGCTGCACAGTGGACTAGTGCACTAAACTTTCCTGCAGATCCATTTGCAGCCATTCTATTGGAGATTTTTCTTGGTCTTCAAGATCTTGACTTCACTTCAACAGTTCCCTTTAATATCCATTTCTTAACCAGAGGGGTACGCAATGCATTGTTTTGCAATATGTTGCCTCCCACCTCTGGCATGCAAAGGGTTAATGACATTTCAGGCAGTGGAAATTGCAAGCAGGAAGAGTTTAGACATATTTTTGTAGCCATCCCCTGCTTTGTAAAGAGTCAGTCAATTTGCTAAACTCTGGAATTGTCATCACCTAATTTAGATTGAGGCCTAACGAATCAACAAGACCATACAAAACTAAAACACTAGTGGATCAATGGGAACTGTACCCAAACCTTTGCACGTGCCACATTTTCTGGTTTATTCTTTTCAATCTGTTAAATTCAGCAAATAAATAGTAACTGTGTATTGTAATCTGAAGAAATATTTGAAGATTAATCCTTTGAGTGCCAGAGGGGTACGCATATCCCGTTCCTGTTCCACATGCAGGTACATTAGTGTGAATCATATCCCGTTCCTGTTCCACATGCAGGTACATTAGTGTGAATCATATCCCACTCCTGTTCCACATGCAGGTACATTAGTGTGAATCATATCCCACTCCTGTTTCTACATGCAAGTACATTAGTGTGAATCATATCCTGTTCCTGTTCCACATGCAGGTACATTAGTGTGAATCATAATCCATTCCTGTTCCACATGCAGGTACATTAGTGTGAATCATATCCCGTTCCTGTTCCACATGCAGGTACATTAGTGTGAATCATATCCCGTTCCTGTTCCACATGCAGGTACATTAGTGTGAATCATATCCCGTTCCTGTTCCACATGCAGGTACATTAGTGTGAATCATATCCCGTTCCTGTTTCTACATGCAAGTACATTAGTGTGAATCATATCCCATTCCTGTTTCTGCATGCAGGTACATTAGTGTGAATCATAATCCATTCCTGTTCCACATGCAGGTAAATTAGTGTGAATCATAATCCATTCCTGTTCCACATGCAGGTACATTAGTGTGAATCATATCCCACTCCTGTTTCTACGTGCAGATACATTAGTCTGGATCATATCCCACTCCTGTTTCTACATGCAGATACATCTGAATCATATCCTACTCCTGTTTTCTACATGCAGATACATTACTCTGGATCATATCTCACTCCTGTTTCTACATGCAGATACATTAGTCTGGATCATATCCTACTCCTGTTTCTACATGCAGATACATTAGTCTGGATCATATCTCACTCCTGTTTCTACATGCAGATACATTAGTCTGGATCATATCCTACTCCTGTTTCTACATGCAGACACATTAGTCTGGATCATATCTCACGCCTGTTTCTACATGCAGATACATTAGTCTGTATCATATCTCACTCCTGTTTCTACATGCAGATACATTAATCTGGATCATACCCTACTCCTGTTTCTACATGAAGATACATAAGTCTGCATCATATTCCACTCCTGTTTTTACATGAAAATACATAAGTCTGCATCATATTCCACTCCTGTTTCTACATGTAGATACATTAGTCTGGATCATATCTAACTCCTGTTTCTACATGCAGATACATTAATCTGGATCATACCATACTCCTGTTTCTACATGAAGATACATAAGTCTGCATCATATTCCACTCCTGTTTTTACATGAAAATACATAAGTCTGCATCATATTCCACTCCTGTTTCTACATGTAGATACATTAGTCTGCATCATATTCCACTCCTGTTTCTACATGTAGATACGTTAGTCTGGATCATATCCCACTCCTGTTTCTACATGCAGATACATCTGAATCATATCCCACTCCTGTTTTCTACATGCAGATACATTACTCTGGATCATATCTCACTCCTGTTTCTACATGCAGATACATTAGTCTGGATCATATCTCACGCCTGTTTCTACATGCAGATACATTAGTCTGGATCATATCTCACGCCTGTTTCTACATGCAGATGCATTAGTCTGGATCATATCTCACTCCTGTTTCTACATGCAGATACATTAATCTGGATCATACCCTACTCCTGTTTCTACATGTAGATATATAAGTCTGCATCATATTCCACTCCTGTTTCTACATGTAGATACATTAGTCTGGATCATATCACACGCCTGTTTCTACATGTAGATGCATTAGTCTGGATCATATCCCACTCCTGTTTCTACATGTAGATGCATTGGTCTGTATCATATCCCACTCCTGTTTCTACATGTAGATACATTAGTCTGGATCATATCACACTCCTGTTTCTACATGTAGATACATTAGTCTGGATCATATCCCACCCCTGTTTCTACATGTAGATGCATTGGTCTGTATCATATCCCACCCCTGTTTCTACATGTAGATACATTAGTCCGGATCATATCCCACTCCTCTTTCTACATGCAGATACATTGGTCTGGATCATATCCCACTCCTGTTTCTACATGTAGATACATTAGTCTGGATCATATCCCACTCCTGTTTCTAAATGCAGATACATTAGTCTGGATCATATCCCACTCCTGTTTCTACACGAAGATACATTAGTCTGGATCATATCCTACTCCTGTTTCTGCATGCAGATACATTAGTCTGGATCATATCCTACTCCTGTTTCTACATGCAGATACATTAGTCTGTATCATATCCTACTCCTGTTTCTACATGCAGATACATTAGTCTGTATCATATCCTACTCCTGTTTCTACATGCAGATACATTAGTCCGGATCATATCCTACTCCTGTTTCTACATGCAGATACATTAGTCTGGATCATATCCTACTCCTGTTTCTACATGCAGTTACATTAGTCCGGATCATATCCCACTCATGTTTCTACATGAAGATACATTAGTCTGGATCATATCCTACTCCTGTTTCTACATGCAGATACATTAGTCTGGATCATACCCTACTCCTGTTTCTACATGCAGATACATTAGTCTGGATCATATCCCACTCCTGTTTCTAAATGCAGATACATTAGTCTGGATCATATCCCACTCCTGTTTCTACACGAAGATACATTAGTCTGGATCATATCCTACTCCTGTTTCTGCATGCAGATACATTAGTCTGGATCATATCCTACTCCTGTTTCTACATGCAGATACATTAGTCCAGATCATATCCTACTCCTGTTTCTACATGCAGATACATTAGTCTGTATCATATCCTACTCCTGTTTCTACATGCAGATACATTAGTCCGGATCATATCCTACTCCTGTTTCTACATGCAGATACATTAGTCTGGATCATATCCTACTCCTGTTTCTACATGCAGATACATTAGTCCGGATCATATCCCACTCCTGTTTCTACATGAAGATACATTAGTCTGGATCATATCACACTCCTGTTTCTACATGTAGATACATTAGTCTGGATCATATCCCACCCCTGTTTCTACATGTAGATGCATTGGTCTGTATCATATCCCACCCCTGTTTCTACATGTAGATACATTAGTCCGGATCATATCCCACTCCTCTTTCTACATGCAGATACATTGGTCTGGATCATATCCCACTCCTGTTTCTACATGTAGATACATTAGTCTGGATCATATCCCACTCCTGTTTCTAAATGCAGATACATTAGTCTGGATCATATCCCACTCCTGTTTCTACACGAAGATACATTAGTCTGGATCATATCCTACTCCTGTTTCTGCATGCAGATACATTAGTCTGGATCATATCCTACTCCTGTTTCTACATGCAGATACATTAGTCCAGATCATATCCTACTCCTGTTTCTACATGCAGATACATTAGTCTGTATCATATCCTACTCCTGTTTCTACATGCAGATACATTAGTCCGGATCATATCCTACTCCTGTTTCTACATGCAGATACATTAGTCTGGATCATATCCTACTCCTGTTTCTACATGCAGATACATTAGTCCGGATCATATCCCACTCATGTTTCTACATGAAGATACATTAGTCTGGATCATATCATACTCCTGTTTCTACATGCAGATACATTAGTCTGGATCATATCCTACTCCTGTTTCTACATGAAGATACATTAGTCTGGATCATACCCTACTCCTGTTTCTACACGAAGATACATTAGTCTGGATCAAATCTGAATCCTGTTTCTACATGCAGATTTTTGTAAACAAGAGAATGCGATTGTCTTGTTACACTGTGTTACAATGTGAAAACACAGCAATACAAAGCAACACTAGTCTCCAAAATGCTACATACATTTTTCAGGAGCTAATAAAAATCTATTTTGCATAATATATTATCTTTAGCCCTTCAAGTGCCAAAGTTGTGTTCACTGAGTTGCACATGCCGAGGACACTCAAAAAAGTTAAAATTATGTAGCAGTGTAAACACTCCCAGATCCTTCATTATTCTCTACAGCCGCTATTTCAAGCATGGTAATTTCTCGGTACTTTGATAACCTCCCAGCCGTGACATTATATGTGTCTCCAAGGTGTCTGCAGGGCCCCCTGACAATCTCCCCCTGCCAAACCTGTTGGCATCCAGACTGGGGAGCCTGCTGGGCTTGACGTCAAGCATCTTATGTACCCCACAGAGATTATGGCATTTTATGTGTGATGAGAGGAAAAGCTAGAGACGATTTGAAACCCATGGACTGAGCTGCACAGTAAACAAGCAGAAAAAATGGCTGCTATTTTCCAGTTTATAGAGA
This sequence comes from Rhinophrynus dorsalis, assembly GCA_037306005.1. Classification (NCBI taxonomy): domain Eukaryota; kingdom Metazoa; phylum Chordata; class Amphibia; order Anura; family Rhinophrynidae; genus Rhinophrynus; species Rhinophrynus dorsalis. Next base: position 167,743,334 of record CM074718.1, read on the forward strand.
TTTGGAGTATTGTAGTAGGGAATAAACTGTACAAACACTACTGCCACTTCACTGATCCTTCAATGGTCACCACTTTAACCCTTTGTGTGCTAGATGGGTATACAGAGTATTGTTTACCAGTGTGTTAGACACCACTCTGGCACTGAAATGGTTAAAATGGTTACACTTAATTGTATGGTATGTTAATTTTATTCAGGAGAATCCATGATCTTTTCGTTTTAATTAGTATTATTATTATTTTATCTTTAACCCCTTAACGTCCAGTGATGTGTCAGGACCATCACTGCTCTTTTTGCCTAAAGGTCCACTGAGGGTGCTGGCACGTCACGTAGTAGCAGGGACTGAAATTGACCCCTCCAAGACCGGAGCGGTCACTTTCAGTCCCTTGTTTGGCATGCCAATATCCCTCATATTTAACCCTTTTAGTGCCAGAGGGGTACGGAACGCATTGCTTTGCAATGCGTTGCATAACCCTCTTGCACTCGAAGGCTTAAAGACAGGGGGGAATGTGTAGTGCATTTATTCACAGTACCCCCATGGTCCTGATTTATCAAGTAGGTAATGACATTAGAGGGGTCAAGCGACCCCTGCATAAGCAGTTTCCCAAAAACGTTTTCTACATAACATAAGCTTGTCAGGTCTTCCCCACCGGTGGTGGAACTGAACATGCTGTAATAGTGTCAAACTGAGTTATTTTCACTCAGATAACCTACCATTTGTGTCAGATGTGGCTGAAATACTTGTATATTTGTGCTTTGCTCTTCAGTAATAAAAACTGAAATATTTTTGCTCTGTGTTGTCTTTGGTGTTATTGTGTTGGTCCTCTCCATAATATAGTTACAGACATATAAATAATTGCAGTTAGTCAATATTTTTTTAATTCAATCTGCCTAATAGAGTGTAAGAAAACATGATTGTTGTTCTTACTTATACAAAAGCCTCCAACTGACCATGGTGTAAGGAATGGGATATTGGATTCATGGTGGCAGGCATAGGATACGGAAGCACGCCTCATACAGCCGCACTTGCTTTAAAAGTGACATTTTCCTTCATTTATCTGTCTGAGAACTTCTACATACTTTCTAATGTTGTGCTGGTGGGGTTCTGTTGTTAGAAATCTGCATCCAGTATCTCATCTCCCTCTGTTAATGTCCAGTTTCCCGTACACGTTAATATGGGACCTGTGTTAAAGTTGAAACTCTGCGGCAATCCATATGTACTAATTGGAACAAATACACATTTTCAACATACCCATTCATTTAAACTAATTTCTCTGCAATGAGTCAGAGACCTTTCTAATATTTACTGGGCTAAAAAAAAAAGGTATAGTAACCTTTTATTTTGAATTTACATATTTGCAAGTGGAAATTGCCTGTACTTTTTCCTTTCTTTTTCTTTTCATTTTTTCTTTATTTTTCATATTTACACTTTTATTTGTGTGACATTGAGCTTGGTGAATCTGTTTCCAGAAAGCTTTTTTGGTCAGTGACTGTGCAAGGTGTAGTGATAAAATATATAAAAAAAATATATAATGAAAAAATAGAGTGACCCAAGGTAAAAAAAGATACAATGAAAAAAACATGGAGGAGATAATGGTACATGGTTTCACTCTCCTGCTTTCATGGTCACTGTCAGTGACATAAAAGTTAAAAAAAAAAAAAATAGGTGAAGAAAAAAAGTGTAGGCAATTGGAGAGTACTTATTATGCACTTGGAAAATGAGTGGAGTCAAACGAGAAGGCTGCTATTCTTCTAAACCAGTGGAAAGTTGGTTTTGCCCAGAATTGCTCCTACATTTCTTTAGAACATAGAGTCCTGTGTGTCTACATTTGTTTGACAGAGCGAAGAATGTACATTGGCGATTGCGCATTAAACAGACTGTTAAGTCCCTATGCATGTCTAGCACCAATTTACTAAACTACGTATGTTATTTATATAGTTATAATCACACATACTGAAGGTTAAACAATCACTAATGTTTTATTGCTGTGGAGCAATGTGATGCACTTATATACACAACACACAGAGGGACATTAGGGTGGGAAAGGGGGTCAGAGAGATTTGTGTCTCAAAAATGACTGTCCCTCCTAAAGAGGTATACTTGGGAGGGATATGTTTGAATGTGATGGTGACGTGTGTTGGGAAGGTAGTAGTAGATCATGGTAGGATGACTTTGAAAAAAAGCAGATCATATATCACTGGGCACCCCTGTCTTAGAAGGACTGGTCCAACTGAATAAGAATAGGTTAACATTTTCAATAACATTCCCCCTTTGCTAGTAAGATCTTACTGTGTATGCAGTGAAAATCCCAGGCACCCAAGAAGACTTTGGTATTTGAATGCTGGCAAAATGTCTTCCCATCATATAACAGTGACAGGAAAATTATAGAAAATGTGTGCAGTGGTAGATGTAGTAAAGAAGATTGGAATGCAAAGTCAATTTGTACAAATAAAAAAATGTATGTTTTTGATGGTGTAAGTAGGGACTTGTGTTAATAACATACTTCAATAAATCGGATTTGTATCTCTTGACGGGTGAAGAGAGCTTTATCTGTGAATGAAGGAACACTAGTTGTCTCTGAAGCAATCCCTTTTTCTGAGCCCTGGAGATAACAGAGATGTGAAATAGAGGCTGATAGCTCTACCAGCTTTGTCCTGTGCAAAGGATGGGTGAGGGGAATCAGAGAGTGGTTGAGGGGGGGCTGCTTACAAATCATTAGTCATTTATTTGCACAGCAAGCTTCTTCCTCAACCCATTCAACCATCTATTACTAGCTAGTGAAAAGTCACAAAGCCCTGTCATTAGTGGAATCAATCACTGCAGGGCCCACTGAGAGCCCTCCCATGGCCTCTCATTTACTCAGCTAAAGAGCTCTGAACGTCTGCCTGTGCCTGACTCAGCTTCTTCCTCCCTAGCTGTACTGGGATAGTGTACTGTGTCTCCCTCCTCCTCCCCTTACGTCTGTGTATCCAATCTTCCTCCCCCACCTCTATCCCTCTTCACCTCCGCCAGCCTGATTATGAGGATTTAGACTACTTACTGTCAAACACTGTGAGTTGGCACCAGCATTCAAAAAGTTAATTGATTTTAAAAATTAAATGATATACATGTTCTAAGACACCTTTATTTCCCATATATTTAACATATCATTCTTTTCATGTGTAGAGAAAGTGCTATAGATGAATGAAAATGTGTATTTGTGTGCCCTAAAGGAAGAGGCACACACTACACACCCAGCCAGGGTTGCCGCAGCAACATAAGAATGATCTGGTCTGAAAAATGGAGAGCATTATTGGTTTGGGATTATAGGCCATATTCAGTAAGATAAAGAGGAGCAATTATTGAACAAAATAAACCAAACCATACAAGACAAATAAACATTCCCAGTAATTTAATAAATCATTTGCAAAGCCTTACCAACCTCTCTAGTAATCAACTGGTTTAAATGACAGTCAGTTCCTATTTTATCCTATATTATAAGTCGCTAGGATGTTTGTCAGAAGCAGTCATGTGCACTAGAGACTTCCCGCGCCACAGCTGATACAGAGCGGGGTGCTCCGAATTCAGTCCGGAGTCCAGACAAGACTACAGTCTGAATTCGGAGCACCCCACTCCATATAAGCAATGGCGCGTTCGGGCAGTCAGTACTGCGCATGACTGCAGTGCCGCCAGTGTTGGCCCATGTGCATGGGCTTTAAAACCAATATATATATATATATATATATAAAACTGCAAGTGCATAAATATGTAAAGTCAAATTGTCTATACTTCGTATTATTTTTTCATTTTCATCTGTATTTTACACTTTTATGACCTGTATGCTTTTGTTAAAGTAGGGGAAGAAAAAATATAAATTTGACCATATAGAATATGTACTTGCAGAATGTATAAAGTAAAAATAAGGTGGAACTGTCTCTTTAAGACATAGCTTTTTATCAATAAAGACAACTATAGTATAGTATAAATCCTAGAAAAGACATACAGCTGTGATTACATTCTGACTGTATGGCTATGAACTCATGTTATGTTAATTCTGTATCACCTGTTGCAGACTCTGGGTACAGCCAGAGGCGGACTGACAGGACCTAGGAACTCTGGTCCAAAAAGAGGTCTGGGCCCCCCACCCTGATGAGGGAGGAGGGGTACTGACTTACCTGTGTGTGCTGCATGTCTTCTGTCACTGGCTGCTCACTGGTGTGGATTTATGTTTGGGGTCTGGGGTGAGTCCTCCAGTCCTGAACCTGATCCTTCTTGATCTTTCTTCAGTGACTCATGTCCTCCTTGGCAAGTTGCAGGCCCCACGTAATGTCCCCTGGCTCTGACTGACACCCATCACCATGCTCCCCTGAGGGCCGTGATAACGTCAATACACATGCTGCGCAGACCAAGAGGTCGCGTAGGCATGCAAACAGGGAAGAGTACTTGCTTTAAAGCAATGCCTGATGCCAAACAGTAACGGAGTGAGTCTGGCAACAAACACATATTGATTTGTTGTATCAAGCTGTCTTGAGGTGGATCATGTGTGGGTGGCACTGGTAATAATGTGTGGCCTCGCTGAGTGCCAACACTTTTTAAAATCTGCGCGGGCTCCTAAACGGGAAGCAGGCAGACATTGTATATATAAATGGTGGTGGCAGCAGCAGACCCTCCACGGTTGCCGCCCCCCGGTCCGTGACTGAATGCCCGATTGGTCAGTCCTCCCCTGGGTACAGCCACTTACTCTCTGCCTTTTAGAGGGGGAACTCAAAGATAATGATGTGGCTTTTGTGCTTTCCTGTGTGTATTGATGAGATGTGTTGTGAACATCATTTGCTGAATCAGAAGCCCTACCCTGCAACACACCACTGAATCCGGTTATCAGGTCCTTCATTTATACTAGTTAAAGTGAAAGTATTCCCATTATTATTTTAGGCAAAATTAACTTAATGTGTAGTCTTTACTTTGGCCAAACGCTTTAGTTTGCAAAATGGCAACATGTAAAATGTCATTGTTTAAACCCCTTGGATGTTAGAAACGGCTCAATAGTATTACTTCGTAATGTGTTGTACACATCTAAGAGATTAAAGGGGAAGTGTTGCCTTGTAACAAGTATTTGGCTTTTAAATATGTATATATATATATATATATATATATATATATATATATATATATATACACACACACACACACACACACACACACACACACACACATACAGGGCTTATAATTTTAAGTCCTTTCCTACTAGCGAGACCTGAAAAGTTACTCACCACTGCAAGCCATAACATACCCACCAGGGCTGAATTTCTACTCGCCAGGGCTAAATTTTCACTCGCCATTGGCTAGTTGCAAGTGGAAATTTTGAGCCCTATATAATATATATATATATATATATATATATATATATAATATATATATATATATATATATATATATATATATATATAATATATATATATATATATATATATATATATACACGCATACAAGCAAATGATGCCCAGTGTTTCCCGTGCGATTGAGCACGACATCTGTGACCTGCTGCAACTCTGTAGTGGAGGTCTATGTGCAGCTAGGGTGACCACATTTCAATTCTTCCATTCAGGGACACTGTGGAGAGAAGAGTGCACCACAGAGTTCTAAACACTAGAGGAAGAACTGCCCAATAATTGCTGTGTCAGAAAGTAATGCTTGTTGTGGGCTGCAAGAAAATATACATCTAGTCCAAAGCTTTAAACTAACATCACACTACAACAAAATACCCCGCAGCTCCCGATAGATGCCCTGATCAAGGCTCAGTTATCTCTCTAGTGTTTTGAGCTCTGTCTGGAGACCATTTTGTTGTAGCCCAGCAGAGGCATCACTTTCTGTCACAGTAGACAATAGGCAAAAGATCTTCAAGGTAAGGAATGCCTCTTTGCAGATGATACCAAGATCTGCAATAGGGTAGACATTCCAGGGGGAATAAGCCAAATGATTTAGGTAAATTAGAAGAATGGACAAGAGTGTGGCAGATGCAGTTTAATGTTGATAAATCCAAAATAATGCACTTGGGTCATAAAGATCCAAAGGAAACATATACTATTAAGGGTACTGTACTGTCAGAGACAACAGAGGAAAGGGATTTGGGAGTAATTATTTCTAATTTGCGACATTTAACTTTATATATTTGTTAGTGTATGCTCATTAGACGGCATTGGCTGTCATACCTGCCAGATACTGACATTCTACACCGATCCTCATTTCTGTTGCCACACCCTGGTAGACAGTAGTAGCTCACTTGCATACAAAGTCTAACGACTAAAGCCAGAGGCATAACTAGAAGGCACCGGTCCCTGGTGCAAAAATTGCCATAGGCCCCCCCAACCACATTGCCCCCCATTGGCCACCTCCACATTGCCCCCAATGTCCATCTACATATTGTCCCTAATGTCCAGCTCCACTTGCCCCCAATGTCCAGCTCCACATTGACTAAATGTCCAGCTCCATATTGCCCCATTGACCCCCAATGTCCAGCTCCACAATGCCCCCAATGTCCAGCTCCACATTGCCCCCATTAACCCGCAGTGTCCATCTCCACATTGCCCCCAATGTCCATCTCCACATTGCCCCCAATGTCCACCACCACATTGCCAGCACAATTACCCCTAGTGTCCATCTCCTACCTCCCTGGTGGTCCAGCGTAGCAGCAGGAGAGGTCTGTTCTGCATTTGACACAGATCTCTATAAGCAGCTCGGAGCTCCTGCACTCTTTGTAGTAATGCAGAGCGCATGGAGATGATGTCATCTTCCAGCGCTATGCATTACTAGAGTGCCGGGACAGAGAGGGAACTCAGCTGCTAATAGTGGTCTGTGCCGAAGAAGGCACAGACCTCAGCTTGCGGGCGTCGGGCAGGGGGATCACGCGGGAGGGGCCCTGGAGTGACGGGCCTGGTCGCAGTTGCTACCCCTGTGACCCCTATTGTTACGCCACTGACTAAAGGTAAATATCTCATAAACTATTGTTTAAAACATAAATATACAATAGGGTATTTTGAAAGCTCTTTCAGAATTGCCCATTTGTCATTATGTGACAATTCTTCCTTTAACCCTTTGAATGCCAGAGAGGAACACCCTCTGGCTTTCGAAGGGCTAAGTAGAATTGGCTGGGGCCAGGAATTGCCTTTTTTAAATATAGCAAAGGTGCAGAGTGGTAGGGTGAGATCATGAATATTTATGGAGGAATTTATCAATCTGTCAAAATGATCAAGGGAAACAGAGGTCCTCTCTGTAGTAATTCAGAGCGCATGGAGATGATGTCATCTTCCAGCGCTATGCATTACTAGAGTGCCGGGACAGAGAGGGAGCTCAGCTGCTAATAGTGGTCTGTGCCGAAGAAGGCACAGACCTCAGCTTGCTGGCGTCGGGCAGGGGGATTGTGCGGGGGGGGGGGGGGGCCTGGAGTGATGGGCCCGGTCGCAGTTGCTACCCCTGCAACCCCTATTGTTACACTACTGACTAAAGGTAAATATCTCCTACACTATTGTTTAAAAAATAAATATAAAATAGGGTATTTTGAAAGCTCTTTCAGAATCGCCTGTTTGTTATTATGTGACAATTCTTCCTTTGAATGTCAGAGAGGAATACCCTCTGGCATTTGAAGGGTTAAGTAAAATTGGCTGGGGACAAGTATTTGCGTTTTTTAAATATAGCAAAGTTGCAAAGTGGTAGGGTGATCTCATGAATATTTATGGAGGAATTTATCAATCTGGCAAAATGAGCAAGGGAAACAGAGGATTTGATTGCACATTTCTATTTGCCAGTTCCTTAATGGTCAGATCGTATCTGCTCTTTCTCATTCATCAAAGAGAGAATGTCAATTACATTTGCCAGTTCCATCCAAATACTCCAGGCTAGAGGATCCCCTAGAAATCTGAGGCAGACAAATGCATACACATACACTGTATGAGTATATGTGTGTGTGTTGCCAGAATGGTGGCATTTATTCTATATTTATGCTATATTTTAATCACATTTCTCTGCCTTGTTTTCACAAGGTAAGGAAATATGATTGATCGTAGATAAATACCTGAAAGTATCTGTCAGTAGTTGTGGAGAACAGCAGCAAATCTGATAGACTTCTTTTCTGGCAGTTTGATGACCATAAGTCACTTGTGTGTTTATTCATCAAGCAGTGTAGAATGTAGTGTATATGAAACGCCTGTCGCTTATGCTACTTGCCCGCTATCATTAATAGACACGTGTATGTGTCAGTGCTCCCCCATAAACTAAGATATGATTGGCAAGGCAAAATTTCACCATTGTAGCAATGCACTCTCACTGATAAATAATAAAGAACAACATACTTTCCAATGAATTGATAACTATTCAGTTGGTTAATATGCAAGGAAATGTACACGTCCTTTGCAACTTAATAAACTGACCCCTTCGACTTTTTTTTTTAATACTCTTGCTTTGCAACCTGTTAGATGTTCAGGGTCAGTGAGAAGTTTATGAAAATGTGGCACAAGTTCATACCATGTGAAGGCACCCAATACCATGCCCTGCGCCCTGTGTACATAAATGCACATATTAGTGAATACTAAAGATTATACTATGGGACACTCAAACCCTGATCATATATATAGCCCATGTTTATAAAAGATGGAGCTATTTTGAAGTAAACTAACTGCACCATAGGAGACAAAAATTCTTGATAAATTAAATTGGGCTTTTAACCTCCGCAGTGCATTGGATACCTCACTAGCATTGAAGGGGTTAAATAGTTTGTTCTGGCCCATGGGGATGTATTTGTCCAGAATAACTTGTTTGCTTTTATAAATATGGGCCATACAACTTCACAATTTCTCCATTTTATCTTTCAACACAAGCCCCATGGCCTTGTCTTATTGACAGTTATGGCACATGTGACTCCCTGAGATGCATAATAGAGTAAAGAGTGTACACTGTTACATCCTTATGCAAAACCCTTTGATAAACTGGAAGGTCATACTACACATAAACTGCTACTTGTTAAGCTGGAACTTGCCCTTTAGTAAATATTCCCACTAGCATGTTTTCACTGTTAGTGGAGCTAATCCTCCCAAGTGGCTGGTTAGGAGAATATTGTAATTTTCTACTCAGCTGTTGAGGACTACAACTCCCATCTTTCCCAGCCAGCAAACAACTGGTTAGGAATGATGGTGGTTATAGTCACAACAGCTGGAGAGCCAAGGGTTGCCTACATGAAATGTATAGCCAATGTGCATTTATATGGGATTACCAGTCCCTATGGGTAGGAAACCTGCTATCAGTTGGACTACAGCTCCCATCATCCTTAGCGTGACAGTGGCTAATTGAGGTGGGTAGCTATTACAGTCTGAAAACATGTGGAAAGTCACTGGTTTTCTGGTCCTATCTTATATGATTCAAAGGGATATCACTGGTGTCTGTCAAATCCTTGTATTATATTGTGTTACTTCAGTTAACTGACATACTTGCTAGAGCAGTGTTTCTCAACTCCTGTCCTCAGGACCCACTAACAGGCCAGGACTTAGAGATTTCTCTGCTAGAGCACATTGATTAACTCACCTGTGCTCTAACAAGGAAATCATCAAATCCTGGCCTGTTAGTGGGTCCTGAGGACAGGAGTTGAGAAACACTGTTGTAGAGGGACCAAAAAAAAAAAAAAAATATCAGTGTTAGATATGGGAATCTCGTATGTTGTTTTCTTGCAGGTGTACCATATGGCATTATAAGGGAAATGACAAAACATAAATATATGTTTCAGTTGGTATCAATTTCCTCTAATGATTTGAGGAAACGTCTTTTATGCAGTGGTGTACTGCATAAGCAGACCCTTCCCTAACCTAATCCTCATAAATTCGTATTAGACATGATCCATAACCACTTAATTGGCCTCTTAAGTGCCAGACATGGTTGCCATCTGTCCTAGATTAAGGGAACATCTGCAAACACCACTGCTTGTTTTTATACATACGAGTCGTAGTGTTTTTACTTTCCCAGGTCTAGAAGATTGGAACTCTTTTCTGCCTTATCTCTCAATTGCAGATATTTATGCAGTTTTAGGAAACATTAAATAAATTACTCTTTTGGGTGCGCCTAAACTGACATGTCTTCAGAATTTTAGACATGTTCGATTATATTCAAAAGCACTCACATTTTTAACATCTCATTAATTTTTCTGAAACTGGTGCTCCAAAACAAAAGGCCTATATTTTATTCTCACTTAAAATGTTGCTTGGAACTGGGAAAGTCATAGTTATGATGTTTCATGAAAATATATTGCAGATATTTTCCTGCTGGGTGAAAAGAATTGTACTCTTACTGCTGGATATACCTCATTCAAAAGTAATTCCAGCTCAAACCAGACCACAGAGTCGTACGACAGGCTTCCCTGCAGTCAGCTAGAATGCTGACTACGGGGAAGGGGGAGGGAGAGGGGAACTTTAGGAGTGATTATCTCTCAAACCATAAAGGTTTGAGAGATGACACTGGGGGCAATACATTTATTTTTAATATGACTTCAATACAGGGGTTAGTGATTATTAAGTATTACTATCCCTTTAAAGGTATTTCCTCCATATGCACTCATGGCTTTTTAACACAAGACTGATAAATACATAATTAGGCCTCTTCAAGTGCTATTAAATTAGCATTTGAGTAACTAATACAAAGTATTGATTGCTTGAGAAAAGTAAGTTGGTTATCATTGGTTATACTCTTCAATGAAACCACTTAAATGTGCTGTAAAAAGGTTAGAGGAATGGGTTTTATAACGGTAGTTTCTTTTATCAGACGTATGGGAATGGCATTCCCATAGCTTAACCCTATGAGTGCCAGAGGAGTATGCAACACATACACTGCCATTCTCTCTCACTCCATTCCCCCTGCAGAATTCTGGCAGATGTCAGCTCTGTACTCTCCATATCTGTCCTCTTTGTGGAAACCCATTGTTAGCAAATACACCAACATGGGACTCTATACACAGTATGGTGATGTGGTCTGCTCTCATAAAAGCATCAAGTGAAGCACTGGATCCAGCACTCAAACCAGCAGGGAATATGGCAGAGTCTGATGCTAAGGGAATGCAATTACCTTTGCTATCTAGGTAATATCCAATACTTTACTGTCCCTTTAGTAAATTATAGATGGTTTGATCCTGTTAGATCTGTCTTTCACCGGATGCATTTCTAACAGAACCCTGAGAGGTTTGTCTTTCAAGTCTTCTTCAAAAATACCTGAAGAAGATAACTTTGGGGTGATTAAAAGCAAACTGCACAAACAGGAGTGAATGGGACCTATGTAACAGAAGAATTTACATTGGTATTTGTCCAAATGAAAGACCCATAATTAAGTATATCCTTCTGTTTAACACAATTAAGACACAGGTTTTTTTCTGGTATTTAAACTTTTCCATTTTGCGTGTATTTATTTATTTTGTCTTTTATAAATCTAAACTTGTTAATATAAAAAGCACCCAAGTGCCAATTAAGTATAAAGCCAATTCTCCTCCTGAAGCAGACCCTGATTCGGCCAATGACATAATCACAGTGATGTCTAAAATGGTGTCGTGTAGAGGATAAAGCTGTTACACAGTCTAAAACTTGCTCATTTAACTTTTATGTTGTGTTTAATGATGGCAGCAAAATCTATTTTCAGAAGACTAATAAGCATTATTAACAAGCTTTGGTTCCGCTAATGAACATAAAATGGATGTGCCACATATTCATACTTCTGAGTTTTTTTCCTAAATATTATTTGATATATAAAAGAATACAATCCTTTAATAATTTGATGAGTTTCTGGTTGTTCTCCAGAGGTTCAGTTATTTACTGAATTTACTTCACCAGATCAGAGTTTCTGTGATCCTAAACACTGTCTAACACACACTAGCCATTGCCATGTACTGCCTACTTAATAACCATTCTACACTTCCTCCATCATTGCTAGGCCCATTTTTTTACTAACTAAGGTGAATTGCTGCCCATTAAATGCTGTAAATAGCCCCATCACTTATGTTTCCAGGTATGATATTTAAAGGCACAGTGATGTCCTATAAAAAATGCTTAGAGTTTTGTAGAGGTTAAAAAAATAAACAATATGACATAAATCCTCCGCTAAAGTTCCCCTTCTCCTAATGTCAGCTGTAAAGCTGGCAGAAGGAGATCTGTGTCGGCTGACACGAGGAGGCTCTTCAGCAGAGCAGCAATTGCACGATTTACAAAGAAATACTTCTTTGGAACAGTCTAAAAAGTGTACTTGCAAACCAGGCACACTTTGTAGACAGTTCCAAAGTATTTCTTTTTAAATTACGCTGTCGCGGTTCTGCTGTAGAGCCGCTTGTCGGTCCTTGGACCAGGACTCCTGCTGTGTCAGCTTACAGCTGATGTCAGGAGAAGGGGAGGGAGAGGAGAACTTTAACTGAGGATAGGATTTGTGTCATATTGTTTATTTTTTTAACCTCAGCAAAACTCTTAGCATTTTTTATGGGACTTTACTGTCCCTTTAAATGCATTTCCTACATTGTTCATGTATTTTCCATGCATTTTACTGCTTTTTACATACTGAACTGTTGATGTGTTCCAAGAACTGGAACTGAGAAGCACTTCTTTAGGCTATGTTTAACACAACTTTAGCACAGCGTTGTAAACAGGACCTGTGAAACAACTTGCCCCAATGGTATTGTTCATATAGGAGATTTTCTTCTCATAAAATTCTACATAATTCACCATACTGCAGCCTGGGTGTACTCATGCTTTGGGTACATCCTGGTTCCAGCATGCTGATCTGTACTGAGGCCTGTGGACTGAGACACAGACTGTTCACATGGATGATTATGGAGGATGTAATGCCATTTGCATCCTCTAGTGACTGAAGAATAATACAATAATAACATATAGCTGATGCCCATGTGTACGGGCATTGATATTCACCTCTGTCATGCCCCCCTCCCCCACTGGGAAAAAATAACCAGGGTAACACAGGACATCAGAGATAAGTATGCATGGCTGACTTGCCCTGTATTGAAATGTAGCACAGCCAAGTCACCTGTGTGAATATACCCCTTTAGGCTTAATATACATGTGCGTCTTTGTTGCATCAACACATATGAACTATGCCAACAAACTTTCTGCAGCAATGTTGTGCGTGTGAACTAGGCCTAAGGGTATCCTTTCCTGATCACCTGCACTCAGGCTGAGTTAGCTTTAACCCTGTGAGTACAATATCAATGTACTGCATACCTCTCCGGCATTCAAAAGGTTCAAATACGCCCTATTAAGTGGTACTTAAGAATTAGGGTTGCCACCTTTTCCTCAAAAAAATACCGGACGTGGCATTCCCTCCATAGACTTAACATTGGACAGAAGCCAATTTTTTACCTGCCTGCCGGTAAAATACCGGCTGGGTAGCAACCCTATTAAGGATTACAGCTGAGAAGTCCTGATCTGCAAGACACACTCTTTGGCCTCTTTAATATTATTTCTACTTTATATAATGGTTAATCTCCTTCGCAGTAACCTGCTATGAAGATGTGTCACTTCCCCTTTGTTACTTTACAGAATTTGCTGCGTTAGGAAAATTGAAGAGTGGCTGAGATATAGGGCAGAGCTGCAGGCGCTGACACATAATGTGACATACATCCATTCACAATCAGTGTGAGTTTGCTGTATGTGAGCTTTTTCATCCCTTTACATCAATCAGGCCATTGAGAATGACAAAATGGCCGGTGAAAGGTATGTTTAGTATAAGAGGGATTTTGACCTTTATATTCTAACAACAACAGGGGATTCTGAGTCTGATGTGCTAAGTAGTACTTGAATATTTCTGGGTCAAATAAAAATCCACATTGATTTAAATGGAACCTTTTAACTCAATGAATGCTAGAGAGAAGCAATGCAATGGAGACCTCTCTAACATTCGAGGTGGATAGAAACCCAATTTAAATCAATCGGAATGTTGTGATTTTTCATGTTTCTCCCATGGAGCAGTTGGTTTGCTCTGGAATTGTTCCAGTTCTACATTAGCCTCCCTGTTTAATCTGACAAGTAGTATATTTGTTAGCTCTGCATGTTTTGGGGCTGTTGGCCAGTTGAAGATGAATTGTAGTCCAACCACTGACATAGTTGATAAACTCAATTGCAGCAAGTAATTCTAATTGGGAGATAAAAGCTTTGCCTCTTTGATGTTAAAGGGATAGTAATACTTCGTTTTAACTTTATTTTGTAGGCATTAAAAAAAACATGAAGAATGATATAAGTCTTATCTCTCAAACCTTTATGGTTTAAGAGATATTCACAAGCAAAGTTTCCCCCTCCCGCCCCTTTTACTGATGTCACACTGTTCAGCTAGAGCAGAAGGGAGGTGCCCAGGTAGACTGCAGAGAGGGACAATCTTCAATTAAGATAAGGGAAAAACCTGAAAAGCTTGTCGAGGGGGGCAGGGATTTCATTGTTTTCATAGGAATAAGAGTGTCCCCTTCTGTTATCTGTCTGGTTTATGGACTGGATTCCACATCTGAGAAGAGATGGCTTACACTAGGTAAAAGGGGCGGAAGGGGGAAACTGCTTGTGAATATCTCTTAAACCATAAAGGTTTGAGAGATAAGACTTATATCATTCTTTGTGTTTTTTTAATGCCTACAAAATAAAATAAAGTTAAAACAAAGTATTACTATCCCTTTAAACTCTGCCTGGCCCTTCTGGATAAAAGCTGGAGAGGGAAGCAGGGGAGCCAGATCAGGATGCCGATGCCTGAGCCTGGAGGTCAGCGAGAAGTGGGGATGTAGTCAGGACAGCCATGGTCAGAATCCAGGCGGTCAGTAGAGAACAAGTATAGGAGTTCAGTCAGGGAGTCCATGGTCATGAACTGGGTTAGCTAAGCCAAACCTGGTACCAGAGTGGAGAGATAGAAGGGTGGTCAAAAACAAAGCAGGAGTCAAGCCAGAATGATCAAAACTCTGAGATTACAAAATAAATAAAGTTCACAGAATGGACAGAAACCATGACAGGCAGAAAGGTTAAAAATGATAGGGAACCAACTTGAATAAATAGGAAGAGAAGGGGCACAAGAAGCCAGTGAATAATGACATTTGATTGATGTGGACAAAAGAGAGC
The DNA here is from genome assembly GCA_037306005.1 of Rhinophrynus dorsalis. NCBI lineage: Eukaryota > Metazoa > Chordata > Amphibia > Anura > Rhinophrynidae > Rhinophrynus > Rhinophrynus dorsalis. The sequence continues at coordinate 167,758,429 of CM074718.1, forward strand.
AAGACAGGTTTCATGAGTAACTGGAAACCCCCTCTTGGTTTACCCATACATAGGGGGATCAGTTCTCAAGGAACCTTTAGCATGCAGGAGTTTAGAGATCTTACTGCTTCAACACAGATAAGATAATCAGGACTTCTTCCTCTGACTTTCTGGAAGAAATTGGAACACTACAGAGGCTAAAGATGCATTCCTTTGATGCAGATCATATATATTGGTAAACACTGGACTTTCCCAGCCTGATAATGTCACCCTTGATCCTTAAAGTCTGTGATTTGGGTCAGAATACTTTGTCTTAGAGCCAGATTCTGATTTTTCCCGTGTATACCAATGGGATACACCACATGGATGAATGCTGTCTAGGGCAGTCTTTTTTGATGCATCATGCCGCAAGTTCTTCTTCATTCCGAGAAAGTATGGACTGGGTAGTTAGAATGCATACTGCAACGTAAGTGGTTGTATTGTTTCAGTTCTCATTGCTATAACCAATCTCGGTGGGCTGTGTGCAATACCAGATACCAACCAATCATTTCTGTACTAAGGCAGCCTATTTGATATCTGTGCTCCTGTCCTCCTCCTAACCAGAACTTCCCCATTTGTCAGATAGGGAAATATCACCACTTGATCTCAGCTCCTACAATTTCTGAGAGACCAGTGTCACCAGTGAGTCTGAACCATCAGTGCCAGCATTATATATATTTCATTGATTGGGAAAAAACGAAAACATTTGCAAGCATCCTAATTTTACGTGTTTTTTGTACATTTTAGAGCATATTTAAAGAAGCAAGTTTTGGTAGCAAGCACATGCCTCTGTGCAGTGAAGTACAAAGAGAAAGCATGCAAAACCTAACTTAAATTGTACTTGATTAGGTTTAATTATGGTGCTGTCACATAGATGTAAAAGAAGGTTTGCTTTGTCAAATAGCAATAGAATAACCTGCTGTCTGTCTGCTGACTTAATGGCTTTAATTGCAGGTACAAAATCAGAATCTGGTGAAATTGTTTGAACATATCAGCATGAACCAAATATTTTCAATTAAGATCAAGTTGTGTGACTGAAACAATCCTAATTGTTGTCAGAACCTCTGGCTTATGACAAGCCACATGTTTATACATCCTTGTACAGTATATCACTGGCTAAATTAATTGCTAGTATAAATCAGAAAGCTTGTAGGCATATGCAATCTGAAGCTGACCCTATGGGCAATGACTTATTTAGGACTAACCAAGAATGACTAGACCAAAGTTAACAGAGTGACAGTGTCAGAATGGGCATATTTTAAATATTTGTGGCTCAAGGCTTATAGCTTCACCATAGGCACCTCTTTCCAATGTGAATTTACCGGAATGGTCTTTCTTCACAAATCAAAGTTTCCACTTTCTTATCACCTGTTGGATGCTGGTTATTTGTATTGCTTCTGTGTCTTTAAGGAAAGGGGTGTGACCTGCTAAGGGGATGAATAAGTGAGAGTGTGGCAAAATATTATGGGTGGGGTATGCACTTGGTTGGGCCTAAAGCTGCAGCAACCTAAATACAACGCTGGCTGTGGGCCAAATGAGTAAAGTAAATAATGGGAAATTCGGGGACAAACTAACTATAGGGGACAAGTGTAAGTCCCTAAAATGCTCATTGGGGATTTACAGTGGTTCAAATACCCATTTGACTCAACTGGAATTTTAATTTGTGCCAATGGTACAGTTGATTTGTTCTGGAATTACTCTTTTTTAACTACCTAAATACCACCCTTACCTCCCAACATTTCAGATGGCCAGACGGACACTTCTGGTTGAGGTGCTGCTGCTGGGGTTGCTGGGAGGGACATTAGATAATTTTTACATTACTTCATGACCTAATAATGGCTCTTTATGTAATGGACTAAATGATTTAGAACAGTCTAATTTATATTCAGGAGGCAAATATAGTCAAGTTGATACCTTTCATTGGCTGGCCAATAAAAGGTATCAACTTGACTATATTTGCTTACTGTATTTCTATGGCTAACAAGGAACCAACTCATATATTATTTCCTCACATACTGAAGTTTAAACAAACAATAATGTAAGTTTTATTGCTGTGAAGCAATGTGATGCACTTATATGCACACAACACAGTCTGACCTCCTGAAAAGAGGGACACAAGGGTGGGAAAGAGGGACAGAGGGATGTGGGTCTCAACCAGGGACTGTGCTTCCTGAAGAGGGGCACTTGGGAGGAATGTTTAGTGCAGTAGATCTCAATCCTTCTGACGGCACTCCTTAAACATTATTTTCATGGCATCCCTAAAATTTTATAGGTCATTTTTAAGGGCTTAATGAAGGTAAAACTGTATTAAGATAACAATATTCATAGGTTTCACAATCAGAATGACATAAACTGGCATGTTGTGGATTACAATTTCCCTAAATCTAAAACTGAAACACAATATTCCCATTTTTGACACAGTCTTCATAGAAAACTGTGGTACCTGAAGCCAGTGCCCGGAGGACCCCAGCAACCTGTTTGAGAAACACTGGTTTAGTGAATTATGCTATGCTATGCATAATTTAGACTAATAGACTAATACTTAACCCTTTGAGTGCCGGAGGGGTACGCAATGCATTGTTTTGCACCTCTCCTCAGATGTGGAATCTGGTCTCTTGACCAGACAAGGCGCAGTGACGGACAATCTTCTTAGTCATAGTAGTTTAGCTTAAAAAAGACTTTTGTCTTACTGTGATCATAAGGAAAACCCTGCCCCCCCCCCCTCGACAGGTGAATTTTAGGAATTTGTATTTGTTTAACAAGCTTTAGTGGTGCAATTCGGGAGTAAACCAACTGAGCTATAGGGTTGATATGACCATAAAGCAAATTCCCACTGGGTTAAATGTGGTATCTCACCTTGTGAATACTAGACACCACTTTAGCATTTAAGGGGCAACAAGTCCCATATAAATCAGTGGGCATTTTCATTTTAACCCTAGAAGCAGTTGGGTTACACCAGAATTAAACCTTTTTATCTTGATAAGTGTGACAGTCAGTGTAGTACTGAGGAGCCTCATGTTCATACCTGGGAGCTCTCCAGATCTGCCTGGGTTAATACCGTATATCCAGGGACAAAGGCTGATTATCCAGTTTTGGTGAGTTTACTGCCCACTTCTCATCCATTCGTCCTGCTTCCCACCCTGTTTTGCCTACTTCACTCCTTTTCTAATATTAACTCTTTTGAATGCCAGGCAATGTGTAGGACATGTATCTGGCAATCAAAGGGTTAAACCCCATCATTCCTCTTCTCAATGCTGTTTAAGTTGTGCCCTTCTGATTAAGCCTTACCTACTTTATGATAAGATTTGCACCATTCAGACATGCCCATTCCCAGCTCATGAGCCCTCTCTGGGGGCTCCACAGAAGAAAGTTTCCAGGTATACTCATACTGGATATAGGCTTCACTTTTGAATGTAAAGGCCATTGAACACCTGGGGAGGAAGATGCACTAAGGTTCAATACAATGGCGAAATGTGTTTGGTGATGTGTGAAGATTACTCTGCTAATCTTTATAATTTGCTAGGCTGAGAAGCTCCCTGTGTGCATAACACGCACATGCGCTGTAGAGACTACCCGAATGATGCAGTCATGCGCAGTAGTCATGCACAGTAGAACCTGCCTGAACGCACCGGCCTCCATTCAGAAGCCGGTTGATCTAGAATGGGGCACTCAGAACGGCCCACCGCCTGTCTCCGCTCCCGGCTCCTGGGCAGCAGCCAAGGCCGCTGGGTGGCACTTTGGCCCATGCACATGGGCCTTCAATACTAGTGAGAATATAACACACTTCACCAAATGCGCTGAGAATTAACTAGGTTGGTGTAATACTGGCAATTTGTTAGGGACGGCAAGTGGGGAGTAGAGAAGTTGCTCTCACCCTCACAGTTGTTATGTGTAACAGCTGATCTGCCGGGTCTGTGTGTATTTGAATCAGCTGTTAAGCAGGCAGGGGACTGTGTATGTTATAACCCTTTGAGTTCCACAGGGGTGTGCAAAGCATTGCAGAGAAATGTGTTGCACATCCTCTGGCACTCAGAGAGTTAAGGAATGGAAGCAGCTGTCTCTGCTCTATCTGCAGCAGAGACACAGCAAAATGTTCTCTTTGGCTGCACAAAAAAGCAATGGAAAAATTCCAAATGTGTGATTCTCGAGGTGGTGAATTGGCAAATACCTGGCATAGCCAGGTATTGGAGCTTAGTGCATGTGGTGAATAAACACGTTAACCTAAAAACACACCAACAGGAGTACACCCATGGGTAATAAAGCTGCATTTCAATATTCAAACGAGCCAATGTTGAAGGAGACACTGTAACTTTGTAATCCTGGGGAATGCTTGGCAAAAGCATGGCAGTGTAGAGATGGTGTAGACTCCTTAGTGTACATCACTATATGGAATTGTGTCCAGTTCCCACTGTATCAACAAACTGAACCTTAGTGCATCTCTCCCTGATATTTCTTACTGAAAGGACCTGCATTGTGTTATCCTAGTAGTGCAAAGGGTTGATGCTCTGTGCACCAGAAGGGTATCCTTTTGAAAGGTCTCATGACAGCACGAGATTGTAACGTCGCCTAGTCAATGGTCGCATTAAACATGTCGTTTGATCACATAGCAAAGCTCTATATCCTATATAACTAAACAGAGGATTTCTAATTTGTACCTCAAGGGGAGTATTTTTATGGGTAGACGATTTTGTAGATCACCACTCAATATATATCATATAGTGTATAGACAATTACCTCAAATATTTGTGTTGCTACCAGGCTGCTACGGTGGTTGAAAAGATTTGCATTAACATGACGATCCTGTCCTGAAGGGAACTGATAGTGTATTGGTTACTCCCCTTAAGTTACATATTAGGAATCCTCTGTTTATTCATACAGGATACTGAGCTTTGTGATGTGAGGGAGTACAAGTGTGATCAACCACTGACAAGTCTATATATCGTGTCTATTCACTGGACTACACATTATCATTAGTATTTGGTTACTTAGACTTCCCCCTTCTGAAAGACCTTTAATATATTATGATGACTCTGTCATCTCTCTTTCGTATTCTAGAATAGATCCTATTGTGTGAGTGAATGGACAAAGTGGTCTAGTGAATCAACACAGATAACTATACCCTATACATCTCCGCATATATCCCTGTGAACAAAGGTGTCTTGGTGGTAGTTGCGGGTCTCCAGCACATCCCGCAGCAGTGACTTATGCCGTTGTATTCTGATCTGTTTCCATTTACCAATGTGATTATAATTAATTGAAACCTAGTCTGCCTTGTGAGCACGAAAAATGTGGAAAGGTTCATATTGGTGCGTCTATAAAATCATTATGGTTGCAATCATTACAACCTGTAGGAAGAAGTAGTCTAAATTTCTTAGGAATTCCAGCCTTCACTGCCTATGGGTTGCTTGTGTAGACTGAGAATGCGCACTGGGCAACCTTTAAACAGGGGACATAAGATCCTCGCACTTATTAGCAGCGCAAGATTCTCATGATGCCCTTTTAAACTACACAACATGTTTAATGTGGCGTGCAGCCGCGCGATATTTTATACACGACTTTTAAAAAGTGAACCCACCAGAAGGGGAGCAACAATGGATTAAAAACCCACATTAAATCAATGGCAGTTTTTATCTGTCCTCTATGTTGCAGTTGGTTTGCCAAGCATTGCTCCATTTTGTATTTGTGCATATGGACCCATGTTGATTTGAATTTTTGCTTTTTAGCTGGAGGGGAAACAGGTGTAGTTCTTATTTAACCTCTTGGATGCTTCACAACACATAGGAGACCTCTCTTAAGGATCAGAGGGGTATACATTCATAATGCATTGAACATTCCTCTGATCCTTAAATGGTTAAAGATGGCACCATAATGTAGAGTGCACGGGGGTTCAATTGCTGCCACCTGGATGTGAAAGTGTTCAGTGTCTGGAATTTGGTCCTCACTCCTCAGTCCATTTCTACATCTCCTGCAAGGCTCTTGAACTGAGTGATAAAGAAACATTCAGAAGGAAAGCAAGCAAGTTACAGAGGAACATTTTAACAGGCACAGCTCCCACCTCCAAAGCTTCTGTGTACGTCATACACAAAAATAGCTGCATTAGGAACAAAGCAGTGGTAATGAGCAGTGAGCGGGGTGCATTGAGCTTTCCGTTAGGTGTTGGTGTTTCCATGTGACTATCTTGTTGCCTCACATAGCAGCTGATATTAGTTCACTAAAACTGGCAGCAGAAAGGGGTTGCTTGCCAGAGCCATGTACCCATCTCTTAATGAAGATACTGAAATTAAGCAACACATGAAAACCCGGTCAAGTGAAGAAAGTTAAAACCTCAGTTTGTTGATGTTCATGAAGGTATTACCAGGATGTACAAAGGTAGGAGGACACCACAGGGACTTGGACTTTCACATGATCTCACATTTAATCATGGCCTGTGGTTTTACTGTGGTCTCCTGCATTTGGAAGTTCTGACAATGCCTTACTGTTTATTAGTAAACTGAGGGATTACATTTTTTTCACGTACTGTTTTTGTATGATATGGTATGCCAGAGTTTCCATATCTTCTGGCTATTCATAAGCTGTGACAATCATTAAATATTTGATCTCGGTTTCAAGTGTGGTAGAAGAACATTAGTACAGATTTGCTCAAGTCAAGCATAAGAAAGCTTTGTGTATGTGAACAGTTGTCGTTTTGTTCACTTTATCTACTTAGAGTGTTTTATCTAATTCTAGGATGTTCAGCTATTTGACTATAATTCCAATCAATGGCCAGTTGAGTATGAAGTTAGTTGTTATTCAACAACAATTGGAATAATTGCAGGATCCCCACCCCTGTTATATACTGTTGCATTATGGGTCAGCAAGGGGTTGTTTGGTTTGTTACCCCACCCCCCAAACAAATAGGCTTTCCTCAGTCTCTTGCATTAAAGATCTTAACTTGGCAGAAGAGTAAAAAATGGCAGAAGAGTAAAACTGGCCCACTGAATAGTTAACATGATACCTGACCTTAACATTTAGCGTACTATCCCTGTGATCCCTTCTTACCTTAGCTGCTCAATGGACAGTACGAGAGGAGCAAGATTTTCTTCCTCATTGGCTGTGAATAAGAAATGGATTGGCATCTAATATATGAAGTGTGTTAGACCAAGTACTGAGTCGTTTAGGATCCTCCTCCTATATTTTGTAAGTTTTCTTTTCCAGTTGCTGACAGTTAATTAGAAAGACAGTTGTTTGAAGCATGTACAGCTTCTTCATTCATTTCCTGTTCATTTCCAGAATAATCCATTGTACATTTTGGGGAGAGGGTGTGATGTGTTTGATAAGGCAGAAAAAAATTGGAGAATCATAGAGGAATGGAGAGACTAAGTGAAAAAGATGATAGTTGAAAACAAAGGACAGCAGAGAAGAGGGATGGTAGAAACATGGTAAAATAGAGTAGAGAGAGAGATGCATAGGAAATGGGTGGAATCAAGAGAAGGAAGAAATGCGAAGTGTGCATATAGGGGAAAGAGTGATAGGGAGGACTGAGAGATGAAAAGCGCTGGGATGGGAGAAGAACAAAGCTGGACTTCCCATTAGGCAGAGCTAACAACTAAGGAGCAAATTCTGAGGGTGCCTGATCTATAATGTCTGCACCCACCAAATTGAGCTGTGGGTATGGCCAGCACAATCCAATGTACCTGCACTAGACAACTGCTGGTTTAAGGTGACCAACTTATTTATCAGTCTGTATATCACATAGATAACCAGTTTACATTCCCCTGTACTGGCAACATTATATAATATATTTTTGTGTGTGTCCGTTATACATAAAAGGAATTTTCTATTGCAGAAAATGGTGGATGGGACTGGGCCTGGAATTATGACATTCCTAAGCTTTTAAAAAAAAGGGCACAAGTAGGGGAACCAAGGATGTTACTGGAGGATCATCATTGCCTCAGTAGAAAACAGGAACCAGTGGTCTTTGGATATAGTGAGAGGAAGGGCTGAAAATCAATACCATCACTAACATAAAACTTAATGCATTCTGTACCCCTCTGGCACTCAAAGAGTTAAACCAAATTAGGGATTTTAATAAAACAGTAGGTGTAAATTATTTAAAAGCATTCTTTAAAAAAAAACCCTGCATACTGGCTTTGATTCATCCCCATTTTTTACTTTTTCATTCCTTGGATGATAGATTTGTCTCCAACACATTGGCTGTAAGTAAACCATGATATTCCCACTACCGGAAGATGCTTATTTCAAAAGTTATTACAGCTATTTTTAACTTAAACTGCAATTTTCTATTGCTATCTCTTTCTATGAACAGCTTTAGTCTAAGACACAAGTTTCACAGTAGCAAAATGTTTCTTACAATTTGATTTACTTTTTTTAGCTGGATAAATGACAGTGGCTATGAACCCTTTCAGAATAAAATGTTATTGCTTCTTTTACATATAAAACAATAACATTTGATTTATAGAGTGCACTCCTTTTCTAGACAGTAAAGGAAGCTGACTTCATCACAATATCATAGGAGGAAGATGTACACCTTCCATACACACCCCCTGTAATAATGGTAACAGATTTCTTGTTATTTGGTGTGCAAACAAAGGACACATGCAGAATGCTCCAACTGTCAGGATCACTTCAAATGCCTCTTGGATTTGTTTCCCATCCTTTCCTTCCTATATAATAATTCGCTAAAACGTGTGTAACAACGCAGTCATGCGCAGTAGAGACCACTGCTCGTGCTGCAGTCATGCTCAGTAGAGACTGCCCACACAGTGGCTGATACAAAGCTGGATCCAGCTCTTTTTCAGCTGCGGCGCGGACAGTCTCTACTGCGCATGACTGCCCCGCGACCGGCTGGCAGTGGCAATGTGGCCCGTGTAACAGGCTCTTCAACTAGTTACAACATAATCACTCGCAATGCTGACTCTATCCCATCAGGTCCTGAAAATCACCTGTCAAGTGTCACTGGTAAAGCTTATGAGCAATATTGCAATCCCAGGCAACGACACTATATGTCTGGTGTCACAGAATACCTTCCTGTAATTATCTTTCCAGTGGAATCGCTCAGGCAGAAAGCAAAGCCAAAATTGTGGATCTAACGAGTGTAGGTGATGAACAATTGATTTGAAGATAGGATAGGTTCACATTGAACTTTAACCCTTTAAAGACTAGATGGTTCAAATCCTTTGATCCATAAAGGGTTAAAAAAGCTCCCATTGAGTAAATACATATAAAATTGTCTGTATATACAATGCTTATTTTTCTGGTACGAACCCCATACAGTTTACGATCCTATTATTTGTACCAGTGATCTGAGAGATAAGGTGCCTAGCCTGAACAGACAAACAGGGTCAAACCAATTTTCTCTGCTTTAGTGTCCGGGTCACTGACTTTATCATGTGCACCAGTACGTCTCCATGATTGAATCCCTTCATTTATTCAGTTAGTTTAGTTTAACTGAATTATGGATGAATTACATAACACAAGCCCTTTTACTGCTTTCAGCCAAAACATTTAAATATATCAGGCCATAAGTACAAAGTGAAAAAGTGTAACAATTCTGGGGCAAACCCTAGGCAACAAATCAAAGTTCCCGTTTATTTAAATGGGACTTTTAACCTGTTGAGTGCCACAGAGGTCGACAATGCATTGTAAAGCATGCATTGGAAGCTTCTCCAGTATTAAAGGAGTTAAAAGGCCTCATTTAAATGAATGAAAACTTTAGGATTTTTTTTGTGGTTCCCTATAGTGTAGCAATGTAGAAGGATGGTGCCACATGCCAGCCAATAACCATATACAGGTAATGCATGCAATACATTGAACGAGGAACTCACCAGCAGCTTAAGGCTTGCCCATACTTACTTGTCTTTTGTGTTGACAAATACGTAACTTATTGTCCTAATTGTGCACATTTGCATAAGATATTAAGAGGAAAGTAAAAATCCAATGGCACAACCCATTTGCTGTGATATAATATATAAGAACATGAGGATCTCAAACCACCAACCTCATTCGTGTGAAAGATCTGGAAAGTATTCTAAACATTCTGGGTAATGCCCTGGCCACCAGTCGTGCCAACCAATAACACTGCCTTAAACATGTGAATTAAACATTTGGCCGTGTGAAATGCTTGGAGTTATGGTGTATGTGCATGGCAGTGTGTAAGACAGAAGCACTAGATCAGAGATTAGGAAACCCCTGGCTCTTCATCTGTTGGGGACTACTACTCCCATTATCTCCATGCAGTTTGAAGGATGATGGTTGTAGTCCCCAACTGGTCTTAAGTATTAGGGTGTTTAAAGATTAGATCCGCTACTTTAAATCGGCAGGAAAGGGTTAAGGAAAGTTTTTTTTATAAGTGTAGGAAGCTACTTTACAGCTGTAGGAATTGAGCTGCCTCTTCCTCTTTCCCCTTGCAAATCTCTGTGAGCCCTTAAAGGGGCAGTGGATTGTCTGGTGAAGTTGTTGAAAATTGTAGAAATTACCTGATAGCTATGGGAATCAAATTCCCATTGCTTTAAAGTTTGCAACACTGTCATTGTTTCCCCTGTAGATTTCTATGATCTCCAAGGCTGGATGACTTCTGAGAGCTCTATCTTCTCCACTGAAGCCCACTGTCTGAACAGGACTTCAGTGAAGACAGCAATGTTGCTTCCTCTCACAGAAGTGCTGAGTAAAGGGTGATGATTTCAGGGCTGGCCTTACCATATAAGCAAACTACCCGATTGCCTAGGGTGCCACGGTTCTTGGGGCACTGTGCAGTTAAGGCTAGATACACATACCTTACTGTGAATGGTGGTAATGTGAACTCTTTGAGTGTCAGACAGGTATGTTTGCACATTGCCCTGGAATTAGGCATAACCCAGCCCTGGGGATCTGCATGGGAATGAGGAGAGTATAGCAGACTTTTACACTGACTGCTTTGGGGATTGGATAGTATTACATTGTATCACTTTACCTGCTTTTACAGTCCCTGACAGAAAGCAGCCTGGAAAAAGAAATTCAGGGGGCTTATTTTCAGGGACATAAAACTGTAAAATAAAATATAAGTGAAGAGGAAAATAAAAAAGTATACCCAGTGTGATTTTTTTCATTGTACTCACTTGCAGAATATGTAAAGTAAAAAAAAAAAACTGTCATTTTCACCCTTTGCGTGCCAGATGAGTATGCAATGCATTGCTTTGCAATGTGTTGTGTATTCCTCTCGCACTCAAAGGGTTAACCTATGCAAACACAATTTCCATAGCTTTCAGGTAACTTCTGACACTTCTAAACCCCTACTCCAATCAATGTACTTCACCTTTAAGACCTCTGTTGGATAAATAGACATTACACAGAGGTCAGTATGTTCAAAAGGAAAGCAGAGGCATTCTGGGACAAACCAGCTGCACTATAAGGGAGAAATAAAAATTTCCCAAAAATCTCATTGATTTAAATGGGGATTTTAACCCCTTGAATGCTAGAGAGAACTCCAACACATTGTGAAAGCATTCAAGAGGTTAAAATCTCCATTTAAATTTAAGAGATTTTTTAGTTCTCCCCTATAGTGTAAATGGGTTGCCTTAGAACTCCTCCACTTTTCTTTTGAACTTACTGCACAAACTGACCATGGAAGAGTTTTATTATAGCAATGTATTTAGCCATTACTAAACATGTGATTTTTTCTGCTTACTGTTCTGGTTGAACCTTTCCTGTTAGATCTGGCATTGTTGCATCTGACAATGATTCAATTGACTAATTGAAACACGAGAAGGATCCTGTCAACGGAAATGATTGTAGCAACGTCACTTGTACCCAGTGCTTTTTGTTCTACACAGTCTTTGGTCAGCTGAACTAATAACAGGTCATTGACAAATGAGTGAGGGCTGACAGGAATTGTATAGTTTGGTCACAAAAATGGCCATTTTTCTCCTCTATTTAAACATTATTTATCGAGGTTCATCTTCATAAACTGTTCATGTGCCATCACATTTTATCTGCCCTTGTTCTCCCTAGGGATGGGTGAAAAGTCTTTTTAATACAATTAACTACTTTTTACATGGAGATCCCTGCACGTAGCAATCAAATAAAATGTAAGCCGTTTTTCTGCTGCCAATTAACTTTGTCAGTTTTCGTCTATGATTTCCATAGTAGCAAGAATTGCCTCAGCAATGCTACTGCTTTTCAGTGCTGTTGTGAATAAATCCACAGTTGGAAGTAAAAGTCGTTAGAAGACCTATAGCAACATAATCACTGAAAACCTCTTAGACTGGGGACACAGATGAAGCACAGAGACAGCAACAGCCCCTGGATGCTATCTTCAGGAACTGTTTCACTTTTGTCAACCAACCTTATTGTATGATATTTTCAACTCTTTGCCCACAATACTAATCACCAGCATTTGGCAAGTTTAACATTCTGTAGTTGTACACTTGGGTTGACAGCACACAGAAGAAGAACTAAGTAACTTAATTGTCTTAACAACATAACTAGTGGTGGTGGACGTGTGTGTGGGAGCTCCATGACTCGTCTCCTCCAGTTAACTCAGTCATTCTCCTCTGTTCTTTGCATTTGTACAACAGTAGTAGGAGACATGGGTGTTAATGAAATTAAGGAAAACAACTGTTATATGCCCCTTGGTCCCATGCACTTTTAGAAGTGCTTCTACAGCTTCCAAATGTTGCACCTCTGACATGCTGCTGTTGTGTTTTCCAGTCATACCTGTGGTTTTGCCTGTGGTGAATGTGCCTAGATGTGATCCTGCTTTCCCTTTGTTCACATGGTCTTTACAGAGATAACAGAGCAACATATTTATCTTTTGGATCTCTATACTGGAGATCTCATAGACCGAGTGGTTCCTAAGGAACTACCGCAGGGGCCACATGTTGCAGTAGTAGCAGTAGGTGTCAGTGATGCTGCACTTCGAACAGCAGCAGAAACACTCATAGCTAGGGTTGTGACTGTTGTCCTGTGTTGCTGCTTAGTCAACAATAGTGAATGTGATTGGGTGGGGGTTGTACTTGGAAGCGGTGATATGCAGCAGGAATTGCTCTTTTACAGTGTTTCAGTAGATACCAGTGGCGTTAGTGTTAAGATCAAGGTAGGCACCTCAAAGTAGGTGGGAGGAACCCACATTTCTAAGACAGCTATGGAGAGGGCGTTAAAGAACCCAATGCATCACCCTTCATAGATCTCTTAGCAATCCGGGTCTCTCTCTGCCCGGTGAGGTCCCTCGCTGTGGTCCTGTAGCTGACCTCAGTCATCACTAATGCCACTGGCATCTACCAAAAAGTGCAATGCCAGCTGCGTTTCCTGCTGGCTTTGATCTGAACTTGTAATTATTACTCTTTTGGAGATCGTTAAAGACTTTGTAAAATATACTTCTGCACTTTTGTTTAGGAAAGACAACAGATAGGATGGACAAAGAGGGAACAGTAAGTTGACTGATAAGCGACTGACACCCCTGATATGCTATTTGGGACAGATCCATGATCTGAATGTAAAATAGTTTTGCAGTCTAAAATATGGCATAATGCTATTGTACATATGAAAGGTATGTAAAGAAAGTTGGTACAATAATCACTTTTGTGGGGCGGACTTCAATCTGCCTGCTGTTATCCAATCACCCTGTAGTTTCTAGTGTAACTTCTATCTTAAAGGGGAACTACCACCCCGCAAAAACTTAATCTTATTTAAGTCTTCATCTGGTGACTAGCTGCTTAGTAGAGCTAGTTGCCAGAAATATTACCCGGTTTGCAAGATTTTCTACTTACTCTGAGGCGGACAGTAGCAGGAAGACTTAAATAAGATTAAGTTTTTGCAGGGTGGTAGTTCCCCTTTAAGAGAAGTTAGGCTAGTTTTTGCCATTTTAGGGCTACTTTTCTTTCTGGGTTATGCACTCAAATATAAGTAGAATGATCAAAAAACCAACATGAATTGGGCATGTTTCCAATTATCTAAATCCAACATAAAGTTCAAAGCGTATTGTATCTTCTCCTGTACTGATGGATCTAAAGGACTAGGAATAATAGTGAGCATGAGGCTAGATCACCCTTGCTGATTACTATTGTTAAATATGCTGTCAGAATTATAATACTATGTACATACTCGGCTTTGACAAGCTACCGTACATTAATTTCTACTTTATAATTTTGGATGTTTAACAACTATGCCAATTCAGACTCTCAACACTTAAAAGTGAAAAGTAAAATAACACCGTTTTCCAAAGCAAAGTATTACAGTCCTATTCAGTGATGTCTGCTCGCTCCCTGAGCGTAATGTACAAATTCTCATTGATATAAAAGGGACTTCCATCCCCATGCATGCTAAAGAATTATCCAGTGCATTGCTTCACAATGTGTTTAAGACCTCTCTAGCATTAAAGGGGTTAAAAGCATCAAGTAACTAAATGGCATTTTGAGAATTTATTTTTCCCCTGTGGTGCAGTTAATCTGACCTATAATTCTCCAGTTCTCCTTAGTACATCAGCCTTCCTCAATAATATGTGCATAACTGGGAACATTTGGTTGTGCACTCCCTGGACAGGGAGGTCCTGTGGTGCCGCTGAGGGATATAAATGATGCAATTTGTATCAAACCTGGATGGGGTGGGTCTTATAAAACATAAAAAAACCAAAATGTAGTAATAGGCTGGGGAAGGAGGAGAAGTAGGCGGGGAATGGGTGGAACACACTGGGAATGCACAGAAGTGGGCAGACTTTGGTTAGAAATTCCCTACATCCAAAGAATTGGCCTCTGTCCCAGAGACCCGGTAATTAGCTGCAGAAACCAGAGCTGGAGAGTTCCAGCTATGAATATGTGTCAGCAGGACTGAGTTGTGATTCCCAGTATAACAGCAAGTGCATATCGACCATAACCATTGACTACCAAAGGGTTATTCCACGAATTGTATTGCAATTATGTATTTTCTGCTTCTGTATTTTACAGTATATTTTTGTCAGCCTTTGTGGAAGGAAGATCAGAAAACTGACCCACAGGGCAGGGTAGATAGACACTGCCCAGATGTTTGTCACTCATAGCCACAAACTTTGCCATGTTGTGCAGGCATCTCCACATACTGCTTCTCTCAAGTTAGAAAACCCATCCATAGCAGCATATGGTGACTGCGGACATGACTTGAAGGGCTAGATTTTAAGTCTCCCAATTCAATGTCCATTGTGGCATCAGCAACAAATCACCGTGAATCACTTTTTTGATGCCATTTCAGCATCTTCTCTGAATCCTCTGGGGCTCACAGTGCAGCCCCAGCTTCATCATAGCAGTCCTGCCGATAGGAAAACCATCCCATGATAGTTTGCATTTACAGAATCCTCTAAATAGAATGTTATTTTGGCAAATAAAGTTTGTAACATTCGTGGGGAAATCCAACTGTGTCCATTGTGTGCTCTGTCAGTATTAGTTATCAACAACAAAGCTTTAGTTAGCATTTGCAAACAGCACAGCATATTTTCTCTAATGTTATATTTTTTTATTTTCTATTTAAAGGGGAACATTCACATGCGAACAACTGGAGTCCGGATGATTTATTCAGTAAAACTAAGTAAGCTTTGGTATTTGTTTTTCTTTATGGATCTTCCATCGTGTTCTGCGTGTTCCCACGTTCTGCGGCACCCTGTAAGCGCGGCATGAAACGGCAGGACTTCCCACCTCCCTCCCAGCTGCCCCAGGGAGCGCGTTCATGCTTCCCTTCGAGGGGGTATTTCTGTGATGTGCAACTTCAGTAGCATTGTAAACGGAGCTTGTTGTAATGTTACATCACAGAAATACCCCCTCGAAGGGAAGCTTAGTAGCATGGTAAATGGAGCTTGTTGTAATGTTACATCACAGAAATACCCCCTCGAAGGAAAGCGTGAACACGCTCCCTGGGGCAGATTGGAGGGAGGTGGGAAGTCCTGCCTCTTTGTGCCACGTTTACTGGGTGCCGTAGAACATGGAAGTGGGAAATTTTAAGCTCGGATATCTTCGACACGATGTACGATCCATAAAAAAATACCAGAGCTTACTTAGTTTTACTAAATAAATCATCCGGACTCCAGTTGTTTGCATGTGAATGTTCCCCTTTAAAGGTTTGGTTGCCATCCTCCTAGCAAAGATTGTTACACGCTCAATGGACTATAGTTCAGCTTATACTTTGGTGCTTTCTAAATTCACAGGACCATATGCACAAAGAAAACTGGAATAATGCAACATAGGAGAAAACAAAAATCCCTATAGATTTAATTAGGGCTAATGAGCTCTCCAAAGCTTTGCTAATGCATTGGAGGACCCCCACCCAAAGCGTTTAATTGGGTTAAAATACCATTTAATTCAGTGACATTTTAGGGTGATTTTTAATTGTTCTCTACGGTCCAGAATTGCTTCTCTTTTGAAAAGTTGATTGACCCTTTGAGTGCCAGATGAGTCCATGACACATTGCTTTGCAATTTATACTCCTCTGGTATTCAAAGGGTTAAGTGTATTTTATTCTTGGGCATTATTTTTATTTTAACCTTTGGTTTCACACTGCATTGAAGACCTTTCTAGCAATCAAGGTCTGTGGTGGTGGCGGTGGGGCAACACTGAAGACATTCTTGTCTTTTGTTCACGTCACTAGTTTTAAAGGCCGTGTACACGGGCCAACAGTGGCGGCGCTACAGTCATGTGTGCCATGGCTGATACAGAGCAGGGCGCTCCGAATTCAGACAGTAGTCCTCTATGCGCACCTTCCGTGCGCAGAGAGGACTCTGGTCTGAATTCAGAGCACCCCACTTCGTATCAGCCGCGGCGCGGGCAGTCTGTACTGCGCATGACTGCGGCAGGCGCAGCTGTCTCTACTCCGCATGATGGCTTCTGACAAACATCCTTAGAGAATTATAATATAGGATGTTCTGTCAAGGTGAGGAAACATATATATACATCCCTGCCAGACACACCCAGTTATTACAGTAGGGTTATATTCATTTCTCCCGACTGATCCCTGCAGGAACCGCCCTCCTGTCCAAATCACAGCAGGACCCCCACTAGACTGTGTCCTGCCTGATCCCCTATACCTTCCCCACAATGTGTCCTGCACACCTCCTTCACTTCCGCGATCTGTATCCTGCTTGCTCCTCTCCACCTGCCCTGTTACCTGCTCCCATCCACCTCCCTGCTGTGTCCTTACTACTCCCCTGTCCATTTCCCTGTGTGGGGCGGATGTACAAATTCACCAGGGCATCAACCTTGGAGTTAGTTTCCAATACCAGGGGCTGCATTAAGGGTATCTACTGTATGATCACTGTACATAATATCAGCAGTCCCACTCCTTCAGCACTGGACTTTAAACCCAGCAAACCCCTAAGATATTTCCAAAGCATGTACAGCAAAACGGCATATACTAATGGCATTTTCTCTATGCTTTGCTTAGAACATTGCCTAAGCAAGGTGTAGGAGAAAATACCCCCACAAAACACCTACAGACTGCCCAGTTGTCCTCCCCTTGGCAAAGGTGAACCAGAGGGAGGATTTAGGTATACGTAGCATAGGAAATTGAAGTTAGGCTCAAAATCAATTCCTGAGCTTGATGTAGAGTAGAATCAATATTATACATTCACCCCACAGTCCTACCACCTCCCCTCCCCACTTCCCTCTGTTTCCCAATAGCACTTCTCTGTGTTCTGCCCACTTACCTCCACTCTCCCTATCACCTCCACCTATTACCACAGTGCCCTGTGTGCGTAACTATAGGGGTTGCAGGGGTCGCACCTGAGACTGGGCCTGTCACTCCAGGGGCCCGGCCGCCCCCTACAACCCCTCCGCCTGGCGCCCGCATTCTCCCTCCGGCACTCTAGTAACGCAGAGTGAGCGCTGGGATATGACCTCATCTCCCAGCGCTCTGCGTTACTAAGAGGACCGCGCGGGAGCTCCAGGAAGGTAGGAGATGGGGGCATTGTGAAGATTCAGGGGCATTGTAGACGGGGTCAGTGTGGTCGAGGGGGGCCAATGTGGTGGTGGGGGGGCCAGTGGCACCAGGGCCCGGAGGCTTCTAGTTACGCCTCTGTTTATTTCCTATATCATGTTTTAATCCTTTTAACCCCAACGCATTGCTCTGCAATGCGTTGCGTCCCCCTCTGGCACTCAAAGGGTTAATTCAATGGTAATTAAAGAAACAAGTCTCAATGTTTCAGAGTTTGATTTCATATCAGATAAACTGTCTTTTGACCTTTTTAGTGCCAGAAATGTTTCCAGTGCATTGCAAGACAATGGGGGTTATTCACTAAAGCGTGATGAAAAGGTAATTAAAGTGGAGATGACTTCTCCAGTGATATCATATCTCCAAATCCTATGTTATTCTATGGAGCCAATGCATTATGCACTAAGATTTCTCCAACTCTATAAATAACATAGGAACCAGATAAGTGATATCACTGGAGAAGCCATCTCCACTTTATCAAGGCTTATTTAACCCCTTAAGGACCAGCGCGCACATGCACAGCTGGCACTTAAGGGCTTCCCTTGTGGCATGCAGCCCTGAATTCCATGATGTGCCAAGACCGTCACTGGTCTTTAAGTGCCGGACAGCCATGACGGTCTTGGCACGGCATTGGACATTAAGGGGTTAATAACCCCCAATGTGTTGATACTTCTCTGGCATTCAAAGGGTTAGAAGAGCAATCAACTTTTAGTACAAAATAAACATATATTGTTGTGCTTGTTCTGCTAAGTAGAACAGTGGTACTCGCAGCTTCTGGTAGTTACTTAATTCAAAAGTTATTACTGTTCAGTCTATTATTTTTACATAACAAACTGTTAGGAATGGTGCAGCCTGGTGTCCAGACATTTACTCTGTTGCATTCTATGGGAGGGGGAGACACTGGATACAGTTCTCCATGAAATGTGATAGTTAAACAACTCCACCACTTCTTGACACTTTGAGCTGAAATAGCTCTTGCATAAAGCAACAGCCAGCAATGGGGGCACTCTTGTTTTACTTAGCAGGAAACTCCTAAAATATATGTGAATTATATCATGAAACATTACTGTACCTTTTACTGTTTTATGTTCCTTGTGAAATGACAGTCATAGGATAGCAGTAACGTCTCAGTTTGATTATAAGCCAGGACCACCATGCAGCCATTAGCTTTAACAAAAGAATATCATTTATACAACAAGGCTACTATTAAACTATCTCCAGCACAGCTGTGATGGAAGATACCATATACATGTGAATTAAGAGGCTTTTACAAGGGATAAAGACCTAATAAATTCTTATGTGGGCCATGTCTATGTTTATTCCTGGATTTACAGTAAGATGTACAATGCTTAATTGAGACCTCATAGTGTGTGTTTGTGAAGGGCAGAGAGTGCTTGTAAAGTGATGATTAATAGGTTTTGTGATCTTCAAGCTGGTAGTGGTATCGTATTGGCCAGACTTTAAAGTAACTGTCTAGAATATCTTCATTTAAACTGAGTTGATTTGTAGCTCTTGATAGGTTTTAGTTAAGTGTTTCTCACATCACAGCCAGACTGTTGTTCATCTTACTTGCAATTCTTCTGAAAAGAGACCACGGCAAGTTTGGAAAAATAACCAGTGGCCTGTAGGTGGCTTATGCTCCAAAACTGGGGCCCCGATTTCCCAGTAGGAAGTGTAGGGAACTGCCTAGATCTCCAAATTGTGTGAGGGAGCCTCAGCTGTGATGGTCACACCCACATTCTGAATGTGGGCATGGCCAGAGTAATCTCAGTGTCACAGTACCAGTTTTATACCACTTTACTGGCCATTATTTCTTGAAGTTAGATAGATAAATAATAATAATAATCCTTTATTTATATAGCGCACACAGATTCCGCAGCGCTTTACACTCAGATCTCCAGGGCACTGCAGATAAATGAGCTGGAGAGCTGTCTAGTAACCAACGGGTTAAAGCTTTTTTTGCTGTTGCTTGTTATAGGCCAAGAGCATTTTCTGTGCTGGGAAGCAGTGGTTGGGAGTGGGGGATTGGAGTGTGGTCATGGATGGAGCTAAAGGCTATATTGCTGTGTATAGAAAATAAACAAACAGAAACAGCGCAACCACACCTCTAAGAGCGATCTTTTGGCAATATGATCCCATGTTGTGCCAGATTCGTGCCTTGCCCCTATAGATGGGTACTTACTAAAACAAGAGGTAAGAAGTAAGTACCCATCTATAGGGGCAAGGCACGAATTTGAGACAACAGAGGATCATATTGTTTGTTTATTTTCTTTTTCTTTTTGGAGGGTCACAAGCCCAAGTGACCAAGACTCAGCTGCACCCAAATCAGAGAGCGGAGAAACCAGGATAAGAAAAAAGCGGACTGGCAAACTAATAAGGACTCACTTTTCCTGGGACTGAATTAAGTATATTTTGCATATTTTAAGCCTGTTAGCGCACCTTGGGCAGTGAATATATCAAGAGCAGGTTGCACTCAATATATTCATTTGAATAAGTTTTGTTGTGTTCGTTAGTGGAGCTAAAGGCACCTGGGTTATAAATCCGGCCCTTTTCATAATTATTTAACTCTTTGAGTGCCATAGGTGTATGCAACGCATTGCTTAGCAATGCGTTGCATGACCCTCTGGCACTCAAAGTGTTAATTATATATGGATAAAGTAACCCAAGCAGTTCATAATAAGGATATTGCAGTTCATCATCACATGGCATAACCAGAGGTCACAGAATGTAAAGGTGATTTGCAGTAATAGGAGTGCTTGGTGCCATGTGTATAAATACAAAGTGGTGTCAGTTCTGGATCATAAGAACAACTAACACTTCTCATTGATTTAAATGGCACTCTAAACCATCTGATTGCTAGAGAGGGCTCCAACACATTTCCTAATTATATCATCATTATTGTGAACAGGATAATGACAGCAGGTTTTGACCCTTATGCAGCAATTCTGGAGCAAACCATAAGGGACATGTAAACATTCCCCGAATCTTCATTTAGGTAACCCTTTGGGGTTGGATACCTCACTGACACTCCAAGAGTTAAATGGGAATTTTTAACCTATTGAATGCTAGAGAGATCCTCAGTACAATTGGTGTTCCCCAGTATGTCTCCCGTTCATCTTAGTCCATTAGCCTCACTTAGGACCTTGTGTTCAGTTGTAAACTGGAGTAAATCTGGCGCAAACCAACTGCACCGGGGGGGGGATAACCCTCCCCCCAATTCCCACTCATTTGAAGTGGGGGGTTTTCACCCTTGCTAGAGTGATCTCCATAGCTGGGAACTCTTCGGATCTGCCACGGAGTCTCTGGTTTGTGGTCCCTGCACTAGAGAGTTTATGGGATTCTTTGCTATGTAGATTATTAAACCTTGTCTGTAGGGCTTTCAGATGAACATCTTCTCAAACATAGAGATCTGTGAGGTTGGCAGAACACTGTTCCCTTATTTCTGTATATGCTGTTCTGGGAATATTTCTCTTTTTATGATATTTACTTGTTTAGTGGATTTATAGTACTCTGCTTGGTAAATGTTTCATATTTGCAGCTGTTTTTTGAAGGATACTGATAACTAAACAGAGATATTTATGAACATGGAATAAGAATAAGAACTTCTGTTAAGTCTGGAAACACACTACTTGATTCTCTGGAGAGACACCATACAACTCTATACTAAAATCATCTCAGATGCACAATACAAAGGGATGGGATCCCTGCTCGAGGTTTTCCTTGCATTGAGGCACTGGGAAGAGAGCATTCCTTGGGCTGCATTTATGAAGTAAATGGGGACAAATGAAAATGTCCATTGAGTTAAGTGGGACTTTTGCTTTGCAATGCATTGGAGACAACTCTAGCAATCAAGGTGTTTTAAAGCTTCATTTAAATCAATTGGAATTTGGGGAATAGTTATTTCTCTGTCGTCCAATACAGGTTACTGGTAACTTTGGTTAGGCGATCCGCCCCTTTAATTGTAGGCAGGAACAATGCTAGAATTGTATGCAGGGGATGGAGCCTATCTTCCCTCCTTGGCTGCAGCTAGGCAGCCAGCTCCAGAAAGATTTGTTCCTTGGTGAAGACACAGGCAAGAGAACAGTTCTGCTATAGTTTTAGAATTTTTTTATTTTTCTGTTAGAAATGGAATACCACCATTAGGCGGATTACCATAACTGACAATGCACTTAGATGTGGCTAGCTCAGTATCCAGGTGCTTTTTGTGGACCTTAAGCCCTCGGGGGGAAATCTTGGCTACAAGTTCTTTCCTCAGGAGTTGCCCACCGAGGCTTCTTTTTAATACATGGTAATCTGAAGACAGAAGATCTGCAGGAAAGGTGAGCAACCCTTTGAGTGCTGCAGGTCCACATGTCCCACAGTGCCCCTCCGCACAGGGGTTTACCTATTGCAGACTCCTGCACTCATTGGGTCTATATGTATGTCTGTTGGGTGTTTTGGAGCAGGTTTATGTGGTACTTTAACCCTTTAGCTGCTGGTCTTGCATCTTTTGGGGGGGGGGTTCTGACACTTTTCCTACTGGTTCAGTGTTTTTTGGGTATCCTAACATGTTTTAGTGATGTTTCATGCATTTTTATTTTACTGTTTCAAGTTTGTAAAATTTGAGTTCCGCGCCTTTAAGGCATGCTTTACCGCATAGGCGCTGTTGCTCCATTCACTCCTATGGGACTGTACAGTTTGAGACATATCTCTGCAACCGCTTAACCTAATGACTTTAGAGATGGCTCATTTTTCTTGTCTGTCTATGCTCTATCATCTGGTTCATGTTTCTAGTGTGTTGGGGGGCTCAGGGGGCTTTGGGCACTGTTTGGGTACCTTTTTCTGGGAAATTTACATTTCCCATGAGCGCTTGCTTCACGCGCTCGTTTCTCATTGGCTCCTGCCGCGGCAGCCATTTTGTGCCATTTCCAGAACGAGTATCCTACGCAGGGCTTGGACTCTCCTTCTCTCCTCTGCTGAGTAACCCTTCACCTGCCAGATAAGTCTAGCTTAGCGATTTCTGGGGTGAAACTTTAATCCTACACATTGTACTTGGGTGAGTTCATATATTGTAAGGTTATATGACACTGTGAGAATGTCTATACCATTGGAGCTTGGGGCCAGACCTAAGACTAAGGATGCTGGGGTCTCTGTATCCCCTATTGTGCATTGCTCTTCCTGTTATTTAGGGTTACCTGGAGAATTCTCAGGTCATTTATGCCCAGCATGTTCTGATATCCCTGAGAGTCTCTTCCAGGGACCTCCAGCCATGCATTAGAGCCAGTTTGGGTGCAAGAGTTCAAGGCTGCTACCAGGGACCTTTGGTCTACATTGCAACTCTTTCCATCCCAGCTACAGGGGGTCTTCCATTCTTGGCAGATCCCCTCCTCCATCAAGTCATCGATGCCAAAACCTCAGGGAGTACCTGACATATCAGATTCCTCTGAGGAGGAACTGCTGGTGGATTCAGATGTTGAGGATTGTTCTGCTGTGGGCTCCTCTCAGTTTTTTGGGGATCCTTTTGCGGCTGATCCTGAGCCCTCGGCTGAGGGCCTGATCAGGGCTGTTTTGAATACCCTTAACATGCCATTAGTTCAGGAGGTTCCTTCTGATCCCTCTGATGTTTTTCAAGAGCCTAAAAAGCCCCTTACTTGCTTTCCACCTAACCCCACTCTTGACCGCCTTGTGTCTGAAGAGTGGAAATCACCCGACAGGAAACCTTCTGTATCCAAGAAATTTGCCAAGCTTTATCCCTTCTCTGAGGCAGTTCTTGTTCAGTGGGTTCATCCTCCCAAGATGGATGCTCCTATCTCCAGGCTATCTAAGTCTACTGCCTTGCCAGTTTCTGATGCGTCCACTCTGAAGGACTGGACTGACTAGAAACTTGAGGTCTCTCTCAAGTCCATTTTTGTCACTGCTAGTACTGCCATGCGTCCAGCATTCGCTGCAGCATGGGTGAACGGGCCATTGTGGTCTGGACTGAACAGCTCACCCTGGCTGTCCGTCAGGGTGCTCCTACTTTGGATATATTGCGCCTTCTTGCTAACATTTCTGAGGCACAGCACTATGTTTCTGCTGCCTTACTTGATGCCATCCGTTTGGTTGCTAGGGTTTCCACCATGCCTGTGGCTGCCAGACAGGCTCTTTGGCACAAGATCTGGTCTGCTGACACTGCTTCCAAGAAAGCATTGCTCTCCTTATCTTAGCAAGATACTTCTTTGTTTGGGCCAGATCTTAAAGATCTGATTGATCGGTGAAGCCACAGGGGGTAAGAGTACCCTTCTACCTTTGGTCCCAAGGAAGAAAATGCCGCTTAAGCGTAATCGGTATTTTCGTTCCTTTCAGACTGAGACACATCCGGCGAACCAGATGGTTTCCTCAGCTCCGCGTGCCTCCTCCAAGCCCAAACAGCAATGGAAGCCCAAGGTCTCTTCCAAACCCAAGGCTTCCAAGCCTTCTTCGGCATGACTCACCGAACCAAGGTCATCTGCGTCACTACCACAGCATCTGGGAGGATTCGGTGGCATACCCGTGAGTTTTACAGGTGGTGACGGAAGGGTACATGATCCCTTTTGTCTCTCTTCCTCCCTTTCGCTTCTTTCCTTCTCATACACCTCAGGGCGCGGAGAAACGCTGGCTGTTCAACTGCACTATTCAGGCTCTTCTGTTCTAGAGCCGGTTCCAGTTCAGGACAGAGGTATGGATTTTTACTCAAACATCTTTGTGGTCTCCAAAAAGGATGACGGTTGTCGCCCCATTTTGGATTTGAAGGATCTCAATTCCTTTGTGATCCAGATTCATTATCACCAGGACTCTCTACGGACGGTGATTGCTGCTATGTCCCCAGGGGAATTCCTTGCATCTCTGGATCTTCAGGGCACGTATTTACACATCGCCATCATCCAGAGAGCCGGCAGTATCTCAGATTTGCCTGCGACCGAGGGCATTTTCAGTTTTCAGCTCTTCCCTTTGGTCTGACTACAGCTCCTCAAGTCTTCAACCGTGTCCTGGGAGCCTTAGTGTCCATCCTCCACCGGGATGGCATCAGAGTTACTCCATGCATGGACAACCTGCTTCTGAAAGCCCCCTCTGCGGAACTTCTTCTTCAGCAGGTTCAGCTATGCATTCACGCTCTCACCCATCACGGGTGGTTCATCAACATGGACAAGTCAGATCTTCTCCCATCCCAGCGTCTGGTCTTCCTGGACCTTCTCTTCAACATTCAGAAGAGCATGGTGTTTCTCTAGGACGAGGTAGCTCACCAGGTCGCCCACAGGGTTTCTGTGGTTCTGGCTCAAGATCCAGTTCCAGCCAAGAGGCTGTCCTCTCTAGTGAGGAAATTCATTTGCCATGGCGCACACCAGGGAACTCCAGAGGTTTGTGATCCAGGTGTGCAGGGGTCAGCCAGACCTTCTGAAGATGTCAGTGTTCCTCCCTCTTCATGTGGAACTGAGTTTGTCATGGTGGCTCAACCTCTCCAATCTGCTGAAAGGCAAGTCCTTCCTCGTATCCTTCTGGACCACAGTGACGACGGATGCCAGCCTCTGGGGAGAGGTCCTGGGTCGCCTGAGTGCTCAGGGTCGGTGGTCTCTGGAGGAATCTCTCCTTCCCATCAACGTGTTGGAGCTTTGGGCGATATTTCATGCCCTTCGTCATTGGACATCTCAGCTGGAAGACTGTCTATCACGGTGCCCGTGATTGCTGCATTTCCTTGTCAGTTACCTGTAGGGGGCTCTCCATTGGCTGCCTGCCTTCAGCCCGCCCTGTGTTGCCTATTTAAACCGAGCTTGGGCACCCTTTGGTTGCCCTTTCGTGTTGTCTCTATGCTGTTTGCACTTGCATTGAGTTCCTGAGTTTCCTGGGCCATTTCTCTGTTCCTGCGTCTGTGATCACCAGAGTTCCTGCTTACCAGTTCCCTGGTTCCTGCATCCGTTCCTGATCCGGTTGAGGTTGCTGTTCCTGCTGCTGTTTCCTGCCTTCGTTCCTGATCCGGTTGACTGCCCGTAGACCTGTTTCCTGTCCATCCTCAGCTGGGTACCTGCTCCGGGATCACCTGCAGTGTGCTGGCCTCCTTCAGTCTCCCTGGCGACATTTTCATTCACTTGTTCCTCTCTCCAGTATGCGGTTACCGTTCGCTCCACATACAACCGGCTGCTGTTGCACTGGTAGAGTTCTAGGCTTATTCCAGTACGCGGGTACTGGTTTGCTCCATGTTAACCGGCTGCTGTGGCACAGGTAGAGTTCTAGGTTACTCCAGTACACGGGGACTGGTTCGCTCCATGTATAACCGGCTGCTCGTTGTTATCTGTCAGCACCGGTGGTGATTGGGTATCTCCAGTACGTGGGTACTGGTTTGCTCCACATACAACCGGCTGCTGTGGCACAGGTAGAGTTCTAGGTTACTCCAGTACACGGGGACTGGTTCGCTCCATGTATAACCGGCTGCTCGTTGTTATCTGTCAGCACCGGTGGTGATTGGGTATCTCCAGTACGTGGGTACTGGTTTGCTCCACATACAACCGGCTGCTGTCGCACCGGTAAAGTTCTAGGTTTCCCCAGTAAGCGGGTACTGGTTCACTCCATGTATGACTGGCTGCTTACTATCATCTGACAGCACCGGTGGTGGTTGGGTACCTCCAGTACGCGGGTACTGGTTCCCTCCATTTAGCCGGCTGCTTGTTGCACCGGTAGAGTTTCCTCCTCCAGTACGCGGGTACTGGTTCGCTCCATGCATAGCCGGTTGCTGTTCAGTCCTAGACAGCACCGGTAGGCTTGTTGTTCCTCCAGTACGCGGGTACTGGTTCGCTCCACGTATTAACCGGTTGCTTGCTGCGTTTTCCTCAGCACCGGTAGAGATTGTGTTCCAGTCCAGGCTGCCTTGCCCGGTATTGGTAAGGCTGGTAGAACCTATTCCACATTGCACCAACTTAAGGTTGCCTTACCCGGTAGTAGCAAGGCCGGTAGAGCCTATAACTATTCGTTGTACCAGTCTCCAGGCTGCCTTGCCCGGTATATTGGCAGGGCCGGTAGAGCCTATTACTATTTGTTGTGCCAGTCTCCAGGCTGCGTTGCACGGTATATTGGCAGGGCCGGTAGAGCCTATTACTATTCGTTGTACCAGTCTCCAGGCTGCCTTGCCCGATATATAGTCAAGGCCGGTAGAGCCTTCTTTTCTCCGTTACTAGCCTAGGGCTGCCTTGCCCGGTATATTGGTAAGGCCGGTAGAACCTTTTCCATCTGTGTCATCTAAGGTTGCCTTACCCGGTATTGGCAAGGCCGGTAGAGCCCGTGTTACATTCCGTACACCACTACTCTTGCTACTATGTATTGACATTCAATGTTATATGTGTATGCTACCCACATGGGTATCCATTAAACTTTTCAATAAAGTTGTGTTTTATCTTAACTCTGTGTCTGAGAGTCATAACAAACTGTGACACTGTCAAGTCTGGGTGCAGTCCGACAACGCCACGGCCGTGGCTTACATCAACAAGCAGAGCGGAACAAGAAGTCTCGCCGCTTGGTTAGAGGTGAAGGCTATTTTATCCTGGGCAGATGAACACGTTCCTGCCATATCCACAGTGCACATTCCTGGCATAGACAAACGTCATGGCAGACTTCCTCAGTCAACACACAGTGGACAGCGGAGAGTGGGAACTGCACCATAGATGTTCACCCTCATTGTTCAGAAGTGGGGTCTTCCTTACATCGACCAGATGGCAACAAGACACAACAGGAAGGTTCCAAGGTTCTGCTCTCGGTGGAGGGACCCTCTATCTGGCGGTGGATGCAATGTCCATTCCTTGGTTATTTCCTCTGGCATACATCTTTCCTTCCTTCCCAATGTTGCACAGGGTGTTACAAAAATTGCTACTGGAACGCTGTCCAGTCATTCCGATTGCTCCGTACTGGCCTGGCCATGCTTGGTTTCTGGAGCTGCTGGATCTGTCAGTGGCGGAGCCATTCCAGCTCCCTTGCCGTCCGGGTCTTCTTCTACAGGGTTACCTACGGAATGAGGATGTTCATAGGCTAACTTTAACGGCTTTGAAATTGAATCCTTAATATTGAAGAAGAAAGGTTTTTCTTCTAGGGTGGTGGCTACTATGCTCAGTGCCGCAAACCTGTTTCTTCCAAGATCTACCATCATTTCTGGTCGACCATTCTATCTTGGTGTGCTGACTAGGACCTGTCCCAGGAATTTGGTCTGCCTACGGTCCTGGCCTTTTTGCAGGAACAGTGTGGATAAGGGCCTCAGTTTGGTTCCCTTAAGGTTCAGACTTCTGCTCTCTCTCTCTGTTTTCTTCAGAGGTGCATTGCCATCCTTCCTGATGTCAAGGTTTTCTTCCAGGGCATTGCTCATACTCGTCCTGCCTTCAAGAATCCAGCTCCTCCATGGGATCTTAACTTGGTTTTGGGCGTTCTTCAGAGCCCTCCATTTGAGTCCTTGGCTACTATTACTCTACGCCTGTTGACATGAAAAATGGCCTTTCTCCTGGCGATCGAGTCCGTTCGCCGTGTCACTGAGTTACATGCTCTGTCCTTCAAACCACCCTATTTGGTGTTTCACAAGGACAAGGCGGTGCTTCGCACTTCTCGGGAGTTTCTCCTGAAGGTGGTTTCATAGTTCCACATCAATCAGGAGATAGTGGTGCCTTCTTTCTGCCCTGACCCCACCGCTTACAAGGAGAGGGATCTTCACTTGTTAGATGTGGTGTGTTGTCTAAAGTTTTATGTACATCGCACTGAGTCTCTCAGGCAATCTGACACTCTGTTTGTCATTCCTGAGGGTCCCCAGGCAGGAAGACCTGCATCCAAGGTGACTATTGCTTCTTGGATCAGTAACCTGTATGGACTAAGAGAAAAGGATTTAACAGGTAAGACTAAAATCCTCTTTTTTAACATGTACTGTAGTTCAGGTTTGGGCAAATCTTCCCATCGGATGGCTATCTTTGGAGGTTTTTTTTTTTTTGGGGGGGCAGGGTGGTGGACTTTCTCATACACACACACACACACATAGGGACAAGGACACACATACACTATCATACTCATACACAAACACACACATACACACACCACTTTAATGCACACTGTCACACACAAACACATCATTTTATGTCTTACACTCATAGACACAGCTACACACACACACCAGTATAACTCACTGTCACACACTCACACTGATACATACACATACTCATACACACATATCACTCTAGCTCACACTCATACACCCACACACACTCATACAAACACATACTCATACACAACACTTTTCCTCATACACACACATCACTCTATCTTACACTCACATACACACATGCCACAATAACTAACTCTCACACACTGTCACACACCTACACACATATACTCTCTATCTGTCACACACACACACACACACACACATACATACATACACATGCTCATACACACACTGCTCTGCCTCATGCGCACACACACCACTATAACTTACTGTCTCACACACACTCATACATACACTTATACACACACTCTCACACAAAAAAACACACCCTCACACTGTCACACACCTACACATAGACATACACTATCTCTGTTTCACACACACACACTCTCACACCCACACACAGAAATACAGTGTCACACACATACTCTCACACACACACACACACATACACACTGTCTCACACACTCACACACCCAAGTATTCACTAAAGAAAACTAAATCCACATTTGTACCAAAGTATAGAAGCTGGCAGGGTCCCCAGTATCTCAAACTGACTTCTGCCTTCATCTTTGCTCCCTCCTGACTTCCTGAGGAAGGCTGTTCAATGCAGCCAAAACATTTATCACCTAATAAAGATAGCTTCACTTTTTTCACCTAACTTTGAAGTCCTGTGAGTGATTTACATCCTTTGGATCATTGTTCATTACCGTTGCCCAGTACATGGCATCCAGGCCAGTATCTATGATAGGGTCAGTGCTTCCTTACTATATATATATATATATATATATATATATATATATATAAAATGTGAGTTTGTACTGTACTTCAGGTACTCATATAAACTACATCCAATGCAGACCTTTCAGAAGAAAGTAAAATTTCCATTAACATTTAATACTTCTCAAGCAGTCACGTTGTTTTCTTACAAAACATAGAATACTTGGTCTTCTGACCACATCAAAGGCCAAAACCTTCACCATCAGCTCACTCTTTCTACCTGTACAAAGTCACCACATAGTCATACTTTCATCAGTCCATCTCCCACCAAGCAGTTCTGTTACCACATGTGAAGAGGTAGCAAACTGGACATTCTCCATCAAATGATCTTTCTGGCACAGAATGTAGAAGTTCAGAGATCCTGGTAAACAGGCATACTGCATGAAGATTTGCTTTGTATGCAGTGCTATTTCGGCTCTCCATACAAGCCGTCCGGTCTGCTTTATTTATTTATTAAAGCTTACCCAAAACAAGTATTACTATCCCTTTAAATCGTAAACTGCTACATAAACAAGTTTCATAAATGTTACATACAAGTTTCAGTTATATCCAAATCAGTTCAGAAGAAACACGACGTGTGAGAGAACTAGAGTGACCTGTTTATTAAACTGGGGTCAATATGGGCCTATTTGCAACTTGGGTTATACACCCCTTTTTGCAGCCCAAATGAAGGTGACCTGGTACTTTTTCCCCCTCTTTTAGACAATCACAACTGCATGCCCCCTGCATATCTTTTAACCCTTTATTCCATACCCCTCTGACACTCAAAGGGTTAAATGACCCCACATACATTTTTAGTATCCCATTAAGTATCTCATTTGCAGATCATCTCTGCAGAATTAGGAAACATTTATTTTAGTTAGACAAGATTATCCCTGACACTTTTACTTGAGTGAACTGATAACATTTTGGATTCCAAAAGCAAGTGGAAAAACACTTTCAAACCCCACTGGAGCTAATTATTTTTTATGCTCCAGGTGAACAATTCTTAGATTATTGACACATTTGGATTTGGACGTTAAAGCACTAGACAATATTAACCTGTACAGATGGAGTAAAAATGTATATAGTGAACTATAATCACGCTATTGTGTTGATAGTCCCTGTGACTTGTGCGTTTCTGGGCAGAAATAGCTAAGCTGGCTAATTTCTCCAGCAAATGTTAGTGTATCTGCGGAGTCTGATGTTTTCTGGATATTTTTTCTGAAAGAACTGTATATATGAGCTGAGAGAAAAATAGTTTCTTGTCGAAACATGGGGGAGAAGTATTTAAAGTGGAACTACCACATCAACTAAAGTCGCCGGACTAGCTTAATAATCGTTATTTTACCTCTCAAAAGTGCCCCCGAGTAAAGTAATCCTTAAGCTTCCAATACCGGAAGCCAGGCATCAGCGGAGACATCTTGTCACCCTTCAGAGGCATTGCACTGGCCCGAACGGCTCCGGAAGAGATTGATGGTGCAGGCATGCACACACAATATATCTAAGTATTTCCTAATACAGAAATGCATATTAAACAAGAATCACACACACAGAAGTTAAAAACAGGCGCATAAAATAATGTCCTATCACTGCTCTGTTCTGTGATGTTATAATTCTGTAGGATTGTGTCTTCCCATCCGCCATCTAGTTATTCCAACCATTTGAGCCATTACAGTCCGAGAGCCCCACTCAATAACATCTGATTTCACAGCATGGATAAATCTCTCCCGACACATTTTGACAGTAATTACTGATTTCTTCAAGGAATATGGGGGTAGGTAGCGTTTGTCTTCAAATGCTGCCAACAGTGTGCCTCCTTCATTAACCCCTTAAGGACGGCCGATCCTGCATGCAGGCCGTCACTTAAGGACCACAGACCTTTTTTTTTTTTTTTTTGCCACATCCGCTTCCGGGCTTCCCGAATTCCAGGGTGGTCTCCAATGCATTGTGAAGCAATGTGCTGGACACCTCTCTACCATTTAATGGGTTAAAAGCCCCAATGAAATCTTTGGGAATTCAAAGAATATTATTTTCCCCCATAGTGCAGTTGGTTTGCTAAGGCCCTGTACATGTGTTCTGGATATTTCTGCATGATTACAAGTAGACCATTTAAAGTGACTGAGCCACTGATTGATCTACCAGTACTGATGCAAAGATATCCTGAATTACTGCACAGTTAGCAGCTTTTAACCCTTTGAGTGCCAGAGGGGTACAGAACGCATTGCAAAGCAATGCTTTCCTTACCCCTCTGGCACTCAAGGACCAAAGTTACCTTACTTTTCTTTAGTAGATACCATCTATATGACTTGTTGGCACCCATAAAAGAACTTTTAATAGACCGTCATATTAATTAAAATAGTCACAACATTAACTAGGATGCGAGTATACAGGGTTTAATCAGGCTAAACGGACAAAACCCAGGAGACTGTGAATTTTAAACTTTCACATTGTTTTAGGTCAATACCATACAACTATCAAAGCTGGATAGCTCTAGTTTTTCTAATGAAAGGGCTTGCATTGCCCATAACTCATCTAATAGAGCTATATTTGTATTTTTAGTATATTTTTAATCTTGTTATCCTTATCTGGAGGTGGTGTATGTGCATGTTTTGCCCTTATCGGTGGCGCTCTTATCTACGTGCCAGTATATATGCACCATATAAATTTTACTTGATTTTATGGTTGTTTTCACAATTGCTCCCCCAGTTTTATACACATACTAAAAACAGCAGGCAAATTTATGAAATGTGCAATGGCATAATTCAATGGGGCCATTAAAGGGATAGTAATGTTTCACAAAAACAAAAAAAAAAAACAGTATTTGGACCATGGAGAGTGTTATTTCAGTACTGTCACAGTTGTAGCTCAAGAGTAATTAAGTGATAAATTTTCCCCCTTCTGCCCCTTTTACCTAGTGTAAGCCACCTCCCCTCAGATTTGGAATCTGGTTTCTTGACCAGACAGCTCCCAGCAAGGGACAGTCTTCTTACTGTGAGCATAAGGAAAACCCTGCCGCCTTGACAGGTTTTTCCCCTTATGCCAACTTAAGATTGTCCCTTGCTGCGATCCATATGGGCAGTCTTTCTGCTCTGAGGTGAGCAGTGTTACATCAGTAAAAGGGGTGGGAGTGGATACTTTATCATCCAATTACTTTTGTACTGCAATTTGGACAGTATTGAAATAACGCTGTCCATGGCCAAAATACTATGAAGATTAATCATAGCTGCATTTTTTGTGAAACATTACTATCCATTTAAGATTTTTTTTTCTAAAGTAAGAATAGTGTGTGTGGGGGTATTATTAGGATATGTTAGTTCTGCTTTAAGCCACTGATGCAGTAAAAGAGGAACACACAATAACAGGATCTTTATAATTTAATTATTTTTCTAATTGTACAAACAAAGGGTCAGATTTATTTATTTATTTTTGCAGAAATATACCATAAGTGTCATTTGTCATGCTGGCTGTCGGAGATGCAGGGAAATTCCAATCCAGCATTAGAAATTAAATGTCATTTTAACCACATTCCTATGACACTCAGAGTGTTAATGCTCTGTTTGTCTTCCACATTATACAAGTCTCCAGGGATAAAGGACACACACTTCCCTTGGACTGCCAATTCTGGGGCAACAAAGTGCACCATTGGGATCAAATAATAATTCCTCACATTTAAATTAATATAAACAGGCCTTTTAACTTCTTGCTTTCTACAGTGGACAGGGCTAAATTTACATCCCAGGTGCCCCTAGGCAACCGGTGCAGGTATACTGGAATTGCTCTGCCATCCCCCAACCCAATTTAGAATGTGGGCGTGGACAGCACAGCTGTGGTGACCCTCAAAATTTGGAGTTCAAGCAGTTGGGAAATCCAGCCCTGCCAGTTGAGATCTTTCTAGCATTCAAGGGGTTAAATGCTTTAGTTATCTCAATGGAATTTTTCATTTGTACCCTATGATGCAGGTGGTTTTCTACAGAATTGCTACACAGGCTGCAATCAACAGCAATCTGAAACCTGAGTTTGCAATCTATAGGAAAACTGACCAACAGAGTTACAGTACATATACAGGCTAAATGGCAGGCAAGCTCTTTGGGCCCTGGCATCTGTAATGTTAACACTGTGGGCCTGTTCTTCTATGGGTTACATGTATTGAGGGTCACTTTCCCTATTGATTTCAAGCTCTGAGTCTTGACAGGGGCACCATCAAGTCAGTTCCCCAGAAAAACTACACCCTCCCACACTTTTACTAAAAATTAGCATCACAGGAAAACACTGATCCAGTGGATGGGTTGAAAAGGCCACAGCATTTATTAACATAAATAACACAAATTAAGCGGAGTTTTTATTAAAAAACACTTATTTCCATAATAAAATATTAACATTGTCTTATTGCTTGACATATACATGAGTCATCCACTAATCAAAACACCTTCTGAATTAACCCATGTTAGATTAAGGATTACTTGACTGAGGGCCATGCCACCATCTGACCTTAAACTATGGATGAGGCAAGTGGTGACCACACAGTCGTACCTTATGACCCTTGAGATGAGGCCCAAAAGTCATGAACTCAAATTTAGATAACCACACTTCCACCAGCAAGCACCCAACCATGTTGTGACATGAACTCCACAAGACAAACCAACATAAACTCCAACCCACCCCCGACCAAGGGGACAATGGTCCACCAGAAAGCTAAACTACCACCAACAGGCCTCCACCATGTACAACAGCCTGCTCATACAGCTATGCGGAAGCCATCACAACTTTCTGAGGGGTGGGCGGGTGATAAGCTTCTCAACTCTTGCCTCCCTCTACAAAATGGCTTTGGAGTATCCGACATTTCTTCTGCAGATATCTTGTCCGACTGAGACTTTCTACTGGTCTCATCCATAAGAGATGGATTCCCCACTTCCCTCTGGGCCCCAACAAGCCCCTTTCCCCAAGTTCCTCAGGTCTGGGAGCTCCATTATTGTATACTTGATGGTTCTGTTCTCCTATGGTTTGCTAGTTCTGAGCATTTTGTTTTCCTGTTGATTGCAAGCTCATCGATTCATCCTTTATCTTTATTATACATTCTTTGGCTCTGATGTGCTACAGTTTACAAGTCCTGAGGGTTCAGTTTGCATGTTAATTGCAAACTCTGATTAGCATACACTCTGTGGGTCTGTTCCCCTATAGATGTAAGCTCTGTAAGTCACTGGTATCATTATTGTACATTGTGTTGGCCTTTTTTCTAGATTGCAGAGTCTGAGGGTTCTGTTTCCCTGGTGAATAGAAGTTTGTACCAGAACTGTAATCCCTGACAGGCTGCATGTTTTGAGAGTAGTTTCTCTGTTGATTGCAAGTTCTGTTCATCATAAACAACATGGATGGACTAATAAAAAACATTTCTTATATTATTTGGGTTATACTGACTAACTTATATCCCTCTGCAACACTCTTTTCATTCAACATGACACATTGGTTTAATATGTCAATCTGTCCCTCTTTATCAAGTTGAAATAAGTATGTATAAACACATTTAGAGCTACTGATAGAACTACCTGTGCTCCAGTGAATATATCCAAAACCTGTACTGGTGGGAGGGATGAATGACAGGTCTGTGTACCTTTGCTTTAAACAGACATTGCATGATACTCTTCTTTTCTTAGTTTTCTACTATACTTTCTCATTATAGAAAAGGGTTAAAATTCAAACATTAAAAGAGCACATAAGCCTTGCACAGCCTTGTTTCCTTGCCCTAATGGATGCTTGTTTAAACACTGGAGCTGTTTGCATTGCTGCGGCTCACTGCACGTTAAACACTGGCCTCTGAAACCATACGCCAATCCAATAATGGTATCAGCAGTTCAGCGTGGGGAGGCAATTACTACAAGGTCCCAAGTGTGCCTTCTAAGCTCTAGGAAGGAAAATTTGATCGAACGACTAAAAGGAAAATCTGATTCTGCTCAGTATCACGTGGAGGACACAAGGCTTAGACTGCAGCCGGGTCTGTGGCGGGCAGCAGAAAATCAATACTCCAACTAGTGAGAGCAAGTGCACGTTGTTAAGAGGGAGGCTTCCAGACAGCCTGTTAGCAACTGCGGAAATTAGATCACATGCCTCCCCCTTTGCTGCTTTTGTATTCTTCCTGGTGATTTCCATTTCATATGCATCAGAAACAGAGGCAGCATTGAATATGTTAGGTGCCCACAACAATTAACCCATGGTTACACTATCAGCGCTTTATACACTGGATTATGGCAGCTGTAGCTTCAAGGTTACATAAAAGCAAATCACTGTATTTTATTTCAATAACCCTCATCAGATCCTTAGATTCGTTGAACTATGTTAGGCTGTTGAACCTGATGTCAGTCTTTGTGAACGTTACATTAATGGCACTGTTCTGTTCATTCAGAAAATAATGGGATATTGACTGAGGTTAACATCTACAATAAAATACAGTTTGCTCTTATATGAGAAAGGATGTTTAACATCCATAGATGTATATTTAACCCTTTTAAGAACCAGAAGGGTGTTCAAGGAATTGCAAAGTAATTCATTGCACACTCCTTGGGTCCTTACAGGTTTACACATTTCCTTTCATTGATAGAACATACGTGTTGTGTTTGTCAGCAGTCTGGGGGAAACGATTTTACTTGCTCATCTTCTCACTGATCAGACAGTGGCAGGAAGGGGAGTGCAAACAATATTGCTTCCTCAGCTTGCAGAAAAGAATTCTCAGTAGGGCACACCTCATTTTTATACTTCTTTTGTCAAGGGTGTAATGATGAGTACAAAAATACATAGTTATTAAAAATCAGAATCATAACAGAGTATTGCTCATAACAAATTCCATAAATAGACATTTGAAATTCAAGCATCCCTTTTATGTCAAAGTCTTCATAGTAGAACCCATGGCAACACCGAAATGCCGTTGCACCCTGGTTTACATCACCGTGCTATTTCATATGATAGCTAGCCAGGTATATTTTAGCATTAGTGTTACAAGTTAGTCTTAACAGTTAGAGTATATAGCGAATGTAAACGTGTATTAATTTTTTTTTTTTTTTTTTAAAGCTCTGTTTTGTCAGAATTTAAGTAATAACTGTTGCCCTGCACCTACTGTCGCATAGACTGTGGTTACCTGCTCTGTACCATAGTCTGTCACTCTGCCTCTGCTCCCCTTCCTCTATCCAGCATCCTCTGATAACGGAGGCTTTCTGTCAGTAAGCTGGAGTGCTGTCATTGGCAGAGATCGATATCTAGCCAATGAGCACGCTGCAGCTTACAGGCAGAAAGCCTCTGTCATTGGAGGAGGCTGGATAGAGGGAGGGGAGCAGAGGAAGAGTGACAGACTGCGGTACAGAGCAGGTAACCACAGTCTAAGTGAAAGTAGGTGCAGGGCAAAAAAAAAAAAAAAAAAAAGAGCTTTAAAAAAATAAATGAAAACACGTTTGCACACATTCGCTATATACTCTATTAAAGCTAACTTGTATAGGGATGATACATCCCCTTTAAACAAAATGGTAGTCAGACCATTGTACCTCGTGCTGCTGGAGACTGTAATAACAGTTGTTTGATGCTGTTTGGGGAGTTGTAGTCCCCAACAGCTGGAGGGCCAATAGTTGACATACCTCTGCTTTAACCCCCTTGGATAGTTTGCAATGTGATAGCGACTTAACTAGAATTCAAGCGATTAATATCCCCATTAAATCAATGGGATATGTTCTCACTGTATTGCAGCTGGTATGCCACATAATTGCTCCAGTTCCTCTTAGTAGTACATCAACCCCAATAAGATTTGCGCATCCAGAAGAAGAGTGTCCATGGATGTATTTTTGAATTTTTTTCCTATCTGGAAAAAATCACCATCTTTCAGATATTGAATCCCAGCAATCTGGGGACATTTTTGTAGGACTTTTTTGTCATAAGGGTTCCAGAAAATAGTCTGAGACAGCACAAAAATAAATGACATTTCTCATTAAATTCCATGTTTAATTTAAGAAGAACATGGTGAACTGTAGCTTTCATATTGGTTTCTTCCTGTGCAGATCCTTCCGTGAGCACATTTATTAGCATATCAAATGGGAGAAAAGGACTAAAAGAATGGCAGCCGTCTTGCAGATGTGTACAGGAACTGTGAATAAAAGGAGGACACTAACTTCAGAAGGAACAAGGCCCGGAGCCCAAACTAATGATCAGAACAGCTAATATTTCAGTGAAAGATGTCTTTTTTTTTTGCGCACACGGGCAGGAAGTCCGAGTGCATCTCAATACATTTTACTGAAACAAGAAGAAAGGCAGCATCTGTGGCAAAGGAGGCCACAATATATAAATCTCCTGCCCTACTTTATCTATGGTTTTCTGTCCCTAATGAGGGCAGCGAGGATAACAGTCAACAGATGATTCCTATTTACATCTAGTTTTGTTGTCTTGACAGTTGGATGAACCTTGTTATACCTTTATATGAGAGATGTTCATGACTTCATGTGAATGATCTGGGGGGGAGATTCTCCTACCTAAAAATGGAGGCTGGGAGATAGAATAGGGAACATCATATTAACTCTTTGAGGGCCATGGGGGTATGCAACGCATTGCGTAGTAATATGTTGCAAACCCTTCTGGCAAAGAATTTAATTTACAGACATTAAAAGCCAGCAAAACAAAGCGATAGTGCAGTTATCCTCTTCAAGGGCCATATTCAGCACGTCTGCATGATAGGGGTCATTTCCTCATAATCCTATTGATTTAAATGGGGCTTTAACCCCTTGAATCCTAGAGAGGTCTCAAAGGATTGCCCAGCAAAATACCGGAGACCACTACAGTATTTAACCCTTTGAGTGCTAAGAGGATAATATTTAAAACAAATGGAATTTTCCTGTGTTCCCTATGGTACAGTTTAACATCTTTAGGTTCCTGCGTCCGATCCAAGTGAATCATGGTATAATCCTAAACCAGCGCTTGCAGGGGAATAGTAATTGTAGAGCAAACCACAGGGGAAAAATAAAAATGCCATAATTCCAACTGATTTAACAATTTGAATGCCAGAGGGTTACACAACGCTTTGCTTTGCAATGTGTTGCGTGCCCCTCTGGCACTCAAAGAGTTAAATAGGCCATTAAGAAAGAGGTTACAGACATTGCCAGTCAACTGCAAAGGAATGCACTGGAGACTAGCTTTCAAAGAGTTCAAATCCCAAATTAAATCAGGGGGGATTATTATATGTCCTGTGTGGTGCAGTTGGTTTGTTCCAGAATTGATCCAGTTCTTATTAACCTGTTGGGAAACCAAGATGAGACCAAAACAAGAGGCACCCAATGAATGCCAGATAAACCTGTGCATACAGTGGTGTGCACCCTGGTGTGCACTGTAGCGATAATACACTTTTGTTATGTGGTATTACTGTCCATTGCTGGACTGTTGGAGACTACAACTGCTGTTGGCTGTGGGGGAAGATGGGAGTTGTAGTCCCAAACAGCTGAAGGTCCATCTATTGATTACCCCTGTACTTATTTAAACCTTTGAGTGCCAGAGGGGTAAGGAATGCTACCCCTCTGGCACTCAAAGGGATATACCCCAAATTGCAGCTACTGTTGTCACTCTGGTGAATCTGTATCCTGCCTCCATAGAGGTTACACGTGGGACCGTGCAGCTGGAAGTCTTAACAAAAGAAATATCAACATTTCGTTGAGAACTGGCTGAGTTAAAGAACATTAGCAAGAAACACAGAACACAGCCAAGTCAGGAGACAGCTGCTCTTAGAACAAAAGGGGGAGCATTTTAGAAAACCAACACATTTTTTTTTTCTTAATTATTTACCATGGGAAATAATTTATTCATTGAATGAAAACTGACTTTTTCCCAGCATGTTACATCTACCACACAGAACATATCTATTCTTAGTATTCTGAGTACAATTACAGGGGACAAAGCAAGCGCCGTAATCCATTTGGATGATTAAGGGGTCTCCAACATATTGCTTTGGAGACCTCACTAGCATCTGAGGGGTTAACAGGCAACTAATATTACAACACAGACTGCTGAGTGCATTGTAGCATACATGAATATATATGTAAATGTTTCCACACCGTGATTTACTTATTTAAAAGAGCATAATATAGAGGGCTATGCACGTTAGTATTGGGATTAATATTTAGTTAGGACTTGTTGATCCAGGGAGAAATCTGATTGCCATTTGGAGTCAGATGCCTTCTTTTGGGTCAGCGATGGTAAACAGGAATAGGAAAAGGGTTGAACTGGATGGACGCAAGTCTTTTTTCAACCTAAATTACTATGTAACTATGTAACTATAGTATTTAACCATTTGAGTGCCAGGGAGGTATCCAACAAATGTGTTGGATATCTTTCTGGCACTCAAAGGGCTTAGATATTTTAAATTGCTGTTAGCTGTGTTTTTAGCAGAAAAAGTAAAGTAATTTCCCTTTAAATTCATCTCTTCCAGATCATTTAGTTTGTATATATAATTGTGTGTATATATATATATATATATATATACATTTTCTATTAGTGTAAATATGTAACTTTGTACTTTAAATGCTCTGCAGGACATACTTGAAAGTGAGAGAAATCTCAGTGTATTCTTCTAGTTAAAACACTTCTAAACAATAAATATATGAATTCAATTTAAAGCAAAGTGTTTTAGAGTTGGTGTTCCTTTAAAGCAGAACTATCACCCAAATTAAAGTTACCCCCAAATAATTATGCACATAACAATAAGCATATCCATACTAGTATTATCTGGAATAATCCATCGTTATTCAGAAATCTAACTCGTTCTGAGACTGACGTGCAGGCATCTTGCTGTAGAGGCATCTGTGCACCTGTGCTGTCAGCCCCTTCCTGTACCTTAAGGCAGGGCTCAAAATGTCCACACGCCACTAGCCAATGGTGAGTGAAAATTTAGCCCTGGCGAGTAGAAATTCAGCCGTGGTGGGTATGTTATGGCTTGCAGTGGCGAGTAACTTTTCAGGTCTGGCTAGTAGGAAAGGACTTCAACTTTTAAGCCCTACCTTAAGGTACAATGTAACTCCTCCTAGAGGAGACCGGGACGGACAGAGCAGGCACACAGATGTCTCTTTGGCAAGATGTCTGCACTGATGCCTGTCTGACCGTCTCAGAACGAGTTGGATTTCTCAATAATGCTGGACTTATTCCGCATGATACTAGTATGAATATGCTTATCGTTATGTGCATAATTATTTGGGGGTAACTTTAATTTGGGTGATAGCTCCGCTTTAAACAAATTCTCTAATCCCAGCTGATAATTGAATGGGGTGCATGATCTGGGACTCACATAAATGTAAACATGGACACTTATGTTGGATTACAGAATGGTTGCAGCTGACTTTATTAACCGATGGGCCTTATGAACAAGAACAGTTTTGGAGCAAACGAACTGCATCATAGGGGAAAATTACAACTTCCCAAAAAACTCCCATTGGTTTGAAACCCTGGAATGCTAGAGAGGTCCTCAGCACATTGCATCACAATGCACTGGAGGATCTTCTAGCATTCAAGGTGTTAAAAACCCCAGTTAAATAAGAGGGAGGTTTCTTTTGTTCCCTATAATGCAGTTGGTTTGCTCTGCAATTATTCCTCCTTTATTTTGTGCATAAATCACTATAACCTTTAGAAGTGCAAAAAACATGCTCAGGGCAGGAAGGGTGAAGAGTGGACAATAAAAAACCAAGTACTTATGCCGTGCCCAAGAAATCACAATCACCTGACTCAAAGAAAGGTGAATAATCATCGGACCCATAACAAACAAGGTGAGATCATATCAGGCCTGTCGGAATGAGCTATATTTGAAGATGCTCCCCATGCAGTCTTATGACTTTCTGGACTGTATTCCGTAGGCCCTTATGCCTGACTTGTCAAATCCGCAGAGTGTGCTCTAACAAATACAGTATATTCCTGAACTATCACAAATTTTGATTTACATTTTTTTAAATATAATTAACAGTTATACAGTAATACAAAACATACAGAAATACAAATCAGTACTGGTGAAGGAAGACCAGGGAATAACTTTTCAGGCATCTACTCGGAGGGGAAAAGGAAGAAGCAAACTCAGTGTTTTCTTTAAAGGGATAGTAATACTTAAAATGTAAAAAAAAATATGTTGTAGAGTTTATCCCCCTGAGTAAAACAAGGGTACTCCCACTGCTGAAAGGTGTTTCATTCAAAAGTTATTAATTTTCAAAGTTGAATTTTTTAGGTGCAATATCACAGTGGCCTGAAATTGTACAGTGGCGCTGTTGCTACACCATCCTATGGAGATTTATGGTCAACTGACCAGAGCTATCCATAGGATTGTGTAGCAACAGCGCCACTGTACAATTTCAGGCCACTGTGATATTGCACCTAAAAAATTCAACTTTGAAAATTAATAACTTTTGAATGAAACACCTTTCAGCAGTGGGAGTACCCTTGTTTAACTCAGGGGGATAAACCCTACAACATATTTTTTTTTACATTTTAAGTATTACTATCCCTTTAAGTAGCCTCCTGACTGGGACCGTCCAAAGGGCCAGACTTACATCCGAGCCTCCCCTAGGCAAGGCATTCTAGGTGCCCTTATCTCTCTCAGTGGCCACGACTTCATTCCTCACATGATCCACCTTCAATCTCTGTGAACAAAGACAAAAAAGAGAGAGAAGATCACACGATCTAAGTGTAGACTGTAATGGCAATTATGATCCTCCACCAAATAATCACCTGTGAGTAAGCAAAATAATTACTCACATTTGCATGAGGCAAAACCGGCCTCTCAGTATGTTCGCCTTCACTGGATCACCCCCAGTGTGGGTATCTGTATCGCTCCCTCCTGGAATGTCCACTGGTCTCCTCAATACATGTCTAGTTTTCCACTTCACCCAGAGTTAATGGAGATAGTTCTTCCACTCTTAAATCTCCAACATATACTCTATATCTGATGAGTGACTAGCTATTTATACAAATGGGGACCTTTTTTATAAATATAGATACCCAAAAGAGGGGCCACTGGTACCAATAAATTATAATAACCACATGTCCACCTTCAATCTCATCCATCATTTCCTGGCACAGAAAATACCCTTGGCCTATAACAAGCAAGAACAAAAAAAAGCTTTAAGACCTTGGTTGCTACAGAAATCTCCAGTGCATTGCTTTGCAGTACATTGGAGGTCTTTCTAACATCCAAGGAGTTAAATAATAGCCGTAATGGGGCATATAACCTGGTGCCAGTTGTTTCACCACATCCATAATTCAGAATGTGGTGGCAGCCATCAAAGCTGTGGCTTCCCTTACAATTTGGAGCTCTAAGCAGTTGCCTATTCTTCCTATTTGGAAATCTGCCCTGTGCACCCAATGACCTCATATCCTGTCCAGCAGACTTCCTAAACCTACCAAGTAAGTACATCTGCATAACTAACGATATTAAATTAATATTGTGAGGTTTTCCAGGCCCAAGTCATGTCGATGTCTGCTTACATCTCTGGGGGCTGCTTTATTTGTCTGTTACAAACATACTCTACACCACAGAGTTTACTGTGTCTACAAACAACCCGGATAATCATAATGTTTAATGAACTCCATAAGTGTGCGTGACCCATTATAAACAAGGTTCAGCAGAGCCCCAAGTCAAATGAACTCAGTGTACAGAAAACCACAGTGCATGTCTTTTTTTATCAGCTAACCAAAATCTATGCACATAAAGACAAATCAGATCATAAACAACATTATATTTCTAAACTATAGTTACCTGGGAAAGTTTAGCATTTAGTATCTATACAGAGGGTAACGTATTTGCATTGGTGACTACCTGCTTAGTATGATTCAATGGGAACTATGGCTCAAATTTATAAAAGTTACTCTAGAATAAACCAACTGCATCATAGGTAATATATAAACATCTCTAAATTCCCTGCTCTTGAATAGACCTTTTTAACCCTTTGAATGCTAGAGAAGTCTCCAATGTACTCACTAGCATTCAAGGGGTTAAAAGACCAATTTAATTCAACAGAAATTTTAATTTGCCCTCTATAGTGCAGTTGGTTTACTCCAGAATTACTCCAGTTTGCTTTTATAAATGTGGGCCTATAAGCTTTAAATACGCAGCTCTTAAAGGGATAGTAATGCGAACATACAAAGTAATATTCAATTGTTCATTGTAATTATATAATGCATACTACTGTTTTCAATGTCCTTATCATTGTAGTCTGCTTATAATTTGAGTTTAAAGTTTCCCCCTACAGCCCCTTTCCAATACGAAAGCCATAGTTCTCTCACATCTGAAAGCCACCAGGACGGCTCACAATGAGGGACAATATTGTGTCAGCATAAGGCAAAACCTGCTCTCCTTCATCAACAGGGGAGCAGGGTTTTCCATGCACTGACACAAAAAATGACGTCCCTCATTGTGATCCGTCTGGACCATCTGAGGAAACTGTGCCTGATGTAGTGAAAGGGGTGGGAGGGGGAACTTTAAACTCAAATTACAAGCAGAATACAATGATAAGCACATTGAAAATGGTAGTATGCATTGTATAACAATACAATGAACAATCAAATATAACTTCATATGTTCACATTACTGTCCCTTTAA
Source organism: Rhinophrynus dorsalis (assembly GCA_037306005.1). Taxonomy (NCBI): domain Eukaryota; kingdom Metazoa; phylum Chordata; class Amphibia; order Anura; family Rhinophrynidae; genus Rhinophrynus; species Rhinophrynus dorsalis. The sequence goes on from CM074718.1 coordinate 167,802,897, forward strand.
TTTGTTTAATAGAAGGACTTGCTTAGGAATTTGTCCTTCGTACAGCAGGCAGTTATATTGGTTTGATGCCATGTATAAAATCACAGCTCTTGGTAATACCCTGATTGTGCAAGAAACTAGATTGAAAACATTACTGCACTGTGTATATTACCCACAGTGTTTGTTACCGTATTATTTTATAACTGTATCATACCTTCCAGAAGTCAGGGAGACTGATATATTAAGGACAACTGGAACAATTCTGGCATAAACCAATGCACCATAGGGTACAAAAAAAAACTCAACCCAAATTCTATTGATTTAAATGAGTCTTTTAACTCGATGAGTGATTCTTGGCTCTCCAATTAATTGTTTTTCGATGCTTTGGAGACCTCTCTAGCATTTAATGGGTTAAAAGTCCCATTTAAATTAAGAGGGGGTTTATTTGTCCCCTATGGTTTGCTCCAGGATTCCTTCGGTTCTTAAAACATCAGCTTCACTGTGCAACGGGTTGCCAACCTCTCTGGCACTTAAAAAGTTAAAATTTAAAATACAAATTCTAACATGTCTAATGTCACCATAGGTAAATGAAAAAAGGTGATGGTAAATTAGGTTAAATGTTTCATTTTAGATAAGAAAATGTGTTACATGTTGACGGGCTGTCAGTGGTGTTAAAGAGGATAGTTAGGAACAGGGATAATCTAGTTAATTACGCTAGATACACTGGGCCTCATGTATAAAAAAAGAGTGGGGCAATTTATGAACAAACCAACTGCGTTATGGGAGTTGAAAAAATCCATTGATGGCAGTACATTGTGGGCCATATGTTCAAAGAAGTAGTGAAATAGCTTTTGTCTTTTGTAAAAAGTACAGTGTTGTTGGGCTCATTAATATTTTCAGAGTGTGTCGATTGTGATCAGAAATATGTCGTTTTGTCGTTGAAGTACGATTCCTGACTGAAATTGTCATATGTAGAAACAAAAATGTCAGTATATAGGTATGTAATTGTTCTTTTGTTGTGTTTCCATCAATTATTATAGGTTTCTCACATTCAGAACCTCACATTCTCTCCACTTTTTTCTTTACGTACAAATTTTGTCTTTTGCAAGACATTTTCTTGTAGTTTTATACGGCAAATTTTCTTTTCCTCTATACGACACTGGAGAATAGTTTAGCCATGCCCTTGCCCTGCCCCTTTACCCGGGCAATTCTGGAGTTGTATTGTCCACAATGGACATTACTAGTTTTTTGTCATATATGCTATAGAAAATATGTAGTTCATGCATACAGTTACGTATTTTTGTCATTCATATGACATTTTTTCGCCATTATCCCTTTGAACATGCGGTCCTTTGAATATACTACATAAAAAAATCAGAGGATTCTGCTTGTGTGAATTTGCAGTGTAGAGGAGGTATACTACAGGACCACATAGGAATCATTGCAGGCCTAAAGTACAGATAGGCAGGCTTCATCCCTTTTGTTGGACTACAGCCTCCATCTACCCCAGCCAGCCAATTATTATTGCTGTACTGCAGTCCTCATCCTTAGACCTTAGATGGTTGTTTGCCAGTGGAGCATACCTAGCTGTTTTTTTTATGAACTGGGCCAATATTGGAGACAATCAACTACACCAGTATCTGTAAAGGATTGCAAAGCCTTTTGTAAATCAGTGGGAATTTACTACAGTTGTTTTTTTCAGAATTACTCCAGCTCTTAGTAAATCAGCATTTTAGTGTCTTTGTCCCTTGGCAACTATGAAATGCTGGTGTAGGGGTGTTTTGCTTCATAAAGTGAGTGGGTCTTATGTATTATAGGTGGAATAAATGGGGATAGGAGAAGTTTGCCCTCAAAATGGGTGGAACTGGACAGAACATTATAGAACAATTGACCCTTTGAGTGCCAGAGGGATATGCAACACATTACAAAGCTATGCGTTACATACCTCTCTCGCACTTAGTGGGTTAAAACCCGAGTGTCCAGGGCAGATCCTGAGATTTCCCGAGCATACAGCTGAGTGTGATGATAGTGTTATAGTCTAATAAGAGCAGGACAACCTAGTGTTGCCAGCCGTGCTCTAGAGCTGCAGTGATTCCTATGTAGCTTTGCAGTATGCATCTTTCATAAGCAGATGGTATTAAAAGGATGAAGTAGCAAACCTAATATCAGACCATGTGGATAATTTGAGAATTATGATTAGCTCTGCTCTTGCAGGTAGCACCAGATTTTCAGTTATGGATATATCCAGAGCTCATTAATATCTCATTATGTTCTGAGCTGTATCACAGCTGATCTGCATTAACACAGTAAGTGCCACGGAGCCCACATGCACACTACTGGATGGCATCTACTTCTTGCATTTCCGTACATATAATGATTTTTATAGTTGCAAGACAGACCATAATACCATTTTATTTGCAGTATTGGAGCCAAGAAAATAACTTGGAAATAACTTAGATAAAATCAAGTTGAACCCCTTGGATGCTAGAGATGTCTCTAGTGGATGTATTTCAATGCTTTGGATACATCTATGGCATCTAGGAGATAATATAATGTATAGTATTTATCACTGACCATGTTTTTTGCATTCAAAAAGCTATATGGAAGGATTTTATAAAGTATAGGAAGTTACCTGACAGCTATGGAAATCGAGCTCCAGAAGCTTAACGGTCGGCAGTACTATCCACTATGTGGATAACATCAGCACTTCTGGGAGAGGAAGCAAGATCAACATACTCTCCATTGAATCCCTGTACATCCCTAAAAGCTCCTAAAGTGGCCTTCAATTGAGAAAAAATAGAAACATTTCAGAAGTACTTTGTGCACTGGCATCACCCAACATTGCAGATTATGGACATCTGCTGGTGAAACAAGGAGAGTGATACAGACTTTTAAAGGGATAGTAAGTAAAGTAAAGCAGCTTCAATTAATCATCATATTATTTGGACTTTGGAGAGTGTTATTTCAATTCTGTCAGAGTTGTAGTTCAAGAGTAATTCAATGACAAAATGTCCCCCTCCCGCCCCTTTTACTGATGTAACACTGTTCAGCCAGATCAGAAGGGAGGTGCCCAGGTAGACTGCAAAGAGGGACAATCTTCAATTAAGATAAGGGAAAAACCTGAAAAACTTGTCAAAGGGGCCAGGGCTTTCATTGTTCTCATAGGAAGAAGATTTTCCCCTTCTGTTATCTGTCTGGTCTTACAACCAGATTCCACATCTGAGAAGAGATGGCTTACACTAGGTAAAGGTGGCAGGAGGGAAACTTTGCTTGTGAATATCTCTCAAACCATAAAGGTTTGAGAGATAAGACTTATATTGTTCTTCATGTTTTTAATGCCTACAAAATAAAATAAAGATAAAACAAAGTATTACTATCCTTTTAAGCTATGGGAACATGATTGGCATAGCTGACAGGTAACTCTCCATTTTAAATACCCATACCAAGACATCTCACTGTCTGTTTAAGAATAAAAAATATAGGCTTCAAGAACATGTCAAGTTTTTAAAAAATGTATTCTGATAACATATTTAAGTATGAAAACTTAATCAAACTGATATTGGAAAATGTATAACCAATTAACCTAGCTCAGATTACCCTTGTAAGATTTTACTTCATAGTGTTAAATTGATAAGACTGAAATATCACTGATATGGGAGCTTCCATTGTATGATGCACTGATATAAAAAGAGGTGTGGGCACTCAGTTGTGTCATAAATCATAAATCATTTGAGTTTTATTTGAAGGAGCAATAAAGAATTGAAATGTGTTATTTCAAGGCCCAGGATTTCTTTATTTCCCTTTGGTCATGCACAGCTGCAAATGTATAATTTTTAAAGAAGTCTGGCTATTAATACATCATACTGAAAAGGGTATGACCGCTATTAATTATAGGTGATAATGTAATTTAAAGGCCACTAGTATTTAGAAAAACTAAATTGCATGAGAGCAAGTATAAATCTTATATCTGTTGACAGTTCATCCTTACATCTGGAAACAATAATTTTGTGAAAGAGGAGACTATTTTTCTTTTTTACTTTAGCTCGAAGTTTAGCTGTCGTTGTGGAACATGCTCACTGAAAAATGTTAGTGAATACTGAAAAAACCTTGACATTTGGAGGATCATTGGCTATTTGAGTCGAACCATAAGAAATGGGTGTCCCTGAGGTACACACATTCAATTATTTCATTCTTTGTTAACATGGGTATTATAGAAGCAGATTTATTTTGTGGAAAGGCAAAAAAGATACAATGACCTACCAAGCTGCATGGCAATTTCCCATAATGAATTGCTCTATCTGTACAGGAAGTGTCACTGATTGCTCCCCATTACCTCTGATAGATGCATCTCACAGCATTTCTTTTGTATAACACTATATATATTTTTAGAATGTATTCTATTCCTTCCAAGAAGGTTTGCTAGTGAGATGAAGCAGGAAACGCCCACCCAGAAGGTCAAAAAGGCTATTGTATTCCGGTGTCTTATATGAAAAAAATACACTAGACTTTTTTAGTGAAAACAATGGTGGGAATGCATGAGATAATTACTAGGGATATGGTTTCCTGCTTCACATGTTCTTTTTTTGTTGGAGAAAGTGAATTTATCACTTTTGTATTTGTGAGTTAAATGAGACAGTTTTAGGACTTTTTCACGTGGGTGACAGAATTGTAGAAGGTCCCTGCTACAGTTCCATCACCTGTGTTGTAAACACACCATTCTCTTGCATTCCACTAAAGACCCCAACAAAGAAGAGTGTGCCTGGGGAGGGGGTATTTGAACAACAGCTGAATATTATAGAGACAGAGATGAGCAATGCTAATTCCATCATCGCTTTTGTAAAATGTCTGCTGGTGGCCCCAAAGACCATTCCACAGACCTTCATTGTTAAAGTAAAGTTGTAGCTTGCTGGACTTTGGTGCATTTGTACGAGGTGATCATTGCTTGTATGAAAGAATACACGACAGGCCAACAAGGTAAAAGCTGCAATAGTCGTGATTTAGTAAGGCCCATACTTAGAATCATCCTTGACTTAGGCAGAAGACATGACAGGGTTTGCTTGTGAAAAGGTTGGGAACTATCTGAGAATGGGTAAGAAGTGGAAGAGATTATTGGAAAGCTCACTAAGCTTGCAAATGAGCCTTCCTGGAGAGTTCCCAGGTATGGATGTGTTCCTTAGTCTATGATAAAGGAAATAAATATAAATTACTGGGACTTACTAAGAGATATTTTAATTCCATAGAATGTATGTATCCATACCCTGCTGAAAGCATTACTAGATAATGTGAACAGTGTTCTCACTGACCCATCTTTGCTATGGTGTTGTGGACAGTGAGAACATCTCTGCAGGTAGCAAACAATGAAAACCATTGGAATCATTGGCTTCATTTTCTTGACTAAGGGTCCTAGAAGAAAGCTTGAGTAATTCTAGATTAAACCAACTACACTATAGGTGACAAAAGCAATTTCACCTTGATTTAATCTGAGTGTTTAACCACTTAATTGCTAGAGGTCTCCAATACATTGGGAATCTGAGGAGTTTTTATTTTTCTGCCATAGTGCAGTTGGTTTGCCATTCATCTGAATCCAGTTTTCTTTTCAACATAAAGCCCCTTAGAGATATTCTGTAATAGCTTTTATATGTGGAATGGTTAGTAAATCT